>CM070783.1:46667962-49067962 GCA_036346955.1 Dipus sagitta
AAATTGAGGTTTCTAAAAGAATGTTAAGGGAAACACCTAAGTAATTATACTATTACCATAGTGAAGATGACTGAGAAATGTATCTCATGTAGTTCAGTTTTCTGGTGAGAAGGGCCACTAAAATCTCCTTGTTAACAAAAATTTCTAATATAAGAAAATTTTATTTTGTGAAAAGACTATAGATTCAAAGCAACATTTAAATTAGGTGGGTCTTGATAAGCCTAATAGAATAATTTTCGCTGAAGAAGTAGGGCCTTGAGTATTTGAGAAAAATGATTTGAGAAACAGGATTGAGAAAAAAAAAACTCCTGCCCACTGTAGCAATGTTAAATGAGTGTAAATTTAGTTATGGAAAGCAGTGTGACAGTCCTTATAAAGATCAGAGTGCTTGTGTACTTTGCATGATCACTGCTTCCTTTCAGAGCCTTCTTCATTGAAAGTGCTAATAGAGGGCTGGGGAGATGGTCAGTGGTTGAAGGTGCCTTCTCACAAGCTGCCAACCCTGTAAAGCTAACTCTAAAGTGGTGCATGTCGTCTATGTTCCCAGCATGCCTGTGGAAATGGGAGATGGAGTGAAGAGCATCCCAAAGCTTGCAGGCTAGCTAGTTTGGCTTCCCAGAAGCAAACAGTGAGGGACCCTGACTCAATCAAAGGGAAAGGGGAGAACCAAAACCCGGAGGCTGTCCTCTGACCATTCGCACGCCATGACATATAGGTGCTCTCTTCTCTTGCTTCCCCCAGATGAAAACAAAGTGCCATTTGATGATAATACAGTTACTTGTTTCTGGTGGCCAAATGCTGGGCAGGTGTGAATGTCTGTCCAGAGGGGAGTGGTTGCCTCAAACACACTGTAGCTGTCATAGAATGCTGGAATGGAAAGTTAGGGAGAATTACATATCTGTATCCAAGGAATGTCCCGGATGGACTGTTAGGTGAAAATGCAGCACTCAGAACAATACTTGAGGTGGGAGGCCTTTCCTTTGTGCAGACCAGCCCAGAGAAGCACAGGACAGGGCGGACTCCTGACAGGTGCTGCTGGTGGTTGCCTCTGGGTGGGAATGGACAGTGGGAGGATGCGTCACAGTTTGCTGTTTCTTCATGCGCGTTCTTCCTTTGACTCGTGAGGTGAGCACGTACCACGTGCCTCTCCACAGCCCCAGAGCAAACCGTCTGAGTTCTTCCCGAGTGGCAGTGCAGTGGCTGACTGCTTCCCAGCTCTGGCTGGCACTGGGTGGGAGCTTGGGCCCAGGGCTGGGGGTGGAGGAGATGAGCACTCAAGCTCTGCTGACATGTGAAAGAATTTTCCTGCGCATGCCTGCTTGAATGCCTTAACTTGAATTAGCTTTGGAGTTTTGATAAAATTTGGGGTCTATAGACAGTTGTAAACAATAAACCATATCATCTTGACCTCCACTTGTATGTGCAGAGATATGAATGAACACCCCCCATATACATTCAGAAAAGTAAAAATAATTTAAACATGAAAAGTTGCTCATCCTAAAGTGGGTATTTTGTCATCCGCAATTCCTGCCCACCCACCTGAGTGATATCTGCTGCAGGTCACAGAAAAAGCCCCGGAAGGACTGACTCTTGGAAGGTACTTCTTGTACATAGAGGAAAATGGGAAAATGCAAATAAAATTAGTCCTCTGGCTCCCCAGAAGTCCTGGACCCACCCCGGTTCTGGGGGTGAGTCTTAGAATGGGATGCCGAGGACCTGGGCTTCAAATCAGAGAAAAGTTGGTTACCTCCATAACAGTCATGCTACTATTACACCAGTGGCCACGTCTTGTCTGGCTGCTGATGGTGTAGCTTGCAGCGCCCACTGCTGGTTACATCTGCTGATGACTCCCAGCCGGCTGCATAGAACTTTCCTGCACTGTAACGGATAGTCAGAAGGGAGGAGATTTCCGACTTGCTCCAGCTTGATTTCTCAGTGTCCTAGATCCAATGCATGTGGTGTCTTCAGCCATTGGGTGTCACCCTCTAGTTCCTGTCAGCATCCAAGAGCTGTGATATCAGCCTGTCCTCTTCTGGCGGCTGCAGCGGCCTTCCTGTCCTACAACTCTGGCAGGTATCCCATTCCTGACACTGGACACTTCATGTGACAGCCTATGGCTTCTGGGAAAAGCATTTTTCTGGGATGGAGCATTAGGGCATTTGCCTGCAAGTCCAGAGGACCCAAGGCCTATTCCCCAGGACCCACAGTAGCCAGATGCACAAGAGCACACATGCGTCCCTTTGCAGTGCCTGGAAGCCCTGGCACACCCATTCTCTCTCTCTCTCTCTTTCTCTCTCCTGATTTCTCTGTCAATTAACTAAATAAATAAATATAAAATATTTAAAAAAGCATTTTTCACCCCCCCACAGGGGACTTTTGCCCAAATCTCTTTTTAAAATGATTATACTTTTATCATGACATCAAAATAAAAGAAAGACTGATTGAGATGGTGAGGGGATATGATGGAGAATGAAATTTCAAAGGGGAAAGTGGGGGGAGGGAGGGTATTACCATGGGATATTTTTTATAATCATGGAAGAGGTGAGACGTAAGGAGCTAGTTTGATTCTTCTACATGTGGATAACACGTTTTCCCAGCACCAGTAATTGAAGATGGTGTCTTTTGTCCAATGCATATTTTGGAATCTTGTCAATGAACATCAGGTGGCTGTAGTTGTATGGACTAATATCTGGATCCTTTACGTTTCTGGCTTTGTCCTAGTACAATGATGTTTTTATTACTATACCTCTGTAGTATAACTTGAAGTCATTACTGTTCTTTTTGCTCAGTGTTGCTTTGAATATCCCGGATATTATGTGCTTCTCCAGGAATTTAGGAGTTTTTGTTTCTTAACTATGTGAAAAATAATGCTAGAATTTTGATTGTGGTTACATTGAATTCTAGTCTACTTTTGATAGATTGGCCATTTCTACAATACTTATTTTTCTAATTCATGAGTGTGGAAGGAATGTCCATCTTCTAATGTCTTCTTCACATTCTTTCTTCAGTGTTTTAAAGTTTTCATTGGAAGCTGGCAGTGGTGGTGCACTCCCTTAATCCCTGCACTTGGGAGGCTGAGGCAGGAGGATCTCTGTGAGTTTGAGGCCATCCTTAGTCTTCATAGTGAATTCCAGCCTGGGGTAGAGTGAGCCTATATCTCAAACCTCCCACCCCCCAAACATGTGGGCTGGAGAGATGGCTTAGTGGTTAAGGCACATGACTGCAAAGCCTAAGGACCCAGGTTTGATTCTCCAGGTCCCACATAATCAGATCCACATGGTGGTGCATGTGTCTGAAGTTTGTTTGCAGTGACTAGAGGTCCTGGTACACCCATTCTCTCTCTCTCTCTCTCTCTCTCTCTCTCTGTCTGTCTCATAAATAAACAAATAAGAATAAATCTTTAAATTTTTGTCATATATATATATATATATATATACACACACACACACACACAGACACACACACACACAAACACACATATATATATATGTATGCATGTATATTATATTATTGACAACTTCTATACTTACAGACAAGAAGCCATGGTATTTCCCTACCTCTCCACTTTCCCCTTCATAACTCTGCTCTCTGCCACATCCACTCCCTCTCTCCATTATTCACTCTAATTTCTTTAAAAAATGTTTTTGTTGTTTTTTTAAAAAAAGGGTTCCTGGTAGATGTCTTGTACTCCATGTTTTAGGTTTATTCTAACATTTTTGTTTGTTTGTTTGTTTTTCAAGGTAGGGTCTCACTCTAGCCCAGGCTGACCTGGAATTCACTATGGAGTCTCAGGGTGGCCTCAAACTCACGGCAATCCTCCTACCTCTGCCTCCCGAGTGCTGGGATTAAAGGTGTGCGCCACTATGCCCAGCCTTCTAACATATTTTTATGAGGCGTTAATGAATGGTACCTGTTTTCCTTCTCCACATGGTTTTCATTGGTATATAAGAAAGGCACTGATCTTTGAACATTACTTTTGCATCATGCCCTTTCTCTGAATGTGTCAATGAGTTATCTGGTGGATCCTCTAGGGTCCCTAAGTATAGAATCATTTTATCTACAAATCAGCACACTTTAAATTCACCCTGTTCTATTTATATCTATTTAAATTTTCATCTCTTGTTTATTGCTCTAGCTAAGGTTGCAGATACTATACTGAATAGGAATGGAACGAATAGACACCCTTCTCCTCTTCCTGATTTTAGTGGCAAATATCACATTTTGTCCAGTCAGCATGATGTAGGCTGTACGTTTGTCATTTATAGCTTTTATTAAGCTGAGACATGCTCCTTCCATCCTTGTTTCTTCAGAACTATGATCACTAAAGTGATGTTAGATTTTGTCGAGAGCATTTCCTCCATTAACTGAGATGATCACGTGACTTCTGTCCTTGAATCTACTTATGTGATATATTATATTTATTGACTCAATTGTGTTGAATTATCCCTGCATTTGTGGTTTGAAACCCCCTTGGTCAAAGTATGTGGTCTTCTTTGTGTGTTCTTTATTTGAGGTTGAAAGTATTTCCTTGAGATTACTTGTACTTCTGTTAATCAGGGAGACTGTTCTGTATTTTATTTACTTTTTGGTTTTGCCTCTTCTTTAGTCTCTGAGAATACTTCCTTTATAGAAGCATTCCATCACTTTCGACCATACACAGCAGTTGGAAGCTGGGTGTGGTGTTGTATGTCTTTAATCTCATCAGTAGGGAGGCAAAAGTGGGTGTATCTCCATGAGTTCAAAGCCACCCTGAGACTACATAGTGAACTCCAGACCATCCTGGGCTAAGGCAAGACCACACATCAAAAAAGCCAAACACTGAGTTGGAGAGATGGCTTAGCTTGCCTGTGAAGGCTAAAGACCTAGGTTCAATTCCCAGGACCCATGTAAGCCAAAGTATAATATGGCACATGTAAATGGAGTTCATTTGTAGGGGTTGCTGGCCCTGGCATGCCCATTCTATCTACCTCCCATTCTCTCTCTGTCTCTCTCTTTAATAAATAAATAAATGAATAAACAAACCGACAAACTAGTAATTACAACAAAAAATTCCATTAAAACAACTGGAGAAGCACTAGTGGTAGTTCTTACTTTGGGTTTGGTTAAATTCTTCTTAACTTCATTAATATCTGTTTAATTTCTCCTTTTTAAATCTCAAGTCTTGTTGGTTAGGGTCTTCTCCCTCTTTATGTTGATTAATCTGCCTAAGGGTTTGTCAGTGTTGTTTATCTTTTCTAGAAACCAACTTTTTGTTTTATTGGTTATTTTAATTATTTTTATTTCTGTATCATTGATTTGTGCCCCATACTTGATGATTTCTTTCAATTTGGAAATTTTTTTTGGATTATTATGGTTTTTCCAGAACATTAGGTGTATTGTTAAGATATTTGAGCTCTTTCTGTTTTTGTATTACAGAAATTTACTGCTATAAATTTTCCTCTTAGGACAGCAGTGTTTGTATGTTCTGTTTTCATATTCATTGAGTTTCAGGAACTTTTGAATTTTCATCCTTTTTTAAATGCCCAAATACAATGGTATGTGTTTGTGTGTGTGTCTATGTATATGTCATGTTTTGTAATCTCCAACAATTTGTATATATGTATTTTTTCTAATTTTTTAAATTAATAACTTCCATGATAATAAAAAAGATATCCCATGGTAATGCCCTCCTTTCCCCCACTTTCTCCTTTGAAACTCCACTCTCCATTATATCCCCTCTCCCTCTAAATCAGTCTCTCTTTTATTTTGATGTCATGATCTTTTCCTCCTATTATGATGGTGTTATGTAGATAGTGTCATGCACTGTGAGGTCATGGATATCCAGGCCATTTTGTGTCTGGGGGGAGCATGTTGTCAGGAGTCCTACCCTTCCTTTGTCTCTTACATTCTTTCTACCACCCCTTCTTCAATAGACCCTGAGCCTTGGAAGGTGTGATAGAGATAGTTCAGTACTGAGCACTTCTGTCACTTCTTTCCAGCACTATGATGCCTTATGAGTCATCCCAAGGTCACTGCCATCTGAAAAGAGAAGATTCTCTACCAAAAGTGAGAGTAGCATTAATATAAGGGATCAATGGGCTACTGAGAAGAATTTGTATTCTTTAGTGTTTGGATGGAATGTTCTATAAAAAGTCTATTTGGTCTATGGTGTCATATATCTCATTGATTCTGTTTATTTTCTGTGTAGATGACCTGGCATTGGTGATAGTGGGGCCATGAAGTCACCCATTACTAATGTGTAGGAGTTGATCTCTGACTTTACATTTAATCGAATATATTGTTTGATAATAGAATCTATATTATAAATTTAGTTGCATCTGTGTTTTCTGTGTTTATGTTTATAATTGAAATGTCCATTTGTAGGGTGAGTTTCTTCAAGGCAGTAAAATGATGGATCCTATTTACTGGTCCTGCCTGCTAGTCTGTGTTTCCATTAAGGGTCAAGATGATTACTATTCAGCTAATGAAACGTGTATGCTAATCCCCATCATGTTGATGATTTTGCGTTTTCTTGATCTTCATTTACTTATCAACTGTTCCAGTATTGGTTATTGCTTTTCCTTCATAGGTTTTGAGCAGGTTAATTCTTCAGAGCAAGTATTCCATGCAGCATCTCCATGGCAGTGAGTGTCAGCAAGGCTCAATCTGACCATGATGTTCTTTAGTTTGTAACATGACAAACTTCATCACTTAGGATGAACTGGAGGAATGAGGGGCTTGGCTGTAAATCTGACCCCATGAACTATACCCTGAGACACACACATGATCATGTGCACATGTGTACACCCTGACACAAGACAAATATACACAGATCCAAGATTCATTATAGCTGGGCAATATCATGACATAGTCTAATGCAGAAGATCTCATAGAAGTGAAAAACACAATGATTTGCACTGTCATAAAGTTGAACTATTGTTACTGGGCACCATCACAACTCTGAAACCACTGGTTCCCATAAACATAATAACCACAGACACCCACACAAAGCATGTGCATGTTTTTTTTTTTTTTTTTTTTTTTGTTTTTTTTGGTTTTTTGAGGTAGGGTCTCACTCTAGCCCAGGCTGACCTGGAATTCACTATGGAGTCTCAGGGTGGCCTCGAACTCACGGCGATCCTCCTACCTCTGCCTCCCGAGTGCTGGGATTAAAGGTGTGCGCCACCACGCCCGGCACATGTGCATGTTTAAAGAATGAACACATACGTACCATGGCACAGTTGGGCCTGCAGGCCTATGTTTTTCATGTCTGTAGGCAGCTTAACTGAACACCACTCACTTCAGAGTTACCCACTTCCCAGGACAAAAAGAGTGGGGTGGACTGATTGCTGGTAAGCAGTAAAGCATGTCTCCTGTCTCCCATGACAGACCCAAAAATGTACAGATATTGGGCTATCATATCTCTTCCCTAACCCTACATGTCCTCTTTCATTCCCACTTTGTTTCAAACACAAATGATTCCCCCAAATTGTTCACATGGAACATAAAGAGCAGCTTGCTAAAATTAAAAAGTGAAAGTGAACACTTTAAAATCAAAGGGAAAGTGCATAGTGGAGCTTGCCTCTTCCTCAGAGGGGGACAGAAGGAGACTCAGAATTCCAGCCTGAATCTGTGCGGTCACATATTCAAACAACTGCCACAGGTAGTGAGTACAAGCTGCCTCTGTGAGTATTTCTGATGCAGAAGTGAAAGTGTCACTAATCAGTGAAAATGGAACGTGTGGTGGTTGAGTGAAAGGAGCGAGTCAAGGTGAGGAATCATGACAGAGCGTCTTTGCAGAGCCAGCACTTCACTGTATTGAAAACCTGTGTTCGCTCACCAATCTTTACTGTAGGTCCAGACCTCTGTGTTGAAAATGGACTTGTTCATCCGCTTCTGTGCCTTCCTGCTCACACACACGTGTGTGGATCACTATCAACAGCTTCTAGTTTTGATTTCTTCTGGCATAGAAGGAGAATGCGGAGACACGTACTTTAGTCTGAATGGGGAATGTGTCTCCCTCTGAGCAGACTGAATTGTAACCCGAGTTTCAGTCTCTTGGGCACCTTGTTAAGAAGCACTGTGATCAGGGGTGTGAAGGGGCTTTGACTGTGGCATGTGTAACCACCTGCAGCTATTGGTCTAAACAAGGACACATGTGCCATCCTGTGACCCACTCAGTGTTCCAACTCTGTGCATTTCATTCGTAACCCTCACTATGGTTACTATGGTTACAAAACTCTACCCCTCCTGCATTGTTCAAATTAGTCTTCATATTAATAAAACTCTTATGTTGAACTTAGTTTATGGATTCATAAAATTCACAGGTGATTTAAGGATTTTAATAGGCATACTTGTAAAAAATAGGCAAGGAAGCAAACACAACTGTGGGCTCACAGCGTGAATTTACTTCATGTGTGTGTAACAGTCACATTTCAGTTGCGATCCCTGAAAATGAGGAAGGATTCCTTTCGACAGTTGCAGAGATTTCCATGCATGGCTGCTCAGCTCCACTGCCTGAGAGCATCATGGTGGGAGGGCATGGGCAAGCAAAGCTGCTCACCTCATGGCAACCAGCAAGCAGTGGCAGTGACAGGGAGAGAAAGGGTCCCAGTATGCTCTAACCTCACTCCTCCCACCAGGAGCCTCCTCTTAAAGGTGCCACCTGTCAGGGACCAGACCTTGGATACATGGACTTGGAGGATGTTTCCTAAATCATAGGAAAGCAGAGGTAGAATTACATGGAAAACTATGATACTAGCCTAGGAGAGTATGCCTTTATTTTAAGAACCTTCCTTTCAAAAAGTCTTCACAAAACTTGCAAGGAATAAATAAATCAATACATAAATCAATTTATACATATGTATGAGATATACATCCCAGCAGATCATTTGAAGTGTGTGTAGTACTAAACTGAAACCAGATAACAATACAAAAAAAAACCCTCAAAATAATCATTTCTTTCATAACTTCTATGTAAGCATCCCAGATAAACAAGTAAAATGTCATGAACAAGTATGGTTTACCTAGAGCATATGGAGGGCTCAGTATCTGAATATATATTGGCCAAATATATCTCCCAAGTAAACAAAGTGCATACTCCTGTATTAGCTCAGTGGATTTAAATGTATGTTTGTGTGTGTGTGAGGGTATATACATGTGCACATGACCATGAACCCAGGGCCTCTAATAATCTAAGCAAGCAAGGTCCCAGTGAGTTGTATCTCCATGCCTATAAGAACAGTTTTGGATATTCAACACTTATTCATAATTAAAAGGATATTCCCCATTAATTTATTCCCTCAAGTCAATACAGGTCACCTATCATAAATTGACAGTTTATCCTTAATGAGCATAAAAATTTTGAATAATTGGGAAGGCAGGGAAGAGAATGTGGCACAGTTCCTAGGGTGCTTACATTCACAATACTTATATTCCCTGGGTGTTAAGGTTCAGATCTATAATCCCAGCACTCAGAAGGAGAAAACATGGGAGATCAGATGTTCTAGGTCATCCTCTGCTACATGAGTAGTTTGAGGCTATCCTGATCTTGAGACTCTCTTTAAAAAATCACAATCAACATGACTATATTTTTTAAAGATTTATCTTTATTTATTTACTAGAGACAGAGAGAGGGAGAGAGATGAGATGAGAATGAGAATGGACATGCCAGGTCCTCTAGCCACTGCAAACGAACTCCAGATGAATGCACCACCATGTGCATCTGGCTTATGTGGGACCTGGAGAATCGAACCTGGTCCTTAGACTTCATAGGCAAGTGCCTTAACCACTAAGCAATCTGTCCAGACCTAAAATGAGTATTTTTTAAAGTTGGAATTCATAAGTTTTCAAGTTTGAAAGAAAGTGATGCTTTGCACATTTGAGAAGTAAAAGTGGGAGAAGAGAGGCAGCCAGTGGAGAAGGATTATGTCTATTACCTAAAGAGTCCCACACAACCATTCAGGCAGGGAGAGAGTCATATCCCCATAATAAAGAGTCCCACAACCAGGAGAGCAAACCAAGAAGTAGTGCTGCAGTACATAGAATCCCCATAAAACCTCAAGAACATGCAGATAATGGAATAGTGAAACAAACAGGCCTTCCACAGAAAACAAAATACAAGTGGCTAAGAAACAAAAATGCCAGCCTCAGGTAATTGCAAATTTCAGTGAGGGTTTATTTCCTTTTATTTATTTATTTATTAGACCATTAGATTGGAAACAGTGGGCAAATTAGAAAAATGAACACAAAAAAATATGGCATTCTTGCTTAAGGAAAATGATAGGACACAAGTGTGAGGGATGCCAAGTGCTGAGGCTGAGTGCAAGAATCACAAAGTATCACATGATCCCAGCCCAGATGCCATCTTAGGGTCATCAGCCTGGGCCAGGGAGGAGCAGCTTAACAGCGGCTGGGCCAGGCAAGGCTCTTACACATTTGCCCCAGGACCTGGGGTGTTGCTTGCATTGTGGGCATGAAGGACCATTTTCAGGTTTGAACCACAATTGCCCTTGCCAGAACACTATGCTTTCTGTGCTATTTTCTTCTTGGAGAAAATATTCAGGTTTTGTTGTTCCCTTGAGAGAGCTGTTCAGTGTGCAGATGCTTCTTTCTGAAGCTCAGCCCAGAACTGCTGAACACCCGATGTGGCATTCTACCTCCATAGAAAAACAGCTTAGCTGTGTTGTTGCCATTCTCAAGGAGGCGGCCATATCATCCACATGACAGTCTTTGTTGTCTGCACACAGAATGAGTGAGGCATAGGACCTGTGGATGGAACTGCAGTCCTGCACTTTACATTCCCCAAACTCAGAACCACAGAATTTGGAGGCCTGCCATGCTCCCTGGGTGTGACAAGCCAAAGAGAACGTGGGCTGCCACCTTACCCAGGGGAATCGTATGCATGGTCCTCCCAGAGCTTACAAGGATCAGTGAGAAAAACTGGAAGCAGGTAGATGAGAGAAGAGTCTAGCATTACTTAACTCTCGTGGCAAACATTCATTTTGACTCACTTGTAACTTTACCATGAAATAAAATTAGTTTTGAGTGCAAGTTTTAGAAATTTCCAGGCAACTTCTGTGCATTTAAATACTTACTGCTTCCTCTCCACATAAGAAGAGAGACTCTTTGGGCCCCAGGAATGCTTGTGCAGTTGGACACCAGATTGTGGCTTTTTTCTACATAGAGAGGATCAGACTCGTATTTGCAAATCAACATACCCTGCCACTCTCTCCATCACCTGCAAATGACTATCAGAGTTTAATGAACACCATGTCTGGAGAGGCAGGGAGATAATCCCAATGTGGCTTGGTGGGACCTTGTCTGAATCTGAATGTAGCTTCCACCTTTAGAGGTCTGGCCTTAGCATTTGAAAATCTTACCTGAACTAGCACCTGGACCCATGGGAACCAGAACCACTTTTAAGAGTTTTGCCTGCCCATATCTTCATGTCTCTATGCCAACCCAGGTATAAAGCTCCAAGAGTACATACCATCCCCTCCCACACACACACACACACACACACACACACACACACACACCCCTGCAGATCCAGTTGTTAATCAACTGCAGCTTATGCACAGTTGGGGAAGGTCATCCAACTCAGGGAAATGGCCTGCATGAGCCTATCCCACTTGCTATACAGTCTGAATGTCCCCCAGTTGCACTCAGTGAGATGGACAGGCCAATGTGACCTCATAAACTGTGCAGCATTCAGGAGTGATGAGGTTGTAAGCGCAGAGCTCTGGAGGAGGAGCAACGTCCTACACTGCCCAACTCTTTGCTCTCCACCTTCCTGTTCAGTGAGGAGGACACAGGCTTCCAGGTGCCTCTTAAAAGTGGAAGGAGATGTGGCACATGGACTCTGCACCTGGTGGTGCCTAGAACTCTGACTTCTAGCCTCCAGAATTGTGAGAAATGATTTTCTCTTCTTAACGATAACCCGGTCTTGGACATTTTGTTATAGAAGCATATGTAGACTAGATACTTCTCTATTCCTATTTCTGGGAAACAAGTCATTCATGGGTGTGAGGATACAATGGAAAGCTGGTATCCAGCTGAGCTTGTAAAGGAATAAGACTTCATCCCTGTCCTGTGGTTTCCGTTCAGTCTTGATCTCTTACTGGAGCAGGGGGTTGTGGGCCACAGCTGCCCTTGGTCTACATATAAAACCCCACAGGCTGAGACTTCACAGTGAATTTTAGGTCAGCCTGGGCTAGAGTGAGATCATACATCAAAAAATCAAAGGAGGAAGGAGAAGGAGGAGAGGAAGAAGAGGAATAAGAGGAAGAAGGAGGAGGAGGAGAGTGAGGAGGAAATGAAGCTATTCCAAGTCTCAAGTGTACTAGAGATGACTGAAATTATTTGGCGTCTGTGTATGGCACTTCTGTCCTTAGGAACATGTATGTAACCCAGTTGTTGAGGGAAGTCCAACAGAGATGGGTGATCTGTTTTGTCCAGCCCCGCTTGCGTATGTTTTAGATTCTCTACTTCTGCCCTGCAGGTGGGAAGAAGTTATGCAGGCTGTCTGCTCCTGCCATGATTTCTCCACCGTGATGAAGCTTCCCTTCAAAACTGTGAGTGACAGAAACCCTTTCCTTCCATAAGCTCCTCTGGTTGGGTACTTTGTCATAGCAATGAGAAAGAAACTGATATAATTTTATTCTGGGTCCTATCATTAGCCTCTAAGGCTGATAAAATTTTGCATTTGTTTGTCTTGTTAGTCCCTATGATAACATGGAAGTTGAGAAACATTGCTACCTGACAGATTTGACTAGTTCAGCTCAAAAGAGCTGAGCCATGTCTGAATCGATCTGTCTTTCTGTTGCCAACAGATAGGCCCTTTGGGCTAACAACACCAGAGCTCATCTGTGATTAAATCTTTGAGCTTCTTGAATCACTGAATTTTTTCATCATGAGCAGCACCTACTGTAGAACTGTGAGGATCAGGAGCAGAAATGTGTTCTGAACACGTGGGTGTTGTAGACAATGTCCTCTAAGTATGACACTGGCATGGTTGTCTTCTTGATTGACAACTCAGCAGATGTTATTACCCTCATGCCCTGCACAAGATAGGACCCATTATAGTTCCACTATGGTGGGGGGGGCACATGGGGCCCCAACCCACCTCTAGGGATTTAGTAGGCATAATAGTTGCTAGGCAAAGAGGCTCACATTCTCCTCTTCCCCTAGAATCTTTATGAAGTTTGTAGTTGCTAAGGGAGAGAGACAGAGGGAAAGAGAGACAGAGAGAGATTTCACTGGTAATGCTGTCTGTAAGTTGCCTCAGCTCATGTAAGTAGCCGAACTCCCTGGCTCCCGTAAGGAAGCCCACTGACATTCATTGATTCACCAACTGTAACACTGGGGTGGAATTCTTTCTTTAGAGTTTTGTCCTTGGTATCTGGCTTGAGTATTCTTTGTTTCTCTCCTCAGGGAAAATTCACTCAGTTGCCATAGGTTTTTTTCTCTTCCAGGAATTTGAGGCCATATGTAAGTGGGGAGGAAACCACTTGCTACCAAATTCTTCCTCTGTCTACACTTGCACTTTTGTTCCACAGGGCTCCTCTCTTCTGGACACAGGCATCCCTCATCTGCCCCTGACCACACACCACTGATATTCTGATCTCTCAGACCCAGGCTCTCCATTTCAGTTTTCTTTTCATATCACTTAAACCTGCTCAGATCTCTCACATCCTCCAAAGCCCCTGAGTTTCCTACATGGTCCCAGAAGGCTCCCACTGTTCTCTCTTGCTCCATTGTCACAGTCATCCACACTTGACCGTCTGTTCCGTCTACCTCTGTTCTTGCTGCAGCCTTCTCCCAGCAGGCTGGCTCCAAGGCCAGCGTGATTTCTAGCCTTCTTCCTAGCTAGATTCCACACAGGGCTCCACTTCATCCATGCTATCATTCCTCAGGGGCTTACTTCCCACATTCTGCTCTGATGACCTTGGCTTCTGCACAGCCATTTTTCCTATTTCTTGCCATAGAGTACTCCACAAGTAATTGTGGCTTCTCCTGGCAGACACTGAAAGGAAAAGTTTCGAACAAGTTGATTTTTTAATTAACAAATTAAATTTTTCTATTTATTTTATATAAATTATAATATGATACACTATTTTGTCCACTCACCCCAGCTCATGTTACCCTGGATGTTGTCCTCATTGGCATTATGGTCTCAGTGTGGGGTCCTGAATTCCTCAATCAGTCCCTGTGGGGTAGCAGTGGGACCAAGACCGAACGTATTCCTACCCATTCTGTGCCTCCTACAATCTTCCTGCACTATCTTCCACAGTGTTCCCTGTGCCATGGCAGATCTGTGGCAGTCTGATGTAGCGTTGAGTCATCTCTAGGCTCTGGATTTCTGTTTGGATGAATTTTTAATATATGCTATTTATTTATTTGAGAGAGAGAGAGAGAGAGAGAGAGAGAGAATGGGGCTGCCAGAGACTTCAACCACTGCAAACGAACCCCAGATGCAGGTGCCCTCTTGTGATTCTGGCTTGCGTGGATCCTGAGGAATCAAACTGTGATCCTTTGGCTTTGCAGGAATAATCCTTACCTACTAAGCCATCTCTCCAGCCCTGTTTGGATGAATTTTGATTGATCACTTTGTCTATGTCTCAAGGTGGGCCATTGGGAAACTTCTTGTCTTTTCAATGAATCCTTGTTTTCCTCCATTTTCTTTATCATATGTAAAAGAAAGCAGATTCTCCAAACAGGGGTGGGAGCAGCTTGAGTTAAAGGGGGTATGCAAATTTGATGGATTTGTTTTGGTGTGCAAGCCCATTCTCTTCTCCAGAGATCACTGGGGGCTTTTCTCTGAAGTCATGGGTTTGTTGACATGGGATTGTGAGATTCTAACTTAGTTTCCATTATGAGATATGAGTTCTCTCCTCTGAGCTAACCTCATGTCGAATCAGAGAAAAAAATATTTACCCTCAGAGGCTGAGTGCCACTGTTGCACACATGTGTCCTTCTAGACAGGTGGATTTCTGTCTGTAGGGTCTCCTCCAGTTTCATGCTATTAGTGACCATTTTCCTGCTGTACCCCACAGGGAATTCCAGCACTATGAACACTAGCCAGGTGGGAGCTTGTTTCTCTTTCAGGTCCAGCATGATATTCTGATGGCCTGTGACTGTAGGCTGAGGTGTGTTCAGCAATAGGGACTTACCTTTAGATCAGAAAGTTAATCAAGTTCTTTGGCAATGGCCTACATTGTTTTGGGGATGTCACGGGTATCCTTTTCCAACAGCACACTGTGGACATGAACACAATTCTGGGCCTGGGGATTTTCTGTCAAGAGTCCATGGTTTTTTTTTTGTTTGTTTGTTTTGTTTTTTCAATTTTTTTGTTCATTTTTATTTATTTATTTGAGAGTGACAGAGAGAGGAAGAGGCAGATAGAAAGAGAGAGAATGGGCGCGCCGGGGCTTCCAGCCACTGCAAACGAACTCCAGACGCGTGCGCCCCCTTGTGCATCTGGCTAACGTGGATCCTGGAGAATCAAGCCTCAAACCGGGGTCCTTAGGCTTCACAGGCAAGCGCTTAACCGCTAAGCCATCTCTCCAGCCCAAGAGTCCATGGTTTTAAAGTTAAGCTCCTCCACCTTCTGTCTGGACTGTGGCCCCTCCTCCTTTCTTGATGGCTATGTCTTGTAGAGTGCTAGCCAGAGTAAGGGTTTCCTTGGAACTGATTCATGTTGTCTTTACAATGTGTAATTCCCTCTCCAGCCTCCCTACCTCTTTAGATGACCCCCACCACCTCTGAATTTCTGTCCATCCCCTATCATGCCATGTAACTCTTCCACTACTCTCCTTATTTCTTCTCTTCCTGAGTCTCATTTTAGATTTATGCAATATGCATGTTACGCCACATTTGCTCTCATCTCCAAAAGATCCCAGTTCACATCCACAGATGAGACCACATGCTGTGCTTGGCTTTCTTCACCTGTATGAGCATTCTGAAAATTATTTTTTCCAACTACACCCATTTTTCTGCAAATTTCATTATTTCATTTTGGAGAGACCATCCCAGATATGCACTGATGGTGTGAAGGAAGGAAAAAGACTTGAGCATTTCAATTTCCATAGAAAAGTGAGATCATGAGCTATTTGATCTTGAGTCTGGCTTATTTCACTTAATGTAATGACCTCAAGTTCCTGGTGAGGGTGGAAAGATGATAGACAGCCAAACACAGACATCTGCATACATGTACACATACACCTGCATATACACAACCACACACTCATGTGAACACGGGTACACACACACACACACACACACACACACACTACATTCACAGGAAGCATCTCTTAATCCCTAAATTTGAGCAACAGAAAGACAGACAGGCACACATGGGTCACACTCTTCACTGATTTGTGAACATCATAATTGGTACCATGAGCAGGTCCTCATTAGTTGTTCCATAGGGACCTCATTCCTTGCTGTGCGCCTCTCACTCCACTCCCTTGAGTTGGCCAGGGAAGAGTGAATGTTTACTTCCTAGAAGCCATGACTTCTGCTGTCAGAACCTCAAGGCTAGCTCTGCTCAGAACCCCCATCCTCCTTCTCCAGGGACTCACTACGTTTGTCTTTCCGGTCAAGGCTTACCCTGATAGTCCTCTGAAGTACTCTCCACTATTTGATATCTCAGAATTGTTCCTCTCCTCATAATTCCTTACCACTTGCAATCACTATGTTTGTTAGAATATATTGAGGACCATAATATGGCTATGGAGGACAGTATAGTACAGTAACATAAGAAATGCAGTGAGGCTGGGTCAGGGTCTGTATAACCTCCCTTTGCTGCCCAGCTGTGGTGTCTGTGGTGCCACTTGCCTTGGAGGATGGTAACATGCCTATAAGTTGACTGGCCTCTGTTAGCCTTCCCAAGGCATCCATATGCAACAGACAGCATTTAATGTAATTTTTCAATAATTCAGTCTATGCTTGTACCCAAGGTTAATTTTTTAAAGATTTTATTTTTATTTATTTATTTGAGACAGAGACGGGGAGAGAGAGATTGGAAAGTGGGAGGGCCAGGGCTTGTGGCCAGTGCAAATGAACTCCAGATGCATGTGCCCCCTTGTGCATCTGGCTAATGTGGCACCTGGAGAATCGAACCAGGGTCCTTAGGCTTCGCAGGCATACGCCTAATCCGCTAAGCCATATCTCCAGCCCAAGGTTAACTTTTTTAATTAGTTAAAGTTTTGTATTGTAAGTCACAAACTTTGGACTTTGGGTAAATAATTAGCAGAATTACAAAATGAAATGCCTCTCCTCAGATCATTCCACAAAGAAGGAGACTGCTTTCTTTCTTTTTATTTTATTTTATTTTATTTTATTTTATTTTTTGGTTTATTTTTTTTTTTTTTGAGGTAGGGTCTCAAGCTAGCTTAGGCTGACCTGGAATTCACTAGATAGTCTCAGGGTGGCCTCGAACTTCTACCTCTGCCTCCCAAGTGCTGGGATTAAAAGAGTGTGCCACCATGCCCTTCTGAGGCTGCTTACTCTCTCATTTGTGGTTCCTAACTGGGATCAATTAGAGATGAGTGCAACTGCGGTATAGCAGGAATATTGGCATAAATTTAGATTGAGACTCAGAAAGAGAAGAAATCATGTAAGTAGAGCCCTACAATGTCCTGAGCTATATTCATCCTTCCAACCGCTTACCTGTCCTTGCTCCCTCTTCCACGGGCTTTCTCATGATGGGCGATTCCTGAGCCTTCGTCATCAGAAGACATGAGAGGTCAGAAGCACATGTCTTTTACCTGTTCTCTCTCTTCACAGGAAGAAGTAGATGTGAGTTCTCCCAGAGTTCTGTTCATTATCTTCATTCTGTCCCCTATAGCTGCTCCCTGTCTGTTATGGGATGGCTTTAGTATGAGGCAAACGCATCCCGTTCAACCACATTTGAAAGTATTCAAAGACACATATGTCACATGTTACATTAAGCAAGTTTACTCAACTACAGGAATGTAAGTGTACATTCAGTAAAATATTCAACAAGTCATGTGACATGCCACTTGTTACTATAAGCAAATTTCCTCAACTACAGTCATTATAAGCAAATTCTAAGTTCTAAGCAAATTCCAAGTATGGGAAGCTGTGGTGAGGTTCTCAGTATATAGGTGTGTTGAACGCCTTTTCAGGCTGGGGTAGAGTACATTCTTTACACAAACAGAAAGACAGATACATACACAAAGACGCACACATCCCTGCTCCACACATAGCATTTTCAACTACTGACATTTTAATTTGAAACTGAGTTTATGTGGATATAACTCCATTGTCAGTTCAGGAGTTTCTATAAGTTCATGTATGGCTTCTAGAGTCCTGGGCTTTTCTCTAATTGCTTTGTTGGCATGAGGAATCTAATATCTATCTATTGAGGCTTATTGGAAGCTGTGAATAACAGAGGAAGATCCTGAATCTGTTTGGGCATTGTGCTTTGTTTGTAACAGTGTGAACTGCTATGTGCAAATTAAACTTTATTGACTGGGCTTGGAGTCAACTAGGGGAGAGACCTCTTGGTGTGTCTGTGAGGATATTTCCAGAGGGGCCTAACTGAGAAAAGAAGGCCCAGGGAATGTGGGTAATGCCTATGGGCTGACATCCCAAAATCAAAATAAAGAGGGAAACATGGGAAGAGAGCTCATCACTAGTGTTCATCATTCTTTTCTTCCTGACCACGGATGCAACATGACTGGCCACTTCTTGCTGCTGCCACCACGCCTTCCCTGACAAGAATGAGTGTGTTCTCAAACCATGAGCCACAATAAGCTCCTCCTCCCTTAAGCTGATTTTGTCAGGTATTTTGTCCCAGCAGAAGGTAAAGGAAGTCACACCATACCTGGGGCTTCCTTCTCCTTCATACAAAATGCCACTGTGTTTTCCTAAGGTATTGCTTTTGTTTCCTCAATTATAGAAAGGAAGTAGATTATAATTCTGGAACAGCATATATCAGGTAGAGGGAACTTCAGGTCATTTTAGCATCTAAAGGGCTCCTTATGGAAATAGGAAGGATTCATCTTCTGAGGATCCTGGTAATGTTTCTCACTGAAGATTGTCAGCTCATCATGCTGGGAGTGTGACATGTGCATTTCCCTGTGTCACCTAACACCCCAGTTCAAATACTGTAATGTAATTGATGACACTGAAGCTCAGTGCCCTGGACAACAGAGAGCATGGCTCCAGCTCTGTAAGAGAGAAACTTGGTAGGCACAGTGAGACAAAATGTACAGTGAGAAACACAGACAAGAGTGGGAATGATAAGGCAGAGGTAAGAACTCCTTTTTACATTAGCATGTGTACTGAGTGTTTGAAAAACATTTTGTATTTCCTTACATGTCTACAGAGAGATATAGAGAGAAGAGACATAGACAGAGAGAAAGGCTACAACAGGCCCTCTGGCCACTGCAAATGAACTGTAGGTGCATGTGCCACTTTGTGCATCTGGTTTTATTTGGGAACTGGGGAATCAAACCCAGGTGATTAATCTTTGAAGGCAAGTGCCTTAACTGCTGAGCCTTCTCTTCAGCCCTACTGATAATTTTTAATGCATGAACATGCTATAAATTTGATCCTTGTACTGTCCTATTATTCTCTTTTGGACCCCTCCTTCTCCCAGTTCACTGAGCCTCCCCCTCTTCCCAAGTCTCTCTATTTCTGATTTGATATCTCATTCTTCTTGTGCTCCTCTGTCCTCTGTGTCAACATGTTGATGGGCTCAGACTTGAGCAGGTTACATGAGGATAAGGACAACCATGTTATGTCAGGAATGCACTGGTCCGAGAAGTGACTTGGCCATGACATGAGGGCACAGCTGCTTTTCTGGGTCACAAGTGAAGAGAAGAGCCACCAGAGACAGGAAATTCAGGAGGAAGGAATACTGTGGAGTGTTGTCACCCCGTATTGTTTAGATTATAGTGAAATGCAAAGGTCATGACAGGCTCACTATGCAAGGTTTTCTAAGCATTTCCAACCTAGAATAGATGGAATCTTCAGATGCAGAGCACGTGCCAGTTCCATCTCCACCCTGTGAGCACAGTCTCACCTCAGGCCTCCGACACCTGCGTCTCTGTCAGGCTCTTTCTGGGCACCAATATGAGCATTGCCAGACCATCCAGCTGCCTGGAATGCTGGGAATGAATTAACCCCTCCTGAACCCAGACCTTCTAGTAGTGACCATGGGATTGGCCCACACTGCTCAGCTCCTTCTTCCTTGTCCAACCGGGAACTCACAAGCTCCCAAATGTGGCCATCCTTTTGGCATTCCCTGTCCCTAGCCTCACAGAGACCCTAACACCTCTGTCTGTCTTAGATGCTTTCCAGAGTTGGGTCCTGGAGGATTTGGGTTAAGATGCTGGGTGGTATGTTTGTGGAGGACACACACACAGAGAGAGAGAGAAGACCAGAGAAGAGAAGAGGAGAGAGAGGAATAAATTTGGGTCCTCAGGGTCGATGGGTATAGAGTGTGGATACAGGCTTTCTTAACCCTGGACCATCATCTTCTCAAGCACTCTTATAGTGCAAGCATGTCATTCTTGAATTTGTATTTTTCTCTACTACCAGGCGTCTGTTCCAATGCAAAGACACATGGGAGACAATAAGACGCTACCACTAGCAAAATCTGAGGATAGTTACAATAACTGCAAGACATTTTACAATGTTCTCTAATTCAATTGCTGCCTCTCACAGCTCACAGTCATGGCACTCTGGCAATGCTGAGTGCATTTGTCATTGTCCTCCTCCTCCTGTGTTGTGAGGTAATGGCTTTCCATCTTTCCTGTTGCCTGGGTTTTCATTTCAACTGAGAGCTCTTCCCTTTTCCAGGCAATTAGCATAGCCCTCCATGGCACCCAGTGTTCCTGGAAGTGTGGCTGTTGCCTCCCTTCTGTTGACTTGCCTCAGTTGGTGCCACTTATGTCCATAAAATAGTCACAGGTTTGTTATCTCCATCTTCTGTACTTTGTGGTGAAGTTGGTGGGGTACTGCAAGGTAGAATGGTTAGCAAGACTGTCAGGCACCCTCTGCCTTCAAGGTATCCCTCATCCAGGTTAAGAACATGGACTGTTAATTTCTGTTATGTGTATGAATGAGGAACCCATATGTGAATGCATTAAAGAAGTTGATACCTGTTATCTTCCTCACTTTGTATTTTATTTACACTGTAGGGTCTCTCATTTGAACCCAGAACTCACCAATTTGGCTGGTGTAGCTGCCCATTTCCCCTGGGGATCCCTTGTCTCTGTTCCAGATAACCGGATTATAGGTGTGTGTGTGTGTGGGGGGGTGTTGTCACAAGCAGCCAGTTTTAAAATTGATTCACTCAGTTATGAGGGGACCTGGGCATGATAAGGGCCCTACTGTGTCAGACTTGTCTGTGTCAGGGACCCCACACAAGCTCAATATTGGTCACTCACTGACAAACTGAATACCTATTGGGCACGTGAAAAGTGAAGGGCTTTCTTTCCACCCATCAAAATGGGATGAGATGGACAATAGTTGGAGGGCTATGCTTATGAAATAATGGTAAAAGTTTTATCTAGTGGGTGACATTCGATGAAATTAAGACATCTGATGCATGTCTGCTTTGTCTTTTGTCTTCCTACCTCTACGCTGCTGCGACCATAGAAGCACTCTATTGTCCATGGTGAATTTCATCAACCTCCCTGGATATGTCGATAAATAATTCAGTCACTCCAACAAAACAGAAGCAAAGTCAGTATATTCCTTTTGCTATGAAAAAGAAAAAACAATGTACTGGCAAGATGTCTTAGCAGTTGGGGCCTTTGCCTGAGAGTCTAAGGCCCCATAAACAACTCTGCAGATCCCACATAAGCAAGGACACATAAAGGTGAGGCAAGTGCAGGTTCTCACAGGTCCATTAGGTGGCACAATAGTCTGGAGTTCAATTTCAGTGGCTTAAGCCCCAGAGCGTCAAACCCTCTTTTCCCCCCCTTCTCTCTCTCTCTACAATTAAAGAAGTGTCCACTGTTACAATGATAAGGAGAAGTAACTGTTAACAAAATGTTCTCATTGTTACCTGGACTCCAGAGACCTCAATCACCTGAATGATTTTGGAACTCAGGTAAGCTGTGGGTGCTGGAGTGACTTCTATATTCATTCCGTCAGTAGAACGGTACTGTGTGAAAAGGAACAATCAGGATGCCTTTGGTAAGCAGAGACAGTGCATACCTGGTTCATCTCTACTGTGATCTGAAAAAGTGAATGTTGCTGTCACAAACACATGCTGATAATCAAAGTTATGTGGAAAATTGTGGGTAGAGTGACCCACTCACATGTATAATCATGATAAACTGGAAATTGCTATGCAATAATGGAGTACCATTATATTAGCGAGCAGAATCACACTGAATCTGTGATTTTGAAAGATCTGTGACCTGACTGATGACAAGAAATGAAAAAGACCTCTTTTTCCAGTACAAATTGAGAAAGATATATAGGAGAAGCAATGATGCCAGTATTTTTTGAAACCACAGCCGGCCAAGGTGGTGCATGCCTTTAGTCCCAGTGCAGGGGAGGCTGGAGTTGGAGGACTGCTGTCAGTTCCTGGTCAGCCTGGACTAGAGTGAGACCATGGCTTAAGAAGAACATAAAAACAAGAGTCTACTATTTTGCAATTGATCTAGAGCTTCTGTTGATATGAAAATGAGAAAATAATTCTGTGGGAGAGCAGAAAACCATTGTTATTTTGGGGCTGTTCCCCACTGTTACATGGGTGAGCTAAGCCCCTTGATATTAACATGATGCAGAAATGTTTTCTTTGATGAGGACAGAGATATTGTTAATTTTATGAGCTCAGATCTGATTAATCTGTAACCAACGTGAAGAATGTCACATGGGAGTCTGAGATGTCAGATCCATGAGGATGTGGAGGTAGGTATTTTATGTGATCACACTGAGACCAAGCATACTAAGGTGAACAGAAAAATATTTACATGGATGATGTGAGATCCTGGTGATCTGGAAGATATCTCCATGTGTCATTGCATAAAGTGCCAAACACTGTTTACTCAGTGGTGATGGAGAACAGCTGGAACCTGACAAAGAAGAGATCACTGTTAAGATGATATGAGTAAACCACTGTTCATACACTGAGATCACTGTTAACTGGACTCTTGGGGCCACTATTACCTGTATGAGCTTGGAACTCATTTAAGCTGTGGTTCTAGAGTGCCTGTTTAGTTCACTCCCTCTGCATGATTTATGCTTTTCATGAGGAGGATCTTGCTGTTGATGACCTGAAATCATGCACGTCTGATCCTTGTGCTGCCTGTGGTCTGATTCCGTTGATTCCACCATTTCTAAGGTAAGCTGATAATCAACCTTATATGGATATTCGTACTAACACTAACTCACTAAAGCCCGATTCCATGAACACTAATTACCACTAACTCACTAACACTTGATATGTTCGCTGATTAGAGGGAGTCTCCTGCTCCCTGGTTGAACTGAATGTGTGCTCACCTTTTATCCTGCCAAAATTTTTTCTCATAGGCCTGAATAACAGTTTTTATTAGGTTTTTGTGGGTCCAATATCTGGACATACCCCAAACAGAATTCATTATGGATCACAGTACCAACACACATGTAACGAACGGTGACATCTTTCACTTGGCCACATTGGGACAAATGTGTCCTGTGAAGTACAAGAAAATGGTTACACGCGGTTGTGCACCTAATTTCCCTGGAAAAGATGAGGTGTCACCGAGGATGTTGATCTGTGAAGCTGTCTATCATAGACTCATATCACTTTCACATGGATGATCTATGATCACTGTTAATTTCATGAGTTCACTGCTTCATAACTCATGATATCACTGACCACCACTTTAATGATGTGGGGAAAATGATGCTCTCCGCAAATATGAAAGAATAAAATTTGCTTCCAGGATATCAGTGTCATCCCCGGAGGCTGAAGCCACTGTTTCGTTCATTAGTTGAGAGGCAAAATCTGCTGTGTGGGGCCTTCTATTTCTTGTTTTACTTCTGCAGGATTCTTTCCTGTAGAATAGGGAACCCTCTTTAACTTGGTCAGCAGAAATCACAGTCACTATGAATAATCTCTGACCTGTGTGGTGATCATCAGTACTTAAGAGCACTATTCCCATTGGGAACCGAATAACAGAAAAAATATTTGCCTGAGAACTAGGAGAAGCTATGATGCCAGTATATTTTGACACCACAGCCAGCCATGTGGTCCATGACTTTAGTCCCAGGTCATGGGAGGCTGGGGTGGGAGGACTGCTGTGAGTTCCTGTCCAGCCTAGTCCAGAGAGAGACAATGCTTAAGAAGAATATAAAAATAAGAATCTAGGATTTTCCAAATGTTCTAGAGTTTCTGTGGATATGAAAATGAGAAAATAATTATATGGAAGAGCAGAAAACCATTGTTGTTTTGGGGCTGTTGCCCACTGTTACATGGGTGAGCTAACCCCTTGATATTCAGATGATGCAGGAATGTTTTCTTTGACAAGCAGAGAGATATTGTTAATTTTATGAGCTCAGACCTGATTAATGTGTAACCAACGTGAAGAATGTTACATGGGAATCTGAGATGTCAGATCCATGAGGAGGTGGAGGCATTTTATGGGGTCACACTGAGATCAAGGTTATTAAGGTGACCTGAGAAATCTGTACATCAGAGATGTGAGATCCTGGTGATCTGGAAGATGTCTCCATGTGTCATTGCATAAAGTGTCCAACACTGTTTACTCAGTTGTGATGGAGACCAGATGGAACCTGACAAAGAAGAGATCACTGTTACCACGATATGAGTAAACCCCTGTTCATACAATGAGATCGCTGTTAACTAGACTCTTGGTGCCACTATTACCTGTATGAGTTTGGAACTCATTTAAGCTGTGGTTCTGGAGTGCCTGTTTAGTTCACTCCCTCTGCAAGATTTATGCTTTTGAATGAGGAGGATCTTGCTGTTGATGACCTGAAATCATGCACGTCTGATCCTTGTGCTTCCTGTGATCTGATTCCGTTGATTCCACCATTTCTAAGGTAAGCTGATAATCATCCTTATATGGATATTCGTACTACCACTAACTCACTAATGCTCGATTCCATGAACATTAATTACCACTAACTCACTAACACTTGATATGTTCGCTGATTTCAGGGAGTCTCCTGCTCCCTCGTTGAACTGAATGTGTGCTCACATTTTATCCTGCCAAAGTTTTTTCTCATAGGCCTGAATAACAGTTTTTGTTAGGTTTTTGTGGGTCCAATATCTGGACATACCCCAGGAGAGAATTCATTACGGATCACACTACCAACATACATGTAACGAACGGTGACATCTTTCACTTGGCCACATTGGGCAAATGTGTCCTGTGAAGTACAAGAAAATGGTTACAAGCGGTTTTGTACTAAATTTCCCTGGAAAAGATGAGGTGCCACTGAGGATGTTGATCTGTGAAGGTGGCTATCATAGACTCATAACACTTTCACATGGATGATCTATGATCACTGTTAATTTAATGAGTTGACTGCTTCATAACACGTGATATCACAGACCACCACTTTAATGATGTGGGGAAAATGATGCTCTCCACAAATATGAAAGAATAAAATTTGCTTCCAGGATATCAGTGTCACCCCCGGAGGCTGAAGGCACTGTTTCCTTCATTAGTTGAGAAGCAAAATCTGCTGTGTGGGGGCTTTCTACTTCTTCTTTTACTACTGCAGGATACTTTCCTGTAGAATAGGGAAGCCTCTTTACCTTGGTCAGCAGAAATCACAGTCACTATGAATAATCTCTGACCTGTGTGGTGATCATCAGTACTTAAGAGCGCTATTCCCAGTGGGAACAGAATAACGGAGGAAAACATTTGCCTCAGGACTAGGAGAAGCTATGATGCCAGTATATTTTGACACCACAGCCAGCCATTGTGGTCCATGCCTTCAATCCCATGTCATGGGAGGCTGGGGTTGGAGGACTGCTGTGAGTTCCTGTTCAGTCTAGTGCAGAGTGAGACCATGGCTTAAGATGAATATAAAAACAAGAATCTAGTATTTTGCAATTGTTCTAGAGCTTCTGTGGATAGGAAAATGAGAAAATAATTCCATGGGAGAGCAGAAAACCATGGTTGTTTTTGGGCTGTTCCCCACTGTTACATGGGTGAGCTAAGCCCCTTGATATTCAGATGATGCAGAAATGTTTTCCTTGACGAGGAGAGAGATATTGTTAATTTTATGAGCTCAGACCTGATTAATGTGTAACCAACGTGAAGAATGTTACATGGGAATCTGAGATGTCAGATCCATGAGGAGGTGGAGGCATTTTATGGGGTCACACTGAGATCAAGGTTACTAAGGTGACCTGAGAAATCTGTACATCGGAGATGTGAGATCCTGGTGATCTGGAAGATGTCTCCATGTGTCATTGCATAAAGTGTCCAACACTGTTTACTCAGTTGTGAGGGAGACCAGCTGGAACCTGACAAAGAAGAGATCACTGTTACCACGATATGAGTAAACCCCTGTTCATACAATGAGATCGCTGTTAACTAGACTCTTGGTGCCACTATTACCTGTATGAGTTTGGACCTCATTTAAGCTGTGGTTCTGGAGTGCCTGTTTAGTTCACTCCCTCTGCAAGATTTATGCTTTTGAATGAGGAGGATCTTGCTGTTGATGACCTGAAATCATGCACGTCTGATCCTTGTGCTTCCTGTGATCTGATTCCGTTGATTCCACCATTTCTAAGGTAAGCTGATAATCATCCTTATATGGATATTCGTACTACCACTAACTCACTAATGCTCGATTCCATGAACACTAATTACCACTAACTCACTAACACTTGATATGTTCGCTGATTAGAGGGAGTCTCCTGCATACCTGGTTGAACTGAATGTGTGCTCACCTTTTATCATGACGAGGATTTTTCTCTTAGGGCTGAGTAACAGTTTTTATTAAGGTTTTTGTGGGTCCAATATCTGGACATACCCCAGACAGAATTAATTGCGGATCACACTACCAATATACATGTAACGAATGGTGACATCTTTAACTTGGCAACATTGGGACAAATGTGTCCTGTGAAGTACAAGAAAATGGTTACACGAGGTTTTGCTACCTAAATTTCCCTGGAAAAGATGAGGTGCCACTGAGGATGTTGATCTGTGAAGGTGGCTATCATAGACTCATAACACTTTCACATGGATGATCTATGATCACTGTTAATTTCATGAGTTGACTGCTTCATACACAGTGATATCACAGACCACAACTTTAAAGATGCTGGGGAAAATGATGCTCTCCACAAATATGAAAGAATAAAATTTGCTTCCAGGCATATCAGTGTCACCCCGGAGGCTGAAGGCACTGTTTCCTTCATTAGTTGAGAAGCAAAATCTGCTGTGTGGGGGCCTTTCTACTTCTTCTTTTACTTCTGCAGGATACTTTCCTGTAGAATAGGGAAGCATCTTTACCTTGGTCAGCAGAAATCACAGTCACTATGAATAATATCTGACCTGTGTGGTGATCATCAGTACTTAAGAGCAGCTATTCCCAGTGGGAACAGAATAACGGAGGAAAACATTTGCCTCAGGACTAGGAGAAGCTATGATGCCAGTATATTTTGACACCACAGCCAGCCATTGTGGTCCATGCCTTCAATCCCATGTCATGGGAGGCTGGGGTTGGAGGACTGCTGTGAGTTCCTGTTCAGTCTAGTGCAGAGTGAGACCATGGCTTAAGATGAATATAAAAACAAGAATCTAGTATTTTGCAATTGTTCTAGAGCTTCTGTGGATAGGAAAATGAGAAAATAATTCCATGGGAGAGCAGAAAACCATGGTTGTTTTTGGGCTGTTCCCCACTGTTACATGGGTGAGCTAAGCCCCTTGATATTCAGATGATGCAGAAATGTTTTCCTTGACGAGGAGAGAGATATTGTTAATTTTATGAGCTCAGACCTGATTAATGTGTAACCAACGTGAAGAATGTTACATGGGAATCTGAGATGTCAGATCCATGAGGAGGTGGAGGCATTTTATGGGGTCACACTGAGATCAAGGTTACTAAGGTGACCTGAGAAATCTGTACATCGGAGATGTGAGATCCTGGTGATCTGGAAGATGTCTCCATGTGTCATTGCATAAAGTGTCCAACACTGTTTACTCAGTTGTGAGGGAGACCAGCTGGAACCTGACAAAGAAGAGATCACTGTTACCACGATATGAGTAAACCCCTGTTCATACAATGAGATCGCTGTTAACTAGACTCTTGGTGCCACTATTACCTGTATGAGTTTGGACCTCATTTAAGCTGTGGTTCTGGAGTGCCTGTTTAGTTCACTCCCTCTGCAAGATTTATGCTTTTGAATGAGGAGGATCTTGCTGTTGATGACCTGAAATCATGCACGTCTGATCCTTGTGCTTCCTGTGATCTGATTCCGTTGATTCCACCATTTCTAAGGTAAGCTGATAATCATCCTTATATGGATATTCGTACTACCACTAACTCACTAATGCTCGATTCCATGAACACTAATTACCACTAACTCACTAACACTTGATATGTTCGCTGATTAGAGGGAGTCTCCTGCATACCTGGTTGAACTGAATGTGTGCTCACCTTTTATCATGACGAGGATTTTTCTCTTAGGGCTGAGTAACAGTTTTTATTAAGTTTTTGTGGGTCCAATATCTGGACATACCCCAGACAGAATTAATTGCGGATCACACTACCAATATACATGTAACGAATGGTGACATCTTTAACTTGGCAACATTGGGACAAATGTGTCCTGTGAAGTACAAGAAAATGGTTACACGAGGTTGTGCACCAAATTTCCCTGGAAAAGATGAGGTGCCACTGAGGATGTTGATCTGTGAAGGTGTCTATCATAGACTCATATCACTTTCACATGGATGATCTATGATCACTGTTAATTTCATGAGTTGACTGCTTCATAGCTCATGATATCACAGACCACAACTTTAAAGATCTGGGGAAAATGATGCTCTCCACAAATATGAAAGAATAAAATTTGCTTCCAGCATATCAGTGTCATCCCCGGAGGCTGAAGGCACTGTTTCCTTCATTAGTTGAGAAGCAAAATCTGCTGTGTGGGGGCCTTCTATTTCTTGTTTTACTTCTGCAGGATTCGTTCCTGTAGAATAGGGAAGCATCTTTACCTTGGTCAGCAGAAATCACAGTCACTATGAAAATATCTGACCTTTGTGGTGATCATCAGTACTTAAGAGCACTATTCCCAGTGGGAACGGAATAACAGAGGAAAACATTTGCCTCAGAACTAGGAGAAGCTATGATGCCAGTATTACTTGACACCACAGCCAGCCATGGAGGTCCATGCCTTTAGTCCCAAGTCATGGGAGGCTGGGGTGGGGGGACTGCTGTGAGTTCCTGTTCAGCCTAGTCCAGAGTGAGATCATGGCTTAAGATGAATATAAAAACAAGAATCTAGTATTTAGCCATTGCTCTGGAGCTTCTGTGGATATGAAAATGACAAAATAATTATATGGAAGAGCAGAAAACCATTGTTGTTTTTGGGCTGTTGCCCACTGTTACATGGGTGAGCTAACACCTTGATATTCAGATGATGCAGAAATGTTTTCTTTGATGAGGGGAGAGATATTGTTAATTTTAAGAGCTTAGATCTGATTAATGTGTAACCAACGTGAAGAATGTTACATGGGAATCTGAGATGTCAGATCCATGAGGAGGTGGAGGCATTTTATGGGGTCACACTGAGATCAAGGTTACTACGGTGACCTGAGAAATCTGTACATCGGAGATGTGAGATCCTGGTGATCTGGAAGATGTCTCCATGTGTCATTGCATAAAGTGTCCAACACTGTTTACTCAGTTGTGATGGAGACCAGCTGGAACCTGACAAAGAAGAGATCACTGTTACCACGATATGAGTAAACCCCTGTTCATACAATGAGATCGCTGTTAACTAGACTCTTGGTGCCACTATTACCTGTATGAGTTTGGAACTCATTTAAGCTGTGGTTCTGGAGTGCCTGTTTAGTTCACTCCCTCTGCAAGATTTATGCTTTTGAATGAGGAGGATCTTGCTGTTGATGACCTGAAATCATGCACGTCTGATCCTTGTGCTTCCTGTGATCTGATTCCGTTGATTCCACCATTTCTAAGGTAAGCTGATAATCATCCTTATATGGATATTCGTACTACCACTAACTCACTAATGCTCGATTCCATGAACATTAATTACCACTAACTCACTAACACTTGATATGTTCGCTGATTTCAGGGAGTCTCCTGCTCCCTCGTTGAACTGAATGTGTGCTCACATTTTATCCTGCCAAAGTTTTTTCTCATAGGCCTGAATAACAGTTTTTGTTAGGTTTTTGTGGGTCCAATATCTGGACATACCCCAGGAGAGAATTCATTACGGATCACACTACCAACATACATGTAACGAACGGTGACATCTTTCACTTGGCCACATTGGGCAAATGTGTCCTGTGAAGTACAAGAAAATGGTTACACGCGGTTGTGTATCAAATTTCCCTGGAAAAGATGAGGTGCCACTGAGGATGTTGATCTGTGAAGGTGGCTATCATAGACTCATAACACTTTCACATGGATGATCTATGATCACTGTTAATTTAATGAGTTGACTGCTTCATAACACGTGATATCACAGACCACCACTTTAATGATGTGGGGAAAATGATGCTCTCCACAAATATGAAAGAATAAAATTTGCTTCCAGGATATCAGTGTCACCCCCGGAGGCTGAAGGCACTGTTTCCTTCATTAGTTGAGAAGCAAAATCTGCTGTGTGGGGGCTTTCTACTTCTTCTTTTACTACTGCAGGATACTTTCCTGTAGAATAGGGAAGCCTCTTTACCTTGGTCAGCAGAAATCACAGTCACTATGAATAATCTCTGACCTGTGTGGTGATCATCAGTACTTAAGAGCGCTATTCCCAGTGGGAACAGAATAACGGAGGAAAACATTTGCCTCAGGACTAGGAGAAGCTATGATGCCAGTATATTTTGACACCACAGCCAGCCATGGTGGTCCATGCCTTCAGTCCCATGTCATGGGAGGCTGGGGTTGGAGGACTGCTGTGAGTTCCTGTTCAGTCTAGTCCAGAGTGAGACCATGGCTTAAGATGAATATAAAAACAAGAATCTAGTATTTTGCAATTGTTCTAGAGCTTCTGTGGATAGGAAAATGAGAAAATAATTCCATGGGAGAGCAGAAAACCATGGTTGTTTTTGGGCTGTTCCCCACTGTTACATGGGTGAGCTAAGCCCCTTGATATTCAGATGATGCAGAAATGTTTTCCTTGACGAGGAGAGAGATATTGTTAATTTTATGAGCTCAGACCTGATTAATGTGTAACCAACGTGAAGAATGTTACATGGGAATCTGAGATGTCAGATCCATGAGGAGGTGGAGGCATTTTATGGGGTCACACTGAGATCAAGGTTACTAAGGTGACCTGAGAAATCTGTACATCGGAGATGTGAGATCCTGGTGATCTGGAAGATATCTCCATGTGTCATTGCATAAAGTGTCCAACACTGTTTACTCAGTTGTGATGGAGACCAGCTGGAACCCGACAAGGAAGAGATCACTGTTACCATGATATGAGTAAACCCCTGTTCATACAATGAGATCGCTGTTAACTAGACTCTTGGTGCCACTATTACCTGTATGAGTTTGGACCTCATTTAAGCTGTGGTTCTGGAGTGCCTGTTTAGTTCACTCCCTCTGCAAGATTTATGCTTTTGAATGAGGAGGATCTTGCTGTTGATGACCTGAAATCATGCACGTCTGATCCTTGTGCTTCCTGTGATCTGATTCCGTTGATTCCACCATTTCTAAGGTAAGCTGATAATTATCCTTATATGGATATTCATACTACCACTAACTCACTAATGCTCGATTCCATGAACATTAATTACCACTAACTCACTAACACTTGATATGTTCGCTGATTTCAGGGAGTCTCCTTCTCCCTCGCTGAACTGAATGTGTGCTCACATTTTATCCTGCCGAAGTTTTTTCTCATAGGCCTGAATAACAGTTTTTGTTAGGTTTTTGTGGGTCCAATATCTGGACATACCCCAGGACAGAATTCATAACGGATCACACTCCCAATATACATGTAACGAACAGTGACATCTTTCACTTGGCCACATTGGTTCAAATGTGTCCTGGCAAGTACGAGAAAATGGTTACACGATGTTGTGCACCTAATTTCCCTGGAAAAGATGAGGTGCCACTGAGGATGTTGATCTCTGAAGGTGTCTATCATAGAGTCATAACACTTTCACATGGATGATCTATGATCACTGTTAATTTCATAAGTTGACTGCTTCTTAATGTGTGATATCACTGACACCACTTTAATGATGTGGGGAAAATGATGCTCTCCACAAATATGAAAGAATAAAATTTTCTTCCAGGATATCAGTGTCACCCCCGGAGGCTGAAGGCACTGTTTCCTTCATTAGTTGAGAAGCAAAATCTGCTGTGTGGGGGCCTCCTATTTCTTGTTTTACTTCTGCAGGATTCTTTCCTGTAGAATAGGGAAGCCTCTTTACCTTGGTGAGCAAAAATCACAGTCACTATGAATAATCTCTGACCTGTGTGGTGATCATCAGTACTTAAGAGCGCTATTCCCAGTGGGAACAGAATAATGGAGGAAAACATTTGCCTCAGGACTGGGAGAAGCTTTGATGCCAGTATATTTTGACACCACAGCCAGCCATGGTGGTCCATGACTTTAGTCCCAGGTCATGGGAGGCTGGGGTTGGAGGACTGCTGTGAGTTCCTGTCCAGCCTAGTCCAGAGTGAGACCATGGCTTAAGATGAATATAAAAACAAGAATCTAGTATTTTGCAATTGTTCTAGAGCTTCTGTGGATATGAAAATGAGAAAATAATTCCATGGGAGAGCAGAAAACCATGGTTGTTTTTGGGCTGTTCCCACTGTTACATGGGTGAGCTAAGCCCCTTGATATTCAGATGATGCAGAAATGTCTTCTTTGACAAGGAGAGAGATATTGTTAATTTTATGAGCTCAGACCTGATTAATGTGTAACCAACGTGAAGAATGTTACATGGGAATCTGAGATGTCAGATCCATGAGGAGGTGGAGGCATTTTATGGGGTCACACTGAGATCAAGGTTACTAAGGTGACCTGAGAAATCTGTACATCAGAGATGTGAGATCCTGGTGATCTGGAAGATGTGTCCATGTTTCATTGAATAAAGTATCCAACACTGTTTACTCAGTTTTGATGGAGACCAGCTGGAACCTGACAAAGAAGAGATCACTGTTACCACGATATGAGTAAACCCCTGTTCATACAATGAGATCACTGTTAACTAGACTCTTGGTGCCACTATTACCTGTATGAGTTTGGACCTCATTTAAGCTGTGGTTCTGGAGTGCCTGTTTAGTTCACTCCCTCTGCATGATTTATGCTTTTGCATGAGGAGGATCTTGCTGTTAATGACCTGAAATCATGCACGTCTGATCCTTGTGCTTCCTGTGATCTGATTAAGTTGATTCTACTATTTCTAAGGTAAGCTGATAATCTTCCTTATATGGATACTCGTACTAACAGTAACTCACTAATACTCGATTCCATGAACACTAATTAACACTAACTCGCTAACACTTGATATGTTCGCTGATTAGAGGGAGTCTCCTGCTCCCTCGTTGAACTGAATGTGTGCTCACCTTTTATCCTGAAGAGGATTTTCTCTTAGGGCTGAGTAACAGTTTTTATTAGGTTTTTGTGGGTCCAATATCTGTACATACCCCAGGACAGAATTCATTACGGATCACACTCCCAATATACATGTAACCAATGGATACATCTTTCACTGGCATACATGGGGACGAATGTGTCCTTGCAAGTACAAGAAAATGGTTAAACAAGGATGTGCACAGTAATTCCCTGGGAAATATGAGGTGCGACTTAGGATGTTGATCTCTGAAGGTGCATGTCATAGATTCATTTCATTTTCACATGGGTGATCTATGATCACAATGAGTTTCATGAGTAGACTACTCGGCAACGAGTGATATCACTGACCACAATTTTAATGATGTGGAGAAAATGATGCTCTCAGGAAATATGAAAGAATAAAATTTGATTCGGGGATATCAATGTCACCCCCGGATGCTGAAGCTACTGTTTCCTTCATTAGTTGAGAGGCAAAATCTGCTGTGTGGGGGCTTTCTACTTCTTCTTTTACTACTGCAGGATACTTTCCTGTAGAATAGGGAAGCATCTTTACCTTGGTCAGCAGAAATCACAGTCACGATGAATAATCCCTGACCTGTGTGGTGATCATTAGTTCTTAAGGGCACTATTCCCAGTGTGAACAGAGTAAATGGAGAAAATCATTTGCCTCAGAAATAGGAGAAGCAATGATACCAGTAGTTTTTGATCCCACAACCTGCCAAGGTCGCACGTGTCTTTTGTCCCAGTCCATGGGAGGCTGGGGTTGGAGGACTGCTGTGAGTTCCTGGTCAGCGTGGTGTAGAGAGTGAACATGGCTTAAGAAAAATATAAAAACAAGAGTCCAGTATTTTGCAATCGTTCTAAAGCTTCTGTTGATATCAGAATGAGAAAATACTTCCATGGGAGAGCAGAATACCGTTGTTGTTTTTCGCCTGAACTCTTCTGTTACATGGGTGAGCTAAGCCCCTTGATATTGTGATGATGCAGACATGTTTCTTTGACGAGGAGAGAGATATTGTTTATTTTATGAGCACAGATCTTATTAATGTGTAACCAACGTGAAGAATGTTACATGGAAATCTGAGATGTGAGATCCATGAGGATCTGGAGGCATTTTATGTGGTCACCCTGAGACCAATCTTACTAAGGTGACCTGAGACATCTTTACATGGATGATATGAGATCCTGGTGATGAGGAAGCCATGTGTCATTGCATAAAGTGCCCAACACTGCTTACTCAGTGGTGATGGAGAACTACTGGAACCTGACAAAGAAGAGATCACTGTTACCATGCTATGAGTAAACAACTACTCATACAATGAGATCAATGTCAACTGGACTCTTGGGGCCACTATTACCTGTATGTGTTTGGAACTCATTTACCTTGTGGTTCTAGGGTGCCTGGTTAGTTCCTTCCCCCTGTGCTATTTGTGCTTTTGCATGGGGAGGATCATGCTATTGATGAGCTGAAATCATGCATGCCTGCTCCTTGTGCTTCCTGTGATCTGACTCTGTTGAATCCACCATTTCTAAGGTAAGCTGTTAATCATGCTTATATGGATATTTCTACTAACACTAACTCAATAATCTTGATTCCATAAACACTAATTAACACTAGCTCACTAATACTTGATATCATGCTTGCTCATTAGAGGGAGCCTCCTGCTCCCTGGTTGAACTGAATGAGTGCTCACTTTTTATCCTTGACCAGGATTTTTCTCTTAGGGCTGAGTAACAGTTTTTATTAGGTTTTTGTGGGTCCAGTGTTTGGATGTTCCACAGGAAAGAATTCATTGCAGATCACACTCCCCACATACATGTAAGCAACGGAGATATTTTTGACTGTAACATGTGGGGACTAATATGTCCTTGCAAGTACAAGAAAATGGTTAAACGAGGATGTGCACAAAATTTCCCTGGGAAATATGAGGTGTGACTTAGGATGTTGATCTCTGAATGTGGATATCATAGGTTCCTATCATTTTCACATGGATGATCTATGATCACTGTGAGTTTCATGAGTAGACTACTCTGCAACCAGTGATATCACTGACCACAATTTTAATGATGTGGAGAAAATGATGCTCTCAGGAAATATGAAAGAATAAAATTTGATTCGGGGATATCAATGTCACCCCCGGATGCTGAAGCCACTGTTTCCTTCATTAGTTGAGAGGCAAAATCATCTGTGTGGGGGCTTTCTACTTCTTCTTTTACTACTGCAGGATACTTTCCTGTAGAATAGGGAAGCATCTTTACCTTGGTCAGCAGAAATCACAGTCACTATGAATAATCTCTGACCTGTGTGGTGATCATCAGTACTTAAGAGCGCTATTCCCAGTGGGAACAGAATAATGGAGGAAAACATTTGCCTCAGGACTAGGAGAAGCTATGATGCCAGTATATTTTGACACCACAGCCAGCCATGGTGGTCCATGCCTTCAGTCCCATGTCATGGGAGGCTGGGGTTGGAGGACTGCTGTGAGTTCCTGTTCAGTCTAGTCCAGAGTGAGACCATGGCTTAAGATGAATATAAAAACAAGAATCTAGTATTTTGCAATTGTTCTAAAGCTTCTGTTGATATGAAAATGAGAAAATAATTCCATGGGATAGCAAAATACCATTGATATTTTGGGCTGTTCCCCACTGTTACATGGGTGAGCTAAGCCCCTTGATATTCAGATGATGCAGAAATGTTTTCTTTGATGAGAAGAGAGATTTTTTAATTTCATGAGCTCATATCTCATCATTGTGTAACCAATGTGGATAATGTTACATGGAAATCTGAGATGTCAGATCAGTGAGGATGTGGAGGCATTTTATGGTTTCGCACTGAGACCCAGCTTAATTAGTTGACCGAAGAAATCTGTACATGGATGATGTGAGATCCTGGTGATTTGGAAGATGTCTCCCTGTGCCTTTGCATAAAGTATCCAACAGTGTGTACTCAGTGGTGATGGAGAACAACTGGAACCTGACAAAGAAGAGATCACTGTTACCATGCTATGCGTAAACAACTACTCATACAATGCGATCACTGTCAACTGGACTCTTGAGGCCACTCCTACCTGTATGACATTGGAACCTTTTTATGCTGTTGTTCTAGAGTGCTTGTTTAGTTCATTCCCTCTGCATGATTTTTGCTTTTGCATGAGGAGGATCATGCTGATGATGAGCTGAAATCATGCAAGCCTGATCCTTTTGATTCCTGTGATTCTGATTCTGTTGATTTCACCATTTCTAAGGTAAGCTGATAATCATCCTTATATGGATATTCGTACTAACACTAACTCACTAGCAGTTGATTCCATGAATACTAATTAACACTAGCTCACTAACACTTGATATCATTTTCACTGATTGGAGGGAGTCTCCTGCTCCCTGGTTTTACTGAATGTGTGCTCACCTTTTACCCTTTACCAGTATTTTTATCTTAGGACTGATTAACAGTTTTTATTAAATTTTTGTGGGTCCAGTTTCTGGGTGTACCCCAGGGCAGAATTCATTGCAGATCACACTCTCAACATACATGTAAGGAATGGTGACATGTTTCACTTGGATACATTGGGAAGATTGTGTCCTGGCAAGTACAAGAAAATGGTTGGTTACAGGAGGTTGTGCATCAGATTTGCCTGGGAAAGATGAGGTGCCACTTAGGATGTTGATCTGTGAAGGTGTACATCATAGACTCATATCATTTTCACATGGATGATCTATGATCACTGTTAATTTCATGAATTGACTACTTTATAACGAGTGATATCACTGACCGCAACTTTACTGATATGCAGAAAATGTTTTGTCCTTTTGTATGAGAAGGATCATGCTGTTGATGAGCTGAAACCATGTGTGCCTGATTCTTCTGCTTGCTGTGATCTGAATCAGTTAATTCCACCATATCTAAAGTATGTTAATAATCATCCTTATATGGATATTCGTTCTAACACTAACTCACTAACACTTGATTCCATGAGTGCTAATTAACACTAACTCACTAACACTTGATACCATTTTCCCTGATTATAGGGATTCTCCTGCTCCCTGGTTGAACTGAATGTGTACTCACTTTTTTATCATTGACCAGTATTTTTCTCTCAGGCTGACTAACAGTTTTTATTAGGTTTTTCTCGGTCCAATTTCTGGTGATACCCCAAGATAGCATTCATTTCTGATTACATTCCCAAAATACATGTATCGAAGGGAGACATCTTTATCTTGAGTACATTGGGATGAGTGTGTCCTTGCAAGTACGAGAGTATAGATATATGAGGCTGTGCACCAATGTTCCTTGTGAAACATGAGGTGCCAGTTAGCATGTTGATCTGTGAATGTGCATATCAGAGACTCATCTCATTTTCACATAGATGACCTATGATCACTATTAATTTCATGAGTTGACTACATTATAACAAGGGATATCACTGACCTCAACTTTAATGCTTGGAGAAAATGATGCTCTCAGCAAATATGAAAGTAAAATTTTTTCCAGGATATCAATGTCACCTCTGGTTGCTGAGGCTACTGTTTCCTTCATTAGCTGAGAAGCAGACTCGTTTGTGAAGTGGCCTTCTACTTCTTGTTTTACTTCTGCAGGTTTCTTTTCTGTACAATAGAGAAGCATCATTACCTTTCTTAACAGAAATCACAGTAACTTTGAATAATCTGTTACCTATGTGGTAATCATAAGTGACTAATAGCACTGTTCCCATTGTGAATGGAGTAAAGGAATAAATACATTTGCTTCAGAATAGGAGAAACCATGACTCCAGTTTTTTTTTTTTTTTTTTTTTTTTTTTTTGAGACCACAATCAGCCATGGTGGTGCATGACTTTAGTGACAGCGCATTCCAGGCTGGAGCAGGAAGATTGTTGTGCGTTCCATGTCTGCCTGGTCTAGAGTGAAACCTTGCTTTATGAAGATTATAAAAACATGAGTCTACTATTTTGAAGTTGTTCTAGAGCTGCTGTCATGATACGAAAATAGAACGTAGTTTCATGGGAAACAGAACACCATTGTTGTCTTTGGGCTGTTCACTGGTGTTACACGGGTGAGCTAAGCCCATTGATATTCAGATGATGCAGCCCGGGTGTATGGAGAGAGTTCCAGCTCAGACTGGGCTAGAGTGAGACCCTGCTGTCAATAGGAATACAAACACAAGAGACTACTATTTTGTGGTTCTGCTAGAAGTACTATCATCTTTTGAAAATGAGGACGTTTCATGGAGAGCAGAACACCTTTGTTGCCTTTGGGGTGCTTGTGATATTTACCAGGATGAGCCACATTCTCATTATAATGAGAATGAAGAAGATATGTTTTCATCCGGGGCAGACAGATTTTGTTTATTTTGTGAGCTGAGACATTATTAACGTGGAAACCACATGAAGAATATTACCCTAGGAATCTGAGATGTTAGATGTGTGTGGGTGTGGGCAGTCGTGTTATGTGTTTGAGCTGAGACCAGTCTACTGAGGTGTCCTAGGAATTCTGTTCGTGTATCATGTGAGATCATGCTGATATGCAAGCTTTCACCATGGGTCATTGTATACTGTGCCCAACACTGCTAATTTTGTGTATGGAAAATAACTGGGCCTGACAAAAAGTGTGCACACTTTCCATGCTATGGAGAAAGGATTGTTAACACAATGAGTTCACAGTCACCTTGACTCCAGAGATTATTATCACCTGCATGAGTTTGGAACCCAGGTAAGGTCTGAGTGCTAGAGTTCCTTTTAAGTTTTTTACTCAGAAGGATTATTCCTTTTGAATGAGAAAGTTCATGGCACTGGTGTTCTGAGAACAGGTATTCCTGCTTCAATTGCTTCCTGTAATGTGAAGTAGTTGATGTCAACTTCTCAAAGAAAATTGATAATCACTGTAAAATCATGGTGAAATTTACCTGCTATTGCCTGAGTACATGTTGTTCTGCTCAGCTGTGGACACTGGAATACCTGTTAAGTTCTTTTTTTTTTTTTTTTTTTTTTTTTTTTTTGGTTTTTCGAGGTAGGGTCTCACTCTAGCCCAGGCTGACCTGGAAATCACTATGGAGTCTCAGGGTGGCCTCGAACTCACGGCGATCCTCCTACCTCTGCCTCCCGAGTGCTGGGATTAAAGGCGTGCGCCACCACGCCCAGCTCCTGTTAAGTTCTTTAGCTCAGAAGGATTGCTCCTTTTGAACGTGTTGATGAGAATCTTGTTTCCTGAATGAGTTGCGAACTGGTGACAGCTGTGTAGGTTATGTCACCAATTACATTTAGGACCTCAGTATGCTTGTTCCTTTTTGAAGAATTAAGGATGCTGACATTGTTGAGCTGAGCCCACAGTTAAGAGGTTCATCTGCATCTTCTGTGATCTGAACTGTCTTCTCTTCCCAAGGTAAGTTATGAATCACTGTTAGCTGCAAAATTGGAGAAATGTGAGCTGAGTTAATTATTTTGTGGATAAACATGAAGAACGTTACCTTGGGAAACAAAGACGATACATGGGGTTGATGGGACTAGAGTTCCCCTGATAAGATACAGAGTCAAAGACTTTGTCCCTTGTACGTCTTTGTCAACAGTTTGTGTCTGCATCAATAATGGGGCAGAACATGTTTTTTAAGATTTCAAGACTGACTTCCGGATTTATTAGTTGAGTCACATCCTGTAGCGCAGGCCTGGATGCCCATCCCTTTGTTGCAGTTTCTGTGCTGCACAGAGCTCCTCAGTGGGAGGTGTGGAAACCCTACATTCCTTCCTTACAAAGCCCACTGACTTACAAATAAGGAGCCTGAGTGAAGCCAGTGTCCTTTCTGCAAAGTCCAGACAGCAGTGGGTCTATGCTGGGGTATGTGGCAAACAGCAAATGGCTGCTGTAGCCATGGCAAGGCCTGCAGCATCCTGCCCCAAATGTTAGGTGTCGCAGCACTATCCTTAGTGAGAGGTAGATTGGGCATGAGTAGGTTCAGGAAAGCCCACAGAGGCAGATAGCAGCCCTCTGTTGTTCATAGCAACTCCATATAACTTTTTCTGAGCAAGCCACAGGTTAGTGAGCTTACTGGATCCTGCCTATTCTCCATGACAAGTTTGGCATCTGCCTTCCTTTAAGAAGGCTTTAGGCCTTGCCACTTGAGTTCCACACCTCAGCAAGCACCTTGGCTATTGGTATTGTGGAGAATTTGAATGTGCTCTGATGGTAGAGGTGTCAGCATCCCTCCCTGTATCTGAATCCTGCCGGAATCTTGACTAGTAAAGAGAATGCAAAGCTCTGTCCATAAACTTGGAGATCTCACCTGTTCATAAGACAAGGCTCAAGGTTGAGCAGCATTTATTTCACTCAAATGAGGGCTGCAGAGCTAGATGGATCAGTCAGTAAAGATCTTGTCATGCAAGCATGGCGACTTGACTTCAATCCCCAGTACCTGGATGAAAGCCAGGCATGCTGGTGCATGACTATAATCATAACACTGGGGAGGCAGAACTGGGGTCCTCGGAGCTTGCACAGTTGGTTAACTCCAGGTTACGTTAGAGACCCCACAAAGAAGGTGGAGAGGAAGAGAGGAAAACACCTCATGTCAAATTCTGTACTCTACACACATGCATACCTTCACATCCATGTAAACACACACATGTATACTACACACACATACAAAAGTGAAATAAAAATATATTCTAATAAAATTTTTTTTAAAAAAGGTAGCTGATTTCTTTCTATCTTCCCAACAGAATAAGCCAGGTGTTCTGTGCTGCCTCTCACTGCTTGAACCCGACCTCCTCACCCCATCTGGTGACCTGGAGAAGCCTGAAGATACCTGGTCTGACATGCTTTCATATTCACAGAGTGAGGCATGGACAGAGTTGGCTTTCTGTGATAGTATAGCACTTGTCACTCCCCATCACGTCCACCTGTCCACGTGTCCATCTCTGGTATGTAAATAGCTGGACCCACAGAATGAGGAGGATGTGATGGCATGCCCACTGAACCTCACCAACAACTGCCTAAACCTCCTTTTCAGGGGCCTCTGTGCAAAGTGTGACCACCTTGACCCTGCACTGGGAGACCTGTGAGCACTGAGGAGGCAGAAGGCTGGCCGAGAGGAAGCTTCAGGGCACTGTCAACCCTGCTGTTCACATCCATGATGCTCAAGGAGCAGCTGCAATCTCCTGATCCAGAGAACTGAGAGCCAGAAGGGCCTTCTTTTCCAGTGTTACTCTTTTGTTTTTTTAGTTGGCATATTTGGAGGAGGAGTGTAGTTACCCAGGAATAGAAAATCACAATATAGGATTACTAAGAAAATGAGCTACGTGAAAATAAAATTTCTGGTAGTTGACTGTATGTGACATCACTGTGCTGTTTCTCAGATGGTGAATGATAGGATAGTTGAATCAGTAGACCGAGTTTTGTCAGTGAGCCTTATCTAAGTCATTGAAGGCCCAAATGTAAATGAAAACCATATCCCTAGTTTAAAAAGTTGTTGTCTGAGAGGTTTTAAGCTGTGGCACTCGTTTTATTTATTTTCTTCGACACGAATGGAAAGATAAATTCTTCCCTGGTATCCAGCCTGCCAGCCTTGTGACACATGCCATCCAGTACCCAGGTACCCAGGTGGACAACTCAACACAGTCCTTGCAACAGGCTGGGCTCCGCACATGCCAACAACTCATAGAGTTTAAGAGGTTGTTACATTCAAATGACGATAAACTAGGTCATCATTGGCATCATAGAGCAGTCTCAGAAAGCAGCATCCAGCATGGTCAGAGATGTGTGGAAGTCCAGGGATGACAACAGGAGGTCTGGGATGCAAGAGTCCACCTCTAGGGAGCCTTAGCTAGTGAAGAATGCAGCTGCACCTCACTAGAGTGGAAGACAATGCTGGTAGAAGGCAGGTCCTGGAGATTGTTCTGAGAAGCAGCCCAGGGTTTCTGGACAGTTGGGTTTCTTCCCCAAGGAGCACATATAATGCTCAGGACAAGCGGAGTGAGTCCGTTTAGTGTCCACAGGAGAGAGAAGCATGGAGCATCACAGGACCTTCTGCATGCTCACTGGCTAATGCATGCTGCTAACCCATGGCAGTCCTGTGCACAGAAGGGCCGGACCCAGTGCAGAAGGGCCAGCAAATTCCCAGGTGATTCCAGAAAATTCTGGGTAGCCACAACATGATATTTACTGTGTGCTTTTATAGGCATCTCCATTCTTCAGTATGCCTCCTGGTCCCTTAAATACTAGCTCATATTTCCAGGGGGTTCTATTGATTATCTTCCTTTGTTCATTCCTTCCTTGCTTTTCTCTCCCCCTGCTCTCTGTGTGCATGGTGTGTATGGTGTCTGCACATGTATGCGAAGATGTGCATACTCTGTATGCATGGGTACAGTCCAGTGGAGGTTGTGAGGTGACCTCCCCTATGAACATCCATCTTACTTCCCTGAAGCAGATTCTCCCACTGAACCTGGAGCTCATCACCTGAAGAGCCATCTCCCTGTCCCTTAGATTGCATCTTCCATGTAGTCACGTGAGTCTGTGTTCCTGGTGGTACAGCAACAGGGAACATCACCTCCACATTTGAAATTGGTGGATCTTCAGCCACATGTGGTTGGGATCATAGATTCTGTTTCCCACTGGGGATAACTACTATTTTGGGCCCTTGGGCACTGAGGGTGATGCTTACAGTCACTAGTCCTCAACAACTGACAATTGTGTGAGGAGGACACAGCAGGCTTCTGCTGGGTGAATGGTGAAGAATATGGTCTCTGGCCCTGTACATTGCTCCTCTCTTATCATTTGAATCTGTGCGAATACCCTTAAGAAATGCCCATCTCCAGGATATCTGGACTTCACACCCATCACTGGTCCTGTCACGTGTGGTGTGATGGCTGACGTGGGGATTTCCCTCCAGTGTCAGTTACCTTGTTGTTGCTGGGACAAAGTACAAGATTAGAAGCAGCTTAAAGAAGAAAGCAGTTTGTGTTGATGTATGGTTCCAGGGAGTGAATACATCATGGCAGAGAAAGCCTGGCAGGAACAGGAGGCTGTTGTCACAGTCTCACATCAGCATGGAGGAAATAGAGTGCAGGAGAGTGGACAGCAAGCAGGGCCAGGCTATAAACCTTCAAAGCCTGCCTCTAGTGACACACTCCCTTCTGCTAGACTCTAGGTCAGCAACCTTCCCAAACAGCACCACAAAGTGGAGATTTTGTTCAGATGCAGGAGTTTATCAGATACATTTGTCATTCAAAACCCCATATCTCCCAACTAGTTTTACAAGGAAGAATCCATCAAAGACAGGAGCACCATGCTGTAGAAAGAAGGTTCACACCAGGGGCTCAGACTTTCAGGACTATGAGGGGAGCTAGGCAAAAAGTGTCCAGGGAGCTGGGGTATCTGTGAGAAGTGCTTGACCAGAGCTACCAAAGCCTGGCACAGGAACAGGGCAGAGCACAGAGCTCTATGAGATAGAATGTGAAGGTGCCATATCTGAGGTAGAGACCTGCCCAAGAGCTGTTGCTGGGCATGTAGCCTTTGATGACCACAGGAGAGCTGGAGGGGAGAGAGCAGCTCCACGTTTGCTCTTCACCACTGACAGCCACTTTGAAAATCCCATATAGGATTTCCTTCCTGCCTAATTGTCCATGTGGAAAGATTCTGAAAAGATATTTGCAGCAGCTGCCATTGAATCCAGGTTGACCACACAAGGTCAACTGCCTTGGTTGGTCTTACATGTGTTTGCAAGCACTTGCATGCATCTGTAGCACAGATGTAAATTGGATATTTCCTTCCATGTGTGGGTATGATGGACATGTATGATCATGTGTGAGAGAGCAGGCACTTGCATGCCATGTCACCTCGGTGGAGGTCAGAGAACAACTTCAGGTGTAGATCCTCAGCTTCTAACTTGTTTGAGATAAGGTCTTTCATTGTTCACCTCTGTGTTCTCCAGGCTATTTGGCCCATGAACTTCTGGTGGATTCTCTAGATTCTGCCTGCTATCTTACCATAGGAGCACTAAAAATGCAGACGTCAGGTAGCACAGCTGTCTTTGTTGGAAGTAGACACTAGAGAGCCAAAGCCATGTGTACATACTTACATGACAAGTGTTTTATCTACTGAGCCATCTCACCATTCCTTAAACTTCATAGTTTTTAAAGTATCGTTTTTAATTTTTATTTGAGAGGTGAATCAGGAAGAGGATATAGAGGGAGACAGACAGAGAAAGAGGACAGATTATGAGAATGGGTGCACTAGGGCCTTTTGCTGCTGCAAATGAATTCCAGAAGCGTGCATATTTAACCCCCCACTTCCTCTATATGTTTCCTATGCCCTGGCAGATGTGATATAGTTGACTCCCCTCATGCTAGGTAATTGGCTTTCTCTTCTTGTCATTCTGATGGGTCTGGCTCTCCCTGGCATTTGCAGCCATCTTTTAAAATCAAGTTGCCTTATCAAGAGTAAGATCATTATTGAACAACGAAGGTAAACTAATACATTTAGATGGTTTTTAGATGGGCATAATCTCTCCATGACATAAAGAACACCTCCCACCACTGGAAACATAGGCCTGTGCTGCCACATCTGTCTTTTACCTGGGCACCAGAGATTGAACTCAACTTCTCATGGTTGTGAGACCAGCTTCTTACTCACTTACTCTTTTATTTTTTTGGGGGGGGGGGTAGGGTTTCACTCTAGCCCAGGCTGACCTGGAATTCACTAAATAGTCTCAAGGTGGCCTTGAACTCATGGTGATCCTCCTACCTCTGCCTCTGAAATGCTGAAATTAAAGGCGTGCACCACCACACCTGGCTCACTGAGATAACTTGCAACCCAGATTATAGACCTTATTTGGCTTTACCATTGAGCAATGTGAACACCCTTCATTCCATAAAATAGAATAAATCTGCCAGTAGGCTGAGCAGAGGAGGTTGGTTTTACATCCAGAAAAGGGCTGATGAAAACAGAAACAGAACACTGGGTGGATTATTGGTTACTTTTTCTAAGGTTGTGCTGGGAGATCAAACAATTGGAAAATGTTGATTGAGTGGTATCTGCTTACCTCAGGTTACATTTTATAAGGATTACAGGGAAGTTCATCATTGTTCCAGATCATCATGCTAATTGGAACAGCTTATTTTTGCATATGAATGTGTGTATGAGATGTGTTTATGTTTGTGTAGCACATGCATGCAAATGAGCGTGTGCGTGTGTGTGTGTGTGTGTGTGTGTGTGTGTGTGTGTGTGTGTGTAGGCCAGAAATCAACATTGGGGTCTTCCTCATTATCTCTCTATCTCACTCTTCAGTCAGGCTCTCTCTCCCAGCTGAGTTGGCTAGGCTAGCTAGCTCTTCACCTTCAGGGATTACTTGTCTCCACCCCCGCAGCACTGGTATCACAGGAGTGCATCATGACACCTGAAATTTTACATCTGGGAATCTGAATTCTGATTCTTGTGTTTTTTTGGCAAGAAATTTACCCACTGAGCCATCTCCTTAGTCTCTGGATCTTTGGGGGGTGTGTATATATGTATCATGGATGTGTCATGTCTTAATGATGACTTTGCTGACAGTCACTTATGTGGAGCAGGATGGGTGAGGATTGAAGCTGAGCTCCTTCTGGTGGCTTCTCATGCAGAGGTGTTTCTCTTGTGTCACCACAGACATCTCCTCTGGCTTTCTGAGTATCAAGGAGGTTCACTTGATGTATTGGGGCACTATAGGAATCCAGTTTCTACATATGATGTGTGTGTGTGTATCTGCATGTTCATCTGTAATAGTGTGGACACGTGAATGCCATTGCAAGTGTGTGGAGGTCAGATGACAGTTTTCCAAGGTCAGTCTATGCCTTCAATCTGGTTTGAGGCAGGATCTCTCTATTGTTGTGCTGGTCCATTGCCTTCTGAGAAGCCTCCTGTCTCTACCTCCCATCTCACCATGGGCAGCTGAGATTATAGAATCCACCATGGTTTCTGTCTGTACATGAACCCTGGGCATCCAAACTTAGGTACTGATGCTTGTACAGCAAATGCCTTATCGACTGGGAAGTCTACCCAGCCCAGATATTTGGTTTTGATCACTTGTGGTCATCTTCAGCTGTGATGGGATCCATGGTATCTAGTGATAAGGACTCCCATTGTATTACCATCTGCTTCTTCCTGGTTGGAGCAACCACTAATTTTAGGACTGAGATAGCCTAGTGGCATACATCAAGTCTACTAGCCAGCTGGCCTCCTGAGGAAGCCAAGTTGCATAAAAAAACATCACTTCATTCATCTACCTCCACACTTGTGCAAAGGGCCTTGGAATAGAGCTCACAGAAAAGGGAGAGGGATGAGGGAAAGGATACCTACATGTGCTGTTTATATACAAAGTATGTCCATAACTAATAAAAATAAATAAAGCAAAAAAAAACTTCTTTAGATCTTAGGCTTCAATCACTACACATTAAAGAGCTATTTTTTATGAATAAACTTCTTTAATTTCTGAACTTAAATAAAATAAAATAGAGCTCACACAAAAGGAAGCCAGCAGGTCCCTTTTCTCAGCCTGTGATATTCTGACCCTGGTGGAGCCAAGTCCACACTGGCCAGAGCTTCAGAGTTGGGGAGAGGCTGGATCCTGAAAACTTTCAATCACAGCATACTTAAGATGATTTTCAATGTAAATTGTTTTGATTGTGAGATAGTCTTGGCCTCCTAATCAATTAAATAAAACTGTTGTGGAGTTCTTAGTGCCATGTTCATATTTTGACTTTTGTATCTGTCATATAAATTCCTATATTGCAAAGGACTCAACAGATGAAGAACCGTGCAGAGGTTAAATGTCAATAGCAGGTGCATTGGACAGAGACAATGCAGTGGTCTGGATTCAGATCAGAAGCCGAGATATCTCTAGTTATGTCATGGAGAAAAGGCTTCATATTTGAAATTAAAGGTTTACAAAATCAGATTGTGTTTGCTGAGTTTCCCTGGAGAGGGGCGGGTGTTGGGCTATGTGAGAATATAGCCCTGTGTTCCTGGTGCTTTAGCATGATGCATCGTTTAATGCAGCCCATAAATGCCACCTTCCCCACCCCAGAATCAGAGGTTAAGTTTCCACCACCACTTTATGGATCCCCCAAATGTCTCAGTTCTGTAAGAATAGCCCGAAGCCTTCTGGAGTGTTGGAGCCAACTCGCTTACTCCATTCTACACAAGAATATGTAAGTTAAAGTTCACGAACTAGATTTCTTTGAGTCTCTCTTTTTCTCTTTTCCTCTACTCTCTCCTGTCAAATCTAACTTTCCTTCACAATAGTAGGCTAAATGGGAAAAATTCCTCATAAATAATTGGTAGAGGGGCTGTAACAATGGCTCAGTGAGTAAAGTGTTTGCCAAGCAAGCACAAGGGTCTGAGTTTGGACCACCAACACCCGTGTAAAATCAAATGTGGCAGTGCACGCCTAGAATCCTTGTGCTCAGAGGGGTTTTGGGGGTGGGGGCTGGAAGTTGACTTAGCCAAGTTAATGAGCTACAGATTTAGTCAGAGACCCTGTCTCAAAAAATACAGCTGAGGCAGGGTGTGGTGGCACATGCCTTTAATCCCAGCACTCGGGAGGCAGAGGTAGGAAGATCATCATGAGTTCAAGGCCACCCTGAGACTACATAGTGAATTCCATGTCAGCCTGGGCTAGAGAAAGATCCTACCTTGGAAAAAAAATCCAGCTGAATAGTGACTTGAGGAGGTGCCTAATATGGACCTCTGTCCTCCACATACACATACACACATGTGCACACCCCACACAGATACACACACACACACGATTATTACTAGAGAACAGAAAAACTTTAATCCCTGTGAATACACATAACAACTTGACCCTTACTTGTGTAAGAACAGAATCTATGTTAACATAATATTAAAACACTGGAGAATAGAGATAGAATTATACTATGGGTTAACTAGGAAATGAAATGTATACTCAGAATATTCCAAAAGTGAAATTTCCACTCATGTTTAAGGAGGACACCTTTGGGTCACTGTGCAGACATAGTTTTCTAGACAGAGGACAGGGTGAGGGTAAGACTCCCCCTCCCATGGTTTTCACAGCAGAGATCATTGACACACAGTACAGAACATGCTGGCCATCTCTCTGGGGTCTCTCACATCACACACTGACTACAAAATGACAGCCCATCCCTGAGAAAGAGAGATGGGGACAGAGAACCTAAATGCCTAAATGGAGCAGGCTGATGATGGAAGTAGAAAACCAAAACAAAACCACCTACATCTCACCTCTAAAGCACACTGGTCACCAGCTGTTTTCTTCTCTGTTGTTGTTTCTCCCTGGTCCCTATGGAGGCATTCTGGCTGTCTTAAATATCTATTTATCAGACACGTTCAAAAACAACAGTGAGAGCAGAATAAAAAGTAGGCTTGTTGACTTTATCGAGTGTCCTGTAGGTGAAATGTCACATCGCCTCCAGGCCTCTGAAGAGTCACTTACATGGCTCATTTCCTACCACTGCTGTCGTATTCTTCATGGCTTCCATTTGTATGTGATGCGCACTCACTGTGGTAAACAGGAACCCAGCTGTTTTGAGGATATAGTTTGTTCTTATTGGAAAGCATTAGAGATGCTATTCTTTGATTTTTCTGTCCAGCATCAGCTGATGTTGACCACGGTAAATAGAAAGTGCAGAATAGAGCCAAGTGTGGCAGTGCATGCCTTGAATCCCAGCACTTGGAAGCAGAGGTAGGACCATCTGTGTGAGTTGAAGGTCAGTTTCGGACTACAAAGTGAGGTTCAGGTCAGCCTGCACTAGAGTGCGACCTACCTTGAAAAAAAAGTGCAGAAGGGTTTTGAGTGTCACAGAAAAGACTCATGGAAGCTCAGGCCTGGGCCAGATGGAGCCTTTCCAGCTCTTGTGTTCCACCACACAGAGAAGGCAGATAGAGCAGGGTGACACCCCCTTTGTCATGTAGTCACAAAATGCTGACTGGATGCAGTGCAAACCTCAAATTCTGATGTGTGCGCAGGGTTTGGGGAGGTTAAAATGTGTGGTCACTGCCCTCCACGGTAACCTGCCCTGGCCAGCCTGTTCAACCTGGAGAGAGGAAGAATTGTAGTTCGGGAATTTTTATACCTGGGTGTGGCAGTCAGTGTCTCATTGCTGCAGAAAACACCTGATCAACAGCATCTTGTCGGGGGAAAAGGTTTATTTTGGCTTACAGACTCGAGGAGAAGCTCCATGATGGGAAGGGAAAACGATGGCATGAGCAGAGGGTGGACGTCACCTCCTGAACAACATCAGATGAACAATAGCAATAGGAGGATATGCCAAACGCTGGCAAGAGGAACCTGGCTATAATACCCATAAAACTGACCCCAATAGTACACTGCCTCCAAGAGGTGCTAATTCTCAAATATCCATAAGCTGGGAACATAACATCCAGAACACCGATGTTTATGGGTGGTACCTGAATCAAACCACCATACAGGGAGATCTTGAGTGGATAATAGCATTTGAAGGCCTAAGAGGACCTGTGTTTGATCTCCAGCACTCAGGTGAAGAACTGAGCAGTGTCATGCAAGTCTGAATGCCCAGATCTGTGGGGGAAGGAGACAGGAGAATTGCTGTGGCTCAGTCATAACAGATTCTGTCCAAAGGAAATACCATGGAAGTGTGAAAGTGCTGGACCCAATATTCTCACCTAATGTCAACAGTGTGTGTACCTGTGAAAATACTGTACATGAACCACATGTATGACACCACACACACACACACACACACACACACACACGAACACACACTTGTGCCAAAAAAGATAAAGTAAAACAATTCTTTCTTTTCTAACACAACTCCTGCTCAGGGACATTGAGTGTCACACAGGGGCACTAGCAGAGGTATAAAGGGTTGTTAAACCATTTTCCAGAGAGGGAACCATGGTGGGCGGTGGTTGGTTTATCTGTCCTCCCCATTGTCGCAAACACTCACATTACAAGCAGGCCTAAGCAAAGGACTGAGAATGGAGGAGGCCAGTGCTGCATGTTGTGGTTTGGAGCTAAAGACTTCCAGGCCAGGGGCTCCACAGGCCAAGGGTGAGGGAAGGTGGGTGACCTTGCTAAAGACCAGGGAGCAAATTCAGCCTCCTCTCTTTGGTGTGTAGCCAGGCCCTCAGCAGCTTGAACAATGTCCTCACGTCCCCACACAGAAGAGTGGGTTCTCTTTGCTCCTCCCAGACACACCTAGACAAGATCACTGCTTTACCAGTTAAGTTGATGCATAAACATCACAATCCCAGGCTAGGGAGACAGCTCAGGGAATAAAGTCCTTGCTGTGCAAGTGTGAGGACTAGAATGTGGATCCTCAGCTCCAACGTAAATGCTGGGTCACACGGACTAGCTAGAGTAGTCGAGTGGTGAGCTCTAGGTTCAAGCGACAGAGAGACCCTGTCTCAGTAAATGAAGTGGGAGAGACTGAGTAAGTCTCCCACTGCCAATGTCTGGCGTCTGCATGCACACACGTGAATTTGTGAACATGTGTACGTGCACACCACACACACACACACACACACACAATCTTTGCCAATTCAACATGTGCCATATCTTTAAATTATACTTAGTCACCAGGTTGATGAAAGCAAAGTCTTTTTGGAAATAATTTTATTATTTGTGAGACAAAGTGGGAGAGAGAGTAAGTAATAGAGTCATGGAGTAGGAGAGAAAGAGGCAGACAGAGAGATTTGGTATGGACACGTCCAGGCCTCTAGCCAGTGCATACAAATTCCAGACACATGAATGACTTCGTGCATCTGGCTTTATGTGATTATTGGGGAATTGAACGCAACCAGCAGGCTCTGTAAGCAACTACCTTTAACCACTGTGTAATCTCTGCATCCCCAATAAAAACAGACTAATTCCATCTAACATGTTATAAATGTTTTTTCACACAGTTGAAAACTCAGTAATCCCTCCTCAGGAGAGATGTAAAAGTCTATGGGCGATGTTTGTTTTTCTTACTAATCCATAATTTAGTTTCTTTGCTATAAAATAATATTCACAGACTAATAGAAAGTCAGTAGACTGTGCATTTCATGAACAGAGAATAAGAGGGAAAAAGACACCGGTTCATACTCATGTCATGCACACGTGTCTATCTTTAACAAGGCAGCTCAGAATCACTCCTGACCAGTAGCACTACTGGTAGCAGTAGCTCCTCTTCTGGATCCTGGTCTGTCTCACTGTCAATGAGGTTTATAGCATCTTCCTCCACTGCCCATTCTATACTGTATGTGCAGGGTATGAGTCCTCTGGGTCAGTACAGCCTGCTGGGGTAAACCACACTTTCATTACTGAAGGTCTGTGCTCCCAGTGCAGTCTGCAAGTCCTCTGGGTCATGAAAGCCTGGCTGGGTGACCCACACTTCCATTACTGAAAGTCTAGTCCTGTGGAGGCCTGCCTGGTTTGGCCTGTTGTTCATGACTTCAATCTCAGGATATGGGAATTTCAGGAGGATCCTGAGGAGGTTTGCTCAGGCCAAGGCCCACTTGCCCTTACCTCTGTCATGGCAGCCTTGTTTGATTTCTTCTTGATAATCTCTACCCATTGCCCCATATGGCGCCATAAACCATTTTTTATCTTGCTGACTCATTGGCATCACGGGGCCCAAGGTGACCAAGTGACATCCTAATGTTCAGTGGAGCCATTGTTGTGACCCTGGGTGGAATAATTCCTCCTTCTTGACTAAGATTTACAACCCAGAAGGAGCTGAAAAATGAGTACAAGAAGAATTTTCATAGCAGGACACTAGATATAAATGTGTGGTGCACTCCCATGTCCATCCATTGATCCCATGACCCATAATCCCCAGGCTTATAGTATAAATCTTCAGTGACTCCCACAGGCTTGTTATTTGAATACTTGGTCCCCATCTGGTGTCCCTATGTTGGGAGGCTGTGGAGCATTTAGTGGGTGATGTCTAGGTAGCAAAAATTGGTCAGTAAGGGTGACTTTTGAAGGTTATGCCCCGCTTCTAGGTTGCACTCCTTCATTCTTCTGTGGTCCACCCTCACCGGAACAACGTTTACCATGTGCTCTCACTGCCATGACCTGAGCTGCTCAGCTGTGCTTCCCAACGCAATGGTCCTAATCCCTCTGAAACTGTGAACTAAAGTCTTTCTCCATTAAGTTGGTTCTGTCAGGTACTGGGGGAATGCACCTAGCTATCACAGAGCAGCAGCACATGCTAGACACGGATTCAGAGCACCTAGCATAAGTGCTGGGCTAGGACACCCCAGGAATCCTTAGTACATTCTAGAAGAGTGGAAGTGGTTGTTTGAAACACTGGATGGGAGGACCAGGTGGAGGTGGGGTAGAGCTCATCACAAGTGGTCTCGATGCTTGCCTGTCTTGGTTCATCTCAGACTTTAGGGATATAATTACCTTACATGGAATGCATAGGTTTTATTATACCTGGTGTTCTTGTGTGTGTGTGTGTGTGTGTATGTGTGTGTGTGTGTGTGTGATGTATATTTACATATCCTTATAGTTTATATATTCCTCAAGTACTCTTCACATTATTTTTTGACACAGAGTCTCCTACTGAGTCTGATTTCTTCAGTTCATCTGGGATCCTCTGTCTCTGCCTCCCAGTGCTGGGATCATAGGAACACACCACTGCACCTGACTTTTTCCATGAGTGCTGCAGATCTGAACCCAGGTCCTCAAGCTTGCAGAACAAGTGCTTTACTAACTGAGCCCTTTATTAGTACACGAGTTCATCAGTTTCCTTTCACACTTTCCCCTGGTCAAAGTCTTAGGTTGTTCACATTCCATTAGGAAGCTTGAATATTCCTGTTGTCTGGAAGAACTTCAGCAAAGTGTGACACATCCTATGGCTTCAAATCTAGGGACCACCAGGCTGGGGTGAGAGGTCATTTCCAGCTCAGTCTTCCTCCTACCTTTGCTGACTACAGGCCTCAAGATGACCACAGTTCAATGTCAAGGCAGCAGAAATGAGAAGTGTTTCCAGTGGATTTTTAAACATAGTGATGTATTTAAGGATGACCTAGAATTTCTGAGGCTCCTATCTCCTTCTCCTGAGTGCTAGGATAACTGGCATGTGCCACCCAGTCTTATGCATTACTGGGGATTGTGCCTGGAGTTTGGTGCATGCTAAGCAAGTACTCTGTCAGCTAAAGCACAGCCCTAACCACCAAGGGGATCTTTAAAAGTGTAAATTAAAATCTGTTTAACATTCTTGTGAATTGTTTTTAAGCTTCAGAGATATTTTAGACAATTGTATCCGTGTAAAACCTGATGAAATATTAAAACCAGGGAACAGATAAAAAAAATCTTCTTAAATCCTATTAGCCATTACTTTGATGTCAGAGATTACCACTCACTTCCTTGAATATAATCCACTTAAAACATTATTTATACACATTCTGGAATGTGATTTGCAACAGTTCATGCATTTGGTATCTAGGCCTTTTACAAATTGAGACATTTAGTTAAGGAGGTAAGGCTCCATTTTCTGTGGATAAGCAGGAAATCTTCCTGTTCCTCCTATTCCTCTGGTTCTTGCCCAAGTGTAGGTTCCCACCTACAGGGCGTCTGTAGAATAGCATGTACATTCTGAACTCTCAGCGCCCTTGAAATGAAGTCTTGCCGTGCCATCCAGAGGGGCCCATGGCATATATCAAGCCATCTTTGTGATAGGGCTTGGTGTCTTGGTCATATTTCCCCTCTAGCTGTCTTTTCCCTCCTCTACTCTCCCTTTCTGCTAGTGTTTGCTTTTTAACCCTGGATCAAGCTAAAGTAACGAGCAGAAGAGAGGGAGGTAGGTAAGGATGTTGAAGGAGGACAAAAGAGACAGAAACAGAAAGACAGAGTCACAGAGAACAATTGAAAGTGCCAGCAGCAGTTCTATAAGAAGATCATCATCATGTAACGCAGCCTCAGCTTCATGCTGTGACATGCAAGAGTGCAGGTCTACTGTCTATCTTGGGTTGTCAGGAAAGGTTCCTTCTAAAAAATGTTTCCTTGTGTGTATGTGTGTGTGTATGTGTGAAGGCCAGGGGCCAATATCTGGTATTTTACTCCACCTCTCTCTAATCTTTTCTTGAGACAGTCTCTCACTGATGTGGCACTCACTGATGTGAGTAGACTAGTAGGCTAACAAGCCCTAGGGATCCTACTGGCTCCACTCCCCTGTATGGGATTACAGGCATGTGTCCCTATACGTAGCAGCTCCCTGGGTGCTTGGGATCTAGGCTCAGATCCTCATGTTTGCACAGCAAGCACTTAAATACAGAGCCATCTCCTCAGCCCCAGAAGCAGCACCTTCTAGAGCAGAAGTTCTAACCCTGGACCCAGGGGCTCTGGTGAGAAGAGGGGCTGCAGGCTGAGTTCTGGATTTGATTCTTGTGTCTTCATGTGGATCCTTCCAAAGGTCACAGGGCACAAATGCCAAAGTAGGCACCCTAAGCCTGTGATCAACAGGCCACTGTCCCCATCTTTGTGTGGGTACAGAGCTGTAAGCTAGACATGGCAGATGCCAATGTAATCGGCTGACAGCTATACCTGTGGCCAGAGGGACAGGAACAGAGTGTGAGATGGGGGCAGCATGGCTCCCCTGCTTCACTCTCATGTCCTGAAGTCTGCTCTCATTGGTGCCTCACATAGCTACCACAGCTGCTGCTGATTTGGGATGAGGAGCAGCTTTGTTCAGACCCAGGGAGGGCCACGAGAATTAGACACAGCCATCTCCACAACACCACTTCTCAGCTCCTGCTTCACACAGGCATGGTCCTTCAGGATTAGAAAGACTCTGAACTTGAACAGGACCCAGTGATCAGGCTGTTCTTCACAACACTGCGCTAGGCTTTCTCTGAACAATGGAAATGTTCCTGCAAGCTTTTCGTTCTCTGTCTCTAGTTGTCTATTCTCCTCGTGGCTCGTTTTCTACCCCCTCCCTCCTTTCTTCCTTTCCTTCCAGAAGACAGAAATAAGGTTTCTTTTCACTCTCTCTTCTCTTTTTTATTTCTCTTTCCTCCCTTCCTTTCTCTTTTCTTTCTTTCCCCCTCTCTGCCTCTCTCTTCACATACAGGTCTTTTCTCTTGATTTTTATTGCCCCCCAAAGTTGAGTCCTAGAATATGTTAGTTCCTGCATATGAACCTGGTGCCATTCAGAAAGGTTCATTCTTGTGAGGAAGGGAGCCCATACCTGACTGGATGACATTCATCTTTGTTTCCCCAAAGAAGTCCTGAGAGCAGAGGTGGTTCCATCCCTGAGCCTTCTGGGGTTGCACTTCTGATATAGGGTGCTTGACCTTGAAGGGTAGGGACAAAATGCAGAACATGACTGCTAGGCCCGGTGCAATTCCCCACAAGTCCTTCCGGACAAGCCTATGCAGAGGAGCTATCTGGGTGAACCTGACTGCCCATTGGGGGCTACCTTGTGGGGGCTAAGTGGTCAGCAGGAGAAGGGTGTTCTGTCTTTGTCTCCATGTTGGCAGGGCACATGGAAAGGTCTTCTTGTGGAAGAGCAATTGCGGGATGGTTTCCTTGTAGAGGACTTGTGACAATTTCTTTCCACTGAGGAAGGCTGTGGGAAGATTTTCTCATGGAGGAGGGCTTGTGGGGAGATCTCATGGAGGAGGGTTCATGGGAAGATCTTATCATAGAGGAGGGCTTGTGGGAAGATCTTCTGGAGAATAGATGGGGGAAGATCTTCTCATAGAGGAGGGTTTGTGGGAAAGTTTTCTCATGGAGCAGTGTCTCTGGGAAGATTTCCTCATGGAGGAGTGCAATGACAAAAGTCTTCTGATGGAGGAGGGCTTGTGGGAAGATCTTCTGAAGGATGGTATTTAGAAAGGTTTTTCTTCTCATGGAGAAGTGTTTATGGAAAGATTTTCTCATGGAGTAGGGCATTTGTGAAGGTATTATAATGGAGAAGAGCTTGGGGAAAGGTCTTCATGTGGAAGAGACCTTGTGGGAAATTCTCTTATGGCAAAGGGCTTATGGGAATGTCTTCTCATAGAGTAGGGATTAGGAGAAGTTCTCATGAACTCTCATGGAGGTTGGCTCATTCGAAGATCTTCTCATGGTGTAGGTCTGTAGGAACACCTCATGGAGTAGAGCATCTGGGAAGACATTCTTATTGAGGAGCACTTCTGGGAAGATCTTCTCATGGAGTAGGGACTGTGGGAAGATCTTATGGAGCATAGCTTATGGGAAGATCTTCTCAATGTGGACGGCTTGTGGGAAGATCTTTGCATGGAGGAAAGTCCATTGGGAGAAGGAGGACTTTGCATGGACGAGAGCTCATTTCATAGAAGAGGGTTCAATTCTCAATGTCAAGTTTACTCTACACTTATTAGTCACTCACATGTAGAACTGAACCACACTTTTTATTTTTCAGTATTTAAAAGCAGTTGTATAGAAGAGGATTTAGCAAAATATGAGCTGTTAGTCATCCTGTACTTGATTTTACTGGGTGGATTGGCTTATTATATCTCTCTAAATATGAGGCAAGATTTAATTGCAGGTTTCACCATGGCTACTTTGGCTCCTGCTAACATGGACCTCATCATTCTTTCTCTTAAAGATGTCTCCAAAATCATATGATATTGGCCACTGATATTGAAGAAACACAGATGGGGGCAGATGTTGGCAGGGAAAGCCTACTGGGCAGCTGTGTGATGAGACTCTGATCAACACCCTGAGAGTCAGCATGCTCCTGCATGTTTGCTCAGGTGGCCCAAGAGCCTCCCCAGCACCCAGGAAAACAGCAGTGTACAGAACAGGCCCCATCCTTGGAACATTTGTCATGTGACAGACCTGGCTGGCTGAGATATTCTGTGGATCCTGCAGGTTCATTACAAAAGTGAAACCTCACGCAACCCACGCAGTTGACACAATGTCCTGCTGACAATGGAGTGCGACTTCTGCCTGGCACAATCCATAGGAAATGGACTAAGCAACTTAGCAGCATAAGGTGCTTGAGTGGTTGTCCCTCACTTCCTCCTTTCCCCAGCCTCTGGAGTGAGGCCAAGAAGTCAAGCAGCTCTCCACAAGCATTGGAATATTTCCTGCCCATATTCCAAGAGCTTTGTAAGCCCATGATTTATAGAAATTTGTGATATTACCTGATAGCAACTGTAAGGAAGAAGCCATCCCAGGTACTGGCTTTTGGTGTTTCATGAATGAGAAGAGTTGTTATGTAGTCTCCATGTTTTGTTCATTGTCCCACAGTGCTATGACAGTGTGGAACATTGAGTCACACATAGACCTCCAGGGCTGTGAGATTCCAGGCCTATGACTCATGGCTTCAGTGTAATCATACTAAAATCAGTAAATAAAAATAAATACATAAGATCCTGGAAAATCCCCAGTCGAGCTGTGTGGATTCTGATCATTATTTGTTATCTAAGGCAGGTCTGGCAGGGAGACCCTAGGAGAGGATCTCAGGCAGTGCCACAAGGGCCGAGAACCTTAGCTCAGAGTTGGGAGCATCTGGGTGGCTGCTTCCTGGGCCTGTGAGTGGCAGTCCTGAAAGTGTTCTTTCCTCCAATGACTTAATTTTGTAAAACTACAAAGTAATAAATGGTCATAAATATGGCTTTGTGTAATAAAATGTCATACTGGGTACCCTGGGTTCCCCTGCAGTATCTAAGTGGTATTATTTTTTCTTTGTTTTCCTTCCTTCCTTCCTTCCTTCCTTCCTTCCTTCCTTCCTTCCTTCCTCCCTTTCTTTCTTTTCTTTCTTTCTGTGTGTTCTCATTGCGTGTGTGTGCACATGCATGTATCCATGTGTGTGTGTGTGTGTGTGAGAGAGAGAGAGAGAGAGAGAGAGAGAGACTATTTATTGTACACTATAGTTGGGAACTTGAATGTCTCATATACTAAAGGTTTGGTTCCTAGCCTGTGTCCATTGGGAGGAGTAGGATCTTTAAGAGGTGGGATATTGTGGAACAAAGTTAGATCTTTGAGGACAGCCTATGGTAATGGGCATCCAACCCTTCCATACTCATTCTGTTTCCTGGTGGACATAAGGTGTGACACCTACTCCACCAGGTGCAACCCCATTATGCTCTAGGCTGGCCCAGCCCAGGGACCACAGACTGGTCTCTGAGAGTAGACTCCACTGACCTTTCCTCCATCTTCACTGACTTGCTGTGTCACATGAATGGGAACCCAAATGACATAAATCTCACCACTGAGGAGTGACAGGACAGGGCTGGCTATTTCATTTGTTTGTGGGAAGGAAGGAAGAAGGATAAGTGCTGATGACATCTGAATATCTCTTAGCAATATCTGTACAGGCAGTCTATACCTTCTTTGGCTAAGAGAGGGAACACACAGCCTTGCTGAATGCCTCGCCTGGCTGTTAGTGTTGCTTCCTGTGCCACCCTTGGCTGTGCATGTGTCATAGGGTCTCAGGGGTGCAGATGAGATGGCTCAAGCATACCTGTATCCATGGACATATGGTGATGACTACATAGCCTTTTCACTTCACAGGGCCTCAGCACAACTGAGATAAGAGATGATGCTTTGCCTAAGGTTGAGCATCAAGTCAAGTGTTAGATCAGTCTGGAGGAGGAGAAAAGTCTTGGATGTAAGTCACAGTCTGCAAGGCCAACTGTGGTGATGGTCAGCAGCTTTGATTTTACTATGACTTGACATTCTTTCAGAATCTCCTCTTGGGATGGCTCTAGTCACCAAGATGCCCTCTGTTCTGTGCAAATGTGAGCAAACTTTGGGGCAGAGTTCATGTGTTGGAGGTTTAGTTCCCAAATTCACTGACATAGTGTTTAGAGATGGGGCATTTTGGAAGGCATCGAGATGTGATATGGTCATGAAGGTGGGGCTTATGTGATCTGGGGCATTTTAAGAGGAAGAAAGAGCCAAGCACATCTGCTCTACATCACCACACAGTACAATTATCATGCACTTGCCAGGTGTCAGGACCTCAGTAGTAGACTTTCCAGCCACCAGAACTATAAAGATATACTTCTTTTCTTTGCAATATACCCTGCCTAGGTGTTCAGTAATAGCGCCAGGTAATGGACAGGCACATGCCATCATGGAGTTAGTAGGAGACAAATACTGACTGCACAGCTCTGCACTAAATATGTTGTCCTCAACCACAGGGATAATAAGCTTACCTGCCCTATCAGATGATGGCAACCTACCTCCTCTAGGAGATGATAGAAGTCCACCTCCCCTAGGAGACGATGGAAGCCCACCTCCCCTAGGAGATGATGGAAGTCCACCTCCCCTAGGAGACGATGGAAGCCCACCTCCCCTAGGAGATGATGGAAGCCCACCTCCCCTAGGAGATGATGAACGTCCACCTCCGCTAGGAGATAATGGAAGCCCACCTCCCCTAGGAGATGATGAACATCCACCTCTGCTAGGAGATGATGGAAGCCCACCTCCCCTAGGAGATGATGGAAGTCCACCTCATCTAGGAGATGATGGAAGCCCAGCTCCCCTAGGAGATGATGAACATCCACCTCCCCTAGGAGATGATGGAAGCCCACCTCCCATAGCAGCATCCACACAGTTTATTCATAGTCCCTTTCAAGTTGTCTTCAGTATAAGCAGCCAGAGTAGTTATTCCAGGGAAAGCACTCACTGAAGCAGCCATCTTGGTCATTCACATGTATCTCCTCTCCAGAGGCACATGCAGCAGTCTTGCTGTTACTTTCACAAACTGTTTAATGCTTAGAAATTCACTGGACATGAGTGGTTTTACTTTCTTTTATTTATTTCCCATAATTCTTTTTCGTCTGGACAGAGTTTCTGTGTCCAGGAATCAAGCTTGCTGGTTCCTCCAGCCTGCTCCCATTCATGCCCTCCCTGCATGTAAAGAGTCACCTGCCAGATGAATCCTTGGGTGCTGAGTGGGTGAGTGTCCCCTATCACCAGGTCCTGATTCAGGCCTGTGCACACTCCATGGGCCTTGTTCCAGAACAACACAATGAATCTGGAATCAAATCCTAAGTGATCTGTCATGAAAAATCACACAGATATTGTAATAAAAAATAAACAGATGAGTCCCAGGCCTGTAGTCCTGCAGCCTGTCTATCTTCTGGCACTGGGCTTGCTCTAAGGAGGGTCTTGGCACAGGTTTTGCTTAGCAAGCTGCTCCCATGTTCCCCAGTGGGAAGCCATCCTCAGGGTCACAAGCAGACAGAATCGCTGAAAGACAGATCATCTAAACGTGCTTGCTGTGATTGCTCGTCTGATTCGACGTGGCCATGGACACACCCCCACACTGTCAGTTGACGACATCATAGTAGTAATTGCGCAGCCGCAGTTCCACAGCTACAAATCCTGGCCTTTTCTCCACCCTGGAGGAGGAGAAGACACTGGTTAGTGTTTGTCAAGACCTTGTGAAAATGTTCACAGGTGATTCCTTCCCCTTGTGGTGAACACTAGAAAATTTTCAGTTCCAGGGTTGGGATACCTTCCAGTGAGTTGATGGCCAGGGAGGTCACTGATGCCCCTATAACATTACAGGCTATTGCTGTGGCTCTTGGTTTCTCACTAAGAATAGGTGGTAAGGCCCTATTGCTGAATACTCCACATACTTTGTCTGCAAGGTCACTGAGAAATCCTGCTAGCACTGTGCTGAAAACCTCTCCCATGTAGACCAGGTGACAGAAGTTGGAAAAAGCCACAGTGCATGCAGTTCAATGGGACAGAGAGCAATCGCCAGTGGAGACACTCAACAGTGGACACTGAAAGCCCTAAATTTGGCCAGCCAGACCAAATGAGCTAATGGGTGCAATAGTGGCACGCCTGTTATGTGGAAAAACAATTGCTCTCTAATCGGACTGGAGATCTCCTCCATGGGAGGGAATATTTTCCTGATACTAAAAGCCTACAACAGGGGTAGTCATGAGCCCTAGGGGTGTAACATCTGCTGGTGTCGGGCTAAATGTATATACTATGCTCACCAAACTTCCCAGTAAGCACTTCTCTTAAGGTTCATACCCATATACTAATGCTACTCTCACTTTTGGTTAGAGAAGCTTCTCTTTTCAGAAGGCAGTGATCTTGGGATGACTCTGAAGGCACCATGATGCTGAGAAGAAGTCACAGAGGAGAGCTTAGCACCGAAGTATCTGTATCACACCTTCCAAGGCTCAGGGTACATTGCGGAAGAGGTGGCAAAAAGAATGTAAGAGCCAAAGGAAGGGTAGGACTTCTTACAACATGCTCCTCCAGACATAAAATGGCCTGGATGTCCATGACCTCACAGCTCCAAACACTATCTACACAAGATCATCATAACAGGAGGAAAATATCATGACATCAAAATAAAAGAGACTGATAGAGGGAGAAGGAGTATGATGGAGAGTGGAGTTTCAAAAGGGAAAGTGGGGGACAGAGGGAAGTACCATGAGTTACTGTCTACAATTATGGAATTTGTCTATAAAAATAAATTAAAAAGAAATACAAAAAATAAAATACAAAGCACAAAGAAAAAAAAAAAAAAGAAAATACTCTTAGGTGGCTCCACCCCCTTGTGGTGAACACCCACCTGGGTAGCCAGATGTTGTGAGAAGAACGTCTCATCCTCAAAGGACAGATTTCAAACCTGTATTTTATAAGACCTCCACTGGATTTGTGTCTTTAAACAGGGAGGAGTTTTGCACAAGGCTTCAGAATCATTACCCCTGTGCAGGGGTTGTGCCCTTGTGATTTCAGCAAAGTTTGAGTCCCTGTGTTACTGACAAGAGGCATATTTGACTCTGATTCAACAATTACAAGTGCCAGACGTCCTAGAGGACTGGTTCCTGACAGTGGCTCAGGTTCAGCATTTACAGCAAGTACTTCACCATTGCCAGAGGCTCTAGGGGCCTGGCGCATGGACAGTGGCTCCGAATCATGATGAATATTCTACAGAGAATGCCCAGGGGCTCCAGGTGCTGTTCACACTGTAAGGTGACATTAGCACAGTTCATCAGGGAAGGGGGAGTATTACACTCAAGAATGGGATGAGGTTTTTGGTTCCACATAGTAGGCAGCCTCTGTGGCCTGTGGGGACCCTAAGCCTCTGTCTGAGGACCTCTGGAACAAGATCTGCCATCAGAAGACACCCCTAGCATGGACATTTTGCTTTGTAGAATCAGGACTGCTCTCCAACAAAGAAGCTGACATTGTGCAATCATGTCAAGGGCAGAGAACAGGACACCAGGGTTTCTGTGATTGACATGAACCACATAGTGATCCCATGAAATCCCACTGCCTGGTGACTGAATCCCTCCTAGTTTTGTAAATACATTCTATGAAATTACCTCAGCTACAAAATCAGAGCACAGTGCACATATCAGTCTTTGACCTACATGATGGGGTTGGATCTGAAGCAGCCTTTCTCTGTCCTACCTCTGGCCATCATTTATTTAGAAGGTGGTGTTTTACTGATGCACAATAAGAAATTTTATGTTCTTATGCATGTGTGTTTATATGGGTGTGGGTGCACACGTGTATGTGTGTATGTGAGGTCAGAAGACAGCCTCATGTGTTATCTTCAGGGACACTGTCTACTTCCTTTGACACAGCATCCCACATTTGCCTAGTGCTCAACAATTAGGCTACATTGACTGACCAATGAGTTCCAGGGATCTGCCTGTCTCTGTCTCCCTAGCACTGGGCTTACAGGTATGTACCACCACACCTGTTATTGTATGTGGGTGCTGGGGACTGAACTCATGTCCTCATGCTTGCAAGACAAGGACTTTACTGACTGGGCCATTACATCAACCCCAATCTATGTGTTTTTTACTTTTTAAAAGTGCTTTATTCATTTATTTATTTTAGAAAGACAGGGAGAGAAAGAGAATGAGAATGAGTATGCGCACTAGGGCCTTGGGCCATTACAAATGAAGTCCAATTGGTTGTGCCACTCTGTGCTTCCGGTTTTACTTGGGTACCCAGGCTATCCAGTTTTGTAAAAAAGTACTTTTAATCACTGTGAATCATCTCTTTCACCCTATGCTTTCTTTTAATATGCAGCTATGCCACTTGCCTCAGGAAATGGCAGTCAGGATGAGGTACTCACTCATACGTCCAGCACAGGTTCATCAGCTCGTACATCTCTCTCGGGCACCCTGCAGGGCACCCCATCCGCTCTCCTTTCTCCAACATGGCGGTAACCTCACTGCCTTTCATCCCCTGAGACATGAGAATATACATTGTTGTTCGATCACTGATGGTTAACAAAAGAAACTCACTCTCAAGACAGAAGGAGGCGGCTGTGGAGTTACATGACATTAGTTATGAAGCCACAAGAGCGTCATAGGAGACTTTGGGAGTTAGGTGGTTTTCCTAGTCCAGAGGGGTGGGAGTGCAGAGAGAATGAGGGACTTATGGGTTCCTCTTCTCATACTTCACCTGGGGGCTTGTTTCATGTGTGAAGCTCATTCAACAGCACCCTAAGATCTGCACACGTTTGGTTTTATATGACTTGATTAAAAATATTGAATTGCAGCATCTTGATAGTGTCAGTGGCATAGTTTATTAAAACTGCAAAGAAGCATGTCTGGGGTCAAATCTTACACACTCTTCTGTGTATAATACACAGAACAAGTGCAGTGTTCAGTTAGCATCAACTAGCATTGTCCAGTTTGTTGTAAGCCTAGGTCATGTTAACATGTCACTGTCTGAAGACCCCAGATTTCATGGTTTCTGGTTCATGACATGATAACCCAGACTGGGTGATGTGTTCTGAAGGCCGCGTGGCTAAGAAATGAAGACATGGTCAAAGATGACTCACTCGATATGGCTTCTGCCCATAGGAGAACGCTTCCCACATCAGCACTCCGAAGCTCCAGACGTCACTCTTGCTGGAGAACTTGTAGTAATTGATGCACTCTGGTGCATACCACTTCACGGGCCACTTTCCATGAGTCTGCGCCTGAAATCAAAGCAAATGGAGGTGGTCTATGAATGGTTAGGGCCTGAGCACACATGCCTATAGCAGCTTAATTCTCAATAGTGGAGATGTGGCAACAGCCAGAGACCATCCACAGAACAGAAATGGATACACAAGGGCCATGGGGACAACGAAATTTTATCGGCCTTTGGAAATGAAACACATTGCAATATGAAAGAAACTTGTGTTCACTATATCTACAGAATTGGCCAGGAATCCAAGGACAAGCACCGTGCAAGTACTCATACAGGAGGGACCTCAGCATGGTGTTTATGGCGGGGAAGGTGGAGTGACCTGGAGGGTCAGCTCTCCTATGGAATCAGCTTCAAGTTTTCAAGATAGAAAATGCTGGTTCAACCACAATAGGAATGTTCTTAATGGTATTAAGTTGTGTGCTCAGAGATGAGTAAGATGGTCAGGCATGGTGGCTCACACCTATAATCCCAGCACTCAGGAGGCTGAGACAGGAAGATTGCCATCAATTTGCGGCCAGCTAGGCACCGTGGGATAACTACTATGTGAGGTAGCCTGTATGAGGTACCTGGATCCTGGACATACTGTGCCTGTCCTGCTCCTGTTAGGGCTTTAAGACCCATGGAGTATGAAGCTGAGCTGTTACAATGGGAGCTCATGCTTCATGCTGCCCTCCCCTGCCTGCAGATCTCAGATGTCCCAGCTCTTACCAGACTACAGGAGGTTTCACAGAGACATGTTTTTAATGGGTGAAGAATGTCACATAGAAGGCCTTTTTCTGATCATGGCAGGCATGTGGAACTCAGAGGCAATCCCACAGTTCCATGCCCATGGCCATTCCTGTTCCTTCCTGCCACTTACTACTTAGCTCTAAAGATATATCATCCATTTCTAAGAACTATGGACGCGCAGAGCTACAAACCTTCCCTTAGAGCCCTCTCCACCTAACTGGAAAATAATCCTATTATACTCCAAGTGTGACAGCATGCACCTATGTGTTTCCCATACAATACTGCATTCATGTGAATATATACCCCTGTACACACCATACCACACTACATTGAGGTGAAGGGGAGGATATCTCTTTCCCTTTCTTTCAGTCATTATCTTTTTTTTTTTTTTTTTGAGTGGAGAAGATAAGCAGTGAGGGAAACAGGCATGTCAGGAAGTGGTCTGATAATTCTAAAATCATTTTTTTAGGGAATCCAGACAAGCACTAGCCTGGTTATCACTTTATCCTTATTGGATGAGCATTATTAATGATTTCTACATTTCTGCATCAAAAGAGTTTTCCATATTTACTCACAAACCATATTGATTTTTCTTTACCAAAATTATATTCGTGTATACTTCCATCCCCATGGATACTAATGAAGTCTGTAAAATAATTCTCACATGCTTAATGGGAAGACATGGAGCCCTGGATTGGGAGTTGGTTATGAATGGTGAATTTTAAGACCTCTTTGCTTAGTTTTCTTGTATGTGTATAGATGTGTATATGTGAAAGTTTGTTTTAAAATAGGTCCACATCAATGATCAGTACAATGTGGCTCCACAACATGGTACTGTGTATCCTGTGCAGAAAAATGCCTACAAATGATTTCCATTTGAGAAACTTAATTATCAAAACCCTCTTCCAATATTCACAATCGAATCACATGAAAAAGGCAAAAGAAAACCTCAAGAATCATCCTGTTCAATTTGTACTTCCCAAAGCATTTAGGAAAAGAATTCCACCCTTCTCCTTCCAGGACGAATCAGCAGAGGGCGCACTACTCCATGAAACACTATCGGGAAAATGCCAGTCTGGACAAATCTCAAGCTGTGACATTAGAGTGCTTCAGATTTTTGTTCCTTAGCCACCAGAATCAATGTTTAGTAGACACCTTTTGCATGGTGGTTGGTGAAATTTCTCCCGTAATACAGAGAACATGCATTATCTTCCATTGTTTTCATCCTACTGCTTAGCATGAGCCGAGCCACTCTTACCTTGTAGTAGTTTTCATCAGCACGGAGCGCTTTGGAAAGACCAAAGTCACTGATCTTGGCATAGTGCTGAGTGACCAGCAACACGTTTCTTGCAGCCAGATCTCTGTGCACAAAATTACACTCCTCCAAATACTTCATTCCCATGGAAACCTGATGGACCAGTTCTATGATGTTTTTATCTTTGACATGCCTGCAAATCAGAGTATCACAGGTAGAGGGGGTTGGATCATGGGCTGCTTCAGGACCATCCACCATGCTCCTCAAGCACATAAAAGATGAGTCCAGGGCTGGAGAGATGGCTTAGCGGTTAAGCGCTTGCCTGTGAAGCCTAAGGATCCCAGTTCAAGGCTCGACTCTCCAGGACCCATGTCAGCCAGATGCACAAGGGGGCACATGCATCTGGAGTTCGTTTGCAGTGGCTGGAGGCCCTGGCGCGCCCATTCTCTCTCCCTCTCTCTATCTGCCTCTTTCGCTCTCTGTCTGTCGCTCTCAAATAAATAAATAAAAATAACAAAAATAAAAAATAAAAAAAAAGATGAGTCCACTCATTCCTTCTTGGTTTTGCATGTGCATGTGTGTGGTGCAAATGAATGTGTACATATGTGTTGTTTCTGTGTGTGTGTCTGCATGTGTGGTTCTGGAGTGTGTGTGTGCGCACACGCATGCATGTTATCAAGAGGCTAACATTTGGTGTCGGCTTCAGCTGTTTTCCACTTTACTTTTGTCCCTTGCTGAACTAGACTCCTAGGTAGCAAGCCCAGGGCTCTTCCTGTCTTTGCCCCTCATGTTAGGATTACAGCCATGTGCCACCGTGCCTGACATTGTCACCGCATGCTGGGGAGCCAAAGTCAGGTCCTCATGCTTGCATGGCAAGTACTTTATGAACTGAGCCATCGCCCCAGTCACTCCCTGTCCTTCAATTTTTTTCTTTTTTTAAAAAAATATTTTTTCATTTAGTAGCAATGAGAGGGACAGACAGAGAGAGAGAGACAGAGAGAGAGGGAGGGAGAGAACAGGTCCTCCAGGCCCTCTAGCCACTGCAAAAGATTTCCAAATGAATGTGCCACTTTGTGTGTCTGGCTTTATGTGGGTATTGGTGTATCAAATTCAGGTTGTTAGGCTTTGCACACAAGCACCTTAAATGCTGAGCCATCTCCCCAGTCACTCCCTGTCCTCTGTTTTTTTTTTTTTTCTTTCAAAAAATATTTATTCATTCATTTGCAAGGAGAGAGAGATGATGTGCACTTCATGGCCTCTAGCCACTGCAAAAGAACTCCAGATGACTGGGCCACTTTCCATGTCTGCCTTTACGTGCATACTGGGGAATCACATTTACACTCAGGTTGTTAGGCTTTATAGGCAAGCACCTCAACTACAGAACCATCAATCCAGTTCCTCCCTGTCATTCTCAACCTCAGCAGGAGCAGCAGACTCCCTTGTACAATGAGATTTTTTTTCCTGGAATGTTTTGGGTTGAGAGAAGAGTTGTAAAAAGGATCAGGCAATCCTGGCTCAGAGGCACCTAGACTCTGCTTGAATCCTTGTTCCATCCTGGAACAAGGTTAGGAAACCAACCCTGCAACTCCATTTTCTAAGTGTGAAATTGAGAAGGAGTAACAAAACTCCTTCCTTGTGTACAGACTGAAGCAACAACTAAGTGCTGACAACACAGCAGGTGTGGCGAGCTCAACTAGCTGCATCTGTCGTATGCCAAGGGAATCTCTCTATGTGAACAGTAGACAATGAGAAAATGATATACTACCATTGATGAACATCGTCAGTGGACCTCAATTGACTCCTGAATAAGCAGTAGCTCATGGCACTTGGCAGTTAACCAGACATAAGGAGATGTAGCTGTCCCCCTAGGAAAATGTTTGCTTATTTTGTTTCTTTAAAGAGAGCGTGCACTCAGGCTGTGGACATAACTCAGTGGGCACAGCACCTGCCATGCAAGCACTGGGAGCTGAACTTGGATCCCAAATACCCACTTAAAACCACGTGGGGTAGCTTGCTGGCATGGTCCTGCAATCCCTGTGCCGGGGAGGCAGAGAGCCAGGGTTTCTAGGATGTGCTGGCTAGCTGGTCTAGCTGGATTGATGAATTCCAGGTCCAGTGAGAGAGCCTGTGTCACAGAACAAATCAAGTGAAGAGCAACTAAGGAAGACACTCAGTGTTGAGCTCAGGCCTCCACATGCATGTACATGTTCATGTTCACCTGCTCACACACACATGAATGTTCATAAAAGAATGCCCACCACACACTCACACACACACAGTGGGAGTGTTCTGTCAAGTGAGGGGAGAAGTCTTGTTCTTACACACTGAGGCTGACCCTGTCCCTGGAAGTTCAAGTTCATTAAGGAGAATGAATATGAACTACTGTAATAGAAATGTTCTCTAGGTCACAAAAGCTTCAAGTCCTGCATTGAAAGGCTGCATCTCCTGTCTTTCCTCACTCAAGGTCCCAGAGTGTGGAGTCTCATGAGAAGCTAGGGCAGGGGAGAAGGTTTTCTGTAAATCTCAGTATCCAGTGTGGTCAGGGGGGCTCTGTGTGCCCGAGCACCACACCTGTTCTGCTGCAAGTACTTGTTGAGGGGACCAAGCTCAGCCATCTCCATCACCAGCATCCAGGACTCAGCCTCGCAGATGCCGATCATGCGCACGATGTAGGGGTTGTCCAGCTGCTGCATCACGTTCGCCTCAGCCAGCAGCTCGTCCTTCAGGGCGGGGTCATTCGCCTCGTTCTTCAGGATTTTCACAGCCACAGTTTTCACAACTCTGCAGACCAAATCAGAACACAAGGGAAACTTTCCAAAATCAAAAAACACCTCCGTGAAGCACGACCTCCAAGCAGAGGTGGTGTTGTGGAAGTGCTTGCCACAGAGTGGGAGTGTACCTCATGAAGTCATGCGGAGGTGACTGGCATCCAATCCTAATCTGTCACAGGCAAAAAGAGCAATAGTCCACTGCTGGTAAATAGTGGTAGGGGGCCGTGCTTAAATGTCCCAAGCCAAGGCAAGTCCTAAGTTGTAAAATATCAAAATGGCTTCTATAGGGCCTATTTCACCAACTGTGACATGAACAGATGCCCATAACATATTGTGATATACCAGCTCCTTTATGTGTGAATCTAAAATTTCTTTAAGATGTCAAAATGACTTTCTGGGCACAGAAATAGAAAACCATAGTATATAAAATTATGCTCTCATTATAAATGTATCACAAATGAACAAAATTTATAAAACTAATAATAAAGGATTTAGCAGTTCTAGGTGAAATTCTATGTGTGTGGAGTGAAGCAATCATTAAAGATGCATTCTTAGAATTTTTTAGACTAGATGGTCATTTGACGATGATGGTAGTGTAATGAAACAACATTCTTACTTTTTCATTTGGTAGTAGCCCTTCTTCACGGTCCCAAAGTTACCGGAGCCCAGTTCATTGTCATCCAGCGTCAGCAGGTTTCTGTCCAGGTAGACTTCTTTGGGACGGATCTCCTCGGGGTCAGCGTATGGGCTCTCATACACCTCCGTGTCCATGGGCAGGGCTTCTCTCTGCCGGCCTGAGAAGCAGTCAGGAAACCCGCGCACACTCAGGGCTGGATCCCTGAGAGGACTCTACTCATTGCTACCTTCCCTCCTTGGGTCACATGGGCCGTTGAGAAGGGTCTTCTACCCCAGTGGCAACAGTGGCTGGGAGTTTACATCCCAGGGGGCTGTCAACTCAGTGTGACACTGGTAACCCTTGGTTGAGAGGTGGCCTCTGTGTCATCTTCCTGGTGGCTTTTACAACGGAATCAACAGAACTCTTGAAGAGTCATACATATGCTTGCCAAGGTGACTCAAGGAAAAGCTGCTGCCAGCTTGATACTTGAGATGCCATGGAAGATGTCCAACTACCTGAAGATGTCATAATCTGAGGAAGGCCACGCTGGCCCACTTGGAGAGACCAGAGAGGACCTGAGACTAAGTGGAGACAGACAGTACCTTCCCTGCCCTCACCACCACATATGCCCTGCTGCCTCGAGCTATAATGTCATAAATGAGCCTGGCTATATCCACCCTGCTCAGCTTTGTTCAAATCCTTGACCTATGCTATGAGCCAAAGGCTCCCTTGAGCTTCTGATTCTCCTGCCTCTTTCCCCCAAATGCTGGAATCACAGGCATATACCACCACACCCAATTTATACTATGATATGGGTTAAGCCCAGGGCAATCACTCTACCAACTGAGTCACATGCCCAGCCAACCCCCCCTCCAGGAGTAAATTAAATAAGAGATAATTGAGTCTCATTAGTTTAAGGCAGTACTTGGGTACAGAATCCAAGACCATCAATAAAAAGTTGCTTGTAGATACCCCATGACCCCCCAAAACATCCAAGGGCCTAATTTATGGGAGTACATCACCTGATATGTCCTCCTGAGTCATGTTCCTCATGGCCTCACAGCACAGGCTCCTAGACACCCAGGATTGTAGCAGCTGAGGCATTGCTAACTGCACCTCTGCTAAGGCCACCCTGGGGAATCACTCAGCCCTCCAGATAGGCATCCAGGGTGCACAGGGTGAGAGATGTGCAAAACTCTGAAGCAGCAGGGTGGATGCTGCCAATGCTGCCAACTTGCTTGGAGGGCTTTGTAATATAATGATGATGTCATATTGCCCAGAGCCACATGTGCACACACACAGTGTGTCACCTGGGTAATGGTGCTGTTTACCACTGGCCATCTCTCTATGGCAATTTCAGATGGCACAGGACGTTGGCAAGTGGACTCTCTCACCTCGGTCAGCAGCCCAGGCTCCTTCTGCAGGCTCATAGGGATTGAATGATGCACTCTCTGGCCGGCTGCCTTGGGATCTGGAGTTCTGAAGCACACAAGTGACAAGAAGTCATCTTTCTTCATGGACACAACTTGGTGGATCTGAGTCATTATCTTTCATTTTCCAATAATCATTGAGACTTGTGAGGAAAGGAAAGGAAAGGAAAGGGAAGGGAAGGGAAGGGAAGGGAAGGGAAGGGAAGGGAAGGGAAGGGAAGGGAAGGGAAGGGAAGGGAAGGGAAGGGAAGGGAAGGAAAGGAAAGGAAAGGAAAGGAAAGGGAAGGAGTGAAAGAAAGGCAAGGAGAAAGGGCCTCATCTCATTCTTCAGGAGCTTCTTGGGCCTCTGAAGGTTAAGGAAGGCTTGTGCTGTACAATGTCAGAGCCCATCCGGTTCACAGAGGGGAAGAGGGAGAGTTGATGCTCCTTCTTCCAAATGAGCCCTTTTATATCCATTTCCTGCCTGCCAGAAGATGCCCAGGACACCAAGCTCCCATGCATTCACTCTCATTCTTCATTAGACCCATTGCTCTGATCTAATTTCATGGGGAAATTATTTAAGCAGGAAAGCACAATGCCCTCTGCTGCTCCCATCACCTTACACCTCCAGGGCTCTTTTGTCCAAGTTCCTACCTGTGTTTACCAAATCTAGCAACCCTGGGATCATACCAGAATACCAGAGAATAACCCTGGACAGCGAGTTATAGGTCTGTAGGATGATGGGTATGTGTCCTCTGCTCCTGCTGATAATACTAATGATAATGATGGAAACCATTATGCATGCACACCATGGGTGAGGTAAGAGTTCTGTGATATCATGAAGGAAGGTCACTCTTCTTTGTATCCATGTCACATTGCCGAAGCGAACCTGAGGCAAAGCTCTGCTGACCTGATGAACAAGTGTCTTCCTGGTTATTTATTTGATTGATGCGAATTTACATCATGGAACACCTGGGAAAGAAGCTCCTCACACACTTTCCCTTTCCAGCATGTTTCTCTTCAGTTTGCTCACCCATCCTCACCCTCAACTTAAAACAAGGTGATTGCTCCTAAACTTAGTTCAATCTGTTTTTGTCACTTGTTTTGGTATGAGGTAAATAAAAGTTTACCCAATTGAGCCCCAATACTGCCATGAAGAAATGAGATGACACCGATTTTCAGAAATGTAAAGAAATAGACATTAAGTGTAACATGTCACATAGCCACTTGCTTACAGCACACAATAAGTGGTAATCTACCTTAATAATTTGACAAGCCCATAGCCTAACAACAGAGCCACAATGTGCCAATGCCCCCATTGGGCCATGTGTCTCAAGAAGCCTCCACTTCCTTCTTCCATGCTGTCTCTTCTAGTCTACCTTAGATCTCTTAATGAACTGTGTTGCAGAATTAATGATGATACATTGAGAAGGACAACAGTGTAAGTGATGGGGGCGCAGACAGTAAGTTAGTGATAATAGCTGCACCATGCTAGTGATGGGAGCCAGGTACAAAAGTGTAACACAGACAAATGAAAGGTTGGATGGGTAGATGACAGATGTGGACAGGGTGGAAGAATGATGTATGGATAGATGAGTGACTGGATGGAGGAATGTCAGATGGCTGTGTGTGTAGGTGGGTGGACTAATTATGGATAGATGAGTGGTTGGAAAGAAGGATGATGGATGGATGGGCAGATAGGTGGGTAGATGAAAGAATGATGGATGAATGAGTGGTTGTATAGAGGGATAGTGAATGCATGGGTGGATGAGTATGTGGGTGGAGGAATGATGGATGAATGAGGAGTTGGATGAATGCTAATGTGGGTGGATGAATGATGGATGGATGGATGAGTGGTTGAATGGAGGGATGATGGATGGATGGATAGAGGGATGCATGGTTGGATAGAACGATGAGAGAACCTTTGATTGATGGATGGGTTGGTGGGTAGAGGAATGAAGAATGAATGGTTGGAGAGAGGGATTATGGATGGATAGATAGGTGGGTGAATGAATGATGGATGGATAGTTGGATGAATGTGTTGGTGGGTAGAAATGGTGGTGGATGGATCTAAAGGAAAGGGGATTAAATATGGATGAATATATACAAGTGGTTGGATGGAGGAATGATGATGTATAGATGGGAAGGTTGGTGGATGAATGATGGATAGATGGATGAGTGGATAAAAGTTACTTCTTATACGTAGGAAATGTGAAGTATAAACTCACTTGGGACTTCCGGTTCAAATGGCTGAGAATAGATCTCGCTGAAGAAACCTAGGGGGAAAAGAGGCAAGATAACATACCATAATATATTTATTATACTTCTTATTCCAAAGAACTCTAGGTGGGTAAGAAACTTATTAAGACAGTGGAGATATCTTCAGTGAAGCAGAGGGGAGCTACCAGCAATCAGGCAACCAGGAAGGATTGGAGCTCCCACCAGGGTGGCTGGGAAGTACTTCTCTTCTCCCTGCCCTGCCCTTCTTGAGCCAGCAAGAACATAAAAATTACTGGGAAGAAATTCGTACCACTCACACTGGTGCTGCAAAATTAAAACAATGGATGGAGAAGACAACAGGCACCAGCTGAGAAGCCCCAGAACCCCTAAATATAGCATCCCCAAAACTCATCTCACCCATGTGCAAGCCCTGGAAACACCACTGGACATTACATAATGTCAAGGTATTCCAGTGTCCCCTTCCCACACAGCATCCAGACCAGCTCATCTAAAGGACTGACTGGTCTGATCAGCTGAGCTAAACCCACAGTGCAGCAAAGAGGGAACTAACTTCACACATCCATGTAGGTGAGAGGGAAACTCACCTCAAAGGTAACTGGACTATTGTATACTGAGGAAATAAAGCCAAGTATATGGGTTTGCACTGGAAGTGCTAATTGTACCTTCCATATAAGAGCAGGTTGATAAAGGAAAACATCTCACAGAGGGAAAGAATTCAAAGCCCAGCCCACTAAGGCAGAATACTGACTTGTTTGTTACAGCTGATATAAGTTTAATAAACTTTGCCATTTTTAAGTAATTTGTCATTAGGGTTAACTTTATTATTTTTGATATTTCTTAATTTTTAGTGCTTTTTTGAGTCAGGACTCACACTAGCCCAGGGTGGCCTTAAGCTCAAAGTGAGTCTCCAGCCTCAGCCTGGTGAGAGATGGGGTGAAGGGCATGAGCCACCACACCCAGTTTAAGGCCTTTTCACATTTTTTGTTTTTGGCTTATTTGCAAGGAGAGAGAGAGAGAGAGAGAAATAGAAAGAGAGAGAGAGAGAGAGAGAGAGAGAGAGAATGAGCTTGCCAGGGCCTGTAGCCCTGCAAACGAACTCCAAATGCATATGTCATTCAGTGCATCTGGCTTTATGTGCAATATAACCTGGGGCCTGGGGCTTTTCAGACAAGTGCCTTAAATGCTAATCCATCTCTCTGCCCCTCCTGGTTATTTAAAATATCCATTTATACAAATATATTCCATGCTGGTTTTGTTTGTATAATTTTCAGTTGGATTTTAGGTATGTTCCAGATTTTGCTCAACTCAGCCTACTGCTGGGGTCTCTCCACTCCTCTTTCCACTCATATTATAAATGTTCCTTCTCTTTCCAAACTCTTTTCTATATTTTCTCCTCCATATCATCTCCTCTTTATTCTCTATAACCTTTCATAGTCTCAAAAAGCTCTAAAGACTTTAGAACCTAACAGTAGCCTGACTTTCCTCTACAAATACTTGTGCCACCTCCATCTTTTTCAGATTAATGCCAGTCCTAACGTCAATTGAATGTACACTGATCCACTTCTAAGTGACAAAAATCCTAGCATACTTCACACAAGCCTTACTTGTTTATCCATCAACAATTACTGAAACAGGCTGAAGAAATACATGACCACTAAACAAACTCTACAGAAAATTCTTGAAGAAATACTTAGGACTGAAAAGAAAGAAAATCACATATATGAGACCACAAGGAAAGAATAAATGATGTTTGAATAATAGTCAATGAAAGAGTAATAGAAAAACAGTGAGTGCTACAAAATCAAGAATAATGACAGGAATTAACTACAATATTTCAATAACTCTGAATATAAATGATCTCAATGCCTCAGCCAAAAGAAGCAAACTAGCTAGTGGATTAAACAGAAAGATCCTTCTGTCTGTTGCCTCCAAGAAACTCACCTTTCAGTAAAAGACAGACACTACCTTAGAGTGAAAGAATGGGAGATAGTATTTCAAGCAAATGGGCCTAGGAAAAAAGCAGGTGTGACTATTCTAATATCCAGCAGGACAGACTTCAAACAAAGATTAGCCAAAAATTATTAAGAAGGCCACTTTATACTGATTAAGGAAACAATTCAACAAGAGGATGATATAATTCTAAAGATATATGCACCAAATATGGGTGCACACAGTTTTAATTTTTAAAAACACTATTAGGTGTAAGGTCACAGATTAACCCAAGTGCAACAGTGTTAGGCAACTTCAATTCCCAACTCTCACCAACAGACAGGTCATCCTGGCAAAAAATACACAGAGAAGCATCTTGATTAAATGACATCACAGAACAAATGGACCTTAAAAATATCTACAGAATATTCTATCCAAATGCTACAGAATACATATTCCTTCCATCAGCACATGGAACTTCCTAAAATAGATAACATATTAGGTCACAAAGCAAATTTTATCAACTTACTGGAAAATTGAAACAATTCCTTGTATTCTATCTGATCACTACAAATCAATAATAGCAAGCAAGACTACAGAACATATGTAAACTCATGGAAATTAAACAATATGCCACTGAAAAATGAATGGGTCATTGAAAAAAATCTGATAAACAAAAAATTCTAGAATGAAATGATAAAACAACATATCACAATCTATGGGATATAATGAAGACAATCCTAAGAGGAACACTTATAAGACTAATTGCCTATATTATGAAATTAGACAGGTCACAAATGAATAATAAGTGCTACACCTTAAGTTCCTGAAAAAAGAAAGACAAGTTAAACCAAAAACCTGTGCATGGAAAGAAATAGTGAAGGTCAGGGTTGAAAAATATTAAACAAACAAAAAATAAAAGAACAATACAAAAAAATCAGTAAAATAAGAACTGATTCTTAACAGGCTAAGCAAGATTGATAAAAACCTTAGCAAAACTAATCAAAAGAGAAATAAAACCCAAATTAAATACATTAGAGATGAAAACAGCACCACTACAACAGATACCAATGAACTTCAGATAATCATAAGGACATACTTTAAAAACATATACTCCACTAAATTGGAAAATCTAAAGGAAATGGATGAATTTCTAGATCTACCAAAATTAATGGAAATGAGAAAAGCCATTTAAACAGATCATAGCAAAACAGTTATTGTTTTTTTTTTTTTTAATCTCAACTAAAGCAGTCCAGACACAGATAGATTCACTGGATATTTCTATGAGACCATCACCAAAGAACACCAATGCTTCTCAAAACTATTTCATAAAGTAGGAATAAGGAACACTACTAAACTCTTGTTATGAAGTTTGTATTAGCTTGATACCAAAACAGAAAAAGTCACACAAAAAAGAAAACTACAGACCAATCTCCCCCATGTGGGGAAAGAGAAACCCTTCTTCACTCTCGGTGGCAATGTAAATTGTTATAGACATTGCCTAAATTAGTGTGGGGGTTCCAAAAACATCTAAAAGCAAATTCACCCTATGACCCAGTTGTGCCATTCCTGGGCATACACCTTAAGTAGCGCACACGTTACTATAGAGATACAAGCTCACTCATGTCTACTGATGCTCTATTCCTAAAAGCAAGGAAATGGAATCAGCCTAGATGGTCATCAACTGAAGAATGGATAATGAAGGTGTGGTGCATATACAGAAAGGAGTTGTATTTAGCTGTAACGAGAAATGAAATTTACAGGGAAATGGTAGATCTGGTAAAGATTACACTAAGGGAGGCTCTGAAAATCAAATGCTACATGTTCTCTTTCATGTGTGGCTCTTAGCTTCATATGTTTGGATTTGTATGTGCATTGGAATAAAATTCAGTAGTCGAGGCAAATAAGCTACAAAGGGGTCATCAGAGGGAGGAGAGGGGATGGCTTAGGGGAAGGATACGGTAGATATGGAAGTAGAGGGGCAGAATACGGGGGGCAAAGTACCCTAAGTAGGACCAGAAGAGGGGATGGGGAACAGATGGTGGTAGAAGATTTAATCAAAATTAAAGATGTTATGAACAAGCCATATGGAAAGTTTCAGTAGATGTACTCTGTGGGGGTAAGTAATGCTGTACCCAAACCTATAGATTGTTACAAGAAAATTTCAGTGTCAGAGTGGGATGCCTTCCAGTGAGTTGTTGCTCAGGGAAGCCCTTGAGTCTACCAAAACATTACAGGCTATTGCCAAGGCTCTTAGTTGTCTGCCAGAACTGGATAGTAAGACCTTCCTGCTGAGAACACATCCTTGGGGTGCATGACACTAAGAAATCAAGGTGGAGCTGAGCTGGAAGCCTCCTCTCTGTTTAATAGCTGTCAGAATTCTGGAAAGATCTATTCAACTTGTCAGGGGGAAAAGTTATCAATGGTATTAACAATTTGTGGACCCTGGAAATTACACAGCTGGGCAGACAGGAAAAATGTGCCCACGGGTGCACGGTAGCATATCTGAAATGGGGGTAACAACTAGTCTTATATTTGAAGCCTGTTCCATAAGAGGGAATTCATGCCTGGTACTGAAATCCTAATAGAAGCTTATAACTGGAGAGGTCATAAGTCCTAGTGGGGAAATTACTCTTGTTGTTTCGCTAAATGGATGAATTATTCCTACCAAACTGCCCTCTAGATATTTATGTTTCTATATTAATGCTAATCTCAGTTTTGGTTACAGAAGTGCCTCTTTCCAGATGGCAGTGACTAATTCAGAGACTCAAAATTCACTAAAGTGCTGAGGAGAAATGACAATGGTGTTCTGCCAAAAGAATGTAAGAGGCCCAGGAAGGGGAGGAGTGCTTTGAATACTGTCTTCCAGACACAATGTCACCTTGGCATTCATGATGTCATAGTGGCTGTGGCTACCTACACAAGTCCTGAATAATATGAAGACCAAAAAAAAAAAAAAAAATGATGGCATCAAAACAGAAGAGGGACTAGTTGGTAAGAAGGGTTTGGTGGAGGGGGTCAGGGACGGGTCCAAAGGTGGGTGTTGGGAGTGGGTTATGATCTGGATACATAGGTATGGAGGTTGTTAATAAAAAGTTTTAAAAATCCTCCATTTGATTTAAAATAAGTTCTGTCAGAAGTCTGTGCACCAATAAAGAACTGTTAATCCCACACTACAGTCGTCCCCTTTTAAGCCTGTACGTGTGACTTCAGAAATGTCAGATGCGCTTGGATTGTACTTGTGATTTATACTATTGTGACCCTGCTCAGGAGAGCTGTTCTTGCTCAAGTCAGGTGACTGAGATTTTCCATCTTCCCTCTGCTAAGTTCTCTACTGTAACGAAAATCTAGGTTGAAAACAGATTTTAAGTCCTTTCATGTTAACATTGAATATAACATGCCAGCACATTTTATTTTCACTGTAGTGAGGAATGTTCTGAGAAAAGATATGCAGGCTGCTTAGTATTAAATCTTACTGAAATGTTCACTGCACACAGAAGAGCTGCTGGCAGGCATCCTGAGCACGTGTCATTTTCTCCCTCAGTTTTGACTTGATGACGTACCTGATCCAAGGCATTATCTCTTCATTACTAAGACATGTTGACAGCTTCCTTCCTCTCTCCTGTCAATACTCACAGCAGAGATCACAACTGCTAGTTACCTCTAGATGGCACCAGAGACCGGAACGTTCTACTTTTCTAAAACTGCAGTAGTTGCTTTTAAATTTTAACCACTCCATAACCATAACTAAACATTGTGTTTGGTTGTACATTGTGATGCCTGATCTCTCATCTGGTTGGATGTAACTGCAAATAATGATGTATTTGATATGTGTGGGGGGGTCGAGGGGTTGATATTGGGTGTCTTCCTTGACTGCTCTGCACCTCGTGTGGGAGACAGGTCCTCTCACTGAATCTAGGGACCACTTATTCTACTACTCTAGTGACCAGTTGGTCCCAGGAACCCCGAGTCCTTCTTTCTAGTGGGAGTAGGATAAAAGGTGGGCTGCCACACCCATTGGGCATTTATGAGGGTTCTGGGGATCTAAACTCAGGTCCCCATGCTTACGTGGCAAGCACACAAGGACTGAAAGAAATCTTCCCAGACCTGGCAAACAGTGTTTAAGCACCAATATTTTTTTAAGAAGTGGGAATTTGCTGTGACCCAAAGAGAACAAATGACACATTGCTCTGTGGCACCTACAGCTAAGTCAGAGACAAGAGCACACCCCGTACGAGGACGGGGGCCATGGTAGGTCCTCATAAATGTTAACATGTGGTCCACACACTGACTCTCTCACCTCACAGCAAAGCCTAAAGTCTAGCTCCTTCTAATAAAGGAACATCTTTCTCAAAATCCCAGCCATCTTGTTAGACTGGAAGAAGAACAGTGGGTTTTAGTGAGAAATCTTGGGCCCTAAACTCTCTTTTGAAAAGTGAAGCTGAGTCACCACCTTCAAGTCTTTATGGAAGATGTTCAAACTCCACACATGTTCCTTACTAGAAGAACATGGTCTGGGGCTGGAGAAACGACTTACAGTTAAATATAAGGTTATGTGCTTAAAGCTGCAGACATGAAAATGTGAGTACTGTAAGAAGGGGATTCGAAGAGTCACCAGTACTTTTACTACTTGGTTAAATTCATGGCATCTTATAAATAAAAACACCTTACTATTTTCTAAAGTCTAAAATGCATCTTTCAGTTCTTATTATGAAAATTTCTAATTACATAATGATTTTAAAATCAAAGCATATATGAGCTCTCTGGTTGCTGGAGTAAATTAAGGTTTTACATGCTTTTTGTTGGTGTTGGCTTTTTTGCATGGATGTTGTATGTGTGTGGCATTCATGTGTAGGTGTGTTCATATGAATGTGGACATGTGTTCATAGAGGTGCACATGCACATGTGTATGCATGCATGTGAAGGCCAAGTTCAACATCAGATATATTCTTGAATCACACTCCACCTTATTTACTAAGACAGGGTCTTACACTGAACTCAGAGCTCACCGACCCTACTAGTCTTGGTAGCCAGCTTGCCCAGGGATCCTTCTGTCTCCACCTCCTGAGTGAACATGTTGCCATGCCCAGCATTTAGGTGGATGCTGCAGATCCAATCTCAGGTCCTCACAACTGCCTGACCAGCGCCTGGGCCCTGTATTTCCTTCTTTACATCAGCTGGCTAGCCTGGACACCAGGCACTGAGTCCAGCCATGATCTTGGAACCTTACTGGTATGTTGGCCATGGATATGCAGGTACAGTTCCAAACCCTAATCCAGTGATATTAGGAACAATATTCAGCCTGGGCCTGGCTCATCATCTGAAGTCCTCAGAGGAGAGCTTACACTTTCTGAAGGAAGAGAAGAGTTAAGGGAAGCTGGCTGGGTCTGCATGGGACCACAGCCTCGGCTGCTGTGAGCCCCACCTGCTATGGATCCTCCCTTCCCGACAGTTCACCCAAGGACATTGGACTTGCTTCCAGTCCCCAGACGATGTGAGGTACGTCCTTGTAACAAATCATGTGTGTGCTTTCATGTGTACTCAGGCACAACTGCTTCTCGTGACACTTACCACAGAACTGGCACTTAGACTTCGCGGGTGACCTGCAAGAGCAATGTGTCCTGGTTAGAGAGCAAGGACAGCCTGCGCAGTGTCAGCGAGATGGGAAACTGCTTTCCTTCCCCGCAGATCAGTGAGTGTGATTGGAGGACACTGGGGACATGACCAACTGTCTATATCCATCTCACTAGCCTTTTCACACAGGCAATAAAATTCATCAGTTATTTTTCTGTGTGTGTGTGTGTGTGTGTGTGTGTGTATGTCTGTGTGTGTGTAAGTTGGTATAGTATGTGTGTTGGGAGTAATATTTACATGGTTTGCACATGCATGTGTGCAGATATGTGCACCCTGTATTCACAGGTGTGGAGGCCAGAGGAGATGGTAGGGTGCCTTCCCCTGTTGCTCTTCTGCTCCATTGACTTGAGATGGAGTCTCTCCCTGAACCTGGTGCTGTGCTTTCTGTTGGACTGGCTGACTGGTGAGTGAGCCCCACTGTTTCTCTGAACTCCGCCCACCACTGGACTGACTGAGGTTACAGTCATGCAAGGCCACACAGCTTTTATATATATATATATATATATATATATATATATATATATATATATATATATATGTACTGGGGATAGAAGTCAGATGGGCTCAGACCATGTCAGACCCTCATATTGCATGGGAAGTGCTCTTACCCACAGTGCCATCTACCCCAGCCACAACCCATGAGTTTTCAAACTTAAAGTGATGGTTCTCTGAACTTACAAACTCCAGAACCGGAGTGAGATAACATCACATTTAAACACATCATACCGCAAGAACTCATGCTCCCCGAGTTTCGGACAGAGACAAGGTTGACGGAGAACAACATTCATAAACCAGGCCCTTCATAGTCATAACTCACTTGTTCGTGTGCCAATCTTTTGGCATGGTACGGTAAGGACTCTCAACAAACCATCTGGCTTGTAAGAATAGTGCTCCACCAGCTGGAAGAGAAGGAAGAATGCACTGTTAGGAAGGGGAAAAGAAATGGAGACACAGTGGCAGAGACATGGCCTGCCAGTCAGGGTTTCAGCTGATCTGAAGCCACTGAGTCCTGTTTCCAGATGATCTCCTCCACAGGGGCTTCAGAGAGATGTCCCTGGGCAGGCCATTTCATGATATTTGTGTGGGCACACATGTATATGGTGTGTGTATACATGTATGTGTGCATGGGTATAGAGGCTAGAGACCAATGTCAAGTGTCTTCCTCAATCTCCCTCTACTTATTTTTTTTTTTTTTTTTGAGACATGGTCTTCCTCATAACCTTTAGTTCGTGGATTCAGCACAACAAGCTAGCAGCAAGCTCCTGCCTCTACTCCCCATCACTGCTTATGGGACGCAGCCCTGTGGCCCTGTACTGTGCCCACAAGGAGGAAGAGGCCAGGACAGCACACCTGCCAGAGTGTGTCGAACTTCTTCCCTTCAGGGATGGACAGCTTCCCGGTCTTGTCTTTGTCGATGCGATAGTGCAGCACTTTCCCCTCATGCAGCAGGCACAGTGCAAAGGAGCCATTGTTGTCTCTGGCCCTGATCCTGGGAGGAGAGAGGACGTGCCACATCAACCCATCTGAGCTGGGCAGCGGGCCCCTGGCCGCAACAGTCGGCAGATGCTCTCAGGCAGCAGCCAGGCAAGTGGCCTCTAGGCAGTGCCCAGAGCTTGAGGTTGTAGAAAGACTCAGCTGACAGCTCAGACCCCAATCAGGAGAGCTGCCATTAAGAAAATGCTGAGGAGATGGACTAGAGTGAAAGTGAGGTGCTTGGGAGGAAAAGGGAAAAGTCTGTGGTCTGTGGTCAGCAACATGGCTCAGGGTGATGGGCATAGACCCTGGGAAACCTATGGAGCCCTTGGATTCATTTCTGTTCTTGACTATGGGATGGTCAGGTGGGGGTCAGAAGGATATTTTAATGTATACCCTTCTGGACATAAGGGGGAGGGTTGTGAAGACTTCCATTTTCAGGACCTTCTTCACCTCTTTCCCCTCTCACTGCAGTGGGATCAAGTCCAGATTTAAACATTGTTCAGCACTGATGCTCTCATATGAGGTCCCTCTCCACCCAAGAGGAAAAATAGTAGTCATGTGGTAAGGGAACTGAGGCAGCACCCACGCTGGTAAAGCTATGCTGATGCCACACCAGCTGTCTCCACTGGCATGGTGAGCTACCCAGAGCGCCCCGACCATGTTCTGATGACAACATAACCCATGAACCCACACTCCACAAGGCCTGTGCGGGGCACTCTTGATGTTATTGGAAGCAACTCTGAGGCTTGCAAGCACAGGGAGAAGTTAACATCCTGGGTGCTGCTTGGCTATCCAAAAATCACATACTTTTCTTAACAGTGTACCTCACAAGTTGTTGGTAGCCTGGGACCCCACATGTAGGGAGCTGTGCACACCCCACTTCAAACAATGGGATGATTCTCCCTGCAACTCTAAACCTTTGGGAACAGTCCTTTTATGCTGGCTCGGTTTCTATTAAATATTCTCTAAGATACATGCAGGATCAGATGTTGGGGGGACATCCAGCCTATAAAGGTTTGGGATGCATATGCAATAAGGCAAACTGTGTTCTCTGAGTGAACTTGGCAGTGTGAATTTTCTATTTACCAGCTTATCCATATACATGCTTGGGTGTGCACATTAGTATCACATTCATCATGGGAAAGGACATGTGTATCGTATGAACCTGTCCATCAAAGCATAGAACCACCCACACTATATTCCCTAGCAACAAGCCCCTCTTGCTCCCAGACTCCAAATAAGAACCTGCTGTTCTGGGGCAGTCCAGCTCAAGGAGCCTGCTGCTTCCTTGCAACGTGTGATCATCATCTCAGCTATTTTTTTTTAATTTTTTCTAATTTATTTATGAGAGAGAGAGAGAGAGAACGGACACGCCAGAGCCTCCAGCCACTGAAAATGACCTCCAGATGCATGCCCCACCTTGTGCATCTGGCTTACATGGATCCTGGGGAATCAAACAGAGGTCCTTTGGCTTTGCAGGGAAATGCCCCAACCTCTAAGCCATCTCTCCAGCCTTCAGCTATATTTTTAACTTTAGTTTTTAAAGTTATAGTCTTATGTACCCTCTCTCCTGGCCCCCTTCACTGAGGGCTCTCCCCAGTGGAGATGCTGGCATTTGCTGTGGGTCATGAAGGCCTCAGTCAGTCTCTGTGGGGGAGGATGTGCCTCGGGATACTCCTACTGACTCCATGAGTCTTCAACCCTTTCTGTCCCCTCTTCCCAATGTTCACTGAGCTTGGTGGGCATGTTAGCAGCCTGATTCAGTGTTGAGCTTTCTGCTCATCTGCCTGAGGACAGATGATGACAGACACGGCCGTGACTCAGAACTCATAAAAGCAGGTATCTTTCATTAAGACAAAGCAGGGCCCTGCTGGAGAAGATGTGTCACACGGGTGGATCTTGAGTCCAGCCCCAAGGTGTGTTCAGAGTCAGTGTCTGTTTGCGGGTGCTCCCCATGCTCTCTCTCTACTGTGGATGGAAGATGGAGTGCGCCAGTGTCCTCTGCCATCCCTGGCGTCTGTGAGCCTGAAATCAACCCTTCCCTCCCATAAGCTGCTTCTGGTCGAGTGTGTGTCCCAGCAGGGATAAGGTAACTGCTACACCCCCTCCTTTGTACTTTTGCTTTACTTTCTGATAAAGCATCTTGTTGCTTGCTTTCTGTGCGCACTTCTTTAATTCTTTTAACTACAATGTGAAGAACCTAGAATCACCCCGACACACCACATGTAACAGCACTGGAGGCTGCGGGGAGAATGTGGTCAGGGAATAGGTACTAAATGGATGTGACTCTTGAGTCACATGAGTCTCTGTTCTCCCCAGCCATGTTCTGTACCGCTGTCTCAACAACTCAAGCCCATGACCTCTGGGAAAAGCAAGTCATAAGGTCCCAGGAAGCCTCTCCTGACCCTGCATTTGCTAAGATGAGGAAGTGATGTTCCTGAGCATTAAGAAACACCCAAGTGCACTCTACATGGAAGAGTGCCGTCTGCCCCCACTGTCAGGAGAAGGTTGTCTGCAAACTAGGGGAACTTATACTGCCTTTTCATGGTTGCAAGAGGTCATGGCCACAGCCACGAGAGAGCTGAAATGGGCTCTGGAACCGGATGTGGCCGCACTTCCCTTTCCCCTGCACCGAAGCCTCCTCTCAAAGAGCTATTCCAAGACTTGAAAGCTGTGGGAGGATGCAACTTTAAAATGACCACCTTTAGTGAGGGCAGAAGATACATACACGCAGACTGACCTCAGCACTGGCTCATGGCTGCCCCCAAACTTCCCCACTGGGAAAACAACCCTGGCTTTCCATAGTGCGTCACTGACACCCAATGTGTCATCAAGTTTTTAATGGTCACAGGGCTGATTAAACCCTTGTTGATTACTGGTAAACACAGAGAGAGAGAGAGAGAGAGAGAGAGAGAGAGAGATTGAACAATAAAATATATTTTGTATGGATGGAGAGTTGAGTCTATTCTCTAGTAAACCATCTTGAAATGTAAGACTATTCATTCCAGCTTCTGTTATCTTACCAACATCACCGGCTCACAGATGGCGAGTGCGAGTGTGGCAGTATAAAGAAGAATTTTGCCAGGTTTGTGTCGGTGCATGCCTAGAATCCCAGCACCAGGGAGATGTAGACAGGAGGTTGAAGATCCTTACTTAGAGGAGTCCTGAAACCTGGGACCCTTCCTCAAAAGCTAAACTAAAGTAAACATAAGGATACAAATGCCAGCTTGGAGAATTTATGCCTATGCCTATAAAAATTGGTCTCACAAGAAGAATGAAAGGGTCATGCCAAATTTATTCTCTTTGATTTAGAGCACTTCACATTTGGGACCTTAAAGTCACAGAGCTCTGACTTCTGAGTTCTAAATCCTTGTCTGAACTAATCCATGTTGCCTTGACCTCAATGGGCCTTTTCTTACTAAATCAGACAAGGAAGCCAGGCTCTGTGGCCTATACCTGTCATCCCAGCTCCTCAGAGCCTGAGGCAAAAGGACTGAAGGGGTCCAAGAGTTTAGGACCAGCCTGGAAAACAGCAAGATCTGCCTCTTAAATAAGCAAGCAAACAAACTCAACACAGCCAACCACGGTTTCCTAGAAAGAAGGTGCAATTGACCTAGTGAGAAATCTGTTAAATACAGATTAAGACCTCAGTGGAAATACCATGACACTGTTGGCACACGCTGAAACCAAAATAACTAGAAATTCCAAATGATGCTTGTTAAGAAACTGCAAATACTAAATGTTCATTGTCTATAGACTTAGTTAACAAGTCTTACAACAAATATACCCTACAACAGAGCAAGCTACAACCATACAGTGGACCAAGCGCAGCTATACAAAACACTGATGTGCTTTACAAGGAGGAAACTCTCCATGATTCCCTGTGCACAAAGTCCCAACTTAGGCAGAAGCACAGGGCTGTGTTTGGAGATGCATACCTTGATGGAAAACTAAAAATAAGTAAACAAACGCAAATGTAAATAAATGATGAATACTAACAAGTCTAAAAGTAGCCCTCCTTACAGGACGATGGGTTTGGGAGGTAGTGGGGAAGGGTCTATTGCAATGTGGTCATTATTTCACTTCTGGTCTCAGGTGGTGTTTGCTAACTACCTATTAAACCTTACCTGTGATGAGTTTAATCCCTCAAAGTAGACAACTCTTTCTTATCAGAGCCCAACCCCACATTCCTGGGAGCGCTTTCATTCTCTTTCTGAGTGCTTCCTCTATCTCCTGAGCCTCATGCTTAAGCCTGTATTAAAATATCTTTTTTTAAATTATTGACAAGTTCCATAATTATAAACAATAAATTATGATAATTCTCTCCCCCTTTCACTTTCCCCTTCACAGCTCCATTCACCAGTATATCCCCTCACCCTCTCAATCAGTCTCTCTTTTAAATATATTTTATTTATTTATTTATTTATTTATTTATTTACTAGAGAGAAAGAGTCAGAGACAGAGAAAGAGAGAGGGGTAGAATGGGCACGTCAGGGCCTCCAACCACTGCAAATGAACTCCAGGTGCATGCACCCCCTTGTGCATCTGGCTTACATGGGTACTGGAGCATCGAACTGGGATCCTTTGGCTTTGCAGGCAAACGCCTTAACCGCTAACCCATCTTTCCAGCCCCCAGTCTCTTTTATTTGGATGTCATCATCTCTTCCTTCTATTATGATGATTTTGTATAGGTAGTGTCAGGCACTGTGAGGTCATGGGTATCCAGGCCATTTTGTGTCTGGAAAAGTCCTACCATTCCTTTGGCTCTTCCATTCAACTCTGGGCACAGGAGATGGCTCAGCAGTTAAAAGAACTTGCTTACCAAACCTATTATCCCAGATTCGATTCCCCAGCATTCACAGAAAGTGGCTGAAGTTTGTCTGCAATGGCAAGTGACCCTGGCCCAACCCCCCCTTCCACCACTAAAAACACATGAAAATAAATAAATTAATTAAAATCTTCAACTCTGCTAAAAAAACAAAACAAAACAAAAAAACCCCACAGTGCCCACAATTAAAAAAAAAAAAAAGCACAGAAAGAACACAGATACAAGACAGAACAGAGACAGCCTTTTTAGGGTAAGCCATTTTTGTGGTGGCCTCCTCCTCGTTTAGGCTCCCCAAGAAAACAGCTTTGGAGGCGACTCCCTTTCTCTACTCTAAGCCCACTCAGGCAACAGGTAACTGGCAGGTGTGACTACTGGGTGAACACGAAGCCTGAGTAGTGCAATGAGGTAACGGGCAGGAAACAAGGGCAAAGAGGGGGAACCCAGAAAGGCCCAAGTGTTGTTGGTGACAAAGACCGGAAGGCGTGGCCACACTGAGGGCCAACCACTGTGAGCTGTCTGCAGGCTGCAGTCAGAACCTGGTCGCGGACATTTTTAATTTAATGTATGAGGAAAAATGGTTTGGAAGCTGCTGCCTGGACTCTGCGTTGGCTACTTCCTGTGACTGAGAAAGCGGCCATCGGCAGGCGGCATGGGTGACAAGCTAGCCCAGGACTGTGGAGACAGCCAAGCTGCGTCTGTGCTTCTGCTGGGGTCTGCTGGTCCCAGGCTATCCTCTGAAGCCTCCAAATGGTATTTTTTTTCCCTAATGCTTTTCTTGGAAGAAGACCCAAGTGTGGGGCTGGGCAGGTGGCTCAGTGGGTAAGAGCACTTGGCAGGAAGCGTGAGGACCTGAGTCTGACAACCAGCATCCATGTTCTTGTCTAACTCGAGCAGCGAGGGGAGCAGAGGCAGTAGGACCTCTGGTCAGCCAGTCTAACTGAAACACAGCTTGAGCTCCAGGTTCAGTGAGAGACTATCCCAAGGAAGTAAGGCAGGAAAGCAGCAGAGGGGACACCTGATTGCCCCCCTCAGGCCTCTGTATGTGTGCACATAAGGCACCTGTGCACACCAACACACACCACATGCATATTACACCCTTCCCCCACAAAAGACCTACAGAACACGGGTCTTTAGTGCTTGACCTGAACATTACACTGAGAGGCATGTATCTGGCTTTGAGGTTTTGCTCTTTCTGGGCAAAATGGGTCTTGAATCTACTCCATGCCAAGGTGAAAGAGGAGGGTGCTACTTCTGCCAAAAGGGTTTCTCCACCCTCTAATGGGCTTCTGGGCAAGAGACCCTGTGGAGAGTAGTGAGGGCAGGCCCTGAGGGAGAAGTGAGGAGCTGGGAGGTGGGAGGATCCTCGCTCTAGGCTGCCTCCCAAGGCTCCAGGGACACTACCTGGCACTGCTGCAGACTGAAGGAACATTGGGTACAGCCCGGTCCACTGGATGCTCCCGCAAGTCTTTCAATGACACCCCTAAAAAGGCACTGGAGTCAGGAGGAGGAGAAAGTTGTTAGGGATCGGCTGTGTGTCCAGGAAGGACCCCCACTCACTGTGATGGGGTGGGCTATATGGAGAGACAGAGAGGAGCCATGCAGGTGGTCCCCACTCAGTGCTATCTGCTCGGTGTGGCTTTTCCAGGAGGAATGGGGAAAGAAGGAGGGATCTAGGAGCAGATGACCTTCTGAATACTGTGTCTGCCTATAGAAGACAGGGCTCTCTCTTCACAGGAGGAGCCGGGGCTATTGATCCCAGAGACAAGAGAAGATATGACTTCAACATATTATAACCTCTCAAGGTGGCAACAGCAGGAGCCCTCCATACATACCCTAAAAGCAAGATGGGTGCACAGAATGCAAGCCGTGACCCATGCATTGTTTAAACATGTTACCACAAACACCACTCTCAATTTCTCTTTCTCTCCCCTTTCTCTTCTCTCTGTCCTCTCTTCTGTGTGGCTTTTCTCTCCCATATCTTCTCTCTTTCCTCACTTCTCCCTGTCTCTCCTCTCTGTCTTTTTCTCTGTCTGCTCTATGTTCCTCCTCTTTCTGTCTTCTCTTCTCCCTTCTACCCCTTTCCCTCCTTACTTCTGGGGAGGGAGCTACCTCTTGCTGTCTCTCTTCCATCTTGACAAGGACTGGCCAGCACCGATGAACTAGAGCTACAGCTCTCAGCTGCCTTTGGGCTTTTACCTTCCGAAATGTTGTAATGCTTTCTGCTGACCAAAGACATCAAATACAATGTCCTCCTTTGATCAACCATGGCAGCCAGCAAGAGGATGACTGAACTTGGCCTTTACTGCCAAGAGAGCCACTGTGGCTTTCACTAGTAAACAAATGTAAGGCCTTTGAAGTCCACAAAGCAAAGGTAAAATGTAAGTATAGAATGGTGAAGTGAAGGCTGAGCTGGGAAAAGCTTTGTCAAATAAGAGCAAAGTGTGGGATTGGTCTAGGGTAGACTCCACTGTCACGTGGGCATGGTCTAGAGCAGGCTCCAAGGTCAGGTGGGTGTGGTCTAGAGCAGGCTCCACTATGAGCAGTGGTTAGAGAATCTGTAGGCCAGCAGTGCGTCTTTCGCTCTGGAGGAAAGCAATCTCAGCACAGGACACTCAGGATTCCCAAACATGAGCTTGAACTGATCATCCCAAACGTGAATAAACATAAGTTGGAGAACTGCCACCAAACAAGAGAGGCAAGATGAAGTGGGACTCTGTCACCCCAGGGCTTTGGGGACCAGAACAAACAGATAGGCAATCACTATCTATGTAAGAAATGTTTAAAGAAATAAAGGGCAGAGTTCTAAAGATTACTACTAACAAATGGATGCTCTCAAACATTCTCAGAAATGCTTCTGAAGTGTGTGCATGGTATGTGGTACATGTATTTATTTGTGTTGTGTACACATGTGTGTGCAGATGTGTGAATCCTGTGTGCATGTATGTGAAGGGCCAAGGAGGATAGCAAGTAGCCTTTTCTATTGCTCTTCTGCCTTATTTTCTTTCTTTCTATTTATTTATTTATTTATGAGAGCAAGAGAGGGAAAGAGGCAGACAGAAAGAGAGAGAGAGATAGAGAAAGAGAGAATGGGTGCGCCAGGGCCTCCAGACACTGCAAACTAACTCCAGACGTATACGCCACCTTATGCATCTGGCTTATTTGGGTCCTGGGGAATCTAAAAGAGGTTCTTGGCTTTGCAGGCAAATGCCTTAACCACTAAGCCATCTCTCCAGCCCTGCCTTATTTTCTTGAGACAAGGTGTCTTGATGAACTTGGAGCTCTCTGTGTTTTGCTTATATTGGCTGGCCAGGAACCCCAGTGATCTCTCTGTCTATCCTCCCTCAGTGCTGAGGTTATAAGCATACACAACTGTTTCCAGCTATTCACATGGGTCCTGGGGATAGAAGTCAGGTCCTCATGTTGTGTGCTCTTTTTTTCCCTGCTAAGCCATCTCCCCAGCTTATCAGAAATATTTTTTAAAAACTAAGTATAATTCCTAGAAATTACAGAATATGGTAAATTAAAAGAATTAATGAGGGTCTGGAGAAATGGCTTAGCAGTTAAGCTGCTTGCCTGCAAAGCCAAATGACCATGGTTCAATTCCCCAGGACCCACATAAACCAGGTGTATAAGGTGGTGCATGCAGCTGGAGTTCATTTGCAGCAGCTGGAGGCCCTGGCATCCCCATTCTCTCTCTAATAAATAAATAAAACTAATTTAAAAAAGAATCAATGAATGATTGATTCAGCAGAGATGATAAAAATTAGTGTATATGAAGAAAAATCCAATGACATTACTCATAATATAGCATAGAGAAAGACATGGAAAATAAAGCAGATGAGAGAGGATAAATGAAGCATCATCCATGGTCTTACCCTGTGAGCTAGACAATAGCAAGCCAAGCAAGATGAGCTACATTGTCAGGCCACAGTGGTATGACTGTTACTGGTACAGCCAAATGCTCTCTGATTGGATTTGAGGTCTGCTCTATGGAAGGGAATTTATGTCTGGTGTTGAAAACCTAGTCAAAAGCATATGGTGAGATCATGAGCCTGAGGAGGGAAACTATATGGATGTTGTGTGCCCATTAAATTGCCCTTTCAACATGCATGTCTACACCCAAACATTAATGCTCTTTCCACTTTTAGTCAGCAAAGTTTTTCTTTGAAGATGGTGGTAACTACTAAGGAGACTCAAAATTTGTTAAAATGTTGAAAACACATGACTCTGGAGTACTCTGTGCTAAATGAGACATCTTTATCACTCCCTCAGAGGTTCAAGGAACACTATGAAAAGGGAGCAGGAAGAATTTAAGAGCTAAAGGATGGGGAGGAGTGCTGTGTAATGGTGTCATTCACACGCAATACAGCTGTTGTATTCATGATCTCACAGTGACTGTTGTAACCTGCACAAGACCCACTCACACATTACTGGGCCCATCAACATTCTGTCAGGATGCTGGAGGGGGGCATGAGGTCTCCAGCCCTCCCTGAGGAATTATAGGCAGTTAACGATATCTGGTGGGTTGGGAGACATTTTCTACAGTCACTCGTAGGATCTACATACTCTGACAAATAATCCCTAATCCATGCCCATGCAGGCAAACCTAATTAACCCAGTGGGACACACACACACACACACACACACACACACACACAGAGAGAGAGAGAGAGAGAGAGAGAGAGAGAGAGAGAGAGAGAGAGAGGAGACAGAGAGAGAGATCAAAGTAGAAAAGTGTAGTCTACTTGACCAGAGTTACCTCACTAGGGCAGGTGAACTGATACCTGTGACAGCTGCTATGTCACTAGTGGGAGACTGGTGTATATACTGGAGAGATGCAGGACAAAAAGTGACTCACATCTAAGGCCACAGGATTCCCACCTGGTACTACATGGAGCTGAATAACCCAAGATTCTCTCACACTACTAACTCAAAATACATATAATTTAAAACTTCTGAATTGTTTATTTCTGGAGTTGTTCATGTACATTTTTCAGATTGTAGTTCACTGCAGGCAACTGAAACCATGGAAATGAAGTCATGATGAGAATGGACTACTGAAACTTTCCCATTTTGTCACTGAGTAAATGAGGCTCAGAGAGTAGAGTTACACTAAGAACTTTGTTTCACTCATGATTTCAGTTTCCTTACCATCTTACTCAGGCTCCCTCAGTAGAAGACTTTTAAGACTTTTCTCCAACATGCAAGTATAATTTCTTTCCTTTTTTTGGTAGGGTCTTGCTCTAGCCCAGGCTGACCTGGAATTCACTATGTAGTCTCAGGCTGGCCTCAAACTCATATTGATCTTCCTACCTCTGCCTCCCAAGTTCTGAGATTAAAGGTGTGTGCCACCATGCCCAGTGACCAATTTTTCTTTTTTTTTCTTAACATTTCTTTTGTCATGCAACCCCACTAGTTCATTGTTTGGTGTGACTGAGGCTTGAACTAATGCTCTGCACATCCGGGCAAATGTTCTTTCACTGAGCTGCACCCTCAGCCCTTCTAGTGGCTGTTTCCACAGACCCCTTGAGCACTCTTACATAGAAAATCTCTCCCTCCAGGAAAACACTATAGTATTTGGGGTGTGTGGCAGATCCAGTGCAGACTAGAAATCTCAGATGATGGCAGCTCTTTAACCGGCCTGTCCAGGCATTGGGCATCTCAGACAGACTCGAGCAAGGTCCTCAGACCAGCAGCAAGAGCATAATTTGAGAACTTGGAAATACCAGCTAATAGGGTGGGGGTGATCATCCATGAGTGCATTGCCTAGCCCTTGGGTAGTGTGTGTGTGTGTGTGTCTGTGTGTGTGTGTTCACACCTCACACCCCCGCCCAAAAACACCCCCAAGGATCCTCCCCCTGGTCCTGGTGCACATTCTGTTGAATTCAATATAAGGTTGTGCATCCATTCTTCTGCTTGTATTCTAATTTACGTTTGTTCCTTAGTCACAGGGAATACAAAAGTAGGCTTTCTTACAGGCTCTGTTGATTTCCCCAAGAAATGGGTTATACATTGAATAACATTGATTGTTCTTGACTAACTCATTCAGAGTCACAACTGTCCCTAAGGCATTACTGATGATATTTCTGGAGCAGAAGACCCATCTGCCATCCAGGCTACAGGGTCGGAAGGGGAGGGGAGGGGAGGTGCGTAGAGCATTTGGGGAGCTAGTCCATGCTGAAGTTCTGATGTTCAGGTGACCATGACACAATAGTGCCCTCAATCAGGCTGGTGGGGCTGTCCTGGGTGAAGACCTCATGGCTCTGCTTCCTCACCTCAGATGCTGGGTGCACATGGCCCCTTTTCTTAAACAGGCAAATACACAGTATCTCCCAGCTCCCAGTTTTGTACAAAATGAAGTTCACCCCTCTGGGTCATTTATTCCTACCTACCACTGATGTTTCCTACAGGATTCCAAACCTACCAGGCTTGAATGAGTTGGTGAATGGTGTGTGTTTAAAGTGGGGAGAAGATGGAAGAATGATGTCAGGGCAAGGTAGGCATATTGGGAAGGTTGGACAGTGGAAGCGAGGGGAACAGAAAGAACTGGAGGAGAGAGAAGGGGAGAAAATATTGATCACATCACACTGTAATAAAAGATAGCTCGGCTGAGCAGAAGGCTCAGTGGAAAAGAACTTGCCAAGTGAGTACCTGGGTTGACATCCTAGAACTCACATAGAAACAACAATACCAACAGCAAAACCTTGATGCTGCAGCACAAGCATCTGTAATCCCAGCCTATATACTGTGAAAGGGGAGGCAGAGCTGCCTGGAAGCTCGTGGACCAGCTTCCGGTGAATACAGAGGTAAAGAGGAGACCCTGCCTAAAACAAGGCGGAAGGTGAGGACCACACCCTCTGACCTCCGGGCACACATCATGGAATGCAGGCACCTGCCCTCACACACATGAACACAGACACACACACACACACACACACACACACAGAAAACAAACAACTGAAATCTTAAAGTCTTGTGTGCCTTCTTTAAAGGGACAGGAAAGGAAGGCCTATGAATTTCATACGACTGTCCTGTGAGGCTGGGAAGTTGTGTTTTGCTGGCTCTGAAGGGCAGACCACTTGGTGCCCACTCAGAGGACCTTCTGCTCATCCTTCCACCTTGCCCTGCATCCAGGGCATGGGGACTTTTTGGAGGTGACTGTAACTGATATGCTCGAGAGCTGTCATAGAAAGGGAACCTATTCAGGTGTCCCTCTTCACCACCTACAGCAATGAGGGCCATAGCCAAGTGCCAAGGTGGCAGGAATGCTCTTGAGATTTGGGGCCAGCTAAGCCCACAGGCCTTGGCTTCCATCTTCCTTGCACACTGCCCCATGCAGGGCCTCTCAGACCCTCTAGTCAGAACCACTCCCCCCAAAACACAGGGGATGTGTCTTCTCATACTGCTCTTCCCTGCTTCTATTGCTCAGCTATTCCAGGACCACCACTCCCTCCCACCCTCTGCAAAATGCTGTGATGGACCCATTTCAGAAATGGCTTCCCAGGGCTGCTCCTCTTGCGAACCCCCAGTGTCCCTCCCAGCAGTAGTCATGGCTAGCCTTCATCAAGACAATGGTGTGACCAACCACCTTTTCTCCCAGTTAGTCTATGTATCACGGACACTCTGATGTCCATGTGGACAGTGGCCCCCTCTCCTGGGATTTCCTCCATCCTCCCTCACTTCATGTCCCATAGCAACAGAAGCCTGGAACTTAGCATGCCATTTCTATAGTAACACATCCACCCATCTGCCAAGGGACACTACCTCCAGCCCTCTAGGCTTCCTGTCCAAGGTGTCCTCAAGAGACCCACCCTGGTACCTGCTCTGTTGAGCTCCATACTTCTCCCTGTGGAGTCAGGTCTTTCCAGCCTACCACATTCCTGACACCTCACTGGATCTGCAGTTCCAGTGTTCTCCTGTCCCCTCTGCCTGGTGAGACCTCCTCTCCAGCCATGTGTAACTGTCAGCTTCCTATAGTGATCACTGCTCAGGGCTACCCCTGCCCACACAGGATGAACCCCCAGGCTGTGGATCTCAGACAGTCTGGCTGCTCTACTTCCTCCCATCCAGTTCACAGACCCTTTCTAAAACATCACATGCTCAGCTTCATTGGAGGAACTTCTTATCTGATCTGACCATCTTCCTCCCTCATGACTGGCCATCCATACAATGCTCTGACCACATGATGGGTGCTCAAAGCTCCTTCTACTAGGATACTCTCCTCCACACCTAATTCTCTCCTCATACTCATAACCCCTTGGAAGTTTTTTGCCCAGAGAGATGTCTCGTTCTGGAATATTGTCCAAGCCAAGGTTATAGGTCCCGAAGTCAAGAGCTCATCCCATTCATTGGAGACAGAGGATAGCATCACTGAACCCAGACCCAGAGTCAGCCTCAGGACAGGACCCTTTAGCTTCGACTGAGGGCCCCCAACAAGATCTGAAGCAGAGTGTCACTGCCTCCATGACGGGTTTCTACCTTTGGCTGGTATCTTGCTCAAGGCAAGGACAGATATCAGGGTTTCCCCATGTATCATCCACGGACAAGCCCTGCGGGTGTGGCAGGAGCCTGGGAATGAAAGCGGCTGGGGCATGAGCAGCACAGGGCAGAAAGCCAGGATTTGCGAGTTTAGCACCTGCTGTGTTAGGTATTTGCTCTATAAGACAGAGCAAGAATACAGTCTCAGGAAGTCAACTGGAGGGGATGCTGTAGAAACACAGACACCCAGAACTCTCATCCATGGGGTCGTCTTAATCTTCTGAACCTTGATACAAGCTTATAAAAATGCATTCCAGCTTAATATTCTCCTAAAAACACCATAAGCATCAACACTGAAGTGGGGTATGCCATGAGGGAGTGTAAGATGTTGGTCTGTGCAACTAGCAGAAAGCATTGCACAAGGACCTCCTGCCTTCTATGGGGTTACATAAAAGGACCAGGAAAATGGAGTATGAGCCCCTGAAACATGGAACTGCTCTCTTCAGGGATAGACAACTAGGGAAAACTCTGGTTTGTGGCCACAGCTGTTCCTCAGACAGCCTGAAAGCAAAGGCTCTGACAGGGAGAGGCAGTGGCCTTGTCATCTGCATTGTGTCATTGGGTCACTCAGCTTGCTACAATCTCATGACATTTGTGCTGGAAATTATTGTTCAAAGATGTAAAAGGACCAAACCTCAAGCCAAAGCTAGGTGTCTACACAGAGGGAAACTGTCTTCCTTCTTCATAGCCCCACTGCCAATGGCTAGAGGTCATCCTCGGAATCATCATGGTCCAGTAGATGTTTCTGTCAACCAGGGACACTCGCTTTTTTACTTAAGTTTGAGTGGAGTATGATAATTTCAAAAACCAAAATGTATGAATAAAGTCCTTAAATAAGTGGAAATGCAGAGAAAATACTCCCAATTTTAGGAAAGTTGACAGCTTGGTATAAATCACCCTGTGCAAGCTGAAGGTTGCACTCCTGATTTAGGTCAGGTTTCCATGGCAGAGTGAGTGTGCTGGTCCACTACAGCCCCAGGAAACCTCTCTGTAGGGACAAAGAGGGTTCAGACATGGAGGTGCTTCTCCTACTACAGGCTCCCATTGAGGAGACTCACCTACACAAAGACAGCACTTGACCTTTCTAGACTACAGACTCCATCAAGATGGCCTGCTGTTCCAGAACCTTCTAAACTTAAGTTCACACTGACCCACCAACAACAACCAGGGAAAAAACCCTGGATCCAAATCTTCTCATTTCTCAGTTCCTGGTTTTAAGTCCACAGACCTGCTTCCGATCATCCAGCTGCACTCAGGATTCAAACAAGAGTTCTTTGCACATCTGCTTTTAGCACTCAGTTCCAAATGCAAATACAAGTCAAGTCAAAGCAGCTCTGGTGTTTTGTGTTGGATCTCCATGTTGTTATGAAGCACACATGTGTCATTGAAAGTAGAGTTAAGGTTAAGTACCCCATCTGAAAATCTGAAATGCTCTGAAGTCTGAGGTTTTAACCAACATGATGCTACAAATAGAAAATCCTATACCCAACCTTATGTAATACGGACACCCTAAACACACTGTATGAAGCTACCTAGAGTTTATGTGTATAACATGTGCATGAAACACCCATGAATTTCAAGTACTGCCCTCAGCTTTGTCTCAAATATCACATATATATTTAAATATTCTAAAATCATGGGGGGAAAACCCAAATCCAAAGTACTTTTGGTTGAAATCATTTTGGATAGGTAATGCTCAACCTGTATGTGTCTGAACGCCATTTTCTTTAAGCATGATGTCACACTTGATAGTGGCATTCATCAAAACACATGGCCATCACCAGTGATGGAACTCAACAAATCAGCTCCCATGGTAGCACATGGGAATACATGGTCCCTCCTGATGACGCTGAGTGACCCCTATGTGTCCAGGCCTGAAGGAGGAGGTCAGGAAACGATAGGTACTCACAAGAATTTCCCATTTGTCTTTGATCCTATCAGCACCAGCTCCTCAGATTCATTCCGGGAGATGTTCCCGTGGAACCAAGGCATCTTCTCATGGGCCGTGGTGGCAATCAGTTTCTCCAGCTGGGGCTTCTGGCTGATGATCGCTTGTTCCAGTGCCTGGCCCTACAAAGAAGGCAGAGAGTGAGTGGCCAGGTGGAAGGACTAAGATCCACTCTGTCCAAAGCAGGACCAAGCTCTACTCGTCTATTCATTCATCCTGCACTCATCCGCTCACTCAGTGAAGAAATGAAGTCAAGGCTTTATAGAGTACTCATCAACCTATAAACAACAAACATGTCCACCAGCAGGAACCAGTTCTGTAAGTGATGGTGCATAGCAGGCAGTGCCAGGCAGTGGAAAGGGTGGTGCAGCCATGACAGGGTGGTGCAGAAAGCTCTGCCGGGGGGTAGGGAGCTATGGAATCTAGCACCCATCAATGTACAGCAGGACCCTGTTAGAGTCACAAATACCAACCAGTGCCTATCAATGCCTCTCTACAGGGGCCACAGGAGCTGGCTGGCAGCTGCTTCCTCCGGTGCAGAAAACCACATCACTGGCCTGCACTGATGTCCCCTTCTCACCCCAGCGGTAGCTGTGAAGAGGAAAGGTTGTCTTCTTGGACCAAGGTATGCTCTGGCCAAAGTTAACAACTGAAGAGACAGATGCTTATTTGGGCATATGGGAGATGGCTGCCCAGATCTGTGTGTAAATAAGTGTGGGTGGGACCACAGAGTCCCGGGGACTCAGGGAGCAGGGCCTGTCACCTTACCTGTAGGTTCCAGGTCTGCTTCACATATTCTCTGATGAGGTTTTCCTTCAGGTCCTCAAAGGGCCCAGTCTTGGGCTGCACCCCCTCAGGCCGGTTGAAGGGTTTTTTGAGAAGGCAGACTAAGCCGTCAGGCTCCTGAGAGTGGTAGTGGCAAAGGTCAGCTGGGCTGCTATGGGTTCTGCCACCCGAGATGGCATAGGTGCCATTCAGCTCCCTCTCAATGGTGTAGTGGTGTGCCTTCCTGGAGCAGGCCACAGAAAGGGCAAAGCCTCCCAGATAATTGCGACTCTGGCGTAGCAGGTAGAGCCCATCGGTCATGCCCCCCTGGACCAGGTAGTCTTCAGCCTCTTCCCGAGTGATGTTGCCAAAAAAGTAGGGCAGGTGGTTAGCACTGTCTGCTGCATTGCCGGCCATGCCTGCACTCCTTCAGGGCAGTACCTGGAGACAACAGAGACAAGAGAACCTTGGCGAGGAAGCCAAACAAGGGACACTTGACAAGCACACCAGAACCCTTTGTGCTACATGCAAACCCTTCCAGGTCAGAATAGACAGCTTCCCTCCTTGGACTACCCAGTTCATGGTCTCCTCTGCTCACATACTTACTACAGCTTCCCAGCACACGTTCTGATTGGTCAACCAAATCCACAGCATTTGACCAAAGTGACCTAGTGCACTATTTTCATTTTCTGGGGGGGGGGGCAAAAGAATTCTGAGAAACATACAAAAGGGTGCACAGAAGTATTGTTGCCAACCAACACAATGAGCCAGCCAGGCAAAATGCACCCTCCGGGGCAATAATGGCAGGTCAATGATGGGGGATCAACTGTTCTCTAATTGGACTTAAAGCCTGTTCCATGCAGGAGTAAGGGGAATTCAGGACTGGAACTGATATAACTGCATCAAAAGCCTGTGACTTGGAAGGTCGCAGGCCATAGAGGGGAAACTGCCTCTGTTCTTTGGATACATTGTGTCCTTCAAATTGACCCAGTATGGTTGTTTATGCTAACTGATTAGGGCTGCCCTCACTTTTGGTTAGAGAGACTTCTTTTTGTGGATGGCAATGAATCCCAGGAAGACCCAAGACTCGCCGAGGTGACAACAAGAAGAGACAGCACAGTGCCTGGCACTGAACAGTTCTGTCACAACCACCAGGGCACAGGGGACACTGCCGAGGAGGTGATGGAATAAAGTTAGCACAGCTCTCACCTGCCAGCCAGAGACGCTTCTCAATGGAGATGGCTATAGATATAGAGGAGACTAAAAACACAGCAAGTGCTGACAGTAATAGGCTTTTGAGAGCTCGGCACTAAAGGAGACATCTCTTTCACACCCTCCAAAGTGCAGGGAATATTGTGAAAGAGAAGGCAGAAAGAATGTAAGAGCCACAGGGTGGGAAGTGGTACTGTCCTCCAGACCCCCGCATTCAGGGTCTCACAGTAGAAGTTGGTACCCCAAGACCTGCACAACATTGAGCCCATCAACAGTTTCACTGACATAGAAGACAGAGGAGGAAAAAAAAAAAAGAATGAAATGTCCAAACAAAAGTTCTACTTTGAAAGACGAGAGGGCTCAGTGGGACTGGGGCAGAGGAGGGGACAAATGAGAGCAATAAGAAGGGATCACAACCAAATTATATGTTCATGTATTAAAATCATCAATTTCAAAGAGTACTGTTAGGCTGGGGAGATGGCATATTGGTTAAAGGTACCCACTTACAAAGCCTGACGGCTTGAGTTCAATTCCCCAGTGCCCAAATAAAACTGGATGTACAAAGTGACACATGCATCTGGCGTTCTTTGCAGTGGCAAGAGTCCCAGGTGGAACTATTTCTCTGCCTCTGTCTCTCTCTGCTTCTCTCTCAGAAATAACTAAATAAATAATAGTTAAACTGCTGTTGCAAGTCAGTGCTTGAGTGCTCCCCCTGAGGGTGGACAGCTGTAGGCAGGGCAGAAGGTAGCATGAGTTTAAAGGGATGGATGGGCACTCAGGAGGTACTTAGCACCAAGGGACACTGGCCCTTCCCCGCCTGTCACCACAAGATGGTGCTGAATGTTCTTCTACCTGAGCTATGGAAGGCTGCTTCACATGCGGAGGCACTGAAGTCGAACCCCAGAGAGCTGTGCATGACCAGCAAGTGACTGTCGTTGAGTGGCAAAAGATGACATCCTCCAGACTCCTCTCTCTGACCCGGCTGCTGCACGGATCCCTGCCCACCACTGTCCAGATGAGCACCTGAGAGAAACATCCAGGCCCCACCGCCATTCCCCACCGCATGGCAGATAAGGAGACTGAGCATGCCTGTGAGGACACGTGACACACGAGACACTGCCTGGGTCAAGAGCAAGCACACCCGGAAGAGAAAGGAAGGGTGCGCATGTAAAGAGAAATGCTCACTGTCAGTCCAAAGATGCAGCTGTCACTAACTGAAGAGCCCTCACCAACCCTCTGGGGAGAAAGACCTGTGCCTATGTTTTCTACTATTCCCCACCACACCTTTGTACTTTACATACATGTCGCATACACATATCACATATGTACTGCACACGCTACATACATACTACATACACCCACACCACACATCATATACACATCCCGTGCATGCCCTCCCTGCTGTGAGCCTCATTTCCAGCATACCCATCCACAGGCTGCTGCCAGACATCACCAGGGCATCCCTATTCCCTGTCTCCACCCTCATACTCTCTGTGGGGAGCATTACGTCCCCCTCAGTCCCCACCACTCCCAGGTCTCCATGCAGACCTGCCTCAAATGCACACAGCAGGCTCAGCAGCTGTCCCTGATGTCTCATGTCCTCATGGCCTCCTCGTGCAGCTTCATTCCATTAACAGCTCCAACAAGGACAGTAGTGCTTTAAGAGACTATTTGACACGAGATGTTAGCTCAGATTTTGTAATTTGCATGCCTCTTTACAGAACTATGGAATCTTCACTGCTGGTACCGTTCCATGGACCCCATGTGGAAGCACACTAGCAAGAGACAAGGCACACTGCTACAAGGTGTGGGGGCAGGGGACACATGCAGACCGCTCTAGGCACATGCCACTTACCCACTCCCTTTTACCTGTTTTTTGGTTCGTTTATGTTTAATCAGCATATAATTATACATACATTGTCATCCAGTGTGACACTCTGACATATATATAAGGTCAGTGATTAGCAAACCAGGGTTTCTGGCATAGTCATCACACCTCAGGCATTGATTATTGCTTTGTGGTGAGAACTTTCAAAATTCTCCATTTAGCTTTTTTGAAATATCTAATAGGTTACTATTGGTCAGACTCAAGCTACTACGTAACACAGCAGCAGAGCCTTTCTCTGCTGTCTAACTGTGACTCTGTACCCTCTGACTGGCCTCTCCCTGTCCTCCATCATGCTCCACAGCCTCCACCACCATTCTGCATGGTACATCTCCACTTCCTTCCCAGGCCCATGGCTGCTTCAGGTTTCCATGGTGAGGGCAAAAACAACCAAAAACAAAAACCTGAGCCCAGAGCTGAGGGTCAGCGCTGTCCTTGTCCAGCAGCCATCTTGATTGCCTACACTGGAGATGGCCCAGGTGCTGGCGTGAAAGAGGAAGTGCCTTGTTTTCAGTGGCGATGGTTAGTGTGGCTGCAAGGACAGCTTCCGGTACCTTCTTAGACCATTTAACAAAAACAGCATCTGTGGTGCTTGCCCCAACATTTACTGGAAATCTCAACTGGCTTATGTTTTGGGGTTTCCCACATCTCCATGAAGTATCTGCTCAATGGAAGTATGTTCCCCTTTCCTTTTTACAATTTCTACCATGAATCTCTGCTGCTTTCCTAACACAAGTGCTAAAAGTCCAGTTGCTGGCTTGGAGTCTTGGAGACTAGCACACCCAGCCTTCTTGATGTGCCAGACTTGTGGATTAGTTCTTGCCATAGCTCACAAATTCTTACCAGAAGGGAACCCATCCAGCACATGCTCAATGCTTCTGACAGAAAAGGCCTTCTCCTTAGCTTCCCAGCTTCTTCTCTACCAGCCCTACTCATTCCAGCATTCACAGGGCCCACAGTTCAGGTCTGCTCCCCTCAAACACCTTCACAATGCCTGTTCACAGTGGACACTCCTGGTCAGCATGTTCTCCCGTGACAATATTTCCAGAATGCTCAGATCCTCGCCTTACCCATTCAAGGTCATGTTGGACAAGCCACTCTTGTGCAATATCTACTAATGCTGCCTCTATCTCCTTGGTCTGTCCCAATGGTCCACATAAGTGTGGCCCACCTCAGCTGCCAGCATCTATGCTGGGCTTTGGAAGAAGGAGAAGTTTCCCTTTCACATGTGGCCACAACACCTTCCACACCCTCTATTTACATATTACGATAGCTGTGTATCCCCAGTGTTCCATATGTTCATATTCAGCACCCTTCACTGTGATACCTCAAGGCTGCTCAACCTTGGCACAGGGAGTCTGATCTTCCTCTCTTGTGTGTGTATGTGGGGATGACTGAGGCTATCTTGCCCACTAGAGGTTAGTCAGTAATATCTCTGGCCTCCATCTAAAAGGATCCAGTGACACTCTGTTCCCCAATTATAAAAGCCAAAAGCCATCTCTAGATATTGCCAAGTATTCACTGGGGCAAAGGTACTCATGACTAGGAACCACTGGAAGCTTCTGTGGCCTGACCACAAATCTGATGTGTAATGTCTATGGCTTCAACCTTTTCACCAATGTATTAGAAGAACAAGTATTCCCTTATTTAGCTTCCTAGCATCTTCAACACTGAGTGGAGAGAGCGTGTGTATATGTGTGTCTGTGTGTTACTTAGGGGTGGTGCCTCCTAGCCTAGAAGGCAGGAAGCCTGGTTGCAGAGCTGACGCTGCAAGCAGGCACTGCTGGTGTCCCGTCTTGGCTCTGGGTGACCCTACAACAAATCAGTCATGAATGGAGATTGTGGGTACCATACCAATCAGCACCTCATGGGTGAGAGCTTTGAGCAAAGAGAAGGACAAGGTCATGCAGGGCAGCAAGGGGTGGGAGGGAAAGACATGCCAACATAAGGTTGGTGGCTAGTTTACTGAGGCCTGGACTGAGCCCAGAAAAACACTTTCTTCCCATAAACCCTTCATATCACCAGGCAGGAGCTGCCTGGGTACTATCCTGCCCACAAGACACAGTATGGGTTAGGAAAGTGTGCATACGACTTGTGATGATTAACTTCTGGTTGTCAAATTGATAGGATTTAGAATCACCATGGAAATGAATCTCTTGGAGTGTCTATTAGGGATTTTCTAGAAAAGATTGGTTTAGATGAGAGGACCCACAATAACTATAAGCAGTGTCATGCCACAGGCTGGGGTTCCTGGACTGTACAAAAAGGAGAAAGTTACATAAGCACAAGCGTTCATCTCTTGCTCTACTTCTTCCCAACTGATGTGATGGTGTGAGGCCTGTGTTGTGCTCCTGCCATGCTTTCCCTGCCACGACAGACTTCTCCCTGAAACTATAAATTGAAATAGACCCTTTCCCTCCCTAAGTTGCTTCTGCCTACTTTGTCCCAGCAACAAAAAAGTAATGGATATGCTTCTTTTACAGGATTATTTGTCCAGCCCTGATATCCCCACCAAAGGTCTTGGAGACCCTATAGAATGAATTCTCTTTTGAATGCAAGACAGCTAGAGAGCACGCGCGCAAGAGAGAGAGAGAGAGAGAATTGGCATACCAGGGCCTCCAGCCACTGCAATCAAACTCCAGACATGTGTGCCCTCTTGTGGAGATGTGCAAACTTGCACACTTATGTCACTCTGCATCTGGCTTATGTGCGACCTGGAGAGTCAAATGAAAGTCCTTAGGCTTCACAGGCAAACGCCTTAACTGCTAAGCCATCTCTCCAGCCCGAATGAATTCTTATAGATGCAGATGAACTGTGGTATCTGGGGGACATCCTCCTGTTCCCCAAATGTACAATTTCAGCTCCTGTGTATCATTTGCACTGCCTGACTTCTGAACTTTCTTTCCCATTACGCATTCATGTTGTATTTCCCCAGGCCCAGGACAAAGGCTGTCTGACCTTTGTCCTTTCATATGCATTAAGATTGGACAATCTTGTCAGGCAATGTCTTTAGAGACAGACAGCAACAGCCTTGTACTTGTTTCCGTTAGGTCAGAGCTTCTCAGAGTTGCTGAGCTCATCAAGGAAATAACATTTCTAGGGGCAGTTAGGTGTGGAGGCTTGGATCTGGAAAAGCTGTCTGGTGGAGCCCATGACTCTAGAGGGAGGAAATTTTGCTCCCTGCAGAGCAACAGCCAGCACGAATGAGAAACTGCATACCAGCCTGGCCCTGTCCACCATGCTTATGACTCATCTTGGCTTTAGAACTTTCTATTCTTGGCTATAATCCCCAGAGCCACTAAAACAGACATTATATTAATGAATGTGCTTACTGTCTTTTTTTTTTTCTTCACTGCTCAGAATAGAGACTATCTGTAGGTCAGAGGCACTTGTTTGCAAAGCCTCTGGCCTGAATTGGACTCTCTAGTATCTAAGTAAATCCCGATGATTTGTTTGCAGTGGAGAGTTAAAATGTCTCTATAGCAGACAGCCCCCAAGATGGCACCCAATGTACCTCATAGGGTTCCCACTGTCGCATATGTATTGGCTGATTGTAGAATGACGTGTGGGATATCTGTCAAAGCCTTATAGTTTTCCCCTAGTCTCACTTGTGAGGACAAAGCTATACAATTGGCTTGTGTAGCTTGAGGTCAGGAGGATGTGAGAAGGTCATGTGTTAAGAATGTGAGGCCTCCAGCAGTCAGCAGAGACTCTGCAGCCACAGAAGCACCTTGCAGGAGGACCCTCCAGCCCCATCCCCCAATCAGCCTTCAAATAGTGATGATGAGACCACTGCCAGGCTCACAGCTCATGGGGACCCACCAGTCTTTGGGCACAGAGCTGTCTCAAATGTCTCACCCATGGGCCGTGGGAGCAGCAACACCACAGGTTGAATGTGCCTTATCTGAAAGGCTTGGGAGTGGAATTCTTTTCAGGTTGGAATGTTTATCAGTTGAGGAATATTTACCTCAACCTAATGACATATCTAAAGTCTGAATATGAAATTTATTTTTGTTTCATATGCCTTATTTATTTATTTATTTGACAGAGAAAAGAGAGAGAGAGAATGGGCACACCAGGGCCTCCAGCCACTGCAAACGAACTCCAGATGCATGTGCCCCCTTGTGCATCTAGATAACATGGGTCCTAGGGAATCGAACCTGAGCTCTCTGGCTTTGCAGGCAAACACCTTAACTGTTAAGTCATCCCTCCAGCCCTATAATATCGTTTTCTCATTTATTTTTATTTTTTAGGGGGGTGGAGGTAGGGTCTCACTCTATCCCAGGTTAACCTTTAATCATTTTTGTGACTGGAACAAAGTTCTATGGTGTGATTTTCTACTTGTGGCATCAGGATGGGACATTTTGGATTTTCAGGTAAGGGGTGCCCACACTGCATGATGACTGCTGTTTGAAGTCGTTGAGTATAGGACCATCAGTTATAGAGCAACAGGCAACTATTACAGCATATTAATAGAGCTGGCTAACAGAAGCAACCATGATATTTAAATGAATCATTAACAAGCAAGTCCCACAGAGCTGAGAGTGAGCCAGTAAGGTGTTAGAATCCCGGCTCTGGCAGAGCCAGGATCTAACCTCTGGCTGAGAGGGGAGGGAAGTCATAACTGAGGTCCAGAAGGAAGGACCTGAAACACCCGTGTCTAGGGTTGGCTCTGGGAATGCTACCAGCCTCACCCAGTCTTCCTTCCCTGCCTCATCTATCTGAGTCTTGCAAGTCCTGATGGCCACAGTATCCGAGCCCAGAACTTAGCAACTGTGGATCAAAGATGAATGAAGCCCGACTGACTTTCTGTCACAAGCATTGTGACTCAGATGTCTTCATAGTACCATGCCTCTCTTTTCTCCCGTCTCCGTGTCATCAATATTAATACTTGAGACTCTGTTCTTGTTCTCTTCTTTTGCATTCCCCACCCCCCAGGCTGACCTGGAATTCACTAAGTAATCACAAGCTGGCTTTGAACTCACAGCAATGCTCCTACCTCCCAAGTGCTAGGATTAAAGGCCTGTACCACCACGCCTGGCTGGTCTCTTCTTCTTATGAAAGAAACCAAACACAACTGCATCTTTCAAGATGAGGTGGTAACATTCTATAGAGTTGCCTGCAACACAGTGCAAACTATGAACCACTACTCCTGAAGAAACTAGGTTACATTTTGATGGTCCTCTTGCTACATTGCTGTCAACCAGGGAATCCACAACCTTGTTTTATGTGTGTGTGTGCTTAAAGAAATATCTCATATACATTGTTGTTACACAGTCAACAACACTAGCCCATTCCTCTTATAACTTACCTCCCATACAAACATAATAGCTTTGTTCATTACATCTACTAATTTCAGTGTTTCTTGCCTTGACATGAACCAGAATGGAAGAGGTAAGCCTGTACCCTGTGCTCTTTTTTTATTAGCATCTCTATCCTTTTTATCAAAGGGCCTCTGACCTGTGGGTCAAAGAGACAACTGAAGCATGAAAGGCTACTGTAGGTGGGGCTCCCCACCCACCTTCAGTCTTTCAGTGCCCCGCAGGAGCATTTCCAATGCACTTTGCAATTTACGGTGGATCACTTTCCCATCACCACGGCATGAGAGCTCCTGCTGTAGCATAGCCAACGACCAGAGAAAACAGCTCTCTAAGGAGGGTCGTTTCTGTGCAATCCATGCCATGTAGGGGAGACAAAGTCAGGAAAAAGCTAGTGTAGTTTATTACACTCAAAACCGCACAGCCTGCCAATGCAAAGCAACCTTGAGCAAGTGCATCTGGGAATTTTCTTCACAGCCTTAAACTGAGAAAATTAAGTACCGAGACTTAGTTAAAAGGTTAAACTTCCTGTGTGGGTTAGATCATTTTCATAAAAAAAGAGGAATGAGCCAAGCCTAAGAGGGAGAACCGGAGGCTGGCTAGGAAGGGAATGGCTAGTTTGAAAGAAATGATGAGGGGAAAGGCCACCCAAGAGCACTCAGCTTTGCAGCTGGCCACACTGGACTACTCTGCCCCACGTTCAGGGCTTGCGCAGGCTTCCACTGTGGGATCCCACCATGCACACAGCACATGGACACAGCCGTGAGGCCTCAGCAAGGAAGGTGAGAACGCAGGGCACGCTTGATCTGAATGGCCCACGTCAGCACCCCTCTGGCTTCCTCAGCACAAGTGGGCTTGTTCTCTGGAAGACCTACACAGGATCTCCCTGTGCCTTGCTGAGGCGTCAGTCACACTACATAGGCGCCAGGTCTGAGTGTGCCCCTGTTTCGCATTGTGCAGCAAACACAGAGGACTTCTCAGAATACCATATCAGAAGCAGAAAGGACAGTGAAGGCTGGCAACACCACCGGTCTTACCATAATGTGGCAATGGAGTGGTTACTGCAATTTGCAAAAGCACTTCCTGACCTTACAGCTGGTGATACAGCTCAGTGAGTAAAGTGCTTGCCACACAAGAATGAGGACCTGAATCTAGATCTCTAGCTCCCATGGAAAAGCCCAGCATGGCAGCATGCCCCTATACTCCTAGTGCTGGAAAGGCAGGGACAGAAGGATCCATAGGGCTGGATAGCTAGTCTAGCTGAGTCAGTGAGCTTTAAGTTCAAAGAAACACCTGGTCTCAAAAACTAATGTGGACACCAACTGAGGATGACACCCAATGTCCACTTCTGGCCTCTACATGCATATATGTACATGCACGGCCCTTACATGTGAACACATACACACACACATCTCGCAAACACACAAACAAAAACCCACAGAAGTGAATTCATTTGATGTCCCTTCAGAAAAAGCTGAAAGCTCTGAACATGCACTCAGGAGGGGTTGATCTGCCCTGACCGACCCTCAGACATCCTCAGGCTCCACAGGGAAGCCCTGGGCACCCTTTCCCATGTCTACCTGGTCATCATTAAAACAGATGCAGAGGGCTGGAGAGATGGGTCGGTGGCTAAAGGCATTGCTTGCTTTTATGATGACCTGGGTTTAAGTCCCCTGTACTCATGTAAAGACAGATGCACAAAGTGAGCATACATCTGGAGTTTGTCTGCAGCATCAAGAAACCCCCCCCCCAAGTAAATAAATAAAAACACTGAAGCTCAGGGTTTAAGATTCTTAAAAAAGAAGATACAAAGAGAATGCTTGGCATTCTCATAAGTATTAACGTATTTGCTTACAGATAAGCAACCAGTCCAGCTAAGTGCATTTAAATTTTTAATTTAACTTGTTCATTCCTTTTACAGGCCTGTTAAATGGCTACTGTGAGCTAGTTAGTACATTAAGTGCTATGTGGGACAGAAAATGAACCTTCTTGTCTCCCTGACAACACATAGATAGAACATTGTGGAATGAATGGAGCAGATATCTGGCCTTTCATCCAGAGGACTATATGTGTTCTGATCCCCCTACTATCCATACTTCTTGCCTCTCAACGTGACCTACCAAAGCCCACCTGCAGGCTGACTTCTCTGGAGCCAGCTCTAGCTCATGGTAGAGTCCACAGTGTCCTGGTTCTATTTCTGGGAACAATGCTCCCAAGATCAGCTGTGACTCAGCGGAGAGGCCCAACAAACTATGGTCAGTATAACATTTGTAAACCTCTGCTACACTCCAAGTTTTCCTTCCCCAAAGTGACACTGCTTGAGATTGGAATGAGTTGACCATGCTCCTTCACTCCTGAATTGGCAGGTCAGGTGATGAGCCCAACCTCAACACCCCTAGGACAGGCAGAGGTTAATGAAAGACTCTCCCCACATTGGGACCTGGGGTGAGAAAGTTACTATAGACCCCACTCTGGGCATTGCCTCTGAAGTGCATCCCCTCAACCCATGCACACAGGTAGGATCAGAGGAGCTACTGGTCATTAAAAAAGCTGGGCTAGGAAGATGCTCAGTGGGTAAAGTGGCAGCCATGCTAGCAGAAGGATCAGAGTTTGAGTCCCAGAAGCCATGTGAAGTGGGATGCAGCACATGCTTCTTGAAGCTCAGTGCTCTTACATGAGATGGGAGGCAGAGACACGAGAAGCTTGCAGGACAGTTAGCCAGGCATGCGCAATCGTGAACAAGAGACCCTGCCTCAAACAAGGTGGAGAGCAAGGACTGACATCCTAGGTTGTCCTCCACACGCATGCCATGGCACATGCGTGCCTGCATTAACACACAGGGCTGTGCACACACACGGGCATGCACACAAAGATTTAAGAAAACAAAAAGAAAAAGGAGAAGAAGCCTGTGTGGGTCAGTCTCTGAACACTGGGCCAAGGCTGCCCTTCAATGCCGTCCCTCTCATACTCTCCCGAGCAGAAGAGAGCCAGGCACAGCTGCGGCTTATGTTAGGCAGGTCTAAGGTAATCCCTGTGCTCTATATCATCTGTGTCCTGTCCACATCATCCTCCACTCTCCTCTGCAGAAAAATATCAACAACTGACCAAGAACCAGCCCAAAGAATTCATGATGAAAGTGCCTACTGTATCTTACTTTTCTCATATTTGACCAAGTACTCAGGGCAGATGAAAACACTGCCCTTGAACCTACCCCAAGTCCCAACAACCTTCCTTCCAGAGAACCCCAGCTGGGAAGTCTGGGCTGAGGCCCCAGTGGACAGCTGTGATCAGGCAGATGTGACTTCTCTCTGAGCTGAAAGAGTCCTGGCTAAAGCTATAGATTTCAGGCACTATTTTTACTTGACCACGCCTCAACCTAGAGACAGCACACCACCTGACTCAAACAGAAAGGACACACTGAGCCTGCATAAGGCAACCTGGGCTTTGTCGAATGTACATATATAAAAACTCACCATTATTTGTTTCCTAACTAATTAAAAATAATTGTGAGAGACTTATGACTATAAAATATTCCAGACGCTTACAATGGTCTCTTGAGATTTCATAAATGTATCTTTCCTAAACTTGAGACATAAATTCCACCCAGTGCTTAAGGAGGAGTGTACACAGAGGAGAGAGAGGACCGCATCACACAAGAAGTACACGCAAGAGGAGGGTAAGTGCCTTGAACCCATTGATCCAGGAGGGCATCTGCTGGGCGAGAAAATGCAGTACACACAGGGAAAAAACACACACAACCTCAATCATGAGGCACAATATCCCTCCAGTGCCCACCCAGCCACAGTGCCAGAGGCCTGGGGTTATGGGTTCTGAATAGATCTGATTCCCTCATATCTGACCTACCTTCCTTCAGTGGACTCACACGAGGTCACAGGCGCCAGACAGCATGAAGACAGGGAAGGATACAGCTCGAAGTCTTTTAGAAGGGAGATGGCTGAAGGGTAGAAAGCAGAAGAGGAGCAAGTGGAGGGCTTCCTGCTGTCATCTGGGGTCTGTAGCTAGGGAAGTGGCTTTTCCTCAAAATGCCAGCATGCAAAACAAGTCAGAAAGCAGAAGTGCTAGGGCCCCCAGTAGGAGGGGCCTCTTTTAATCTCATACACAAGACAAGTTGAGGCTGAGGACATGGCTCCCACACAAACATAGGGAGCTGGAGAAGGGTAGGACACCCACGGGGGTGCCCCTTCCTCCTCCGTCAGATGAGACACACCCTTCCCAGACCTTCTGCTGAAACACACTATCTTAGGGTGTTTATGGTTTTCTTCTCTATTTTCCTCCTTTAATCATTCTGTTGATAACTTTAAAGAACCATTGTAGGTTTTATCAGTTTTTCTCTGCTTTCCCATTTTCAGCTCCATGGTTTCTTTTCTTTCTGGTTCTGTCTTAATTTGCTATAATTTCATAGTTTCCTCGTGTGGAATGTTAAGTATCTATACATTCTGTTTCCCTTTTGGGCACAGATGTGTGGTATGTGTGTGTGTGTGAGAGAGAGAGAGGATGTACACACCCTGTCAGAGGAGGATTCCTGTATCCAGTCGCTATTGCTCTTCTGCCTCATTTCCCTCAGATAACCTCTCACTGAACCCAAGGCCATTTTTCAGTCAAGCTGGCTCACCAGGGAGCCCCAGTGATTTCCTTGTCCCTGTCCCCCTCAGTTTATAGATGCACGGGCATGCTACATTTCATATGGCTGCTGAGAAGTGAACTCAGGTCCTCACAATTGTGCGACAAGCAGTCTTACCTTCTGAGTCTCCTCTCCAGCCCTTCATCTACTTCTTTTTTTTGGAATATAACTCTGTGGTTTGCATGTGGTTGAAGGGTGTACCTCAAAAGTCCACTTGCTGGGGGCTGGAGAGATGGATTTGCAGTTAAGGTGTTTGCCTGTGAAACCTAAGGATCCAAGTTCAGCTCCCCTGAACCCACGTAAGCCAGATGCACATGGTGGCACATGCAACTGAAGTTCATTTGCAGTGGCTAGAGGCCCTGGCAAACCCATCCTCTCTCTCTCTCTCTATCTTTCTCTTTCATTAAATAGGTAAAAAATAAAATAAAAATTTAATTAAAAAAAAAAGTTCACGTGCTAGGAGCTTGGTTCCCAGTGTGGCATAGTGAGGTGTGGAACTTTTAAGAGTGGGGGGTCTAGATGAAGGGCTCTAGTTCACCGAGACTTCCTTGGGAAAGATTAATGCCCATCTCAGAGAAGTGAGTTAAGGCTCCTGGAACTGAATTAGTTCTTTTGAATGTGGGTTATTATAAAGTGAGGTTATGCCACATGTTGGGTCCCTTCCACAGAGAATTCTAGTACATTCTCCACCATGTGAGACCATCTGCCACAATAAGTTGCATCTCTAGTCCCTCTCAGGCTGTGACTGCCTCAATTTGTGTTTTCTGTCCCATAAACTGATAGTAAAAATAAATCTCTTTCCTTTATTAAGTGCTTGGTTCAAGTTATTTTGTTATAGCAACTCAAAATGGGCTAAGGCATAGATAGATAGATAGATAGATAGATAGATAGATAGATAGATAGATAGACGGGTGGTGGGCAATTTCCCTCTAAATACTGCTCTAGCCACAACTTCAAAATGTCAGTAGATTGCATTTTCATTTTTATGCTGGCCAAAATATTTAAGGATTGCTTTTGAGACATCTTTGGTTCACAGGTTATATAGGAGTCCACCCTTCACTTTCTAGCCATTTTTTCTTATTAATATATACTTTATTAAGTCCTAAAAACAGACCTTAAGTGACTTTCTAAATCCAAATGTGATAACATAAAGAATGCACTTTGTTTTGGTAAATAGCGCATATGAGCTTGTGGTAAATGAGTCCTCGTGTTGTAAGAGTGAACATTTTCTGAACATCAGGTTGACCAACAGTGTAGCTCAGTACTTTCTGTCCTCTCTGGTTTTCTGTTTGGTTGGCCAGTTACAGACATGGGAAAACTGACACCTCCAAACCTAATAGGTTTGCCTATTTCTACCTCCGGTTCTACCAGTGTACCTTGTGTATGTTGATGCTCTGTTGTTGACGTTGTGATGTGATTCTGTCTTCCGCAACTGTATTGGGTGTGTTCATAGCTATTCTGGATGCATGCAGCTGATGGCCCATGGATTGGACCACACCTGGTTTACTGCCATACAGTGAGCAAATCTTCTTCTGACTTCCTTAGGTCCTGCCCAGGTCTATTTTCTTCCAGGCTTACCATTAAATTATACCTTTGCCCCAAATTATGGAGACACTCTGGGCCTTATTATTTTGATTCTATTCTTATGTAAAAACTTTAAGGAAATTTGAGATCTAAATTAAGGCAAAAGAAACAACTTTAAAATGAGGGCCTTGAGCTATTGCATGAGTGTATATATATATGTGTGTGTGCATGTGTGTCGATGGAGGCCAGAAAGCCTTTTCTGGGACAGGGTCTCTAACTGTCCTGGAACCGAGTAGGTGCAATTCGATACCCAGCTTTTTTTTTTTAACATTGATTCTGGGGATTGAAATCAGGTCCTCATGCTTGCAAGGCAGGTATTCTACCAACATGGCCACCTCTCCAGCCCGAGGGTTTGTGCTTGGAACCTCTCTTTTCATCTTGATAACCAGGTTGAGCCACATCCTATGTACCTAGCATTGAGCAGGACTCATCTGTAAGACCGAGAGAGGGTGTATATGCATGGCATAAGAAGAGGTCTGTGAAGAAGCCACAAATCCAGCTCAAGGCTGCCCTGGCGCTAGGAAGGCAGGGGTTGCCTTTGTGTAGTATGATGGTGGCTCAGGTGACCCTTACTGCCAGAAGCGACTGTACTCTGAGGAAAGCATGTTCACATGTCCCTGTTCACCAGATACTGTGTTTCTGCTGTTCCATATATCCAGAGAACATGAACTCATGTTAGCTGAAGCATCTGTCCTTGGGGTGGGCTTGGCCTGACTGCTGCTGTCCTGAGCTAGAACTGTCACAACAGCTTCTGAGTGACCCTCTGTGTTCCTGTGATTCCTAAACACACCCAGAATGAATAAAGCCACCGGGTGGTATGTGAATACAAATGCGCCTGATTCTTTGATACCCACTTAAGACAAACTAAGCACATCCTGGCTTTGACAAAGTTGCCTTTATCCAGGCTGGAGAGATGGCTTAGCGGTTAAGCACTTGCCTGTGAAGCATAGGAACCCTGGTTCGAGGCTCGATTACCCAGTATCCACGTAAGCCAGATGCACAAGGAGGCGTGTGCATCTGGAGTTCATTTGCAGTGGCTGGAGGCCCTGGTGCGCCCATTCTCTCTTTTTCTCTCTGCCTCTTTCCCTGTCACTCTCAAATAAATAAATTAAAAAACAAAGAAATTAAATTTGAAAAAAAAAAGTTGCGTTTATCCTAACCTAGCCATCAGGCCTCCTGACCCAAATTATAGCAATTCATGTAGTGCTGCTGCTGGCCAAGACCACGCTTCTGTCAGTCAGTCCCCAGTTAGCTGCCCCCAGTGCAGCCCTGGGTCCACTCCACAGGCTCAGACCACGGACTTGAACCTTCTGAACTGTGAGCCAAAATCAACTGTTCTAGTTGTAAATTGATGATCTCCAGTATTCTGTTACTGTGATAGAAAGATGACTAACAGCCCAGCACTTCAACTCTATTCCTGACATGGAGGAGGTGGCAGGTGAAGCAACGTGCTCAGCAGGTCCAAGCTCACCCAGCGCTGTGGCTTTGGCTGCCCATGAACCACGGAGAGGTTGGCAGAAGCAGAACACCACGGAAAGCTGTTTTTATTGAGCCTTAACTATTCCCAGGGAGACTTTATTCCTACATGAAAATGTCAAATGCACTTTTATTCAGAGTGTGAGTATGACAGGTGTATATGTGTGTGCTTGTGCTCAAGTGTGTGAGTGCAGGTGCACGTGTGCCCCAGCATGCGTGTGTAGGTTAGGTGACAACTTTTGGGTGTTGGTCCTCACCTTCCACCTCATTTTGAGGCAGGGTCTCTCATGTCATTCACTGCTTGGTTAGCCAGGCAGGGTGGTCCATGATCTTTCAGGAAATTCTGTCTTTGCCTCCCATCTTGCCTTAGGCTTGCTGACATTACAGAATCCCACCACAGCTTTTGGGTTTTTATGTGGAGTACTGGGGTGTGAACTCAGCTAACCCACAGTTGAGGGGCAAACACTTAATCCACTGTACTATTTCTCCAGCACCCAAAATGCCAAGACACTGTTAAGTGGCCCTAGAAGATGCATATCAACATGTCAGACAGCTTGAGTTCTAGCAAAGTAAAAGCTGTTGTTGGCCCATCCTCTTTGAGAGTACCACAAGAAGTAGAAAGAAAAACTGCAATTCCAGACCTCACAAACCTTGAACTGTGAGCACCGTCTCGGTCTGCTTTCTTTTACTGTAAGAATACCAGAGACTGGTTCTGTTATTAAGAAAAAAGGTTTGGTTTGGCCTTGGGGGTGCATCTGGTGCTGACCTTCCTGCTGACAGAGTCCTTAGGTTGCGCAGAGCAACTTATGGTGAGAGATAGGAAGTATGAGACACCTGGCTACACTGGCTTGTAGGGAAGACCCACTCTCCACTTTCGGGATAACCCACTGCAACTGGTCCACTAGTTGCATGGAGGGATTGATCCACAGAGGAGGGAAGAGCCATGCCTCTGGTTGTTCCCTCTGGCCCCACCTCCAAATGTGCCATGATGGGAATTAAATTTCAACATGAGTTTGGAAGGGGCGAACAGTATCAAATCACAGCTGGCTATAAAGCCTCAAGGCACACCCCAATGACCCATCTCCTCCAGCAAAGCACCACTTCGCAAAAGTCCATAACCTTGCCAAACAGTGCCAGGAGCTGAGAACCAAGTGTTCAAACACATAAGAGCCCATGGACTTTCCCAACTCAAACCATAACAGTCTGAATGGTTTCTTTGGACTGAGTAGACATTTGTTCGTGTCTCCCCAGGAGAAGTCATGCAACAGAGCTGAAATCTCCAACACTCAAACTCATAGGAGCAGAAACGTGGGTCCTCATACATGCTTGGCAAGCAGGGACCCAGGAGCTGGCTCCCCAGCCACTGCTTGTCAGCCAAGGTCAGAGAAGAGCTTCAGTGAGGACAGGGCTTCTCCACCCTGAGGAGGGTTCCAAAACTTTTCTTACAGTGCTGGTGGCAGGGCTCCAGCTCCAGCATTGGCAGTCTCTAGGGGTCAGGCCCCGAAGTGCCAAGAAGCTCTCTAGGACAGCCCAGCAGGCATCCTGGACAGAGAACCATTTGTCTGGAACTATGACCTCAATAGCGAGCTCAGGGGCTCTGAGCTGGCCTAGGCAGAGCTGACCTGAGGCCTCTAAGTGTCAAGACGGTCAGCTGCCAAATGGAGGAGAAATGGTCCAGGGCAAAGGTGTCATTCAGGAAAGCCCTTCCAGTTCAAGACTGATTCACCCTGAATTTTTGGACATTACTTTTGTGTGCATGTGTGCGTGTGGTGTTAGTGCAGGTTTGTACATGTGTGGCACACTTATATGTGCACACATGCGTCTGGAGGCAGAGGACAGACTCGGGTGTCTTCCTCAGGTGCCAACCACCTATTTTGAAACTGTTTCTCTCATTATCCTGGAGCTTATCAAGTATCTTAGAGTAGCTAGCCAGTGAGCTCTAGGGAACCTCCGGTTTCTGCCTCCCCAGTGCTGGGATTACAGCTGTGTGCTATATTGCATGGGCATTATCACATGGGTTCTGGGAATTGAATTCAGGTCTTCATGTTTGAAGCACCTGACCAACTGAACTTTCTCCTCAGGCCACGCTGTAATTCCAGGAGAGTCTTGGTGGCTTTTCTAGCTGGACCGAGGGTGAGGGGGCTCCAGGGCTGCTGCACTTCCTGAGGTCAGGCTGAATCATGGGAGGGAGGAAGTCTATAATCCACAGGCCCCATAAAGAGGCTCCTCTCATGGTGCCTTTCTTATCTCTGCTCAAATTAAGCAGCACAGGAATTCCAGAGTTAGACAAACTTCATGTATCTCATGGGTGCCACAGTAAGGAAGGGCTAGAGCCAGAGAAGACTGCACGACCCAATATGAGAGGGTCCCCAGCCCCTGTGACCTCGTGATGGCTCTGGTTCTACTCACTTCACTTCAACAAAGGCACTTCAGGGTACTTCCAGCTGCAGCCCACCCCCCACCCTAGCAGCGATACTTAGAGCTCTCACAAGAGCAAATATGGCTCATTCCCAGAAACTAGTCATGCTTTCCTGGGCTGGACAGGACAGAACAGAACAGAGTCACTCGATTGGTGAGTCATTTTCAATTTGACAACACCTCTTCCCATCTACCTTTCAAGATGGATAGAAGTTCATACTCCAAAAATGCAAGGAAATATCTTGGACTGTGCATATACAAGCATGTGGAGGCCAGAGGACTTGCTTGGGTGTTGTTTCACAAGTATTATGCACCTTTTTTGGAACAGAGGCCTCTCACTGGCCTGAGACTTGCCAAGTAGACCAGTGAGCTCCAGGGATCCACCTGTCTCGGACTCCGCAGCACTGGGGCTACCAGTGCGGCCTTTTCACACGGGCTCTGAGGACTGAACTCGGGTCCTCGCACTTGCAAGGCTTTCTTTCCGGCACTGGAGTTTTTTTTAACTGCAGAGAAATTAACAAGTACTTAGGATTTTCCATTCTCTCAAAATCTCTTAAACAAAAGCTACTGTATTCTCTCAGGAATGCATCATTCCCAATATCTGCAAGAACTCCAAGATGTGGCTCCTAACTATTATCTCTCCAGGTACCCAGATCCACAGCTGCTCAGGTCCCTTTCATAATGTGGCATAGCATTTTCACAGGACATACATACCACATGCTTTCATTGCCTCTACATTAGCTACAGTACTAATGCACCCCGGGCTCTGGGCATCCACAGTACTGTCAGGGAGCAAGAAAAACACTCTGCATAAGTTCAGGATAGGAAAAATGTTTTTCAGTACTTTTTGTCCTCTACTGCTATGGTGCCTGCATTCAGAGGGCCACATCTATCTGGAACTGAGTTTGCTCAACAAAAGAGTTTGTCCCATACCTCCAAGGCTAGGTTCTCATTAAGACTTCAGCAAGGGGACTGAAGAGATGGCTCGTGGTTAAAGGCATTTGCTTACAAAGCGTGCTAGCCCCAGTTCAGTTCTTCAGTGCTCACATAAAGCCACGTGCACAGAATAACACATGCATCTGGAGTTTGTGTTTGTGGCAGTCCAAGACCCTGGCAAACCCATACTAAGTAAATAAATATTTTAAAAGGACTTCAGCATAATGAACCAGTTCAGTTCCCTGCGACTAGCTCACCACTGACTAGACTATAACGATGCATGCATGGGTTTTCTCTCAAAGGTGAAAGACCTCTTGTGTCCCTTGTGATCCTGACGTGAGAGCCACTGAGAAAACATTCATGGTGGAAACATGGCCAGTGCTAGCCACGATGGACTCACCCAGAGCAACAGCTGTGATAGTCAGGACTAACCTCCTGCAGTCCAACAGACCTTGCTTTTATCACAGAAACCACTGTCTATCTGTCTGACACAGCCACCAGCCACAGCAGCCACAGACCCTTGCAATGTGTCTAGCATGACTGAGAATTGAACATTCCTGCAAGGAAACCAGAAAAAGACCTTTTGTGGCCACTGGGGCAGCACAAAGGCCCACACTGAGTACAGTGTGCTAGGGACACAGGCCATAATGGGCATTGTATAAATATACCTGAGCAGTCTGCATGCTCCAGGCTCCTGTCCAGAAGTTTTTCCCATTAAGACCAAACTTAAAGGTTCATGTATTTTTTATAATTAAGGGAGTGGTATGTTTTGCTTCAAATATTTTCTTTGCTTGATCTAAAGCATATCCAATACATTAAATGACCACAGAGGAGCATTAAGAATATGTATGGATGGCTCAGGGAAATCTTGCGGAAGAGGGGGCGGAAAGAATGTCAGAGCCACATGTTGGGTCATGATATGCAGAGACATTTAGCTTACCCATAACTGTGGGCTAACTCCACAATGCACGACCCGTATACCTCAACAAGGAGGGGCCAAGGGGAGGGGGTAGGTCACGGATGAGCCTAATAATGGTACCAAACTGACTGTATTTGCTGAATACAAAACTGACTAATAAAGAAAAAAAAAAACAAAAAGAAAAGAAAAAAAAAGAATATGTATGGGGTTGGAGAGATTGCTCAAAGTTTAAAGGCACTTGCTTGCAAAACCTGATGACCCAGGTTCAATTCCCCAGTACCCACAGAAAGCTAGATGTACTAAGTGGCTCATGTGTCTGCAGTGGCAGGAAGCCCTGGTGCACTCATACTCACTTTATCTCTGTCTCTCTCTCTTTGTCTCTCTCTCTCTCTCACTCTCTCTCTTATAAATTAAAAAATTTGGAATACCTTGAAAAAAAATATATGTATGATCTACACAGGTGTCCTGCTGGGAAAGCAATCAGAGAGAAGTGTCAGGCATGGTCTCCAACTCAATGCTTTAAAATATATGATAGTGGGCTGAGGAAGCTGCTCAGTGGTTAAAGCCCTTCTCACGCAACCATGAGTACCTGAGTCCGGATCCTCAAAAGCCACATAAAGCTGGATGCTATAACACGAGCATCTGTAATCCCAGTGTGCCTTGGGTGAGAAGGGAGAGACAGCAGAAGCCCACAAGCCAGCCAACCTGGTAATGTGGTGGTAAACAAGAAATGTTCCTCCACGTGGAAGGTGAGAACTGACACCCAGAGTTGTCACTCTGACGTCCCCTTACATGTCTTGGCTCATGCACATGCACACCCACATCCCCACACATAAATACACACATGCACATAATCACAGAGACCCAAACAAAGTGCTTGTCAAGGGCCGACATCCATGGCACAGTGTTACAGCTTCAAAGTGAACATGAAGCCATGACCCCCTGGCAGTCCTTGTCCAATGACTGGGGACAGGAGAGTCAGGAATAGCATCCTGCATGTGGGTTACTACAGCCAGCTTGGTCATTGGCAAACACATCATGAGTGTAAAGACATCTTGCCTCAAAGCCCAGTGATGTTGGGCAGGAACCCCTCTGTATCTGCATCAGCTTCAAGTACAGGATAAAGTCAGGATCCTGGAGGGCTTTGGCCAACCATCCTGTGCCAAGGGGCATGATGGAATCACCTCTTGGAACTGGGCATGAACACGCCAAAGTCTTGCAGCTTTTATTGTGTGTGTGTGTGTGTGTGTGTGTGTGTGTGTGTGTGTGCACATACATGTGCATGGGTCTGTGTGTGAGTGTAAGCATGCCAGTGGAGGTCAGAGGACATTGACACTTCTCCTTGCCTTCCACCTCATTTGAAGCAGAGCCTCTCATTGTTCACCACTGTGTGTGTCAGAGCAGCTGGCCCTCGAGCTCCCAAGGATTCTCCTGTCTCCCCTCCCATCTTGCTAGACGAACACTAGGATTAGGTGTCTGGCTCTATGTGGGCTTGGGGATCCAAATTCAAGCTGTCTCACTTGTGTGGCAAGTATGTCACCCACTGAACCACCTCTGTAGCCCAGAGCTTTACTTACAGAGCATGTGGTGAGTGCAGCACTGTGGACGGAGGCACACTGAGCAGGTGACCACGCAGCTCCACCCAGGATCAGCCCTCAGGCCGCCCTCTGCTGCAGACACCAAGAAACCATAGGCCAGGGTCTCAACCTGGAATGAGGCTTTTTATGTCCTTGTGAGAAAAAGCCATTTCATATGACACAGGCACATGACAAGTGGTCTTAGAGCAAAGTAGTGGAGGTGTTAAGAACAACACGAGAAAACAATCATGAAGATGGAAACTGTTTGAATGATCTTGGGTAGGAAAGGGTACAGGTGGGTGCATGTGTCCTCTGATAATTATTACATGTGTTCATCTCCTACAAGTGTGTCAGCAGTGTACTGACATACCAACATCTCACTCACACACCCTCTTCAGAATAAGGCAGATTGACAGACTATGAACACAAGTCACTATAGAAAAACAGGCATGCACGTTTCTCTCTCTCTTCTCTTCTCTTCTCTTCTCTTCTCTTCTCTTCTCTTCTCTTTTCTCTTTCTCCTATATCTTCCCTGTTTCTCTCTGCTCTGTCTCTCCTCTCCTTTATACTTTTCCCTTTCTCCATCTCTCCTCTTCTCTGCTCCTCCCTTTCTCCCATCAAATGGGGAGGGCCTCTCTGACTTATCCAGTATTTGTAATCAAAAGGCAGACAAAGCAGCCATTATGGACAGCATACCACTAAATTCAAATTCAGCCTTCAAAGATGTGCCTCAGTTGTATGAAATCCTATGAAACAAACTGGTTCTGTAACTGTCTTCCTCCTCCTTGCCTGATGCTCTGGGAGGGATGGCAAGGGAAGTCACGGGAGGGGACCTGAGCATCAGGAGCTGAGAAAGCACCTTGGGTGATTGTGTGCAGCCAAGTTTGAGAGTTGCAGCTGCCCAACCTCAGGCAAGTCTCCTGGCCCTTCTGGGGGCAGAACTGGTTCACGCCCAGGGTGGTCCAGGTTTTGAAAGGAGAAGCTGGACATGAGGGTGTGATCTGGGGCTATTTTTAGAACTTGTGACAAATACCATGTTTCAAAATTAGTTCTCTTTCTGGTTTTTCACTCTGTCCTCCAGCCAGGCCTTACTTTATCATTATTTTCCTAACTTGGAAAAGGCATGCTTGAGTCACTGGAAATACTACAGAGAAGGGTGCACAGTGACGACGTGTGTCTCGGCCTTTCCTCCAAATCAGTGCTTAATCCTCTCATAATTCGTAGCTCAAGTGGGATCCGGTGTTTCCAGATCATTTCACATGTTTACACACACACACACACATCAGACAGGTATGTATAGTTAGTAACAGTCCAACACAAAATCCATCATTACGTGCATTCATAAGTTTTAAAGCACACAAAGACAGGGCTAGTGAGATGGCTCAGTGGTTTGCAGGCTCTTGCTTGAAAGCTTGCACACATGCAAGTGACCCATGAGGCTACAATCTCAGCGGGCCTTCAGCAATGGGAGACCAAACCAGGACAATGCGAATGCTGGCATCAGCAACAACGAGAAAGCCTCTGTCTCAAACACCGAAGAAGGAGAAACCCAAAAAACCAAGATAAGACACACCCAAGAGGTTGTCCTCTGACCCCACATACACACCGTGGTATGAATGCACCCATGCACGCACACGTCATATACATATGCACCATGGCATGAATGCACCTGTGCTCACACACGTCATATACATACGCACCGTGGCATGAATGCACCCATGCACACACACGTCATATACACACGCACTGTGGTATGAATGCACCCATGCACACGCACGTCATATACATACACACCGTGGCATGAATGCACCCATGCACACACACATCTTATACACACGCACCGTGGCATGAATGCACCCGTGCTCACACACGTCATATACACACGCACCGTGGTATGAATGCACCCATGCACACACATGTTATATACATACGCACCGTGGCATGAATGCACCCATGCTCACACATGTCATATACACACGCACCGTGGCATGAATGCACCCATGCACACACACGTCATATACATACGCACCGTGGTATGAATGCACCCATGCACACACATGTTATATACATACGCACCGTGGCATGAATGCACCCATGCTCACACACATCATATACACACGCACCGTGGCATGAATGCACCCATGCACACACACATCTTATACACACGCACCGTGGCATGAATGCACCCATGCACACACACATCTTATACACACGCACCGTGGCATGAATGCACCCATGCACACGCACGTCATACACATACACACCGTGGTATGAATGCACCCATGCACACACACGTCATATACATACACACCGTGGCATGAATGCACCCATGCACACACACGTCATATACATATGCACCGTGGCATGAATGCACCCGTGCTCACACACATCATATACATACGCACCATGGTATGAATGCACCCATGCACACACACGTCATATACACACGCACCGTGGCATGAATGCACCCATGCACACGCACGTCATACACATACACACCGTGGTATGAATGCACCCATGCACACACACGTCATATACATACACACCGTGGCATGAATGCACCCATGCACGCACACGTCATATACATATGCACCGTGGCATGAATGCACCCGTGCTCACACACATCATATACATACGCACCATGGTATGAATGCACCCATGCACACGCACGTCATATACACACGCACCATGGTATGAATGCACCCATGCACACGCACGTCATATACACACGCACCGTGGCATGAATGCACCCATGCTCACACATATCATATACACGCGCACCGTGATATGAATGCACCCATGCACACACACATCTTATACACACGCACCGTGGCATGAATGCACCCATGCTCACACACATCACATACACACGCACCGTGGTATGAATGCACCCATGCACACACACGTCATATACATATGCACCGTGGCATGAATGCACCCGTGCTCACACACATCATATACATACGCACCATGGTATGAATGCACCCATGCACACACACGTCATATACACACGCACCGTGGCATGAATGCACCCATGCACACGCACGTCATACACATACACACCGTGGTATGAATGCACCCATGCACACACACGTCATATACATACACACCATGGCATGAATGCACCCATGCACACACACGTCATATACATATGCACCGTGGCATGAATGCACCCGTGCTCACACACATCATATACATACGCACCATGGTATGAATGCACCCATGCACACACACGTCATATACACACGCACCGTGGCATGAATGCACCCATGCACACGCACGTCATACACATACACACCGTGGTATGAATGCACCCATGCACACACACGTCATATACATACACACCGTGGCATGAATGCACCCATGCACGCACATGTCATATACATATGCACCGTGGCATGAATGCACCCGTGCTCACACACATCATATACATACGCACCATGGTATGAATGCACCCATGCACACGCACGTCATATACACACGCACCATGGTATGAATGCACCCATGCACACGCACGTCATATACACACGCACCGTGGCATGAATGCACCCATGCTCACACATATCATATACACGCGCACCGTGATATGAATGCACCCATGCACACACACATCTTATACACACGCACCGTGGCATGAATGCACCCATGCTCACACACATCACATACACACGCACCGTGGTATGAATGCACCCATGCACACACACGTCATATACACACGCACCATGGCATGAATGCACCCATGCTCACACATGTCATATACATACATACAGCTAAAAAAATAAAAAAATAGTAACATCTTAAGTCTTGCTGTTTCATTAATTTAATCTGGTTTTCTCTATGGTTGGCAAAAAAATAAAATAGGCCACAGATTCCCATGCGCCCTGCACTGTCGCTGACGTAGGTTCCCCATTGCTGTTTTGTTTCTGCTGGTACCAATGATGTGCTGGAATAGATGGTTTTCAGCACACGTACCTACTTCTGTCAAGGTGTGCGTGTAAGAAGTTCCTAAAAGTTGTTGAATCGGTGTGTGCTTTCAATTTCACAAGCTGTTATCAAATGTCCCTACAACTTACTTATGGTTTCTTTTGTACTGATTTAAAAGAGCTCTGTATATTAAACTACTGGCATTTTTCCACAAACACTAAAAATAAATATTTCCTATAGGATTTTTCATATACATATATTTATATATATTTTTTGTTATATAAATACCTGATTAAATATTATGAAACCATATTCACCAACTTTGTCCTCATACACTCTACAACACTTAACATGGCGTCCGTCCTTAACCCACAATTGTTGAAAACTCACTCCCATTTCCTTTCAGTATTTCTGTGATCTCATCACTATAATTTTATTCTTGGTTCAATCAGGAATTTATTTCCATGAAAAGAGCAAAGTTTTATTTTTTCCAAATGATTAGCCAGTTCATTTCCTAACCCTGGCTGCCCTCCTCCGAGGGATGCAATCAACACCGAGTAACCTGGAACCTGGATCACTATTTCACTCCCTGAGGCGGCCTTCCCAGACCTCTCGGGATTTTGCTTACCTAGTCACCTTAATTTTCTCATTTTCAGTTTTCTTAATTGAAACTGGAAGAAGCATTGCATTTCAATGCATTTTAAGGAGCTTGCTTGGTTGTCAGGTACACTGCTCTGTAGCCATCTGTCCCTTTTGCTCTTTCAGGGGGCCAGGCAGCACCCCCTCCCGCACTCCATCTTGGTACCCTGGTGTTAGATGGTGATGTGGAAAAACCGTCATGAGGGGATGCCAATTTCACTCAACCATTTGTCATGGGCTGAGCTGCTCCCCCAGCTCTGCTGCCCAATTCAAATGTTGGAATCCTAACCTCAGGACCTACCTGTGTGACTTTGCTTGGAGATAGGCGTTGTACCGGGTGATTCAATTAAAACTAGGTCCTGAGAGTAAGCCCCAATCCAGTATGACTGATCTTGATGGAAAGGGGAAATTCAGAAACACACACACACACGGAAGGAGAGAGGGAGAGAACACCACGTGACGAGGAAGACCACCCTCTGAAAGACAAGGAAACAGGAGACCGGGAACAGTGTCCCCCTCTCACCCACACCTTGACATTGGACTCGGGACCTCCAAAATGTTGAGACCATCAATTCTGCCGTTCAAGCCAGCTGCACCTTTGCTCTGTGACAGGAGCCCTGAGCAAAGCAATCTGCTGTCCCTCTGGAGACAGGCACTGATGGATTTACTGAGAATGTGCTGGAAGGAGTCCCCTGTGAACGTGTTTTTGCAAACACTGGAAGCTCGGCTGGGTGTAATGACACTATCTATCTTCTTTCTTCCTTCTTTCTTCTTTTGAGAAGATGCCTTTGACCAGGTGCCAAGTAATGTGCTACACCCCACATCAAAGCACTAGTTTACGTAAGGGAATGAAAGTAATCCTAAACTTTCCCTCTCCCCATTCTGTTTCAACCATTGAGAACACCTAGTATTTCTCCTGCCCAGCCTTTAGGGCAATAATACACTCAGGCAACAATGGTTCTGTCCCTTAGGGTAACAACCACAGTGGTTAGTCACCTTTTCATTCCTGTAGTGAAATACTCCCCACGGACTGCTTATGAACAAAAGCAGGTTTCACAGTTTGGATATTCAAGGCAAAGTGCCTGTACTGGCTGTTCTGTATGGGTAAATGGTGGTGCCTATGGGGTCCAGCAGTACACCCGAAGCCAGGGATGGGGGGGGTGCTCCTTCCATAACAATGCTCTTGTGGGAACTCAAGACTCATACAGGAAAGACTGTCATGACATGATGTGCAGTGACCTAAGGATTTCTGGTCAGGCCCCACCTCACAAAAGTTCCCCAAATGTCCTGACATCACACCCCTGCCTTCACACCAGGCCCCTCCCACACAGGTTCACCAAATATCCTGAAATCACACCCCTGCCTTCACACAAGACTCCACTTCACACAGGTTCCCCAAATGTCCTGACATCACGCCCCTGCCTTCACACCAGGCCCAGTCACACAGATCCCTTGGATGTACCCAAATATATCCAACCCCCCCCCAAGAGACATGAAATCCACTATGGAAATGCTCCCTGCAAGGTGTTTTCACATGAGCTTCCACATGCCTCTTGCTCACTGTGGATGGCACACTTGTAAGTGAATTTAAGCCCAGTGGAAGGGGACACACACAAACACAGCAGATGCTCCTAACACGTTTTCTTTATATTTATTATCTATTTGTGTGTTATGTGGGGTGGTGGAGATCAAGCTAATTGGTAAGAGGGTAACTTTTGCACAAGCTCAACCTAGGACATGGAAGGCTGTGCACCTTGGATGGAGCTTCTCCAAAGATGTCCCGATGAAATCAGCATAAACAAACAGCTTATGGTCTGATCTGATAAAACTCATGACCTGTCTTATGCTCTGACTCTCCATAGTTTTGACAGCCTCAACCTGAATAAAAGCTGCAAGTACAGCCACTTTGGGGAGCACTCAAGTGCATCCCCCTGACCCTCCATTAAATCATATTTTACATGTTGTGTGTTCATTTCACATTCATATAAACACTGCTGAGGGGTGGTGAGGGGGAGTGGGGGGGGCATGCACATTCCGTAGCGTGTGTGTGGAAGTTAGATGACCATCATGAGGTATTTGTGCCCCACTTTCTTTGGGTCTCTTGCTGTTGCAAAGTGGCTTTACATGGGTGTTTGGTAACTGAACTTGGTCCAGCAGGCTTTGCAATCAAGGGCCTTTAATACCAAGTCACCTATCCAGCCCCTTATAAATTTACTTTTGAGGCAAGTTCTCACTCCAACCCATGCTGACTGAAAACTCACCTGCTAACATGGTTTCTTCAAGTCCTCATTGTCCGAGACTTATTAACCCTGACACTCATCAAGAGAAGCATGGGCAGAGATTGTAGCAGGGGCTCCTAACTGGTCTACGTGCTGAGAATAAGTGACTGTTGGGTGCCCTGCAACCATAATTCAACATAGTGAGTCATGAAAATAAGACATCAAAGTAGAAAGGGGCTGGGGAGGTGGTTCAGAGGTTACATGTGTTTGCTTGCAAAGTCTGCCAGCCCAGGTTCGATTCCCCAGTACCTACATAAAGCCAGATGTGAAGTGGTGCATGCATCTGGAGTTTGTTGGCACTGGCAAAAGGCTCTCTCTCTCTCTCTCTCTCTCTCTCTCTCTCTGTCTCTCTCTCTCTCCCCCCTCCCCCCTCTGTGCTTGCACATAAATAACTTTAAAAATATTTTTTAAATTTATTTGAGAGAGAGAATGAGGGAGAGAGAGAGACAGAGGCAGAGAGAGAGAGAGAATGGGTGTAGTAGGATCTCCAACTGCTGCAAATAAACTCCAGATGCATGCACCACCTCGTGCATCTGGCTTACATGGGTCCTGGAGAATTGAACCTGGGTCCTCTTTGTTCCTTAACTGTTCCTAACTTAAGTTCCTTAACTGCTAAGCCATCCCTCCAGCCCTTAAAAAGGTATGTTTAAAAAAATGTAGAACAGGGGCTAGTTGGGAAGAAAGGGTTCCACAGGAGTGGGGGGGGGGCAGGAGATGTTCATTGGTATGATCAAAATACAATACATACATGTATGCAATTATCAGTCAGTTAATCAATAAATGTGATTGACTAGGCAATGAATCCCATTTCCTCCTTCATGCAGTGGTGGCTAGATTTTTCTAGATTAGACATAGATAAGTAAGAGAGTTCAAGTCCCAGAAACATCCCTTGACCTTCCTAGGCACTCTGTTGCTCAGCAAGTTGAGTTAGAACGAGATGGCCACTTCTAACACCCTTGCATCTTAAAATGAGCTTCTAAGAAACCGAAGGTTCCAGACACTCTGTGTCCTGATAACCAGCATGGCTTTCACAGCAGTGTCTTCTCAGACACACTTCCTGTGTGAGCCACAGGATCAGCAGGTGACAAGGAACCAGACGCCCAGGCCTGTGATGCATCCAGCCAGCTATAGCAAGCCTCTTCTTGTCCCGGCGCATGGGGCTCCCTTCACACAGCAAAGGCTATCATCATCTTATTGGTGTCAGTGGAGAAGGAAGTGGTAGACATCTACCTCATGCACAGGCAGCCTCTGTGAGTCAGAGGAAAGGAAAGAAGACGGATGGAAAAACATCACAGAAAACATGCCCCTGCGTAATGCAGGAGGGAGCCGCCAGTGGACTGGGAGCCACTCTCTTGGAAAGTCACCAAGTGAGACAGACACACATTGAAGAGAAACTAGAGTGTGAAGACCTGAGGGAGAGGAGCAGGAAGGCTGGGGGACAGGGAGGACAGGGTGGCTTAAGGTTGCCTGCTGCATCTGAATTGTTTCTTTTAACATGGGTTCTGGGAATAGTGTGCATGTTCATATGTGTGTACATGTACATGTGTGTTGAGACCAGAGGTCAACATCAGATGTCTTCCTCAATCCTTCTTCAGTGTGTTTTTCAAGTCCGGGTCTCACACTGAACCTGAAGCTTACTAATTTGGCTACAGTAACCAGCCATCAAGTCTCAGGGCTCCTCCCACCTCCACAGGTAGTACTGGGATTAGGGTTTGTGTCAGCAGCTAGGCTTTCATATGAGTGTTGGGGACCCAGACTCAGGTCATCATGCTTGCATGGCAGGCACATGACCTACTGAGCATCTCCCCAGCTCCAGATTTTATGTTAAAAACAAGTTATGTCCCTTAATGCACAACTCACTTGACTATTCCTAGCTAAGAAAATAAATTCCTGTTTAATAATGAACTTTGACTAAGGCTCTAAGAACACACTGAGAAAGGGATATGAACCCAATGGGACCTCGACCGAGCCACTATCCATGAACTGTTGAGTAAATGTGACTTCAAGGCATTTTTATCAATGAATTAAAGTACTCTCAGCACATAAGATGAGAATAGTCACAACAGTCCACCTATATCCAAGCACACCCTACCAAGTTGTAAAGGGGCGGCAAAGTGGCCCCTGTGCTTCCAGGAGTAGCCTGCAGGGTGCTATGGGAGCAAGGGCGTCTGGGCTCTGGGGCGGGGCCTCTTGCCAGAGCACCTAAGGGTCTGTGCATGCTGGATATTTCCATATGTTTTGTAGCCAGCCTAGGCACATAGAAGTGGACCAGGATTTAAAGTCTGCACTTCTCTAAAACCTGTCCTGGGGTCCCTCTCCCCATTAGTAGGATCTAGATCAGTCACCCAGACCCCAGTCCAGCCTCCCCTCACCGACCGGCCCCAGCCAGCCTGGACTCCGCATTGCAGTCCCAGTCTGCCCTGGGCCTGCACTCCCTCGCAGAGCTTCAGGGGCCCTGACGGGTGGCAGCTGCCCTGGCTTCCAGTCCCAGCCCCAAAAGGAAGGAGCGTTGTTCTTTCCCCTCACATCAGCTGCCTACTCTCACCCCAACACTCCCTATTGTCTCCATTCCCCACCCTCTGCCTTTTGGCGGCCTCCCTTTCTAATAACTGAAAGGAGAGAGGGTCATTGTTTCGGGCAGATATGTGTGCGTGCATGTATTTTCTGTGTGGGGCTGCGTGTGCGCGTGCGTGTGCGCCTGTGTGCTCGTGTGAAGGCTTCCTCCATCACTTGCACCCTCACTGTGCTGAGGCCAGGCTCTTACCTGAGCCCAGTGCTCACAGAACCTGCTACTCTTAGCTGGCTGGCTTGCCCTGGGCCACTCTTGCACGTACATGGCTCCTAGAGATCTGAACTCTGGGCCTCATGTTATCCACTGAGCCGTCTCGCCAGCCCAAAAGTCACTTCTGATCTGCTGATCGTAACAGAAAAGGATACTTTCTTCTCTTTGTGTATCTTTGGCTTTAACTAAATTGAATTGTAATCAAGATTCAAATTCAGCCAGTGAATTTTAAGAGACACAGAGCAAAAGTTAACAAAATTAATTTTTGTTTGTTGTTGTTAAGACAGGGTCTCAACTTGCTATGTAGCTGAGGATAATCTTGAACTCCTGATCCTCCTGCCTGCTCTGCACCCAAGTGCTGAGATTATAGGCATATGCCACCATCCATAGCTATGTAATAGATCTTAAAAGATAAAAAGAAAAGAAACCTCAAATGGATACAAGATAACATTGTGTCTAAGTTATAAGGACATAGACAATGTCCCTAATAACATAATATCAAAATGCATGATCTTTCCTAAAATCCAGTCAGCTTAGTTTTTAAAAATTATTTATTGTGTGAGTGTGTGTGCACATGTTTGTGTGTGAGTGCAGGTGCACACATGCCTTGGTGTGTGTGGGGGTGGGGTCAGAGGACAACTCTGTGGTTGTTCTGTCCACCTCATTTGAAGTAGGACTTCCTTCTCTGGATTCTCTCTCTGCTGACCTTTGCTGGCCATGAGTTCCAGGAAATTCTCCTGTCTCCACCTCCCATCTCACCCGCAGTGTGCGGCGACTGCAGAAGCCCTCCATAGCTTCAGGCTTTTATGTGGGGTCTGAGGATTGAACTCCAGTTCTCTAGCATGAGTGGTGAGCGTTTTATCCACTGAGCAACCTTCCTAGCCCCGTCTACTTATTATTTTTCAGTCTTCCCGCAGAATCTGCATAGAAAAACCTCTTTTGCCCAGTATTCAAATCCAAGGTAGAAGATTAAGATAAACAGACCTTTTTGATTTCAGGAAAAAAATAAATAAATACTTAGTGTGTAGACATTTTAAAACTTCCACTAAAACCTAAATTGCTATTTTTTCTTCTCCACCAGAGAGAGCTAAATCAATCCAGAAAGAGAGGAGACTGTTAAAGCCTGAAAATGATGTAGAAGAGGTGAGAGGGGGTAATGGGGAACAACCTATACAGAAAGACTAGGGAGAGATGACATTAGCTTGGATCATGAAGACTGCCTGTGGTCCTCTGAGCAGATAACAGAAGCAGCTAGGGGGACCCAGCTGCATGAACCGGAAACATTTCTTCCAAGGACTTGCAACTGCAAGGGGTGACAAGCCACGTTCCTGAAGTGGAAGTGGCTTCTGCTCTCTTGTCAACAGAACTGGAGATAATATCACTGCAGGATGGAGCTAGCAGACGTACCTGGACTGATATGATTGGCAGTTCTGTGAAATCGTGCTCTGTTGGACTCTGCATAAAGAGGAACTGTCCCTCTGCCACACACACACACACACACACACACACACACACACGCACACACACACGCACACACACACACATACCCTTACTGGAAAGGGTGAGGTAATGGCAGTATAAATGCATTTGGTTTTCAAAAGCAGAGGGCAGTTCAAAGAGTCCAGTACAGATCTGGTCCCTAAGCCACTGCTCTGAACAACCTTTAAAAAAAATTTTCTCTTAAGTTTTAGGAAACTTCATTGGGTGACAACACCTGCTGTAAACGGACAGAAGCTATTTATAACCTGTATTCTTCATGGTGATAACATTCATACTGTCAAATGTGAAGAGATATTGTGTGTGTGGAACTGCAAGATTCTATCTGACTGTGCCCAATGGGCCTCAACCATTGTCTGCATGTGCGCATACTTTTCAAAACATTGGATTCTAGTTTTAAGTTCAAACTCTAAATTCTGAAAACTCCTGAATTCCAAAATACTTCTTGGCACAAAAATTTTGGATAACTAGGGATAAGCGATATGTTGTGTAAGTCCTACTAAGATGTATTTGCTTTAACAAAAAATAAAAGAGAAAGAAAGAAAGAAAGAAAGAAAGAAAAGACAAGAGAAAACCATAGAGATTAGCCTTGCATTCAGAGCATTACATATGTCCTTAAAAAAAAAAAAAAAAGAGGGGCTGGAGATATGGCTTGGTGATTAAGGCATTTGTCTGTGAATCTTGGTTTGATTCCCCAGTACCCATGTAAGCCAGATGCACAAGGTGGCACAGGCATCTGGAGTTCATTTGTAGTGGCCAGAGGCCCTGGCATGCCCATTCTCTCTCTATTTGCCTCTTTCTCTCTCAAAATAAATAAAATTAAAAATCTCTTTAAAAAGACCAAAGAGAATCATTCCTGGCATGCAAACCTAGCAATAAAACAATTTAGTTTTAAAATGAAACAAAATAGTTTCATTTTAAGAAAGACAAAAAACCTAAAATATATTGTTTCTACCCTAACTTTAATTGTTATTTTCAGTTTTAAGACTATTCATAAAATCTGCTATATCTAAGCACTTCATATACAGAATACAAACCAATGTTTGTTTCACTGCAAAATTTCCCTAAGTTCATTAAAACAAAAATTTTATTTTGATAGAACAAAATGGTAAGTAATTTCAACTGGCAAGATTTTTCACTTAAAACACCCAGCATTTAATAGATCTTTAACCCTTGTCCCCTAATATAGATATATACACTCACTATTGTATGGAGAAAGGAAGATGCAGGGAATTCATTTAAACTCAAAGCCGCCCATGAAAGAACCATTTCTTCTTCCAGGAATACCCAGATATCCCACAAAGATTCAGAGATGGCACATCTCTAACTTTTACTGCACAGTGACACCTTCAAAAGCAAAAGAAAGAAAAGTCTCTAGGTCTATACTTTTACTGAACCTAATCTTGGGGAGGGAAGATCCCTGGGCATTGTGTCGTCCCCTGCCCCCCAGAGACTTACTGATGCATTCATAACCCCACAGCGGACACCGATAACCCCACTGAGGAGGGCCCTGGGTGAACTGGGGGCTGGGGAGAGGGCATATAAAAGTATGATCCTATGAGAATATGCCCCGCACCCCATAGTTTCATTCGATGAAATTCAAAATCAATTTTAAAAAAAGCTAATAAAACGATCGTAGTTTCCATGAATACAGGCAGACGCCTCCTCCCAGGGCAAGGGATGTCATTTGTATGGTTTTCAGGTGAGCATAAAAACCTCGGAAACATCAAAAAGCTCTCTGAAATTTACACTTAACTGCTTGCAACTTTCCTGCTCCCCAAGTCTGCAAGCATCTTTAAGGACCGCGGGAGTCATGCTGAGCTCAGGGAAGTCTCAGAGTTTCAGCATGGTGTTTTCTTTCGGTGGGGAGAGAAGCAGTCCCAAGTCCCAAGTCCCAGGGCCACAGGGGCTCCTGCATCGAGTCGCCCGCGGGCACGCCGCCGAGGCGCTTTCCTGTGGGATCGAGACCTCGCAACCTGGCCCGAACCGAAGCACCCCCGCGCAGGCTCGGAGAGGAGCCTGCAGCACTGCACCTACCTCCTCTGACTTAATGCTCATCCGGCCCCCGAGCTCCGAGCCCCATGCTGAGGCCAAGGGGGCACCTGTCCCAGGCCCAGACCTAGGCGGCGCCTCCGCGTCCTAAAGTGCCCCAGGAAGAGCAGGAACCGCTCCCTACCTGCGCGGGGCGTGGGTTGCCTCCTCCTCCTCCTCCAACTTCTCCTCCTCCAACTTCTCCAAGTCCTCCTCCTCCTCTAACTCCTCCTCCTCCCCCTCTAACTCCTCCTTCTCCTCTAACTCCTCCTCCAACTTCTCCTCCAAGTCCTTCTCCACCTCCAACTTCTCCTCCTCCTCTAACTCCTCCTCCTCCAACTCTTCCTCTCAACTTCTCCAACTTCTCCTCCTCTAACTCCTCTTTCTCCTCTTCCTCCTCCAACTTCTCATCCATTTCCTCCTCCTCCTTCAACTCCTCCTCTTCCTCCAACTTCTCCTCCAACTCCACCTTCTCCTCTAACTCCTTCTCCCCTAACTCCTCCTCCAACTTCTCCTCCAAGTCCTCCTCCAACTTCTCCAACTCCTCTTCCTCCCCTTCCTCCTTTATCTCCTCCATCACCTCCTCCAACTCTTCTTTTTCCTTTCTCCTCCTCTGACTCCTCTGCCCCTCTTCTTCTACCTTTTCTTGTTCCTTCTCCTCCTCTTAATCCTCTTCTAACTCCTCTTCCACCACTTCCTCCCCTTCCTCTTCTTTCTCCTCCTCCAACTCCTCTGCCCCTCCTTCTCCTTCTTCCTCCAACTCCTCCTCCTCCTTAAACTTCTCCTTTTCCTCTTCACCCAACTTCTCTGCCTCTCCTCCTCTTCTTCTCTCTCCTTCTCCAACCCCTCCTTGAACTTTTCTTCCCTTCCCTCCTTTTTCTTCTTCCTCCTCCAATTCCAACTCTTTCTGTTTTTCCTTGTCCAACTCCTCCTCTTCTTTGTTCTCCTCTTTCTCCTCCCACACCTCCCCTTCCCTCCCTCCCTTTGCTTCCTCATTTGGGGCAGCTTCCTCCTGGCTGTAGCCCTCACTGAGACTCCTCCCCAGGGCCATTCAGGGACCCCAATACTGGGAAGCCCCGATCAGCAGTCCCCTTGCTGGCCCCAATCCCAGCCCACATGCAGTTTTTTTCCTATACAGGTCTAGAGAAAGAAGTTTTTCTGGTTTACTATGTGGGGTGTTTTCTCTCAACAAAACAAGATTTCCTGCAGAGACTGTGGTGAGGGGACTCAAGGAATTTAGAAAGGTGACCCCAGAGGCAAATCCGACTTCAGGGAACACTAGTTGGGGATCCTGGATGCTCACAGCTACAGTTCTGACTGTGCTGTTATGGGAATGTGCTTCTTTCCACTTACAACCAGTTCTCCCATCTGCAGCTGATGACAGTCTGTGGAGACCTGCCCTGCAGTCCCTAAAATGGTTTGAAACATGTACTCTTATTTGAGTGATTTACTGGATTGCAAAAGCTGTCAGAATCCATATTGTCACTTTTGTCAAACTATAAGTGTTATTCACTCCTTCTAAACAGATATGTACTTCCTTATTAATTTCCAAGCAAATCATAACAATGTGCACCTTCTACAAGGAATGTCATTTCTCTGTCTTTGCTGGCTGATAGATTTGGTGATATAATGGGTGACTAGTAATGATTACTGTTTATGTGTGTTTTTCTGCTTGTTAGGGAGACTGTGCATTGCATCTTTTCCTTTTTTTGGGGGGGGCATATGCCTTCTCTTGTACATTTCTTGTTTATACCCCTATCCTTTTCCTACACGTAGAAAGTTGATTTCTTACCCATGTATTTTCTGTTCTACTTGTAAATATGTCTCTCATTTTGGTTTTTCTCTTTTAACTTTGGCTATGTTGTTGGGTAACTGTAGCAGACAGCCTCAGGGATATTTATTGAAGCCTATAGAGTCAGAGGAAGTTTCATATGGCAGAAGAAGCTGGGCCACTTTCACTTGCCCAGGTTGAGAGAGAAAAAAAAACCACCGCCAACACCACCGGCAAGCACACTCCTCAAACTCCATGCAAAGCTCAGGCACTTTGCATCTCTTTAGAGGGGAATTCCAAATCTGTCCCCACACTTTAGGACTGGGCTAGGATCCACCCACAGAGACACTTCCTCCAGCCAGGTGGCTGCTGATCTAAATGACAAAGTGTAATAAAATCCTGAACATATTGGGGGCCATCCATTCAAACTACCGCAATAATATACTAGCTTTGTTATCTTCTGAAAATTGATGTACTCATAATTCCTCTGTCTCCCAATATTATTTTTTTAAAATTCCCACTTGAAAATTGCTAACAGTATATCTCAAATTTTCTCAGCACACAATAAGATAACCAGTGACAGATGTTAATTAGCTTGGTATGGTAACTACTCACAATGTATGCGTGTATCTAATCTTACATTCTACATTGTAAATCTATGCAACTTCAATGAACCTGGAAAAACTTTTAAAACAATTACTCAAAATTTAACCTTCTAAGCTGGGCATGGTGGCACATGAATTTAATTCTAGCACTGGGGAAGCAGAGGTAGGAGGATTGCTGTGAGTTTGGGGTCACCCTGAGACTGCATAGTGAATTCCAGGTCAGCCAGGGCTATAGCAGGACCTTACCTCAAAAAAATAAAATAATAAAATAAAATAACTTTCTAGTAAAAATAAGTAAATAAAATAAGTCAGTACTTCAGTTTTTTATATTTTTGTTGTTTATTTAGTTATTTTATTTTAAAGAAAATTTTCAGCTAATATTTTTACTTTTGAACTTTTTGTATTTATTTTAATTTATTAGTATTAATATATTGTGCATATTTTACATATAATACTAACTGTTTTCTTAAAATTAAACAATAAGAGGCCTGGAGAGATAACTCAGTGGTTAAAGGCACTGCTTGCAGAGCCTAATGGCCTGAGTTTGATTCCCCAAAGCCTAAAGCCAGATGCACAAAGTGGTGTATGTATTTGGAGCTCTTTCAGCAAGAGACTTTGGCACATCTATTCTCTCTGGAGCTTTCTCTTCCTTGAACTAAAAATTTTTTTTAAACAAATGATAATTCCAGTTTTAATAAACAATTATTTCCCCCTAGACTGAGGTGCCAAATTTCCTCATACATAAATTTTATTATTCATTCTACACTCTATCACCTTCTGGCGTGTGTTTGTGTGTGTGCGGCTCATGTGTGGGTGATGGTGCATGCTTGTGTACATGTGGAGGCCAGAGGACAGCAGCAGTGTTCCTCGGGCACCCTCCACCACTGTTGAGACAGGGTCTCTAGCTGGCCTAGAACTCACTGACTCCATGTGTCCACACTGAGGAGCAAGCTTCCAGCATGTGGCCCTTTGTGGGACACCGACTACATCCAAACGATAGAACCTGCTCTTCCTCCAGAGCAGCTGGAGGAGTCTTTCTCTGCTGCTGAGAACAGTGCAGCAGCATGTGCTGACCGAGACAAAGGCATCTTCTGTGCCTTGTGCTCTTCAACTGGCAAACTCACATCTTTCTCTCAAGGGTATTTTACTTTTTCAGAAAACCAACTGACAGACTTATATTTATTTAAAATTTTACACTGGGATTGGTGTCACCATTTTAATGTATAGCTTTTTGTCTTATTTTTAATATTTTAAAAATTTACTTACAAGGGGACACACAAAGAAAGTAAATGGGTTCACACCAGGGTCACTTGCCACTCACCATGAAAATGAACTCCAGATGCATGAGCCCCTTTGTTCATCTGGCATTATGTGTAAGCAAGTGCCTTTAACCATTAAGCAATCTCCCAGCCTCTCTTTTTTTTTTTTTTTATAAAAGTATAAACACAACCCTGTCTTGTCCTATGAAGACAATTTGATTAAGACAAACTAGCATCACTGAGGGAGTAGCCTGACTCAGAGATGCCTACTCAGGTCAGATCCATCTAGCTGCCAAAAAGACACAGTGGGTGGCAAGAGGAACACCATTCTTTTGATGCTGTTCCCCAGCCAATCAGAGAGAAAGAGGGAAGAGAGAGGGAGAAAGAGAGAGACCAAGGATTATGTGTAAATCATGACCACTTGAGACTAGTCCCAGCAGCACATGCCCCACGGTAGAGGGAGAAAGGAATTTCTGCTGCTATCCTAGGCTTGTGGCTCTGAGTAAGTCAGGTCTCTTTTGATTTCTGGTATGTGGTAAAATCCAAGTCAGCAAGGAGCTATCAAGGATCTTTTGTTTACCACGTATGATCCCAACCACTGGAAATGAGCAAGATGAAAATGATTTAAAAAAAAATAAAAGGCATGAAATAACTTCCTCGCCTTACCTATTTCAGAGGCAGCTATTACTTGCCTAGCAGTAACGCCTGTGGTCTTTGTGGCTGGCCTGTTCATGTTAGAGTACGCATTCATTTTCCATTTCTTTGTCTGGTCAGCTGTGTCACCCCATGGGGTCGTGGTGCAGCGTGTTGAACTAATAAGTTTCTTCTCTTTGGCTATTACACAAAACCTGCCATGAATACTAACCTCTGAGGGGTTGCATTCTCCTCTTTTCTTTTCTTTTCTTTTCTTTTCTTTTCTTTTCTTTTCTTTTCTTTTTTCTTGTCCAGATAACTACAGTTGGGATTCTGGATTGCATAGTAACTCATTTTGAGGAATGGATAGATGATTTTCCAAAAGATTTCACGATTCCTTTAAATCTCCACCAGAAATAGAGGAGCATTCATTCTTCCCACCTCTTTGTTACTGTCACTTTGATTACAGCTGTTCTCATGGGAACAAGGTGCCACCTCACACACAATGAAGAGCACAGAAGATCCTGGTGCCAGCTGACTGTGAGGGGTCATTTGCCTGCCACCCATGCAATGAACCTCAGACATTCACTCACTATCAAGATTTTCATCCTAAGCAGAGTTAGGGATAGAGATGAAAGAGACGTGTGTATCTGTGTGAATGAATGAGTGGGCAAGTGTACTGGGGATGGAACCCAGGATCTTGGGTACATGACATTTGGTTGCATCCTTACCCAGAGATTTATTTACTTGCTTGTTTAGTTAATAATTTTTTATATCTTTGCTTTTAAGTTGGATCATTTTTAAAATAAATTTCTGTCTTAATATGTTATTTACTTACTTATTTGAGAGAGAGAGAGAGAGAGAGACAGAAAGAGGTAGATTGAGAGAGAATGAGCACACCAGGGCCTTCAGCTACTGTAAACAGACTCCAGACACATGCGCTACCTTGTCCATCTAGCTTACATGGGTCCTGGGGAATTGAACCTGGGTCCTTTGGCTTTGCAGGCAAATGCCTTAACTGCTAAGCCATCTCTCCAGCCCTAACTTGCATCATTTTAACTAGAGAGATCATCTTATGCATGCATTGACTAGTCATCCTTCCTTCTTTGTGAAATATCTATTTATCACATTTTCTATTGTTTTCGCCAGAGAATATCTTTTTATTGGCTTAAAAAAAATCTAGTGTATTATAAATCTATAGTCAATAATATTGCAGGCACTTTCTCTATCTGTTCTTTGTCTTTCAACTGTCTGCTATCTATGTCAAATTAGAAAATTTCAAATTTTCAAAATGATATATGAAAAAAATCACCTCTGGTTTTGGGTCCGTGCCTTGTCAATCCCAGCCTACAGAGATGACTTCAGCCTTTTACAAGTAACTGATTAGAATCTGTGGAATTTTGCAGGCCGTGTCAGGACAGATAGTCCCCAGGTCCATTTCTGCCCACGTCTCCACAGTGGACAGTAGACCCACAAGCAAACAACACAACTGAAGAAATATCATGGTCTAGTCCTGCCACCCTATCTGCAGATGTCATCCAGGCTTCATCAGTTTCCCACAGTGTCCTTTGCTGGTCTCAGGGCCAAGTCCAGAGTCCCATGTCACACTGAGTGCCCTATGCTGTTTGAAATTCATTCCTAACAACATAACATTCATATCTGTTTTAATGCAAAGAATAAATAAGTAAAAGGACCCACTTGATTGTTTATAGACTTCTTTCAGTTCTTATTTTGATTCTATAATGTAATAACACATGGCACAAAGGGATAAAAATAAACTTTGCTTACACTTGTTATTTATGATAGCCAAGTCTTTGGTTAAGTGTGGTGCCACACATCTATAATCCCATATGTGGGAGGCAGAGACAAGAGAATTACAAATAGAAGGCCAGCCTCAGTGACACAGTGAGACAGATCTTTTAAAGATAGAAGAGGAGCTAGAGATATGGTTCAGTGGTTAAATGTGCTTGCTGGCAAAACCTGACAACCAGGGTTTGATTCCTCAGTACCCACGTATAGGCAGGTGCACAAAGTGGTACATGCATCCAGAGTTTGTTTGCAGTGGCAGGAAGTGCTGGCATGCCCACTCTTTCTCCCTCTCTCTCTCCATAATTTTTTTTTTTTTTTTTTTTTTTTGTGTGTGTGTGTGTGTGTGTGTGTTTGTTACTTTTGTTTTTCCAGGTAGGGTCTCACTCTAGCCCAGGCTAACCTGGAATTCACTATGGAGTCTCAGGGTGGCCTTGAACTCATGGTGGTCCTCCTATCTCTGCCTCCCAAGTACTAAGATTAAAGCCGTGCACCACCACACCCGGCCATAAATATATTTTTTTTAAGTAAGAAAAGAAAACCAAGCAAAAGAAAGCCAACTAAACCGCAAGATTTCCCTAACTGGTGTTTCTTACAGACTCAAAACCCTCACAATTATAAAATTCTTCCCAAAGTACCAATTAATTTCTGTCCATGGAAGTCTGATTCAGCAAGACCAACAGGTTTTTTTCCCTTTAATTATTCAATCATAATACCTGGATGTTTAGCATGGCTTGTGCTGAGAAGTGGGGACCCAGAAGAGCCTGGTGTACTTCAGAGACAACAAAGTCAAAGTCAGACCTAACAGATACAGTTTGTTGGGGGTCGGGGAAGACTAGAGTACAAAAGGCTGAAAAGCTTCATGGTGCTGCTGTTGGCCAGTAGGTATCGCTGTCTCCTTCCTGTTGAGGCATGTCCAGGAATTCTGGCTCCAGGCCTCCATTTGAGAGTAGACTTGGGGCTGCAAGTCAATCAAGAACTAAATACCTAAAAACTTGTTGAAACTGAAAACCCAAGAACAAACAAAACAGAAGGAAAAAAAGGGGGGGGGAATCACACAACAAAAAACAAACAACAACAAAATCCAAATCTAACCTGTCTAAAATCTCCCAGTTATACCACAGGGCCCTCCCTCACTGGTTTCTTCATACCAGCTAAGCCTTCACACATTGAGCTTGTGTTTTTGCATTTTCAGTTATTTCCCTTTTTGCAAGAGCAGAGAAACTTGGCTTGAGGCAAACACATACTAGGATACTTCTGACACACCACTGAATTCACTCCATCATGGTGTTCTGCTCCACAGGTCGGGATCCATGGATATGCCAGCAGTCAAGGCAGGGGTTAAATGCAGCCTCCATGGACACCGAGCTACTGCCCTGGAGCTGGCCAGGCTCATGGACATCAGTTTCCCTGTGGAATGCCACATTAGCCTGACCTTCTACTTAGAGAGTTGGGGGGCATGGTGTCAGCACCCCAGGATGTAGCTCAGGTCCTGGGGGTCTGATTTTACACCCATGGAAGAAGAATTCCCCAGTCCCAGTGTCTGAGAACCAGCCCCAGGGAACACTGAGACCCTGAAAAAGCTGTAGGTAGACCCAGACAGAGTGTGACTTACTGGGGACATAATGACAGGGACAGGGTCCTAGACAGCAGACAGACTGGATGGATCCCTGCATGGAAGGCTTCTGGATAAAGTTGATAAAAATGTTATCATCCACACAGGAATGTCCTGGTGTCAGCAGACTTCCTAAGCTAGGGCACAGGTACTGGCCACAGAGTCCCACATATTGACCTAGCGGCTCTGTTCGTTCAGTGTGCTGGGAAACCATGCAGGGAAATTTCATAGAGGTTACCAGGGCAGCCATGATGGTTCTGACTCAATGGTTGCCAACAAGCCCAGCTGGATCCCAACAGAGTGTGGTCTGGGATTTTGCTTCTTAGAAGCCATGCCTAGCATCAGAGCAGTCCTAAAATCTCCATTTTTGAGAACTCTGCTTTTTATGAAGTTCTTGCTCATATTAAAGTATCATTCCTCATACATCTTTCCTTTAGTGCTAAGGCTGCCTTCTGGGCTGGGGTTGAATCTTCTTATGTCATAAATTTGATGTTAGAAACTGCTGTGAGCAGAGAACAGAATGGCTGACAATATGAACCAGACGGACAGGGTCACTTGTACCTCTGTGGCCTTGTAATTAAGGCTTTGGGCAAGTGCTTGAACTTCTGTGAACCTCTGTTCTCTGATATATGATGAAGCAAGACTAGCCTGTGATTGCTGTGGCAAGACTGTGGCATAAAGTTTACTATTTCCAGGCCAGGCTGAGTGCTTTAGAGGGCTTGCATTTCGTCTCTTGTAAGCCAGGATTGATATTCAAGGATGCCAAGTTTATCCCAACTCTGCGGGAGAGATGAGGTTGGTGTGGGGAAGAAGCTTTCTGTTTCTTGAAAGACCAGATGTGAGAGAGGCAAGATACCAGCCAGGTGCTACCATCAGCTGAATTAACACCACATGAGGCAGCAGTCTCCAGCTGAGCTGCCTGAATTTCTGAGTTACCAAGTCACCAGATAGTAAGAATGGTTGTTTCAGGGTAGTAGGTTTGGGATGTGTTACATAGTCACCCAGTGTGGTAGATAGCTCCATGATCCTGGGATACACATACAACCAAACACAGTTTATGGGAGGAACTGGATTTGTTTCAGCTTACAGATCCAAGAGAAGTTCCATCAATGGTGGAAGAAGCTGGCTCCTATTCATAAGTCCAAGAAGAGAGAAAAACCACTACCAGCCAACAAACATCAAAAAGCGGCAAAAACAAAAAAGTCCACCAGAATTTAGACTACTCTACATACATTTGGGCTGGAATTTGGATCCACCCCCAAACACACCTTTGGACTGGATCCCAGCATCTGCCCCCAGTCAGGCAGCTGGAGATCCAACTTACAAGCTTTAGTAAAATACCTGAGTCTATCGGGGACATACATTCAAACTACCACAGCCAGTAACAAACAACAGGGCAGATAGTGACATGCAGATGTCTCTAGGCTTAGTTGTATAATTTCTGGGGTCCAGTGCACAGTATCAGTGTAGGCCCTTGCACAAAAAGCAAGATACAACAGGCAATAAAGGGATTGAAGTATGAAGCTGTCTTTTTTTCCTCCTCTGTCATCTCTCTGCCAACTTGCTGTGTTCTGTTTTTCTACTTAATGTCATTCTAAGTGGAGAAAATTTAGTTATAGATAAAATTCATGCTAGCATGAATTTTTCCATATATCTTTAAATAGAATTGGCTATGCCAGTTTAAATAAAAATGTAAGTGCATTTGGCTTGCACATAGAATCAACAAAAATACAGTTTACATAATATAGTTCAAATGTCCATAAGTATTCCATCATTACCAAGACAGCGGGCATGCCACTTGAAGTTTATGTCTCTCTCTCTCTCCTCTCTCTCTCTCTCTCTCTCTCTCTCTCTGTGTGTGTGTGTGTGTGTAATGTACATATGTATGTTCATATGCCTGTGACCCCACATGTGAGCAAATGCCCATGCATGTGTGTGCATGGAAGCCAGAGACTGACGTTGGATACCTTCTTATTGCAATTGTGGACATGTGTACACTCCCCAGAACCCTCTGTCTCTGCACTGATGCTGAACAAGCAGCTTTACTGGATAGGGAGCAGCATGCTTTTCCTGCTTTCTTTCCATGTGGTCATTTTCAGAGTGCCTGCTTGACTGATGAGCGGAAGTAGCTGAGAAAAAGCATGGCAAATGTTCCCTGGCTGTTCTTCCTCATAGAGGCATTGCCTTCCATCTGAGCTTGGAGCAAGGTGATGTCTTCCTGGGTTAGCCATGCACTTCCCATCCAGTGGCACAACCTCACTCCTCTTGAACTGCATATTATGGTGGGAACACAGAGTGCTATGCTCCTGGCCACATGAGCAGAGAGGCCGGCATCTGGCAGTGGATATTCATATTGCATGAATCTCTTCTGCTTATGCAAATGTGCCACGCCCTGTTGGATTCCACCTGCCTAACTCAGGTCAATATTCACATGATTAAGAGTTTCCATTGACAACATCAGGGGATGAACACATTGCCTGTGGCTGTGTTTGCTGTTCTGAATGAAGCTAGTTCTAGATGGCGTTATTCATCTCCTGTCAATTGTTCTGAACCCATTATAAGCCTGTAACTGGTACGAGGGGTAGGCTCAAATCTGAGCAATCAGAGTAGCCCGTTATAGCCACTCATAGAAAAAGAGTAGACATGTGAATAAGTTGAAACCACCTTGATGCTTCCTGAGCCTTGATACAAGAACCATGGGAAAGGAGGGTCTCTCTTCATGTTGGGTCTTATGCTAGAAGGATATAACCCCGGGATTTGCAAAGTCCTGCTTCCACTAGGATGAGGAGACCTGCTGAAACAGGAGGGAAAAGACCAGCAACTAAGGGAAAACAGAGAATTGTGAAGATGAAGAAGGATCAAGAAAGAGAGAAAAACCACTCAATATCATTTGACCCACAGGACTCCTGGCTGGTCTTAAACTCCCTCCATATAACTATCTTGGTGGTCTAGTTGTAAAGGTCAACACCTCCACTCAGTCTCTGTCTGTCTGTCTCTCTTTCCCTCTCTTTTCTCTAGGCCTCTGTCTCCCTCTCTGTTCCCCATCATATGCCATTTTGAATTGGATTTCCATCTCTAGTCGCTGAAAGTATTTTGAAAAACATTATACTCTATGTTATTATGAAAGCTAAGAGGTACAGCTTGAGGGTGATCCCTGACAGGAAGAAATAGTAGCTGAGTCTGCTTCCTCTTTTCAGGGCTCTGTTCCTCTTTTTCAATAAGCATGACAATCTCAACAGTTTCTTTCACTCAAGATGGCCTACTTCCCTCTTTACATCTGACTGGAGCTTCTCACAGATCTTTGCTCATAAGAGACAGAAACAGACACTAATTACCTTTCTAAATTAATCTATTTTTCTCCAACACAACCTATTAACCAGGACTGTCCCTGACTCAATATTATAGGTAGAAATCCTGAGAGGTGATCATATGCCCAAAATCACCTAGGTAGAAAGCTAGAGAATGGTGATGTGAAACCAGGGCCCCTGACACCAGTAGACCTGTTAATTCTCTGGAGAGTATGGGCACACTAACTTAACTATCATTTTTAGGAGTATGTATAGGATGTTTTCAGAATCTGTAATGGATTTCTACAGTTTATAAGCAGACTAACAACTTAGTGTTAGCTCAACAAATAATGCAGGTACCATGACAACCGTGGTGGTGCCTGTCACCTCTGACCATTCATGCAGGCTATCACTTAGCACTGAGTCATCTTTCAGAAGAGTCTGGCCTTGGTGGGCTCTTGGACAACATGGGAAACACACACCAGTTCAGAGGGCATAGGGAACAATGGATTATTACCATCTTGCTCTGGGAGAGATGCTGAGGGTTACACTGACCACCAGTGGCTGATGGTTTAATCAATCATGTCTAAGTAGTGAAACCTTCACAAACCATAGGATTTGGAGGGTTTATGGATTGATGAACAGCTGGAGACACCTGTAGGATGGCAACACAGTAGGTCATAGGACGGCCAAGCCCCGTCCATATACCTCTGGGTGTTCAGCTGATCTTTATAATGTCTTTCATAATAAAGAGGTAAATGCAGGTATTTCCATGAATTCTGGCCTTAGGAGAGGGGAGTAGGGACTTTAGCTTATAGCAAGTTGGTGAGAAGCAAGAGGAACATCCTGGGACTGGAGGCTAGAGCATGGCATCCGGAGTAAAGGAATACACTTAGGGGACTGGGTCCTTCCCTGTGGGGTCTGATGCTGCCTCCAGAGAGACAATGCCAGATTGAATAGAAGTGCAGGTCACTCAGCTGGTGTCACTGGATAATCTGGTGTGAGGACTGTCTCCTCCTATAAAGACACATATTGTGATGACCAGAAGTGCTGTCTTAAGTATAGAAGAAAACAGTTTGCTTTTCCAAGAGCAACTATACATCTGTGTGTTGGTGCATGTGTTGCATGATAGATATATATGTGTATATATATATATAGATAGATAGATATAGATATATATAGATATAGATATACATATATATACATATATAGATATGCACATATATATGTATGTATAGTGTGTGTTGTGTATTATGTGTGTTTGTGTGTATTTATGTTTGTGTGCCCAGTGTACAGTGTTTGTGTGTATTTATGTGTTTGTGTGTATTATGTGTGTTGTGTGTTTGTCTGTTAAGTGTGTATGTTTGGATGTGTGCTATCTATACATATTGTTCACATGACTATCAATGGATAGTTGAGATGCTTCCAGGTTTCAGAAGGTCTGAATAAAGCTACTGTGGACATTCTTGTCTGGATCCTTGACAGAGTCACACGTCTGAATGGAGCTGCCGTGAACAGTCCTGTATGCATCTTTCATGGAATCACATGTTCATTCCCTGGCTGCTGAGTCAGGACAGATGTCAAATGCCAAGGTGCTCCAGAGGGCTTACACAGTCTGTGTACAGATTAGTAGCATGACTCTTTAGTCATGTGGCTTCTCATCCCACCACCTCTTCCTGCCCCTGGCTGTCTTCCTATTATTCTAGTGAGAGCAAAGGGGTAACTCCGTGCTCTGGTGGCCCCTATGAGCAATCACGGTGAGCATACTTTATGTGCTCGTAGTATTTCATATTATATTTATAAAAAGTTTGTCCAGGGGCCAGAGGCTCAGTGAGTAAGATCATCTGATGCATAAGCATGAGAACTCTAGTTTGATCCCTAGTACCCATGTGAGAAGCTGGGCATGGCTGCACATGTCTAACTTCAGGACTGACTGATGGGGCCAGGGAGAGTAGGATCATTAGGTTCCTGTTCAGCCAAACGGAAAAATGGGAGTTCCAGGTACAATGATACTCCTTCTCAAAGAAATAATATGGAAGAGCAATAGAAGCTGCCTGATATCTTCCTCTGGCCTTCTCATACATGTGCTCCCATGCACATGAATCTACACACACATGCACGTGTAGGGTTCTTTTAGCATGTCTAAGTAAAAGCTTTCTGTTTGAAGAACACTTTGTGATCCTGCTGACACCATGTTTTGGGAATAAGGACATCTGTGCTTATCCGGCAATGCTGGGAACAGAGTTGGTGATGTCTATTCTCCTGTTGTTAGGGAGTCTAATATGCATGTATCGTTTCAAGCCAGCCAGCACATCTCCTGCATCTGAGACAGGGAGTTTCTGTCTACTTTGTTTTGTTTAAGCCATTATCTGCATAAACTGCATGAACCTTGTACATAGAGCTGTTCTAATAAAAGTTCTGGGACTGGGGAAATGGTTCATGCATTTGCCTGCAAAGCCTAAGGACCCTGCTTCAATTCCCCAGGACCAATGTAAGCCAGATGCACAAGGGGGCACATGCAACTGGAGTTCATTTGCAGTGGCTAGAGGCCCTGGTGTACCCATTCTCTCTTTCTTTCTATCTGCCTCTTTCTCTCATTCTCTCAAATAAATAAATAAATAAATAAAATATTTTAAAATAAAATAAAAATAAACAAATAAAAGTTCTGTAGGCTTCTGCCTTTGGCTTCTTGTGCAGAAGAAATCTCCTGTAGTCCAATGGTTCTAGTGACTCACACTGGTCACAGCTCAATTCCTCTGCACTGGTCATTCAAGATTTATATATATATATAACTGGAAACAGGTTCAGTTGGCACCAGCAGGTGGCAGGTGACTATGCCAACAGCATGACGTCCAATGTGGGGTACCCAACCTAGGAAGAGTCAATTGCTGAGGAACGCTGGAGAGATTTGTGGTTCTGGTAAAGTGTGCAAGGTACTCACTCCAGGATGCCAGGGTAACCATGGGTAAAGCCCGTAATAAAAAGGAGGATTACATGAGTTTATTGTGTAGCATGGCAGCATGCTAAATGCATCAGGGGTAGGAACAAAAAATGAAAAAGGAAAAAAGAGAAGGAAAGAAAACACTTCTATGAACTTTCTGAGTATGCAGATAAATATTGCTACTGCTACCTCCACAGGCACTCTGTAGCTGCAACAATGGAAGGAAGTTTCTAAATCTTTTAAGCAAGCTCACCGGAGAGGTGGAACTTTTCCACTAAATATTTGGACTTTGTGCAATTTTATTCCTTCAGCTGTGCAGCCATTACAAATTACTACCCCATCAGTAGTGGAGACTTTAAGGGTCCCATGGGCCATGCAAAAGATATTAATTGTGAGGAGGATGATCTGCCCTCCATCCCACCATGTCTTTCGTCCTTGGAGTTTCTGACTCTGAGGAAGATGATAAACCTCAAGCTGCCTTCATACAATCAATGGTAAAAAAAAAAAAAAAAAAGTTTCAAGTCAACAGATTAAAAATCAAAAAATAGTATTTCTCAACCTTGGACTCAGACACTTAAAGGAAAATTTCAAAGATTTCAGTCTGAAGGACAGTCCCCAATAATACACCACAAACATTAACTAATGAGGAAATGAGGAGGGGAGCACAGTTTAGAGTCACATGTAAAATATCAGACAGGCTCAATCCAAGGGTAAGGAACTATATATTCAAACTTGAAAATAGTAATAATTTCTTAAGAACAGAGGAGCCAATATTCAAATTGAATAGCTATAGTAAAAAGGATCAATAAAAATTTATAATGTACTCATTTGTCTTCTATTTTAAAAGGAAAAATGATAACAGGATTCTAAATATATATATAAAAGTTGTGGCCACTTTAAGTTTTCATTATAATTTTGGTATACCAACTTAAAATGTGAATGTGTGTAAATGTGAATGTTTTAATGATATATTAAAAAGTTTTATAAATACATATTTATAAACTTAAGTAGTCCTTATTTTTTAAAACCTGTTAAAATGTTATCTTTAGATTTACTATATGTTTCATGAAATCTTAAATGTTACTTGTTTGGGTGATATAATATTCATTAGAGTCTTCAGTCTTTCATTAGGCTATAAAGGCTAATATTAGATGCATGAATTTTGATGATTTCTTTCCAAAACAGGTTCTATAATAACTGTATCTAATTTTTCAATGGTCATAGCTAGTAAAAATTACATACTTCTAATATATATTAAAGGTTCTTTAATTAGATTGATTACAATGGATTTATTTTTCAGGATTAATATATAAGTAAGTAATATACAATCTTTATTTTCTAAGCATGTTGAGTATTTTATGTTAAATGTCTTTTTGATTTCAAATGATTCAATTCCAAAAAACAATAACATTCAAAATCTGAATGGGCCATTTTAGGTGTAATAAAGATGGTTATATATAATATATATGTGTTTATATTTTTATAATGTTCATATAATATCAAATTAATTTACAGGTAAATGGTCATGTAGAAAAATACTGTTGTTCCATCATAATAGGAGGAAAAGATGATAACATCAAAATAAAAGAGAGACTGATTGAGGAGGGAGGGGATATGATGGAGAGAAGAGTTGCAAAGGGGAAAGTTGGGGGGGAGGAGTTAACATAGTTTATTGTCTATAATTATGGAAGTTGTCAATAGAAAAAAATATTTTTAAGAAGGAAGAAAAATACTGTAGTTAATCCAGATTTCTTCTAAAGACCTAAAAGTCCAAAAATTGAGACACTGACTTAATTTTGTTTTTTGCTCTCCTTAGATAATTAACATATTTAAATGAATAATATATTTGCCTATAGAGGTATACAGAGTAACCATTGAAAAATGGTTTATAATAAGATGCCAAGATGTTATCCTACCCCGTTTTGGGGATTACTTAAATGTTATGAAGATAACAATAATAATAGTTTAAAATGAACAAATTTATAAGCTATAAAATTTGTTTAGTCTTTGTCACTAGGAATATGTATGGTTTTATATATATATATATGTGTGTGTGTGTGTGTGTGTGTGTGTGTGTATTCTCTATTGCTTATATGGTAATGTTGACTTATAACTGAGTACTCATGTAAATTAAAAATAGTAAATTATATTTAATATTTCTCAATTTAAAATGTTATTCAAGAGGTTATAATACTAAGATAACACCAGGGAAATTAATGATCCTCTGTAAATTAGATAGCCAGCTTTTAATGTTGAATGGCCTGCAGAGGGAACTCAAAAACTAATGAAGAATATGGGGTAAAAATGAAAGATTCTCCTACTCTTAGAAAAAAAAAATTAAAACAACAAGATCAGGGAGCTGACCTGAAACCCTGAGAAAAATTCAAAACTCTCCCTGGAACAGTTCGGCTAGAGTCAGACCAGAGGCTTCAAGGCCCCACACACCTGCCTCCAAACACACTCTGCAGTAAAGAGGAGAGAAGAGGAGCTGGCTGGCAGGGCCTGGGAATGGCTAGGCCCAAGGCCACAGAAAGGGGGAAACACTGCTATTTGAGCTCCTGAAGAGTTCGATCTCTCTACAACCTGACACTGGGGAAGGGGTTAAATGATGGAAGAAGACAAACCAAGATGAAAGTCTTGCTGTAAGGTTATGCCAAAGCCTCTGAACTTAATGTGGATGAGATGCTTGGGCAGATCTGAGGGCTGCTCACACTGAAATTGCTTCTGGCTCTATGCTAATGCCAGTCGTTGTTCTTCCATGGCTTTTGGCTCTGATAGAAATGTTGTATCTATTTCAAAATTTCTTTTATCTCCCATGATTTTTCTTTGACAAAATTTAAAGATTTAAATGCTTATTTATATGTTGTTGGTTTTAACCTGTGTTCATGCTTTTAGAATGGATTACAAAAAATGTCTCATGTTAATATGTCATCTTAAATACAAGCCTTAAATTATGCCCTAATGTAAAATGTTTTAATTTAAAAAAAGTATTTCATAAAATCTGTTCTCAAACCAACAGGTGATATTCTATGTATATGCATGGTGGTAAATATTACAAAAAAAAAGTCTGGGTGTCACTCTTCCTTAAGTATATTTATAGAGAAATTTTGATGACATAAATAAGAAAGAGAGGGGCTGGAGATATGGCTTAGCATTTAAGGTGCTTGTCTGCACAGCCAAAGGACCCAGGTTCGATTCCCCAGGACCCACATAAGCCAGATGCATAAGGGGTGCATGCATCTGGAGTTCGTTTGCAGAGGCTAGAGGCCCTGGCACACCCATTCTCTCTCTCTCTCTCTCTACCTGCCTATTTCTATATCTCTCTCTGTGTCTCAAATAAATAAAATTATTTTAAAAAATAAAGGGAAAAAACTTTAAAAACTTTAAGTACTAATACTAAAAATTATTGATTCTAAGTTTTTCTGCCCCATAACATTAAAACTAATAACACTTTCTCTTATGCAAGCCCTCGCTTTGCTCGCTGTTTTGCTCCTTGGCATATAATGCAGCTACCAGGATTCCATACAATCCACAAGGCCAGGCAATTGTAGAATGCAAAAAATCTTACTCTGAAATATACCTTGCAAAACAAAAAGGGGGAAATTATAATACCCCCAAAGAACAACTGGCTATGGCATTATATGTTATAAATTATGAAATTTTAGGCGATGGTAGACACTCAGCTGCACAGAAACACTGGACCAGAGATGCTTTACTCACTGTCCTTCAGCCTATATGGTGGAACAACATTATGAATAATGATTGGAAACCAGGCCATGTTAAAGTACGGGGCCAGGGATTTGCTTATGTATCCGCAGAAGCAGGAGAGCCTATCTGGGTGCTGGCACAAAGAGTGAAGCCTCGACAGGAAGCAACAGTGACAAAACTTTGATGTTGGAAACAACTTAGAGGCATCCTTCAAAAAAAATTATATCATGGTTCCAAAACAAGAAAGTACTCCTCCTCAGACACAGTAAGCTTGGATCCCCACCTGGGGGAAAAAAATCACAAGAGGCAGATTAAAAATACCAGTGGTGAACTGAATCCTATGACTGCAGGGAGCCACATCTAGTCCCCACCACTAGATGGTGCTGGCACTGCAGGAAACCACATCTAATCCGCCTTTACAAGATGGCGCTAACCTCGTGGTGTCCAGCTTCTTTTACGACAGTGCTTTCGCGCCAACCGTATTCAAGGTACGCGCATGCGCTTGACGCAACCTGTCCTGAGCCTATCCCGTGGCGCCTGGTGGTGACAAGCGGGTAAGCAGCCAATCAGTAGGTGCCTCATTGCCCATCCCCCTATAAAAGTAGCTGCACATCCCGCCCCCGCGTCCTTCTCCATCCGCTCTCCCTGTTAACCAAGAAGCTCTCCAATAAAGTGTGATCAAGAAGGATCCTCGTGTGGTGATTGTTCTTTTCCCGCTGGTCGGGGGGGCTCGCCGCAAAGTGGTGCCGAAATCCCGGGACGCCGGGAGCCTTGTGGTCACCAGGCGAAGGACCAAAGGAGGATTCAGAACTTGACACACGGAGAGGAAGGTACCGGTAAGTCATTCTTTTTTTTTTTCTTTTCTTTTCTGTGTCTCAGTCATGTCCGTGTCTGAGGGCCTCGCTGTTCTTGCTGTTTTCGGTTTGTTTTGTCTGGGTCTTTCTATTGTTTTGCGTTTGTTTCTGTCTTGCCTAGTCTGTTGATTGCCTGGACCGGTTAAACCCGCGGTAGACAACGCGGCTCTGGTCCTTGGAGCCTCGAGTCAGATAAATCCTCGGTAGATAACGTGGGGCTGGCTGTTAGTTTCATTTCCAGCCTTCCAGCTCGTGATGGGTAATACATCGAGTGCCCGGTATTCTCCCATTGATTTTACTCAGCCTATAAAGGAAGTTTTGAAACAACGTGATCTAAAGGTCTCTAATGCCACTATTAAAAAGATTGTTAAAGACATTGATGCTGCGGCTCCATGGTTTGCGGCGTCCGGAGATCTCTCATTGCCCTCATGGGAAAAGCTGGGTAAAGACCTTGAGGCGGCTAGGGAGGAGGGTCACTTAGGTCGAGGTACCCTCCCTTTCTGGAGGATGATACATTCTTGTTTACGTTCTGGAAGCCACCCGGACCCACTTCAGGAGGGCCGGAGACGGCTCAGACAACATCAGGATAGTTTGTCAGAATCTGATGCAAGTGGGGATAGCAAACCCAGATTATATAAGGAAGTACAGGAAAAAAGGGCCAGTCATTTCCCGGGAGGAGTTCCCAATGTGGCCAGTCATTTCAAGGAAAAGGTTCCCTGCCATGTAGAGGAGAAGGCACCCCCGTTAGAAGAGAGTAATGAGGGCTCCGGCTGTATGCACAGGAGGGGTGAGGACTTCCCTAGGGCCCCGCCGCAGCAGGGGGCTGTGGGGTTATATCCTTCCCTACAGCCGCTGCGACACCTGAGTATACGAGATGATCACGGCAGTAGTTCTGCTTCTGATCAGGAGGACTCCAGTGGGACAGAGGGACAGGATTTAGAGGAGGCAGCTCTGCATTGTGCTCAGGATACTCAGTTTGTGGGCAGGCGTGTCTGCCCTCCCGCGGTTAGGGGGAGGAGTGCCTTAAAAGAGGAAGTTGGTATTCGGAACCGAGCACCGCCTAGTGCTCTGCCACGCCCTCATGTTCCCCCCCCCCCCCATGTCCCAGCCGAGGATCGCTGCCATTTTGTTAAGCCGCGGACGTGGTCCCGCCTGGCCTCCGCTTTCCCGGTTCTTTTGAATACCACTACCAATCAAAGAGGCTGGGAGCCAATCCCCTATACGGAACTTAAAGATTTAGTTCAGGCCTGCAAAGACTTTGGACCCACTGCTGACTATTCACTTATGCTGCTTCACAGACTCACGCAGCGCACCCTTACTCCTGGTGATTGGTTAGACTTAGCCCGGGCTTGTCTAACGAGGGGGCAATATTTGGATTTCAGATCACTGATTTCTGATAAAGCCCAAGAACAAGCTAGGCAGAATATTATGAAAGGGGACTGGGACTGGACTTCTGATATGCTTCTGGGGACTGGTCCCTTTCTTACAGATCAACTCAATTTCCATCCAGACGTGTATATCCAAATTAATAATATTCATTATCAGGCTTGGAGGGAGCTCCGTAATAAGGGAGAGGTCCCAGGACAGTTGACTAAGATTGTTCAGGGCCCTACAGAGCCATTTTCTGATTTCTCAGCTAGAATGTTGGAAGTGGCAGAAAAGACAATTGGCCTTGCTGACCACACCATGCCATTTATACAACAGCTAATATTTGAACAGGCCACTAAGGAGTGCAAAAAGGCTATACAATCAGTAAGAAGGGGAACATTGGATGACTGGCTCAAAGTCTGTCGTGAGATAGGGGGTCCTCTGTCTAATGCAGGATTAGCAGCAGCGGTCATAGCTGCCGCTAAGGCTCAACGGACAGGGAATCAAAAGGGCTGTTTCCGATGTGGTCAATTGGGACATTTTAAACGCCAATGTCCTCAAGCGGATAGCCCAGCCCCTGTCCGAGATGCGGGACCGGCACAGCGCCCCCCTGGGACTTGTCCTAGATGTAAGAAGGGAAAACACTGGGCTAATGAATGTAGATCTGTGAGGGATATTAATGGTCTGCCCCTCCCCCCTCTTTCAAGTAATCAGGACCAAAAAAACGGGGGGAAGGGCCCACGTCCCCAGGGCCCACAAATTTATGGGGCAATGCAGACACCTCAGGTCCCGGTGACTGTGGCGCCAGGTCCCCCGCTGCCTCAGCCCGGAGAGCAACATCGGGCTCCGCAGGCCTGGACCTCTGTGCCACCTCCGGATTGGTCTTAACTCCGGAAATGGGCGTGCAAATCCTGGACACAGATGTGTCTGGCCCGCTAGTGAGAGATACGGTGGGCCTTCTTTTGGGGCGCTCCTCCTCTACTTTAAAGGGTCTCATAGTCTTCCCCGGTGTTATCGATCCAGATTATACAGGTGTAATTAAAATTCTTTGTCATTCCCCCTATGGGGCAGTGTCAGTGGCCCCTGGGGACCGTATTGCCCAATTGCTGATTTTGCCTTCTAACCATTCTCTATTTCCTGCACTAGATAAGGAAAGGGGTGACAAGAGCCTTGGGTCTACCGGTGTGGACTTGACCTGCTTGTCTTTGGAGTTGGATCAAAGACCCCTTCTGCGCCTGACCATAGAAGGAAGAGAATTCTCAGGACTGGTGGACACTGGGGCAGATAAAAGTATAATAAAATTGGATTCTTGGCCAAAAGCCTGGCCCTTGCAGAGATCAGCTCAGATCTTGCAAGGCTTAGGGTTTGCTAAAACACCACATATGAGTGCAAAGGAGTTAACATGGACCACTACAGAGGGTCAAAAGGGAAAAATCCAACCTTTTGTGTTGGATGTTCCCATTAATTTATGGGGAAGAGATATTCAGACCCAGATGAATCTCCGCTTGACCAATGATTATTCAGAAGCTAGTAAAAATATGATGAAAATTCAGGGCTTTGTTCCAGGCTCAGGTCTAGGGAAGCACCTTCAAGGGCGACCTCAGCCCATCATCCTGGAGGAGAAGCTGGATCGCTTTGGGTTGGGTTTTTCTTAGGGACCACTGAAAATTCTGCTTCCAATTTTGAACAGGTGCCCATACCCTGGATGACTCATAAGCCAGTGTGGGTTCCTCAGTGGCCCCTCTCACAGGAAAAACTGGAAGCAGCCCAGAGGTTAATTGAGGAACAATTGCAGTTAGGCCACCTGGAGCCCTCTATTTCCCCTTGGAACACACCTATATTTGTGATTAAAAAGTCCTCTGGAAAGTGGCGATTATTACATGATTTGAGGGCTGTCAATGCTCAAATGCAGGTCCTGGGCCCAGTTCAGAGGGGCCTGCCAGCGCTTTCTGCTCTCCCCAGGGAATGGCCAGTGATGGTTTTAGATATTAAAGACTGTTTTTTCTCCATACCCCTTTGCCCTCAGGACAGAGAGCGTTTTGCTTTCACATTACCAGCTGTAAATCATGAGAAGCCTGATGCCCGCTTTCAGTGGCGTGTGTTGCCACAAGGGATGTCCAACAGTCCCACTATGTGCCAGCTTTATGTAGACTCAGTGTTATTTGTAGTAAGACAACAGTTCCCCTCTTTACGTATGATCCACTATATGGATGATATCCTACTCACAGCCCCCACCTTAGATGTTTTGCATGTCTCCTTTCAGGAGGTCGTCAAGGCGTTGGAACATAAGGGTCTTTTTATTGCCCCAGAGAAGGTCCAGCAAACGGATTCAGTAAATTTCCTTGGGTCCGTCATTGGCCTTCAGTCTGTGAAACCTCAAAAAATTTGCATCCGTACCTCCCACTTGCATACATTAAATGATTTTCAAAAACTTTTGGGGGACATTAATTGGTTGCGAGGTTTTCTCCATGTCCCCCGTGCAGATTTGTTACCATTGTTTTCCATTTTGGAGGGTGATCCTGAGATTACCTCTCCTCGTGTGCTCACTGAGCCAGCTCGTCAAGCCTTAAGCAAAATAGAAAAGGCCCTTATGAAGGCACAGCTTAAACGCTTTGACCCTTCTAGTCCACTTCTTCTTTGTATTCTAAAAACAAGGGATGTCCCCACGGGAGTGTTATGGCAGGACGGCCCTCTTTTGTGGATTCATGGACATTCCTTGGGAGCTCGTACCCTGCAGTACTTCCCACAGTTGGTTGCCCAACAGGCTTGTTTGGGTTTGAAATTGTGCCTAACTCATTTTGCAAAGTTGCCTGATAAGCTTATCATCCCCTATACTAAGGAACAAGTAGAGACTCTATCCGGTACGGTTGATGAATGGAGCATTCTTATGTGTGCTTTTCCAAATCCTATAGATAACCATTACCCAAAAAGCCCCATTCTGTCCTTCGTGGAAAAAAATTTAGTCTATTTTCCCCGGGTCACATCAAAGGGCCCTTTGCCCTCAGCCCCTGCCATTTTCACTGATGGTTCAAAAACAGGTCGCGGAGCTTATATGGTTCAGGGCTCAGAACCTGTGGTGAAGTTCTATAGGCCTGACTCTCCCCAAATTGCGGAATGCATGATTGTCTTGGAGGTGTTTCAGACTTTTGGTAGTCCCTTTAATTTGTTCACAGACTCACAGTATGTGGCTAATGCAGTTGTTGGACTGGAAATTGCTGCCTCTATTCGTTCTGCTAGTCCTGTCTCAAACATTCTTTCTCAAATTCAATCTCTCATTTGGCAACGCTCCTCCCCCTTCTATGTTACCCATGTTCGTGCTCACTCCTTGCTACCAGGACTTATATCTCAAGCAAATGACTTGGTAGACAAAGCCACGCGGATGACTATGTTAGCCATGAGTAGTCCTAAAGATATGGCCACCGAGTTCCATAGACTGTATCATGTTCCTGCTAACACCTTAAGAAAGACCTTTGCCATTTCTAGGTCCGAGGCACGTGATATTGTTAAGGCTTGTCAATCCTGTGTCACTTTCCTGCCTTCTCCACATGTGGGTGTGAACCCACGGGGCCTAAGACCTGGTGATCTTTGGCAGATGGATGTTACTCATGTCTTGGAATTTGGCAAGCTTAAATACCTGCACGTCTCGGTGGATACTTGCTCAGGAATCATACATGCTTCTCCTCTTGCAGGGGAAAAGGTTACTCATGTAAAAACTCATTGTTTGGAAGCCTGGGCGTCTTGGGGAAAACCGCGACGCCTAAAGACTGACAATGGCCCTGCTTATGCTTCCTCTGGCTTTCGTGCCTTCTGTGCCCAGATGCAGGTTGCCCACACTACTGGCCTACCTTACAACCCACAAGGCCAAGGTATTGTGGAGAGAGCAAATAAAAGTTTAAAAGCTATCCTTTTTAAACAACGAAGGGGGATAGCGGAGAATGCAACCCCCAAGGAGAGAGTCTCTCTAGCACTCTATACCCTTAATTTTTTAGTTTTGGATGTTCATGATAGGTCTGCAGCAGACAGACATTGCCACCAGGGGGCACAAGCACATCCGGAACTGGTCATGTGGAAGGATGTGTTGGATAATAAATGGAAGGGACCGGATCCTGCTTTGGTAAGATCCAGGGGAGCTGTTTGTGTCTTTCCACAGGACCAGGAATCGCCACATTGGGTCCCGGCCCCGCTAGTCAAGACGCTGACATCAACTCCAGAGGAGAGTCCAGGGGACGAGGATGGCCATCCAAGTACGAGTGCCAAAGATCCTGTGGATGCTGATCCTTATGTGCCTGGAGACTAGTAGAGGAGAATTGCGCTGGGGCATCCTGTCTGTTTTCCCCAAGCCCCTGCCCGTTCGCCACACGGCGAGAGTCCTTCCTCGGTTCTTCACCACTCAGCAAGGTCTCAATCTCCCTACGGTTGTTAAAGACCTGACCCTTGCCCCCCTGGGGGAGGCTCGACACTTCGAGGAAAGTGGAAGTCTCTGCTTTACTCTCGCCCGTGAACGTGACTCTTGTATACAACTGGAGATGCAGGCATTTGCTTGGTTTAGGGGGAACAGGAGATGGGGCCCAGAATCTACCTTTCGGAATTCGTCCCACAAAGCTTATAGTTACCCCTTCTCAGAAGAGGTGATATGGCTCAATGGTACCTTTTTTCGTGGCCAGAGAGGTACTGTGACTCTGCCTCAACCACGCCTGGCACCTCACTGTATGGGAACTTATGAAGGGGACCTTTGGCCATGGACGGAATGCCAGTCCAGTACTGTGGGCTGGGCAGATGTGGGACGGACCTTTACTTATTCCCCGAATATGAAAGGGCCTTTTCCTTTACAGTTGTCGTGGACGGAGGGACCATTTCTACAGGATAGTACTATGAACCCATTTTCAAAGTGGGTTCTGTGTGGGGTTAATGGTAGCTGCACAGATATGACACCCTTTGTTTTATTACGGGGGGGGACAGTTGCCCGTAATAATGTGTCTGGAGTAATCCATGAGCTACTATTCCTGAGCGAATTCCTTGAATGGAGATATGAGAGAGTGCTCGGGGGTGTCACCCAGATAGGAAAATACCTAGGAAAAAATGCCTCTTATGCCCCCACCCCGGTGTGTGTCCATCCACCATTCATGTTTGTCCTTAGTAACTTTTCTTTCAGCAATTGTTCTAATGCTTCTTGTTATTTGTCCCAATGTTGGGATGCAACACTCTATCACAGAGCCATGGTACTTAGGGTCCCCCGTTGGGTCCCCGTGCCTGTAGAGGCTCCTAGTACATTGTCTTTGTTCAGGCATAAGAGAGATTTTGGAATTACGGCCGCTGTTATTGCTGCGGTGGCGGCTGCTGCTGCCGCAGCTACAGCCGCAGGTGTAGCCATGGCTTCTTCCGTTCAAACCGCCTCTACCTTAAATACCTTGGCTTCTTCCACAGCTGCCGCCTTAGACACACAATCAAATTTAAATTCCCAACTCAAAGGTGGCATTATGATCCTAAATCAAAGGGTGGACCTAGTTCAGGAGCAAATTGATGTTCTTTGGCAAATCGCTCAGTTGGGATGTGAATGGAAACTTAATGCCTTATGTATCACTAGTGTTCAATATGAAAACTTTACAAGGGCAGCAAATCTGTCAAAGCAACTGTCCTTGTACTTGGCAGGGAATTGGTCCCTAGATTTTGATGCGGAATTGGAAGAACTAAGACAAGCTATTGTTATGATCAATTCCACACGAGTGGACCTTAGCCTGGCTGAGGGTTTTACCTCTTGGCTTTCCTCTGCCTTTTCCTTCTTCAAGGAGTGGGTAGGGGTAGGGATGTTTGCAGTTTGCTGCCTTGGGGGCTGTGCGCTGTGCCTCTGGTTGATTTGTCGCCTGCAAGCCCAGACCAGGCGGGACAAGGTAGTTATTTCTCAAGCACTTGCCGCTTTGGAGTGTGGATCCTCCCCCCAGATTTGGCTGTCGGCCCTGAAAAACACCTAGTTTTTTCCTGGCCCCTGCCCCCTTAGGGCCTGAGGTGCTCATTATACAAGGAGGAGCAGAGGGTTGGTGTTGGGAACACGACATTCATTGGCGCTCAGGCTGCGAGACAAAGTACTGCACATGAGGTATGCTCTTAGCAGCCTCATGGAGGGCATGTTTGATTGCATATGGGTTGGTATCGACATCCCATCTCTGAGAAAAGGTACCGGACGGGTGAGGCACCAGCCTGGCTGGCCACCTGGCCTGGGGTCTTCACAATGTCCTTTTGTTTATCAGAGATCAAACCTCTACCTTCACCTGCTGCGCTTTATAATAGAAAGGGGGAACTGCAGGGAGCCACATCTAGTCCCCACCACTAGATGGCGCTGGCACTGCAGGAAACCACATCTAATCCGCCTTTACAAGATGGCGCTAACCTCGTGGTGTCCAGCTTCTTTTACGACAGTGCTTTCGCGCCAACCGTATTCAAGGTACGCGCATGCGCTTGACGCAACCTGTCCTGAGCCTATCCCGTGGCGCCTGGTGGTGACAAGCGGGTAAGCAGCCAATCAGTAGGTGCCTCATTGCCCATCCCCCTATAAAAGTAGCTGCACATCCCGCCCCCGCGTCCTTCTCCATCCGCTCTCCCTGTTAACCAAGAAGCTCTCCAATAAAGTGTGATCAAGAAGGATCCTCGTGTGGTGATTGTTCTTTTCCCGCTGGTCGGGGGGGCTCGCCGCATATGACTATGTTCCTAATGATGTTTGCTCTCATTCATTGCTATACAGTACAAAACTTATGTCCGCAAACTATTGAACATGTTGGCCCAGCTGATATAGGTTCTCCTTTGATTTTGACTTGTAATATTTTCTCTTCAGAAATGGTGGTGGGCACTATGAGATGGTATAAGGATGGGAAGGAAATATTCAGTCAGGTTAGTATGTTAGGCCCATGGAGAAATGTTACTAATCCACCTAGAAGAAATAATACTCAATGTGGTATACATAAACAGACAGCTTATGCTCAGGATGCTGGATAGTATAATTTTGCAAAACTGAAGAAGGGATCCATTGTAGATACTGTTTATTCCACTGCTGCTTATTAATATTAGTTTGTCTTTAGGCAATCCTGAACCTAATAATGATCAGAGGTTTTGGATTCAATTAGCAGTTAATACTATAAGTAAGAGTGCATTTGCGGAAGAGGGGGCAGAAAGAATGTCAGAGCCACATGTTGGGTCATGATACGCAGAGACATTTCCCCTACCCATAACTGCGGGCTAACTCCACAATGCATGACCCATATACCTCAATAAGGAGGGGCCAGGGGGAAGGGGTAGGACATGGACAAGCCCAACAATGGTACCAACTTGACTGTATTCACTGAGTACAAAACTAATTAATAAAAAATATATTTAAAAAAATAATAATAAAAATAAATAAAAAAGATTGCATTTTGCATGAAGGAGAGAACCTCTGTGAAGAAATTATTAGCTGACAATCTCATCGGATTATCTGTTGGACATGATGAATATACTAATATTACTAAAGATAAACTCACTCCTCACGTAGAGATTACCTCCCAGCTGTACATACATTGCCCATTTATTTTGCTCTGCTGCGCCAGTGTCTGTATATGGACTGCGGTAAGCTGCCCATTCCTATAAGTTGTTCTACTGGCCATTATGTCTCCTCTTGTGCTTGGAAGAGACTCCTGTGGGGTAGGATTTGCTGTGCATCAATACTGCTTATCAAGCTTTGCCAATTTTTCTGGTATTTGCTCACTAGGAAGAGTTGTTCCTTTGATGCCTACATTACTCCATGTGTGGCATTCCACCTACAGGCTTCCTGCCAACTGTGATGATCAACTGCATCTTAAGAGTGTTCCCCAAATAGCCATTTGTGGATGCTTTTGTTTTAATAATACCACATTTGGTGGTAGGACTGCAGCGAGAAATTGCTCAATTAGCCTGTGTATTTAGTAAAACAGCTGATCTCACTGCCCAAGTCATGGCTGAGATTAACCAAGAAATGAAGGAATTCCATATATCAGTTATTCAGAACCAGGCTAATGTTGATTTTCTTTTTTGATAAAACATCATTCAGGATATGAGCAGTTTCCAAGAATATGTTGTTTCGATATCACTAACAATTATTCAGAGAAGAGATAGATAAGATTCATTGAGACAATACCTGGTTTAGGCCCGGGGGGTTTTCTTGGTTACTTCCTTTCCTAGGTCCTGCTTTTGCCATTCTATCAATGATTCTCATCATCCTTTGTGTTTTACAATGTCTCATGTCTTATATTACTCATGTCATCCCTCGCCATGAAGCTTACTTAGTTTTTAATGAATTCACAAAGAAAGGAGGACAGTAGGGGTCTTTTAGCCTGACTTAGTAAAAGCTTTCTGTTTGAAGAACACTTTGTGATCCTGCTGACACCATGTTTTGGGAATAAGGACATCTGTGCTTATCCGGCAATGCTGGGAACAGAGTTGGTGATGTCTATTCTCCTGTTGTTAGGGAGTCTAATATGCATGTATCGTTTCAAGCCAGCCAGCACGTCTCCTGCTTCTGAGACAGGGAGGTGCTGTCTACTTTGTTTTGTTTCAGCCATTATCTGCATAAACTCATGAACCTTGTACACAGAGCGATTCTAATAAAAGTTCTGCAGACTGCTGTCTCTGGGCTCCTGTGCAGAAGAAATGACCTGGAGTCCCCTGGTTCTGTTGACTTACCTGGTCACAGCTCAGTTCCCCGGCATTGCTCATTCAGGACCTGGAAACAGGCTCAGCTGGCACCAGCAGGTGGTGGCATCAACACACATGCATACGCCAACACACATACACACCATGCACACACCAACACACACACATTCTGCACCGTATATACACCAGTAAAAGCTTGCTCAATATTTTGTTTGATAATTTCTGTAAAATTTCTCCTTGGATTTTGCTCTGTATTTGATAATTTCAAGTTATATTATCATATATATGATATAGATTATTAATATGTATGTATATATTACTAAGTAGCAACTATGTATGAACATATCATGTGCTGGTACCATAATTTACTTTCTTCCTGTCCCCATTCCACTGAGGGCCCGCCTCAGGGGGATTGCTGGTGTTCACTATGGTGTTGTGGGTTATGAGTTATGAGAGCAGGAGTCAGTCATTTGGGGAAGGGGCAATGCCTCTGTATCTTCCTTCCCACCCTGTGGCACTTACAACCTTTCTATCCCCTCTTCAGCAAAATCCCCTCAGCCTTAGTGGGCATGTTTTAAGCCTAGTTTAGTTTTGAGCTCTCAGCAGCTTTTGGATTTCTGCTTTGGTACGATTTGAGGATCCTCAATGTCCATCTCCCCCACCGTGGCACAGGTTGTCAGGCTCACTGTATAGGTTATCTTTTGATCATTCTTTTTTAGAAGTTTTAAAACTATGTTATTCGATCTTGACTACTGTACCAAAGTAAGAGCTGAAATCAGTTATTACAGCTCCTCTATTATTATTTATTGTTATAGCTCCTTTATTTATTGTACTTTTTGGCTCATCTAGCCTTGGTCCTTAGTATTTCCATGTAAGTATGAGAATCATGATCCTTATCAAAAATCCCTTTTGACTTGGAATTTGATTTGAATAGTTTGGATCTGGAACGTTCCCCCAAAATTCAACACACACGCATGCATGCACATGTACACACACACACACACACACACACACACACACACACATTGGAGGCTTGGCTCTGTTCAGAGGTGATAGTGAAATCCAGAGAGATTGCTCAGTGGGCGAGAGTGCTTCCTGTACAAGCACAATGGCCTGAGAGGGCCTGTGTCCACCCAAGTTTGATTCTCTAGAATCCATGTAAGCAGCTGGGCATGGCCATGCATATCTGTAAGCTCAGTCTGGTGGAGCAGAGACTAGAGAATTGCTGGGACTTGTAAAAATGGCAAGCTCTGGAATCAGGGACACACTCTCTCTTAAAGAAACACACATGATGAGCGATAGAGGGGAACACCCAACATTCTCCTTTAGCCTCTGCTTGTGCACGCATGGAGCATTGCATCTACACATACATGTACACACACCACACACACACATACACACCACACACACCACACACCATACACACCACACACTACACACACCCCACACCACACACACACACACACGATTGCACTTTATGGCCATCATGAGAAGAGCGTCCTCTGCTGTGTGCTTCAGCCACAATGCACACAATATTACCTTATTGCCAAGTGGTCACCAAAATCTCTAGAACCGTGTGTTAAAGTAAGCTTTCCACCTTAGAGTGATCAGTTCAGGTGTTTGTTCCCGTGAGAGAAGCTGTGTGACACCATGCTGCACTGAATCTAGGGGCAAGTGTGGGAGAACAGACATGATCACAGGATCTAAACTTCCAACTCACAGGTAGTGTGCCTCTCTGCATGAGCTTCTCTCGGGATGACTTATAGTGTTCAGTGTACAGGTCCTAAACATCTTTACTCATTTCTGAGTGTCTTGTGTTGTGAAGTAGTATAGGCTTTTATAAATTTTATTTCCCAACTTATGTGTATAGTACTTAGGTATATGGTAAAAATGTGTAGATTTTCTATGCATCCTGAAGCCCTAGCAAGTGTACTCTGGGTTGTGGCACTTTCTATGTAAGTTTCTTAGGATTGTAGTAAAAACAACAACAACAGAAAACAAAACACAAAAAGCAAAACAAAACAAAACAAAAAACACCAACAATCCTACCACCTGCAAATACAGGCCAGTTTACTCCCTTCCCTATTTTTGTGTTTTATAATTATTTTTTATTATCTTATTCCAGTGCCAATGTTGGAATTGTGACATGCACATACCTGTCTCCTTCCTAGGGTCAGCAAAGGCATTCCACACATCACCAGCAAGCATGATATCAGCTATGTAGGTTTTCTACATATGCTCTTTACTGGGTAGATAAGGATCCTATTTTCTGGGGCTAGTGGCATAGTTCAGTCACTGGGTTTTGTACCATGTGCCTGTCAATCCAACTCTGGGGATGTGGAGGCAGGACCCCCAGGGCTCACTGTCTAGCTGGCCCGGCCAAGTCGGTGAACTCCAGGTTCAGAGAGACTTTGTCTCCAAACAAAAGGTGAAGAGTGATTGAGGAGACACCCAATGTTAATGTCTGGCCTCCACATGCACACACATACCTGTGCATGCACACCACTCAACACAGGTGTACCATACACATAGCAATATGCACACACATTTGTGTCCAAGTCCCCCAAATAAACAAGAAAAAAAAGAAGTAAAAAAAAATCCTATTTCCTTATTTTTAAATATAACTTCTTTAGGAGATATTGAGGTCTATTTTCATTTTAAGGCATTTTAAAATACCAACAAAGTCAAAGATATTATTTTATAAATAAACAGCTGTGAGCTGCTTTCTAAGAACTGATGTGTTTAATCCTGAAGTAAGATGGGGGGCGGTTAAGCTCTCTATTTTACAGTAGAGGAAACTGAGGCATGGGTTGATGGAGAACTTTCTCAAAGTCTCTAACATCCAAGAGAGTCTGGCTCAAATCACAGGCTGCATAGCCCACATGCGCCCTCAGTATGCATCGAAAGTAGTGTCCAGGTAGGGGAACTGTTCTTCAGAAGGATGGGCTGGGGTGGGAGAAGATGACCACTGAGTGACTTAGTAAGAACATATTTATTTCTTCCTGTACTGCAGAAGTGTAAGTTGGTTGAACATGCATAATTATAGTAGTGATTCATTAAAATATTTAGGAAAATATTTGTTTTTGAAACAGGCTCTCATTTAGCCCAGTCTGGCCTTGAACTTGCTATGTAACTTGATGTGTATGTGTATGTGTGTGTGTGTGTGTGTGCGTGTATGTGTGTGTGTATTCGAGAGAAAGAGAGAGAGAAAGAGGATGTGTGTGTACATGTCTACATACTTTTATGTGTATGTCTGTATGTGTGTGTATATGCACATGCATGTGTGTGTATAAGTGTGTGAAAGCCAGAGGCAATCACTCTCCACCTTATTTTATTTTAAACTTTTTTTTTATAATTTTAGTATCTTTTTTTTTTCTTTTCCTTTTTTCTTTATTAGTTAGTTTTGTATTCAGCAAATACAGTCAGTTTGGTACCATTATTAGGCTCATCCGTGACCTACCCCCTCCCCTTGGCCCCTCCTTGTTGAGGTATATGGGTCATGCATTGTGGAGTTAGCCCACAGTTATGGGTAAGATAAATGTCTCTGCATATCATGACTCAACATGTGGCTCTGACATTCTTTCTGGCCCCTCTTCCGCAAAATTTCCCTGAGCCATGTTGGGTTCATTTTTGGTCTGCTTCAGTGATGAGGTGTTGGGAGCCTCTGAGGCTCTGGCTCTCTGATTTGGTAGGAGTTGATTTTTAAAACTTTTAATTTTTATTTAATTTTATTTTATTTGTTTGAGAGAGAGAGAGAGAGAATAGGTGTGCCAGGCCCTTCAGCTGCTGCAAAATAAACTCCAGATGCATGCTCTGCCTTGTGCATTTGGCTTACATTGGTCCTGGGGAATCTAACCTGGGTCCTTTGCACCTTAACTGCTAAGCCACCTCTCCAGCCCTCCATCTTGCTGTTTAACACTGGGTCAATTGTGTGAGCCCTCCATCTGCTCAGACTTGTTTACTGAAGTGGCTTCATGCTCTGCAGTCTTATGAAAATGCCCTTGTGTGGTTTCAGTCACAGCCCCGGGAGAGTGACACACCACAGGAAAGGGGAACCAGCCTACCCAGCAGGTGGTGGAGGGTGTGAGAGCCTATTGGGAGCCCGTGGGCGCATACTCATTCCTTCTCTTCAGCATGGGTGCTGAGGCAGAGAAGTCTTGCTCAGCACATAGCAATGTCCAGTGACTACTTGAGAATCAATGAGTGAAAGATAGAGCATGAAATTTTCTCCAGTTAATAAGTGGTCAGCCAGATGTCCTCTCTCCCAGAACCTACTCCACAATCTAACTGCTGTGGCATATTAAGCTTACTCCCACATTGAAAACTGTCCTGAGTCCACATTTCTTTTCTGGAATTGACCTTGATCTGCTCTGTTGAGGCAAAAAGTGGGCAAAGAATTAGGCCAACCAGCATGGAATATTTTCTTGCATGGGGCAATGGAATTGATTAGCCAGTGAGTCCTGGCCAGGTCTCATCTGTAATGGACACTAACTCTTGGGCCAGAAGGCCAAGGAACCTCCTCAAAGGCCAAGGCACATGGGCAAGAGTTGAAGTGTGGTATCGGAATGGCCCATTCTCCATTTCCAAGCAGGCATGTGACCTAGGGCTGCTGACCTAGGCTTGGGCCCATTCTCCATTTCCAAGCAGACATGTGACCTAGGGCTGCTGACCAAGGCTTGCAAGTGTTTAGCTGGCACCTTTAAGAAGGAAGTCGAAGTAAAATGATGATCAGCATGTGTAAGAATGTGAGTGTCAGGCTGGAGAGATGGCTTAGTGGTTAAGCACTTGCCTGTGTAGCCTAAGGACCCCGGTTCGAGGCTCGACTCCCCAGGACCCACGTTAGCCAGATGCACAAGGGGGTGCACTCGTCTGAAGTTCGTTTGCAGTGGCTGGAAGCCCTGGCACACCCATTCTCTCTCCCTCTCTCTATCTGCCTCTTTCTCTCTTTCTCTCTCAAATAAATAAATAAAAATAACAAAATATTTTTTAAAAAAGAATGTGAGTGTCACACACAAGTGAGTGACTTATGGGCATTTTATTTCATTTTTTTATATGTGCAGATATGTATTTGTATTGCTTTTATGTGTGTGACCTACATGTGTGTGCAGGTATGTGGATGTGTGTACATGCATGTGGAAGCGCTCAGGTGTTATTTCTCAGGAACATCATCCACCTCTAATGGGATAATGTCTGTCATTTGTCCTGGATATTGCCAATTAGGCTAGACTGGCTGGTCATCAAGCACCAGGGATCCTCCTGTCTCTGCCTCCACAGTGCTGGGATTACCGGTGGGTGTCACTATGCCCAGAATTTTTACATGGGTTCTGGGGATTGAACTCAGGTCCTCATTCTTGCAAGATGAGCATGTTACTGACTGGATCACTTCCCCAGCCCTACATGCATTTTCTTGTTTAACCTTTGAATATCCTTATGGGTTACAAAAAGCATGCTTTAGGAAAAATGAGTAACTTAGGCTGGGGAGAAGGCTCAGTCAATAAAATGCTTGCTGCATGAGCATCAGGACCTGAGTTTGGATTCCCGTGTGAGATGCTGGAGGTGTCTTGCACTCCTGCAGTATCAGAGCTTGAAAATCCAAAACAGGTGGAGCCCCGCAGCAGGCTGGCTAGCTAGCCTGGTGAATCCATGGGTTCCAGCTTCAGCAAGAGATCATTTCTTGAAAATGAAGGAATAAAGTGGTGAGTGGCCAAGGAAGATCCCCAATGCCAACCTCTGGCCTCCACACTCAGGCACACACATGTGTGTATCCACCCGCATACACATGTGTGTGCATACACACAAGAACATACATACACATTCACAGGTCAAAAAAGAAAGTAGGGTTTCCTTGTTGCATCTGATCTTAATGATCCAGCAGGGGGCAGTGTCGGCTCATTGAGTTACCCTTCCTTGAGAGCTGGGAACATCTAAAAGCTGCTCGCAAGATCCGGTCTCAGCTGGAAGGACTAATCTTGCTGGAGAGGTTTAGAATGCAAAGCAATGGTCTCAGATAAAACTCTCTCTCAGGAGGGCCAACTGGACCTTGTTCCTTGGAAGGCATTAGCAGGCTTTTTCTTTTGAACATAGAGTTCTCATTTTATTTCATTCATGAAGAGAAGTAATAAAGGTTTGGTATGCTCCCTCATCTCTATTTATAGCAGTTATTAACATGCCTATAACCGAAGCTATTTCACCCTCGCTGGAGCTGATGGCACAGCTAAATGACAGCATAGTGACATCTTGTTGCCAAGCATTAGGTATGAGCTGATGCCTTAGAAATTAGGAAATTACTAACTAAAAGAATGTGTGCATGTCACTGGTTGTTTTCAGCCTCCTCTCCTCCACTCTTTTTCTTGCATAGCCATAGCTGCCAGGGTTAAGACAAGAATATCACCTTATCGTATTAAACCAGTAGGGAATCCTTGAGTAGACATCTTTGTTGCCACATCTGGTTCCCGACACAGTGAATATCTATCTTCCATTGTCACTGGAGGGCTTCAAGTCTTGCCATGTTAGAGTAAGTTACTGTCAATGCCTTTTGAGAACTCAGAACATTGATAAACAAAAGCAATTCACAAAAGATGTAGGATAGGGCTGGCAAGATGGCTCAGTCAAGAAAACATTTGCTCTACAAGGGTGGGTACCTGAGTTTGGAACCAGGTAAAGGTATACACTCACTGTGCCATGAGCATCTGTAATTGCAGCATACCCGAGGGCAGAAGGGAGCCAGAGACAGCAGCCCTGGGAGCTTTCTGGTCAGCTGTAGCCTGGCTAACACAGCTGTGCATGATAGGCCTGGCCTGCCTCAAAGTGGAAGGCAAGGACAGACACCCAAAGTTGTGCTCTGACCTCAACACATGTTCTGTGGCTCACACATGCTTACACTCACACATGCCTTGTGGTTCATACATGCTTGCATTCGCACACATGAATATGGCTGTGCACATGCACACTGTACACATAACACACATCAGGAATAAAGAGAACAAAGAAGATAAGGATCCAGTCTGAGCGTGTATGGGCTGGATGATTTAGAAGTGGGTTTTTCACACGAATATATCAACTCCTCCAAACAAGCTACCAGGACATTGTCATGATCACCCACCCCCATTTGGCAGGTGGGAAATGCCTGTGGTATTCAACCACTTGCTGGTGACCACAGAGCTGCTGAGCAGCATGGTGAGGAGGAGTCAGTTCCAGACAGTGTGGCGCTCCTTATCTCACCCCCCTTCGCATTTTTAGCTATAGTGAATCTTCTGTGAGGTTTATGTTAGCACAACCAGGCAACCTTCAGGAAGGAACACTCCTTTCCTGAGAGGGAGTATGAAATATTCAAACCAGGTCTTCTTTCTTGGCATGTCTATAGCTGGTTTTAGGGAGTCATGGTATTTAAAAGTAACCAGAGCTATGGCGCCTACAGAATTGGGATTAACTCTGACAGGCTGGCTTTCCTCCTGGAAAAAAAAAATCACCTATTAACTTAAAGAAGGAAGGGAATATTCTGGCTCACAATTCAAGGGTCTAGTCCATTATGATGGGAAAGGTGTGGCGGCAGGAGCATGAGGCAGCTGGTCACATTGCAAGTGCAGTCATGAAGCAGAGAAATGAATGCTGGTACTCAACTCACTGTCTCATTTTGATTCAGTCAGGACCGCAGTCCATGAAGCAGTGCTGCCCATGTTCTAGGGTGGGTCTGTGAGGGGGCCATTGCTGCAGTGAACCTGACTATGTGGTTCTTGTTTTATCTGGATCTGATTTGCAAGAGAAACATGAAGGGATTTGTAATTTTGGGCTCCAGAATCTTTGCAGTGCTGAAATTAGAGTTTGACCATTCTGATGAGAGTCTGAAAGACCTAAATTCAGAGAAAACTCTAGGCTATGGGGGCTTGATTTATAAAGTTTCAGAGGGGAAAGGAGGGACTTTGTCAAGACTAGACTAGAGGTTCTGGTGGAATAGATGGCTGTTCGGCCCATTCTGAGAACTTGAGCAAAGTTGAATTTAAAAGTAATGGACTGGTATGTTTGGCAAGGAAAGGTGAGCTGGTGTGGATCCTGGGCCCAGATTCAACTGTCATTGTTTAGGGTATTTCCACCAGTGAGGATAGAGCAGCTGCTTGCCATTAGGACAATCTTAGTGCTGACTCTTCTGAAAGGAGGGAGTCTGAATGAAGAATGCTAGAGTTGCTCCTCGAAGTTGACTTAATCTCCACTGGATTCACAAATGTGACAGCCCACCTGGTCGTGATTTCAGGAATATGACAAATGCAGGAAATAAGGTCATGGCGTGCAACCAGAAGCAGCAGTAAAGCAGGGTCGTGGGTCCATGGACTTGAACTGTTAAGATGAAGCATGGCATGCAGTGGGGACCTCGGGATTTTGGGGTTGGCAGGAATGGTTGCCAAGGAAAGCTGCTCTCTATGGCTCATGAGCATCTGCTTAGAAAGTATGCATCCAAGGCAGGAGGCATGGAGTTTGGAGCCCCGAAGTTTCATTCTAGGTCCCATTGTGGAAGATGGAGTGGTGCAATTTGGTTTTTGCCTTGCTTGTTTTCTATCTTGTCTTGGTCCAGTGTTTCCTTGCTATACCTTCTATTTGCAATTAAATTATTTGCTGTGTGTCATTATGTGTTGAAAGTATGTAACTTGTGCTTTGATCTTACAGACTCACAGTTAAGAGATTGTCAAACAAGACGTGGTGGCGCACGTCTTTAATCCCAGCACTCAGGAGGCAGAGGTAGGTGGATCACCGTGAGTTCGAGGCCACCCTGAGACTCCATAGTGAAGTCCAGGTCAGCCTGGGCTAGAGTGAGACCCTACCTCGAAAAACCAAAAAAAAAAAAAAAAAAAAAAAAAAAAAAAAAAAAAAAAGAGATTGTCAAACAAGAAACATGGACACTGTCAGAAATAAAACTGTCTGTACCCAACCTCTTTTCTGGGCCACTTCACTTTGTCTGGCTATAATATAACCTGCCTGCTGGAGGGTCAAGGCAATATTAGCCAAATTAAAGAGCCTGGGAACTGTTCGAACTAAAATGATTCCATCTTTACACTCTGACTACTAAGAGTGACCCAGCCACCCCTCCCAATTATCACATTCCTAGAACCCAGATTACCCATCTCCATTATAAATTTCCTGGAATGGTCCAAACCACCTGTCCAACTATCACTTCCCTGGAGTGGGCCAAACCCTGAGGCAAGGAGGAGCTCCCTGCAACCAAAGAATTCCAATGACTCCCATCACCCATATATATCCTCTATTCTGTAAGGCTTTTTGACCTACCTGGTCAACGCCCTTCTCAGAATGCCCCAAATAATATCTTCTGTTGAGCCAGATCTTCCCTCTCATTTCTTTTCCTGCTTTTTACATTTACTTATTTAGTTATTTATTTTGATTTTTCGAGGTAGGGTTTCACTCTAGCCCAGGCTGACCTAGAATTCACTATGTAGTCTCAGGGTGGCCTTGAACTCATGGTGATCCTCCCACCTCTGCCTCCTGAGTGCTTTTTCCTGTTTTTTCTAACAAATGGTACCGAAACTTGGGCAGGTGCTTGGAGTAGAGGTCTTCTTGAAACCCAGGGGGCCGTGGGCAGTGGCAGATCATCCCTGGATTCTAAGGTGTCCTCAATCTCCATCCTATTTCTCTCTCTTTCCCTCTCTCTCTCTCTCTCTCTCTCTCTCTCTCTCTCTCTCTCTTGCTTGCTCTCTTTCACCATGATAAATTGTTTAAAAATTGCAACTCATCTGGGCAGGAATGCAAGACCAAGGCCGAGGCTAGACTTCGATAGGCTCTCAAAACTCCCAGGTGGCTGGAGCAAATCTCCAATGACCCAGTAGAGTAAAAGCTTTTCCTCCTCCCCCTTTCCCAGCTCCGGCTGTGAAAAGGCCATTTGCCATATCCACTTGATCATTCAGAACCAGACCATCTTTGGCCCAAGGAAATGGTGAGTCAGCCCCCATCTCTCTTCCTAAGATACCTGGGAGGGACGGACTAGGCTCTCTGATCTCACAAGGTAGCCCTGGGAGCTTCAGGCCAGAAACAGTTGCAAAGGGACACCTTATATCGTGGCACTTCCACCCTCCATCAGGTCTTAAATTTCCAAAACTTCACTGGCCTTTAGGCTGGATTGTCTCCATGGTCAATCCTAATAAACTCTTAAATCCAAAAAGCTATCTGTTTTGACCCTCTATTGTAGAACCAGGCAAGGATCCCCCAAAATGACTACCTTCCTGGGCTCCACTCCCCACCCCTGCTTTTTTTTTTAACCTTGTCTTTTGCTGGGGTTTTTCTTACAGGCAATACCAGCTCCATTCTCTGATAAATCAGGGGACTGGGACCAGGTCCCTCCAAGCAGGGTCTGGGATCCCATTGCTCTCTTCCTGATTCATTTCCAGAGCTTAGAGCCTACCACATTCCTCCCCAGACATCCCTCTCATACCCTCTCCACTGGGCAGAGGTCCAGGAACTCCTTGCCCCAAATCTACTGCAGACTGTGGGCCCAAAAGGAGACATAAAATCCAAATGCCTCATTTTTTTATTGAAATACAGTCTGACTACAATATAAATTGGACAATAATTCCCACTGGCCTGAAAATGGCACATTCAAATTCCAAACTTTTAAAGATTTTGTTGATTTCAAGAATCAAAATGGCTAGTGCCCCATATTCAGACATTCTCCTACCTCTGACCTCTTCCCTCACTGTCAGTTGTACTTTCCTGCCCAGATACTCCTCCTGGAAAAACACACCTTGATTCACCTCATTAAAACTTACTTCTTGGGGCTGGAGAGATTGCCTAGTGGTTAAGCACTTGCCTGTGAAGCCTAAGGACCCTGGTTCAAGGCGCAATTCCCCAGGACCCATATAAACCAGATGTACAAGGTGGAGCATGCATCTGGAGTACATTTGCAGTGGCTGGAGGCCCTGGAACACCCATTCTATCCCTCTCTCTCTCTCTCTCTCTCTCTCCTTCTTCCTCTCTCTGTAGCTCTCAAATAAATAAATAAATAAAAATTTTTTAAAAAACTTACTTTTCCCCCTCTTTTCTTTCAATCTCCTACATAAGAGGTCAGTACTGGCAGTTTCTGGAACACCAAAATCTGGCCCAAAAGTTTGATTCGTCACTCCAACCCAAGGAGTTTTAGGCAAGACATCCATTTCCTAGAATGTGACTGTGCAACTGGGACTTCGATTTCATTGTCCCTGTGGGGGTCCTTGTGTTATCTCCCCACTGCTGGAGATGCACATCTCCAAACAGCCTTAAGCCAGGCCTTAAGCCAAAAGGAGGTGTCTTTCTCTGAACGCTTGAAAAACTCCCAGAAAGCATTTCAGACAACCTTCATCTCAGAGACAAAGTTCCCAGCCAGTCCCATGTCCCGACTGTGGGAGATTCACAACCTTTGTCTTGGAGTCAAAGTTAGTCGCCACCTAAAATTCTGAAACGGGCAATAAACACTCTATTCCAAAAGATAGTCCATTCGCCTTCCTCATAAAAAAAAAAAAAAAATCTAAAAAGTCAGATAGCAACCCCGGAACTTTCCCTCCATTCCTTCTCTTCTGCTGTCAACTCCCCCTCCCCTTCCGTAGCTGCAGCTGCCAGCCGCCCCGCCCCTGACCCCTCCCCCTGCCTCAGCTCTTATGGACCGCCCCAAGCCCAGCTCTCACTCCTGTCTCAGTAACAGCCTTTTCTCCTAGCATTTGAGGCCACATGGTAAGATAATGACTCTATTCTCCGCTGTGTGCCCCTTCATTTACCAGTCATAAACAGTGGCCACATAAATTGTTCTTTGTGACACCATATAAAATTAACAGGTCCTGCCTATCAACTCTATGCCTTCCCCCAGGGTATACAGGCTTCTCCCACAAGTTAATCTACTTATGGGGAAAGAATAAAAAAGTGTTGGTTTTAAATACAAACTGCAGGCAGCTGTTGCCCTTTCTTTAAGGTCACTTGATTGTCTAAAGACAATAATCAAGATTACAATTTGGCTTTAAAAATATATTGTCTATGCTGCTGATATGGGAACACTGGCTCACAAGTGAGTACTTGTGTAAATTTAAACAACATCAAATCAACTTAAGTCTTCATCAATTTGAAGTATAACTAAAATCTTAAGAAAAAGGCCGTCTCTTTCTAATCATGTTTCATGTTCTTTGTCATGTCTAATGCTGCCCAGCCATGTCATGTCATATGTTCTATGTTTTATACAGCCTGTCTTTATGTGTTACTAAATTATGGTCAATAATTTTTCTAGTGCTATGGTCATTAAGTGTTGTGATATTCATAGTAATATTTTGAGATGATGTTAAATTGCTAAACACAGGTGTATTATATATTTAAAATAAAGTACTTTTGTACTTTCTACTTACTCATGCTTACTACAACAGTAGACATGTTTATATAGCAAAGTTTAATCCTGCTCCTAACATTGCCTTCTGAATGTTTATTATGACTTAAATGTTTAAAGAGGTGATTAATTTTAATTTGAAAAAACACAAAAATGTTGATATGGGGTGGGAGAGATGGCATAGCGGTTAAGGCACTTGCCTGCAAAGCCAAAGGCTCCAGGTTCGACTCCCCAGGACCCATGTAAACCAAATGCATAAGTTGGTGCATGCATCTGGTGTTTGTCAGAGGCTGGAGGCCCTGGTGCATCCATTTGTTCTCTCTGTCTCTCTCAAATAAATAAAAAATAAGATATTTTCAAAAATGATATGTTTTGCATTTACTTATAACTATTAAGATATAATATACATGCTTTCTGTTGAGCCACAGCTTCCTTGGTTTTAAGGTTAATTTCTGGGTTTTTATAGTAATAAAACACAGAAAAGTACCATAAAATTATACTTACGAAGTGTTTTTAGATAAGATAAAGTGGGTTAACATAAAAAAGTGATTTCTCTGTATTTCTTTTCCATTAATTTTTTTCTATAATTCAAACTTAATTCTTTAAAATAAGTTGGTAAATTTATTGTCTCATGTCAAGGTTAAAACTCAGGTATACATAGGTTACCTACTAGGTTAAGCTTTGACTACTGAAAAATCTGAGTCATTAACAAAATCAAGATATCTTAACCATTTTTTTTTTCTGTTTCTTTAAGCTTTATCTAAGTGTAACATGAAAGCCAAAAATACTGGGCTAGAGAGATGGTTTAGCGGCTAAGGTGCTTGCCTGCAAAGCTAAAGGACCCAGGTTTGATTTCCCAGTACCCACGTAAGCCAGATGTACAAAGTGGCACATGCACCTGGAGTTCCTTTGCAGGGCTGAAGGCCCTGACATGCCCATTCTCTCTCTCTTTCTCTCTTTCTCTCCTTCTTTCTTTTTCTCTCTCCAATAAGTAAATAAAATAAAATATTTTGGGGCTGGAGGATGGCTTAGCGGTTAAGGCATTGTTTGCCTGCAAACCAAAGGACCCAGGTTCGATTCCCCAGGACCCATGTCAGCCAGCTGCACAAGGGGGCACACATGTCTAGAGTTCATTTGCAGTGGCTGGAGGCCCTGGCACGCCCATTCTGTCACTCTCTCCCTCCCTCTCTCTCTCTGTCAAATAAATAAATAAATAAAAATAAAAGACAAAAATAAAATATTTTTAAATCACAAATACAAACACAAATGACCTTCTTGGCCTTTATAGTTCCATAAATCTAGCTCAGAAGGTCCTATAACAGACTAACTCCATATATGTGGGTCCCGTTTGGTGGATCTACAAGACCTAAAATGCAATGGAGTAGAGATCCCCCTAACAACAACAACAACAACAAAAATTCTTTCCTTCTCCCATCTCAGCTTGAAGAAGTCAGATTCAAACCTGGCATCCATCTCCTTAAAGAACTTGGGGGTCTCTCTCCACTTTTATTTATTTATTTTTTAACTTTTTATTTTATTTGTTTGAGAGAAAGAGAAAGAAAAAAAAGGCAGATACAGAGAGAATGGGTGCTCCAGGGCCTTTAGCCACTGCAAACTAACTCAAAACACATGTGCCACCTTGTGCATCTGGCTTATGTGGGTCCTGAGTAATCGAACTTGGGTCCTTTGGCATTGCAGGCAAGTACCTTAACCACTAAGCCATCTTTCCAGCCCCTGTCTCCACTTTTAAAAGACAGACATTAGACTTGGAGGTCATTAAAATACAGAACCAAGTTATTTTGTTTTTGGTAATCTTAAATGGGAAAAACCACTGCCTTCTGACCAGAGGTCTGGTCCTGATTAGGGATATAGAATATGTGCTGACAAATTTAAAGGATTATTGTTGTATTCAGCTTCACATAGCTGCAATGAACCTCCAAGCCAGATACAGATTATAGAAGGAATGGAATTTATTTGAAGCTTACAGATCCATAATGACAAAAAGAAGGAAAGAAGAGAAAGAGAGAGAGAGAGAGAGAGAGGGAGAGAAGGAAGGAAGAAAACTCACTACCACCACCATAAGCAAGCACACTTTGGGAATCCCAGGCAGAGCTCTGACTGCTCCCTGAGTACCTTCGGCTGAAATTCAGATCTGCCCCAAGTAACACCTTAGTGCTAGACCCCTGGTATCTCCATAGTAACACCTTCTCCAGCCAGGAGGCTGGAGATCTAATAAATTACAAACTTTAATCAACTCCTGAAACTACTGGGGGCTATCTACCTTCCAACCCTGACCCCTAATACATTCCGAAGCATTTAACATTGTATATTGTATTCAGTCCACCTTCAAAGGTCCCCACAATATTTACCAACCTAAAATAGTCCCAAAGTCCCAAGTCTCATCTGAGATTTAAGATTGTGCCTTAGGTGCAAGTCCTGTAAAATCAAACACATATTTTCAACATGTAAAGGCCCAAAGTAAACATTTCCAACTGCTATAATGCATATCAAGGAGAAACTGGACCAATACAAACTCAACCATCAAGCGAACATCAAACACCTGCATTTCAAGTTTGATATCATAACTGGTAACTGACAGTCTAGTCTCCAGATTTCCCAATTCTGTCCCTCTATCTGGCTTGAATAGCTGGGGAAAACTACCATCCTGAGCCAACAGCACTGCATGGTAACCCTTACACAGTTCTGATATATCTAAACAGCCTTGGGTCTCCACTGCAAACCATGGTCCATCTTCCAGCAACTTCAATGGCCTAAAAGTGACATCACACCCTGCCTCACTTGCTGCATCTCAGCAGTGGCTCCTGGAACCATGTGTACTTCATGTCCCACCCCATGCATTTTTCATGCTTCCAAAACTAATGCCAGGTGTGCAAGACACAGCCATATTCTTAATTCAAGGACAAAATAAATCATAATCTTGAAGAGAAGGTTTCTTCCTTTCAGTCAATTCCTTTCAAAAGTGTTTATAGGGCTGGAGAGATGGCTTAACATTTAAGGTGCTTGCTGCAAAGAAAAATGACCCAGGTTTAATTTCCCAGAACCCACGTAAGCCAGATGCACATGGTAGCACATGTGTCTGGAGTTTGTTTGAAACAGGTAAAGGCCCTGGCGTGCTCATTTCCCCCCATAAATAAAATAAAGTTTAAAAAATTTTTAAAAAGTGTTTGCATTTCTCCAATTAAGTCTTTCTTCAGGCATCCCTTCCATTGTTTCAGTGTAAAGCAGTTGGGCTGTCCTTGATCATGGTAATATCTTCTTAGCAATAGCAGCTTAGGCAACCAGTCTCAGTGCCACTAATTTTAAACTTGCTTGAGTTTTTCCAATTTTAAATCTTAAATTTCTCTGTGCCATGTCTTTAGCCAAGCACGTGAGTCCATTACAAACTTAACCTTGCTCAAACTCTCTGGGCATAGACAGCAGAGTGCAGCCAACCTTTATTCCAGTAGCCCAGTTATAATAAAGTTCTCTGCAACATTTTCTTCCCCTTTGAAAGTTCATAAGCAAAGTCTCCAAGTACAATTCTCTCTGCACTTAACAAAAATAATCCATAAAACTTGGCTTACTGCTCTGCAGGGCATCTCCAGTTGCAGTACCAAGTCCTTGTCCATTCCTCCAGAACAACTGCTTCAAAAGACCAAAATCCATGGGGTCAGATTTATCGTGCAGCAACAACTCACTAACACAAATGCTGTTGTAGCCAGCTTCATGTTGCTGGAATGAACCTTCAAATCAGACACAGTTTATAGGAGGAATGGAATTTATTTATAGCTTATAGATCCAGGGGAAGTTCCATAATAGAAAAAAAAAAAAAAAAAACAACACCAGCAGCACCACAATCAAACACACTCCGGGAATCCCAGAAAGAGTTCTGACTGCTAGGACATGTCTTAGGCTGTAATTCAGATCTACTCCTAGTAATATCTAGTGCTGAATCCCCATGATTTGCCCACAGTGACACCTCCTCCTACAAGGAGGCCAGGGATCTAATAACTTACAAGTTTTAATAAACTCCTGAATCTACTGGGGGATATCCATTCAAACTACCACAGTTATAAATTTCTGACCGAGATATATTTGACAATTAAGCAAAAAGATAACATGGGGGCTGGAGAGATGGCTTAGGGGTTAAGACGCTTGCCTGCAAAGTGTAACAACCTCAGTTCAACTCCCCATTGCCCACATAAAAGCCAGATGCACAAGGTGGCACTTGCATGTTAAGTTCATTTGCAGCAGCTGAAGGCCCTGGCACACTGTGTTTGTCTCTCTTCTATCACCCTCTGCTTGCAAATAAATAAATAAAATTAAAAAAAATAACAGAGCGTATTATTAAATATTGTTAAAATTCTAAGGTCAAAGTTCAAGTTTTCTTAAATATATGTCTACTCTTAAGATAATTAGAAAGTGTCTGATTGTCTTATACAACTTCATAGATATTGCTCTACTAATGTTCACAAAATGGGTTATAAAGAAAAATTTTGTGTTAAATGAGATTCATAAAACTTGTAATTAAGTTATATCCAAATGATAAGTTATATGTTTTCCATATGATAAAGTCTTTATTTTGTTTGATAAAACATCTGTTTACAATAATAGATTTCTTAGAATATTCTTCTCTTAGAAGTTGGGTAAAACTTTTATTGTTTAATATAAATTTATTCTAATAGATAAAAACTAGAACTAATTATATAAAATTTCATTGTGCCTATGAATAACTAAACTTCAAAATTTGTTAATTTCTTCATTTCTATCATATTCAAATTTAAAATTGTTCTATTTCAAGTATTACTTCAAAACTGGTTTCTTATACTTTCTACTTCCACCTTACCTAAATATCTCCACTTTACCTAAATCAAATTTCCAGAAATTTTAATTAACTCTTCTTTGTTACTTCTACAGACAACATTCCTTGTTTCCTTCCTTAATGCTTATATTATTATATTAAACTTTGAATATAATATTCTTGTGTCATCTGTACATATCATTATTATATAGAAGAAAATTTATATAGATATATAATGACCAGGTCATAATGGCTAATAGATTTACTATGATCTAGGAGTTTCTTTCATAATGACTCTGATTAGTATCATTCTCCCAAAGAAGCTGCCTCCATGCCTGATTCAACATCATGTCTAAGACCCTAAGAGAATGTCTCAGCCACGTGGAACAAAAGCCAGCCATGTGCCCAAAGTACAAAGTGATATTTGGCAAATGAAGAACCAAAACTTGAGGCTCCCAGAAGCTACACCTGTGTTACTAAAACATCAATGATGGACTTTAGCAATTGTGGAAATTAAAATGTTACCAGTCCAGAGCCAAAATAACTTGGGGAAATGAGACATTTTATTTTTTAAAAAAATATTTATCTATTTATTTGAGAGTGAGAGATGGGAGGGTGGGGTAGATTGAGAATAGGCATGTCAGGGCCTCTATCCAGTGGAAACAAACTCAAGATGCATGTGCCATTTTGTGCATCTGGCTATGTGGGATCTGGGGAATCACACTCAGGTCCTGAGGCTTCACAGACAAGAAACTTACCTGCTAAACCATCCTTTTAAAATATCCAGCTTATTATCATTTTCTGTATATGAATTGACATCTCCATGACCAGCTGAGGCACCTGTTGTTCTGGGTTATAGTTTTTATAGATATATTCCTATTAAATTAGACCTATACAATCCTTACTTATTTCCTGTGAGGTAAAACTCATTCTCTTGTCTTCCAGGTCTCCCTTACATTTACTGAGATTTTTTTCTCTTTCCAATGTCATGGATCAATCTTTCATTTGCTTCCAAGTATGTTTTTACTTCCAGAGTCACCTCTTGACATGAAACGTAATCCATGCTCCTACTGCACTCCCAATGGGCCACACATCTACCTTAACTCCCATGATCAGAACCATGTGACTGGAATTAGTTTCTATAACATTCCTACCATGGCTTTCTATATAATGACATAGTGATAGAGTTGGGAATGTTAGAACAATAATGACTCCATTATTGGGCTCTGCCAAGCATGAGCCAACCACCCCTCCAAATTATGACATTTCTGGAAGCAGGACTGAAAAATGGAATGTAAAGGGATATAATAGACCTGGTTAAACATCCTCCTGTGCAGCCCTTGTTTTAGGCACACATAATGGTGACTACCACCCAAGTAGATCTTCCTGAAAGATAAAGAAGTTTCAGGCATCGTTATCACAGGACTTATTGCAAAATGCAGGTGTTTTCTGTTTATCTAAGAAATGGGATGACCCCCCCTGTGCAATGTATCATGACTTTCCTGTACCTCCCTGTTTCTAAATATCTTTATTATTACATAGCATAGAATGTTTCTGGCCTCACTTCTGCCTAACTCTGCATTTTAACTTCCATCCTGTTTTTATGAACATCTTGTGGTTTTCTCCAATAAAAGCTGACACTCCCAGCAGTTCAAGGCTGCCTCCTGAGATCCTGAACTCTGGGATGCAGACCTGATGTGCCAGATTTCTTCTTTTCCTTTCTTTTTACCCAGTAAAACTGTGAAGAAAACTTTCACATTCCATCAGTCGATGATCTTACTTGTGTGACACAGGACCCCATAACAAGAGTTAGGAATGTTAGAACCATAATGACTCCATCACTGGACTCTGCCAAGCATTGAACTAAACCACCCCTCCAATTATCATATTTCTGGAACCAGGACCACCCATCTCCATTATCACTTTCCTGGAATGGACCAAATCACCTGTCTGATTATCACTTCCCTGAAGTGGCTCAAGCCCTGAGGTGAGTCGGACTACCCTGAAACCAAAGAATTCCAATGACTCCCACTATCCTATAAGTATCCCACAGTCTGCTCTTGAGCAGGGTCTTCCCTCTACTTTCTTTTCCCACTTTTTCTAACAGGAACTCTTATAATTACTTGTAACCACTAGCTCTGAGGGTTGTGATTGAAGGATTAATGAACCACTGGCTTCAGACCACTGACCTTGGTGGACCATAAAACTTTCCTGGACCCTAGCATGATAAAGGACTTCTGTTACAAAGCAAGCTCATAACTCAAAGACCCAGCCTCAAGAGCTAACAGGACAGGAAGGCCTCATCTTCCCTCTCCAGTCTTCATTCCCAAAGACCCCATGTCCCCATCCCCTGGCCCTTTAAAAATCTCTAGTGTCCCAGGCTCAAATGCAGCAGCAGCAATTTCCTACCAGGAAAGCTGTCGACCCTCCAAATAGAGAATAGCCTGTGCTGGCTTTCTCTCTTTCTTGCATCCCTCATGTCACTCTAGTCAATCCCGAATTCTAACAGTGATATTCCTCATGCTTTGTGCCCTAACTTGAATAGGGTCGCATTCTTGTCAGCTGTGGTTTTGTATCAGAGCTTTTGGGAGTAAATCCCTAGTAAACTACTATTTCTTTTAAAAATCAAAGCAAATTCCCATTCTTACAGAAGCCTGAGTAGCTCCCAAAGGACCTGGCAGCTCCAATGACTCTTTCATATAGTGAAAATGTCACTGGTATGGGCAGGACGATTCTATATTGTGATGGAAATAACAAGGCTGCCATTCCTTTGCTATGCAAATTTCATGCATTTTAGCTGAGTAAATACTTCCTGTCTGCACATTGGCTTGACTTGAATAACAAAATATGTAATGTTTAGGGCAGGCTGCAGTGGTGAATTAGCTCTTAGGAGAAAGTAATGGATTAATTTATAGCTGCTGTGTGTGTGTGTGTGTGTGTGTGTGTGTGTGTAACTAGGTTACAGAATAGTGGGAAAGGATTAAGGAGGCTGAGCTGCAGCAGAGATCAAGGCAGATGGGTGGATAGACAAACAGCAGCTGCAGATAGACAAACAGACTGTCAGATGGAAGGACATCAATTTGAGTATGCTGTGTCAGCAGTGGGGACCAAGTTGAGCTGAAAGCCTTGGGACAGTGGACAGTTCTCTGCCTATTGTTTCACTGCCACACCCACTAGGTGGTCAGATGACAGGCTGGTGGGGCAGTTGCCATCAGTGTTGAATGTCCACTTTATGGGGTCTAGTTGAAACAGCTGTACCCTTCCTCTATCTAGTGTATTCCATAAATTCTTACTCATATGATTTCAATACATTGATGGCAATTTATTTTGATAAATATAGTGTGGCACCCTGTATACTTTCCAGAGTAAGTTGTTTATCAGTCTGCGTGCCTTACAGGTGGTGCTGGATGGATGGTGTCCACCAAGCCATCCTGTCTCGGCCTTCGGGCTCAAATTGGATGTAACTGCTGCTTGTAAAACGCAGCCTCAGTCCAAAGCCACTGAACACAGACTGATCTCAATAGGAGTCTTCCCTTTCCTTTCATTGTACCACAAGTTACACTTTGGGCACCTGGCAAGAAAGGAGATATTCGTAAAAGAGACTAGTACTTACAGTTATCAGAATAGTGAAAGAAAGAATGGGCCCCAAAGAATTGGAATTTCTGCAGGAGTCCCTTGCTTGGAGAAGGAAAACGCTGAAGCCCAGGTGTCAGCCAGAGTGAAGGAACTCCCCTTGTGGAAAGAGATTTCACAAAGCTTTGATAGTTTAAATTAGCATATGCAAATTTATTGGCTTTTCCTCAGCTTTCCTGTAAAATAACACTGCTATACAAAGACAGGAAAAACTAGGAATCTCCCTGGTTTTGTTAAACTGTAACTAACCCCATTTTCCTTTACTGTAACAGGGAGCTGGACTAAAATGGGGTGCTCCCTGGAACCTCAAGCCCTGAATTCATGTCTGCAAATTAATTAAAAAAATGGCAGTCCAGGCTAAAGAAATGATTTTATGGGTTTTTTTGTTTGTTTGTTTGTGTTTTGAGGTAGGGTCTCACTCTAGCTCAGGCTGACCTGGAATTCACTCTGTATTCTCAGGGTGGCCTCCAACTCACAAAAGTCCTCCTACCACTGCCTCTCAAGTGCTGGGATTAAAGGTGTGCGTCACCACACCTGGCTTTAAAGAAATGATTTTAAATCACCACACAGGATGTGAGAGAAAGCGCTGAGTAAGGGAAGATAAAGTGGGGAGAGGGAAAATAACACCATGTGGTCTAGGAACCTATATAAATGAATGTGTGTGTGTGTGTGTGTGTGTGTGTATGAAGAGGTTTAAAAGAAAAACATCCACTTCCAAAGAGATTTAAAAGGAAAAAAAAAAAAAACAGTAATAAAAAATGACCCTTCCCAGCAGGGCAGTCCTTGGTAACAACCTTGGCAAGTCAGCCAGGAGGCAAACTTGTGTCTGTTTGACCCTCATGGTTGGAACCCAGGGAAATTCCCAGCTCCTGGGTTTTTCCCTGGTTTCCTATCTTTGGGTCATTGCTGGCCTACACATGCATCTTGGCGAGTTGGCAAACGAAAGGGGTCTTGTAGATGTTGACCTGGTTTAATTTGTGAAGAATATTCTGGTTTTATTAGTATTTGTAGAATTTCTGATAAACTTGAAGTCTAGACTTCGCTTTATTTTGTGCTCTTCATACCAATTTGTAAGCAAGTACCTTTAGCCACCACTGAGCAATCTCTCTAGCCCCTTAGCACCAATTTGTAAAGAAGGTGTGATGGGACTTGGTTGTCAGTTGATTGGACCTGGAATCCACAAGGAGGCAGGTCTCTAGGCAGGTCTGTGGGGGAAGAAGGCGCCCCATCCCCAGCATGGGCGGCACCATCTGCACCAAGTGAGGGAAAAGCAGTGTGCTCTGCCTGCCTGCCTTCGCTTGCTGGTGAGTGTGTCTGTCTGCTGCTGTGCTCCTGCACTGCATCAAAACCCAAGATCTTCAACTTCCAGCATGGCCTGAAGACCATAGGTTCTCCAGGAACCCTCCAGGCCCGTAGCGCCAGATCGGCACTGTTGAAACATCCAACTTGGTGGTCGAGCAGCTACTATGTTCTGGGTCTCTCCAGCCTGTAAAAAGCCATTGTTGGACTACCTAGCCTACACTGGCTGTCAGCCACTCTAGTTAAGATAGATATGTATCTATCTATATCCATACCTATATATCTATCTATCTATCCATTCTATTGATTCTGTTCTTCTAGAGAACCTTGATTAATATAGAAGGTATGCTTGAAGTGCCTGTAATTTCAAACATGTCCTGTCAGTTGAGCCATTTATGAATCTCTCTCTCTCAATAGGGTCTAATGTAGCCCAGGTTGACCTCAAACTTGCTATGTAGCTAAAAATAACCTTCACTTCTGGTTCTTCTCCTTCCTCTACCTCCACAGTGATAGAATGATGGGTATCTATCACCATGTCCAGTCCAGTTTATACTATGTTGTGGATCAAACTTGGCTTCGTACATGCCAAAAAAAGAAAAAAAAAAAAAAAAAAAAAAAAACACTTAGTGAACGGTATCTCCAGCATCCACAGTTTTTTTCCTAAGGTCAACATTTAAACTCAGGGACTCACACATGCCAAGCAAACACTCTGCCAACTGAGCTACATTCCCAGCCCCTAAAGTTTTTTCTAAGGTCAAAGTTTAATGCACCAATATAAAACTAGAACCCAATTCTCTAAAATAACAAGGCTCTCATAAAGTATTGTTTTGCTTTTATTAACATTTACACAAAAAATAGCTTAATGACTAGAGATTTTGTATATTATTAAGATGGTTACTCATATTTTTTCTGAATTTGCTGAATTTGTCAGATTTTTGACTACTAAGAAACTTGAGTTCTAATAGTCAAGTTTCATTAAGCATCTGCTTATCTTTAAGTTTTAAAAATGACTACCTCACAAGCAGCTAATTAAGAGATGTTAATAGAATTAACAGCATATTTGTGTGTATATGTGAGCAGGAATATGTAGTGCTGTAGTTTGAAATTAATCTAAAACTTATACACAAAATTAAAGGGTATGTAAATTGAATATGTCCAAGAGAACTAATAAATGCTTTCTTTTATACATGATTACATCTGGGATTTCAACATATGAAATGAAAAAAGAAGTTTGACATCTTTGATATGTTTAATTAGTATGGTCCTGGCACAATCTGCACTAATTATCTGAAAATGTTCTATGCAATGGACATAGTGAGACTGTTTCACAAGTTGCCAAGCCTTCTTTAATTTCTTTGGTGATTGCCTTATACAATTTTAGCAGGGTTGGGGAGATGCTCAGTGGATAAAGTGCTTTCATGCAAGCATAAGTGCCTGAGTTCGGAGCCTCAGAGCCAACATAAAGCCAAATGCTACAGCACTGGCATCTGTAATCCCAGTGCGCCTATACTCATGGGTCAGCTAGCCTTGTTAGCACTAGCATCTGAAATTCCAATGTGCCTACAGATGGGAGCAAGGTGGAAGTTCATGGGCCAGGTAGCCTGGTGAATGGGTCAGTGAACAATATGAATGAGAGGCCTTGCAAGCAAGGTGGAAGGCAAGGGCCGGCACCTTCCATAGTCCTCTGATGTCCACATTTACACCATTGAGTGTGCACGCCTACACTCATACACACATGTACATATTACACACATACACAAGTTCATAACTATTGTCTGTTGAGATTGTGTTCCAGAAGGTAAGAAACTCACCTCCTTCAACTAGGAAGTTAATATGTTTAACAGATGGAGGTGAAACTTAAGGTTGGCCTTCAAAGAGAGAAAGGTAGAAAAGAGTTCCCCCCTGCATCCAACAAAGAGAAGGCTAAATAGACCTGGAGACAAAGAACCCCCCCCCCCACAAGTTCAAAGAACGAATAAACCTGGGTGAGGTGGTTTGGGTGTAAAATATCCCCCATTGCCTCATGTGTCAGTCCCCAGCTGGCAGAGCCTTTAGGAGGTGGACCCTTGTTAGAGGAGTTGTGTCACTGGGGGTTGGTGTTGGGGTGTTGCAGCTCAGCTGTGGTGCCTTACTCACCTGGCTTTCTACTTCCTCCCTGCTGATGTCTTGATATGATGCTTGGCTTTCTGATCCTGCTATGCTTTCCCCATCATGATAAAACTATACATGAAGCTATAAGCCAGAAGTAAACTGCTTTCTTCCATAAGCTGCTTCTCATCAGGTATTTAATCTCAGCAACAAGGACATAATTACTGGTCCAGGGATCATAAAAAAAAAAAATAAAACCTGCCATATGTCTAGAAAAGTTGAACTGATTCTAATGGCATTGTTATTTCTCCTTTATTTCCCGTCCCTCCTTTCCTCCTCTTTTTCCATATCCTTGTCTCCTTTCTCCTTCCTCCACTGCATCCTCATTCTTCTCCCCTTTCTTTTTATAAAACAGTATGTCAGAGGCTCCAGATGTCTCTTCCATCTGCCTCTGGTGGGGCTGACAGGTTTTTCTTCACCCATCCATCAAGTGAGCATGCACACACATATACACACACATTGTATGCATAGTGAAGAGAACTGATTAGAAACAGAAAAAATATGGTATGCTTACAAGTACAGAAGTTTTAAAACAAAGCAAAAACCAAATAATAAATTGTTCAGTGATAGATATGTGTGGTGGTTTGAATGTAAATTGTCCAGTATAGACTCATGGTCAGGAGTGGGAAGCTCCAGGGCGATTCATAGAGCAGGTCAGCCCAGCTTGAAGAAGGCACGTGGAGTAGACATTCACAGACACCAGTGGTGATGCCAAGCAGGGCAGGGCAGAGCTGAGAACTTTACTCCACTCACAGGGTGCTTTTACTGGGAGTGTATGCACACGCACACTACATACAGAGATCTCATCTACACCATGAGGGGTGCTGAATCATAGTAATAATAATAATAAGTGTTAGCCATTTTGTATGCTTGGCCAGATGTCAAGCCTGTTAATGGTACATGACCCTGCACTCATGTGTTTGAATACTTAATCCCAAACTGGTGGGTGTAATTGGGACATGTATGGAGTCTTTAGGAGGCAGAGCCTTGCTGGAGGAAGTGTTTCACTGGGGGAGGGGGTGGCCATGAGGTGGTGCAGTCCAGTCCTGCTGAGTGCTCTTGAGCTTTACTACCTCCTTCCCAGCAATGTGACAGTATGACGCCTGGCTGTCTGCTCCTGCCATGCTTTTCCTGTCATGATAGAAGCTTCCTCTTGAAAGTAAAAGTCAAAAGAAAAAAAAAAAAAAAGAATTTTTTTCCTTCCATAAGCTGCTTCTGGTTGGGTATTTTTTCCCAGTAACAAGAAAATAATTGTAACTGAGAGGTGGGGCCACTGGTGTGATAAACCTGCCACATGGGTTTTGATCTTTTGGAAGTGATTTGTGGAAGGTGTGTGGGAGGATTTGACACATTGGACCAGAGATGCCTTACAATGTGGTAGGTAAAACTTGATGGGCCATTCTGGTGAGAGTGTGTAGGATCAGAATAAAGGAAGGAATGTGGACAATGAAGGCTTGGCTTATAAAATTGGAGGGGAAAATGATTTTGTTGGGAACTGGTACCAAGGTAGTTGTGGTGGTTTGATGCAGGTGTCTCTGATAAAGTTAGAAGTTCTGAATGCTAGGTTCCCACCTGATGGAGATTTGAGAATTAACAACTCCTGGAAGCAGTGTATTGTTGGGGGTGGGCTTATGGGTATTACAGCCAGTTTCCCCTTGCCAGTGTTTAGTGCACACTCCTATTGCTGTTGTCCACCTGATGTTGGCAAGGAGGTGATGTCCACACTCTGCTCATGTCATCATTTTCCCCTGCCATCATGGAGCGTCCCCTTGAGTCTGTAGCCAAAATAAACCTATTTTTTTTTCCTACAAGCTGCTCTCTTGGTCAGGTGATTTCTGCTAGCAATGTGAATGTGACTGCAACAGTAGTTCATGTAATATTCTGTCAGGGAACATGGCTGCATTCTGTCCATGTCCTGAGAACTTGAGCAAAGTTAAATTTTAAAGTAGTGGACTAATATGTTTGGGGGAGGACATTTCAAGATGGAAAAGCATACACTTTGTGTTCTGGCTTCTTTTTCCTGTTCTTATTCAGATATACAATGAAAGCTAATGATAATTCTTTTGAAAGGGCCTGATGGAAGAATGCTGAAGAGGTTTCCTGCTCCTCCAAGCTGGGCTTCATTGGATTGAGTTTGGAAGCATAAAAAGTGCACATAATGGAGGGTCATGGATCACACCACAGCTAAGCAACTGGGACAGTATCAAAGTTCCTGCAGAGGCCTTGTGAAGTCAATGCATGAACCATGGAGGTGAATTATGGATTTTGGAGGAAACCAAAAGTCCCAGGGATCAAACAAGTTACAATAGGATTTGATTTTGTCCCCCCTCTGATTTCTGTTTGATTTTTTTATTTGAGTTTTTTTTATTACTTATGTACAGAGGGTGTATACAGCTATGTTTATACCATTGTTAGCCTCCTCCCTAACCTTCCCCCTCTGCAGGGACCCTCCTCACTGGGGAATGTGAGTCATGCATTGTGGGGTTAGCCTTCAATTATGGGTAAGAGACAATTTCTCTCTGTATAGTGTCCCTACATGTGGCTCTATCAATCTTTCTACACCCTCTTCCACAAATTTCTGTGAGCTATGATGGGTTGGTTTTAGGTCTACTTCAGTGATGAGGTCTTGGGAGCCTCTGTGTTTCTGGATATCTGGTTTGGTAGGAGTTGAGTGTTTTCTACGTCTATCTCCTTCACCCTTATGCAGGAAGCAGGTTCACCAAGAAAGCAGCACTCTTGCTCATTTCTCCAATTACGCTTGGTTCTAGTTGGGACCCTGGTGTGGTGTGATGGGCTGATGCTCTCTTCAGGATCTGTGTCCATCTGAAAAAGAGAAGCAAATTCTCCAACAGAGAATGAAGTCATAACCAGATAAATGGGATAACCATTATTATTTTTGAGAGGATTTAATAGGTTTAGGCCCTCTTGTAGCCCACAATTGGTGGGAGCTTGATAATGGAGAGTGGGCTTGTATTTTGGATATGGTTCTAACTTGATTCCCAGATCCAGCAATAGGTTCCATTCCACTGAGCAGATCTCTTAGCCAAATCAAGAGCAGTTGGTTACCCACCATGGTTGTGTGCCACTATTGCACTTGTGTGAGCATCACGTCAGGTTGTTTGCTGCTGAGCAGCTTTGACATGAGTTGCTTGGACAGATGTTGGTCATTTTCCCCCAGTTGCTCATGTAGCACCTTCTGGCATTAGAAGAGCTAACTGACTGGGGACTGACTCTCTTCTAGATTCCAGCCAGGTCACTCCATGTTCTGTACCAACAGCATATGGTGTCTTTGGCATTAGGGACTTACCATTAACCTTTGGTGAGTCATCAAATACTCTGTCTTCTTTTGGGAAACCTTGTAGGTCTCTCTGGTCAACAGCTCATTGTGGATGTTAACCACATGCTAGTACTGGGAGTTAGAGGCCAGCGCCAAGGAAAAGAAGGAAGAAAAACATAGGTAGTATAAAAGAGATAGAGACAAGAGGGGGAGAGAGAGAGAGAAACAGGAGAAGATTAAGGTTAGTCTTCATCATATGCTTTCCAGGGCCCTGTGATTCAGGTGTTTCCTCTAAGGACCTGATGAAGGTTCAGCCATTTAGTCTGTCTTTTAGGATGTAGAATTTTATGGTACCATTGCCATTTGGGTCCAGTGTTGTGTCCCTCCCACCTAGATTTGATATTTTTCCAGATATCTTTCATTGGACCACTGTTACCTTGCTATGCCTCAATTCCTCCATTCTGAAATGGAAAGATTAGCTCTTTGCCATTATATGTTGGAAATATGTAATTTGTGATTTGATTTTATAGGGATCACAGTTAAGAGAGTGCCTTAAGTTTCAGGTGAGACTTGGTACTTATTTTGAGAAACAGAGAGGGAGGGAAGGAAAGGAGAAGATGGGAAGAGGGAGAGAGAGAGAATGGGAGAATGGGCACACCAAGGCCTCCTGACACTGCATATGAAATCCAGACACATGTGTCATTTTGCATGTATGGCTTTAAATGAGTATTGGGAAATCAGACCTGATCTGGCAGGCTTTGCATGCAAGTGCCTTTTACTGCTAAGCTATCTACCCAGCCTGAGACTTGGGACTTTTGAACAGTGTTGGAACTGACAAAAACTGTAGAGATTAGGGGTAAAATGTGGTGGTTTGAATGTAAAATGTCACTATAGACTCTGTGTTTGGATACTTGTTCCCAACTTGGTGGCACTGTTTGTGAAGTTTGTGCAGTCTTTAGGAGGTGGAGTCTTGCTCAAGGAAGTATCCTACAGGGTTGGGGGGGGGTGGACTTGAGGTGTTATATTCCAGCTCTGAGCTTTTCTACTTCCTTCCTATGATGTGCCATTGACTATCTGCTTGTGCCATGCTCACCCCGCCATAATACAGCCTTCCTCTCAGAACTGTAACCTGAATAAACCCTCTCCTCCCATAAGCTACGGCGTTTTGTCCTAGTGATGAAAAGGTAACTGTTACAGGAGGTGATTAAATCCCGAGTATCTTGTGTTATGATTCAGTCAGTGACACTCCCCACCACCACCACTTGCTGGTGCCCTATTCTAGAATTTCTCACCCTCTATAACCATGAACCAAATGAAGCTGTACCTTTTACCTATCAGCCAGCTTTAGGTATTTCGTTACAGCAAAGGAAATCAGAGCAAGGCACCTGTCTATCTCTTCTTCCCCTGGCTGTGTCAGTAGCTTGATGTCTTTCTAAAGGTTTATCTAGCCAAACCTCCTCCCCACTTTGAGATTGCCCTCAAGGAGCATGAGACAAGAGAGCTTTCTGGCTTCTTATCTCCTTGGCCTTCCCTAGTTCCCTCTGTCCTAAATGTTCTTGTTTTGGAACAGTGAACTTTCATGCTCTCACCTTCCCTGGCAGGGAATTCCCATTGACTTGTGATTGTTTGTTGCCTAGGGGTAACATGGTGTCTTGTAGTTCATTCATAGTGGCCAAAGGGATTTTTATTTATTGGGCTCACAAGAAGCTGGATATGGCCATAATGGAGTGATTAAGAGCATGGGCTAGCCAGCCAACTAAAAGCTGGAAAAAGCTGCACTGTATGCAGCCTTATGGGAGACAGAAGTCATCAGCAGTGAAAACTGGACACTAGAAGCCTCAAGTTTGGCCAGACAGGGCAAATAACTGAATGAGTGCAATAGTGGCATGTATGCTTTTGGGGAAACCAACTGCTCTCTAATTGGACTGAAGGCCCGCTCTATGAGAGGGAATACATGCCTGGTACTGAAAACCTAGTCAAAAGCCTATTGCAGGGAAAGTCATGAACTTCAGGGGTATAAGGCCTGCTCTTGTCTGGATAAGTACATATATTATTCTCACCAAATTGCCCTGAAAGCACTACACTTAATGTTCATATTCATATATTAATGCTACTCTCACTTCTGGTTATAGAAGCTTCTCTTTTCAGATGGCGATGACCACTGGGATGACTCAAAAGGCAACATAATGCTGAGAAGAAGGGATGGAAGAGTGTCCAGCACTGAAACATCTCACACCCTCCAAGGTTTAGGGTCCAAAGCGGAAGAGGTGGCAGAAAGAATGTAAGAGCCAAAGGAAGGGTACCACTCCTTACATACAACTGTCTGGACAGAAATTGGTCTCGATATCCATGACCTCACAGTGCCTAGCAATACCTACACAAGACCCTCATAATAGGAGAAAAAGATGATGACATCAAAGTAAAAGAGAGACTAATGGAGAGAGGGAGGGGATATGACAGAGAAGAGTTATGAAGGGAAAATGGGGGAGGGGCGGGAAATACCATGGTTTGTTGTCTGTAAGTATAGAAGTTGTCAATAATATATATATAATATATATATATATAATATATATGTATATTATGATATCATATAAAAGAACATGGGCTAGAATAGGACAACATATGTTGCCCCCATTGCATGGGATAATATTGTAGCATGAAGGTTCTATTTAACATTAGTAATAGACAAAATGGCACCTTATGGTAGAAGAACACATATTAACAATCATGTGGCTGTCCCTGAGGAGTTATTGGCAGTTAGTTGTTGCTGGGGGAGAAGGGCTCATCTTCTTGAGTGGTGGAGCCACTGGTAAAGTTGCCCCTAATCTGGCAAGTAAGCCCCACCTGTGCTCATGCAGGCAACCCTAATTAAACGCAGTGGCTCACACACACACAAAAAAAATAGAAATGATGTAGAATGGGGACTAGTTGTGAAGAGATTTAGCAGGAGTGAGAGGTAAAAGAGAAAGTAATGCAGGTGAATATGATATAAAATATTATATATACTTATGAAGTTGTCAAAAATTTAAGAGAGAAAGAGGTATACAGAGAAGGAGAGAGAATGGGTGTGCCAGGGCCTCCAGCTACTGCAAAAAAACTTCAGATGCATGCGCCGCCTTATGCATCAGGCTTATGTGGATCCTGGGGAATTGAACCTGGGTCCTTTGGCTTTGCAGGTAAGCACCTTAACCACTAAGGCATCCTTCCAGCCCATGAAAATAATAAATTTTAAAAAATCACTTATAAGAGACTTCAAGAGATCAAGGGGCTAGGAAGATGGTTCAGTGGTTACAGGTGCTTGCTCTGCAGTCTATCAACCACAAGCTTGCCAAATGGAGTTCAAATCCCCAGCATCGACATAAAGTCAGGTGCAAATGTCTGTGATCTCAGCCTGCCTATGTCAATGGGAGGATATGGTCCACTAGTCCAGCCTTCTCTGAGATAAAAACAAGAGTGACCCTGTCTCAAACAAGGTGGAATGAGAGGACCAATATGCTGAGGTTGTCCACTGACCTCTACATGTGTGTCATGGCATGCACATACCCATATATCCCATCACATACACATGTATACATACACATACATAGAGTGAAAAATTAAATCAATAGAGGTCAAGCACTCCAGTCCTGTGTGTTGAGCACTGTGCTGGTACACAAAACATTTCATGAACGGATAATTATACTCCATACTTTTTCAGGGCCAAGCTGGCCTTATCTCACTGTGTCACTCCTAACAGAGTGAGTAGTCCTTGTGGGCAAAGTCTGTGTCCCACAGGGACCTGAGAAGGCCAGCTCTCCACATTATACGTGCCCTGTGCCAAGCAATGGACAAAAGTGGACATGTGAGGACATCTGTGTTGTGTTAGGAGGAGTGATTGACATCTTGCCTGGTGGTTGGTGTCTCAATTGGTGGTGGCCATTCCCCTGCTTCTCCATCTCTCCCCTGGTGTGTCAGGGAATGCTGTGTAATTTAATGTGGACCAGTATGAAAAATTTATTTTTACTAAAACTAAAGCCAACACACTGTTAAACTGTACAGTCTGTGATGTGTGGGTGCTGATGCTCATCAATAAAGGACCCCAGCACATGCGATGGGGTCACCCACATTCAGGGTGGGTTTTGCCTCCTCAATTAACACTTTCTGGAAACACCTTCACAGATACACCCAGAGGTGTGTTTCTATGGTGATTTCAAATAGTGTCAAGTTGACACTGCTGATTAACCATCATAGTCCCAACCCATTAAATTGGAGACCCTTTCAAGAAATGAGTGGTTATAACCCAGAAAAAATTTTTTTTTTTTTTTTTTTTTTTTTAGGCAAGAGCTTTTATTTATATAGGGAAGAACTGATTTCATATTTAGTGAAAAAAATGAATTTTTGAAAAATACTTAGATTTATAATACAGAGTACCTGTCCCTCTATGGGGAAACTGAAAATGACCGTATGTTATAACAGTTACTTGTAGTTAATAGCACACTAGGACATACAATATTCCCACCAACGCTCCAGAAGTGGTCTTACTGTTGTAGACAATATCTTATGAGATGAGCAGATACCTTTCCTGTTACTTACTGTGACCTCTTGTTGAAATCTCTCACCCTCTATCTCTCGGGAGCAGCTATGGAAGGGAAATATATTTCTATTTTCTTTTTTTTTTTTTTTTTTTTTTTTTTTTTTTTTTTTATTAGTCACTTCTGTATTCAGCAAATACAGTCAGTTTGGTACCATTTTTAGGCTCATCCGTGACCTACCCCCTCCCCTTGGCCCCTCCTTGTTGAGGTATGCGGGTCGTGCATTGTGGAGTTAGCCCACAGTTATGGGTAAGCTAAATGTCTCTGCATATCATGACCCAACATGTGACTCTGACATTCTTTCCGCCCCCTCTTCCGCAAAATTTCCCTGAGCCATGTTGGGTTCATTTTTGGTCTGCTTCAGTGATGAGGTGTTGAGGGCCTCTGAGGCTCTGGCTCTCTGATTTGGTAGGAGTTGATTTTTCTCTATGCTGATCTCCTTCCCCCTTGTGCTGGTGTCCGGTTCATCAGGAAAAACAGCCCCCTTGCTTGTTTCTCGAAGTTTTCTTAGTTTCAGCCGGAGCCCTTTTGAGGTATGATGGGGTGGCTCTCTCCTTAGGGTCTACATCTATCTGAAAAAGAGAAGCAGATTCTCCAACGGAGAGTAAGTTAGCACCAGGACAAATGAGATAACCCTTACTTTTTTTTTTTTTATAGAGAATTTAATATGTGTAGGCCCTCTTGTAGCCCACAATTGATAGTAGGTTGATACTGGAGAGTGGGCTTATGTTTGGATATGGTTCTGACTTGTTTCCCAGCTCCAGCTATGGGTCCCATACCAGTGAGGGGATCAGTTAGCCAAATTGAGAGCAGTTGGTTCCCCACCATGGCTGTGTGCCACCACTGCACTTGTGTGGGCATCACAATAAGTTATTTGCTGCTAAGTAGGTTAGACCATGCGTTGCTTCGATAGATATTGGTCAATTTCCCCCAGTCGCCCATGTAGCACCTTCTGGCACTAGATGCGCTGACTGTCTGGGGACTGACTCTCATCCAACTTCCAGCCATGCCATTCTAATTTGCATGTCAATCACATAAGGTATCTTCAGCAGTAGGGTCTTACCACTAACCTTTGGTGGGTCATCAAGTACTCTGACAGAAATCTGTCTGTCTTTTAGGAAACCTGTAGGTCTCTCTGATCAAAAGCTCATTGTGGATGATAGCCCCATGCTGGTTCTGGGAGTTACAGGTCAGTGCCCACTAAGAAAATGAGGAAAAAGATAACTAATATACAAGAGTTAGAGATAAGAGAGAGAGAGACAGGGAGAGGGGAAGTGAGGGAGGGAAGATGTAGGAGACTAAGGTTAGTCTTAATCTTACCCTCTCCAGTGTCTTGTGGTTCAGGTGTTCCCTGTAAGGGCCTGGTGAAGGACCAGCCATTTGGTCTATCTTTTAGTAAGTAGAAGATTATGGTACCATTGCCGTTTAGGTCTAGATTTGTGTTTCCCACCCCTTTGATGCCCTCCCCTCCCTCCCCTTCCATCCTAGTGTCTAATCTAGGAGATGCTTGCTGGGTATTTAAGGTATCTTTGGTAGATTCAGGTTAGGTGCTGTAGATGAGTGAGACTATGTGGCGATTTTTTTTCTGTGACTGGGTAAGTTCACTGAGAATGATCTGTTCCAGGTTCAACCATTTTTCCTCAAATTTCATTGTGTCATTTTTTCTTACTGCTGTATAGAATTCCATTGTGTAGATATACCACATCTTAGTTATCCATTCTTCTAGTGATGGACATCTGGGTTGATTCCAGCTCTTAGCTATTACAAATTGAGCCGCTATAAACATGGTTGAGCAAATCTCTTTAGTCTGTGGTTTGAAGGTTTTAGGGTAGATGCCCAGTAAGGGAATAACTGGGTCTGTTGGTATCTCTATACTCAGCTTTTTCAGAAGTCTCCATATTGCTTTCCAAAGTGGTTGTACCATCCTACATTCCCACCAACAGTGGATGAGTGTTCCTACTTCTCCACATCCTCGCCAGCATTTATTTTTATTTGATCTTTTGATGCTTGCTATCCTTATTGGGGTAAGGTGGAATCTCATAGTTGTTTTAATTTGCATTTCTCTGATGATTAGGGATGATGAACATTTTCTTAAGTGTATGTTTGCCATTTCTATTTCTTCCTCTGTGAACTGCCTGTTCAGCTCTTTGCCCCATCTTGTGAGTGGGGTGTTTGACTTCTTACTGTTTAGATTTTTGAGTTCTTTGTAGATTCTAGAGATTAGTCCTCTATCAGTTGGATAACCCACAAATATTTTCTCCCATTCTGTGGGTAATCTATTGGCTTTGCTAATTGTATGCTTGTCTGTAAAGAAACTCCTCAGCTTCATGTGGTCCCATTGGTTGAGTGATGGTTTAAGTTCATGAGCTACTGGGGTTTTGTTCAGGAAGTCTTTTTCCATTCCTATATCATGGAATGTACTCCCTAAATTTTCTTCCAGTAGTATTCGAGTTTCTGGTTTTATATTGAGATCTTTGATCCATTTGGACTTGAGTGTAGCGCATGGTGAAATGTGTGGGTCAAGTGTTAGTTTCCTGCATATGGTTATCCAGTTTGTCCAGCACCATTTGTTGAAGATGCTGTCTTTTTTCCAGCGTATATTGTTTGGGCCTTTATCAAATATCAAGTAGCTATAGTTGCTTGACCCAAAGTCCGGGTCCTCAAGTCTATTCCATTGATCTATAGTCCTGTTTTTATGCCAGTACCATGCTGTTTTTATTACTATGGCTTTGTAATATAGCTTTAGATCAGGTATGGTGATGCCTCCAGAGGTATTTCTTTTGCAGAGGATATGTTTGGAAATGCGAGGCCTTCTGCCTTTCCATATGAAATTTGAGATCATTTTTTCTATCTCTGTGAAGAACACTGTGGGGATTTTAATTGGTATTGCATTAAATCTGTAAATTGCCTTTGGTAGGATTGTCATCTTCACAATGTTAATTCTGCCTATCCAGGAACATGGGAGGTCTTTCCATTTTCTCAAGTCCGCCTCAATTTCTTTTTTGAGTGTTTTTATGTTTTCATTGTATAGATCTTTCACTTCCTTGGTTAACGTTATTCCAAGGTATTTTATTTTTTTTGTCGCAATTGAAAATGGGACGATGTCCCTTATTTCTTTTTCTGTATCTTTGTCCTTTGCATAAAGGAAGGCTACTGATTTTTGTGCATTGATTTTGTATCCTGCTACTTTGCTATAGGAGTTAATCACCTTCAGGAGTTTTGGGATGGAGTCTCTCGGGTCTCTTACATATATAATCATGTCATCTGCGAATAAAGCTAACTTAACTTCCTCCTTTCCAAATTGTATCCCTTTTATTTCCTTCTCCTGTCTTATTGCTTGAGCTAGGACTTCCAGAACTATATTGAAAAGCAGAGGTGAGAGTGGACAACCCTGTCTTGTTCCTGATCTTAATGGGAATTCCTCCAGTCTCTCTCCATTAAGTATTATTTGGGCCTTCGGAGCTTCGTATATTGCCTTTATTAGGTTAAGATATGAACCAACCATGCCAACTCTCTCCAATGTTTTGAACATGAAGTGGTGTTGAATCTTGTCAAAGGCCTTTTCTGCATCTATCGAAATGATCATGTGGTTTTTATGTTTAACCTTGTTTATGTGGTGTATTACATTGACAGATTTCCGTATGTTGAACCACCCCTGTGTTCCTGGAATGAATCCCACTTGGTCAAGGTGGATAATGCTTTTGATGTGTTGTTGGATTCGGTTTGCAAGGATTTTGTTTAGGATCTTTGCATCTAAATTCATCAGGGAAATAGGCCGGTAGTTTTCTTTTCTTGTGGCATCTCTGCCTGGTTTTGGAATTAGGGTGATGCTAGCTTCATAAAAGGAGTTGGGTAGCTTTCCCTGTTCATCAATTGTGTGGCACAGTTTGAGGAAGATTGGTTTGAGTTCTTCCATGAAGGTTTGATAGAATTCAGCTGAGAAGCCATCTGGTCCTGGGCTCTTCTTTTTTGGGAGGTTTTTTATTACTTTTTCAATCTCCATGAGTGTGATGGGTTGATTGAGGTGATTAATCTGCTCTGTGTTTAGCTTTGGTAGATGGTATGCGTCCAAGAATTTATCCATCTCCTCCACATTATCCAGTTTTGTGGAGTAGAGGTTTTTGAAATAAGTCCTGATGATTCTCCCAATTTCACTTATGTCTGTTGTGATCTCTCCTTTTTCATTTTGAATTTTGTTAATTTGAAGCTTCACCTTTTTTTGCTTGATCAGATTGGCCAGGGGTTTGTCAATCTTGTTTATTTTTTCAAAGAACCAGCTCTTTGTTTTGTCAATTGTCTTAATTGTTTCCTTGGTTTCCAATTCATTGATTTCTGCTCTGATTTTAATTATTTCTTTCCTTCTGGAGCTCTTTGGGTTGGATTTTTCTTGTTTTTCCAGTGCCTTTAGGTGGATGGTTAGGTTATTGATTTGGGACCTTTCTGTCTTTTTTACGAAGGCATTGAGTGCTATGAATTTTCCCCTGAGGACCGCCTTCATTGTGTCCCATAAGTTTTGATACGATGTGTTCTCATTGTCGTTCAATTCCAGAAATTTTGCAATTTCATTTTTTATTTCATCCACTATCCATTTATTGTTTAAAAGTGTGCTGTTCAGTTTCCAGGTGCCTTTGGGATTCTTGGTGGGTCTTTTATTGTTGATTTCTAGCAATATAGCATTGTGATCTGATATCATGCAGGGAATTATGTCAATCTTCCTAAATATGTGGAGGCAGTCTTTGTGACCCAATATATGGTCTATTTTAGAGAATGTTCCATGGACTGCTGAGAAGAATGTGTAATCTGTGGATTTGGGATGGAATGTTCTGTAGATGTCCGTTAGGTCTAAGTGATCTATGGTTTTGTTGAGCTCTCTTACTTCCCTGTTGAGTTTCTGTTTGGATGATCTGTCTATTACTGATAATGGTGTATTGAAGTCCCCAGCTATGATGGTGTTTGTGGTTATTTCTGTTTTATTGTCAAGTAGGTTTTGTTTTATGAACTGTGGTGCCCCTGTGTTTGGTGCATACAGATTTATGATTGTAATATCCTCTTGATGGATCGTTCCCTTGATAAGTAGGAAGTGGCCTTCTTTGTCTTTTTTGATTATATTTGGTTTGAAGTCTATTTTATCCGATATTAATATAGCTACACCTGCTTGTTTCTTATTCCCGTTTGCTTGGAATACTGTTTTCCACCCTTTCACCCTGAGGAGATGTCTGTCTTTAATGGTGAGGTGGGTTTCTTGAAGGCAACAGATTGAGGGGTCTAATTTTTTGATCCATCCTGTTAGCTTGTGTCTCTTGATGGGTGAATTAAGGCCATTAATATTTAGGGTAATGACTGTGAGATTTGATTTGATCCCTGCCATATTGTGATGGTAAATGTGGGTTGGAGTTTTCATGGACATTGAAGTTTTTTGTGCCTACTCTGAGTTTGGTTGTTGTGATCTGCTTCTTGTAGGCAATTGTGTTTGATTATTTTTTTCTTCTCTGTGTAGAATTTCCTGAAATACTCTCTGTAGGTTTGGTTTTGTGTTCATATAATTGTAAAGCTGAGTTTTGTCATGGAAAGTTTTTTGTTCACCATCTATTATGAGGGATACTTTTGCTGGGTAGAGTAGTTTGGGTTTGAAGCCATAGGTTCTTAGACTTTGCAGTGTTTCATTCCAGGCCCTTCTAGCTTTCAGGGTTTCCATTGAGAAGTCTGAAGTAATTCTGATGGGGTTACCTCTGAAGGTGGTGTGCTGTTTTTCCCTAGCTGCTTTTAGGATTTTCTCTTTGGTGTCAATGTTTAGAGTCTTAATAATAATATGTCTTGGAGAGTTTCTCCTTTGGTCCAGTCTGTTTGGAGTTCTATTGGCTTCTTGTATCTTGATGGGCCTTTCTTTTAAGAGATTGGGGAAGTTTTCTTCAATTATTTTGTTAAATAAGTTCTCCATGCCTTTGGTCTGGATTTCTTCTCCTTCTGGTATTCCAATGATCCTGATATTTTGACGTTTAACTGTATCCCACAATTCCCTCATGTTCTGTTCACAGGAGCTTTTAAACTTACTGAAATTTTTGAACTCTCTAACTGTTTCTTCCATCTTGTCTTCCAGATCAGAGTTTCTATCCTCCACTTGGCTGACTCTATTCTTGAGAGCTTCTAGTGAGTTTTGGGCTTGTTCAATTAAGTTTGCATTTTCTATTATTTTTCTATGTATAATTTCCATCCCTCTGTCAAGCTCCCTTTTCACATCATTTTCTGATTTTCTTGATGATTCTTGGAGTTCATCCTTGCATTTCTTTATGTCTTCATTTAGCATGGTCAGCTGATTTTTAAGGTCTTCTTTTTTTTCACTTTCCCTCAAATCTCTTAACTCTCTTTGAAATCCTTCCATTTTCTTATCTAATCCTTCCAATTTCTTATCTATTAGTTCTAGTTTAGTGATGGCAGCATCCACACGATTGTCTGCCCTTTGTTGCTTTCCTGCAAGTTCTACCAATAGGTTGGTTAGAGTTGCATTGCTCATAGCTTCAATGTGGTGTTCTGGTCCTATTTGTTCTTCTATGTTTTGGTTAGAAGTATTCGTTGTGGGAGTGGGTGATCTAATTGGATTTTCTTGCATTTGATTATTCATGTTATTTCTTTTGCGCTGTGTTCTGCCCATGACAGTGTATGGGCAGATAAGTGGGCGTATCAGCCTGGGCTCAAGAACAATGGGAATCTTATGCAGCCTGGGGGCGTTGCCAAGAAGCCTGGGCTTTGGCTGTCACTTGCCAAAGCCGCCTATCTACTGCCTGGCAGGGGCGCCGAAGTTGCCTGAGTTCTCAAGCGGTAATGTGCCAAGGCTGCCTGCGTTCGAACTAGGAGTGGCACTGAGGCACCAAGCACTGATGCCGCCCGAACTCTGGCTGGGCACGCTAGGAACCGGCAGCAGTCTGCGCTCCCCCGCCACAGGACAATTGTGGACAGCTGCGCGGCAGACAGAGGGCAAGTGGAGGAGAGTGCGGAGCAGTCTAAGCTTCCGCACGCAGGGAATAATCTCACTTGCCAAAGCCGCCTATCTACTACCTGGCAGGGGCGCCAAGGTTGGTTGAGTTCTCAAGCGGTATTGTGCCACAGCTGCCTGCGTTCGAGCTAGGAGTGGCACTGAGGCACCAAGCACTGAAGCCACCCAGGCTTTGGCTGGGAACGCTGGGACCGGAAGCAGTCTGCGCTCCCCCGCCACAGGACAATTGTGGACAGCCGCGCGGCAGACAGAGGGCGAGTGTACGAGAGTGCGGAGCAGTCTAAGCTTCTGCACGCAGGGAATAATCTCACTTGCCAAAGCCGCCTATCTACTACCTGGCAGGGGCGCCAAAATTGTTTGAGTTCTCAAGCGGTAATTTGCCAAGGCTGCCTGCGTTCGAGCTAGGAGTGGCACTGAGGCACCAAGCACTGAAGCCGCCCAGACTTTGGCTGGGAACGCTGGGAACCGGAAGCAGTCTGCGCTCCCCCGCCACGGGACAATGGCGGCCCGCCGGTGCGGCAGGCAGGTAGGGGGTGGCACCTGAGCTGACGCAAGCGAGAGATACAGTCTGAGCTTGTGGGACTGGGCACACTCAGTAGGTGGGCGAGTGGACGAGGGTGCGGAGCAGTCTAAGCTTCCGCGCGGAGGGAACGATCGGCGCGCAGTGGCAGCCATGCGGGCTCCGGAGCAGCAGCAGCGGCAGGGGTGGAGCTTTGAACACGGCGGTTATTTGGGGCGAGGGGTGCCTACCCGCCCAAAAGGGGACCAGCAATTCCCTGTTCCCCCACCTCTGTGCCCTCCCAGATTTCTCTCCCCTAAAAGCCACTATATACCCTTAATATCTTGCCTTTCTTTCCCCGGGATTTGCAGCGCAGCTAGGCGGTCGCCATCTTGGCCGGAAGTCCCGAAAAAAAATTTTTTTGAAGTAGCATCTCACTTTTGCCTAGGTGCCCTGGAGCTCTCTCTGTACCTTGTTTTCAGTGAACTTTAAAACTTGGAAGTTCATTTTCTTTCTTTCTTTATTTTATGTTATTTATTATTTATTAGTGAGAGAGAGAGAGAGAGAATATGGTCACGCCAGGGTCTCTAGCCACTGCAACTTAACTCCAGATGCATGTCCCACCATATGCATCTGGCTTATGTGAGATCTGGGGAATTGAACCTGGGCCTTAGGCTTCACAGGCAAATACCTTAACTGCTAATTCATCCTTCCAGCCCCATTTTCTTTTTTGTAATGAGAAAGAGAGAGAGAGAGAGAGAGAGAGAGAATATTGGCACACCAGGGCCTCTAGCCACTGCAGTGGAACTCCAGATGCATGTACTACCTTTGTGTGTCTGACCTATGTGGGTTCTGTGAGTCAAACCTGGATCCTTAGGCTTCACAGGCAAATGCCTTACCTGCTAAGCCATCTTCCCAGCCGAAGTTGATTTTCTTGAGATCCTAGATAACATAAAATGTAGGCTTTCAGAGGAAAGAAAAGAATTGCTAACTAAAAGGTGGCCTTTATATCTTGGAGGCTGAGCTGTAGAGCTGAGTTTAAAGTAGTGTAAAAAGCCAGGATGTGATATAAATATAAAGCCTTCATTCTTCCAGAGGGGATAGAAGAGCTCTGAATGGGGAATGTGATGGTTGTCATCTTGACAGGATTTAGAATCACCATGGAAACAAATCTCTGGTCATGTCTGTTAGGGATTTTCACATCATTAGGAGAAAGAAATCCAGCCCATAGGATGGTGCCACTCATATTAGGGTGGGTCTTCCCACCTCAGCAAATCTAGCTGGTGCTTTTTCTTACCTTCCTGGCTGTGACTAAGCTGACACCTTTCCAAGGACCCTCCAGGGTTTGTTTTCTGAGACGTGTGGGCCATGCCATCCTCTGATACCCCATCCCCCAGCCTTGTCCTCTTGGAGCTTTGGAAATGTGGTCTGAGGTTGGAGGGTTTTAAGCAGAGTAGTTAGAGGAGTTCATCCTGGCTGGTGGGAGAAGAGTGAAGTAATAGAGACGAGTAGATGCGTGTGTGGGTGGGTACCTTCAGTGACTTCGCCTAGCACTTTAAGTTTTAATAATACAATATTAAATACTTCATCAAATCTACTGTTTCCTATGGTATTGCTATTCTCATTTTGCTATGAATTTTACCTTGCAGCGTCTACTTGCAAATGGGTTTATGGAGTTCAGGAAGGGTCCTTAAACTCCAAAACCTGAGTTCATGTCTGTTTTACCAAAAACACGGGGGGTGGGAGGGTTAAAACAAGACCTAGAAGGATAATTTATGAACCCTTACATATTTATTCAGGAATGTACGAGGGAGAGGCAGGGTCCACGACCGATGAAGGGGAAATGGATACACCCCTGTGTCTGAGAGCCCATGTGGGAAGTGAGCATGGGCTGATGCATGAAATGGGATTTAGGAAGGAAAGAGAAAAAAAGTATAGAAAGCTCCCTCCTTAGGGAAGGCAGGAGGGGGTAGAGAGCACATGTGGGAGTAGGGGCCTGGCAGGCTTACTAGGACAGGCATCTGTAAATTCAGGACAACAGAGGCCTTGCCCACCGGGTGAGGATCTATATACAATCTTACTGTTGTGGGCTTTACCCTCAGATGCCACAGGGTCTTAGAGAGGGCTGATTGCTCTGGGCTCAGGGGCTGGTTCAGGAAGAGGTCAGTGCACCTGAGCTGGAGGTGAGAGAGCTGAGTGGATGAGATTGGAGCAGTCACTGGATTTCAGTTCTGCTGCAGCAAGGGCTGGGCTGTGACATAAGCAGCCCCTTGTGTTCCAGACCACAGGACGATCAATTTACGATTTTTCTTATGAGCCTTTTTCTAACTATCTACCTAATAATTATCTAATTAGTTCCCTCTCATGCAGTCATAATTGTAAGGTTCCAAATTTAGAAAACCATGGACAACATTTCTTGTTGAGCCCATGGTATTTATTTAATGCCATCCAGGATGCTGGTGGGGCTCAAGCAAAGAGAGAAAGCCGGAGTGGGCTCTGAGTCCCCTAGCACAGTTTTAAGGTGTCCTTAAATGGAGAGGGGGAAGGTTAGTGTGATAGTTAAGGTGTTGTCAACTTGATCTGTTTAGTAATCCACAGAAATCCCTTTCAGGTGGGTCTCGGAAGTTGCTTCCAGGAAAGATCAACTAAAGGAGGAAGTCCTTCCCCCAGAGTGAGTCCATCCACAGAGGAAGCCCCTCTCAGAGGGGGACTTCATATAAGGAAGCTAGGGGTGAAAAGAGCCCCTTCCTTCCTTCCTTCCACTTGGCTGCCAGAGCTGCTCGCTGCCTTCCAGCATAGATTGAAGATCAGCAGGGACTGAAGACCAGCATCAGCTGAAGACCCGCGTGGATTGAAACCCAGCGGCTCCTCAGGAAGCCTCCAGGCCTTCTGATGCCATCTGCAGTGCCAGGTCAGGATTTCTGAGGCATCTGGCTACATGGACTGATCAGCTACCAGGTTCCGTGATTCTCTGGCCTGCAACTGCTATTGGACTACTGTAAACTAATCCAATAAATTCCCTTTTTAAAATAATTCATTCTAGCAGTTCTGTTCCTCTAAAGAACCCTGACTAATACAGTTAGTATTCTGCATAGTAGGGTGTAAGACCCATGGCTGGCTGGCTGGATTGTCTGAACTGATGCTATCTGTTTCACATGGATATGAGAAATCATGCTGGAGTCATGTATGCTGTGTCAGCCATTATAAGGTGGGCTTCTCATCTCTCAGGTGTTAGCTCCAAGCAAGGGGCTGTTTTCTCCCATCCAGGCCATAAGGGCTTAGGAATTACCATAATAGAATGTGTTGCTTCCAAGGTCCCAGACTGGAGTCGGGTTTGATTTTCAGGGAGGGAGTAGAAGCAACTCTGTGAAACCTCAAGTTGGTTTGAGAGAAGGAACTCAGGGAGTGACAATTGTCTTTTTGCATTTTCTCCTTTAATTCTATTATATAACAAGTTATGCCCATAGTCTACCTCTATGGAATTGTTATCTTAATGTTTTGAAATAGTTTTTAAGACAATGCTGGATGCTACTATGTGTGTCTGGGGGGGCATGCATACCCATGCTTGTATATGTATGTCACAGTGTGCATGTGGAAGTCAGAGGACAACCTCAGGGCGTCAGTCCTCACCTTCCACCTTTGTTACAGTCCGGTTCTCATTGCTGCCAGAAAACACTCAACCAAGAGCAGCTTTTGGGGGAAAAGAGGTTAATTTTGGCTTACAGGCTCAAGGGGAAGCTCCACAATATCAGGGGAAAACAATGGCATGAGCAGAGGGTAGACATCACCCCCTGGCCAATTTCAGGTAGACAATAACAACAGGGGAGTGTGTCAAACACTGGCAAGGGGGTACTGGCTATAACACCCACAAGTCTGCCCCCAACAATACACTTCCTCCAGAAGGCGTTAATTCTCAAATCTCTATCAGCTGGGAATCTAGATTCAGAACACCTAAGTTTATGGGGGCCACCTGAATCAAACTACCACATTCTGCCCCTGGCCTCCATAAACTGATAACCATACATGATGTAAAATGCAATGCATTCAGTCCAACGTTAAAAGTCCCCACATTTTTTATCAATCCTAATGAGTTCAAACATCCCTGTAATCCAAGGTCTTCTAACAGCCATACCAAAAAAAAAAATACCATAATGGCACAGAATAAACATTCACATTGCAAAAGATGGCATTGGGCATAGCAAAGAGATACTCAAGCAATACATGATTTAAACAGGGCAAACACCAAACTCTGTAGCTCCAAGTCCAACAACTCTAGCAAGTGGCAAGTCCCCAAGTCTGATAATTCTAACTAGTAACAAGTCTCTGGAGTTTCAATTCCGCCTCTCCACCCTTCCAGCTAGGCTTCTCACACTCCTGGAAAACTTCATCCAGGGCCATCAGCTCTCCTTGACAGCCAGCTTATGGTCCTGGCATCTCCACTGGGTCTCCACTGCAACCCACGGTCCATCCTCATGGCCCCATAGGGTCTCCATGCAGGCATCCAGCAAACCTGCTTCACACTGCCCATGGCCCTTTCCAAAATACAAGACCATGTTGCAAACTCAATGACCCTCTCTTTCCTGCATTTCTTATACTCCACAATACCTAATAGGGTGCTAATTTGTTAATCCAGGGGGGGAATAAAATGGACTTTAAAGAACAGGACACTGCTTGAGCATTCAGTCCCCTTCAAAAGAGTCTACAGTCTACCTGTTGCCTCAGTGTAGGTCAGCTGACCCAATCTCAAAGGTTGTAATCTCTCAATTGCAGCTGAATGGGCTGCAGTTCATCCAAAGATTTTTCTTTCTGTGCCATATCCCTCTGCTCACACTAGTCTGTTTCTATGCAAGGCAAACCTGCACAACTTCTCAGGACCTGGTTATGACAGCAAGCCTCTCACGCAAACTATTTTTAGCCCAGTCCAGGCAAAGCTCTTTCTCACCCTCATAAGCCAAACTTCACAGTCCGTAGTTCTTACTGCATTCAGGTCTTTCAACTCTGACTAGAATAGTCCATCAAGCTGTACTAATGGCACTGCAAAGCATCTCTTAGGCCAAGGTTTCAAATCCTTCACATTCCTCTTCAAAATCAGCTCCAAAAGGCCAAAGACACACAGTCATGTGTCTGGCAGCAACCCCATTCCTCAGTACCACATTACTGTTGTGATCAGGTAGTGGTAACAGTGGGTTTTGATGTGGGAATTTGGGGGTTCCTTGCCAATGCACTAATATATGCCAACACACTAATAAATTTGGGATTCTTGTCTTAGGAATTCATAGAGCTGAAATCCACAGACCAGAGAGTAAGGTTTAGAGAGACTTTATTAGATTAAGAGAAGGAAAGAGGAGAAAGTACAGAGAGCTTTCACCCTGTGGAAGGTGGGAGGAGATAAAGCCCACCCTGTGACCCAAATTGGGGTCATTTATATATTCTGAATGGGGCCAAGCTAAACAGCCATGCACAAAGTTTTTGGGACTGAGCTTAACCAACCACAATTCCAGGATGATTTAAACCTGGAATCTTAATTCTTTAAGGAATCTTAATTCTAGTAAAAGGAAACTTCTTCCCAGGGACTCAGGTTATTCATGGAAAAACAGATCTAGGGAACTCTTTCACACAAGAGATAAGGAGAAAGCTTCTCTGATTTCCAGCAAAGTGGAGGCTGCATGGGCAGGCTTGAGGCCATCCCTGTTTCTTACTTTTGAGAGCCCCAGTAACCCTAAATTGCCCCAGGCTTCAGATTTTTGTAACAATCATAATCTCTCAGAATTCTTTTTCTTTTTTTTTAAAGGTAGGATCTCACGCTAGCCCACACTGCCCTGGAATTCACTCTGTAGTCTCAGGGTGGCCTTGAACTCACAGCAATCCTCCTACCTCTGCCTCCCAAGTGCTGAAATTAAAGGTGTGAGCCCAGGCCAGGAGCAATTTCTTAAAAGAATTCTTAGAGGCTGGGCATGGTGGCACACACCTTTAATCCCAGCACTTGAGAGGCAGGGGTAGGAGGATTGCTGTAAATTCAAGGCCATCCTGAGATTACAGAGTGAATTCCAGGTCAGCCTAGGTAACAGTGAGAAAAACCAAACAGACAGACAGAAAGAAAGAACGAAAGAAACTGCTCCTATGACAGTATGTTGTGATAGTTTGGATGTATATCTTCCATAGATTCAGATGTTTTATTAAGTTTATAACTGGTCTCCTGTCTCTTGGCTAGAGGAAGTGTCCCTGGGGGCAGATCCTGGCATCCAGCCCAAAGGTATGCATGGAGAGAGATCTGAATTCCAGCCCAAAGGTGTGAGCAGAGCAGTTTGAGCTGGGTTTATGCTTGCTGCTCTTTGGTGTTTGCTGGTGTTGGGTTTTGTTTATTGCAGTTGTTTCTCTCTGCTTGGATGTATGGAAGAAAGCAGCTTCTTCTGCCATTGATGGGATTTCCCTGGCTTTGTAAGCTAAAATAATCCTTTCTTCCCATAAACTGTATCTGGTTTGGATGTTCATCCCAGCAACATAGAAGCTGACTACTACATGTGTGCTTTTTCATTTTTTTCAATTCTTTTTATTAACAACTTCCATGATTATTAAAAATAACCCATGGTAATGCCCTCACTCCCTCCACTTTCCCCTTTGAAACTCCTCTCTCCATCATATCCCCTCCCCCTGTCAATTAGTCTCTCTTTTATTTTGATGTCAAGATCTTTTCCTCCTCTTATGATGGTCTTGTGTAGGTAGTGTCAGGCACTGTGAGATCATGGATATCCAGGCCATTTTGTGTCTGGGGGAGCATGTTGTAAGGAGTCCTACCCTTCCTTTGGCTCTTACATTCTTTCTGCCACCTCTTCCACATTAGACCCTGAGCCTTGGAAGGTATGATAGAGATATTGCAGTGCTGAGCACTCCTCTGTCACTTCTTTCCGGCACCATGGTGCCTTCTGAGTCATCCTGAGGTCACTGCCATCTGAAAAGAGAAGATTCTCTACCAAAAGTGAGAGTAGCATTAATATAAGGGTATGGACATTAAGAGAAGTGCTTACTGGGCAGTTTGATGAGCATAATATATACATTTAGACAGACAGCAGCAGACGTTACACCCATAGGGCTCATGACTACCCCAAGTAATACTCGTTCTTGCCTTTTCCATTCTTCAAGCTCAACTTATCTATTTTTTCAAGTTCTTGAAAAATATTTTATTTATTGATTTATTTCATAGAGAGAAGAAACAGGTAGATAGATAGATAGATAGATAGATAGATAGATAGATAGATAGATAGACAGACAGATATAGAGAGAGAGAATGGGCATGCCATGGCCTCTAGCCACTATAAACAAACTCTAGACACATGTACCACCTTGTGCATCTGGCTTTATGTGGGTACTGGGGACTTGAACCTGGGTCCTTAGCTTTGCAGGAAAGCGCCTTAACCACTTGAGCCATCTCTTCAGCTATCAGCCTACCTATTTTGTTGATGTCAAAAGCAAACTTTGGGGTTTATTGGACCCACTTAAAAATATTTATTTATGTTTATTTATTTACTAGAGAGAGAGAATGGGTGCGTCAGGGCCTCTAGCCACTGCAAACGAACACTAGATGCATGTGCCACCTTGTGCATCTTGCTTACACAGGACCTGAAGAATCCAACCTGGATCCTTAGGCTTTGCAAGCAAGCGCCTTAATAGCTGAGCCATCTCTCCAGCCCTATTGGCCACATTTTAAATCTCAAATTTGTTGACTTTTCCCCAATCATCATAAAACACCCAGGTTCACTCTCGCTTTTTAAGTGTATGCTTCTGCATCTTTGAAAGTCCCGTTTGTGCTGCAGCCATTTATTTAGTGTGGCATTTGCTCCTTTTCTTTTGCAGTTATAAAGGCGTAGGATTGAGCATTGTTCCAGAGTGCAGTCTTTGTGGATTCATATGCAATTTTCTCCCTTTTATTGCATTCTGACTTTTTGAGGAATGTGAATCCTCCCAGATCATGATCTCAGTTTTGACAACTGCTGCTCTGCCTCAATGTGGAAGGAAGCCCAAGTGGATGTCAACAGCAGGCCTCTAGGGCTAATGTGTCATGTGGCCCTCAACTTTATATGCTACTTTGGGGTTACTTAGAGACAGGTTTTTATATAGACCACACTGGTCTCAAGCTCAACATGTCACTAGGATGATCTTGAACTCCTGATGCTTATGTTTCTAGCTCTCAAGTGCTGAGATTACAGACGTGAACCACCATGCTTAATATATGTAGTGGTAAGGATCAAACCCAGGGCTCTGTGCATGCTGGGCAGCCCTTTACCAACTAGCTTCATCTCCAGTTCTTTGGTGATTATGGATGTCCCAATTGAAGGGAGCCCTCAGGTGGATGGCGGCAGAGAAGAGGGGACAAAAGAGGATAACTCTATAATACGACCGATTTGAAATAGGTGCATACATTTATGTTCCCAATAAAAATTATTTAAACATAGGTGTATTTTAAAATACTGAGCATTGGGCTGGGAGATAGGTGAAGTACTTTCTATGCAAGCATGAGGACCTGAGTTGGGTGCCAGCACCCACATAAACATGCGAGGTACGGTGGTATGCACATGTAATCCCAGTGCTGATGAGGCCGAGGTGGGAAGACTGTGTCTAGCCAAATCATTGAGCTTCAGGATCACTGAGAGACCTTATCTCCTAAAGGCAAGATGCACAGTGATTAAGAAAGATGCCCACCGTTGACCTCTGGCCTCCCCACACATGTGCACATCCATATGCACACACATACGTGAATGCACACCATACCCCCTCCCCCCCACAACTCCTCAGCATCAAAGTCACCAGGAAAGGCTCATACAGAGCTAATGCCTTGCCTTCACTTATTGACGTTTTATTCTCTCACTTCACATTTCCAAGCTGATTGGACAGCAGTCACTTTTACTGAAATCGTAACTGAATTCGGACTGCTGATGATGAGCACCTGTGCCTGTGGTGCTCTGTGCCTTCGTAGGATGGTCTCAGGAAGTCTTGCAGGCAGGAAAGGCCTTTGAGGAACCCGGGAGTGGTATCACACACCAGGAGAATCCGCCTAAATCTTACACAAGCATGAGTGATGAGGACTGAAGGAGCACCACTGGAGATAATAAACCAATCTTTGCAAGAGGATTTGCAAGAGAAGAAGTAATTAATTATCCAAGGACAGTGGCTTCTCCTTCAGCTTTATATTCACAGACTACATTTCCCTCAGTTGTTTAAATAAGAACTAGATTGCACGCTCCATTCACTTGCACTTGCTTAAAGAAGCCAACTGTCATTCCACTCAGAAACTCCCAATTCAAGGGCCTGGTCTGTGATTCTCAAAGGACTGCCCTAGGCCCAGGGAAGATAGCTGGGCTTGGAGGATCCCTGCTCTAATGGCAGTGTGTACAGGCTAGAGTCTTGAAGGTTAGGGGGACAAAGAGTGGTCATAGCTCTCCAGGTTCTGGTTAGAGAAAACTGCCCCTTTCTGTCTTTCTCTAAGCTACTAGGGGCCTAGAGTTCCGAGTATTTTGATGGAAGGCACTTTATGTGTGTGTGGGGGGGTACATATGTATGTGCAGACTTGTGTGTGGAGGCTGGAGGACAACCTTGGGTGTCGTGACTCAGATGCTGTCTATCTTTTCTAGGTCAGAGTCTCTCACTGGTGTGGCAGTAAAGAAGCAATCTAGATTGCTGGTCAAGGCAGCCCAGGAACCTGCTTGTCTCCACCACCCCAGCACTGGGATTACAAACACACACCGTCACCATGCCTGACTTTTGTTATGTGTGTAAGGGATAGAGCTTGAGTCCTCACACTTGCAAGGCAAGACTTTTACCCACTGAGCTATCTTCCCAGTCCCAGGAATTCTTTCTTAAGCAGCAATAGGAATAGGAATTGAACTCAGGACCATGTATATGCTAGGCAAGTGCTCTACAGTGGGACTATATACCCAGTCCTGGAAAGCGGGATTCTTGAGACTGAACTGGTTCATCATGCCTCCTTCCGTCTGGTAGGTTTGATGGTAGCTTGAGGAGCTGGAGCTCTGTAATGCCATGGAGACGCTACTGACCTCCAAGAAGGCACGAGGCCTAGTCTAGTTATTTCCATAGGGCTTCACATTCTCAAAGAGCTCTGCTAAGTCATTTCCATGCTCTCTTTGAGTTCCAGGTGGTTTGCAGGATATAAAACACAAAGCTTCCAGTTGGAAGATGTGCAGACAAGTGCAGCCTAGTCTCAGACATCTCTCTTCTGAAACCAACTGCATTAATCAGGGTTCTTCAGTGAAGCAGAACCAATAGGAGATGTCTCCTTCCCTCCCTCCCTTCTTTCCCTTCTCTCTCTCTCCCTTCTTGCCTCCCTCTCTTCCTTCCTTCCTTCCTTCCTTCCTTCCTTCCTTCCTTCCTTCCTTCCTTCTTTCCTTCCTTCCTTCCATTTACTCATTAGCATCCACAGCATTAACTGGTATATGATGACTGAGAAATCCTGCCATCTGCAGAATGAAGGTCAAGACAGAGCCCATGGGTGGCCAATGGTGTGATTCATGCCTCGAGGGTGGCAGGCTGCAGGCTCAGGAAGAAGTAGTGTGTTCTAGGTCAATTCTACAGGTTAGAAATATCAGTACCACGTTCAAAGGCTAGTCTATCTGTGCCATCTTGTTCCATTCAGTACTCGGCTCAGGATGCCATTAGTGAGTTGGGCAGTCCCTGGCCACCTTTCTCCTCATGCTCTCTGGAGTCCTCCTAATCTCTAGCACCAATCACTGCCTTGAACCACCTCCGAAACTGTTATTAACTTTTCCTGGTAAGATGTGAACAAATGTCTATTCACTGCAGAGAGGGAGCCCATGATTCCACCCAGTCTAGCTTGGGGGACTAGTGAGTTGGTTGAGATCACACGCAGGAGCAGGGCGAGGGGTCACGTACAGGAGCATGAATAACTCAAAGGCAGCTGCATCACCAGAAGCCCACCCCAGCACAGGTGACAACACATGAAGCTGTGTCTCTGGAGCTTCCTGCAGGACTTCCAGTTAGCTTGGTCAGTTGAGGTTCTCCTCTCCCTTAGAATTATTGCTATGTATTTATTTTGTATTTTTTGGGGTAGGGTCTCAGTCTAGCCCAGGCTGACCTGGAATTCACTATGTAGTGTCAGGGTGGCCTCGAACTCACGGCGATCCTCCTACTTCTGCCACATGAGTGCTGGGATTAAAGGCATGTGTTGTCGCTATTTATATATCCTTGGAGAAGGGCCTTGTACATCTCTTGTGAGTTCCAAGAGCTTCCCGTCCTTGTAAAGTGTGTTTACTTTCTGAGTCTATGTGACTTCTTAAAGGAGCTTCCCTCCTGGATGAAATGTTTTAACTTGCAAGAAATTGATATAGAGCAGACACCTTTCCAGACCTCCCCAGTGCCTGCCCCTCCCCGGGACAGCACGCTCAGGGCGAGGGCGCTTGGATTAGCTTGCATCTTCGCAGCACTCTAGTTTGCTGAACAGCAAAGAGCCTCCTAAAGCACAGATGATGAAAAGCAGCTTCTCCTCGTTTCCTCTGCCGACAGGGTGCCTGCCATGGGCACTTTGCCGGCGTCCATGCACACTTACATAGTCAGCGACAGCCCTGTTTGTTTGCTGGTACTTTGTATGATTCCCACTTTACTGATGGAGAGGCCAAGGCCAGGGGAGGTTCAGGAAGAGGGGGCAGCCATCCAGCTCTGAGGACAGAGATTTCATCCTGGGTGGATTGCTGGGGACAGGCCCAGCTGTGCCTTTGTTTGCTATGATGACGAGGGAGTCATATCGCCTTCCAAATCCCAGTGTTCTCATCAGCCAAAATGGGACCACCAAGCAGACTTTCCTCACAGGCTCACCTTGAGAGCCAAGAGAGGGCGACACCACTTCACCAACTGTCCTGAACTGTGACACGTTCCTGAGAGCCTGATCCCTCGGCACTGCCATTCTCATGGGGAAACCTTTACACATTGGTTGTGTCTGCAGAGGGCCTCCTCACAACACACCACACTCAGTACCCAATACACAAACCATATGCCACACACTACATGCATGCACACCCCATACAGTATACATGTCACAGCACAAACATACGGACCTAAAGATAATTGGCAATTTTTTAATAGTCATCTAAAGGAAACATAAAAAGTATCACTGTTTTTTCAATCAAAGACAATGAATTGTTTATGTTTGTTTATGTATATATACTTCGGGCAGAAGGAAACATATATACACATGAAAAAATGTCTTCAACAAAATGACAGTCACATGCTAGGGTAATTGGTGGGACAGCATGTCTTATGATGTCTTGTACATTTGACAGTCTTGGAGCACAGATCTTACATTTATGATCTCTTTACACACACACACACACACACACACACACCACACAAGTTATCTGTGTGAAAAGATGTGCTAATAAGCCTGATTTATTTCTCAATGCATATGTATACCAAAATATCACAAAAGACTGACACATTTAATTTGTCAATTAAATCTCAATAAAGGTGGAAAAATGAAAATCATCCCTTATATAACTGATTATTTTTATTTATAATTATTTTTGGCATGTGTATGTAGTATGCATACTGTGGTGATTGTGTGTGGTATGTGCACATGTATGTATAGATGTATACATGCAGAGGCCAGAGAAGAATGTTGGGTGTCTCCCTCTATCCATCTGTGTTTTCCTTGAGATGAGGGTCGCTCACGGAACCTGGAGTTGCCAATTCAGCTTGGCTGACCAGAGCACCCCAGTGATTCTCTAGTCTCCGTTCCCCACGGATAGGGGTTACAGGTGTGTGTTGGTTACATCCAGATGTTTATGTGGATGCTGGAGATTGAAATCAGGCAGTCTCTGGCTCCCATACTTGTTTGGCAAGAGCACTTACTCACTGAGCAATCTCTCTAGCACCTTATTTTTATTTTTAAGATCTGTGTTTGCATAAGCACACAGTCCAGTTGCCTGAGTTCCTTTGATATGATTCCTTGTCCAAGTTGCCTTGTTTCAATATAAAGGTGGTTGATTGTACTGCTAGTTAGAGAGAGATGATGAAAATAACAGCCCAGGTGTGGTTTGTGACAGAAACTCTTGCTTTTTTAATATGCCAAACTTATTTTTAACTCAGAGTAGAAAAATACCTTCTGTTCTTCAGCTTACACATGACACACACCTACACAGACTCTCATGTCCTGAGATCGGTATCGGTTAATTCTTAATCAAAATCTTTACCATGCATAGCATCATCTGATCACATTGCATGTATCTTATGAGGAAAATGAGAAGCCAAGAAATTCTCTGAACTCCTCTTCAGGTGAAACGATATTCCTGGCCCAGTTCTGTGGTCCAGCTGTCTGTACAGAAGTCCTGATGCAGCTGGTGAGGAGGTGTTGGAGCACCATCTTCCCCCTGACTATCTGGCTTGATCTGTTCACATGTGGCTTTTCTCATCCAGTGACATTTCCACTTTCAGAAGTAAGAAATAGTTCTTTCCTCAATGCTCAATTTGGCATGCATAACTGAAGATGAAGAAACAGGGAGTCGTGGCTGAACCCTTCAATTATGGGAACATTTTAACGTGATTTGTAGTTTGTCTAGGGGACTTGTGCTTTTAAACAGGAGAGAATGAGACCAATTAGTGAATAAAAATAGCTGATGCTTCACACAGGTAAATTTTCTATATTGTTGGAAGTTTCTTTTGAAACCAAGCTTGGGGAAGTTCCTATGAAGACAGCCACAATAATGGAGAAGTATGTTCCATATCCCTTTAGTTCTGGAGTCTTCTAGATACTTCTAGAGCCTCCTGTAATTGTCATGAAGTGACCATAATATCAGCAATTCTGTCTCAAGGTCTTTTTAGCTCCATACCCCTGCCAGTTCTGCTCATCTACTTTAATGCTATTGGGTGGCAGAGGAGTTTCAAAGAAATTGGCCTAAAATGCCAGAATAAGACCAGATGTACTTTGAGGATTGTTTTGTGCAGTAATTAAGGTCTACATATGCAACCTGGGTGGCTTTGGGCAAGTTACTTAACCTCTCTGTACCCGTTTTCTACATTAGAAAAGTGAGATGCAAAGGATGGCATCTGTGCAGAGCTGTTGGGACATTCCATCCGGATGGGAACATGTGGCCTGGAGGGATGGCCTACAGGTCAAGACACTTGCCTGCAAAGCCAAAGGATCTAGGTTCGATTCCCCAGGCCCCACATAAGCCAGATGCACAAGGTGCCACATGCTTCTGGAGTTTGGTAACAGTGGCTGAAGGCCCTGGCACACCCATTCTTTTATTGTATCTGCTTCTCTCTCTCTCTCAAATAACTAAAATAAATAAATATTTGTTAAAAAGATGATCAACATGTCAGAACAATGCCTTGGAAAAGTGGGCCTTGGCAAGATGCATTGGTCTCTTTTCATCCCATTGTGCTACTGATGAGGAGAGCTTGTTGAAGCAGCCGCAGTTATGGTGAACTTTCCCTGTGGAGTCCTCATTACCTGTCCCCAGGCCCCTGTACAGATGCCTGAAAAACTTGTGCAGGAAGCAAAGCCAAGTATACTGATGCCAGCGAGGAACCAGGGAGGGAGAGACGGGGCGGCTGCCTCCCAAATCCTCCTCTCTCATCTGAACTTTGGCCCGAGGCATCATTACCACATGGGGATTTTTGCATGCAACATGCAGGAGGTAAGCCTTTTAAAGCCCCCACACAGTTGGATACACCCTGGTATACACAAAACAACAGCACATAAAGTCTCCGCAGGGAAACACCAAATGCTCATGTCTGCAAGTGTGCACGCAAAATACAAATATGGCAGAGACATGACTCGGGCCATCCTTCCAGGCTCTGGAGCCTCTGAAGCAGCCAACTAGCTCAGCCACACACCTCTGCTTCCAAGTCCCTGCACATGGCCTTTGCACTCTGGGTTCTAGTTTTTTTTCCATTAATGTGGACTTTCAATGCTAATCAGCTTTAAACATTTTTTTCCCTGTTTTTCAAAGCAGTTTAAAAATCTGTGTTCAACGTGGGTGACTACCAAGATGGTGACAGAAGGTTCCTTATGCAAAACCACTGGTGACACATGAAAGGAGAAAGTGGAGGATGATGTCACCCGGAAGGAGACATGCGCAGCTGTGTTTAAGGACAGCCTAGCTGGTTGTAGCAAGAGATGATGCAAGCCAGCCCAAAGGAGCCCGCAGCCCAGATGTGCTAGATTCTCTGCCTGCCCTGCCACGGCCAGCAGTGTGGTAGACATCTGTCTTTGTAGGTGGCGGTCCTTGGTTTCAGATCTTTATTCTTGAAATAGCAGCAAAAAAAAAAAAAAAAAAAAAAAAAAAAAAAGCCATCTTGGCTGCCCATCCACTGAGAGGCATTATATACACCAAAGATGCCAAGATGCAGCTCGCCAGAGCCTGGGGAATGGTGTGTTCTGGGACTCCGATGGATGAGAGTCCATTTTTAAGGCAGAGTGAGGTTTCCTGCTCTGAGCTGCTTCCTCCTCAGGGACAGCGGCAGCACCTCACGACGCCAGCCTGAGGCTGAGCACTGCTGTGCTGGAAGATGGGGTGGGATACCCACATGTGCAGTGCATGGTGGAACGTGGAGGAACACGTGCGATGGCGACTCCTGGCTCCAGACCAGAGCAGGCCCAGCTTCCTCCTGCTGCTGTGACTCCCAATGTCCACTGACAGCATGGCGGGTCTGTCCCTGACGACATCCTTTCCCTGAAGCCTGTGGCACCTGTCTCTTGAAAAATAAAGTTTCCATGGCCAATGGGATCACTTTCGCCTGACTTCTTTAAAAGCTCTGCTCTTAATGGGCATACTCAAAACTCATCAAAGTCCCGAGAAGAGACAGTGAAGTGTTCAGCGCTGAAACATTTCTATCACACCCTTCAAGGCTCAGGGACCATTGCAGAAAGAATTTTAAGAGCCAAAGGAAGTGTGTGTGTGTGTGTGTGTGTGTGTGTGTGTGTGCTTTGCAATATTGTCTTCCAGAAACAAAGTGGCCATTGCATTCATGACCTCATAGTGGCTGATGCTACCTACACAAGACTTGAGTAATATGAGAGCAAACATTATGATGACATTAAACTAGAACAGGGACTAGTCAGAAAAAGGAAACAAGTTAGTGGCGGGTGGGATAAGGGAGAGGCACCAAAGAGGGATGATGCAAGGAGTTATGATCACAATATATTGTTTATGTATATGGAGGTTGTCAGTAAAAAGTTGAAGAAATCCTCTGGCTTCCCTGTCATCCATGACCACACTTCATTAAGTTCTTAACAAATTACCTTGGCTCTGTCTACCTCTTTTTTGTTTGTTTGTGGGTTTTGTTGTTGTTTGAGATAGAGTCTCATTCTAGCCTAGGCTGACCTGGAATTTACTATGTAATCTCAGGCTGGCCTTAAACTCACAGCAATCCTCCTACCTTGGGCTCCTGAGTGCTGGAATTAAAGGTATGCACCACCACATCCAGCCTGCCTCTTTTTCTAAAAATAAATAAATAAATAAATAAAAAATTGTATGTGAGTGGGCTTCATGCATGAATGTACATGTGTCCATGAGTGTGCATGGGTGAACATGTGAATGTGAGTGCACACATATGCGTGTGGGGAGTGGATGTGGAACCCAACATTAGGTGTCTTCCCTAATGGCTCTTCATGTTTGTTTTTGAGACAAGTTCTTTCACTGTACCTGGAGCTCAGTGATTGGTCTAGACTAGCTAGCTAGCAAACCCCAGAGATACCTCCTGTCTACATCTTCCCAGAGCCGGGATTACAGGTGTGTGGCCCCATGCCCAGCATTTTACATGAATGCCAGGGGTCTGAATTCAGTCCCTCATGCCTACAAAGCAAGTGTTTTGCTGACTTAGCCATCTCCCCAGCCCCTGGTATTGTTCTTTTTGAGATAGCATCTCATGTAGCCCAGGCTGGCTTAGAGAATATTGATTCCTGCCTCATCTCCTTCAGCATTTGCCTGCCAGCACGTACCGCCATGCTCTGTCTGCTTTTCTTATGTCTCACAACTTCTTGGGGCAGTTAGCATACACAAAGTGGCACAGGCCATCACTTCAAAGCACAGGCTCAATTGGCCTGTCAGTGCTTGTGTGGCGCCAGTGGTGCCCAGGCCTGGATTAGAAAGGAGCACTGGGCACGGGCCCCCCTTGTCCTGGGGTGGAGAAGACTGGAAGATGCACAGCCAGTGTTTTCTCCTAAGACCACCTGCCTGGCCAACGGCTCCAGAGCCTGCCAAGGGAGGCTGACGGCGGGACCGTGGGCAGGAATGTCTACACTGAAACACGAGTCTTGGGCAAAAATGAGTGTCTTTCTCATCAAGTTCCCGAGCCTCCCTTTTGAATATCCTCCTGGCTCTCTAGTCCAGTCCTATGGGCCCAGGACAGGCCCTCCAGTTTGCACCAGCAGGTACCTTGGCATTTATGTACATGCCGTCTGCTGCTGTTTCCCTTTTTGCCACATGTGTATGTGCGTGGGTGTATGAGTGTGTGCTCATTGATGTGGTCACACGTGCGTATTACGCATATTCACATGTGCATGAGGAGGCCAGAAGTAGCTATCGGGTGTCTTCCTTGATAGTCCTCTATTGTATTCTTTAAGACAGGGTCTCTTACTGAACCTAAAGCTCACTAGCTAGCCTGCAAGCTTCACAGATTCCTTGTCTCCACTCTACCGTGTTGCGACTACAGGGTACACTGTTGCACTTGCCGTTTTGTGGCTGCTGGGGATCCAAACTCAGATCCTCATGCTTGTATAGTAAGGACTTTACCCGCTGAGCCGTCGCCCCGGCCCACCTGATGTTTTGTATTGGATTCATGAGCAATCCCTGAGAGAGACATCCTTCTCCCTGCCTTACTTGGCCTCCCAAGGCATGTCTGTTCTCTGGTGCCTGTTAGAATTCTGTGCTCCTTGGCTCACCCTGGTACTCTTTCACCCGCACATAGCTGGTTTGAGCAATTTTGCAAAGAGAAAGGTTTAATTATCTATATTTGTCATTCATAAAATCTCTGTATATTTATTGGCACTAAAAGTGTGGTTCAGGGCTGGAGAGATTGCTTAGGGATTAAGGCACTTGCCTACAAATCCTAAGGACCCACTTTCAGCTCCTGTGTACTCAGGTAAGACAGATGCACAAGGTGGCACATTCATCTGCAGTGGCTGGAGGCCCTGACATGCCCATTCTCTCTCTCAAATAAATAAATAAATAAAGTATTTTTAATGTGTGTTTCAGGGCTGAAGACATGGCTCAGCAGGTAAGAGTGCTAGCCATGCAAAAATGAGAGCTTTAGGGGGCATGATTTACCTTCAATTCAACTCTCTAAAATGCATGTTAACAGATGGATATGGTCATGCATGTCTGTTACCCCAGTCTGGTGGGGAGCGGAGATTAGAGAATCACTTGGGCTGGCTGGTCAGCTAGCCTGACCGAAAACAGAGCTGTGGGTTCAGTGAGAGATTTGATCTCAAGGAAACACTTATATGAGCAATAGAGGACACAGACATTCTCCTCTGGCCTCCACCCACATGAGCAGGGGCATGCACATCTGTTCACGTACATACACTGCACACACAACATCATATACATACCACACTATGCATATTATACTCACTGAAGTAAAAAGCAGGCTGGGTAGATGGCTCAGCAGTTAAATGTGCTTGCATGCAAAGCCTGCCAGCTCAGGTTCAATTCCCCATTACCTATGTAAAGCCAGATGCATCAATGGTGCAGGCAGTTGGAGTGTGTTTGAGGTGACAAAGGCCCTGGAACACCCTCCCTACTTCTCTTGCAAATAAATAGCTACTTTTTAAAAAACAAAACATTAGTCTAAGTTCTACCATTTAGGATTTTTGTTTGCAAGCTGTTTTATGCTACTGTATCTGTTTGTTTTCTAGTTTTGGCTGCATGTGTGTGAGTTCTTTTTGAAATTTGGGAGTCATCTATGCTTATCTTATCTGCATCAGTTGATCTGTCTTCTAAAAACCAATGTGTGCCTCAGTTTCTTGCACTGTAAGTCTGAACGTTTAGCAACAGCTCCTGTCTGTGAAGAATTCTGTCCCCGCTGTTCCCCAAAGGCTGCATCTTAGTTCCTGGCATGATCACTGTGGCATCTGACAACATTTGCATGGCTTTCTGTAACCATGGTTCCTGCACACTTTAGTTTACGTGGTATTGCCTGATGAGGTCTCACCACAGCTTGCCTGCCTCTGCTAGGTTTGTGAAGTTCCCCCTTTCTGTTTTCCATGTTCCTCATTAAGAGTTTGTGTTCGGTGGCATTTGAGTTTTTCTGTATGAAAATTCAGTTTGTGTCACTTCCTTCCAGTGACTTCACAGAAGGTAACTGAGAGTAATACGGTTGTGTAAACATTTCCTGAGGAGAAGTGAACTTACCTCAGATAGGGCACCAATGACAGGAACAAAGAAAGAGTTCCACATCAGTGTAGCTTGGAGAACCAATGAATTTAACTGGGGTTACTTACAGGAGCCTGGTCAACTTGTGGGTGGCCACATCCCTGGAAACGTCTCTCTCCTCCACCTGTTAGCTATCTATAAATCTTGACAAGAGGTGTGGCCTTGTGGGCTTTCTCCCCTAGAAACCCCGGATTATTTATAAAGCTTTGTTAGGGCTGTGGCCTCATGAGCCCCTCTTCCCTAGAAACTATTAGCCAACTGTAGATCCCGGGGAGAGGTGTGTCCTTGGAAGCCTGTAGCCTCCATGACAGGAAGTTAATGGGTTCCATCTTGTCCGTGTCTCTTGATAATCCAAGAATCCAAGGGCCATGTCATGCCAGGAGGACAGCATGCTACTGCAAACACTCTGGATCCAACTTTTCTTTCCCTGAAACTTCTCTGCCACCCATCCTGTGTCCAGCATGACACATGGCTGTGGAAACAGTCTGCAGCCAGTTGAGTCTTTCCATCCCAGGAGGCTTGTGTTTTTCAGGATGATGTCAGACCAGATGCTAACCAGACAATCAGGCTTTTCCTTTATATCCAAAAGGCTATTGCTAAGGAAAGTGTGTGTCTCAGCTTAGCTGACTCTTCAGTGCCCACCTTTCCTGGGACATGGTATGCCCTCTAAATGCATAGATTTGGTTATTTGTTTCAGATAGTTGTTATGTTTTCATTAGATTTATAAGTAGTTGTTCTTACATGCTTCATTTTCTAGGAATCCTTATTTTCCCCATGGTAGTTCTCCATGGCCTGTATTTCAGATAGATATATTCCTCTATATATTGATGGGCATGCATTCAATGAAACCATCAGAGAGTGACTAAGTACAATTAAGCATGTAGTCCCCTAGAGCAGGTATATGAATGCTTCTTCCAAGATCTGTTCACTGTGCTTTCCACTTTCTTCCAGTCACTACTTCTTCATTCGTTATTCTCTCCCCTTTCTCTCTTCCACTCACTACTTCTCTTGTCCCTTCACTACTCTGCTCCCTTTCTCTTCTCCGTCACTACTCTCTCCCCTTTTCCTCCTCCTCTGGTGGCAGGTCCGACCGTGGTCTACACTCTATGTCACCCTTTGTACCTGTCTCTCATTTGGCTCCAAGAAGAGCCATCAGTGGCCAGGAGGAGGTGAATTTAGAAGGGAGGTTGAGGCCCATCCTATCCTTACCCTCACTGTGTCCTACAGTTCCACAGGTAAAAGTCCAAGCCAAGGTTGTGGGGGAACCATGTTCCTTCTGAATCTCAAGGAACCCTTTCTTGAGTCTCCTGATACTGCTCCCCATCTTGGATGTTTCCTGCTTGTAGATTCACTTATGTACTTATGGGCAGAGGGAAGAAGTGAGATGAAATTAGAGATATAGCCAGTGTCTCCTATGACTGTGACAGCCTTGTAAGCCAGATAACCACTTGGGCTTGGTTCTGGGAGGTCCATCCACTATACTCTCTCTGGTGATATGGGGAAGAGATTGGCAATCTTACAGAAGAGGAAAACCAGTGAGGAAGCTCAGGTGGATCCGGAGATTCTTCAGGGAAGCAAATGAGTAGGCGGGAGACAACCTTTCTACTTCATGTGCCGCACATAGTGCAAGTTCAACAGAGCCACAGGAAGCGATGTGGAAGATACAGATGACAAATAATGTGGAGACAATGGCCTACTGATGAGGAGGTGAGGCTGTGTGGGATGGCAGGACAGCGAGACACTTGCAGCCCATATCCTGTCATGATCCAGGTAGAAGACTGTTGGTGGGATTTCTGGGATGGAGTGTAGTAAAACTCCTGGAGTATAAGGAGACTGTGGAAATACAATCATGGGAGACTGGGGAGGTAGCTCAGTGGATAAAGTGCTTTTCATGCAAGCATGAAGTTCTGAGTTTGATCTCCAGTCCTCTCATAAAAAGTTAGGTATGATACATGGCTGTAATGCCAGGATTGTAGAGAAAGAGACACATGTGTGCACACATATGAATATTTACATGTATACACATCACATACGAGAGGAAATATGAAAGTAGAAGTGGGGTGAGTCTTTCAGGTGATACTATGTCTAGATGGAAGGAAGAACCTCAGAACCAAAGTATCCGGCAGTCAGGATCGGAAGATGGTGATACCATTCAGGAGGAGATGGGATTGAGCATCTGGGAAGATCTGGCATTGGAGTAGAGGAGATCTCTGCTTTGAGAGGCCATGTGACAGGTGAGGCTTTGGAGGACAGTTTGTTGGACCTTCCAGCAGGAAGCCTGGCCCAGTGTCACCACAGTGCTAATGTTGCAAGCATAGCCACTGCACCTGGGTTCTATGGATGGAACTCAGGTCCTCATGCCTGGGTAGCAAGTGTTTTACCAACAGAGCCACCATTGCAGCCCTGATAGGCCTGCCATTTGTAGAGTTTCATAAGGTGTAGCATTGCAGCGATGCATGCAGTGGGAGCTCTGGGGAGGGGCAAAGAAGAGGGGTGAACAGGAAGGGGAGAAGAGGGGAGCGGCACAGCAGCAGTGTGCATGTGCAGTGGTGGTCTGAGTATGCTATTCAGAATGCAGTCTCCCATATTTCCAGTGGCCCTGAAAACTAGATCAGCCTCACATGAAGCAGGGATGAGAAACTCAGGATTACAGAGGGCAGATGTCAGCTTTAGCGTCTGTGTAGTTGGAAAGATTAAGCACAGAGCGCCAGCACGGAGTCTCCTCCCTAATGAAATGCACACGGTACGCAAGGAGGAGTGGGAGAAGACTGCCATCGTCCTCATTAGACTTAAAGGCATCCAGTGTTGTTGGATAGAGCCCAGAGGGATGACTGAAAACACAGGCTCAGGATTAAACCCCTTTAATTCTCCCAAGAGAGTCCTCTGACCTCTGAGATTTCCCTTTACAAATCTCCCTCAGCTGCTATCATGGATGTGACATCAGTCACTCAGGACTCAGTGCTCACCTGCCTGGGCTGGGATGTCTGTGTGGAGAAGATGCTCCTCCCACACATGTCTTACACACTGCCTTCTGCCAGAGAGAGGCCCTGTGCTCAGGGTTATGTCCCTAGGAAGGCAGAGGTGGGGTGGATTTTAGGAAATCACATATACAATGACTAACTCAGGGGTGGCTTTCTTGCCACATTATTGGGCATCTTTAAAGGACCAACAAAATCAGAGATCTTATTTTAGGGCCAGTGAACCCATGGGCAAAACTCCAAGGGAAATCTTATTTTCTTCTTATTTCCTGACATGCAAGGTTGGCACTTTAGTTTGTAGGGTCTGGCTCCTCTCGGGACTAGGATGATGTAATCCCATGCAGAGAACATGGGTACAGGAACTCCAGGCAAAGAGAGACCTGGGCCAGCCCCGGGATTGCTGGCACATATGATTGTTGACTGGGGAGCAGAATCCTCAGTCTGTATGTGGTAGAAACTTAGCAGGGTGGTTACAGAGACAGGTACCAAAGATGGCAACAGAGGTAGAATCCTCACTATGAGATATATGAGGTAGAGTCCTCACTATGAGATATATGCACAGGAGGTGGGGGTGGGGTGGAGGACAGGAAAAGAGAGTAGAGGAAAGAAAAGGCAGAAAGGAGAGAAAGTCAGAAAAGAGTGCTTATACACATTTGGGAGTGTGTGTGGAGACCAATGAACAACTTTGAGCGCTGCTTCTCGGGGACATCATCTCCTCTCCTCTCCTCTTCTCTCTTCTCCTCTCCTCCCTTCCCCTCCCCTTTCCTCCTCTCCTCTCTTCTTCCCTTTCCCTTATCTCTGAATCAGAGTGCCTCATTGACCTGAAATTAACCTACTTGAGGCTCTTGTGGCTAACCAGAGAGCTTCAGGGATCTGTCTGTTTCCACCTCCCCAACACTGGGATTACAAATGCGTGCAGTTATGTTATTTTTTTCAAGGTAGGGTCTCACTATGGCCCAGGCTAACCTGGAGTTAACTATGTAGTCTCAGGGTGGCCTCGTACTCACAGCTATCCTCCTATTTCTGCCTCCCGAGTGCTGGTTTTAAAGGCCTGCACCACCATGCCCGGCCAAATGCGTTCAATTATGCGCTACATTTTTTTTTTTTTTTAAATGTGAAGTCTGGGGCTGGAACTCAGGTCTTTGTGCTTATAAGGTAAGGACTTCAGGGGCTGAGCTGTTTCCCCAGCCCGGACATACCATATGCAAAGTGTACAAAGATGACCAGCAGAGGGCGAGAGTGGAGTTGGAATGCAGTAGGTGAGCCATTATCCACCTAAGTAACCAGGGGTGGGCTGCGCCCGTCCAGGAAGGTTATTGGCCCACAAGGTCCTCTTCCCCTGCAGCCTCGCATGCCAGGTTGTCTCCGCCTCTGGCAGGGCCTTTTCCATCTTGTACAGCAGCCAAGTGTAAGCTTTCACAGTCCCAAGATATAAGGGCAGAGAAGAGCTAGCTTCAGAGCCTCCTTCATGGCCCCCAGTCCTGTGAAGAAGGGCGGGGCTTCGCACAATGGTGAAGCCTGGATTGGCTAGCCACCACCCTCCCGCCCCGAACCCAGTTTTCATTTGCTTTAGGAAACAAGTGTGTTTCTTCCTCTTGAGCATTGAGAAGGCCAGAGTCACTGGTTAGCTGGTTCTGCGTCACCTGGCTAGGGCCCCTTTACCTGGATCCCTGCTCTGAGAAACATCGACGTTGCCAAGGGACCCTACCACAGACCCCACTGAATCAGAGGATCTGGGTACCTGGGCTTGCTAGCTTCCACCCTCTCTCCGGAGAGTGCAATACATGACAGCATTTGAAAGACTCTAGCGTGGGGATGTTTAGCTCTCAGAGGCCTGGGGATTTTCTGTAAGTCTTAGTAAAGCCTCATTCTGAGGTGGGATCTTGGGACTCTTATTGTAGTGTACCCAGGCTACGTGGATGCTACAGACTGGATCAGCTTTGGGGAGTATGGGTCTATATTCCAGTGGTAGTTCTTGGCCTTACCGTTTTTCTTAGTCTAGGCTACTGGTAGAGAAGTTTCTAGAAGTCTTGTTGTTTTTTGTCTTTTTTTGTATGTATGTATGTGTTCGTGTGTATGCATGTGGAGGTCAGAGGACAACTTCAGGTGTTGGTCTTCACCTTCCACCTTGTTTGAGGCAGGGTCACTTTTCTGTGGCTGCTCACTGCTGTGTGTGCCAGGCTAGCTGGCCCATGGGCTTGGCTTCTGGGGATTCTCCTGTCTCTGCTCCCATGTCACCTACAGGGAGGCTGGGACTACAGATGCTGCTACTGTGTGTGTCTGGCTTTCATGTGGGTATTTCCAGCTCCCCTGCTGATGGGAATGTGCAGACACCAGTGGGGATCATAGCATCCCCACAGCAAATGGGCAGGCCCTTAGGAGTGCATAAAGGGAAGTGAACAAAGGAGTTTGTGAGTTGCCAGCTCCTCCTGGTGATAAGATTTAGCACTCATGACAACTGACAGAGAGGGTTGGCCATCATTTTTAGTGAGGTGTTCCTTGCTTACCTGGGGCCTCTGGGCCTCCTCTTTCTCCGAGCAGATAGTGGTGTTAATGGCAGGACGCATGGTTCTAGCCTAGAACTGGCTTTCAGCTTTCCACCCTCCGGTTTAGTTCTCAAGTTTCATTTCATCAGTGAGCCAGATAACCTGCATTTTGGTTGTCCTGGACAACACCCTGAGTTAGGAGCCTCAGATTACAGAATCAGCAGCAGCCTGGGCCCAGAACCTTCTCTCAACATATGTGGACCCTCCTCTGAGACGTCTTCCCAGTGCCACATGGCCCTTTATCATGTACTGAGTAGGGATGCAGTGGCCACCCCTCTTCAAGATACCATTAAAACAGGACTATGCTTGTGGAGAGTGCCTTAAATGGCTTATTATTTTCATATTCCAGTGATCACAGCCTCAAGGCCAAAATTAAGCTGAACTAGTGAACCAGCAAGCTTCTTGTTTGCGTGCATGCTTGTTTTCACAGGAGCACATGTGTGCTCAGGCACAGGCCTGCGTCTGGAGCTCACTGAAGGACAATCTTCGGCATCCTTCCTAAGGAACACATCATCCCTGTTCTCTTGAGAAAGGGTATCTCCCTAACCTGGGACATACCCAATAGGCTAAACTGGCTGGTCTGGGACCCACAGGGATCTGCCTGTCTCCATCTCCCAGTCTAGGGCTATGAGTACTTTCCACCATACCAACACTTTTTTATGTGGTTGCTGAGGATGAAACTTGGGTCTCATACTTAAAAGGCAAGATCTTTACTCACTGATATATCTCCTAGCCCATAGCATGTTTTCTTGATTATAAGTGTAATATGTAAGTAAGCTTTCTTTAAAAGCACAATTTCCTATGAAGAGCAAGGCAGAAATTTACTTTGAAAATGAACTTTAAAGGACAATGTTGTCTGAATATGGGAAGTCAAGAAATTATCAGAACAGGAAAGTGGACTTCTACAAACTAAGCCAGATTGAAAGGATAAAATACTAATTTTTCTCAATTCCCTTACCGTATTTGGTGTTCTGACAGAATGAGCAATGCAATGGGAAGGAACCTGCCTCATCCCTGTAGTTGAATTATAATGTAGATCGATATTATTGTTGGCCTTTTAAAAAAATATTGGCAAGAATTGGCCAAAAATCCTTTTTCTCTGACTCACCTGGTTTTGATCAATGATTCTCTGACCAAATTTTTTTCTAAATTAGAAAATAATCAGTTTCTTTTTTTTTCTTCTTAAAATGTTCATGTCAGTCCACTCAGCAGAAAGGCAGCTGTGACCCAAGCTCACCTGTGGACCATGTGTCCAGAATCCTCTGAGAGCACTGATCGCTCTGTGTGTTTTGCTATAGGGCAGGGCATTTCTCCCACATAAGCAGGCTTTTTAATTTAGCCTCTGGAAACAAAGAGAGACTTACATGGCTACTGGTGATTAATTACACTTGGTGAGTTGAATGGTTTCGAAAGAGAAGCTTTGAATAGGAGCACAATGGTAGGGACACATATTTATAAGAGGACATTTGTACATTTGTAGGGAGAAACCTGCATTCATACCTTGGAAGCAGCTCAGCACGGACACACTGCTAATGATTCTGAGTTCATCTTTAGTTTAGATGTCATCCAAACGGATGAAAGTTCAGAAAGAAAGCAGAACTTAGTGGCCTTGGAAGTGAACCCTCCCCAGATACAGAGAAAAGGCCTTGAAACATATGAACCATCTCCAAGTCACCTGGCCAGAGGGAGAGATTGAGCTGTTGAACACACCCACCTGGCCAGGAGAATGAAATTGAGCTGTGAGTCCCACCTGGCCAGAAGGATAAGATTGAACTTTGAGTGGATGCACTGATTTTGCTCTGGCTCCCCATAAAATGCTAAGGAGACAGCGATCAGATAAGACAGGCCTTTGGGATGTGAATCCACTGTGCTCTCATTTTGCTAGCTCTGACCATGGGCACATTCATTTACCGAATTGTCAGGAAATTCCAGCCGTAGCCATCCGCTCCGGGCGCAGGCGGTAGGTGGCAGTCAAGGCTCCGCACGGAGCAGGCGCCATTGGAGCGGCGGTGGCTCTGGGGAGCGCAGTCCGGGGAGGCCGGGGAGGAGGCCGGCGCGGGCCCTGGGCGCGCGGGCAGCTGACACAGCGTCACCGCGGGGAGCGCTCGGTCTGGGAAGCCGCGCGCGGGGGACCGAGCTGCGCTGCAGAGCGGCGAGCCAGCGGAGCGGAGCGGAGCCGGCATCCAGGTAACCGACTCTCTGCCCGGCCCCGGGAGGGCCCCGACCGCGCGGGCCCGGGGGCTTTGGTGGGGAAAGGGCTCCGGGCTCTGGGTCGGGCGTCTGCATCCTAACCCCGGAGTTAGCAATGGGAACCAGCGAGCTGCATTTGCATCCTTGCCGGGGCGGGTGGGCACTACCTAGGCACCCTTGATGAAACATTTCTTTAAAAGAAAGAAAATCTGTATCTTACACACGATTAGAGAGATTCCTTGAAACAGGAGTTTCCGTTTAGGAAAATCCTATGATTGCAGGTGTTTCTATGAATGCGGAAATGGGTTGAATGGATTTACCAAAAGTCAGGCTAAGATGTGGTCCAAAGTGAGAAAGATGCGGCTGTTAGAATGTGTGGGCTTCCTGTGCTGGTCGGAGACCGGAGCCAATGTTTGATTTATTCTCCCGTTTTAAAGACAGAGCTCCGTGGTAGATAGTAGGGACGCTCTGGGGCTTCCCGCTGGGAAGCACCAGCCACCAAGGGCAGCTTGGGTCCTGGATGGTAAGAATGAGGTGCCCCTGGGATGGCCTCTTTCCACCCTTAGCAGCTCTCCACAAATGCTGCTTTTCATTTAGTATTCCATTAGGGCTACAGGCTTTAGGAGGCAGTTAGTTACACCAGCAGCCCTGGGCAAGGGTTGCTGTTTGCTAGTGTGGTATTCCGTGCTGGAATGAGGGTTCCGCCTGCCTTCCTAAGACACAGCCCGCCTGCTTCGGAATTGATTTTGCATTCTGGCTCTTGTTATCTATAACAGGGGACCTTCCCCCCCCCCCCCCCTGCATGCCGGTTTAGCATATTAGAACTTTTCCAGCTTGACTTAAATAACACAAAATACTTTAAAAATACTGTTTTTAAAGGAATATTTTATGGGTAACAAGGAAAAGAAGATGCATTTCACATTCCAAATCAGTCCAAATGCACTTCTTTCCCAGTGGCATTTGGATTCCAGGAGGTGGAGTGGGAGGGAGAGAAAGGAAAAAAGATGAGGATAAAATTAGAATAAATTTAATAAATTTGTCAGGGAATTATACTCTTTTTTATGTAAACAGTTGCCAATTTCATCTATGCTATGTCTGCATATGTAAGAGAGCTCTAAACTGGGGACCCTTTGACCCCCAGTTCATCTCACAGAAATAGCAGCCTGAGTCAAGGAAGCCTTCCCATCCCACTGGACCTTTGGGGGGGGGGGCGACTTTAATCTGCTGCTAGTGGCTGCTCCCTGGAAAATGAAGGCAGGAGTGTTAGGGGAGAGCCGGGGCCAGCTGCTTGCAGTGGCCAGGCTAATGCTGTCCCATCAGGTCTCCCTGACATGGGAATGGTGTGTATGGTTCACAGGGAAGCCTCTAGGATCTTTTCTCATGACGTTTTGAGTGGGGTGGCTCCCAAGACCTGGGACGTTTAGGCTGAAGGCCAGCTCTGGGAGGAGTCTTCTGCAGCTGGCTGGCCACCAGCCTTCCCAACAAAGCCATTTCAGCCTGAGGGGGGGCAGAGGGGACCTGGTCACCAGCTACATGTTGTCCCCACCCCAGCCAGCACGCGCAGCTTCATAATTCATTAGAATGGATTACTTCAGCAGTAAGTGATGGACATGAGACAACAATTGAAACCCTTGGGAAACAATGGGCACTTCGTTGTCAAAGAGAAGTTGTACCTGTGGTGACCAACACGTGCATCATTCCTTCTTCTCGCTGGAGGTCATGGTGAATATATTGGAAACTCACCACTCACCATGCCTTCAGCACAAGCTTGCAGTAAGGAACTTAATTTGTGACAAGGAGGGAGCATGTGGTTGTCTGGAGTGGGGAGGATGCCTGCCTGCGGGGACCAGAGTGCTCACATCTTGCCACTTTGACTTGGCTAACCAGGCTGCTCATTCGCGTTCTCACTCACAAGGTGGCTTGGATCTGTTGGTCATCTTGCTAGCTGGTAGGAGTATCGACTGTGGGTTGATGTCTCTGCCAGGGTTGAACTGATGATTTCTATGATATTAATTGGTCTGACTAATGATTTCCCAAGAAAACAGCGGATCATCAAAAGGGATGATGACAGTTTTCACATTGCCAAAATTGCTGTTTGTTTAAATGTTAAACCTATTATTGTCTTTGTACGCTTTTAAGTGCAAACTTAAAAAAATTATATGTGTGTGTGTGGGACACATGCATGTGCAGGTGCATGCATGTATGCACATGCATTTGGAGGCCAGAGGACAATCTTAAGTATCATGCTCAGGGATGCTGTCCACCTCTTTTTTTTTGAGACAGGGTTTCTCATTGGCCAGGGATCACCAAGTAGTCTAGACTAGATGGCCAGTGAGCCCCAGGTTTCCTCTTGTCTCTGCCTCCCCAGAGCTGAGATTACAAGTATGCACTACCACATCCAGCTTTTTAATGTGGGTTCCGGTCATTGAACTCAGGGCCTCATGCTCACAAGCACTTTGTTGAGTGAACCATCTCCCTAGGCTAAGAAATCTTAGAAATTCTTAGAACAAAGGTCTTGGTCTTTTTCTTTGCTCTTACCTCTGGCAGGTTCTGGAAAGAGATTCCTTGTAGCCCTCTCCCTAGGAAAGCCGAATGTTTTCCCATAGATTACTACTGTCCAGCAGAGACAATGAGCGAGCCACATGCATAATTAAATTGTGCTCTTTGCCACATTAGAAACGTGGAATGTAAAATAAAAATAGCCATTTAAAGAGGTAGTCAGCTTAAAATATTAATAAGATAGCTCTCTTTTCCCCCACACAGTGGTGTGTGTGTGTGGGGGGGGTGTGGATACACATGTCCCATGGTGTGCTTGTGAAGTTCAGAGGACAACCTTGGGGTCCTCTTCTTCTACTGTGTTTGAGACAGGTTTCTCTTGTTATTGTTTGGCTCTATGGTCTATGAGTTTTAGGATTCTCCCTACTCTGCCTCCCATGGCTGTATGTTCACTGGGATGGGGGATGTGTGAGCCACTCTTTCTCTTGGTTCCCCTGAGTGATGGGGAGGATCAAACTTGGGTCAGCAGGCTTGCAGAGCAAGCATTTTTATTTTTACCACTGAGCCATCTCCCCAGCCCCTTCCATGCTAATTCTTATGTTACAATTCTGATGTAGACCATTAACCAAATTAATGAAGTAATTAAAAGCTAAAATGTTAGGATTCAATGCCAATTAAAGACTCTCAAAAATAAATGTACATATAGGATCAAGTTTATATGATATACTTCTTTCCCTTTGCTATTAACTAGAGCCTGTTGTTCCTTCTCTGGCAGTTACCGAGAGGACTGGCTCAAAAACTTCTTGAGAAGTCTATGAGAATTACACAGTCTGGGTCCACTCTGCATGGAGGTCTCTCATTGCAGAAGCAAAGGGAATAGGCATGCCTAGACACCACTATTTTTAATATATTTTATTTATTTATTTATGAGAGACAGATAGAGAGAAAGAGAGAATGGGCATGCCAGGGCCTCTCACCATTGCATACAAACTCCAGACACATGTGTCCCCTGTGCATTTGGCTGACGTGGATCCTGGGGAATAGAACCCAGGTCCTTAGGCTTTGCAGGCAAATGCCGTAACCGCTAGGCCATTTCCCCAGTCCTCGACACCACTATTTTTGCACTTAGTATTAACCAGGAGGTACTGTCTTGCTTCTGCTTCAGCCAATCTATATATTTTAATTCTTTATTGGGGAAGTGTCTGCAGACCCAGTGCCAATCTCAGCAATAATGACAGGACTGTTGTTTGCTATGTGGCTGGATACACATCATGGATCTTTCAGTTTTATCCCTCCATGATGTATTTTCAGTGTTGATATCTACTTATTTCTATGCTATTAAATAAAGGTTGAGTGAAATATAATGCTTTATTCTTGACCCAAGAATACTGTACTTTGAGACTGAGATATGAATATCCTTAATGGAAAGATGTCCATTTCTTTGTCTAGTTCCCTGGGCGGGGCAGCCTATAACCTCTGCTAGAGAGACCATTGTCTTGGTCACACTACTCTTTGACTCAGAAATCATGATGGGAGATTGTAAAAGAGAGTAGCATTTTATGGCTAAGAATTTCAGGCAATATTTTTCTAAGGATAATTAACATTCTATTTTCTGGGAAAATAAGATGATGAAGGAAATTTCCATTAGTGCTTTCTCCAACACATGCCCATACCCCCTCATACAGACACACACCACAGAAACAGCCCTTCCTTGTTTAACCTCTCCAGTAGGACAGGGTAGATACTCATTAATCTCAAGGAGCCTATGCAAGGGAAGCTTTCTGTATCAGTCACTTTCTCATTGCTCTGAACAGATACTTGACAAGAAGCAACTCAGGAAAATAACAAGGTTATTTGGCTTACAGTTCAAGAGGGTAGAGTCCATCATGGTGGTGAAGGCCTGGCGGGACCGGAAGCAGGAGCAGAAAGCTGGTCACACCTCACCAAAGTCAGGAAGCAGAGGAAGAACAGGAAGTGGGGCTAGGCTAGAGCACCTCAAGGTCCACCCTCAGTGAGCCACTTCCCCCAGGGAGACTTTACCTCCTAAAGGTCCCACAACTTTCCCAAATGGCACCACCAGCTGGAGACCAAGTGTATAAACACAATGAACTTATGGCCTGGGTGCGGATAGGGCGCATCTTACATTTAAGCCACAACACTTTCTTTCCTGTTATCCTAAGATTTTATATTTTGTGTTTTTCTTTTTGAAGCTGGGGATTGAACTCAAGGCCTCCAGCTGAGATTTTCCTGGAGCAGCTTAGTGGTTTTTTGAGTTTGGGGTTTGATCAGCAGGTGACAGGGAGCAGAAAGGAACTCCAGAATGTTGGCCTCATATTCAGGGCAAAGCCAGGCAGAGTCCACTAAGTTCTCTGTACTGTTAAAACCCAGACCTCACCTCAGGCTGGGAAGATTGCTCAGTGGTTAAGGCACTTGCCTGCAAAGCCAGACCACTGGGGGTACCCATGTAAAGGCAAATGCACAAAGTAGTCTATGCATCTGAAGTATGTTTGCAGTAGCTGGAGACACTGGCATACCCATTCTCTATCTCTGTCTCTCTCTTCTCTATCTCTCTGTCTCTCTCTGCTTGCAAGTACATGAGTACATATATAAAAAATTTAAAAATACCCAGAAAATCAAAACAAAACAAAACAACAACAACAACCAAAAAAATAAATCCCAAACAGTCCAACTCAGAGCTGGACTTGTATAGGCTTGGATTCTCTTCCCCAACATGACCACTTATGAGTGGTTGTTGTGGTCAGTTCCATGGTGTTGGGATGAACATCCAAACCAGGCACAGTTTATGGGAGGAAAGGATTAATTTCAAGCTTACAGACTAAGGGGAAGTTCCATCAAATGTTGGAAGAAGCTGGCTCCCATTCATAAAACCAAGCAGAGAGACATTACAAACATCTACAAGCAAGCAGAGCCAGAATTAAAAACCTTCGCTGCATACCTTTAGGCCAGAATTCAGCTCCACCCCAGTGATATGCCCCCCCACTACCATAGTAGGAGTCTGCCTGCTAGGGACTGAAGCTGCAAACTTGATTTTAATAAAACACCTGAGTCTATGGGGCATATGCATTCCCACTACCACAGTGGGTTATCTCCTTGCCTTTGAAGTCTTTTGAGACCTAAAGAATAGCATTTGGAATGATACCAAGAGGCTTAACAGATGGACAAGCATTTTGCTTTTCTTCTCTTGACTTTTGTGCTTCTCTGTTAGGGACATCTTGGACATCTCTGGGCCCTTAAGGAAAACTGTGGCTACCTGAGATGTGCAGACATGTCTAACTCATGGCCTAAGGGCCCTACCCATCCAAGGGTAGCTATGAATTTGGCCCAACACAAAACCATAAACTTAAAACACTGTGAGATTTTTTTTATTAGTTAGGGACATACTCAGTATGTAAACAGCACATGTTGCTACCATCCTTACTGTCGTCCCTGCACCCCCCTCCAAAGGGACCCTCCTTCTTGAGTTTGTTTGTTTGTTCATTTGTTTCTTGAGGTAGTGTCTTTCTCTAGCCCAGCTTGACTTGGAATTTACTGTGTAGTCTCAGGGTGGCCTCAAACTCACAGTGATCCTCCTACCTCTTCCTCCCAAGTATTGGGGATAAAGACATGAGTGACCATGCTCAACATGAGATATTTGCAATTTTTTTGTAACTCCAGTGTGAGGTTGTCAAGTAAGAGCTCTGAAGATGAAAGTGTCCTCTTGTAATGTCAAAATGTGGGACACTTGTGGGGGAGTGGAGGGTGGATGGAGAGAATTGGTCAATGTGCACTTAATTACAGTTAGAAGCAGGGTGTTCTTGTATGTTGTGGTGTGGTAGAATGACAGTAACAGACTGTACATCTCTAAAAGCTAGGAGGGTTAAGGGTTTTCACCTCAAAGAAAGGATGAATGTTTGAAGAGAGATGTTTAGCCTGATTTAAACATTACACAATATATACATATATTAACATAACACATTACCAACACGTGTATCAAGTAAAATAAACATAGGGGCTATAGAGATGGCTAGGTGGGGAAAGTGCTTGCTGCTTCAGCATGAGTACCTGAGTTCAGATCACCAACACCCACATAAAAGCTGGGTGTGGTGACAAACACTTGTAATTCCAGCACTGGGGATGGGAGACAGGAATGATTCCTGGGGCAGGCTGGCTAGTTAGTCTAGCCAAATCAGTGAGTTCCAGGTTCAGTGAGAGACTCTGTCTCAAAAAATAAGATGGAGAGCAATAGAAGAAGACACTTGACACCTCTGGCCTCTCCAAGCACACGTCCACATGTGCATGCACACCTGCCCACACATATGTGCATTCATACACACATATGCACAGACCACAAATATACAAAAAATAAATTTAACTTAAACATTTTAAAGAATGAATGGGAAAAGAACACACATTGCAAACCTAGTATGACTGCTTTGGTGAGGGCTATGTGAGAGTTTGGGAGCAAGAAAGAGGTTGAAACAATTTTGGTGACCTACATTTGAAAAGAATCTAAATTTTCTACACTATGGTAATATGGTGGTTTGAATTCCCCATAGCCTCATGTGTTTTGAGTACTTGGCCCCAGCTGGTGGTAATTTGGGAAATTAAGAAGCCTTTGGGAGGCGAAGCCTTGCTGGAGGTGTGTTACTGGGGGACGGCCGTGAGGTTTATTGGTGCAATGTACTGGGTATTTAAAGCTAGCTCACTTCCCCTATTGCTGTGACAAGATGGATGTGATGCCCTGTTATAGTTGAAACTTGCCCTTGATATTGGAAGCTGAGCTGCCTTTTCATCCTATAAACTGCCTTGGGCTATGTGTTTTGTCCCAGTAAGGAGGAGGTAACTGCCACAGGTGATAGCCATGTGTTTCTGTTTTGTTTCTTGGTTTACACATGAGAGTCAGCGGTTCCCTTCTTTGTCCTTCCATTCCTTTAAGCATTGGTTGAAATTCTTCCCTCTACATGAGTGGTCATTAGAGAGACAGAAATAAAGCAGGTTGCTGGAGCAAGCAATTCAGCATATAGAACAAAAATGTAACTTCGGGAGAATTTGTAATTATCTCAGAGAAGGGAAGGAGTTTCCTTAACTGAGATACTGAAAAGGGAAACATTTTTCAGTTGGATATATATGAATTTTGAATGTTTATCTAAATGCCAACAAATAGTGGCATTAAAGGATAGATATTTACAGCATATTTTAAATACATTTTATTTATTTATTTGAGAGACAGAGAGAATGGGCATGCCAGGGCCCCTAGCCACTGCACATGAACTCCAGACGCATGCACCCCCTTGTGCATCTGGCTTACGTGGGTCCTGGGGAATTGAACTAGGGTCTTTTGGCTTTGCAGGCAAATGCCTTAAACACTAAGTCATCCCTCCAGCCCTGCAGCACATTTTAGCTGAGTCAGTTTGCCTCAGTTTGGTTTCCTGTGCTGTGCTCATCAGAATCCTGATGGACTTGCTAGGCTTACTGGGCTCAAAGCACAGAGACTTGGAGATTGGGCATAGCTCAATAATAATAACCCTTGCTTAGCATGCATGTAGCCCTGGGTTCAATACTAAGCATGGAAAGAGAAAGCAGCAGACATGCAAATGAACAAAGCAACGATGCAGAGCCTCTGATTCATTGGGACCAGAGCACTGCTGATAAGGTGCTGGTGACCCTAATGGACCCCGAGGAGTCTGAGAGTCACTGCCTTCAAACAGAAGGGGAACTGTAGTGACATTCTCACATAGCAGTAGACAACCAAACAGAGAACATGAATTTGCAGGTTTTAAAGATCAAACTCCAATTCCTTTTATACTAAAAGATCCTCCAATTAAGTAAGTGCTTTTAAATCAGAAATAAAAACAAATGTCTTGTTCCATCAGAAAGGATCCAATAGTTTGATGATACTTTGCAATGGCCAAAATACTTAGCCCATGGCAGATGGGTTGGTGGAGAGACTAGTGGTAATTTTTTGAGAACAATGGGCAAATGTATAGCAAATTTAAAATTGAATATGCACTTTGACCCAGTAGTTCTGAGTATGAGGCTTTCCTACAGATGAACTCAAAAGCATGATGAGATATTTATGTAAAAATGGCTGTCAACCGAGCTAAAGTCATCCCTTATGAAGTCCTGGGCAGATGATGGAAAGCAAACACTGCATGGCTCTCCATAGAGCACCAGGGGCAAATCTAGTGCTGTCCTCCTGTTGTCCCTGACTGCATCCTGCTAGTTGGCATGTTTCTTTCAGACTTTATGATGCCAGTGGTCCTTACCAATGGTTGCCCAAGCTGTTAGGCATGTACTAAATAGTCCCCTTTCTGTCCAATTTATGCTCTTGCAAGAGATTATTTCTAGCAGTCGAGACAAATGTCATGTGATTAAGTTCCCATGTTGAATCACTGTGAACCTCTGACCTCTTTGCTTTGTGTTTACAAATTGAAAAAGAACTAATTCTCTCTCTCTCTCTTTTTTACATTTTGCATTTGCAAACATAACAGAGTTTCTTTTCTCATTGGTAACTTTTGTGCTATTTTAATTCATATAATGACATTCTGAGAAATTTCTTTTAATGAAATCTTCATCTTTTAGAAGAACTGGAGAGTTCATCAAAAGAGATCTTTTATGGAAATACAAGTCATGATTAGGGGGAAGACATCTTTCCTTACAGCCCCAAGACAGCCAAAGGGACCCAGATTTCTTATTTAGGGGTGTGTGTGTGTGTGTGTGATGTAAAGTATACATGCATCTGTGCAAATACTTATGCCCCATGTGCATGCAGAGGCAAAGGAGAATGTGCAGGTGTCCTTCTATTTTTGTTCATCCTCTTGTTTCCTTGGGACAAAGTCTCACTCAACCCAGAGCTACAATTTTCACTGTGTTTTTTTCAGCCAGTGAGCCCGCACCAGTTCTCTAGTTGCTGCCCCCTATACGGCTGGGGTTAGAGGCTAGTGTGTCCACAGTCAGCTGTTTGTGTGGTACTGGAGAATCGGACACTGCTGCAGCCACCACAGAATGTAGGCATAACCCGTGTCTCCTTCAAGTGTGTACCTCAGCCACTTGGTGCAGGTACCCAGTGCTCATCTTTTTGTAGGGCTCTTTGGTGAATCATCTATAGTACCTTTTTTTTTTTTTTCTGTGCATGTATGTTTGTGTGTGCATATGTGCATGCCTGTGTGTCTGTACATGAGTACACTTGTGTGGGCATGTGTGTATGCATGCATATATGCATGTGTGTGTGTGATGTGTGGATGCCAGAGGTTGACACTGACTGTCTTCCTCGATGACTCTTCACTTTATTTATTGCTATCGGGTCTCTCACTGGAGCCTAGGGCTTTCCAGTTTGGCTACTTTAGGTAGCTAGTTTGCTTCACAAACCTCTTCACCTTCTGCAGCTGAGATTACTGGTGGCCGCCACACCCATCTGGCATCGGAGCTCTGCTGCTCATGCCTATGCAGCAAGAGCTTGCGCCACTGTGGCATCGCCTCAGTCCAACATCTACAACACTTGTGATGAGTCACTTTAGTCATTATGAGCTCCTAACACCACCATTGCAGTTCTCAAATGCATATGATAGGATGGAAAGTTGCTTGGCAATGTCGTGGGTTAGTGTGAAAAAAAAACTTCCTTAGCATTCTGGAGCCCAGAGTCCCAGGTCCAGGTGCTGCTGTTCTGTGTTGCTTTGCAAGCCTTCCTGAGCCTGCTGTTGGGACCGTGCCCAGGACGAATCATGTTATTGAAGATGTTTCTGGAATAACTTGCCCATTATTTGACATATGTGTACAGCTTTCTTGCCTTACTCCAAGCCCACCTTGTGTTTCTGTGCATGGGGGCTGCTGTCTGGCTCCCCTTCTCTCCATGTTTGAACTTAGTTAAACCTGAGCTGAAACATTGATCCTGCCGCTTCCTAGCTGGGTAGCCAGTCACTACCACTATCCCGAGTCCCACTTCCCTCAGTTGTAGAATGGGAGCACAGAGGTCTGGGTTGGCGGTGTAAAACCAGGTGTTCAGACCCTCAGACTCTCGCTGGATGCTTTCTCTCTGATCAGTATTTGAGTGGCTGGTCTTTCTCGTTATTTCAGTTTATTCTCCACTGGGCTGAGCTGGGCTGCTAGGTGGAATCCTACCTTTCAGCACAGCCCTGTTAACACCTGTCCAGCACTGGGCATGGGGGTGATGACAGAGTGGATAATGTGTTTGCCTTGTAAACATGAGAACCTGAGTTCAATCCCCCGAACCTACATAAAAAATTCCAGGCATGGTGCTATGAGTTTGTAATCCCAGCATTGGGAGGCAGAGATAGGGGCACACTAGCCAGCTAACCTAGTTTAATTGTAGAACTCTAAGCTACTGAGAGATACTCTCTCATGAAAGGTGATGGCACCTGAGGAAAAACAGCCCAAAATTGTCCTTTGGCTTCCACATGCACATACGTACACCCCACAACCCACAAACACACATGCACCCCCAAAACTGTCCAGAACCTATACTGTCAAATTTATCATAATACATTGTTTTTTATCCTTACATATTTCTATATTTCTTTTCATTGGGCCAGTTTTAACTCTGTGATTAATCTGTGTTCCATGTCTCCCAGCACTTGTCCCTTCTTTTCTTCCTTATTCATTCTGTAGCTGGTCACAGTTTGATACTTGTGTCTTTCTGGGCAAAGGCTGTCAGTGTATGGGCCATGACTGGACGGATGCCAAGGGCTGCTAAAGTGCTTGGTTTGTGTGACATGCTCCAGGATGCCTGCAAAACAGAGCTGCCGAGGATGCATTTCTCAGAGCACAACCCTTCTGCCAAGTGACGGAGCTCGGCAGCCCGTATTCCTCAGCATTTCTAGAGGCCAGAAACCTTATTTCCTTGTTTCTTCTTTCTCACTCTTTTCTTCTTTTTGAGACAAAGTCAAAAGTAGCCCAGACTAACCTTGAACTCACTATGTAGCCATGGCTGACCCTAAACTTCAGAACCTTCTATCTCCACTTCCCAAGTGCTGGGGTCACAGGTGTCCACGACCAACCTTGGTTTATGCAGTGCTGGGGACACAACCCATTGCGTCATGCATGTTAGGCAAACAGTCTACCAAGTGCACTACATCCTCAGCCTCCTGCCTCTTTTTTGTTTTTGCATGTGTCTGTGTGTGTTTGGTGTGCATGTGTATACACGTGTGTATGTGTGTAGTCACACATGTGTGGGTGCACATATCTGTGTGTGTTGAAGCCAGAGACTGATGTTGAGTGTCTTCCTCAGTCACTCTCTACCTTACATTTTTTGAGGTAAAATCTCTCTCTGTACCTAGAGCTTACCTATTCAGCTGTATTAGCTGTTGCTGAACCCCAGGGGTCCTCTTGTCTCTGCCTCTCCATCCCTGGGATTCCAGGCCTGCACCATCATGCCCAACTTTGATGTGTACCGAGATCCAAACTCAGGTCTTCATGACTGCATGGTAGGCACTTGACCCAAGGCACTTGACCCAGTGAGCCATCGCCACAGCCCTCAGTGTAACCTCCTCCTAACAGTGGACTTCCGTTCATCACCAGTTACTGTCAAGGCCATGTTCACTGTGTTCTGGCCTCTCCGCTGTCACTTTAGGCCAAGTTGCCCTTGTTTTGGAACTGATTTGTCCACGCTCTTCCTAGCAGCCAGGGCCCCTTCAAAGGCAGCTCACTGTTCTCAGGTGGCCTCCATGACGTAAGCTCTGCCTCCTTTCCAGCCCCTTATCTGTGGCTTCCCCCTTTTGGACCACGTGGCCCTCACCTTTCCCTGAGGCATCTGGAAGATTCAAGTGTCTCCTAAAACTGAGTGCGTGGTTTCCATCTGGCTTGTCCAATTCTCTATCAGAGAGCTATGCGTGGTATTGTGGTGACTTCACTGTCCTGCTAGGCAAGTGGTAACATCACCTGCACTGGTCCCCTGCTGTTGCATCCTGGTGGCCACATTTAAGCACCCACTCAGGCCATCAAAGCAACCGTAACTACTAACAGTGCATGAATGGTGTCTGGGCAGGCAGCATACAGAACTCTGCCCACGAGTTCTTCGCTGCTCTTGCCCAAGGAAATCTGTCTATTCCGCCTTTCTTGGGCTGTTTATTAGAAGCAAAATATTAGTTCATTCATGCCCTGAACAGATTCTCTCTTCACACTTTTTATGGGCCAAGCATTGTGCACCCCTTGGGGATATAGCAACAGCAATGAATGGAACAGAAAATAAAGCCCATATGAAGCAATTATTTAGTAGAGCCAAATAGAAACCTTTTCAAAAAGTAAATTATATAGTATGCCAGAAGGGCACATCTGCTCAGAAGAACATAAAGCTGGAGATGTCTGGGAAACCAAGGACACCAAGATGGAGAGTGGGCTATGTGTTGTAATGATTTGGTCATGGACATCCTTATTGGGAAGGTTGGTGTTGGGGCACAGGCCTGTGGGAGCCCAGCGGCTAAGTCCTGTGGATGTATGACCATCCAGTATAAAAGTCCTGAGACACGAACATGCCTGCCATGTCTGGGGGTATTGTTGGAATGAAATGAGCTAGGGTCAAAATGGTGGGAAACAGATATGTGTATGTAAGGGGAGACCTCTCTATAGCTCTTATTCTTTTTTTAAAAAAACATTTATTTATTTATTTGAGAGAAAAAAAAAGAGGCTATAGGCATATCAGGGCTTGTAGCTACTGCAAACAAACTGCAGACACATGTGCCACCTTGTGCCTGTGGCTTATGTGGGTACTGGGGAGTCAAACCTGGGTCCTTAGGCTTCACAGGCAAGTGCCTTAATGCTAAGCCATCTCTCCAGCCCTACTCTGTAGCTCTCACTCTCAGGAAGACATGTCAGAGGCTTGTGCATGTAAATGAATGTTCTGGCTCTCAGAGGAAAAATCAGTTAGAATAACTGAATGCCTACAGGAGACGGGCCAGCTGAGTGGCAGCTGCAAGAAGCCGGGTAATATTTGCAGGTGTGTGGTGAGCTGGTGAGGTGATGGAGAGTGACTCATGTCTGGTGTCTAGGCCAGAGAACATGAACATAAGGTGGGCTCCAGGGCCTAAGTACCTGGAAGGATGCTACTGATGAGCTGAGATGAAGACACCGGGGGTGGGGGCTTGTGTGGGGTGCTGTGGGGAGCTCAACTTTGCCTGGTCATAGATGGAATATCCCCAGAGCAACCTGGCAAAGATAAAGAGGTGGCACATAGTTCGTGAGTCTGCAGTTCGGGGTTGTGGTCCTGGCCATAGGTGTGTGGTTGCTCATATGCTGTTGGCATATGGATGATGTTTATGGTACTGAACACAGCTGTCACCACTCACCAACGAAGTAACAGGGCAGAGGTGTGAGTGTGCCTGGTGAGGAACATGGTGTCAGTCGACCTACCTCATCTGTCCCTGTCTTGATGGGAACCATTCTCAGCATTGGGGCGTTGTGAGAGCCTCGGGCCTGGGCCTGCCTCCGTGCTTGCCCTCATCTGCAGAGTCTTTAAAGAGGTCGCTTCACAGTTAGGTCACACACTTACTTTCCTGTTCACAACCACCTGGTGGCTTCCTAGTCTGCTCAGAGTAAAAGCTGACCTATAGCTTATACTCCCAAGATTCCATAGGAGCTGGCTGACTCTGCTTACCCCTGTTGTGACTTGCCAGTCCCATCTGTATTTCCCCATTTCCTCCATGTACCCTGAGCACGTTAGACAGGTCCCTGCATCACCCCTGGTGTTCTATGAATGGGAGTTCTCTCCACATGGCTCCATGGTGCTCACCTCACCTCTCTCAAAGCTGCTAAATCACAGCTCTCAGGGATTCCTTCCCTGGCCTGCCATTACACCGGATGCCCACAACATGTTCTTGATACTACATTCATGTGTTTTAATCAAATAATCTACATGGATGGAAACCTTCCCTTTGAAACAATGTTATGGTGATTACAGCTGGACTTTTTAGATTTTAATTGTGTAGATGGGAGAGTGTTTTCCATGGTGCATTTGTGTCATGTGTGGTTGTACTTTGGTATGTGACATGACTAGCTCCAGTATGCTCTGAGGAGATCAGGGTCTGCCAGTTCTCAAATTCCTCACCTAAGATTCAGCCATGTATACATAGAAGCTATGTACAACCTCCCCTATGTTTTAATCATCTCTGGATTACTTACAATATCTAAGACAATATAAATGCTGGAGCCAGGGATATGTCTCAGGCAGTAGAGTACTTGCCTAACATGCACAAAACCCTGGGTTCCACCCCCAGCAACACATCAACCAGGTGTGGTGGTGCACACCTGAAGTCCCAGCAACTGGTGGACAGAGGCAGGAGTGTCAAAAGCCCAAGTTCATCCTTGGCTACACATTGAGTTCAAGATGAGTCTGGGATACATGTATGAGACACTGTCAAAAAATCAGTGGGGGCTGGAGAGATTGCTTAGTGGTTAAGGTACTTGCCTGCAAAGCCAAAGGACCCAGGTTCGATTCCCCAGGACCCACGTAAACCAGATGCACAAATGGGTGCACACATCTGGAGTTTGTTTGCAGTGGCTCGAGGCCCTAGCATGCCCATTCTCTCTCTCTCTCCCTCTCCTTGCCTGTTTCTGTATCTCTCTCTCAAATAAATAATAAAAATATTTTTAAAAAGATCAGTGGGGGGGGGGGCTGGAGGGATGGCTTAGCAGTTAAGGAGTTTGCCTACAAATCCAAAGGACCCAGGTTCGATTTCCCAGTACTCATGTTAGCCAGATGCACAAGGGGGTGCATGCATCTGGAGTGCTTTTGCAGTGGCTGGAGGCCCTGGTGTGCCCATTTTCTCTCTCTCTCTCTCTTTCTCTCTGTCAAATAAATAAATAAAAATAAAATATTTTAAAAAACCAGTGGGCAATGTAAAGACATGTAAATAGTTGTTTTGTATTGTGTATGGAATAGTGAAAAGCATAAAAATGTCTTACTTGTTCAGGGCCAACACAGTTCAACTTCTGAAGATTGCTGATCTGAGTGTGGTTGGATACTTGGCTACCACACCCTTGGACATGGAAGGCCATCTGTTTCTCTTCTCAGAATGCCCTGGGATCACTGCTTTCAAAATGCTACCTTTATATTCCAGGGATGGGAGAAGTGTGCTTATTTCTAGAGTAGACCTGCTGTATAGCTCACTGCCAAAAGTCTCATGTCAAATTGCTAATGAACATAGAACAGTTGATCTTTGTATAAAAGAAAAGACACAACTTGGTATATGTGTTTCACACCTCATGTTCTGGCTGCAAAGTACCCACCATACTATGCTGTGTCCTTGCTCTGTAGCATCAGCCCTACTGATCCTATGTGTGTATTAAACACTAATGTCCAAATGCACAATTTCAAGTCACTGTTGTCTACTCTTGGCTGACAAACGGTACAGTCACAATTCACTCGAGAGTCGGCTCCTCTCCTGTGAACACCAAGCTTAGTGTGGTTGATTTCAGTTGACATGGCTGTCCTAAGGGTTGCTCTTACCTACAGTTCCTCATGAACTTTGTGTCCATTTCATTGCTTTGAAGAGCTGACTCATGTCCCCCAGGACAACCTTCTTTTGTGGGCTCACCATGTGTCTCCAGAGTAGATGACCAATGTTCGCTGTTTCCCAAATTCTGTCATCAGGTTGGTAGGTTGAGGGGCTGGTGACAATCCCATAGTCCCTGCCTTCCTGGCATTCCAATAGAGAAGAGAGGAAGGTGAATAAGTAAATGGGCAAATAATGAGAAAAGAAAACATTCCAGAATCATGGCATTATTAAGACCATCATTCAATAATAAATAAATGAGCCAGAGGTGTATTTTAACATGTGTTCTTTTACCCTACTGCTTAACAGACTTCTCTCTGACTCACTTCTGTGTGTGTTTTCATGTATGTGTGTATGTGTGTTTGTGTGTGGGTGCACGCATGTTCATATGAAGGCCGGAGATCAGTCTTGGTTAGTTTCTCAGGAACCCAGTCCACTGCTTTTTGAAACAGGCTCTTTCATTGGCCTGGAGCTCACAGTTAGGCTAGATGGGTTGACCAGGGAGCTGTAGGGATCCTTCTATCTCCAGTGCAGGGATTAGAGATGCATGCCACCATGTCTAACATTTTCACATCAGTTCTGGGGATCAAAGTCAGATCCTCATGCTTGTAACGCAAGTACTTTACCCACTGAGCTATCTCTCCAACTCCCTGGTCACTTCTGATACTGTCTCAACCTTCAGCAATTGCTTTTTGCATATCTCCCTATAGCATGTGAAGAAAGGAGTTTTAATTTGATAATACATTAGAGCATATAGTTTTATAATTTTTGCCATAGCAGGAAAATCAATGTCTCTACTATGGTTTGTATTAATACTTTTAACATTTAAAATCTCAAAAATGAGCTCTTATGGATTTTAAGAACCTCAAGTTCATCAATTTGGTGGCACCCAGAGATAAGCATCCCTGTGAAACATTGCTAACAGAGCATGTGGGCCTCTGTTTCCTGTTTGGTACTTTACAGGCCTGTGGGCGCCCTATGTGAGCCATGGACAGATTTTACATATTTCACATTTTAAATCTGTTGATAATGTCTCCTGTAGCCCATTCTAGCCTCAAATTCTCTATGTAGCCAAGAACAGCCATGAGCTCCTGATCCTCCTACCTCTATATTTGGATTATAGGAGGCAACACCACATCCACTAAGAATCACATTGAATTAAGTAAAAAGACAAGAGTGATATGAATTGAAGTACTATATTTAATATGTATGACATACTGGATTTCAACCTGTGGTTTGGGACAGGTAGGGGCCATGTACCCACCAGCACACAGCCAGCTGCATTGTAGGCAGGTAGAGGCCATGTACCCACCAGCATGGGGCCAGCTTGGTTTCAAGTGCTGAGGTCCCAGTGATGGCTTCACACTCTCATGAACACAATGTACAATGAGCACCAGGAGACAGGCATGAGTTTTTATTGGTCTTCTCTAGATCTTTTCTGTTCTCACTGTGTGATGTGTAACAAGAGGAATGTTTGCTTGGTGAGCCCAGCCATTTTTAGTCACATTGAGAACTCTCTCGAAATCATGGGTTTACTGTTATTGATAAAAAGTCTTTATATATGCAGTGATACATGTGTGCACAACATGAGATTCCCCACTTTAACCCTAATATGAAGTTTGGTGGCACTAGTCCATTCTCACCACTAGACAGCATCATCAGGTGGGGTGGATGATCTTGTGAGCAGGAATCTAGAATCACCTTGGAAACAAACCTGTGGGCTATTGTGAGGGATTTTGTAGAGGAGGTCAGCTGAGATGGGAAAACACGCTCACTGTGGGGGTCACTTTCCTATGGGGAGGGGTCTTGGACAGAAGCCAGCACCAGCACCTAGCTCTGCCTCCTGAATGCCAATGCCATGTGACCAGCTACCTCCTCTGTCATGCCTTCCCCTCCACAATGGATGCTGCGCCCTCAAACTATGAGCCAAAGTAAGCCCATCCTCCCTTCGGCCGCTTCCTGTCAGGTAGCAAGAAGAAAAGTAACTACCACATTACACAGCCACCCTTGTCTAGAGCTCTTCACCCTGCACAGCTGCAAGTGCCCATCCAACATCTACTTACCCTAGACCCTGGGGAGTGCATGCTGCTCTCTGCCTCTATGAGTTTGATCCCTACTACAGACATCCCACAGAAGTAGACCACAATGTTATGTCCTGAAGCATAATGTTGCCATGACTTAGCCGTGCCGTGGCACGTGTGGGAATTCCCTTTCTGTGTGTACCACTGTCTGTTTACCCATTCATTTGCCCCTGGGATTTGGATCGCTTCTGCCTCTTCATTGTGAGTAATATGGCTGTGACTGTGCGCAAATGAGCCCTTCGAGTCCCTGCATTTCTCTTGAGCACACACTGAGGAGTATCTGAATTCTTCAGTAATTCTATCTTTAGATTTTTTTTTCCAAAGAGTCTGCACAATTTTTGTGTCATACCAACACTGCAAAAATGTTTCAATCTTTCTATATCTTTGCCAGCATTTCTTATTTTGGGCCTTTTTAAAATTAGTATTCTGAATGAATATGAGGGTTGTACCAACTTCATTGTGGATTTGATTTAAATTTCCTAATGATGCCTTTAAGCATCTCTTCATGTGTTGTTGGCCATTTATAAAGCATCTTTAAATGAGCTGAGGTGCATTCAGGGAGGAACAGCCGTAGTCTAGTTCTTTAGAGAAATGCCCGTGTTGGTTCTCTGTCCAGGTTCTAGCTGTTTGGTCCTTTTGTTGTTTAGTCGCAGAGGTTTTCTCCATACTCTAGATACTAGATCCTTTTGAGATTGTGATGTTTATTCCTGTAGATTCCTGTACAACTTTCCTCGTCATATCTTTTGCTGGACTAAAGTCAGATTTAAATGAAGCTTATTTTATCTACTTGTAGGAAATTATTCAAAGAGGTTTGAATAATTAAAATCAACCTCGGTGAAGTAGGAAAAAGTTGAAGGACTCATATTCCCTATTTCAAAAGTCTACCCAGAGTTATGGAAATTACAGAAATGTGGCACCTGCGTGTGCAATGACATGAAGCGGGGGGGGGGGGCGACACTGAAAATCCAGAAACCAGTGCTCGTGTTTACAGTTGATTGGCTTTTGGTAAGGCAAAGTTTTGAACACATGATGGAGGGACATCTGGACATTTATATGTAAAAGAATGAAGTTAGATACCCAGTACAGGTATCTACTGTCTGTCCATCCATCATAAAGAGGTGAATGGTAGAAAATGGCACCTGGGTTTTTATTATTTCGACCATTGGTCCTTTCTGAAAAGAGAGAAATGAGCAGCTGGAGGCAGGGCCTGGGTATGGATGAAGGAGCCATGGTGTTCTTGTGTAAGTTTGTAACTAGTCTGAGAACTCACCATGTCCTGTTTGCTCTAAAGTCCACTTTTATAAATGGATTTAGTCAAACTTCACCTGCTTTGTTTGTGGTGAAGCTCAGTGATGTGGATGGATCTGGGTAGTTTTTTTTTTTAATATTATACTTTTTTTTTTTTTTGCAAAGGAGCACGTGAGAGAGAGAATGAATGAATGAAAATGAGTGTTCTAGGTCCTCTTACCACTACAAACAAACTCCAGAAGCATGTACCACTTTGTGCATCTGGCATTACATGGCTCCTGAGGAACTGAACCTGGGCTGACAGGCTTTGAAAGCAATTGCTTTAACTGCTGAGCCATCTCCCCAGCCCTAATCTGGGCAGCTTTTTAATCCAAGTATATGAAGTGACCAAGATCTCTTTGTGTCCCTCCCCTCCTTCCTCTTTTCCTCTCTCTGAGAAAAGACGGTCCTATCACAAGCATACTTAAGGGAATCCTGCATCCTTCCAGATGTTTCATTGTCACATATGTACACAGAGTGTTTCCTTCTCCTTTAAGCCCTATATGATTCTATAGTAGCTTTCCTTTTGCCCTTTCCTTACTGGGCAAATTTCTTTAAAGAGAAGCGTATATATCTTGTCTAATTCTATCCATCTACTCCATATTCATCATCCTCACGCCCTTCTCAACATGACTTCTCCATTCCCTGACTTTTCTTTCTCTTTCTCTTTCTCTTTCCCTTTCCCTTTCCCTTTCCTGTGTGTGTGTGTGTGTGTGTGTGTGTGTGTTGGCCAGCAGTTGATTGTTTCAAGCATTAGTGTCTTCCTCCTCAGTCTCTACCTCATTCTCTGAGACAAGGTCTCTCATTGAACCTAGAGCTCACCAGTTCTGTCAGTCTACCGAGCCAGTGAGCTCTGATGATTTTCCTGTCCCTGCCACCCCAGACCTTGGATTATAGGTGCATACCACTGCACCAGTTTATACATGGGTACTGGGGATTCAAAATCAGGTCCTACTGCTTGCACAGCAAGCACTTTATTCCCTGAGTCATCTCATCATCTCATGATGAATGTTGTGAATCATTTGTATGTCTGTGGAGAAATGTCTATTCAAGCATTTTACTTATTTTTACATTGTTTTTCTTTGTTAAATTGTACAAGTGTTTTATGGTTGGAACTAATCCCTTATTAGTTATTAATATTAATATATATATTAATATATATTATATATAATATTAATATATAATATTAATATTATATTAGTTATATATATATATATTCACTCTCATTCTGTGGATTGCTTTTCTTTGTGTTTGTGTGTGTGTGTGTGTGTGTTATGGTGTGATGTGAGGGGTATGTATGTGTGCATAGTATGGTATGATGTGGGGGGTACGCATGTGTGTGAGGTATGGTGTGATGTGGGGGATATGTATGTATGCATAGTATGATGTGATATGTATGTGTGTGTGGTATGGTATGATGTGAGGGGTATGTATGTATGTAGTGTGGTGTGGGGGTATGTATGTGTGTGTAGTATGGTGTGATATGGAGGTATGTATGTGTGTGTGGTATGGTGTGATATGGGGGTATGTATGTGTGTGTGGTATGGTGTGATTGGGGTGGTATGTATGTGTGTGTGGTATGTGCGGATGTGTGTGTTCCATGCTTATATGCATGGAGGCCCGAGGAGAATGTTGGGTGTCCTACTCTATTGCTCTGCACTGTTTCCTGAGATGAAGGCTTTCACTGGAACTGCCATGCTTGGTCAGACTGGCTGGCCAGCAAGCCCTAGCAATTTATTCTGTGCTCGCCACAGGATTGGAATTACAGGTGTGCATGGCCACACCCAGTTGTTTATGTAGGGTGCTGGGGAATTGACTCAGGTCCTTATGCTTGTGCGATAAGTGCTCTTACCCATTGAACCATCTCCCCAGCCTCATGATTTTGTTCTCAACAGGGTCATTCAGTTGCCATGAAGCCTCCTTTGCCCAGTTTTAAGATGTGGCCTACACTTGTGGTATTGCATCCCAAACCTCCTATCTACCAGGGCAGCTAGATCCATGCTTGCATTTTCTTCTGAGGGTTTTATAGTCTTAGCTTCTTACACTGAGGGCTTGAGTCCATTTTGAATTAGTTATCAAGTGGTGTGAGGAAAACTATAACTATTACATAATGGGAGGAAGGGTATAACTTCATTTTTTGCATATGGATCTTCCTTTAATTCAGATCCTGTCCTAGAGAAGCTTCATTCACCCTTAAATGCTGTCCATATTGTAATTTTTTCAACAATATGCCTGTTATCCCTCTTGTATATGTGTATTTACCACAAGTAGATATTGAATTTTGCCATATTTTTATTATTTTTTTGCAGAGAGAGAGAGAGAGAACGAGAACACATGCCAGGGCCTCTAACCACTGCAAATGAACTCTAGACACATGTGCCACTTTGTGCATTTGGCTATATGTGGATATGTGGGTACTGGGGAATTGAACTTTGGTGGTTAGGTTTTGCAGGGAAGTACCTTAACTGCTTAGCCATCTATCCAGCCCATACTTTGCCATATTTTTGTTTTTGTTTTGCAAATCCTGAAATTGTCATGTTTTGTTCTTTATTAATATGATATATTTCATTATTTAAATTTTAAATGTTCAAAACCTTGGCTTCTTGGTATAAGCTTTACTAGGTTGCACTCTATAGCCTTTTCTATATATTGAGGGAATTATGTGGCTAGTATTTTTTGAGGGTCTTATATGTGTAACCATAAGAGATGTTGGCCTATACTTCTTGCATCATGTTTGCCTGGTGTTGCTATCAGAGTAATAATCGAGCCATGAAAAGAATAGGGAATTTTTTTTCCCTCTTCAGTGTTTTTTGGGAGAGTTTGTGAGGAATTGTATTGTTTCCTCTAGGTGTTTGCTAGAATCCATCAGTGAAGCCATCTAGACCTGGTAGGAAGCTTGTGATTACTAAGTTAACACCTTAGAGATGGATTTACATTTTGTATTTCTTTTACAGTCAATCTTGACGATTTGTACTTATTTCATATAAGTTATCTTTTTCTAAACTGCTGGCATATAGGAATCTAGGAGTCCTTTATATTCCTTATATTCCTTTAAATTTTTTTATTTATTATTTGCAAGGGGAGAGAGAAAGAAAGAGAGAGAGAGAGAGAGAAAGAAGACAGAGAATGAGTTCTTAGGATTTCTTGCCACTGCCAAAGAACTCCAGGTGCATGAAACACTTTGTGTATCTGAGTCTGCATGGGTACTGGGGAATCTAACCCAGGACATGAGGATTTGCAAGCAGGTGCCTTTAACTGCTTGCTTTAATCTCTCTAGCCCCAGACCTTTTATTTCTGTAATGTCAGTAGTATTCTTTCTAATCTCATTTCCAATTTTAATAATTTGTATCTTTCTAGATTAGGGCCTAGTTATCTTAGCTAGATATTTATTAATTTTGTTTCTATGTTTTAAGAATTGACTTGTTTTTATTCACGTTCTCTCAATTCTTTATTCATTTCCACTATAAATCTAAGCCTCCTCTTTTCTGCCTTTCACCCTGATTAATGGTGCCAGCACTCATGTACTTTCTCAGATCAACCCCCAGATGATAGTTTATGCCAGCTTCCTGACGTGGTGTGAATGTCAGCTGTATTTCCTGCATTTGTTCCTTTCCATGTGGCTCTTTTCTGACCAACATGTCTTTCATCACTTTGCCATCTGGCTAACCCTGGCTCTCCCCAAGATGTTTCAAGAGGGCCAGGCAGAATGTGATGTTCCACCAGGTTCCCTGCCTCTCTCTGGCTCTCCTAAAGATGTCTCCTGAGGGTCAGGCAGAGCCAGGTTCTTCTCTCTCTCTCTCTCTCTCTCTCTCTCTCTCTCTCTCTCTCTCTCTCGCTGTCCCCAAGGTTGGGCAGAATGTGATGTCCCACCAGGTTCCCCTGTCTTTTTCTCTCTGGCTCTCCTCAAGATGTTTTCTGAGGGCCAGGCAGAATGTGATGTCCCACTAGGTTCCTCTGCCTCTCCTGGCTCTCCCCAAGATGTTTGCTGAGGGGCAGGCAGAATGTGATGTCCCACAAGGTTCCTCTGCCTCTCCCTGGCTCTCCCCAAGATGTTTGCTGAGGGGCAGGCAGAATGTGGTGTCCCACCAGGTCCCCCTGCTTCTCTCGGGAACCATATCGCACACCTACCACATGAAGGGTGGTGATTCCATCCAGTGCTTCACCACCATTTACTGCTGTGAGCAAACATCAAGTCGGCACAGTACCTACAAGATTCCTTCTAAGAGCTTGTGGAGTGAGTGCCTGGTGCTGCGATGGAAGGGATTGTTTATAGTGTGGCATATAAGAATTATTAGAGTTGAGGGTGACTATGGTGTTATTGCTGTAGACCTGATTCACTGCACCCTGGGCTCTGGAACCTGCGTGTGGCTCACTCTGGCTCCTCTTTCAGGGCCCGGCTCCTCACGTCCCACATTTTATTAGCTCTCTTATGACTTTTCTCTGTCAGCACATGCTGTGATATAATTTATTTTTAAAAAATGTGGTGTTATTATTTACTTCTGTCTGCTCCACTTGATTCTCAGTGTTGAGACAAATGAAAACCTTGTCTGAGGTCCTCGCTCATAGTTGTTTCCTGGACTCTTGCCCGGCCTGGACTCCAGCCAAAGCAAAATAGATATTTCTTTGGACAAATGAATAATGGCAGCCACAAGTACTCTGCTTTCATTTTTAGTAGTTGCTTTCTAGATTTTGGTTGCTAGTTTAATTCTTGAGACCCCAAGACCCCTTAACAGAATTCACTGTGTGTTCTACAAACTCACAAAAAACATTCTGCTGTGACCAAGAGCTCTTTGGGTAGCACTGGGATTGAGAACTTGCAAAGACATGCTGCATTCCAGCTGGTCCCTGACCCTCAAGTCTGGTCTAGGCAGTGAGGAGACTGACCTCCCAGCAATGAGGGTGCTTCTCTCTCAGGATGCCAGGGGACTTCACGTCAGAGTCTATATGCCACTGATTTTTCAGAAATCTAAAGTGAGGGCTGTGAAGTGAAAAGTGTTTGCTGTGCACGCCTTCCAACCACAGTTCACATCCACACCATCCAGGAGAAGCTGGACACAGTAGTGCATACTTCTGTAATGCCAATGTTCCCAAAGTAATAGGAGGTAGAAACAGGAGAATCCTGAAACCTGTAGGACAGCTAACCCGTGTTCACAGCAGCAAAAAGACAAGAAGACAGACTATCTCAAACAAGGTGGAAGGTGAGCACTCACCCCCAGATTGTCCTTTGACCTTCACATGTGTGGCATGGCATGCGACATCATACGCATAAGCACAGACACACACACACACACAGAGAAAGAGAGAGAGAGAGAGAGAGGGAGGGAGAGAGGGACTCTAAGTTGCAGGACAGTTTATATACTGTATGCTTGGATTATCTTAATTATATCCGGAGCATTTAATATTACGAAATCAAACTCCTAAGCAGGCTCTTATAGTCATCTGTTGTTAATGAGCTTCCTGAAATCTCTCTGTTTTCTCTTTAGCAATGATAATTCTGCAGTGTTTTGATAGGTTTGGAATTCTAAAGTACACTCTGAAACATCTCAGAACCTACTGGAGCCAGTCTGTAAGCAGATGCGATGGTGAAATTGGAGAGGGACATTTGCAGCCTTGGATTTGGATCTGATGTTCTGTCTACACCAACCCATTTCCTTCCAATAATCTCCCAAATTAATTATGACTAATGGTTTTACTGGATGCTGAAAATGATTTTTCTCAGCAAGGCTTATTATCTGTCATTCCACATTACTCTGAGATGCTTGCCCGGGCAAAAGAATGGATTCATGTGTCACGTTAACACATTGCTTGTCTACTTTAGACAATGCACATGTTGGAAGTTAGAGAGATGGCTCAGAGATTAAACACACTTGCTCCGTGAGCTTGCCAACCAGAATACCAATTCCTAGCACCAATGTAAAGCCAGACGTGCAGTGGCAAATGTGTCCGTAATCCCAATGTACCTATGGCAATGGGAGGCTGTTAGGAGAATTCTGAATCTTGAGGGCTAGCTAGTCCAGCCTGCCCAGTGGCCAAACACTGACGAGAGAAACCTTGCCTCAACCACCCCAAGGTTGTCCTCTGACCTCCACAGGCATGTCATGGCTCATGTGTCCATAAGCACACACACATTCACAAATGATAATAAATAAAGAAAGTTAATTTAAAAATATGGATATTGCTTAATTCTGTATGCTTCTGTATACTACATGTTCTTCCTTGACTATGAATAGACAAGATGAAAGGAGTTTGACAGTTTGTAAACGAAGAAAACCCATTTGCACATCCTTTCTTCTGCGGGTGAATGTTTGTGCTAAGGGGAAATTTGACTCAATTTCAGTGACCACCAGTAGGCGCTTATGCAACTATAATATTTGGTGACATGATTCTTAAAGATAGAGCACTCATAAATGTTTTAGATTTAATGGATAAAGCAACTATGCGTCTAAGTTAACTTTCAACTCCACTTAACCAACATCATCTACATTTCTGTAGTGCTGTGACTTGAATGTGAAAAACCCCCAGAGACTCTTGTGTTTAACCACTTGTTCCCTAACTGATGGTGCTATTTGAAAGTTGGTGGAACCTATAGGAGGTGGATCCTAGCTGAAGGAAGTGGGTCACCAAGGTGTGTGTGGGGAGAGCTTGAGGTTTTGTAGCCTGGACCCCTTTCCTGTTCACCCTCCACTTCCTGATCATGCCTGCAATGTGACCAGCTGGCTCCCAGTCTTGCTGCCATGCTCCTCCCTAATGTCATGCATCCCCTGGAAGTGCAAGCTCGAGTAAACCCCTCCCTGCCTTAAAACTGCTTCCTGTCAGGTATGGTCATAGTAACAGGCAGAGTAACTACAGATATTCCTTGACTCGAGTGATGCCCACAATACCATGGCCGGACCTGTCTGCAGACAGCCTGCAGGTGATCATGATGGCTCTCAATAGCTGTGTGTCACTGGGCAAGTAACATTCCTGGTCCCTTGCTTCTGATCATATCATCCATCGCACAGTGAGGTTACCCACACCAACTCCTTGGCGAGGCTGAGCATTTCATGGGCTGGTATAAATGCTGTAAACATTTTCATGGCCTCCTCTTTCCTTGTCTCCACTCCTAGTATTTGAAACGAAAAGAAACTACATGAATTATCAGGCCCCTTTTTGGGGGTGTGCACTATTCAGCAAAAGCCATAAAGATAAGCTATGGCTAGAGTGTACTGTGGTGCATGGAAACATTCCTCCCTCCCTTTGGTCTGACCTTTGTTCTGCCTCTGTTGGGCTCTTGTTGCATCTTTCTCCTGGGCAGAGGTCTATGTGTGAGCCAACATGCTTAGGGTCAAGGTCCAGCAAGAAGAAATGGGCTGGCTCCAGTTAGCTACTTAATAGATTGATTCTCTTACGGAAAATACAACTCTCTTGGCCAAATGAATTGGATTTAGAATTGCAGAGAGATCTAAATGAAATGGTTATCATTCTTATGTGGAAACAGTGAATGTCAATTTCATTACCTCATTTTCTTTAGCAAAAGAAGCTAGACCCATCCTTTTTCAGGTTTATAGGCTAATTCTCTCAACTTCTTCCTTTGCTAGGTATCTCCTCGTTGGTAGCTGGAGTCCATCAGCAACATGCCGGAACAAAGCAATGACTACCGGGTGGCCGTGTTTGGGGCAGGTGGTGTTGGCAAGAGCTCCCTGGTCTTGAGGTTTGTGAAAGGTACCTTCCGGGAGAGCTACATCCCAACTGTGGAAGACACCTACCGGCAGGTGATCAGCTGTGACAAGAGCATCTGCACACTTCAGATCACCGATACAACTGGGAGCCACCAGTTCCCAGCCATGCAGCGGCTGTCCATCTCCAAAGGGCATGCCTTCATCCTGGTATACTCCATCACTAGCCGGCAGTCCCTGGAGGAACTCAAACCTATCTATGAGCAGATCTGTGAGATCAAGGGCGATGTGGAAAGCATCCCCATCATGCTGGTGGGGAACAAGTGTGATGAGAACCCCAGCCGTGAGGTGCAGAGCAGCGAGGCAGAGGCCCTGGCTCGCACCTGGAAGTGCGCCTTCATGGAGACCTCGGCCAAGCTCAACCACAACGTGAAGGAGCTCTTCCAGGAGCTGCTCAACCTGGAGAAGCGCAGGACCGTGAGCCTCCAGATCGATGGCAAAAAGAGCAAACAGCAGAAGAGGAAAGAGAAGCTGAAGGGCAAGTGTGTGCTCATGTGAACACCCTGTGTGCAGAAGGAGCGGCTGCTGTCTGGGCCCCCCCTTCCCCCTTCCCGCGTGAACCTCCCCTTGTCAGGGCAGCATGTAACAATGCCCATGTGTTAAACATTGCATTTGGCTGGGACACACCACCACCACCAAGCCACCCTCTCTGCAGTCGCAGAACCTGCCACAGCATCCCAGGGACCTGAGGTTGGTGCGGCCCAGTCTTGAGTGGCTTAAGCCATTTGGAGGTGAGGACACTCTAGCTGTGGACACCGGAGAAGCTGAGGGGGACTGTCATGCATGTGTGTATGAGAGTGGGCTAGCCATTGCTATTGCCACCAGCCTACGCCAGGCATCTCTGCTCAGAAGCCACTGATATCCTTGAGGCAGGGGTAGGCAGAGGAGGCAAGAAGATCAGTTGGTCCAACTTGGATCACAGTGGATCCCATTCCTACAGTGTTAGCAGGATAAAGAAGAAACTACCAGAGCCTCCCCCGAAGGATGCCCGTTGTTCATTCTGCCACCTGACCTATGCTGACCAGAGGCACTCACCGCCTGTGGGCCTCCTTAGAAGCAACACCATGTTATCCTGTGAGAGTGACTTTCACATGCGGCAGTCTCACCAATAGCATGACGCTGCATGGGAAGTTTTTAGGTTTTGTGTGAGGATATTATGACATTATGGAAACATTGCAATAATGTACCTGTGTGTCACTCTTTGAGGGTTCTAGGAAAACGAAGTTCCTGTCTTTTGACCTGTGAGGGCTGTAACTTCTTTCAGCCCTCAGATTTTTAAATAAAAGCAAATAAAGTAGCTATTTTTAGACTCCCCATCCCCATCCCCATGATAATTTTGTCTTAAATAACTTGATGTGTACCCAGCTGGGAAACAGCCAATCTCTAAGACCATCTTACAACCAGAAGCACATCCATTTTTCTAGACACGAGCATGTATATGCCACACTTTGCACCTAAATGAAATACTTTGAAACAGACATTGCTCACTGTGTTTTTAATGATTTCTCTGTATTAGAATAATATTCCTGGAAAACACCTTTACTTGATGGTAAATTCTCTCATATAAGAGCTGTTCAATGCAGCATTCGCCCTAGAAGCACTGCTCTCTTAATGATTGTATTTTCATCCTTCAAACCAAATTACAGCCACTGCTATTTCTTGCATGTGGCCTGGGAGGCCGTGTGGCCCAGACAGGCTGGCTGCTCCATTCTGGGCAGACCCTCAGCTTAACCCACTCTGCCATTTTGGAGGCTGGCTGGACTTTTACTTGCTTAGCATTCCCACTGACAGAGCCTATGGGTGAGTTCCGTTTCAGTTGGCAGAATATCTGCTGGCTAGCCTCTCTTCTCAGCCATCTTCTTGTTGCCTGCCCGGCAGGCATTGGAAACTACAGTACCACGTGAACCTGTGGAGGGGACTTCTGGGGGCTGGGGCCCTCCTGCTCAATGCTAGGCTTCCGGCCAGGCCATGTGAACACTTCCACCTCCAAAGCACACTTGTAGTCTCAAATATCCTGGTGTTTTTATTTCTTTTACCAGACCTTTCTAGTTTGATCCATTTGTTCTCATCCTGTCTGCTTTACCCAAACTCACTGACCCTGGTGACACGCTTAGTGCTCAAGAGGCGCCTTCGAGAACCACTGGGCTCTGTGACCTTACCATCTCCTTGGCCTTCTAGAACAAAATCCTCCTTGTCTTTCCTGGGATTGCAGCCACACTGAGAACATGGGAATGTGACCTTGGAGCTAGCAAGGAGCTCAGAGCATTTCCAAGCCCCTTTAAAACCCCTCTTAACCAGTTCCTTCTGTTCCAAAAGGCTATTTCACGGAACTCATGAAACTGTCTAGTGATTCTCTCAGACATCAGTTTTAACTTGTCACTCCATTTTTCACTATGTCTGTTCTCAGAATTTATCAAGCTGTCATTTGGGCATGGGAGACATGGAAGAAGCAGGAGAATTCCCTGGCTCACAGGATGTATAGATTTGGGATGGTTTCCTTGCTAACAGGAAAATACTGTCTCTTCCCCCACCTATCATCGGGCTTCAGTCACGGGCACCCCTTGCAAGCCGTCCTCTTCCTACTGGGCATGAGTCAGGGTGTCCTTCAACCCTTTATGTTGGCTTTGACATTTCCTAGAGCTTAGGTCTTCATCATTGTGGGGATCTTGTAGCTACTGAAGGGACTGAACTCTTGCTCGTTCAAACTTTGTCTGGGGTTGCTAGGACAGAAGACTGGTGAAGCTTCCATCCTGGGGCTTCATTCTGACATTGTTTTCTGCAAACTGAACCAAGGATGGCAGTGGTCATCCCAGCATCATCTTTTGGGAGTTTTCCACTGACTCAGGGTTCAATTAAGGTTGTAGGAGCCCTAGATTTTTATGATTCCCCAAACATGGAGCTGTGGTTCTTGGGAATACATCCTATTTCATACACAGGCACAGCCGTTTTCAACTCAACCCAGACCCAGTTCATTATAAAACTTGAAATATTGCTTTGAAGATAGCACTGTGGGATTAAGCATGGGGCTCCATGAGTTCCTTTCTGCCCCCACTGGCCCCCTTTCCATCCAATGACAAGCCATGGGCACATATCCAGTGCAGCAAGACCAACACAAGAGCAATATCGAATCGTTCATTCTATCTGCAAGTATATATTATATAATTTATCTTTCTGCATTTTTGAAGCATAAAGTAGTAGCTTGTATATAGATAAGCTAGTATTTGTTTCAGTTTGTAATATTTAAGAAAAGTTCATTCTTTGTAGAATAAAAAATGTATTAAATATTTTAAAAACTGCACTGTAATACTTTCCCCCCCAAATTTGTAATGTGTTGCTCCTGCATAATTAGCTGTCTGGAACCACCCATCACTAATGGGACATGTGTCGACCCTAAAGACAAATCCTAGAAAATCAGTAGTCCACAAAGACTGTATGTAGACCAGGTATTTGCAGAGCATGACTTTTCTATGTGTGAGATACCAATGTGAACATTTATATTTAAGGCATATTTATGGTTACAGCTCCATTCTTGATTCTATTTTGTTCACTCTGCGGTTATAAAAATCACCTGTGATGTTCTGAAAACCATGGAACAAATGACAATAAAGCTCAGTTATGCCACCCTGGCTGGAAGAAGGTGATGTTTCTCATTGCTGAGGGTGTGTCTGGCTTTGCTTCTCCGCTAGCTGCATGTGTGTGCCTGTTATCAGCATATGAACATCTCAGGTACTCTGCTACATGGAGAGAGCAGCTTACCTTGAAGTTTCCCTAGTGGTTCCTGACACGGGGTAAAAATGAAGTTGACATTCTAGGCAGGGACAAGGGAGAGGGGAACAGTGAGAAGGGGACACATTTGGCTCAAAACAGGACTGCAGGGGCTGGGGAGGTGGCTCAGTCAGTAAAATGCTTGCCACACAACCTAGGGACCTGAATTTGGATCCCTAGAACCCAAAGCAAAGTTGGGTGTGACAGAATGGACCTGTAATCCCAGGGCAGGGTCAGTGGAGACAGAAGACCCCCAGGGTCTTCTAGGCAAGTTAGTGAGCCCCAGGTTTAATGGGACATCCTGTCTCCAAAGAGAGAGAGAGAGCTGCTGAGGAAGATACATAATATTGAGATCTGGCTTCCATAGCCATGTATACACATGTTCCAGCACACATGTGAGTCCACACATATGCAAATATGCACACATTTGCACAGCATACACACAGACAAGAATAAACAAGAATGAAAGACAAAGATCTCTCTCTCTCCATTTCCCCCCTTCCAGGCATTTAAATGAGGCTGTAAGGGAAGCTGCTGGCACTGTTCCTGGACACAGACCTCTTGACTTGTGTGCCTCTTTCTCTACCTGACTGTGGAACACAGCTTCATCTGTCACTGGAAACACAGATCACAAACCATACAGTCCACTCTGCCTCTGAATGGAGTCATTGTCATCTGCAGGGTGGGCAGCACTGCCGGTTTACTGAGCTATCTGGTCGCACATTAAGAATCCAAAAGAAGCAAACCGAGCCCTGCTGCCTGGGTAGGATTCTGTCTGGAAGGCCCAGAGTGCGAACAGCAATCTATGCAAATACAGAATCACAGAAATGTTCCATTTCTTGAAGATGATTTAACAGCTCTCTGGCTGAGCGCTCTGCCTGCTACTCCCTGAGTCATTCCGTGTCCTCTGCGCAGAGGCTGCCTGCCCCAATTGTTATTGCTTGTTGGCTCAGGGTTTCCATTTATAGAGGTAATCATAGTGAGCAGGTAGTATTAAGCCTGTGAGAGGGCATTCTTTGAGTGCGTGTGTGAGTGTGCATGTACAAGTGCGCACATGCATGTGGAGTCCAGAGGACAACTTCAGATGTCATTGCCAGGAGTGCTGTTCACCCTATTTTGAGACAGGGTATTTCACTGGCTCACCAATTAGATTAGACTAACTAGCCTGTGAGCCTCGGGGATCCTCCTTTCTCTACCTCCTCAGTGCTGGGATTACATGTGGGCACCACTATGCCCAGCATCTTTATGTAGGTACTGTGAATTGACCTCAGGTCCTCATGTTTGCAAGGCATGACCTGGGAAGGATCTAGGTTTCTATATGTCTGTCAGGGTCACAAAGGATGCTTGTACTAGTGGTCCACAGACCCCACTTTGGGGGATCCAGCCTATAGTCTCCTTGTTTGTCAGTGTCACTGTACAATGGATTCTCTGGAGGAGATTTGATACCCAGACCCCACTCCAGAAATTATGACTTAGTAGTTCTGTGTGTAGCCTTGGTTTCAGTGTGCTTAAACCATCCCAGGTAATTTTAAAATCAAGTTTAAGAAACAGGGCTATAAAGATGTCTCAGTGGGTAAAACGTTTGCTATGCAAGTATGAAGATTTGAGTTTGATCTTCAGTACCAAGGTAAAAGACAGAAGTGGTGGCGTTTGTGCTTGTTAATCTGAGCACTGGAGAGGTGGAGACAGGAGGATCCCCAAGTCTTTGTGGCTAGTCTAGCTGAATCTGTGAGCTCTAGGTTCAGTGAGAGACCCTATCTCAAATAAGGAGGGGAGCCATTGAGAAAGACACCTGGTGTGGCCCTCTGGCCTCCACACACTTGCATACACATATGCGTAAGCACACTGAACCACACAAACATTCAAACACATGTATGCATAACACACACACACACACACACACACACACACACACACACCAAAAATTTAAGAAGCACTGCTGTTAGGCTGTTTTAATTCCAGATGCCTGCGGACCGCCCCCCCCCCCCCGCCCCAACCTCCTAGGATAGGAGTATAAGATAGCTTTTCACATGAAAATCCTGCATGAGGATTTAACTGCTTGAGCTAAAGTCACCCTGGGGTTGCTTTGTAAACTAAATTCCTTCTCAGTGAATATTTTCCAGGCAGAAAACTGATTGTATCAATGAGAGAATGTTGTCCTCTGTCATGGTATCTACTAAGCTCAACAGTGAGGGGGAATCTTAATTTAAACAGAGGGCTCATGTCACCTGCTTCATCTAAGGGATGACATTGCTGCCAGTTGTTAGGTACCACTGGAGTTGGTCCTAGCCTAGCAGTTGTCTGCAGTGGGTACTGGCCCTGGCTCTTTCCTATTATGGTACATTCTCCAGTCTTTGCAGCTGTCCAGTTCCTTCCTACCAGGGATTACCAAAGGCCCTGCATCAATCCTTCCTTGGTTCTACAGATTGCTGTTGTCCTGGATATAATGATTGCATAGTCAGTGGCCAGAAATGCTTAAGTTCAGCACTCGGTAACAGTGGTGTGGCTGTGTCATGTGATTGCTTTGAGTCAGGTCTTTTTGCCTGGCCAGGGCTGCCTTGTACTTATCCATAGATGCCTATGCTTTTATCAGCTCATATTTCCAGATTGTTCTCATTCACTTTTTCATCTTCGTTGGCATTTTTGTATTTAGAAGTCTTTAACCATTATGGACTGACTTGCCTCAGAGGCAGGAATCTGCCTCAGACATTTTAATGTCACTTCTTTTGTGATGGTGACAATAGTTGTCATCACCATTATCACTATCATCAGCATCACCAACACCATCATCACTATCATCACCATCATCACCAACATTACCACCATCATCACCATCACCATCATCATGATCATCATGATTACCGTCATCACCACCATCACCATCACTATCATCATCACCATCACTATTATCACCATCACTATCATCACCATCATCACTATCATGACCATCATGATCATCATCATCACCATCATGAACATTATCATCACCATCATCACCACCATCACAACCATCATCACCATCATCGTCATCATCATCATCACTATCATCACCATCATCACCAACATTACCACCATCATCACCATCACCAACATCATCATGATCATCATAATCACCATCATTACCCTCATCACCATGATCACCTTGACGATCATCATCACCATCACCAGTATCATAACCATCACCTTCATCAGCACCATCACCACCATCAACATCACCATTATCACCATCATTATTATCATCAGCAGCATCACTATCATCATTATCACCAGGATGTACCCTGAAAAACAAACTCTTCCTTCTTTAAGTTCCTTTTATCGGGTATTTTGTCTCAGTAGTGAGACAGTAATATACCTTTCATGCCCCTCACAGTCTGCACTGTGTCAAGGAGCAGGGAAGAGGCTAGGTTAAATTACAAATCACCCCTTTCCAGCTGAGTTTCTATAGGTGGGAAGGGAGATGGTGCCGTTCTTCATGATTTAAAAAAAATTTTTTTTGTTATTTTTATTTATTTATTTGAGAGCAGTAGACAGAGAGAGAAAGAGGCAGATAGAGAGAGGGAGAGAGAATGGGCACGCCAGAGCTTCCAGCCACTGCAAACGAACTCCAGACGTGTGCGCCCCCTTGCGCATCTGGCTAACGTGGGTCCTGGGGAGCCGAGCCTTGAACCTGGGTCCTTAGGCTTCACAGGCAAGCGCTTAACCACTAAGCCATCTCTCCAACCCCCATTCTTCATGATTTTAAGATGAAAGTTATAAACTTTCTTTGTCAGGGCCAACAAAAATAAATATATAAGATAAAGATGAGATGTCCCTCAAGTCTCACCCAAAGTCGATTATTTTTGTAGTGTGTGTGATAACAACACATTAGCTTTCTAGGAGTATCTTTCATCATCATCCAGCATGCTCTGGTGCACTGTGTGCTCAGCCATAGTTAACAACCTCTGGAGTTAGATATGACTTAATATCACCAGCACTCCCTTTACTACCTTTGGATACATGACAAAATCTCACAGAGGGCTGGAAGTGGGCAGGGTCACTGCAAAACCAGTGGCACACAGTTGCCGTGTGTGTGTGCGCACACGCGTGCACGTGCATCACAACGGCTGCATGGCTTTCTATTTCTTCTGCCCAGAAAGCCCTTCTTCCTGTCATCCTGGGCCATCCATACCATTCAACTCCTTTCCTAGACTGAAGCTGTCCTTACACAACGTCCTCTGAGAAGCCTTCCCTGTTATTCAGGTTAAGAGTTCTCTCTCTTCAAAGCCCCTCTTGATTCTTGCTTGCTGGACCTTTTTGGCTTTGTGACACATCTCACTAAGCAGAAATTATTTTTGCAAGCAGACTCACTTGTTTCCTACTGTGTAATCTAAAATCATGACTGCACACCCACCCTAAGGTGAACCATGCTTTGGTCAGTAAGGGCCTCATAAACATTTGCTGGGTGGAGCAGTGGGTCCCTCCCAGAGGCTCATGGTGGGCACTGCACATGCTCTCCACTTATTCCTGCTCTCCACCTTTCAGACGTGGAGTAGGGTGGCACTCTTGGCATCCTTGCTGCCCTCTGGGGTCTGGCAATTTCTCCTTCTTTCTTCCTTTCCTTTTGATTCTTTCTTTTTCCCTCCCTCCCTCTCTTCCACCCTTCTCCCCTCCCCCCCTTCCCTCCGTCCGTCCCTTCCTTCCTTCCTTCCTGTCCTTCCTCCCTCCCTCCTTCCTTCCTTCCTTTCTTTCCATATGTGTGTAGAGTGTGTATGCTTCATGTGAAGTATTGTGTATGTGCATGTGCGTGCAGATGTATGCACCCCCTGTGTGAGCATTCAGAGGCCAGAGAAAAATGTCTGGTGTCCTTTTCTTATTGCTCAGCCACATATTTCCTCAAGACAGGGTCTGTCTCTCTCAGTCTGGAGCTGCTGCCTGGTCAGAAAGCCCCAGAGATTCTCCAATCTCCACCTACCACCCTACCACAGACTGGGGTTACAGATGTTCATGGCTACACACGTGGGTTTTAGGGAGTTGACCTTGGTCGCTGGCAAGCACTCTTAACTGCTGAGCCATCTCCCCTCTTGGAAGAGTCCTGTTGTTTTAACCCCACAGCAGCTGATGGCCATGGGAGACCCACAGTCTCTTCTGCTGTCCCACGAGAGTGGGCAAAGCTTTTCTTGCTTGTGACCTTTTTTCACCCCAGAAATTTTTGTTGTTGTTTGGCATGTGTATGAATATGTGATGTGAATCTGTGTGAATACATGTTAACATTTGTGTGAGTACACATGTGTGTGCATGTGGAAGCCAAAGATTTAACATAGAGTGTCTTCCTTGATTACTCTCCACCGTATTTACTGAGTCAGGTTCCCTCACTTGAATCCAGAGCTCACTGATACAGCTGGTCCAGCTGCCAGCTTGCCCAGGAATCCCCCATCTCTGCCTCCTGAGAGCTGGGATTGTGGGGGTGGGGGAAGGGTGTCACACCGACCCAGCATTTATGTAGGTGCTAAGGATCAAACTCCAGTCCTCACACTTGAACAGCAAGCACATTATCAACTGAGGCATCTCCCTGGCCCCATCCCCAAACATTTTTACATGACCCCAGCCATATACAGATGTAAAACAGGTATACAGTCAAACATTACTTGAAACAAAGAAATTTCCCTTCAAACAATTCTCTGTGTACACGCAATTTTACCATTTTTTAAAGATGAAGCAAATTTGCACACTATTGAGATGGATGTTCTTATTTATTTTTATGAAGAGAATTAAGTCTTGGATGAATATTTAATCCTATAGGATGTACAGTATCCTCAGTGTTTGAAGAATATACTGAGATTTTGATTTTATAATCATCAGTGCTGAGAATGCTATTCCGCAGAAATACAAAGAAATTTTTGGAAATTCTGTCCTAATTGCGAGCCAAAATTTATTCAATAGTTGTTATGAAACTCAAATCAGTACCTCAAAAAACAATTTTTAAAACCAAACCTTCTACTAGAATACAATCTACAGATATGCTAATTGATACATGCTGAGGCATGACAATAGGGAAATATTGAAAAGCTTTGTTAAATATAATTAAACTATTGTGTTTCTATAAGAGCAGAAAACTTTGCATGCAAAGTAAAAACAATCAAGTCATGCCATGCAGTACTTGCATGTGAGCGGCGCGGGGGCGGGGGCGGGGGGAGGTTTAGGCAGTGTTCATCTGAATCACAGTGTGTTCAGAACCAAGGCTGTGGTGAGGACATGTGGTGCCATACAGGCAGCATTGTCAGAAACGCCTTGGATTCATTACATGTTTGAATTTGATTTCATATTTGGCTGCTGCACATTGGGAAACTTTCCCAACCCCCACATTCACTTATCTAACCCCATATGGAATTTAAGAACTTTTATTCTAGAGAGTGGTGGCTCTCTCAGGCTAGGCAGTGATGGAAACAGAGCTGCCTTCTGGCCTGTGACAGGTGCCCAGCCTACAAAGAGATCCATCTTTGTTGTTTTAAGCCATCAAGACTTACGGCTGTTTGTGACTGAGCCGTAACCCAGCCTAACCTGGCTGGCACACTGAGTCTGGCTCATAGCTCAAGGCTTGGCACACCCTTGTTGTCAACCTTTTCCTTTTAAAATTCAAACAGCAGATGAATAAATAAAACCTATCTGGTACAAATGACAACAGCACTTTCAAGGTTGAAACTCTTAAGAACTTTGTGTCTTTTCATATTATTTGGTGGATTAATATTTCAGAAAGGCATTCTTCCAAGCATGGTGGAAATTTTTGTCTTTCCGGCACTCAGGAGGCTAAGGCAGGAGGATCAAGACTTCAAGACCAACCTGGGCTACCTAGTAAGACTATCTAAAAACCAAATCCTAGATTGTGTGCATGCATGGATGTGTTCATGTGTGAATGCAGTGCACACACTCCATAGTGCACACGCGAGGTCAGGGGACAACTTCAGTTGTGGAGGTCATAGGCCACCCTCTGGTTCTGGTCCTCGCCTCCTTCCTTGTTCACCACTGCGCGTGCCAGTGTAGCTGGCTCAGAGTTCCAGAGATTCTCCTGCCTCCACCTCACATCTTGCCATAGGCACACTGGGATTCCAGGTGTTGCTTCAGTGTTCAGGTTTACGTGGGCATTGAGGATCTGAACTCCGATACTCATGCCTGTGTGGCAAATGCTTTATCTCCTGAGCCAAATCTCTGACCCTCCTATACTATTATTTTAATCATTATTTTATAATATACTCCTTCTACAAAGCCATAAAACCTGCTGTGTTATGCCAGCAGCAACCTTCTGCACCACACCAGGTGTTTCCCCATTTCCTGATTACATCATTTCCTTCTGTGCTTGATTTAATGTTATATTTTGTCACTGCAGCTCAGAGGCCATGCATGTGTGTAAGTACATGCTATGATGTACAAACAACAGTCACCTGAAATTTATTTATGTATTTAGGTGTCCCACTGTTGAGTGACACATGAGTACTTTTGAATGCTGGTCACAGGGTGATGAAGACTGATGTAGCAGTTTGGAACCATTTACAGAAGCATTAAAAACAACATATTTTATAACCCAGTTGCCTCAATGGTGCCCTTCTTTAGTCATCTAGAAACTAATGTACTATATGAAAGAAATAATCATGTAGAAAGATGTCCTTTGTGGCTTTAATTTAGCAGGACATCAGAAGAAATGCAGAAGCATGGTAGCATGGAAAGGTATGTGCCCCTGAGGATGATATATGATTTTGGAGGTTATCTCCAGGTGCTGTCAGTGACTGAATTATAAAAGAAAACTTCAGATGGGTTCACAAAGTCAAAAATATATTGTATATACTTTGAGACTTTGTGTGTGTGTGTGTGTGTGTGTGTGTGTTATGTGCATTGTGCATGATACATACGCACAAGTGTATAAATTCACACACCCCATGCAGAAGCCAAAGGAGGACATCAAGTGTAGGTCCCTATTGCTCTTCCACTTTATTTCTCAGAGACAGTCAGTGGCACTCCCTGTTTCTCAGTTAGACTGGTGACCAGAGTGCTCTAGCAGTCCTCCTGTCCCTGTCCCCCTCAGCACTGGGGTTACAGGTGTAAGTGGCCACACCTGGCTCATTACATTGGTGCTGGGATCAATCTCAGGCCTCACACTTGGGCACAAGCGCTCTTCCACATGAACATCTCCTCAGCCCAACAATGCATTTTAATGGAAAAGCTTTCTGGTTAGAGCCCAATTAAACCAGGAAATTAAATTACTCAGAGTGCTCAATTAATTGAAGACTTAATTGAGATTTCCTCAATCACCTTTAAAACAAAATCTTTGTTGTGAGTAGGGCTGTCACTCTCTGCTGGAGGTGACCTACAGCTGTGATGGTGGCAAGAGTGAAACACTGGTTCCCTCCACAGTAGCTGGCCATTATCAAGGCACCCTTAGCATTCAGTGAGGACACAGGCAGGTGTAAGATGGTGCACAGAGCGAGCACTGTGTGCCGCAACAGACATCATTGTCGCAGGAGAGATTTACTCTCAGCAAATGATGGGAAAGCTAGACTTTCTGCCCATCATTGAGTAGTACTAATGTAAAACGTGTGATCTGGGATTATTGCACTAAAATCTCTCTCTCTCTCTCTCTCTCTCTCTGTCTCTCTCTCTCTGTGTGTGTGTGTCTGTGTGTGTGTTTGTGTGTTCATATTTGTGTGGGCACATGTGTGTGTGGGTATACATGCTCATGGAGGACCGAGGCTGATATTGGGTGTCATCCTCAGTCACTCTCCACCTTATTTTTTGAGACAGGGTCTCAGGGAAGCTGAAGCTCACAAGGTTCAGATAGGCTAACTGGGCAGCAGGCACCAAGGATCCTCTAGTCTTCATCTCCCCAGCACACACTTTCACATGGGTTCTGGGAATCTGAACTTTTGTCTTCCTGCTTGCATGGCAAATACTTTACCCACTGAGCTACCTCCCCAGGCCCTAGATCTTCCTTTTTAGGTCACATTTCCACGGCTTCTTTCCACATTCTCAGAACTGTGTTGCTTCCATTCACACACGCTCAAAATAGCTGCTCTCAGGAAGAGCTAAATATAGGTGATTCAACACTGCCTTTTACCTCTCTTCCAAGATCCATCATCCTGAATTCTCTGTAGATAGAGTCTGAGGTGAGCCTCTGCTACCAGTGTGATGGGAGACCACCAGACTTCCCCTGAAGTCGCAAGGATTCCTGCTCTAGCCAGCCAGGGCCAGGGGCTACTTTGTTGGTAGCTGGAGTCTTCATGAAGAAACTGTCCTGTCCAGCAGCAGCAGCAGAACGTGTGATGGGCAATGGACACCCTCCCCCAGAAATCACCACACAAGAGTTTGCCTGAGATTTTCTAGTTGAGTTGTAAGGAATACTTTGCAAGGTAGCACAGGGACTGGGGCTTGCTCTTGGCTTCCTCACGTGGTTCTGAGGGTGGACTGGGGAAGGCAATCGGAGAAGAGAAATGCCAGTTAGGTCAGTCTCTTATACAGGAGCTGTGTAGAGCCCTGCCCGGTATCCTGCGCTGACATTGTGTTTGCTGGCGTTGTTTAATATGGCCATCCCATCTATGGGAAGGGGACAAAATCGCTTCTCAAAATCACCAGTTAAGTGGAGCCCTTGTCAGTCACGCCATCGATTGAAAATTCCAATGGGAAAAAATTTCAATGGGGGTAAGAAAGAAACCCACTAAAAGGGAGGAGAGAGAGAGAGAGAGAGAGAGAGAGAGAGAGAGAAGACTATGACCACTAATGGACAGGTAGACAGGCAGACAGAAAGGCAGGCAGACAGACATAAAGAATTGTTTCTTCTTATTTTGTGTTCCATTTGGACCCCTACCTAACCTGATAGAACCATCGGCATTGAGGGCAGATCTTCTATAGAGTTCATTGACCCAAATGCCAATCTTTTCTGAAAACACCTTCACTGGCACACTCAGAGTCCTGAGTGACAAATTTTTTTTTTTTTGGCATCCATCAATTCAGTCAAGTTGACACCCCAAATACCAGCACAGCTGAAAACCCCAGTTGGTTTTTCTATTAGGTTCTATTCTCATGGAATTCATGTTTTTCCTTTTGTGTATATGTGGGATATGCATGTGCATTTATATATCCATGTGTTGGAGTACTCACGTGGGGGGCTGAGGTAAATATCAGGGGTCTTCAATTGCTTCTCCATCTTATTTTTTAAAATATGACTTATTTATTTGAGACGGAGAGAGAGATAGAGAGAATGGGTGTGCCAGGTCCTCCAGCCACTGCAAACGAACTCCAGATGCATGCTCCACCTTGTGCATCTGGCTTATGTGGGTCCTAGCGAATCAAACCTGGGTCCTTTGGCTTTGCAAGCAAGTGTCTTAAGTGCTAAGCCATCCCTCCAGCCCTCCACCTTATTTTTTAAGACAGACTCACGCTGAACTTGGAGTTCACTGACTCATCTAGACCGTTGAGCTAGCAAACCCCAGTGTTTCTCCTTTCTCCCTCTTCAGTGCTGCAATGATCGGCATGTGTCATCATGCCTGAATTTTATATGGGTGCTGAGGGTCCAAATCAGGTCCTCGTGCCTACATGCTAATCACTTTACTTGCTGAGCAATCTCCCCAGCCTGAATCCACAATTTTTAATGAGAATGTGCATTTTCAGATCAAGCCACAATACCCTCTGTGTAAGAGTAGGAAATGAGGGGCTGGAGAGATGGTTTAGCAGCACTTGTCTGTAAAGCCACAGGACCCAGGTTCAATTCCCCAGGACCCATGTAAGCCAGATGCACAGGGTGGTGCATACGTCTGGAGTTCCTTCGCAGTGGCTGGTGGCCCTGGCAGACCCATTCTTTCTCTTTCTCTCTCTTTCTGTCTCTTTCTTTTTTATCTCTCTCTCATAATAAATAAGTAAATAAATAAAATATTTTAAAAAGAGAAGGAAATGAGGCCATGCACAATTTGAGGAGGGTGGCATTTACATGCCAATCACTCCTAACATTTTAACTCATAGAACGGTTATGTTGTCCAAGTTATTTTCTACTTGCACAATATCCATCTGACTGTAGATTTAGACAAGATCAGAGGGTCAAAATCTCATCAGAGGAGCTTATTGGAGAAGGCTCTGTTGAGCATGGTTTTGGAGGCAGGAAGTTCCCTACCTGATTAATAGAGGAACATAGTTTAATTCCTTATATAGGAAAATTCTGGGAAAAGGTGGGAAAGGCTAGGGAGGTGGTGCAGAAGGCAGTGTTTGAGCAGCAGCCCGGCCTGGAGAGCGATTCTAGATCTGATCTCGAAGCTTGTTGCCATGGCAACTAGTGGGAGGAAGGTGGGGCCAGTTTCAAAAGAGGAATCCCTAGATTGTATGAAGGAACAGACATCCATGCGGTTTAATTCTACAAGGAAAAATCATTAGATGGCATTTAAAACTTTGTACATAATGCCTGGCTTATTATGCGACATTCAGAAAAAAAAAAATACCAATGCAGTTGGCAGCCATGGATACTCTGTCAAAATTTGACAAAGTTTGCATTTCGACTTCTTTCTTGACAACAACAAAACATAAAACATGGAAATATCTAAAAACTAATCAGGTCCCCCTTTAGTGACTTTTTCTGGCTGCTGTGACAAAATACCTAGCAAAAAACAACTGGAGGGAGGAAGGGCTCATTTTCTCTTACAGTTTAAGAAATGAGCCTACAAGGTAATAGGAATATAGTATGAAAAGGATCATGAAACCTATTATTTGTTGCAAATAATACATGCTAATATAATGCTTGCTCGGCAAGCCCCGAGAGCCTTAGAAACAGTGTCCATGACTATTCATGTCATAAGCATCAGCTGTGTGGAAAGTACGGGTTAGCAGTTCCAATACAATTCCAACAGCAAGACAGCCCAGCTGGGAGGGTAGAGGACTTATGGATGCCACCCGACCCTTTGACCATATGTCCTCTGCTCCTTATGCTCTTCATGGAGCATCATTAGTGACAACATGACATTGGTTCACAACGGGAAAGCAGGTTGGTCAGCGAGGTGCTGAGATGAGTTGCCCTCTGGGTTGGAGTTTTATTAAGGGAGGTGTTGGCACATAGACAGCCAGGTAGCTGTGTAGTGGGGCCTGGAAGCCCCGGAAGCCAGAGAGAGATGGAGGCGGGGGCATCTGGGGGAGGCAGGCTTTGGTTTGGAGGAACAAAGAGAATTTCTTACTCTTAAAGGTTTCTGAGGGAGGAAGAAAGTTCCCAATCATGTGTATTAGCTAGGAATCAGGAAGGTACTAGATGGAACCCAAGGCCATGTATGATTCAAGTGGCCTTGGGCTCTTGGCAACAGGAGCTGAGCTTGCTTCTTGTCATGCTCATAGCAACAAGCAAAGTGGAGAATTTTAGCTTGTAAGCCTTCTTGTCAGAGAGACATTGTTGTAGGTGGGTGTGGCTAAGAGCACCTGTGACCCCACAGTCAACACTTGTGATAGGCTGACCAGTTCCTTGAGAAACATGTGACTTGAAGGTGAAAAGCAAGCTTGACCTACAAGTTAAGGAGTGTCAAGGCCTAACAAAGCACATCTATGAATTGTGTAGGAAATGGATATTATTTTTCCATCAGCAAGAATGAGTATCTATGCAGACTATCTCAAAGTCAGTAGACAATAAAATGCTAAAGGAACAGGAGCCTATCAGTAAAACAGAAGCAGCAAGAAGAGAGGAGGCCCATTGGTGAGCTTTGAATTTTCACCAACTTCCATGCACCTAGAGTCCCTCAGCATGGTAGGTGTGTGTGTGTGTGTGTGTGTGTGTACAGGTTTGAGTGTCTGAAGGTGCATCTGTGTGTGTGAGTGCCCATGGTGTGGAGGACAGAGGACAAGCATGTGTATCATTTCTTAGGTGCCATTCATCTTGTTTGAGACAAGGTCTGGCCTAGAACTTGCCAAGTCAGCTATAGCGATTGGCTAGCCAGCCCCAGGGACCCACCTGTGTCCACACTGCTGCGGTTTCAAGTGAGTACCACCATGTTTGGGATTTTCTAACGTGAATTCTGGCGATCAAATTCAGGTCCTCATGCTTGTGAGGCCAGCACCATGTCAATTGATTTCTCTCCCCCATCCCTGCATGGCTTCAGCTAAAACATTTGCATGCTAAATCTGTCAACATGAAGTTGTCCATAAAGGACAAGGAAGCTGGTCTACTGTAAGCAACAGCCTGACCACATTTAGATAATCCCATATCATTGCCACTCTTTTTCCTAACAGAGTTCACGTTCAGATCCTGCCCGGTGCTCACAGCGTGACTGCCTTGCTTTCTCCTAATGAAGACGTGTTCCTCATGGCTCTCACGTGCATATGCTTGTCAGCTCTCTGTAGTTAAGTAGTTCTATACTATTTTTTCCTTCATGTCTCTGAATTTTATTTCTTAAATCTGAGCAGTGCTAATTTTTTGTGTTTTACATTCATAGTATTGCTATACTTCAGAATCTTGGTTAGCTATTTTATGGAATCTCAATTTGGAGGGACTGGATTGTTTCTTCATTACTAGATTTTTGATTATGAAGTAATATGAACGTTCTTGGATTTACAACAAGAGCAACTAATGCATATATATATGGATTTGAAGTCTAGTTTTTAAAGTACCTTACTTTTTGCCATGCAGTGCTGTGAGTTTCAACACATACAGATTCCCATGATTTCCACAATTAGGATACAAACATACCAGTTTCATCCCCATAAGAAACTCCTGAGTGTGGCTGCAGGCCTCCTTCATTAGATTTTCCTTTATCAAAATCCCTGGGTGGTTATCTACCATATTAAACTTGAGAAGTTCTGGTTTAGAGGATTTGAGATAATATCTGCAATTTTCCTAGCACACAGCAGATCATCAATGAGTCTTGGTTTGTTTTAAATCATTCCTTCTCATTTTAGGTTCCCAAATCTATACATTCATGTTTGACTATCCAAGAAGGATGAGCATACTTCATGTGTCACTTAATCCCTGTGGACTCATACCTCACCTATTTCGCTTGGTAACTTTGAGAAACTTCTATGAATTTAAATCATTGCCAAGTGTTCCCTGTGGACACATAGACCTGTAAACCTACATGCATACATTTGTGCTTTAATGAAGGTTGACAGAAATGGCCTTTTTCCTTATTATGAAAGTGTTGCTAAAATTAATTCCACAATTGAGGCTTCTACAAAAGAGAGCATTATACTGAAGTTGAGGATGCTGGGCAGGGTGCTATGGTTCCACATGACATCAGTCCTCCTATTCCAAAAATGAAGACAGCATGGCCAGGCCTGCAGAAGTCAATCTGGGTTAAGGTAAGTACAGGTTTGTATAACTAGTCTTTGAAAAATCCATCTAGAGTCTAGTTCAACTTGAAAAATCACAATCCATTTTTTTTTTGTTTTATTAACTTAAAAGACAATTCCCTCCATGTCTTGGGAGTGCTTCAAAAAGACCTCAGGAAGATAGGATATGTAATCTCACAAGTGTGACATGACATGCAAAACCAATGTCAAGTTTAACAAGTCAGTTTATTTTAAAAATTGAGAGCTCAGGCTGGAGAGATGTCTTAGTAGTTAAGGTGCTTTCCTGCAAAGCCTAATGACCCAGGCTCCACTCCTCAGAACCCACGTGAGCCAGACTCACAGGATGGCACATGCGCACAAGGTGGCACACATGACTGGAGTTTAATTGCAGTGGCTAGAGGCCCTGGTATGCCAATTCTCTCTCTCTCTCTTTCTCTCACACACACACACACACAGACACTTACTCACTCACTCTTACTCTCTCTCCCATAAAAAAGAATATTTCCTACAGCAAGTTGCTTTTTTAAATTTATTTGAAAGCAGAGAGATCCAGACAAAGGAGAAATAGAGAGAATGGGTGTGCCAGGGCTTCTAGCCACTGCAATTGAACCCCAGATGCATGTGTCACATTGTGCATCTGGCTTTACATGGGTATTGGGAAATCAAACCCAGGTCATTAAGTTTTGCAGGCAAGAGCCTTAACCACTGAGCAATCTCTCCAGCCCTGCAAGTTGCTTTTGATACATCATCCAGTATTGCTTACCTCAGAAGTGGGAAAATGTATTTGCTCTATAAATATTTAGCACAGGGACAACACAATATGTTTGCCCTGAAATTAATTTCATGGGAATATAACAGGAAGGATGTTGATTCCAGTAGGGGAAAGTGTCCTTGCATCCTTGATCAGTGTCCTGGGCCTCTGTTGACACTTGAGATCTGAGGGTGACAGGGCACTGTCATGTTGGACTGCCTGCTGAGATGACATCTATCCATCTGTCAGGAGCACAAGGTGTTAGACCACAGGGACTCACATCTCCAGGGCCACCTCCCTCCTTCCCCATCTGTCAGTTAGTGTGGGGTGCTGGCATGGAGGAGCTGGGGTCTCCAGGGCTGTCTCCCTCCTTCCCCATCTGTGCTTTTGCTATGCTGTCTTTGCAGGCTGATTCTATGTCTGTAAAACCTTAGAGTTCGAAGAGAGCACATTGCAGTGGGAGCGGATACTCAGTGCTTTAGGTGAGCAGATAAAACACTTTCTGTAGTCTCAGCGATATGCATGGAGAAAATTGCGACAACATTTTGCAGAACTCAGCGAGGAGCATCAGCTACAGCCATATCCCCACTCTGGGCTCAGAGGAGATACATCATATGTGTCTGAAGGGTGAACACGGGCTTGGCAGCTGCTGCTGGGACTCTCTACTAGAGACATGGGAACTCACTGGTCACATGTTCAGCCCTGAGCACTTTCTCATTTCCTGTATAAACCCCTGGAAACTGATTTTAGTAAGTGCTCGACCTCACTGCTGTGGAAACTTCACAAAGTCATCTTTCTCTGAAAAGCAGCAACCAAAAGAGTGCCACAGAGATGCTGGAGTGCTGAGAGAAGATTTCGTGGGAACAACAGGGGGATGCAGGAATGAATTTAATATTTAATAATCAGTTTTCCAGCTCCTAAATAGCCATCTTACCTCACTATAGACTGTGAGGCATCACTTTTAGAAATACAGTGATTCTAAGGTGGGGCATGCACAACAGACCAGATGTGCTTCTATATGTTGAGCCCTGGGCAGAAGTCGTGTGGGTCTTCCTTCAGGGTCTGCCCTAGCCCAGAGCTCAGCACGATGACGCAGACATGACATTCGGCGACAAGCTGTGTTCATTCTAAGTGGCTAATCATGCACGAAGAAGTACATGGGTGATGGCAAAGAATTCCTTCAAGTTAGTTGCCTTTCTAGTAAAGACGCATTTAAATAAGCCTAAGAAAAGCAATACAACCTCATCCTCACAAATTATATCACTTCCAATTTCCTCTCTTCTCTCCCTCCACTCCCCCTCTTCTCACCTCCTCTTTTTTTTTTTTTTCCCTTTATTAGGTAGTTTTGTATTCAGCAAATACAGTCAGTTTGGTACCATTATTAGGCTCATCCGTGACCTACCCCCTCCCCTTGGGCCCTCCTTGTTGAGGTATATGGGTCATGCATTGTGGAGTTAGCCCACAGTTATGGGTAAGATAAATGTCTCTGCATATCATGACCCAACATGACCCAACCGCCCCCTCTTCCGCAAAATTTCCCTGAGCCACGTTGGGTTCATTTTTGGTCTGCTTCAGTGATAAGGTGTTGGGGGCCTCTGAGACTCTGGCTCTCTGATTTGGTAGGTGTTGATTTTTCTCTGTGTTGATCTTCTTCCCCCTTGTGCTGGTATCCAGTTCATCAGGATATCAGCACTCTTGCTTGTTTCGCCAATTTTTCTTAGTTTCAGCCAGGGGCCTTTTGAGGTATGATGGGGTGGCTCTCTCCTTAGCATCTACATCTATCTGAAAAAGAGAAGCAGATTCTCCAATGGAGAGTAAGTTAATACCAGGACAAAAGAGATAACCCTTACTTTTTACATGGAGAATTTAGTAGGTCTAGGCCCTCTTGTAGCTCATGATTGATGGTAGCTTGATATTGGCAAGTGGACTTATGTTTGGATATGGTTCTGACTTGTTTCCCAGCTCCAGCTATGGGTCCCGTACCACTGAGGAGATCAGTTAGCCAAATTAAGAGCAGTTGGTTCCCCACCATGGCTGTGTGCCACTATTGCACATGTATGGGCATCACAACAAGTTATTTGCTGCTAAGTAGGTTAGACCATGAGTTGCTTGGACAGATTTTGGTCATTTTCCCCCTGTAGCCCATGTAGCACCTTCTGGTACTAGACGCGCTGACTATCTGGGGACTGACTGTCTTCCAGCTTCCAGCCATGCCATTCTATTTTGCATGTCAACCACATAAGGTGTCTTCAGCAGTAGGGACTTACCACTAACCTTTGGTGGGTCATCAAGTACTCTGACAGAAATCTGTCTGTCTTTTAGAAACTTTGTAGGTCTCTCTGATCAAAAGCTCATTGTGGATGACAGCCCCATGCTGGTACTGTGAGTTACAGGTCACCTACCTCTTTTATTTATTTTTTTGAGATAGGGTCTCATGTAGCCCAGACTGACCTCAACTCACTAAGTAAACAACTATAACCTTCCTGACTTTCTGACCTTCCTGCCTCCACCTTCTGAGCTCTGGGATTACAGGTATGCACACCACACCTTGTCTATGCTGTGCTGGGGATTGAACCCAGGGCCTCACACTTGCTAGGCAAGCATTCTACCATCTCAAGTACATCCCCAGTCCCTAGCTGATATTCTTCTTTTAAATTAAAAAGATATTTTATAATACTATAAATCTTTATATTTCTGTCTCACAAAGAGCAGACAGGCCCTCCATCCACTGACTTAAAAACTGTGGCCTAAGAATATTCCTAGCAGAGGGAAACTAAATTACTTCAAATTACACACAAAAAAAGTGCACGAGTCTGAATTTGGGCGAGAGAGATTCCATTACACACCAGAGTCTAGAATAAGAGGGAAAATAAGGGAGGGAGGGCTGAAGGGAGGTAATAGACTCTGAACAGAACTGATTCATCATTAAGCTGTCTTGGGCTTAGCTGCTAGGCTTGGCCATACCTCTCAGCTTGGGCAACTCAGCTGTGTATCTGGACACAATGATTTTACAGTCCCCTGAGGTCTTGAACTTGTGGCTCCATGACAAACTTCTAGGTCAGCTGGGCACACTTAAATGAGCTTTCCTCTTGACCATCCAACAGCTACCTACAGTAAAAAGGCAATTCCAAGCAAAAAGGGGGCCATGGCTTGAGGATGTTCCGAAAAGCTTGAATGAAGCACTTTTGGTGATAATACATATCTTGTGTCCTGCACAATGTCTGAGAACCCTGCAAGGACTCTGTGGCACATACCGTAAGAAATGTACCAGTGTGCCCAATGTTCACAGTGGGAGATGACCATCAGCTTAATTACAACTTTATTACTTACCATTCAATTTCTTCCCACAGAGTGCATGTTCCTTCAGGGAATACAAAAAAATATGTTCTAATTAAGGGATAATTATACATCAAAGGTAGAAGGGCAGAGGCCACATATCAGTGCTCATTGCTGTGGCCGAACCCTCAGAGAGATACTTCAACTCATACCCACACACGGACCTCTCACAATATTTGTGGCATTTTGATTAAAATGTAAAACTTTTGTCAATCTCTTTTTTATTTCAAATTAAAGAAAATAAAATCTGAAAAATGTAGAGTCATTGCAGGTTTGTGGTGATTTTAAAACTTACATTTTCATTGGAATGTGTACTTTTTGGGTTTATTACATTTTTGCTTGACAACTTGGTTCAATCCTAAAGTCAAAGTAACATAGTTATTAAGATATAGGGCTTTTTCTTTAACTTTATTGTTTTCTCTTTTTTTTTTCTCTTTTGTTTTCCTTTGCTTTTTCTATCTATCTGTATACACACACAGACACACACACACACACACACACATACAAACATACACACACATATATTCTTGTTTTTACCATTTCGCATCCTGGTGCATTAGTTACTTTATATCACTGTGACTAACACCTGACATACACAACTTAAGAAAGGGAGAAATGTTGAAGGACTTGGAGCTTTAGACTAGAGAATCCTTACAATGCAGACATCAGAGCTTAAGGAGCCATTCGAGTGGGAGCTTGAAAGATCAGAAGGCTGAGAGAAATGTGGATGATTGAGCTTGACTCAGGAGGGTACATAGGAGAAAAAAGACTTTCTCAGGAACTGGGCTAGAGGTTGTTCATGTGATATTCTGTCAGAGAAACTGGCTGCATTCTGCCTGTATCCTGAGAACTTGAGCAAAGTTGAATTTAAAAGTAAAGGACAGAGAAAGCTGGGAGAAGCCATTCTACATTTAGTTCAATGGGAGAGAGATATCACCAGTGAAGATACTCAACAGTAGACATTGCAGCCTAATAATTGGCCAGCCAGGCCAAATGAGCCAATGGGTGCAATAGTGGCATGTCTGTCATGGTGGAAACCAACTGCCCTCCAATTGGACTGAAGGCCCGCTCCATGGGGAGGAATACATCCCTGATACTGAAAACTTAAAACAGGGGTAGTCAGGAGCCCTAGGGGTGTAACATCTGCTGATGTCTGGAAAAATGTATATACTATGCTTATCAAACTGCCCAGTAAGCACTTCTCTTAATATTTATACCCTTATGCTACTCTCACTTTGGGTAGAGAATGTTCTCTTTTCAGATGGCAGTGACCTTGGGATGACTCAGAAGGTATCATAGTGCTGGAAAGAAGTGACTGGAATACTGAGTAACATCTCAATCACACCTTCCAAGGCTCAAGGTCTAATGCAGAAGAGGTGGTGGAAAGAATGTAAGAGCCAAAGGAAGGGCAGGACTCCTTACAACGTCCTCCCTCCAGACATAAAATGGCCTGGATATCCATGACCTCATAGTGCCTGACACTACCTACACAAGACCATCATAAGATGAGGAAAAGATCATTACATCAAAATGAAAGAGAGACTAATTGAGATAGGGAGGGGATATGATGGAGAATGGAATTTCAAAGGGGAAAGTGGGGGGAGGGAGGGTAGCACCATGGGATATTTTTTATGATCATGGAAAATGTTAATAAAAATTAAGAAAAAAAATAAAAGTAAAGGACTAATGAGTTTGGCAGAGAAACTTCCAAGGCAGAAAAGCCCTGAGTCATGGTTTCTCTTGGCTGCTCTGACTCACATCTACAGTGAGAAAAAGGAAAATACAGAGTAAAAAGGTGAGAAAAAATATAAAACTTGACATGGAAGGAAATGCGAGCAAATTTAAAGACCCAGGCCCTCAAAATGCAGCCACTTTGGCTATAATTGTTAAAGAGATTACCAACATCACAAATAAGCAAACAGCTCTTCACTGGGGCAATAGGAAGGATGCTGTGAGGGCAAGGCCCACCCCCATTGAAGGCTCAAGCTGATAAAGAATGTGAATTCTCTGGAAAGGAAAAGGTGTGAAGGGAGAATGTTGAAAGGGGCCTGGGATTCCCAGAGTCAACACACAGAGACTGCTACCACTGTGGTCCAAGGCCACACACATACAAACCTGGTAACAGAACTTGGCAGCAGTGCCCGCCTGGTACTGGTTTTAGAAGCAGGAGAAAAGGCAAGATGGAGGGAGTCATAGGTTGTACATGGTTCCAAAGGTCCACTGAGGCTAAGCAATGTGAGACAATGTCAGAGTTCCTATAAGGAGACTTGTAAGTCAATGTTGCAGTCCCTAAAAGGAGGCCTGTGAGGCAGTGTCAAGGTTTCTACAAGCAGGCCTTTGACGCAATGTCAGGGTTCTTACAAGGAGACCTGTGAGGCTGTGTTGAGGTCTTGCAAGAAGGTCCTAGGAAGCCATTTGTGAAGCTGTCAAGATGAATTGTCAGTTGCAATACTGAAGAACCTATAGAATTATGTAGGTACCAGCATCATGTGAAATCTGCTGAGAAAAACTGCAGACTCAAGGTGGATCTGGCTCATGAGAGAGGCCACAGGCAGCATAGCTAGAGGGGTGGTGCTACGCAAGATTTTTGGCACTCAGTGGAGATTGTCAAGAGTCCTGGTTACCAGACATGGAGCTACAGGATTTTGTATTTTCCCTGCTGGGTTTCAGGCTTGCTTTGGTCCAGTCTTTCCTTGCTATGCCCCTATTCTTCTCTTTTGGAATGGGAATGTTTATGCTATTATATATTGGAAGTATGTAACTTGTGTTTTGATTTTACATTATTCACAGTTAAGAGACTATCTTGAATCTCAGGTGAGGCTTTGGGCTTTGGACTTTTGAACAGTGGTAGAACTGGCAAAGATTATGGGGTCTTTTAAGATTGGACTGAGTGCCTCTTGCATCCTGAGAAAGCCATGAGCCTACGGCAGCCAGGGTGGAGTAGTCGTTTCATATAACATGTTCCACATAGACTCATGGTTTTGAATAGTTAATCCCCAGTTGTTGGTGGTATTTGGGAAGGTTTTGGAACCTTTAGGAGGTGGAACCTTGTTAGAGGAAATATGGCAGTCGTGTCAAGCCTTGGGATGGTACTGCCTAATCCTGCTTTTGCCATTTGTTGCTCTACTTCATGCTGATGTGATGATGTGGCTCCAGCTTCCTGTTCCTGCCATGCTTTCCCCATCAAGATGGACTTTCCTGGAAACTGGACACTAAGCTGAAAACAAACCAGTTGATGCCTTAATCTGCTTCCAGTCGGGTGTTTTTGTTTCAGCAATGAGAAGTAACTGATACAGTGCCCAGCATCAAGTGAAAACACAGAAGGGAAACTCAAAGTGCACTGCAGAGGCATCACTTGAAATGAGGAAGATAAGAATGCTTCAAACAATATTCAGTCTGCTGAACCAAAGGGAAAATGAGCCTAACACAGGGAACATGGAAGTTCTAGGATGTTCAAAGTGGTTAAAGGCAGTTTGGATATTTTTATGATTTGGATGTGAAATGCCTCCAAAAGGTACATGTGTTTGAATACTTGGTCCCCAGTAACTGATGCTATTTAGGAAAGCTGTGGACACTTTAGCAGGTGGTATTAGAATGGCAGAGCCTTATAGCTTCTCTCTCCTCTCCCAACCCACTATAACTGAGACTTCAAAGGTCTCACTCAGGAGTCCAGCCTGCCTGGCTCCTTCCCTGAACCCCTATCCCATACCCTGAATATTTCACAAGGTCCTGCCCTAACAGGGCTGTTTACTACCTCCCCAAGGGCATTTAAGTATTGTCCCTCACTTTATAGTTTTCTCTTTCCTCAGTTTTGTCCTAATGTAAGGAGTGCGTGTCTGTTCTCTCTGTGTGTGTGTCTCCCTTTTCTTTCTCTCTCTCTATCTCTCCCTTCTATTTACTCTCCTTTTCATCCCCTCTTTCTTGGTTTCAGTACCCCTATTTTCCACTTGGCCCAATCACACCCCTCTGAACTGCTCAAAATATACTTCCACACCTCCAATAAAAGTCATGTCTTGTTTCTTTATCTGGACCTAACACCACCATGCCAAGTTTTTTCCTTCTTCCAAATTTTTATTAACAACTTCCACGATTATAAAAAATACCCCATGGTAACACCCTCCCTCCCCTCACTTTCCCCTTTGAAACTCCATTATCAATCATCTCCGCTTCCCATCTCAATCAGTCTCTCTTTTATTTTGATGTAATGATCTTTTCCTCCTCTTATGATGGTCTTGTGCAGGTAGTGTCAGGTGCTGTGAGGCCATGGATATCCAGGCCATTTTGTGTCTGGAGGGAGCACATTGTAAGGAGTCCTGCCCTTCCCTTGGCTCTTACATTCTTTCCACCACCTCTTCCGCATTAGACTCTGAGCCTTGGAAGGTGTGATAGAGACATTGCAGTACTGAGCACTGCGGTCACTTCTTTCCAGCACCATGATAACTTCTGAGTCATCCCAAGGTCACTGCCATCTGAAAAGAGAACATTCTCTACCAAAAGTGAGAGTAGCATTAATATAAGGGTGTGAACATTAAGAGAAGTACTTACTGGGCAGTTTGATAAGCATAGTATATACATTTAGCCAGACAAGAGCAGACGTTACAACCCTAGGGCTCATGACTACCCATGTTTTAAGTTTTCAGTATCAGGAATGTATTCCCTCCCATGGAGTGGGCCTCCAGGCCAATTAGAGGGCAGTTGGTTTCCCCCGTAACAGATCTGCCACTATTGCACCTATTGGCTCATTGGCTTAGCTGGCCAAATATAAGGCTTGCAGTGTCCACTGTTGAGTATCTTCAGTGATGATTTCTCTTTCTCCCATTGAACTGTATGTAGAATGCCTTCTTCCAGCTTTCTGTCAGCTGGTCTACATGGAGTAGGTTATCAGCTCAGTTCCAGCAGGATTTCTCAGTGGCCTTGAAGCCCAAGTATATGGAGTCTTCAGCAATAGGGTCTTACCATCTATTCCTGGTGGGAAACCAAGGCTATGCCCAGTTTCTATGTGGGTGCCACAGATCTGAACACAGCTTACCATGCTTGCAAACCAAGCATTTTACCTTGTGAGCCATCTCTCCAGGCTCTGAATGCATTTCTTTAATAGAGTTCTCAGATATGGTATGTTTACCTGTTTTCTCAGCCCCACATTCCACTTTTCCAAACTAATAGCCGCAACCTGGAGTACATCCAAAACTGGACTGATGGTCAGAAGCTAAGATAAAAACACATACAGAGAGATAGATAGAGAGAGAGAGCAAGAGGGAGAGAGAATATGAATGAATGGGGTCCTACAATCCTCTTCTAAGTACATCCCCAACAATCTAACTTCTTCCCACTAGGATCCACCTCCTAAAGGCTCCACAACCTCTCAGATTGAGAACCAAATCAATCAATTGTGGGCCATCACACAAGGACAACCCATCTAGAAAACGATCCTTAGTCATATCTGCCAAGTTTCTTTTACTCTGTAGACTAACATTCCCTGGATTTAAAGGTGATAATTGTTGGGAACATTATTTTACTTACCCCAGGGGACAATATGTGAGTGTGATGAGTGGTTTTCCCATTTTCTATGTTGTAACGTTGTATGACTCTGAACTCCAATTAATCTCTGATTTCTATCTATAAAGTAGAGCTGACATTTGAACCTCCTTTAATAGTTTGAAATGACCTGATACAATATTTGTGAAGCCTCTGTGAAAGAAGCTAGCCTGAAATGTGAATAAATTTATAAAATTCCTGGCTCTATGACTGGAGTGCATATTAGACTAATAAATCGCTGTGGCCACAACTGCTTGCTGCCAAGAAGTGACCCTGAAATTTGGATTAAACTGTTTACATGAAGTAAAACAGTTCTTAGGGCTGGGAAGATGGTTCAGTCAGTAAAATACTTGTCTTGCCAGCATGAGGAGCTGAATTTGATCACCAGAGCCCACATATAGAAGGTAGGTAGACATGGTGACATACACCTGAAACACCAGTGCTGGGAAGGTGGAGACAGGAGGATCCCTGGAGCTCACTGGCCAGCCAGTCTATCTGCTTGGCAAACTCTAGCCTGATGAGAGACTCTGTCTAAAAAAAGTGGACAATATTCCTGAATGTTCCTGAACATAGCACCTGAGGTTGTCCTCTGGCCTGCATATATATACACACACATGTGTACCTCCCTACACGCATGCATTAAAAATAAAAATATGCCAGGCGTGGTGGCGCACGACTTTAATCCCAGCGCTTGGGAGGCAGAGGTAGGAGGATCACCATGAGTTCGAGGCCACCCTGAGGCTACATAGTGAATTCCAGGTCAGCCTGAGCTAGAGTGAGACCCTACCTTGAAAAACCAAAATAAATAAATAAATAAATAAAATAAAAAATGTTTCCTGAAAACATTGGCATCAGGTTGGAGGGAGCTCAGCTCTGAGACTATGTTCCTTCTAGTTGGTTATTTTCTGAGTACACATGTGGAATCTGGGGGAGCCAGAGGAGACAAGGTGTGCTTTGCTCTTACTGAGGCAGAATGACAAAAGACACCTTTTGGTTTCTATGTTCCAGCAGAAAATATCTACCTTGCCTAATTGCCCATGTCACTTTATCCTCAGTGGAAAGACAGACAGACACCCAACCACCCACTGGTCCTAGAGCAAACTTGGCCACAGAAGAGACCTAGACCTTCATCCCTTCTGCAGACAAGGGGTCAGGGCAAGAATAGGCCCTATTTCTGCTCTGGGGAATTCTGAGTTTCTGTCTTCTGTCCCCTATGGTCTTGTAAGCAGAGCCATTCTGAGACTAGACCTTTGATGCAACTGCTTTCTGACTCTTCCTGAGATCACAACCCTGGCCACCAAGTCTTCCCTGAGGAAGGGTAAGGGGGATATGGTCTCTAAAGATGTTCTTCACATTCTAAAGTCTGGACACTGGAGATATGCTTACCTTATGTGAGTAAGGGACTTGGCATAGGGGATTAAGTTAAGAACTTTGAGATGTGGGGGTGTCCCTGGCTTATCCTGGAGGCCAGCTCCAACATCCTTAGCCAAGGAAAACATGGCCAGCTGTGTTCAGAGGGGACTTTACTGTGGAAGTGCAGACAGATACAGCCTTGTGGACTTTGAGACAATGACAGGAGCCTAGCCAAAACCTGCCAGCAGCCTCTAGTCACCAGGTACGTGAGGGAATGGTGAAGACGTGGACTCTTCATTAGCGCCTGCAAAGTGATTATCTATCATTCCTGCCCTGGGCTATATCTTCTGATGCTGATCTGGGATGTGCATGAAGCCAAAAAAAAGGCAGATTAGACAGAGAAAGAGGAGTTGTAGCTATAGTAGACACTGTAATTTCAGTGTGTTAGTAAACAGAAACTGTCTTACCTAATAATCTCTTATCAGTCCTCTGTCAAAAGTACGGAGATAATGGCCAAAACTAACTAAAATAAAGCTGAAAATGCCATGAGAAACCTCTACGACACAGAATTCACAGTGATATTACTTATGCTAATTAGTAAAGTAATTAACTTACTTACAAAATGGAATAGTCAGTACAGGATACGACAACCCTTTGCTAGAGCTAAATTGATGTCCATAACATACCTAGGGAGAGTGTCGTGCTCAGGAGAGCTGGATTGTTTGATTGTTCTGTGTAACTTTACTGGCAAAAGGGTGTGTTAGGTGTGCAGTCTTTTTTATCTTAGCATATGAGCAATCTCATCAGTAGAAAGCAGAAGGATGTCCACTATCCACAGTAAAGGCATGTGAATTCCAACAGATGCCCTTAAAACTTGGATGAACTTTTTCATAATTATTATTCCAGGTCATGAATTTGAGTTTGAATAAACAAACCAGATTTCTGTGGAAACCATAGGTTTCTTTAGCTGTATTGAAATTTATAGAGGAAGTTAGGTAGCCATCTATTCCTATCTGGAGAAGTCAAATCAATTCACTTGATTAAGGATGGAGGACCCAAAGATGAGGCAGGCTAAAGGAGGGAACAGGTGCTGAGAAGACAAAGTTAGAGACTTTTATAGGAATTATTTTAAAGGATTTAGGCACTTTCTTACCCCTGTGAATATGGGAAGACATTAGACATAGTCAGGAAAAAGGATGTAAATATTAAAAAGGTTTATGAGGATAAAAATCAATGATGATGCCTCCCCTGCCCAGCTGATGGGATGTAATCACTCTTTGCCAATGGTCATTTGAGAATGTGGCTTGGGTTGGAGAGATGGATCAGTGGTTAAAGGCATTTGCTTGCAAAGCCTGATGGCCCAGGTACAATTCTCCAGTACCCATATAAAGATAGATGTACAAAGTGAATTCATTTGGAGTTCATTTGCATCAGCAAGAGACCTTAGTGTGCCCATTTCTCTCTCTCTCTTTCTGCTTACAAATAAATAAACATTTTTGAAAAATTATTGGAATAAACTATGCAAGAGGTACAGAGCTGGTCACGATGGTCTAAAACTGGCCTTCACTGAACTCTGTCTGAAGGACTTTCCATTAATTACCACAATGAGCTAAACAAACCACCCTAGACTTGGGTAAGGTGATAAGCCTCTCTGGACCTAGAACTGTCCTTGGCCCAGGGCAGCATGTCAGTGAGTACGACTCCTTTTTCCTCATCCACCTTGATTCTCTTAGTGAGAACAGGGAGTGCCTCCAGTTCAAGCTGGTAAAGGTGTTGATGGGCCCACATCAGTTTCACCAGGCAATGACCCAAGCTGGCGAAAATGACCTGCCAGGAGTGTATTTCTCTTCTGCCACCTGCATTAGCTAAGAAGAGGACACTGGCTGGCTCAGGTCATGCTTCTGGTCGATTCAGGCTAAGAGAAAGCTTTCTGTAGTCATTTATTTTCTTGTTGCTGTGACAAAACCTGTCAGGAAGCAAGAGTAAGTGGGGAAGGGTTTGCTCTGGCTCACAGCTCAAGGTTACAGCCCATCACGGTGGGGAAGGCATGGCGGCAGGAGCATGAAGCAGCTGGTCACCTTGTGTCCATAGTTATGAAGCAGAGAGCTATGAATGCTGATGCTCAGCTGGCTCTCTCCTTATTTAGTCTAGGACCTCACCCATGGGGTGGTTCTGCCCACATTTAGGGTGAGTCTTCTCACCTCAGCTAACCTAATCTAGAAACTGCCTCACAGACATGCCCAGAAGTTTGTCTACCAGGTGATTGTAGATCCAATCAAGTTGACAATCACATTAAGTATTAGTTTCCCTCCATGCTTTATGGATGTCCTTAAAGGCTGTGGCTTCTCATTGAGCAATCATTCCATTGTTGGACATGATCACTAGCATACTAAACAGCTTCATCAAGGTTAGGCAAGTTGACATTAGGTTTTTGTTTCACAAAATATTCCTTTCTGTTCATTTTCTCATCTTCTTTTAATGAGTATGACTGCAAGGACATTTCTCAAGTTGTTTATTAATAATATTTTTCATGATAAAAAATATACACTAGAAGTAGAAGGGGTTAGGGAGATTGCTCAGTGGTTAAGGTACTTGTCTGTAAAGCCTAACAACCAGAGCTTGATTCCCCAGTACCCACATAATGTCAGATGCACAAGGTGGCACATATGTCTAGAGTTCATTTGCAGTGGCTGGAGATCCTGGCATGAACTTCTCTATCTCTGTGCAGGGCTTGGTGGCACACCTTGCATCCTAACACTCGAGAGGCCCAGGTAGGAGGATCACTGAGTTTGAGGCAAGCCTGAGACTACATAGTGAATTCCAGGTCATCCTGGCCTGGGAAGAGACACTAGTCAAAAAATCTAAGCAAAAAGAAGTAGAATTAAGTGGGGATGTTTTGTTACAGCAATATTTCCTGGCTGTCCATCTGTGTTCAGGCTACACCCAAGATCCTGTGTTTTACTCCTCGTGCTGGAGACCTCACCACGGGGAGTGGAGAGGAGAGTCACTCTGCTTGCTGCTGGGGTATGAGCCTCTGGAGTCCAAAGGAAGTCTGTGTGGAGATGAGTGGGGAGGGCTGCTGGGGTACCGGCCTCTAGAGTATGAAGAAAGCCTGTGTGGAGGTGGATGGGAAGGGCTGCTGCTCCGACTGATGCATGAGCTCTCTTAGAGGCTGTTTGGAATGGAGTGGAGTGCTACGCAGATTCACAGCAGATGTTCTGGGATGCTTGATCTAGAATGTTCCCAAAAGCCCATATGCTCAAGGCCTGGTCCCCTAGGGGGAAAGACACATCAGGAGGAGGATCCTGGTGGTAGGCCCTTAGTCATCAGGGGTAAACTCTCATAGAGTCTCATAGAGGATTGTGGGACCCCACCTCCGAGTCCCCAGTCTGCAGCCTTTGTTGAGCTATTCAGCCTGTATCATGTAAGCCAATCTATTCGTTTCCTTTATAACACGTGTTCATCCTATTGGTTGTGTTCTTCTACAGAACACTGACTAATACCAGCAGGTTCCCAGACCTGTTTAGGTCCTGGACTTCTAGGATACTGGGCCAGAAGAGCAGGCTCCTGTAAAGGCAGCTGGGCTCAAAGATCTATAAGAAAGCAAATGAAGCCACCTTTGATCACTGCCTGAACTTGGGTCCTGTCAGGAAGTGTTTATGGGACCAGAGTGGGCCTTTAGCAGGGCTGTTTGCCTAAGGTTGGACCTATGGCTCCACAGATCAACCCATAGACAAAAGGACAGGAACCTCCAATGGAGCCCCCACCATTTCCTCAACTACAAGTACTAATACAGAACTGGATAGTGGTCCTAGAGACCCAGCAAGATAAAACACCAAATAAATGAACTCAGAGGGACCCTGGAGGAGTTTGGGATGAGTCACACTGTAACTCTTAAGAGGCAAAGGTCACATGACCAGTAGCAGAGCCCACCTCGCCTGGACAGTGAAAGGTTAACATCTGGGCATGAGACCAATCAGGTCTCACAGGTCAGGCATCAGGGTTGGAGACCTGGACCATAGAGAGTGAGATGGTTGTTGCTATCTTGTGACCTTTGAGGTAGAATTTCCACTGCAGGGACCCCATCACAGAGGACAGAAAGTAGAGCCATGAGGTCACCAGAGGCACTTTCTGGCTTTTAGGCCCCACAGCTTTTAGGCCCCACAGCTGTGTCTGCTTGTCACCGCACCCCCCCCACACACACACACCAGATCCTTTACCATGCTTTGTTTGCCTGTATAAACCACTTTGACTTGGGTATTTATAGCACTGGTCTCTGAAGAATTTCTGATTATTGCTACAGGCTGGTTCACTGGAGGGCCTGGGAGAGCCAACCCCTAGGGAAACTTGCCCAATGTGTTTCCTGTGGACTCCTCTGTGTGTGTGTGTGTGTGTGTGTGTGTGTGAGAGAGAGAGAGAGAGAGAGAGAGAGAGAGAGAGACATTGCTGAGACTTCTGTACCTAGGCTGTTGGGCAGCACTGTATACTGTGTAGTGGCTCAAGAACCCGGGACACTGGGAGCACACTGTGGACTGTGGGGATTTGGCTATTGGCTGCTGCTCTGCACACCATGGACGGGCTCTGCGCAATGTGAACTGTGAGTAGTTAGTCGGGCAGCAGGCCTCTGCTCAGCCCACTCTGACATGGACACTCAGGCCGCCATGCAGCATACGTTGGAATGTATATGGTAGCTCAGGCATGCAGGCCCCTGGGTGATGACTTACTTATCCAGGTCTCTAAGCAGCACATTGTGTACTGTGTGGGTACTTGTGCACCCAGGCTTCTATGCAGGACACTGCACTGAAGGTGGAACCTGGCACCCAGGCCCCCTTGCAGCACACCATAGATTTGCTGGTTAGTTATTCACTGTGGCAGAGCACTTTGTACAGTGGGAGAGTACCCACCTCTGGCTGTGCTAGGGACAGCAAGCTGCATGGAGATCCTCTCTACAAGGGAAGTGTTTGAGGGGCCATCAGACCCCTGTTCTGGGCAGCCCTGTGGGACATGGCTGCACACAGCACTGTCTCGGCAGGCTGTACACTCATCCAGCTGGGTTTCAAAGGCCTAATCACCAGCTCAAGTCTTCCCACATGTCCTCATTTTCTGTAAATGTGACGGCGAAGGAAAACTTCAGCCTGCATTGCTTGACATTGCCAAATAAATGTTCAGCAATGTTGGCTTGGAAAGCTGACAGTGGAGCCCACTGGCAAGCCTGGAATCCTGAGCTGCACAGTCCTCTCCACTGGAGCCTCCACAGCCTACCACTGACTGAGCCTGGGGCAGGCTGGCAGAGCAGATGTTCCAGGCTCCGAAGTCCCAGGGCCACCCAAGAGGGCAGGAAAAGCAGTCAGGCATATGCAGAAGGTGACAGCAAAGACATCAGCCCTTCCTCCTGCTTCACGCACTGTTCCCGTTCTCTAGCTGCCCTCAGGAGTCAGGACAGCACAGAACCTCCTGGCTTATTGCTTCTAGCTTGCTGGGGGAGATCCTAGCCAACCTCATTGCTAGACAAACTGTTGTGTTCTCCCTGAACAAAGCTTCTGGCTCTTTTATCCAATCAATGTGGATTCCCTGCCAACAGTCAATGACTTAGGCATCTGTCTTCATCAACAGAAGTATGGAGAAGAAGAAAGAAGCTTGGGAGGCAATGGAATAGGGAGATCTATGTCTCTGATTTCCTTCACCCCTTTTTCTGGGAGTTCCACTAGTGTCTGGAGGCAGAAGGGAGTTAGAAGATCCCTGTGGGACTCCAGATCTCTGTCCTGAGCTGATCAAGGGTCCAGAGGCCAGTCCTAGGTAAGAATATTCAAGCTCAAACTGCTCTGAACACACCGTAGGGCTGGACTTAAGATCCACCTCCATTGATATCTCCTCCAGCAGGTGGCTGGAGACTTAAGTTGCAAGCTTAATCAAAAGCATCTCAGGCTATGGGGGTCATATATTCAAAAACTACCAAAATGAGGGTTCAGCTTCTTTTTTGGGTCTAATGCATACTTTGTGCCTATCCTCAATTAACTTATGCCAGATTTATTTTTTTAACCATCATTGCTAGAACTTAATGAACATGTCTTGAATTTGGCCATTGTGTCTTAGTTTTAATTTTATTATTGTTTTTCCTTGAGACATGATAGCTGTACACTTTCATGGGGTGTGCTATGATAATTTGGTGCTTTTATACAATGCACACTGATAAAAATCATTGTAATGACGTTTCCATCATCTGAAACATGAAGCATCCCTATGTGTTGGGAACTTTCTTATTCTTCCTGGTATCCTGAAATATTTCAGTGTGTCCCAACCAATAGTCACCTGGATGTCCTGTAGAAATCCAGAACTAGTTCCTTCTCTCTAATTCTGTATTTCTCACCTAATTCACTTGCATTCCTCTCTCCACCCTTACTAGACTCCAGTGACCACAGTTCCATTTATGTCCTATGAAGCCAGCATTTCCGTTCCCACAGATGGGTGAGGACATGTGAGTATTGTCTTTCTGTGTCTGGATCATTTTACTTAACATATTCACAATGGTGCTGTCGACTGGATTTTATTCTTTATTGTGGCTAGTAATCATATTCTACTGTACAAATATACCACACTCTTCTTTTTTTTTTTTCCGAGGTAGGGTCTCACTCTAGCCCTGGCTGACCTGGAATTCACTATGGAGTCTCAGGGTGGCCTGGAACTCACGGCGATCCTCCTACCTCTGCCTCCCGAGTGCTGGGATTAAAGGTGTGTGCCACCACGCCCGGCTATATACCACACTCTTAAATCATGCTTGAAGATTGATTCATGAACAGCATTTCAACAATGTGGAATTCCTTTCATCTTCCACTCAGGCCCAGAAACAAAACACTGCTAGACTATCAGTGCACCTTAAGTTCTTCAGCACACACCTGCCTGTTGCCTACAAGGTAGCCATGGACACCCTCTTTTGTCAGTCCCTTTCTTCCTTGTGTGCTTAGTCCTTTCATCTAGGTAAACATTTCTGAAATCATGATTTTACTTTGGTTTGAGTTGGAACTGCACAAAAGTACAGTGAAATAATATGTTATTTTGCCTCTTTTTTTTCTTTTCCCCCTCAAGGTCTCCCAACACATCTGTGGACTAGTTCCCTTCTTGTTGCTGGGGTGAAACACCCCACCAAAAACAGCTTATGGGAGGCATGGTTTTGTTTCAGGTTTACGGTTCCGAGGGGTTTCATCACAGTGAGGCAAGCATGGTATGAGCAAGAATCTGGCTCACATCTCTGGGTGAAAGTAGTCTCTTCTACTAGTCTTGCAGCTGGGCTGTAGAACCCCAAAGCCTGCCTCTAGCAGCACCTCCTGCAGCAAGGCTCCACCTCCCAAGCTGCCATCAATTGGAGAGCAGAACTTCAAAACTCACTCAAACCACCACATGGTGCATTAGTATGGTAAGGGTCTTTCTTTTCTTTCTGGCCTTTTTGGTATGTGTGTGGTAAGTGTGATGTGTGCATATAGCATATACACATGTATGCAGATGCACGTGCCCCATGTGTACATATGCAGAGGCCAGAGAAGGACATGTGATATCCTCCATGGCTCTTGTGCCTTATTTCCCTGAGACAAAAATCTCTAACTGAATCTGGAGCTCACCAGGATCCCCAGTGATCCTCCTGTCTCTACCCCTCTCAGTGCTGGGCACACATTATAGGCATGTGTCTGGGTACTGAGGATCAAACTAGGTCCTCATGCTTGTGTGGCAAGCGCTCTTACCTGCTGAGCCATCTTCCAGCTCCAAGGCCTTGATCTTTATTGCTGTGGGAGACTTTAAATTAAGCACATATAACAGGGGGTTTATTTGTTTTAATGATTTTGATTTCTACTGTTTTCACTTTGAAACCTGTTAAGGAGAATGTAAACTGATCTATTCTGAAATGTGTCTTTTGGAGCCTATTTTCTCAATTTCTGTTGGGTATAGCTTTCACAGTGGGATTTCAGGGTCTCCAGATATGAGAATATTCTCAGGTTTTCTATATAAAGTTGGACCAGTCCATTTATCCACCTGCATGTGAAAGAGCCCAGCAGTGTCACACCTTCACTTGTTATTTGTTCTTTTGTTTGTATGATATGCCTTGGGCATGGCAATATCTTATTGTTATTATTTACATTTCTGTAGCTGCTGAGTTTGAAGATCCATTATATATCAACATTTCATTTTACTTCATATTAAAACACTTTACTTTTTCACTAGCAACACTTTAATAAGAATTCTTGTTGTATAACTTTCTTTTTGTTTTGTTTTGAGACAAAGCCCAGGGTCGAACTCACAGTGTAACAGGATGAATTTTAACTCCTGGTCCTCTTGGTGTATAGCTTTTTTTAAAAATGTCATAAATTGTTTATTAGGTGTGGATTTTACAAACATCCCTTCTATTAGCGGTAACGGTGGAGCTGGAGGGTATTGCGCCTTCTCCAAGCTGCACGGCGAGAACCACCAATAGTGTGGTGGAACTTGTGGCCCTTTCCAAGGCCACGACTCTTGCGGCCTGCAGAAGTCAGCCCGCGCATCTCCCTGTGCTTGTGGACTGGCTTGGTGATCCACTGGGTGTCAGGATTTCTTCTGATAGTTTTATGGAATGGACCAATGAGGATAACCTCAAAGAATCTGTATGTGGAATCTTCGCCAACCCAGTAAGAATTCAGGACTCTCAGAGCCCCACAGTGACGTCCAGCTCTCTCCTCAGCGACAGACTGAAGACTTCGGGCAAACTTCAGCTGGTTAACACCATGGTGTACAGGCTTGCCGTAAGTTGCACCCTTAGGGACTGGGCGTTTGCGACCACCACGGCGCACACGAATCCTGTATATGACGTAATCTTGCTTGGCCTTGTAGCCCAGCCTGCGCGCCTTGTCGGGTCGCTTGGGGCGCGGCGCCGGGTGCAGCGCCAAGAGCTGGAGGTATTGCCAGCAGCGGACCCGCAGCAGGAAGCGCATCACGTCCGACTGCTTCTTCCTCCACAGCTCCTGGATGTACTTGTACTCGCCCATGCCGGCTCACGTCTGATGGCTGCCTCCAGACGGAAAGGAAGAAGCCTCTCTCCCACAATCCCTTTTGTGTTGGTGTATAGTTTTATGTGTGCTAATATGTGTCTCAGTTTGTACAACCACCACCACAATCAGGGCTACCCCATCATGCTAAAAGATTCCATCCATTATATTTCTCCTTGTAGCTACACCCATCTCTCCTAACTCCTCATATATTTTCTGTATATATGGGTTTGTCTTTTCCACAGTAGTGTATGTTTAGCTGCAGGTGATACATGACTTTTTGGTAGCTGAATCAGGATTTTTCTTTGTCTTCAGTTTCAGCAGTTTGTACGCAGTGTCTGCCATGTAGGGAGGCCCATGTCTACCCTTGGGATCTCACCAGTGTGTACCTCCATGTGCTTCATACCTCCTGCTTTTCTCCTCTGATTCCTGGCACCCTTTCCTTCCAGCAGGTCATTCAACATGTTTTTTTTACCTTAACCAAGCACAAACATACACAGAACGTCCCTCCACCTCTGTCGGCCTCTCCTGGGAGTCAGCTGAGTGCAGTGGAGCCTCTGCCTCTCATCCTGATGGGCATTTCCGGTTGCCTGTGCAACGGACCCTGCAAAGATCCTGCCTTGTTTTCATGCCCCCTCCTTTACTTAGAACAGAAACCCTTTTCTGTGCAAATCTGGGGTGGGAAAGACCTCTGTGATTGCTGACCTTCTCCTTGTAGCAATTGTCTTCATTTCTAATTAAAACCTTCTTATGTCAATCCAGGCTGGCACTTTTTGATAAATTTATACTTTTGAAAAATTTGACACTTTTGACAAATGTGGGGGATTTTCAATTAGTATTTCTTCAGATAGTCTTTTTATTTTTATTTTATTAAAAAATATTTTATTTATTTATTTGTAAGGAGAAATAGAGAAAGACAGACTATATGGGCATGCTAGGATCTCCAGAGGCTGCAAACACACTCCGGATGAGTGCGCCACTTTGTGCATCAGGCTTACACAGGAAGTGAGGAATCAAACCTGGGTCGTTAGGTTTTGTAGGTAAGCACCTTAACTGCTGAGCCATCTCTCTAGCCCTTCTTCAGATATTTTGCTCCTAAGATGCACTTTCTTCCTTGCTTTTGGTACTCCTGTGGCTGGCATACTAAGCTCTGTGGTATTGTCCCAAGGGTACTCTAGGCTCCGCTCATCTCCTTTTTACACCTTTGCTCTCTTTTTGGCACAAATGGCACAACTGTAATTGTCAGATTTCCTCACTCTTCCTTCCTTCCCTTCTCCACTCTGCTGCTTTTGAGCATTTTTAATTTTGTGATTGTTTATTTTATTTCTAAGTGTGTATTGTTCAACGTGTGTATATATGTTTGTATGTGGGTGGATACGTGTATGTTAGCATGTGAGTGTGTATGCATGCATGTGGAACCAGAGGTCAACATCAGGGATCTGCTTCAGTCACTCTATACCTTATTGTTTATTTTTTTAGAAATTGTTAACTGTTATTTTTATTTAAGAGAGAGAGAAAGAGCATGTCAGGGACTCCAACCCCTGCAAACAAACTCCAGATGCATATGCCACCTTGTGCATCTGGCTTATGTGGGTCTTGGGAATAGAACCTTGGCTCTATGGCTCTGCAGGCAAGTGCCTTAACCTTTAAGCCATCTCTTCAGCCTAACATCTTATTTTTTTTAGACAAAGCCTCTCACTGTGCTTAGAGTTCACCCTCAGGATTCTCCTGTCTCTGCCTTCCCAGCACTGGAGCATCAGGCACACACCACTATCCAGCTTTCACACGGTGCTGGGATCTGAACTCAGGACCTCATGCTTGCATGGGACGCACCTTTTACACTGAGCCATCTCTTCAGCCCTACATTAACTTTCTCAAAAAGTTATGCATGTATATGTATGTAAGTATGGATATGTATTATGTGTGTGTATGTGTATGTGTGGGTGTATATTATACGTGTGTCTGTATGTATGTGTGGATGTGTATTATGTGTAGATGTATATATGTGTGGATGTGTATTATGTATGGGGGGTATACGCTTGGCATGGCACACACACAGAGGTCTGAGAACAGACAGGGGTGTTATCTCAACTTGCTTGAGACAGGGTCGTCCTTATTTTTGCCACTGTGTATGCCAGTCTGGCTGGCCTGCAAGCTTCTGGATTCTCCTAGCTGCACCTCCCATTTCCACAGGTGCATTGGGATTACAGACACATAAGGCACTTTGCCTCTGCCTTCACGTGGGTGCTGGGGAATCTAACTCAGGGCAGCAGTCTTATAAGCAAGCACTTTTAAATGCTGAGCCATGTCTCCAGCTCCAAATGTACCCTGAATCTGGTTTCTTCAGCCAGGTTAACATTAAAGAGTGTTCTCTGTATACATATGAAGTCTTTTCCGCTTCTAGTGGAGTCACCTTCAATATACTCTTACACAAAAACGTCAAACTACATTGCAGCACTTGGGAGGCAGAGGTAGGAGGATCTCTGAGAGTTCGAGACCACCTTGAGACTACATAGTGATTCCAAGACAGCCTGAACTAGAGTGAGAAACTACCTCAAAAACATTTCTTTTAATTTTTCTGTTTTATTTATTTATTTGAGAGTGACAGACAGAGAGAGAATGAGGCCGATAGAGAGAGAGAAAGAGAGAATGGGAGCACCAGGGTCTCCAGCCACTGCAAACAAACTCCAGACATGTGCACCCCCTTGTGCATCTGGATAACATGGGTCCTGGGGAATCGAGCCTCGAAGCAGGGTCCTTAGGCTTCACAGGCAAGCGCTTAACCGCTAAGCCATCTCTCCAGCCCAAAAAATTTTTTAAAAAGTCAAACTAGCTATTCTTTAATATTGAATATTGAAACAAGAAACAGCATCCCTTTAGGAGGCTCAAGATAATGGTGCCAGGATGTTGGCCTTGGATTGCTGTGTCTCTGACACTTCCCCTCTAGGTTTCTGACATTGAGGGAAACAGTGGAGTGTAGATTAGATCATTTAGAGACAGTTCTGCCATTACAGCAAACTAATTGGCATGAGAAATTTGTGAAGTAAAATCTGTCACATTCTTATACCACATTCTCCTGGCCTTACACAGATATCCAGGCGGATGGAGGGACCTGTGCTTCTGGTACAGCTGGGAAAGACATCACTAAGGTGGCATCTGGAAGGCCACAGAAATTTCAGCACCTGTCCATAGCATCGGGAGTAAATGGATCATTACCAGCTTCTTTGATGTTTAGTGTCTTGCTTACTTGTTAGTGTTAGGGGATTTTATACACACGAATAGAAGACATACTCCTTTGCAGTCCCTTCTGGAGTAGGTTCAGTCATGTCCTTTCCAGATTATTGCCCCAGAGACATGATTTTTAAATCTCTGCTGGTTCTTTCTTATTGGAAGCATAGAAGAACATGAAGGCATAGCTTTCATTGGTGTACAAGATCGTGCTAAACTTTCTTTTGCTTGGGATTCCATGGGCGGAAAGGATTCTAACTGTAACATATGAGGATATTAAATACAGGTCCTGAGGGGTGTTACTGGTAACATCCAGTGTGCTTATACTTTTTATAGCCACAAGCATGGCATAATTATGGTTTATTAACGGTGATGATGTCAATACTATGTCAGTTACTTAAAAGCATTTTAATTCAGGACAGAATGGTGGATGTTTTCCTTCCTAATCTGCTTAAAGTGGACATAGCAATTATGATGGATGACAGAATTCTCCACCTGGCAGTCATGGTTGCCATGGTGATGACCGTGTGGGCCAGAAGTGCTGTGACTCACTAGTTTTCTCTGCTTGATTTCCCCATCTCCAAAGGGGAGCTTGTGTGCATTTGGTTGAGGACTGCCTCCCAGGCCTGCCCTTATCCTCTTGTTATCTTCGGAGCTGCCAGTTTGGAGGGAGCCATAGAGAGTGTGGAGGTACCTTATTAAAAGCCATTTCTCCACATAAAAGGGTGGGTAATCTGTTTTGCTCACACACAATTTGCAGAGAAACAAAGAAAATCTGATTTCATATCGTGGATACAGGGGCTGTTGTGGCCCAGCTACTGAGGCATGACTCATATCTGTTCTCCACGATAAAATCAAAGCCAATGTGCGCGTCTCTCATCCTGGGCTACATTCAGTCACGACAGCAATTGCACAGCAAAAGAAAAAAAAATGTAGTTTTGATCAATTTTAAGACTTCTGAGTTATGGAGTAGTATTATATATTTTTAAAGTATTATCAGTTCAGAGAAGACGTGTGGATACTTTGAAGTTAAGATTCAGTGCCTGACTCCTGCAGTTGCCAGCCCCAAGAGCCCCAGAACATTACTGAGTTGCTTTGTGACTTGACTATTTATCATGAAGAAAGAAAAGGAACAGAATTCTAAGACTGAGATGAGGAATATTTGTGCAGTTGTGGTCATATGGATCAATCCCCCCTTTCTGAAAGGGCTACACTTTAAGATCCCAGCAGATGCCTGAAATGGAAACTATACCTCCACATATGTGTGCATCATATGAGAGAGCTTAATTTATCAATTAGGCAAAATTAGAGATTAGATAAGTACATAATAATAGAGTACAAAAATTATAACTGTATACTGTAATAGAGGTTATATAAAATCCATGATTTTTTTTTCTGGAAATTCCCATTTAATGTTTTTGGGCATAGATGATCAGAGAACTGGAAGAATATGAAACAGTGAAGACTGCATTTTAAGAACATCAATTATCCTTTCCTAGAGACCATGTAACATTTAACGTACTTCCTACACAATGAGTATCCACAAATGTTCCCCCTACCATGACTAAAGTGTCATGGTTCCCAGGAGTCAGGTAGCTGTGTTTCTATGGGTTCCCTGGGGGAACAATTTCCCCTCATACTTTGTTTCCTAGACTATATCTCAGTCCTCCCAATGCAGCTTGATGGAGGTACACTTGGGAAAGAAGCTGCATTCTGAAGTTCTCATTTGGATGGGGACCTAATCCCACCATACAGAGATGAAGGCTTCCTTGTCTAATGACAGGAGTGTGGCTCTCCTGCTGATAGAAACATTTCCTCTAGGGTCTGACCCTAGATCTTCTGGGTCAATGCTTGCCAGGACCCTTGACAGAAGATGGATCCCTCACTCTTACTTCTGCCTCTTCACTTCTCATGACAGGGGATGCTCAGGGGGCAAGGACTTCCCACTGTGCCTTCTCAGAACACTATCTCTGTTGTCAAAGGCTTATCATTTGGGGATCTCTTCATAAAATTGGAATGCTTTTGCAATGATGTCATTTTATTAGATGGATTTATTTTAAAATTATAGATGTTAGGGCTAGAGAGATGGCTTACAGTTAAGGTGTTTGCCTGTGAAGCCTAAGGACCCAGGTTTGATTCCCCAGTACCCACCTAAGCTATATGCACATAGTGGCACACGCATCTGGAGTTCATTTGCAGTGGCTGAAGGAAGGCCCTGCCATGCCCATTCTCTCTCTCTCTCTCTCTTCTCTTCTCTCTCTCTTTTTTTGCCTCTCTCTCAAATAAATAACTAAAAATAAAGTATTTAAAAATTATAGATATTAAATTGTATTTGTCCATTTATTATATGATTTAAGATGGCCAGAGTCTTCCTAAGTGATCAAGTTGTGTTTCAATGGATCAGCAAACTCATTCCTATGTGGCAATAAGATGGAGAGGCTAAGGCATCCAGGCTGGGTGTGAGTAGATCAGAAAAGAGTGGAGTCATGACTTGTGCAAGGCACATAAGCAACGGCAGATGGCCTGGGAGGTTTACAGGGACACTGACAAATTTCCAAAGTGAGTCTAGTCCAATAACACCAGGATGCACAGATTCCAGAAAATCACATTTACCACACTTTATCATTCTTTTTTTAGTCATATTTTTAGCTAGCATACAAGATAATGGGTTTCATCGTGATATTTTCTTATATATAAATCATTATATTTTGTTCATAATACTCATTACTCTCTCCTGTCATCCCTCCTACTCCCACTGGCCCCTTTCTTACTCCTAAATAGTCCCCCTTCACCTTTCATGTCATGCATAGATATACATTTAAATGATATAGATAATATTGGTGTAGATATAAACATTTCAATCCAAGTTCTGCATAGGAGAGAAAATGCAATGCTTATATTTCTTCCCACAACTACCATCTCTTGTTCCCCTTTAATTTGGACCCCCTTTCCCCCTCCAGATAGTCTCAGGTAGGTCTGCTTTCCTGTCACACACACACATACATGCATACACACACACACACACACACACATGCACACATACACACACACACACATACCCCATGCTTTGAACCTAGTTTCCATTTATAAAACAAACATGGCATTCAATAATTCTTAAGAGGAAAACAAATCCTTTTTTTAAACTTTTTGAACATGTGTGCATGTGTGAGTGCATGCCAGGGCCTCTTGCCACTGCAAATGAATACAAGATTCTTGAGCCACTTTTTGTATTCAGCTTAGATGGGAGGCTTGGGAATTGAACTCAGACCAGCAGACTTTGCAGACAAGCACTTTAACAGCTAAGCCATCATCCCATCCCATAAATATTTTATTGACAGTTTTCATACATGTACATAGTGTGTTTTGATAATAATCCCCACCTATTACTTTCTTTTGTCACCCTTTTCCACCCTTCCACTAAACCCCTTCTTCTTTCTAACAAGTTCCTCTTCTGTTTAGATGTCCTCCATCTACTATCCATGATGGGCTCAATCTTGTGGAGGTCCACTTCATGTCCAGAAGACAGAGTTCCAAAGCACTCCCTCCACTATCCTCTGGTTCTTACATTCTTTCAACCCCTTCTTCCACAAAGTTCTTTGAGCCTTGGAGGACATGACAGAGATGTCTCATTCAGTGCCAAACACTCAACAGACACTTATTTTCAGCGGTGACAAATTTTAAGCCTCCCAAGCAGTTGCCACGAACTGTACAAAGAAGCTTCTCAGACCTAAGGTTAGAGCTGCACTAACCTATGGGCATAACTATAAACATTTAGAGAACAATTTGATGGGCACAACACATCTATTTAACCAAACAGCAGTAGTAGCTTCCCTCCTAGGGCATTTTGACTTGTTTTTCAGTACCAGGCATGAATTCCCTCCCATGGAGTGGGTCTCAAACCCAATTAGAGAGCAGTTGATTACCCACATAACATTTATGCCAATATTGTACCAGTAGACACATCTTGTTTAGAAACATTAGAAGCTTCATGAATATTACTTGTTCATCCCTCACGTGTTACCTCCATGAGGCTGATGATACTCCTAAGGACAATTTGCAGTCCTAAAATGACCAGGGATGTTCAGTATTCTTATTTTTTAAGTCTTCCTTTCATTTTTACCTTCAATATTTTTTCAACTTAGTGGCCTTTTCTTTTATGATTCTGTTTTGTTACATGTATGAATGTGGGTGTGGACTCCAAGGACTGACAACAGATGTCTTCCTCAATCATTCTCCACCTTACTTTTGAGACAGGGTCTCTCAATGAACCTAGAGCTCACTGATGTGGCTAGAGTTAGTAGCCAGTGAGCCCTGGGGATCCTCCTGTCTCAGCCACCTGAGCACTGGGATTGTAGATACGCGCCATCACACCCACCTTTTACATGATTGCTGGGCATCCGAATTCAGATCTCCATGCTTGTGTGGCAAGCCCTTTACCTACTGAGCCATCTCCTCAGCCCCTATTCTGACTTTTTGTTTAATTGAGAACTTTAATATAAACATATGCAATTTGGTCATATTCCACTGAGGGACCTCCTCAGTGGGGTTGTCAATAATCACTATGGGATCATGAAGGCATCAGTCAGTCTCTGTGTGTGTGTGCATGTGCGCATGCATGCATGCATGCGTGTGTGTGTGTGTGTGTGTGTGTGTGTGTGTGTATTTGGGAGGGGATAATGGGTCAGAATACACCTTCCTACCCCGTGACTCTTTCTTTCTGTTCCTTCTTCCACAATGTTACCTGAGCCTTGGAAGGCGTATTAGAAATCTCCTTTAGTACAAACCTCTCAGCAGCCTCTGATCTTCTGCTTTGGTGAATTTTGAGTCTACTCCATGTCTATTGCCATCTCCATGGAAGAAGTCCCTTGGTTAGCAGTGAGAGCAGCCCTCATATTTAATCTTCCACTTCCTCTGTAATGTTACCTTGGTTCTGGCGGGTGTGAAGGAGATGTCTCATGGTAGGGAGTCAGATTTCTTTTCTTGTCATTCTATTGGTTCTTAGGTCTCCCTGGTATTGGCTGACATCTACATCTCCTGCTCAGCTTAGTCTGCAGTGCTCCGGGCAGGGGCACAGGCTATTTTGTTTAAAAGTACAAATCTCATAAATAAATGGACACCTAGTGCCAGGGTTTCAGCCCACTTACTTCCTAGAATTCTTTATTCTTAAAAAATATTTAAGATTCTAAAATGCTTTTTATTTTGTTGTTTTATCACATCTGTCATAGTTTCCATGTTGGATATTAAAACCAGATCTTTGAAATGTTATAAATATACTTGAAATTCAATTTCTAGCATATATATTAATTTTTATTTGATTATTTGCACATGTAAGGATGGGAGCACCAGGGTCTCTTGCTATCGCAAATGAGCATCAGATGCTTATGGCACTTTTTATATCTCGCTTACATGGGTACTTTGGGAATTCAACCTGGACCAGTAAGCTTTGAAAGAAAGCAAGTGCCTTTAACCACTGAGCAATTTTCTCAGTCCCATATACATGTTTTTATAAGTCAACCAGCTGTATTTGTCTAGAAATTTAGTGCGAAGAGTCAGTCACATTGTTTTCTTTGCAAATCTCTTCCATGTTGGACTTAAAGGAATTTGATTCTGACATAGCCTTCTATGCTCAATTTGCTTCAATATATTATCTGAAGCATATGATGAAATTCTGACTCCATTAATAGAGTATTTGATTGCCTTGTCAGCAAATTGTGGATGTCCTTCTTTGACGTTATACTAAACTCAACAAGTAGTAGCTTTATAAATTTCAGCTGTAACAGGAAAACTGTCCTCATTTGAATTAAAATCTATTGGTCCAGTTTGTGTTTTCAATGAATCTTTAAACCATCTGTGACACTAACATCACACAGAAGTCACTTAAAACATTTCTTTACTAAGGCAGATATTCCAAATGTTGACATATTTAACATAAAAATAATATCCATTAACATCTTATTGTTATCTCACCAGGAGATCGGCTTTGGATTTAGGAAGCTGTCACACACACAGTGGCAGATCCAAGTGCAACTGCCTCCATGGATTCAACCAAATACTGGCTTGAAATAGTTAAGAAAAAGTACCAGTCCTGTCCCTGTATGGACATCTTTCCTATCATTATTTCCTTCACAATGGGAGGTAACAACCAAAGGGCATCCGCATGTTGGGTACCGTAGGCCATCTAGAGAAGGTTTGAAGCTCATAGGAGGATGTGTGTGTGTATTGTACAGTGTCATTTCACATGAGACTTCAATATCCACAGAGTAGGGCACTTGTGGTGGGTCCTCAGACTCATCCCCCATGGGTACTGTATGACAATTGTGTTTGTAGACTCCGTTTTTCATTTGAAAGCTAAAATTTTACCATTGTTGGCAAATAATATCAGTTATTTTCTCTGAGCTGAATGAAGGGTCACTTTATTCAATTTTGGGAAAGTGTCTACAAAGATCTAAGTTTGGCTAATCGGTCTAGCAGATGTTCTAGCAAGGTCAAATGTGGTTCTGAGGGAAAAAAAATTGCCACATTTCAGCTCACAAACTCCAATGGCACATGCGTGATGTTCTCACGCCAGTCCTCACGCCTGTGTGCAGCACAGACAGTCCTGTGGACACTGCTCATCACATGAGACTAGAGGGATATATACCTCCGGGTTGAGACTGCTTCACATTAGGACCCTTCATTATCTGATGCAGAGCACTCTTTGGCAGTAAGGCACTCCTCTGAACACGAGTACCCAGAGGGCTGAGTGCCTAAGTTTCCCTCAGTGACAAAACCCAGCTGTGGACCCCCAGCTATGTGTGGTACCATCACTGAAAATGTCAATGTAGTAGGAAGGCAAACGACATGCTCATGTCACTATGAAAATAGTTTTGGTCCCATAATTTTTGGATGTCTCTGGCAGCCCCAGACCATATATTGAGAATTGGTAATTCAGCTCAATTTTTCTACTTCTGCTTCAATTACATAATTAAAGCAACCCACTTACATATTAGTGATAGTGTAAGATTAAGTGATCAAGATCCTGGAGAAAATTGTCATCACATGCTGGGGACATGCTCAGTACATCAAGTGCTTACTGAGGACCAGAGTTCAGATCCCAGCACCTATGGGATGACAGGAAAATGTACTAGGCTTAGTTCATGTTTCTTATTATTATGACAAACCCTCCACCTCTAACTAATCTACTGTCTGGTCACTAATATATTAAAGGCAAAGATTTTAGAAATATTCAATTTCCAACATGAACGAGTATGTTTTCAAAACATCTTTTCACCAGTGTTATGGCTGTAACTATAGCTTTAACCAAGTCTATCAGGGAAAGCAAATCAAAGTGTTTGAGCTGATGTTGACTTTGTACCAAATGGTCTCACCTAAATTATAACTGTCTTAAACTATTTGGGTAACTCGCCTTCTTTCTCTTCCTTGGAAATGCAGTTACCCCCTTTTTCTTTTAAAGAAAAGAATGACAGAATTCATCTATTAACTTCTAAACCTTAGGACTGGGGAAGTCTTTAATTACTTTCTTTAAATGGTATTGGCCTGCATGGATTCCCTTTTAAAACTGTGATAACTTTGCCGTTTTTTATTTTCCTCCAAATTATCCATTTTATCCTTTTTATTTCTTTGTATTGGTGTATGTATGTATGTATGTATGTATGAGTACACACAAGCCACAGTGTGCCTGACAAAGAGGCTGGTTCTCTCCTTTAACCTCCTTTGAGACACAGTCTCTCTCATTGTTTTGTCAATGGGAAGGCCAGGCTAGCTGACCCCTGAGCTATGGGATTCTCCTGACTTTGCCTCCCATTGCCTTAGGTACACTATAATCACAGACCCATGTGCCATGTTATATGAGTGCTGGGAATCAAACTTTGGTCAGTAGGCTTGTGGAACCAGCACCTTTAACCACTGATCCTCGTGGGATATTTCTAACTGTATATCTTAGTTCCCCTTTCATCTGTTATGTCACATGCCTCATTGAGTCTGCTTATGAATTGGTAAGTCTAGTCGGGCTTTGTTTATATTTCCAGCAAAATTTTTCAGTTTGGGTAATATTTTCTTTTACATGGTTGTTCTTTAATCCATCTATTGATTTCTTTTCTTTAGTCATTCTATGATATAACATTTCTACTAAAACATAAATTTCCCCCATTTTTTTTTTTTTTAGCTGAATTCTTGGGTTTTCCTATACTTGCTCTGAGGTGACATCATGAATATCTGCCATGGTTTCAATTCTCCTTGTCCTTATCATCTAAAATTTTAGGCACTTCACAAGGTCCCTTTTATTGTTTTGAATCACATATATCAAGTTAACTTTAACACACATAACCATACACATAAATAAAGTGCAAATGGCTTTTGGGTTTTATTTTAAGAAAGTTTAGGTCATGAATATATCCTCTATTCTAAGAGCTTGATGACTATAACCGTTCCCATCATGCCTTTAACCCATCTGGAACTTACTTCTGTCTGCTTTAGTGCAGAAATCATTTTGTTTCTTCCTCCATAGACACACAGTTGTCTAGCACTATTTAGTGAAGACACTGTGCCATCCCCACTGTCAATCTGAAATCCTGTTATATGCAAAGTCTGTTCCTGGGGCAGTGGTTCATTCAGATAGGTCCATTTGACAATTCCTTTACAAATCATGTGTCTCTGATACTGACATTTGAGAGTAAGCTTTGGTGAGTATTAGAACAAGTTCTTTGAGCTTATTTTGATTAAGCAAACCTTCAATATTCTTGGTTGCATTTCAACTTAAAAATTTACAGTTATTTTTATCACATTCCATACAAAAAAAGTAAGGATTTTAATTGGGAGTGCAATTTGAACGAAAATGACATGTTCTAACTTTATTCTCTGCCTATTTTTAAATAGGGCATGGACAAGTACTGGGGTGCCCCACTCCCAGAGATTAGAGCAATCAGGCTCCTTAATCCAGTTCTTTTCTAACGCACATTTATTTCTCAGAGTCAGCCACCACTACACTTCATCATTGGCTAAGGTAAGACGGCATCCTCTATGTGTCTTCTGAGCTCCTCTCTGCATCCTCTATGCTACTCTATGTTCCTCTACACCTCTCTATGCATCCTCTGTGCTCCCCTGTGCATCCTCCATACTCTAGGCTTCTCCTTGCTCCTCTAGGCATCCTCTATGCTCTATGTTCTCCTAGGCATCATCTATGCCGTATATACTTCCCTGGGCTGAGGCTTTTAGAACACACAGCAGTTTCTGACTTCTGGGCACTTCCAGCTGGGCTGGAGCTATCAGGAAATTGTTGATCATTATTCCAGTGAAACACCTGCAGAACAGAACAATGTGTATGCATGAAACAATGTAAAGAAACCCATTCTTAACATGTGTTAAAGATGTGGATACATCATAAAAACCTGACAATTGGTTAAGAGCCCTTGGGTTCTGGGGAGATGGCCCAGTAGATAAAGTATTTGCCATGCAAGCATGAAGACCTCAGTTAGGATTTCCAGAATTCTTATAAGATGCCAAGCATGCAGTGTGCCTAAAATCCCAGTGCTAGGGAGAGGGACACAGGAGTCCTGGGGCTTACTGGCCATATTGTCTGCTGAACCAGTGAATTTTGGGTTCAACAAGAGACTCTGTCTCAAAAAAGTAATTAAAGAGGAACTGAGAAAGACATGCAACATTGACCTCTGGCCTACATATACACACTGACACACACACACATGCACATGTACCTGAACACACATGCATCTACACATATACACGCATATATACACATGTACAGCATACACACAAACACATGCAAAAAAAAAAAAAAAGACAGGTCCTGGGATTATGGTGTGACTCATGGAGTTTCCCTACTGCCTCGATTACTGTGCCCAGACGCCGTCCCCTCTTCCTGGTAGCGATGTTTAAAAACCATGCACTGAATGATGCCCCGTACACGTGCTGCCTGATACTTTCCGTCTGTGTTCACAGCCTCAACCTAGAACAACGTGACACTCACTCTGTGCTGCAAGTCCCAGATTATCACTGCGGACACAGAACTTGAGAACAGAATCCAGCAGAGGTACTGCAGGAAACCTTGAAGCTGCCACCACCTAACCACGGCAGGCTTGATATCAAGCGGGGACAGCTGTGACTGGAACAAAAGCCTGAATTGTGACTACAGTGCTGTCATGACACACAGGGCTGTCATAGAGAGGGTTAGAATTGCACATCAAGTTCTAATTGGGCTTAGAGATTTTTTGTTGTTGTTTTATAGATTTCTTTCTTTTTTTCCCCCCTCATACTAACTGATAAGGTATTATCATATTCGTCAACATTTTCCCTCAGAGTGACTCAGAGCTGTAAAGACTATGTTTTTAATGCCAATTGGTAATGACCCTCTTGGCGACACTTTCCTGAATATTCAACTTGGCCAGCATGACGACAAGGCGTGTACCCAGCTCTGCAGAAGTGGGTCATCTGATACAAGTTGAGCGGTTCTTACTCCCTTAATCACATAAACCATGGCTCTTCAGAGGGGAATTTGCTCCTTGCTTTAATTTGATAGTTCAAGGGGTTATATTCAATGTCATTGTGCAACACTATGGTTTTTGTGGAACATCTGATTTAATGAACTGTTCAATTTCTTCGTTTTTAATTTTTTGTACGTATGTGATATATATATATATAATGTACATGTGTATACCACAGTGCATATGTGGTCAGAGGACCACCTTGGGGTTTGGACCTCACCTTTCACCTTGTTTGAAGCAGGGTCTCTCTTAGTGACCACTGTAAATGCCACAGCAGCTGGCCTGTGTGCTTCAGGATTATCTGGGCTCCTCCCATTGACGCACATGCACTGGAACTCTAGACATATAGCCTAGAGTGCATCTGACTTCACATGGGTTCTGATAGCCAAACTCAGGTCATCATGTTTATGCAGCAAGTGCTTCTAGCCACTGTGCCATCTCCCCAGGCCTGCTCTTATTTTTATTTTAACAATTAAAACCTAATGGTTTGAATACAATTTACTCTTTTAATAGAAAATGCTTTTATTCTTTTTCTGCACTATTCAAAATGTCAGAAGCTATTTAAGAACAAGAAAAAAAGAATAATCTCATTACTTAAAAAGATAATAGAATGTCCTAGCTGACAGGGTGAAGACACTCTGAAACCATCTTTCTTTCATATCAGAGCAAATGGGACTTGGCTTTGAATTTTGTAAACAAGAAGAGCCATTCTCTAATACATGTGTGGACTTTGCATATGACAAATACACTTAAATGGGTCAGAGCCTCAGGTCAAGTTTGTTTTGCTCTGGAAAAAAAAAAAAAAACAGACAGTTAAACTCTTGAAATCAACAGGAAACTCAACCAGATCCCACTGCAGAGAAAAAAAAAAAAAAAAAAATTTTCCTGGCTGAGCTGACATTTAAAGATTTCCCTCATGGCTGCAACAGAAATCGACTAAACCCAGTGCCAAGATCCAGAGCTGGTGTCTCTGGCACGCACTGCGCTCTGCTCTGAGATTCTCCTCTTCTGAAAGCAACACCTTGCTTTTCAAACATTTGAAACTTTAAAAAGAAAATACAGAAATGATCATGGTTGACAATTCTAACAATGGCTGAGATTGACCGAGTGGCTTAATGGGTGTCTTTGGGGACAAAATAATGTGATTTATGTGCAGTCTTAACCATAGAGAACTTGATGTATGAGGAGTAGAAGCTCACAGTTTCTCAGCTCATTAGAAATAATGGGATAATATTAAAGTGAGCTCACCTCAGCACTCAAGGAATAATGAAGTCTCTCTCCCCCTGTCACATTTCATCACCCTTGTTTTACCTTCTTGCAAATGACTTCCACTTTAATATTTTTTATACTTTGTATGTTTGCTGTACACACACACATGTGTTCATGCCATGGAGGACAGAATACAACGTCGGGTGTTATCCTTAGAAACACTGTTCACCTCTTCTAAACGGGGTCCTTCATTGTCCTGGAGCTCACCAATTAGGCTAGACTTGCTGGCATTGAGCCCCAGGGATCCATCTGTTTCTATTTTCCCAGTGCAGGGATTACAGGCATGCATTGTCATGCATGGGTGGCATTTTAAAATGGGTTCTGGGGATTGAACTCAGGGTATCATGCTCGCTAAGTGTACACTTCCCCAAGACTTCTCTTTCTGGAGTGTGTGTGTGTGTGTGCACACGCGCGTGTGGGTGTTCATATGTATGTGTGGGCACGTGTATACCATGGCATGCATGTGGAGGTCAGAGAACAACCTCGGGTTGTTTAAGGCCAGTCTCCTTGTTCATCATGCTCTGTTCACCAAGCCATCTGGCCCATACGCTTCCATGCAGTTTTCCTGTCTCTACCTCCCTTTTTGCTTCAGGCACACTGGGATTACATAAGTGCTTGTTATAGTATCCAGCATTTTACAATGGCTCTGAGGAAACACAGGCAGATACACTTATGTGGCAAGGATTTTATCCAGCAAGCCATCTCCCTAGCCCCTTTCGGAATTCTTCTCTGACTTTTCTCCTGACACCACTATGACCTGAGAATTCCAATTTATGTTGCTGCGTTTCCTGGCCATGCCTGGTCCAGACTGTCCAAACATTTTATGGACCAGACTCCTTTTGTGTGTTCTTCTGCTCCTACTGGTCACACATGACAATAGTACATGATATGATATGATAGCTTCTTCTGTTCCTTCTGTAGCCAGTGGGGCCAAGCATGGTGGTATATGTATATAATCCCATAAATTGGCAGTCAGAGGCAGTTCAAAACAAGCCTGGGGTATACAGTGAGACACTGTAACCAAAAAAAAAAAAAAAAAAAGAGAGAGAGAAAAGAAAAGAAAAGGGGCTGGAGAGGTGGCTTAGAGGTTAGATGCTTGGCTGTGAAGCCTAAGGACCCTGGTTCGAGACTCGATTCCCCAAGACTCACGTTAGCCAGATGCACAAGGGGACTCATGCATCTGGAGTTCGTTTGCAGTGGCTGAGGGCCCTGGCACTCCCATTCTCTCTCTTGCTCACTATCTGTCTCTTTCTCTGTCTGTCACTCTCAAATAAATAAATAAAAATAAACCAAAGAAAAAGAAAAGAAAAGCCAGGCATGGTGGTGCATGCCTTTAGTCCCAGCACTCTGGAGGCAGAGGTAGGAGGATCACCATGAGTTTGAGGCCACCCTGAGACTACATAGTGAATTACAGGTCAGCCTGTGCTAGAGTGAGACCCTACCTCAACCCCCACCCCACCCCCCCAAAAAAAAGAAAAGAAAAAAAGAATGGTATGTCTGTTATGGGGGTAAGCAACTGTTCTCTGATTAGATTTGAGGTCCACTCCATGGGAAGGAATTCTTCCCTAGCCCTGAAAACCAATCAAAAGCCAATAGCTGGTAACATCGTAAGTCCTAGGAAAGAGACTATTATTATTGTTTGACAAATGGTTATACTGTGCCTACCAAATTGATCTCTAAATGCTTAATTTATGCCCATATTAGTGTTGCTCTCACTTTTGGTTAGAGAAGCTTCTATTTTCAGATGGCAGTGACCACTGGGGAGATTCAAAACTCACCAGTGTTCTAAAAAGTGACAGTGGTGTGTTCAGCACTAAATAAGGCATCTCTGTCACACCCTCCAAAGCTCAGGGACAATTGCAGAAGAGGTGGTAAGAGAACACGAGAGCCAAAGGATGAGGTAAGTGCTTTGGAACGGTCTTCCAGACACAAAGTGGTCATTGAATTCCTGCCCTCACAGTAGCTGTCACTACCTGCACAATATTGGGACATTGGGTCCATGGGCATGTTGTCATGGATGATGGAAGGCACAAAAAGACATCAAAATGGAAGTGGGAATGGTAGGAAAGATAAGGAAATTCAGTGGAGTGGGGATGGATTTTTTTATTGAGAACTTTAATATGTGAAAATATTGCAAGTTGGTCATATTTCTATTGGGTTATGAGCTAAAGTCTACTCTCCCCTCCCCAATCCCACTAAGGACCCTCCTCAGTGCAGTAATCAGTATTCACTGCGGGGTCATAAGTGCAGCAGTTAGCATTTGTGTGTGTGTTGGGGGGACAATGCCTCCCAGTATACCTTCCCACCATGTGGCTCTTAATTTCTTGTTACCTCTTCTTCCCCAGTGCTCCCTGATTCTTGGAGGGCATGTTATAAGTCTCCTTTAGTGTAGAGCTCTTGACAACATCTACTTTTCTGCTTTGATAAAATTTGGGTCCTCTTAAGTGTCTTCTACGATTGTCATAGAGACAGTTCTCTTGTGCAGCACTGAAAACAGCACTAATTTTCATTCAGTGACTAGTTCAGTGATGTTCCCTGAGCCCTGGCTGGTGTGATAGAGATGACTTGTGCAGTACTGAGCACTGGGCTTCTCTTCTTCTTGTGATAGAGATGACTCATGCAGTACCCAGCACTGGGCTTCTCTTCTTGTGATAGAGATGACTCATGCATTACTGAGTACTGGGCTTCTCTTTTTCTTGTGATAGAGATGACTCATGCAGTACCCAGCACTGGGCTTTTCTTCTTGTGATAGAAATGACTCAGCCAGTACTTAGCACTGGGCTTCTCTCTTCTTTTTGTGGTAGAGATGACTCATGCAGTACTCAGCAATGGGCTTCTCTTCATGTGATAGAGATGACTCGTGCAGTACAGAGCACTAGGCTTCTCTTCCTCTTGTGACAGGGATAAATTTTGGGTCACCCTGATAGTCACTTCCATCTGTAAAAGGAAGGTTCTCTGATCAATAGTGAGCTCAGCATTAATCAAGGTGCTTAACCATACACATTTAGGAAGATTTTTGATGGGCATGGTGTCTATTTTTATTCAAAACATTGGAAGTTTCCCTGTGGAGTCTGTGACCTTCTAAACCATAGGCTTTAAAAAATATTTATTTGTTTGAGAAAGACAGAGAGAGAGAGAGAGAGAGAGAGAGAGAGAGAGAGAGAGCGCACCAAGTCCTCCTGCACCTGCAAACAAACTCCAGATACACACACCACTCTGTGGATCTGGCTTTATGTGTGTACTGAAGAATCAAATCCAGGCCACCAGGCTTTGCAAGCAAGTATCTTTAACCACTGAGCCATCCCTCCAGCCCTAGTCATAGGTTTTTGCCTTGGTTCCCAATACCCTCCCACTAAGCAGGTCCTATCCAATTAGAGAGCAGTTGATTACCCCCATAATCTATGTGCCTCTATTGCACCTGTGGGTACACCTTGTCTGGATGGTTGATTTTGTAGCTCACAGGATCCACTATTTGTTCACCCTGTTGGTGACTTTTATCCTCAGCATCATGCATAGGACTTTTCAGCACTATTACTGCAGCCAGCAGGGAGAAACCTTCCATCTCAGTTCCAGCTTGATTTCTCAAAGTCCTGTGACCTCAAGCCTATGGTGTTTTCAGCCATAGGATCTTACCATGTAGTTCTTTTAATTTTTTTATTATTTATTTATTGAGAGAGTGGAACTGCAAACAAACTCCAGATGTGTGTGCTACTTTGTGCACCTGGCTCATGTGGGTACTGGGGAATCAAACCTGGGTCCTTTGGCTTTGCAGGCAAGTTCCTTAACCACTAAACCATTTCTCCAGCCCTTACCATCTAGTTCTTATGGGTAACCAAGTGATTTGGCAATGACTTGCATTGCTTTTGACTTGGTTGAGGGGTGGGCTTATGGGTCTTATTAACCAACAGTTCACTGACAGAGGTTGGAGGATGAGCCACATCTGGAGCTGGGATTTACATGCAACAACTCATGGCTTCATGATAAAGCTTTCCTCTTTGCAGGGGTGTGAGAATTGCTAACTGACCCTGGGCAGAGGACTGTGCTTGACTGCCTGGTGACCTACCCACACCTGGATTTGGGGGAAGTGGGACATGGATTGCAATCTGACTAGGAAGGGGGAGGGCACTGTACCTGCCTGCCTAGTGCTTAAGACTCTGTTTGACCTATGTGCATCTCTGTGGTGGTTTGAATAGATGGCCCCCAATATATACAGTTCTTAATTGTTTGTAGTTTGCATCTGCAGCCACCTGGCTGAAGGCAGTGTCGCTGGCTGGATCTTAAGGTATGGTGGTGGGTTTCAGATTTCAATCTAAAGATATGCAAAGTGTGCCTAGCTGGAGTTCCTGAAGTGTGCTGTGCTGTGTGGCTTCTGGCTTTTAGGCTTGTGCTTCTCTCTCTCTGCTTGGACCTGTGAAGGTAGGCTAGCTTCTTCTGCCATTTATGGAACTTCCGCTGGATCTGTAAGCTTCAATAAATATCCCTTCCTCCATAACTGTGTCTGGTCTGAAAGTTCATCTCAGCGAACCTGAAGCTGTCTACTACAATCTCTAAGAAAGCATTTTTTTCTTGTTAAATAAAGTGCATGTTTTACAATTCCATGGGGAATACCTACAACCCCACTGAGGAATGTCCCCAATGAAATGGGGGCAGGGATGAGGGAAAAGAGGGTACCAACACATGATGTATCCCTAAAAAACATGTTAATAATAATAATAATAATAATAAAAATTAAAATATTTGTATTAATTTTTTAACTTTTTATTGACAATTTCCATAAATATCAACAATATTCCACAATCACAATCTCCTCCTACCACCTTCCCTTTTTCCCCTAGTAAATCCCCCTCCTCTGAATCCTTTCTTTCCATGTATTCTCTCTTCTGTTTTGATGTCATCATTTTTCTCTCCTATCATGCAGGTCTTTAAGATAGCGAATGTACGTTTAAAAGAGAAAGAAAGAAAGTAAGAGAAGAAAGAAACCAGAAGAGAAATCAGTTATGCAGCCAGTCTGTAGCTTTTCAAAAGGCAACATCCTTCCGTTATCTGTTGAATCCCAGTGTTTGGAGGCTTTGTTTTATTAATTTACAGTATCTTCACAATACTCCTTAGGACATCTGTATTTCATATACATGATCCTTTGGGAAAAGAACCTTGATTGTGTTTTTGTTGTTGTTTGTTTGTTTGTTTTTCAAGGTAGGGCCTTGCTTCAGCCCAGGCTGACCTAGAGTTCACTATGTAGTCTCAGGCTGGCTTAGAACTCACAGCAATCCTCCTACCTCTGTCTCCCCAGTGCTGAGGTTAAAGCGTGTGCCACCACACCTGGCTTTGGTTGTGTTTTGTCCTGTAGGACTGTTTATGTTTTCATCTGTTGGCTAGTCAGCTCTTCTGAATCATATGTCAATTATCCCTTAGTCTGTCACTGTGACAACCTACATAAATCATCCCTTAGTCTGCTTTCTGTTCCTGTGATACTCTGCCTGGTATAAACAACTTCTTGGAGGGAAGATTGATTTTGCCTCACAGGCTTAGCAATCTCAGTTGGGGAACACTCTTGCCCCTTGTTTCTGTGCTGTGCCGAGCAGAATCCCCCAATGGGAAGAGTAGTAGAGGAGCATTACAGAGGAGAGGGTGTGGTAGAAGAATACTGCTCATCCTACAACAGCCAGGAAGCAGAGAGAAAGAATGAGTGTGGATGGAGCCAAAGAAAAGAATCCCTGGTGGCATGGCTCCGGGAGTCATTCCCATCAACTAGGTCCCACCTTGTAAGTTTCCTTCACTTCTCAATAGCCCATCATATCATGATCCCATTAATGGATTAGTCCATCAAAGTCAGAGCCTTCATGATCCAATCATGTCCCCAAAGCCCTACTTTTCAATAGTGCTGTATTACAGACCAAGCTCTCAACACATGAGCCACTGGGAAACATTCCAAATCAGTAAAGTGCCCAATTTGCCTTTTAGAAGAAAGTGACACAGAGATCTTAAAACAGATATGCAGGCTGTAGCTCTGTGTGGGTCATTTGCTTAGCATGCACAAAGACCTGGGTTTTATCCCCAGCACTGACAACAAAAAGATTAAAACTAAATAGTCTCTGCCCCTATCCTAAAAGTCTTCTACTGGGAGAAAGAAGTAAGCCTATGAGAGACATTGAATGGGACTGGCTTAAGATTCAGTTCCTGGAGGAAGCATATCACTGTTCATTTTAACTATTATCTATGTCATGGGTCAATAGAACAAGCAGCTATTATGTGCTTGCCATCAAAAATATGACTACATCCAGAAAGATCTCTGTCACTTCATGCAGTAGTATAGCTGCCAGTTCTTAGAGAAACCTGATTTTATTTTAGGATCATGAAACTACAAGTTCTTTAGTAAAATCTTCAGTGATGTGGCAACCCCTGGCCTCTTTGCTTATTACTAGAATATTTTACTCATTCTGGACTAGACTCCCGTGAATTGTGGAGAGAATTGGAAGTTGCCTTAATGTTGAAGCTACATCCAGAAGTAATGTACAAAAATCACTTTTTAAACTATGTGAAATTTTGGATGTCAGAGGTTTCCTTATTTTGCATTTTCTTTTTGCATTTGCATGTGTATGGTATGTGTGTATGTGTCTGCATGTGTGTGGGTGCATGTGAGTGTGTGTTTTGCATATGTGTGCAGTGCATGTGCAGTCCAGAGGTTGACTTTGGGTGTCCTCATCAGTTGCTCTGCACCTAAACCTGGGGCTCACTGATTTGGCTAGATTAGCCAACCAACAATCCCCAGGGATCCTTTTGTCTCCACCTTCCCACTGGTGGGATTACAAGCATGTGCTGCCACACCTGGCATTACGTGGGTGTTGAGGAACCCATCTCAGGTCCTTATGCTTGCACAGCACTCTCCTTAACCATGGAGCCATGCCTCCAGCTCCAGAAGTTTCTTTTATTGTCTTCTGTAAGTTTCCCAGTACTCCTTAGAGCCCAGTGTGGTATGCAAGAAGGAAATGGAAATTATGACTGAAAAGAACCTTAAGTACAGTTCCTTTTATTGTCTCAAATACACTGAGTTAGAAAGGCCAATACTTCCCATATTCAGGAGAGTTATAAAAGTCTGGATGCAGGTCTGGAGAGGTGGCTCAGCAGTTAAAGGCACTTGATGCAAAGCTTGATGGTCTGGTTTCGATTCCGCAGCACCCACATAAGCCAGATGCACAAAATGGTGCATGCATCTGGAATTCGCTTGCAATGGCAGGAGGCCCTGGCATGCCTATATTCTCTTTCTCTGCAATAAATAAATAAATAAATAAATAAATAAATAATCTAAAAGTCTGGCTGCATAATTACTTCTTTTATTGTCTTTTACCATCTAAAGCTCTTCAGTATGACTTTTACTTTTTTTTCCGATTCACATATAAGAAGCCAGGAACCCAGACACCTGCATAACATATACACACTGAGTCCAGTGGATGCTCTCCTAAATGCACTGTTGTGGTTTGGGTACTGCTTCCCAAAGGACCAGGTGTTAAATGCATGGTCCCCAGCCCATGGCACTGTTGGAAGTGGTGGGACCTTTAAGAGGTAGGGTCTGCTAGGAGGTTTTAAGTCATGGATTTTAAGTCTGTGTCCTCAGAGGGAGCTCAGGTCCCCAGCCCTTTCCTCTTCTGTCTTACTTCCCTTCCATGAGGTGGATGCCTTTTGCTCCACTGCACTGCTTCAGCACAGGCCCCAAAGCTGAGGGTGGGGAGAGATCATGGTCTGTACTCTAGCTTCAAAGCCTTTAGCCCTGCTGCAACTTTTTTCTTTATAAACTTATCACCTCAAGTATTCTATTATAGTAACCGAAAGCTGCTGAACATACAGAAAACTGAATGTTTTAGTATCATAATACAATAATTCCTGATGGTTGAGAACAAAGTCTAATGCCAGGCACAATCACGTATAACACACATGAATATGGAAGGAGGGTAACTAACTCTTCACCCCCCTTCTGGCAAAGAAAAGCACTGTCAGTCATGTTGGGTGTATGCCTCAAAATCACAGAGTCAGAAGCAGCTGAACTGCTTTCAGTCAGAGCGGAGACTGCTCTGAGCCCCCGTGGTAGTTTGAATAGATGGCCCCCAATATATTAAGTGTTTTATTACTTTGTAGTTTGCATCTTCAGCCATGTGGCTGGAGGCATTGTCACTGGGTGGATCTTAAGGTGTGGTGGTGGGTTTGAGATTTTAATGTAAAGATATGCAAAGTGTGCCTAGCTGGAGTTCCTGAAGTGTGCTGTGCTGTGTGGTTTTTGGCTGGTTCTTCCTCTCTCCCTGCTTGTTCCTGTGAAGGCAGGCCAGCTTTATCTGCCATTATGGAACGTCCCCTGGATCTGTAAGCTTCAATAAATCCCTTCCTCCGTAACTGTGCCTGGTCTGGAAGTTCATCTCAGTGAACTTGAAGCCGTCTGCTACAGCCCCAGACAACTGTAGAAGCAAGAAAGCCAACTTGATGGCTCTGTGTATCTCTCCCCCGCCCCCCATCCACTCTTTCCTCTTTTCTTGTACTGCCTCTCAGGCTGGCAACAGGGTCAGCTCAGTGTGAAAACAGAGTTCAGTGGACATGAAAAGAATGTAGCTGTAGGACACACTTCTTCCCCAAGGGACACTAGCAGTGGGTTAGGGACCATCTAATGGATGACTCCTGTCAATCAGCAGTTCCATATTGTGCCCTTTCTCTGAGTTCCTCTTTGGAGAGTGATGGACACAGCCCTGTCTTTCTATCCACTGGAGGGAACCAGACAGGTACAGAGTCTATCAGAATATATTTCAGTAGGAACAAATTGTATACTTTTCTCATTCCTTGATGGGATGTAACCACGTAATATTATTAAAAGGGCAATAAAATTGGCATATCTAGGGACCTAGCACAATTCATATCTTATTCAGAGCATTGCATAAATTGGGTTGAATTCCAATATGAGTCAGTAAGCACTTTAAATGTTTAAGTCATTAATCTACTTGAATATGCCATTCCATGAATATATTCTAGAACCTTCTCTCAGATTCTCTTATTCTATTTCTCCAATCCTGTGATTTATGATGTGCATAATTCTCTAAAATTTTTAAATGGGTATTTTAAGTAACTTGTGTTTGCATTCTATGTCAAACTCAAACCGGTACTTGCTTTTTCTGAAATGGGCTGCAAGGAAACGTAGTTTAATGGACAACAAAGCTTCCAGGGCTCTCCTACTACGAAGAGCCTGGAATTATGCAGAATTAGAAGATCATAGCCATTGACCACTGGAAGGACCATGGATTTGAAAAGGTACTTAGAGCTAATGATAGCACAGATGCAGCCCAGAGATGCTAGATGAGACAGGTTGAACTTGTTCTTTGTTCTGTGTATGGCCTTTGCCATTTGTGTTCTTTGTAAAGATGAAAGTTCTGCCAACAGTATTTCCTGTGAGGATGTTAATGGCATGGCCTGGATTTACTTATGCTTTGTTCAAACATGTGAAACTGACGGGCTAATGATGCTTTGTGATAAAACTCTAGTGCATTGAGCACACTTTGGCAGGTCCCTGCCTCCTTTCTGTATGCCTTAAACACGTCCAGTCACGTCACACTGCATGCAACTTGGAACTTGCTGTGCCTGTTAGTTTCCAGTTGCAAAGACAGGTTTGTATTGGATTGTGCTCTTTTGTGGAAAAAGTATAGGGAAGGGCTCAATTGGCTCAGTCAATGTTGTGGAATTTTTATTGCATGTGTGTATGTGTGGGAATTCTTTCTTCACTGTTTGTGTAGTGGAGTGTGTGTGTGTGTGTGTGTGGGAATTCTTTCTTCACTGTTTGTGTAGTGGAGTGTGTGTGTGTGTGTGTGTGTGTGTGTTAACCAAAATTCATGATGAAGATCACATCTGAAATCTGAAAACTTAGTGAGAAAAAGATAAGGAATATAAGCAAGGGGGGGAGTATGAGTGTGAGAAAAAAATGAAAATTCAATCCCCAACAATGAGATGACTTGTGTGGTGGTTTGATTCAGGTATCCCCCATAAACTTAGGTGTTATGAATGCTAGGTTCCCAGCTGATGGAGATTTGGGAATTGATACCTCCAGGAGGCAATGTGTTCTTGGGGGCGGGCTTATGGGTATTATAGCCAGTGTCCCCTTGTCAGTGTTTGGCACACTCTCCTGTTGCTATTGTCCACCTTATGCTTGCCAGATGGTGATGTCCACCCTCTGCTCATGCCATCATTTCCCCCTGCCATCAGGGAACTTCTCCTTGGGTCTGTAAGCCAAAATAGACCCTTTTGTTTTTCTGAAAAACTGTTCTTGGTTGGGTGATTTCTACCAGCAATGCGAACCTGACTATAACAGTAATGTTGGTACCAAGGACTGGTGTCATTTGCTGCTAGACACCTGACTGTGTGGCTTTGGCATTTTGGAGCTGATTTTCAAGTGGACTGTGGAAGGATTTAAAACTGTGGCCTAAGAGACGCCTTGCTTGATGGACTATTCGGGGCAGTGTTAAAAGACCTGAATGCAGTAAGAACTATGGACTGTGAGGTTTGGCTTATGAGGGAGAGGAAGAGCTTTGATTGGACTATAATAGAAGCAGTTTGTATGAGAGCCTTGCTGTTATGTCCCTGTCCTGAGAATTTGTGCAGGGTTGCATTGTGTAGAAATGGACTGGTGTGAGCAGAGGGATATCGCACAGAAATGAAATCTTTGGGCCGAAACTGTTGCCTGTTCAGCTGCAATTATATGAGATATTACAACCTTTGAGACTGGGCCAGCTGGGGCAACAAGAAGAATGTAGCCTCTTTTGGAGGGGCCTGAGTGCTCAAGGAGTGTCCTATTCTGCAAAGTCTGATTTATTCCCCCCTGGACTCACAATTGGCACTATATTTGGTATTACGGAGAATAAGAAATGCAGAAAGTGCTCGCTTCGGCAGCACATATACTAAAATTGGAACGATACAGAGAAGATTAGCATGGCCCCTGCGCAAGGATGACACACATATTCGTGAAGCGTTCCATATTAAAATCAATGCAGGAAAGAAAGGGTCATTGAACTTGCAACATGGTCTTGTGTTTTGGAAATGGCCATGGGCAGTGTGAAGCAAGTTTGCTGGATACCTACATGGAGACCAGATGGAGCCATGAGGATGAACTGTGAGTTACAGTGGAGACCCAGTGGAGATGCCAGTACCACAAGATGGCTGCTAAGGAAAGTTGCCAGCCCCAGATGAAGTTTTCCAGGACTGTGAGTAGCCTAGCTAGAGGGATGGAATTGGAACTCCAGAGACTTGTTGCTGGTTAGAATGATCAGACTTGGAGATTTGTCGCTGACTAGAGTTGTTGGATTTGTAGCTACAGAGTTTGATGTTTGCCCTGTTTTAAATCCTGTATTGGTTGACTATTTCTTTGCTATGCCCAATACCATCTTTTGCAGTGTGAATGTTTGTTCTGTGCCATTATGGGTTTGGGTGGTGAATTTTTTGGTATTATGGCTCAGTTGAAAGATCTTGGACAATGGGAATGCTTGAAAATCATTAGGAATGATAAAAACTGTGGGGACTTTTGAAGATAGACTGAATGCATTGCATTTTACATCATGGGTGGTTAACAGTTTATGGAGGGTAGGGGTGGAATGTGGTGGTTTGATTCAGGTGTCCCCCATAAACTTAAGTGTTCTATATGCTAGGTTCCCAGCTGATGGAGACTTGGGAATTTATGCCTCCTAGAGGCACTGTGTTGTTGAGGCAGGCTTATGGGTGTTATAGCCAGTGTCCCCCTTGGCAGTATTTGGCACACTCTCCTGTTGCTATTTTCCACCTTATGTTGGCCAGGGTGTGATGCCCACCCTCTGCTCATGCCTTTGTTTTTCCTTGCCATCATGGAGATTCCTCTCAGGTCTGTAAGCCAAAATAACCCCCCTTTTCCCCACAAGGAGCTCTTGGTTAGCTGATTTCTGCCAGCAATGGGAACCTGACTGCAAAGACTTGTAACATATCTTTTAAAAGAATTAATGAGCAATTTTTATGAACTGGCATATTCGGTGTTTCATTTCTCAGTTTGGACTGCTTTGGATCAATGTATCGGCTGAGAAAAGTTATCAAATGAAAATTTTTAAAAAGTTATTTTTCTATGAGAATGTGTGTGGTCCAAGGTCCAGGAGAGCAGGGCAACCAAGAAAACTTCATTGAATACCTTTTCTTTAAAGGAATATGTGCTAATTTTAAAGCAGAGTTTGAGAGCATGATGAAACTGAGCATGACGTTCAAAAGCCAAGATTAAGGCTGGATAGATGGCTCTTCAGTTATTTTCCATGCCTGCAAAGCCTAACAACCCAGGTTCAGCTCCCCAGTACCCATATAAAGCCAGATGCACTAAGTGGCGCATGCACCTGGAGTTCGTTTGCAGTGGCTAGAAGCCATGTCATGCCCATTCTCTTATGCCCCCCTTGAAAATAAATTAATAAATATTTTTTTAAAGCCAAGATCAGCTGAGGGAGAGAAAATCAGATTACAGGGTCCTGAGAAGGACGGGTCTAAACAATTCTCTAGCCTTGGACTGAACCCAAGCTGCTACATTTCAAGCAAATGCTGAATGAATAAAATCTGACTCCTGATGAGTCCACTCATCCTTGATGAATTTCAGGTCTTGTTTGGATCCCATTGGCCAGATTCCTAGCTAGCTATCTGCCAGAGCAGGAATTAACCATCACTGGGCAAGACAATTAGAAACTCAAATTGCCTTTAAAATCTTTTATGTTCAGAGTTGATTGTTATACCTTCAGAAACCCTTTTCTTTATGAAATTTTTGCAACCTCCCACATTCAGTTACACAATATTGCATGGGGTTGCAACCTACTGTTTAAGAATCTGGGCTCGCTGTGGAGTGGGGGAACATGCCTTTAATCCCAGCACCTAGGAGGCAGAGGTAAGAGGATCATCATGAGTTTGAGGTAAGCCTGAGACTACATAATGAATTCCAGGTCAGCCTGGACTAGAGTGAAACCCTACCTCCACAAAAAAAAAAAAAAAGAAAGAAAAGAAAAACAGCTGGGCTCTAGAAAGCCCATAGTTTATATGATCTTTGCCTGTTGAAGACTGGATCATTTCTAGTTTGGTGGCATTACAAATAAGGCTGGATGAGCATTCACATGTATGTTTCTAGGTAATGTTATATTTTCATGGCTTTGAGAAAAACACTCTAGAACACAATTGTTGGCTTATATGGCAGTCATATTTTTAGCTTTATAAGAAAGTGCTAGACTATCTTCTAAGGTGGCCATTTTGCATTCCCACTGGTCACGCGTGGGCAGTGTGTTTCTGTGTACCTCGCCAACCCTTGGTGTTGTCATTTTTAATTCCATTTCAGCCACCTGCATGTATGCATTTACTGTAGTTTGAATGTGATAGGTTGGATGTATGGCCTCATATCTTATTAAAATTGAGCTAGCAACATGAACAGTTAGCAGGCAGATATCCCTGCTACAGTGGGTATGATACTGGGGTACCAGTCCTAAGGTATGTTTGTGGTCATTTGTTGAGTGTAGCTCTAAGATGTGTGGAGAGTAGTTTTTGGAACTCATTCTGCTTGGATTTATGGAAGAGAGCCAGCTTCTTCTGCCATTAATGCTGTTCTCTGGATTGTATAAGCCTGAAATAAACCCTTCCTCCCATAAATTGTGTCTGGTTGGATAAACTTGTCCCAGCACCACGAAGCTGACTGCAACAGTAATGAAGCCACATCATGACTTTGATTTGTGCTACCCTGTGTCCCTTTCAGTGCAGTGTCTGATAGTACTCTGCAAGTTTTAAAAATGGATATTTTTGTTCTGTGATGTTGGAGATCTTTATATATCCCAGGTAATCATTCTGTCAGATTTGAGTTTGAAAGCATGCCCTGTCAATGTGCAGCATGCTTCTTCCTTAGCATGAGGGGGTCCTCTCCTCCAAGCAGGGCAAGCTTTGATGAATTCCAGTAGTTTGTTTTTTATGTATTGTTAGTGTGTGTGATGTCTAAGAGCCACCTGCCTCCCTGTAACTGCTGCAGCTCAGTCCTATGTTTATCTTCCCTGAAGCTTTATGTGTTTATGTTTTATGCTTAAGCCCATTATTTATTCAGAATTCATATTTCTACACAGTGTAAGGTTTCAGTTAAGACTTTTTGCTGTTTTTGCCATCAATGATCAACTTCTGCACATATGTAGACTAGCAAAGCTTATAAGAATTGATTTTTGAAATTGAGACCTGATTGTATGTTCATGGTAAGAGAAACACCTGAAGTGTAAACAGCAATAAATAGCAAAATGAAATGATGGAAAATATGTTATGCAGAAATTGCTAGTGTGATATTATTGATGTAACACACATTTTTAAGACAAAGAATATTACCAGCAGCATAAAGGTATTGAAGTAAGAAGATATAAAATTCCCCAGTAATAGAGCTTCCCAGAACACGAAGCAAGTGCTGACAGAATGAAAGGAGAAAGAGAAAATTCAGACAGAATTAAAGATTTCAAGGTCTTTTTGTTCTATAGTGAATGGATCAAATTAAAAGAAAAAGTTCCTAGGTATTTATGCCCTTAGTGCCTTTAGTCTCAGTACTTGAGAAGCAGAGGTAGGAGGATCACCTTGAGTTCCAGGACAGCATGGGCTACAGAGTGAGACCTTGGTGAAAGAAAGAAAACAAAGAGAGAGGGGGGCAGGTGGGAGGAAGGGGGAAAGGAAGGAAGAAAGAAAGATTAGAAGGAAACAAGAAAGAGAGAAAATTAAAGTATTCACCATATGACCCACACAAACAACAAACCTGACATAATTGGCATATGTGGACTATTTTCCTCAAGAGCACCAGAATATGCATTCGTAATAAAAATGGGTTACATTCACCAGTCAGGTCATAAAGTAAGTGTCCCTAACTGCCAACATTGATCACAAGACAGCAAATGCCATTGGACATCAAAATAAAAATCAACTGCAGCAAGACATCAAAAATAGCTTCAAGTATTTGGAAATTAATGCACTTACCAGAACTAGTCAATCAATTAAGTTATCACAAACTGAATTAGAAAATACATTGAGCTGAATGGCAGTGGGCACACACATATAAAACCCTATGTGATACAATCAACTACCTCACAAGATTACATTTCCCACTGAGAAGGAGAAAGATTAGAGGACATAAAAAAGCTAAGTGCTTATGCATTAAAAGATATCGTTTTTATATCTTTCCTACTGAGACAGAAATGCAATCCTTAAAAGCCTGTATTGGAAAAGAAGAAAATTTGAAATCTGTGATTTCAGTTTCCTTTAAAAAAAAAAAGATTTCTGTTTATTTGCAAGGAGAGAGAATAAGAGAGAAGGGCAGTGGATACACTAGGGTCTCTTGCCACTGTATATCCAGCTTTACGTGGGCACTGAGGAATCAAACCCTGGCCACCAGGCTTTGCAAGCAAACACTGTAACTGCTGAGCCATCTCCCCCACCCTTCAGTTCCTAATTTAAAATGACAGAGAGACTGGAGACATGGTTCACTTGGTAAAGTGCTTGCTTTGCAAGCACATGGACCTGAGTTTGATCCCTAGAACCTAAGTAAGAATGCTGGTCATGGTGATGGGTGCCATGTCAGTGCTGGGGCAGCAGACACAGAAGATCCCTGGGCTCATTGGCCAACACTGGCTATCTGAAATTGGTGAGCTCCAAGCCAATGAAAGACTGTCTCAAAACATGTGTCTAGCATTCTTGAGAAATGACACCAAGATTCCCTTCTAACCTACACCCCCCCCCACACACACACTACAAAAGAGAATAATTAAAAGGGGAAAATTATGAGAAGAAAAATATGGTCTTGAAAACCCAATCACTTCACTAGAGAGACAGAGCTAATGGGAAGTATAGACAGACTCAGGTACAGTGATAGCTATGGACAATGAAGTAGATGATATTAGTGTAGGCACAGGATAGACATAGATGAAAGAATATTGGGGAACTGGCTCCTGTGATTATTATTAAAGTCCTACAACAGGCTGACTGCAAACTAGAGGCCCAGGGAGCCAAGTACAAAGGCTTCAGGACCAGGGAACAGGTGGGGTGACTTCATCTGAGGCTGAAAGAGCAGGGCCCTGGATCACTGGAATTCAGATGCTGATGTCTCAGGGCAGGAGTGGAATTCCGTCCTGCACAGGAGGAAAGTAGGTAATTCCTTTCTCCTGACTCTTCATCCTCTCTGGGATCCTGGTCAGTGGGATACACCCTCCCACATTGAGTGGATCTTTCCCTCTCAGTCCCCTAACTTCCAACTTCCCCTGGCAGAACCCTGCAGACACATTCAGAAGTATTGCTCAGCTACCTAGATAACCCATAAACTAACCAGTCTTACATTCCAACTTACCTACCATGCACAATTTATAAGCCTTTACTAATACCAGCAATAAATGTAAAATCAGGGAAGATAAAAGTTAAGAGTACTTTTACATAATACTGAAAATGTGTAAAATAGAATAAAACATAATTTATAATATTGTCACATCCATAAAATACACTTGCATTAATTTACTCAATGATATGTTGGCCTTGCAAAGTATTTATAGAGTATTTAAGTGGACGCTATGCTATATTTTAGGTTAGAAAACTAAATAGTGCTGATTTCAGTCATTCCAAAACTGATGGAAAGGCTTATATAACCCCAACACACACCCAGGTGGATTTTATTTATTGTAAATTGAGAAAATTATATTTAGATTGTTTATGAAAAATAGGCACAAAAATTTTGAAATATAAAACAAAGTTGGAAGACTGATTTTCTGATTTAATGACTTGCATCAAGTCCAAATGTCTAAGACACATGATACTGATATAAAGAAAGGTAAGATATCTTAAATAAAATAAAAAGTTAAAAATGGACCAACAAATTTGTGATCATTTCTTTTTGCAAAGGTGACAAGTAATTTCAATAGGAAATATTTTTTTCAATAAAAAGTCATGGACCAGGGAAAAACTGAGTCTCAATTTCATACCACACACCAATTTAATTTGAATAGTATATAGTCTTAACTTTAAAACTGAACTATAATTTTGCTGAAAGAAAACAAGAACATTCCTCATGATTTGTGGAGATACAGCAGAGGGAACCCAAACTATCTTAGAACACATCAATTGTTGTCATCTATACTGGAATTGTCTCCTTGTCAGCAACATCTTAGACATAAGATGAAAACACAAGGCATATTCTGAGAGAAACTTTTCTCATTACCTATCTGACAACTGATTGGTATCTAGAGTATATAATGATACATAACGAGAAAAATACAAATACAATGGTCAGAACCTTTCAGCTTCCCAAAACAGCTCACATGACTGAACATTAAGCCAAAGTATGAAGTATCAGGTCAACGTCAACTGAAACCTGGCAATAGGTTATTTGTGATTCCTTATCCATCATAAAAGCTAAAAACATGGAGGTTTGGGAAAGCAAACACTGATGGCCCTGTGGAGTACAGGGTACAGTAAGGACTTTAAATGTGGCATGCTTGGTGTGGTGGTTTGATTCAGGTGTCCTCCATAAACTTAGGTGTTCTAGATACTAGGTTCCCAGCTGATGGTGACTTGGGAATTAACATCTCCTGGAGGAGGTATATTGTTAGGGACAGGCTTATGGTTATTAAAGCCAGTTTCCCCTTGCCAGTGTTTGGCACATTCTTCTGCTGCTGTTGTCCACCTGATGTTGAACAACAGATGATGCCCACCCTGTGTTCATGCCATCATTTTTTCCTGCCATCATGGAGCTTTCCCCTCCAGTCTATAACCCAAAATAAACCTTTTCTCCCACAAGCTACTCTTGGTCGGGGAATTTCTGCCAGCAATGTGAACCTGACTGCAACACTTGGGAACACATGAGCTGCGGTCTTCCTCTGTACGGCAATCCAGCTGTGGTATTGACCCAAACATGTGAAAACAGACATTCTTGTTTTAAAATTTATTAATTGATTTTTTTATTAAGTAGACTCTTTGTATGGACACATCATGTGTTGGTACCATCCATTTCCCTCCTCCCTGCCCCCATTCCACTGAGGGCCCTCCTCAGTGGGATTGCTGGTATTCACCATGGGGTTGTGGGGTTGAGAGTTGTGAGAACAGCATTCAGCCATTATTTGGGGAGAGAAATGTCTCTGGAAATTCCTTCCCACCCTGTAGCTCTTAAAATTTTTCTGCCCCCTCTCCTGCAAAATTCCCTGAGCCATGGTGGGTGTGTTTTAAGTCTACTTTAGTGCTGAGCTCTTAGCAGTTTCTGGATTTCTTCTGCTTTGGTGTGCGTTGAGTATCCTTAGTGTCTGTCTCCACCACTCTGGTTCAGGCTCACCATGGAGGTAGCACTCTTGTTCATCTCATCAGTTCCTCTGTGGTTTCACCTGGGCCCTGGCTGATGTGTGAGAGGTGGCCCATCTCCTGACAGGGAATCAGCTATCTTTTCTTGTCTTGTTGATAGATTTTGGTTGTCCCCAGTTCTTGATGCCTTCTGAAAAAAAAATAATAATAAAGCAAAACAGCTTTTTCCAATGAAGAGTGAGATTAGCATAGGTTAAAGGGGATAAGCATTGTTAATTCACAGAAATTTTAATTTTTTTGTTTATTTATATTCATTGATTTGAGAGTGACAGACAGAGAGAGAAAGAGGCAGATAGATAGAGAGAGAATGGGTGTGCCAGGGCCTCCAGCCACTGCAAACAAACTCCAGATGGGTGCGCTACCTTGTGCATCTGCCTTACGTGGGTCCTGGGGAATTGAGCCTAGACCCCAGGGTCCTTAGGCTTCACAGGCAAGTGCTTAGCTGCTAAGCCATCTCTCCAGCCCCTTTTCTTCCTGTTCCATTTTTTTGAGCAGATTATTTTATTTTTTTAATTAATTATTTATTTATTTAGTTAGTTAGTTAGTTGAGAGTGACAGAGAGAGAAAGAGGCAGATAGAGAGAGAGGAAGAATGGGCGTGCCAGGGCCTCCAGCAACTGCAAACGAACTCCAGACGCCATGCGCCCCCTTGTGCATCTGGCTAACACGGGTCCTGGGGAAGCAAACCTCAAACTGGGGTACTTAGGCCTCATCGGCAAGCGTTTAACTGCTAACCCATCTCTCCAGCCCTCATTTATTTTATTGATTACTTTTTTCAGTCCTTCCAGATATTAGGCCTCTGTCAGTGATGTAGCTGCTGAAAATCTTCTCCCATTCTATAGGTAGTCTATTGGCTCTGATTATGATATATTTGTCTGTACAAAGTTTATTAGCTCCATGAGATCCCAGTGGTTGAGTGGTTGTTTGATTTCCTGGCCTACTAGAGTTTTGTTCAGGAAGTCTGTCCCCACTCCTATATCGTGGAGAGTTTGCCCTATTTTTCCTTCCAGTTTTATTTTAAAGAGTTTCAGCTCTTATATTGTGGTCTTTAATCCATTTGGAGTTAATTTTTTTGCCTGGTGAGAGGAATGTGTCTAGTTTCATTTTTCTACATGTGGTTATCCAATTTGTCCAGCAACATTTGTTGAAGATGCTGTCTTTTCTCCAGTGTATGTTGATGCTTTTTTTGTCAAAGATTAAGTAGCTGTAGTTACTTTAACTAAGGGCCAGGTCTCCAATTCTATTCCATTGGTCTATAAGTCTGTTTTTATGCTAGCACCATGCTTTATTTGTTACTATGACTTTGTAATATAGCTGTAAATTGGGTATGGTGAAACCTTCAGAGTTATTTTTTTTTGCTGAGGATATTTATTTTTGGCTATCCAAGGCCTGATGCCATTCCATATGAATTTTGAGATGATTTTTCTATCTCTGTTAAGAATGATATTGAGATTCTTATTGGTATTGAATTGAATCTGTATATTGCTTTTGGTAGAATTGCCATTTTCACAGTATTAATTCTACCTATCCAGGAGTATGGGAGGTCTTTCCCTCTTCTCCATGTCCTCCTCAATTTCTTTCTTGAGTGTTTTTATGTTTTCATTATATAGGTCTTTCACATTCTTCATTAGTGTTTTTCCAAGGTATTTGAATTTGCTTGTGTATGTGTCTGTTGAAAAACAGGACAGCCTCACTTATTTCCTTCTCTATATATTTGACTTTTGTGTATACGAAGGCTATTGATTTTTGCATGTTGATTTTGTATCCTGCCACTTGCTGAAAGAATTTATTACCTTTAGAAGTCTTATGGTAGAGTCACTTATGTATAGGACCATGTCATCTGCAAATAGGGATAGTTTGATTTCATCTTTTCCAATTTATATTAGTTTTAGTTCTTTCTCCTGTCTTATTGCTTGGGCTAGGACTTCTAGCACTAAGTTGAAGGGCAGAGGTGAGAGTGGGCACCCCTGTCTTGTTTCCGTTCCAACAGGAAGCCCTTGAGTCTTTCCCCATTAAGTATGATTTCGGCTTTATGTGCTTTGTATATAGCCTTTATTATTTTGACATATAAACTCTTCATGCCTAGTCTCTCCAGTGGAAAACAGACATTCTTGTTCATGAGTGTATACAATTCTTAGCTGGAAAGAAAACACCCACCCATCAATATGTGTGCACACAAATTCTTAGAATAAGTTCACCATAGCAGAATACCATCTGATGACACAGAGGGTGACACTAAAACAACATGGATGAGTCTCCAAAATTATTTCCCATCAAGGAAAACAGACATGGAAGTTTGCAGCAGAATCTTTGTATTCCTATGAAAGTGAAACACAGGCCAAGTCAGTATGTAGTGATACAAGCCCACAGTGCTGGCCATAAAAGTGGGGTTGTCTGGGACCAGAGGGGGTACATGGGAAGTTTAGAGGGTTATGGGTATATATTTGCTTAGTGTGGGTGCTGGCTACTTGACTGTTAATATTTAAATAACTCACTGAATTACACATTTAAGTTATGCATTTTCTATGATTTTTTTCCTCAAGATTATTTTTGGTTTTTCTTTCTTTTTTTTTTTTTTGGTTTTTCGAGGTAGGGTCTCACTCTAGCCCAGGCTGACCTGGAATTCACTATGAGTCTCAGGGTGGCCTTGAACTCACGGCAATCCTCCTACCTCTGCCTCCCAAGTGCTGGGATTAAAGGCGTGCGCCACCACGCCCGGCCAAGATTATTTTTAAAGTACATGGACCACATGGAAAGATGTTCATGTCACTCCTCACTTTAAGAGACACATATTGTCAGGTAGATGCCTTCCCCTACCTGTGGTCATGCAAGAACCTCAACTACTCCATTTCCACAATGTCTTTTCCCTGACCACATTCCAGATTAACTGCAACGGCCAGCTGGAAAGGAAGAAAGACAGCTGGAGCAGTCTTGCCTGGAAAGGAGCTCATGCCATGTCTACTCATGTGTGATTGGCTGAAGCACAGCCTAGTAGCCATGTAACTGCACAGGAAGAAGAAAAATTCAGTTTCACTCAGAATAAAGTTGTTCCAGTAAAAGCTAGCTGCCTATCACATCTGAGAAGAGCTACAGGCTTAGGCAGTGTGTCTAGTTTTCCCTCATCTTTTCCTACTGGTTTAGCTGCCACTGAGGAGAACATGCACCCTCTCCTGCATAAGCCTCAATCCTGGATAGTTATTATTTATTTCTAAATACACCCAAATCTAATCACTACGCATGTGTATGAAGTGATAATGTATTCTGTGTTTTCTGGTACAAATATCCAAGAGAAATGACTTCCTATTGTCCAGAGAGCCCCTGCAATCCTGGGTTAAAAATAAAATGGCCCAGAATCCACATAGAATCTAAGTAAGCATTGTCTGTTGCCTGTATAAACAGCATGTCTCACACATTCAGCTTCTGTTTTTTTTTTTTTTTTTTTTTGAGGTAGTAGCACATTGTAGTTAATGGCCTAGGGAATTAATTAATTGTGCCATCTTTTTGCTGTTTTGTCACAGTACACTTCAGTTGCTCTTCCCCCATCATTTTCAGAGGGGGTCTGTGATGGTTAATCTCAGTTGTTAACTTGACCATGGAAACGAAAGCCTGGCATGTTTACAAGAGAATTAGTAGAGTAAATTAATTGGGGTAAGAAGACTCACCTTCACTGTGGGTGCTACTATTCTTGGGCTGAGGTCCTTGGCTGAATAAAAAGGAGAAAGCCAGGCCAGGTGTGGTGGTGCACACCTTTAATCCCAGCACTTGGGATGCAAAGGTAGGAGGATTGCTGTGAGTTTGAGGCCACCCTGAGACTCCATAGTGAATTTCAGTTAGCCCAGGCTAGAATAAGACCCTACCTCAAAAAACAAAAACAAACAAAAAAAAAGAAAGAAAGAAAGAAAAGAAAAGAAAAGAAAAGAAAAAGAAAGAAAGAAAGCCAGCTCAGCGCCAGCATTCATCCCTGTCTGCTTTCTGACTGCGAATGCAATGTGACCAGTGGCTTCAAGCTCCCCAAATGGTCATGTAGGCACCTTGGCTCTTCCCCTGTTCCATCATTTCCACATTATGTGGAATAATGTGGAATGTCACATTCCACATTCACTGCCCCAGCCCAATTGGAAGGGAAGGCACCTGGGCCAATCTTGCCTGGCAATGAACTCATACCATGTCAAGCCCAACAGTGATGGAGTATAACCTCGAACTGTAAGCTGAAATAAACCCTTCCTTTCTTAAGTTGCTTTTGGTCACAGCAATGAGAAAGTAGCTAATGTTTGAGGACCATATTGTACATATAGAGTGATGGGAAGCTTTCACCATTACAGAAACCAGAACAATATAGTGCTCTCTGACAGGTTAATTCAGAATTTAAAAAGTATTAAAATTGGGCTGGAGAGATAGCTTAGTGATTAAGGCGCTTGCCTGCAAAGCCTAAGGATCCATGTTTGACTCTCCAGATCCCACATAAGCCAGATGCACAAAGGTGAGGCAAGTGCAAGGTTGCACATGCCCACTAGGTGGTGCAAGCATCTGGAGTTCAATTTCAGTGGCTGAGGCCCTGGAAGACCAATTCTCTCTCCCTCTATCTCTCTCTCTTTCTTTCTCACTCTCTCTAAAGATAGTATGAAAACATTTTCAACTCTTAAGCTTTCAAGACAATTATCTTTCTGCAAGGCTTTTTATCATTCCAAGAGTTCAAAAACATTAAAGCAAATCTGTTGGGAAGCATCTGAAAATAACTACTAACCATGTACCTATGATATAATCGCAGGCATGCCATCTGACCACATATCCGCAGAATACTCCTCTTTAGAGCCCGGAACTTATGATATAATCATAGGTGTGCCCTCCACTCACATCTTCTCAGAATACTCCTTGCTAGAGCCCAGAACCTATGATATAATTGCAGGTGTCCCTCAACCCACATCTCCTCAGAATACTCCTCTTTAGAGCCCAGAACCTACGACACGATCACAGGTGTGCTCCCTACCCACATCTCATCAGAATATTTCTCTTCAGAGCCCAGTATCCATGACATAATCACAGGTGTGCCCTCCACCCACATCTCCTCAGAATACTCCTCTTTATTGATCACACAGCACTTTTTATTCTTAAGCTTTGAGGTGGATCACATTGCCTTGTGTATTCTGTCTCTGTGATTCTCAAACTGACCAAATAACTGAATCATCTTGACCTGAGACTCGTGGTTCCGTCTGCTGACTACATCACACATGCTCCACCTACCAGCTCACAGTTCTTTACAATGAGTGAAAAGTGATATTCTTTGTATCATTAACTCACTACGAAAACAATTTTACCAAGTTCACATTGCCATATATATCAAGAGGAAAAAAGCCTGATCTCTAAAAGCACATAGTAGGCAAAACCATAGAGTTATGGAGATCTTGTGTTTCTTTGTAAATTTTTATGATTTATTTGTGTATTACATGTGGAAGTGTGTGATGTGTGTATTTGTGTACACACATGCCACAGCATGCTTGTGGAGGTCAGAGAACTATGTTGGGGTGTTTCTCCCTTCCTTCTACCTTCTTTGGAGGAAGCATCACTCTTGTTGCTGCTTGTGAACAGCTCCCAAATTTTCCTGTCTTCACCTCTCATTTCCAGTGGTGCAGTGAGATTGCAGCTCCATGTCTGCTGAGGAGGACTGACCTTGGGTCAGCAGGCTTGCAAGCAGGCACCTTTAACCACTGAGCAATCTCTCCAGCCCCAAGAAATTCCCAGGTTGGGGGAAAGCTCCATCTATGTTGAAGTTGCTACAAGTTGATGAGAATTCACCAGTTGTGGACAGTTGGAATGAAGATCCAGAGCCAAAATGATTCTTCTATCTTCAATCCCCAATCGGCCCTATTAGTGCCTACCTCCTGCATATAACCCAATATCCTTTTCCCCAGCAGGTAAAATCTTTGAAATGCATTCTGTTCAGCCACTACCTTTACCAACCCAAAAGCTAAGAATGTCATCAGATAGCATCTGAAGCCCATAGAAAAGTCCCTGCTTTTCTGGGACTTGCCTGCCTGCTGTCCCTGACGAGTGCATTTTGTAAATATCCTGGTTTATGACTTTCTTTTATTCTGTGATTATCAAAGTTCACCTAACCACTTCCATGTTAGAAAATGTTATTCAAGACAACCCCAATATGCTTTCCTGGGCCATAGTCACTCCTACTTGATCTAAAATAAATGATCTCTTGTTCCCTTGGTGGTGAAATCCATGTTTTCACATTATCACCAACATCTAGCACTTTCCTGACCTCAGATCCTAGGATGTGACTATGAAGAGGGGGAATGTAGAAGGTGGCTCCCAAATGTTAAAACTATTTTAAATGCCTTTCTTCTTTGTCTTCCGAGGACAATAGTGATCTGCTGCTGTTGAGTTGTAAATAAGTGTGGTCTTGGTGTTTTAAGTGACTTTATTAGTGCAGGACGAGACAGGGCACTCTGTGTTCTATATCATAGCATCACGGTTACAGGTCACTATTAGAAATAATGTACTTGTACACATTGCAAGTAGCCCAGCACTATGCACTGACAATGTTTGTTTGCTCTGAGTTAAACTTAAATCTATATGTCATTCAAGCAGCAGCTCCAGAGGAAGACAGGACTCAGTGGCTTTGGAGTGTACTAACCATCCTCCCCCTCCCCCAAGCCCCACTCACCCAGAGGTGATAATTAGGGAAGGTGGAAGCCTCTCTTAAGGAGGTAACCACCAGTGCTGTGAATTCCAGAGATAAGAGTGGCCACCTGACCAGAGGGGCCAAATTAAACTTTGAATGACTCATTGCCTTTGTTTCCCCTTTTTATAGATCTTCTGGCATGAGATGGAAGAGACATCTTTAGATGTTAACCACTGTCTTCTCCGATGGCTGCCCCCTAATAAAGCACAGTTTAAATATTCAAGTCCTGCACAGGACGGCACGGGTCACTTACAGAACCTCCTGGCAGAAGCACACCATGGACATTATGAAGGAAAGGAGTGGAACTAAGTGGCAATAGGCCAACCCCTTCCATGCATCTCATGACAAGTGTGTGATGCGCAGAGCAAAGTAGCAGTCTGGGAACAAATTGGGGGAAAAAACAGATATTAAGATTCCTCTTGGGGCATTTCATTTCCACACAGAGAGCTGAAGGCCCGAATCAGGGGTTGCCTTACATCTCCCTCCTAATGTGAACAGATAGTAAAATTGATAACAAGTTTCTTTTTTGATACAGTTCATAATGTTGTATATTATAAAAATTCAAAAAGTTGGGCTGGAGAGATGGCTTAGCAGTTAAGCGCTTGCCTAAGGACCCCAGTTCGAGGTTCGACTCCCCAGGACCCACGTTAGCCAGATGCACAAGGGGGCGCACGCATCTGGAGTTCGTTTTCAGTGGCTGGAGGCCCTGGCGCGTCCATTCTCTCTCACTCTATCTGCCTCTTTCTCTCTCTGTCTGTAGCTCTCAAATAAATAAATAAAAAATAACAAAAAAAAATTTTAAAAAAAGTTGGGCTGGAGAGATGGCTTAGCAGTTAAGCGCTTGCCTAAGGACCCCGGTTCGAAGCTTGATTCCCCAGGACCCATGATAGCGTGCATCTGGAGTTTGTTTGCAGTGGCTGGAGGCCCTGGAGCACCCATTTTCACTCACTCACTCTCTCTCTCTCTCTCTCTCTCTCTCTCTGTCTGTCTCTCTGCCTCTTTCTCTCTCTGTCTGTCACTCTTAAGTAAATAAATAAAAATAAACAAAAAAAAATTCAAAAAGTGTCTCTTGATCCTTGGACTAAGCTTTTTGGCAAGAGTTTAGTGTTAAGTTTTCCCCGAGCAGAAGCTCAGTAGCCCAAGGCTGCCCATATCATTAATTTATTTGCTTGACTTAAAGTGACTGACTGAAGCACGGAGCCTATTTTGGTGCCTGAGAAATAAGAACATGTGAAATCATTTTGGAAACTTACGCAAACAGAATGCTACACGCAATGCCCCTCACATCCTCACTAGGTAGCTTCACTGCAGAGCTACCCTGTGCTGGGTTCTCTTTGTGTCTCCAAATAGATTTGTGAGAAAAAAAAAAAAAAAGCACCACATTGCTGTCACTGGTAATTAGTGTCTCCACAGTGCTGCTTCCTGCCCAAGGCACTGGCCATTTCCTGCCAAGTCCTGTAGAGACACATGGAAAAACACTGCTTCCCGCCCAGCGGGGCCCAGTGCTTGTGTTATTTTACGGCTTTATGAAGAAGCTCTTCTCTGTAGGAGTGGAAGTCATTTTTGATGCAGGAAGAACTTCACCTCAGCTAATTTTGGAGTCATGAATTCTCAGCTGGACATAACATTTTACCATAAAAGATACCTGTGAGGTGAATTATCAAGAAACATAATTAGAAGCAGTGAGAACAATTCTATTTACTTATTTTTATGACTGTCAGTACACATGCTCTGTTATTATTACTTTTCCTTAAATACTGGCTAGCTTCTCAGGAGAAAAATGACTGAGAGGAGCCAACATGGAAATCTTTTCAGGCATGAAAGTAACTCTATGGTTATAACTCTGGAAATGCTTTCTGAGGGTGATGGTGAACTCAGATGCACACTAGCATGTCATGTGCTGTACTTATGATAGAGGAGGGTCTGAAGGGGTCTACGACCTTCTCAAGGCAGCAAGAGTCACCCTCAGGGGTTCTAAGACTTTGTTTAGGAAGCTTCTAGCCCTATGCAGAGGGCCATGTTTCTTTCATCTTGCAGCCTGGGATGGGGAGACTTGTGGAGCACAGTGCGGCCCTTCCTGAAGGAGAAGCCAAGCAAGGAGAGACAAGGCTGGTTAGTGGAGGGGAGCACACAGGACAGAGAGGATAAACTACTTCTGAGCCTTTAAGGGGTGTGTCCTCAATGTGGCCTCACTCTCTCGTGTCAGATTCTGTCTGGACTTCGGAGAGGAGGTCTCACTACCAAGCCTTGTTTTTAAATCCACGGGTGCTATTTGTGCACATATATGTGGTCCTGGACGAAAACTTGATACATGTACACAGTGTAGGATGATCACATCAGAGAAATCAGCTCTCTGTCTCCTGGAAGCCAAGCACTTGTACTTGTGGGGATTTGGGACTCTTCATTTTCTTTGGTGTCTTTGAAGTGTATCATAATGTACCAATAGCCGCCGTGCTGTGCTGCAGGAAACCCAAATTTATCCCTCTGCTTTCAGTGTGTTTTGGTCCCCCTATCTAAACTCTTTCCTCTCTCCTTACCTTTCCCATTTCTAGTGAGCAGAATTCTGTCTTTAGTATCCACAGGTAAGTGAAAACATGCAATATGTGCCCAGGATCTTCCAGGTGACATGATCTCCTCCACTTCCATCTACACTGCTGTGGATGACAACACAACTTTATGACAGAAAATATTCCACTGCTTATATATAGCCCATTTTCTCCATCCACTCATCTGCTGATGAACACCTGGGTAGATCCCATCTCTTGGCTATTGTATGAACAAGGGCATGCATCCATCTCTTGCAGTTTCTGAGTCATATGGTCATTACATATTTTTCTTTTGAGCAAACCTGCATTTGTTTTTCCACAGTGGCTATTCAAATGACTTTCCTTTCATCACACTCTCACTAGCCCTAGTTATAATAACTATCTGATAACAGCCATTCTAACAGATTACGGTTCTGATTTGTTTCCCCAGTCATTAATGATGCTGAATACCTTTCATATATTTTTTGTTACATGAAGATCTTCTTTTAAGGAATATCTTAGCCAATACTGTAGCGCATTCTCAAACTGATTTCTTTTTTCATGGTAGTGCTTGAATCTAGGGCTTGAGGTATGCCAGTCAAGCACTTCATAACGGAACTGTATCTCTAGTCTTCCCTAACTTTTTTTTTTTGAACATTTTACTTTTCAAATAAAGTCTCACTAAGTTGCCCAGACTGGCTTTTAACTTGCTGTGTAGTTCAGGAAGGCCTTAAATTTGTGATCCTCCTGCCTTAGCCTCCAGAGTAGTTGGAATGCCTGACCTATGCCACCAGGCCCGATGGGTTATTGGGAACTCGGCTCTTCTGGTTGAGTATTTGGAGTTCCTTACATATCCCTACAAAGCTTTTATGGCTGCCATGCCTCTCTGTTTTCTCTCTCTACCTGCTTAGTGACAACTGGAAATATAAAGCAGAGTAAGATAACTGAGAACTTCTCTTTAGTGTACCCAGGCCAAGCACCTGACATAATCCTCCCAATTTAATTCTCACATTGAATCAGTTCCTTCCCAGAGATGTTATTCCTGTACTCAGACCCAGGCAACTTAAACCCTAAATCTCCCCATTAAGTAGTGCTGGGAACCCCAACTATGGGACAGGGTATCAGGGAGTCTCCCATAGGACAGGGAGAATAGAAAGTCATCCCCTGCCCCTCCTCCTTCTCCTGTCTTTGTTCTTGGGTTTTGGGGTGGCTGTACCACCATCACGTTGAGTAGTAGTAAGTTTCTTCAGTGTTTCTCTTGGTCCCAAAATATAACTGGAAATCTTCCTATGTTAGACTTGAAAATAATAAAATCAATTTTTGGGAGGTGGCTACAAACCACATGCATCTTTTCTAAGAAAACCACTCAATTGTGTCACTTTGAAGAATGACAGGTTTTCAGTTCCCCATGGGTTCAATATTTCTGGATATGTCAATAGTAGTGTCATTCCTAAAACTCCCACCAAACACCAGAACCACTGGCCAGTGGTGTTTACAACCCAAGCCATGGGCATGCTGCCTCCCACTTCTGAAGAGCGAAGGGAAGACTTACATGACAGTTGCTATCTGAAACAACTTGAAATTTTCCTTTTGAAAGCCTTTGGTACTTTGACATCTACAAGTCAGACATTAGTTTTGCCAGATGATTGGACTACTGACCCTATTTTGTGTGGCCTAAAATTAAAGTGTAGCCCAAGTAAACATCAGCACATGAGTAAATCGCTTTGACCCATTACCTGTTCCTATCATTGAACAGCACAGACTACAATTCACAAAGACTAGAATTTCATGAAGCTCACAGCTCTAGAGTGTAGGAGATGAGGAACATGGAGTTGGTGCACACTCCACACTTGGGGTGGGACACAGTGCTACAGCAAGGCATGACATAACTTAGTCATGGTCACATGCCAAAACTAAGCTTGTGTTTATCCCTCACAGGGAGTATTGTACAAGACCTGCCCAGTATTGGAGCCCATTAACATTCTGTCATGGACGGTGGAGGAACTAATGAGGACCCTTCCTGAGGCAGTTAATGGTTGCTAGGGGAGGGGAGACATTCTCTTTAGTGGTGTAGGCTCTGGTAAGTTACCCATGCTCCAGTAAGTAGCCCCCTACTCATGCTCATTCAAGTAACCCTAATCACAATCAGTGTGTGTGTGTGTGTGTGTGTGTGTGTGTGTAAGTAAGTAAGCAAGTAAGTAAATTGAAGGAGGATTAGTTGGGAAGCAAGAAATCAGTAGTTCTGGGACAGGGACCAGAAAGGATCCTGGAAGTGATGTGATTAAAACTGGATATGTGTGTGTATGAAATTGTCAAAAATAAATATATTAAAAATAAACAAACCCAAAATAAAGTAGGTATAGATTCCAGATTCAGTAGAAAATAAAATATAATTAAAAATTGGAAAGCCAGGCATGGTGGCACACACCTTTAATCCCAGCACTTGGGAGGCAGAGGTAGGGGGATTGCTATGAGTTTGAGGCCACCCTGAGACGACATAGTGAATTTCAGGTCAGCCTGGGCTAGAGTGAGACCCTCCCTTGAAAAACCAATACATACATACACACACACACACACACACACACACACACACACACACACACACACACATATATATGATGTTTGAAACTCAGAGGAACATTCCATTGCCAATTCCTGTAGCAGCCAAAGTTGACAGTTCCTAGTACTAAGATCCTGGAAGTTTAAGGCACCTTGAATGGCTTGATGAGTGAGAATTCTGCTAGGAGGGGAAAACAGGGTATCAGAGAGAACCATGAGATTATCATGGAAGTCTTGAGATAACCGAATTCCTAGATTAAGAAATTTGGTTTTTCAGAAAATAATTTAGCCAGAAGCAACTCAACAGGTAGAAAAGTCCTAAGATAAACTATACTGGGTTTGCAGGAGCTCTCCTGAGAACAAGCAGCCAAGCAGGAAGGTGTCGGGGAGACCTCTTCGAGAAAGACCATCTGCGGCTTCCTGTGGCTCAAGGCGCCTGTGCTTGCTGAAGGGCGGGTCTTCCAACTGTGCTACGGGTCACACAGTAACACAGTAGTTAAGGATGTAAAAAATATGAAGTTATGAGGATACCAAATGTTTCTGAAGGTTATAGTAAATTGACATTCCCCCCCCCCAAATTGAGACGTTTACTACAATCCTAATCAAAATTCCAAGAACATTTTTACAGAACCTGAGACGCTCATTTTAAAGTTCATGTCAAGGAGGAAACCTAGCAGATTAGCTAAATAAATGATCACATGAAGGGTACGAAGTGCCACATATGTAGCAAATATCATAACGTACTATGAAGCACACAGACAAAGGAGACTGAGAGTATATGGGTAAGAATAAATAACCCCCACACCATGCACATGCACGTGCACACATGCACATATGTAAGGAAGGAACAAGTAAGCAGGTCAGGGAACTACATGAAACACCACACCGACAGAGGACACCTGTGCTATACTGAACGTGGGCATGTGACTTGCTTCACTTAGTGATGGATGGAAGGTAGCCCAGACAAGGATATTTGGTAGCCAACAACAGCAGTAGTCAAACAAGGGTAAGAGAAAGGAATGCCAACATGCCAAGTGTTTGAATCTTTTATACAAAAATATTTTAATGTACATATCATTTTAAGTATCCTCTAAATTTTTCTAACCTTGTGAGTATTTTCTGTTTTGTCCATTTGTTTTGCTCTCAGATTCATTTTATAGAATAGCAAAAAGAACTTTTAAAAGTCAAGGTTTTTCCTACATCCAAATCCTGACTACAAGGTTTCTAGCTGTAGGATTTAGAGTGATATTTTTAACCTCTTTCTATCTCAAGTTCCTCAATTGGGAAATGATGCTAATGCTACCTGCATTTAGTAGTTTTTCATGGCTGTGACCCACACATCTGAGACAACAGGGTTTATTCTGGGTTTTGGTTTCAGAGATTTCTGTCTGCAGTCCTTGGCTACATTAATTCTGGTCCCTGGTGAGGGAGACCATCATGATGATGGCAGGGGTACACAGCAGAGTGACGGGAAGCAGAGAGAGATGGGGGAGGGGCCAGGGGCCAGTTATGACTTTCAAGGACATGTTCCCAGTTCCTTCACCTAGGGTCCTCTTCCTGAAGTTTCTAAAACCTTCCAAAATAACATCACCATCTGAGAACCAAGCTGAGCAAATTTACACATGAACCTGGGTGGGCGTTTCTCATTCAAAGCCAAACACTACTGTTGATGCTGTTAGCAGTAGTGGAGTAAGACACTGAATGTGTGGAGTAGATCACTAATGAATGATTGTGGGTGTTAGCATTGCAAACTAAGGCTCCTGAAAAAATGCTACATCTCCTCCAAATGAGGCCAAATGGATGGATAAAACTTCTGTGATCATAGAGAGATGGAGTGTTATAGGATTAGAGTCAAATTACCTTGGGTTTAACCCTTTAATAGCAATTTATTGTTGATCTCTGTGTCTGGCACAAGATCCCAGTGACTATCAGTTGATCAGGTTCAACCTTTTTGGAATGTACTGATGACCCCAAGCTTTTACCAACCCAAGGGCTAAGAATGTCATCAGGTCACATCTGAGGACTATGGTGGAGATTTCCCCTCTTTGTTATAACCTACCTACCTGATGGTCAGCCAATGTATTTGAAAAGTGCCTTGATTTATGACTTTCTTTTTGTTCTGTAACTATAAAACCTTCATGAAATTGTTAACATGTTGGAAAATGGACTTTGGGATAACCTAAATCTGTGTTCCTGGGCCATGGTCACTCATATTTGGCTCCAGAATAAATGATCTCTTATCCCCTTCTAGGTGAGAGCTGTGCATTTTGTGCCCACAGCATGTGTGCCGGCTAATATCGGTTGTGAACTTGATAGGATCTGGAATCATCTACAAGACAATCTGTGGGCATGTCTGGGAGGGACTTGCTAAATTAGGTTGAGGAGGGAAGAGCCACCCTAATTTGTGGATAGTACTATTATCTGGCTGAAGTCCCCTGGTGAATTAAAAGGAGACAGTGAGCTGAGCTCTAGCAGTTCTCTCTCTGCTTCCTGACTGTGGGTTGACTGTGGCCAGCTGCCTTGAGCTCCTGCTGCCATGACAGACTACGTCTCCTTGAACTGTAAGCCGAAATAAAGCCCTCTACTAAGTTGCTGCTTGTCAGATATTTTGTCACAGCAATGAAGAAAGTAACTAATATGGTATGATCTAGAAAGAAGGCTGGACAGTAGGGAGTTGGGGGGTGTTGTTGAGAGAGATATTTCACATTCCACAAGGATTCCTAAAGGCAACAGGCTACAATGGAATATTTCTATTCAATAAAGCGTGTTGTCAGATTTGTTCAATAAAAGGATTCCTTAACAGATTAAAGTGAATATAATCTATTATACCTTATATTTTAATTTTGTGCGGGAAAATGAAATGGTTCACATACTCCATGCCAAATCCTTAGCTAATAGTGAGTATGAACACTGACATGTAATAGAATATGCATTTTTGGAGGTCTGTGAAGCAAGATTATGAAAATTATCCCTCCCCAGAATGCATTTTGAGGGTTACTCAGTAAGTTCAGGAGAGCTGAGGTTTATAGCCCACATGATTGCCTGTTACCAGGGACAAGGGAGCTTTATTCTGCTGACAGACTGGCTGGGGGGGGGGGGGGGAGGGCATCAGTCCTCCAGGGAGCTCAGAAAAGCCTTTGAGTTCAAATTTGTGACTTTCAAACCAGAAGCTTCAAATTGTATATTTACTTTTATTTCTCACTCTTGTTTTTATATCTATTATTCAACTAATTTAGAAGCACCTTATTAAAACACAAATATATATGTATAAATATTTATCTTGATATGTGATATGTCAGTACAGATGGGCTTCTCAGTAGAATTATAATGAAATTATTTTTAGAAAGTATGTAGAGAACTTTAATTTATATTTAAGGTTATGACAGTATATAATTTAAAGCTGTACATGCTGTGAGTAACTTAAAGTAGAATAAAAGCTTTAAAAGAGTAAATTGCTGAAGGTAAATTCTGAAAGATTGTACATCTTCTGACATGGTACAGTCACACAAAGCAGTGTCTGTTCCCATGACTCTTGTCCCCACAGCCTTTGACATTTTAATCTTTTCAAAACATTTGTGTTAGAGGCGTAGGAAAACAACTCCTTTTTGTAATTGAGAGGGAAAAAAAAAATCTCCTGAAGGAAAAAAATCTTGATGTAATGGGTATTTGTCCACAGAAGTAAACAGAGATATATTCATGGCACTATTGAATCAGGGGAGAGGGGATGGTCAGGACTAAATACTTGCTCCCGGGTGTTGGTGTCAAGACAGACAGAAGCAGATGTGCACAGCCCAGAGCAGTCTGCTCAATGTCCAAATGTCTTCGTGTGTGTGTGTGTGTGTGTGTGTGTGTGTCTGAAATAGAAAGGTGACTGAGAGAGGAAGGGAATCTTAAGAGTGTGGGAGAAAGAAGGGGCAATGGAACACATATGACATGAAAGTAGCAGGAGACTGTTGGAGGAGGAAAGGCACCACCAGAGAGGCAGGAGGATAATGGGAGGGAGGACAGGGTGGGGACGGGCAGTAACAGAGCTCACATGACAATGCCATGGCATCTGCTGCTTTGTGTGCTGACTTCAAAACTAAAATGAACCAAAATAGATACCAGTATATACTGACCGAAATGATGAAAACCAAACAAAACAGCAGTGAGACCCCAAACATTGCCACTAATTAGAAACACTATCATGGCTCAGCAGTTAAGGTGCTTGTCTGCAAAACCTAACAACCTGGGTTTGATTCCCCGGTGCCCACGTAAATATAGATGCACAAAGTGGTGCATGCACCTGGAGGTCGTTTGCAGTGGCTGGAGGCCCTGGCATGTCCATTCTGTCTCGCTCTCTTTCTCTCTGCTTGCAAGTAAGTAAATAAAAAAAATTTTAAAAAGAAAAACTACCTACTGACATAATGCTGAGAAACGGGAAAGACAGTAGACAGAAGAGTACTTTAGAGAGAAGATAAAATCCTGACAGGCAAGTCTGCATTTGTAGAACCATTGCTGTCTTGGCAACATACTAGGATGTCGAATCTGGGAAAGGCCATAGCCATATAGATATTTCCTGCAGTTTGTTTTTAACTTTGATAAATCTTTAGATATTGTCAAGAAAAGTTAAGCAATAAAAATATAATCACCAGCCAGGCGTGGTGGTGCACACCTTTTATCCCAGCACTAGGGAGGCAGAGATGGGAGGATCACCATGAGTTGGAGGCCACCCTGAGACTGCACAGTGAATTCCAGGTCAGCCTGAGCTAGAGTGAGACCCTACCTCGAAAAACCAAACAAACGAACAAACAAAACAGAATATAATCACCAACGGCTAGAGAGATAGCTCAGTTTTAGGTAAAGTGCTTGTCACACAAGCATGAGGACCTGAGTTTGATCCTCAGAACTCACATAAAAAAAAAGCCAAGTACAAACCTACAATTCCAGTGCTGGGGAAGTGGAGACGGAAGGATCCCTGTGGCTCACTAAGCAGCAAGTCTAACCTAAATGGTGAGCTCCGGGCCAACAAGTGTCAAATCAACGGGTGGTCCCTGAGGAACAATGCCAGAGGTTGTCATCTGACCTTCGTGTACACACACATGTGTATGTATGTGCACCACATATGAACATGCACTCTCACATAAGAATACAATCACTAAGATAGTATAGAATCTCAATTAGTTTTAATTAAACCATTTACAATCAGGTAAAAAATACAATGGGAACTGCTAATATTCAAAAAGAGTGAGTGGGTTATATAATCAGGCAACACATATAGATACATATTAAATGGAATAAATATATGCTTTAAAATAGTGCTAAAATATTTAGTAAGAGTCATAGGTCTGTTTTTTTTTTCTGAAGTTATGGTTTTATGTGTGAAATCATTTTGGACAGTCCTAGAATAGTTTACTTCTATTTAGGCAAAAATGCAAATGTTACCATCAGTAAAAATATAAAACAGATTCTCCAACCAAGAGTGAGAGCAGCGTAGATTAAAGGGAATAAGCATAGTTGTTTAAAAGACATTTTGATCTTTTTTTTGTTTGTTTGTTAACAGATGGCAGTGAAAACTGGGGATAACAAAGATTCATCAATATGACAAGAAAAGATGGCCAACTGCTTAGTATGAGAGGACCCATCTCCACCACATCTGCCAGGGCCCAAGAGACATTACAGAGGAAATGGCAAGTTAGACATGAGTGCTGCCCTCACTGGTAGCCTGAAAATCTGCTCTAAGGAGATGGTCATAGACACAGAGGACACTCAACATGCTCAAAGCAGAAATTCAGAGATTGCAGAGACCTCAACACTACAGTAGACTTATAACACACCCGCCAGGGTTCAGGGAACATTATGAAAGACAGGGTGGAAAGATTGTAAGAGCACAGGGTGGGAAGGAGTATCCTCAGGCATTTTCCTCCCAAGATAGACTGACTGATGCATTCATGACCCCTAAGGAATACCAATAACCCCACTGAAGAGGCCCTCAGTGGAATGGGGGTGGAGGACAGGGAACATAAGAGTATAACCCAAGGGTTCTATGACTAACACAGAGTTTGTTCATACAGGAAAGTTCATAATGAATAAAAACTTAAAATTAAGAATGCAAATGCATCCTCCATTTAAGTACTGTGACCTTTAATGTAATTCGATGATATGCACAACAATGAACTAAATTCAATTATTAAAGCATTTCCTGGGCTGGAGAGATGGCTTAGCGGTTAAGCGCTTGCCTGTGAAGCCTAAGGACCCCGGTTCGAGGCTCGATTCCCCAGGACCCACGTTAGCCAGATGCACAAGGGGGCGCACGCGTCTGGAGTTCGTTTGCAGTGGCTGGAAGCCCTGGCGCGCACATTCTCTCTCTTTCTCTCTATCTGCCTCTTCCTCTCTCTGTCACTCTCAAATAAATAAATAAAAATGAACAAAAAAAAATTAAAAAAAAAAAAAGCATTTCCTGTCCGTGAAGCCCAGGCTCCCCAAAGGTGACCATTTGTCCTTCCTTTTTCATATTTCTTCTGACCTGAAGCTATGTCGACCACTCCTCTCTTAGTGTTCTTCATTCAAATATTAATCCTAATGAACCTTCTCAAGGGTCTCCCTGGAACATTTTCTCCAGCCACAATTTCACAATTTGAAAGTTGTCATATGCAATCAGCAGGGGAGATTCTGTTTTTTTTTTTTTTTTTTTTTTTTTGTTTTGAGGCAAACCCAATAGATAGACCCTTTTTTTATGAGAGACAGAAGAATTGGCACACCAGGGCTTCCAGCCACTATAATCCAACTCCAAACATGTGTGCCACCTTGTACACATGTGCAACCTTGTGCATGTGTCACCTTGTGCGTCTGGCTTACATAGGATCTGGGAAGTTGAACATGGGTCCTTGGGCTTCACAGCAAATGCCATAACTGCTAAGCCATCTCTCCAGTCCAGAAGAGGTTCTTTAACCTTGCATTGCTTACCGAATCTCAGAAAGGCTGAGGCGAGGGAAGAAAAGCCTGGTTGGCACCCAGCCAGAAGACATGTACCTGGAGGTACATGTTCAGCTACAATTCGGTCTTGTCAGCTGAACACTCTTGCAGCTGTTGTCAGAGAAACCGAGCATCAGACCTGCAGCCCACCAGGGTCACAGCAAAGGCCTGGACCCTCCCACAAGGCACAGGCCGTGCAGGGTACAGACTGTAGCTACAGGAAGCCTCAGTTGTAGAGGCTGTGCAGGGCATGTGGCTGGTTCTGCCCCACTCTTGCCCAGTCATGGAAGTACCCCACAGAAGCAGCCATGAACATGACCTATTCCTGGACGGTAACTATATGGCAAGATTATACGTCTGTCTCTGTCCATTCAGGCACTGTAATGAAATACCAGAGGATGCATGATTTATTCTTGGGACCACTTTTATTTTCATGTATGTATGTGGGGGTGGTGTGCAGATGTGTGTGGAGGACAAATGACAATCTTAGATGCTGGTCCTTGGGTAAGTTGGTCATCTCATTTTGAGATGGTCTCTCATTGGACAGTTAGGCTAGACTGGCTAGCCAGGAGCCCCAAGGATCCTCTTGTCTCTGCCTCCCCTCTATTCTGATTACAGATGTGTGCCACGACACCTGGTTCTAGGCAGTGACCTGAGGTTTCCATGATTGCAAGGCCAGCACTTCACCAGCTGAGCCATCTCCCCAGCCTGCCACCTTCATTTTCATACAGCGCTAATTCCATCCATGAGGGATTCACCCATGATCCAGTGAGCCAAAGCCCAGAACCTAATAACATCACTACAGAGAATTTTCTCCTATGAACTGCATTTTTTGGGGTGGGAAGAAAGAACTTTAACATCAAATCATAACAAATATCTTTTTTTTTTTTTGGTTTTTCGAGGTAGGGTCTCACTCTAGCCCAGGCTGACCTGGAACTCACTATGGAGTCTCAGGGTGGCCTCGAACTCATGGCGATTCTCCCACCTCTGCCTCCCAAGTGCTGGGATTAAAGGCATGAGCCACCATGCCTGGCTATAACAAATATCTTTGTATATGGTTGGCAAGAGGAAAGCTGGAAGCTAGAAGTCAAATGATAGAAAGCATGCTATGGCCTGCACAGCAGTGAGAGGGAAGTCAAGGGATGGGAACCCAGAGGGAAACACCAGAGCTAAAAATAAGGACCAAGCCCAGAGGAGCTCGGGGGTGGAGGGGAAGAGAGAGGAAGTGGAAGGAAGGCAATTTTCTCTTAGTCACAACGGAGCCCACAGATGCTCCGGGAGAGTGCTAAATCCAGAAGCAGAGAGTTAAGTATAACATATAGAATTATAAAAAGAATGACTACAAAAGCCAAAAGCAGAATCTGTGACTCCAAATTCCTGCAGGCAGGGATGTACGGTGCATAATCCACAGAAAACAACCCCGAAGTAGGAAAGACAGGCCAACTAGCGGAAGATAAAAACAGAAAAAAAGATTCTTAAAATAAAACACTCTGTCAAGACAGAATAAATGTTGCATCCATATTGAAAATGGTCATTTCATCTATTAAAAACAGATTTATGAAGGCAAATGGGAGGGGCCAAGGGCAAGTGAGTCCACTGGGAATAGATGAGGTCAGCAAAAGCTCCACAAAGTCAGGGGTGATGCAAGTAGCCTGCTCTTTAATAAAGGATGAGGGCATAATCGTACCAAGAGAATCAAAATTATGAACCCAATAAAATTTAAAGCTTGGGAGGTGCTCAGTTGGTAAAAGTGCTTGCTGCACAAACATGAGGACCTGAGTTTGAGTCCCAGCACTCATGTGAAAGCCAGGCATGGTGCACATACCTTTATCTGTATCATAGGCACTGAAGGTACAGAGACAGGAGAGTCTCTGTGCTCACTGTTCAGCCAGGCTACAAGGAAAAACAGGGATCTTCAATTGCAGTGAGAGACCCTGTGTCAGAGAAATAAGGTGGAGAGAGACAGAGGAGGACACTGAGATCTTCCTGTGACTTTAACATGAGTGTGCACAGGCATGCACATCTGCTCACATATGTGCATACACCCCCACACACACATACCACACCACTAATTATGTATACACACATTCACCAAAGAAAACCTTTAAGAATGATCTACTTACAAAATATGAAATAAATCTCCAATGTTATTCCAGAGAAAGACCAATTTACCAGTGTTCATAGGAGAGAGAGTGCTTTGCTTACCAAAAGGATGCAGCCATGGACCCTGCCCACCAGCTGATCTCTGAGGGCATGTCTTAAGATCAGACATGGAAAAGGAAGAAGGCTTTTGATGTTTTTGAAGGGGTCAGTGTAAATGGAACTATAAAATATGAAAGTAGGGCAGGAAATACATAATTATAGATATAAAAATTCTCAACAAAATATTAGCACTGAGAACACAAGAGAGAATACTAGACATGACAGTGACATTATATCAAAAGTCCCAAAAGAGGGACCAGAGAGATTGCTCAGTGGTTAAGTTGCTTACCTGCAATGCCTAACAAACTGGGTTCAATTTCCCAATACCCACGTAAAGCCAGATGCACAAAATGATGCATGTATCTGGAATTTGTTTGCAGTGGCTAGAGGCTCTGGCACTCTCATTCTCTCTCTCTCTCTGTCTCTGTCTGCCTTTCATCTCGTTGCAAGTAAATAAAAACAAAGTATTTATTTTTTAAAGTCTCAAAGGAAATTCTATCCTAAGTAATTAAAAAAACTTGACTTATAAGTTCACATTTTTATAATAATAAGCTTAATATATATTTTAGTAATCATCAGTTTTCAACATTTTCTGGGTTGCTACAATTAATGCATAAGGAAAGTTGCAGTATAGATACAAACATTGGAATACAAGAGATGAAGCTGTTTTTTTTTTTTTTTTTCAGATGATAAGAGAGTCCCTGAAGGAGCTGAGATGCTGCAGGCAGAAATTACAAATTTAGTGAACTACGTACACATTAATGAACATCAGTAGGTGTCTGCCACTTTGGATACCATACAGTTTCAAGCAATAACAACTAAAAAACACGTGTGGGTTTCCCACACCAAGTAGTTTTCCAATTTTCTGCAGATACTAGCTGAATATTGAACAGTTACGTTCTATAACCACATACTCCACAGTTATCACAGACCCCAGGGTCTGTCTCTCAGGGCTTCCCCAGGACGGTCTTCCCCAGTCACAGGTTTTACCAACAACTTCTGTCTTATTGGACTACTAACTGGAAGTTTCCAGCATGCTTTTCTCGTGTTTAATGAAGTCCTGTGATGGTTTATAGAGCTCAGGGAAACTTATGTACTAGTTGATTAAAGGGTAGCATGAAGAGTGCAAAGAAGATTGTGTGAGGAGGTCTACAGGGGAAACTCAAGACAGGTCCTATGACTCAGTTTCATAGATGTGGCACCTTCCACCTTCTGGGCAAGTGGACTGATTCACCAACAGTGATGCTCCTGAACCCCATTACTATGTTTTTATGTAGGTGCCATTACACAGGCACAGCTGGTTTAATGACTGGTAAGTGGCTGAGAGGCTAACCTTTCTTTCCTTGAAAGAATGGGGTGGAAATCCCAACCCTCTGTCACTAACCCCAGGCTTAGCACAACTCAGCAAAGACCGAAGGGGCTTATTAAGATTGTCAAAGGTGCCCTTCTCATCTCTTGCTCAAGAAAATGCCGGAGTTTGGGAAATTTTGTGGCTGGAAATCAGAACAAAGATGTGGGATGAGGAATTGTCTTCCATGATTGTGTCAAAAGTAGCATCATGTACTATTCAAAGCTTCAGCAACATAGAAGAGCTTCTGACTAGCCTTTCCACAGTGGCCAAACATCAATTGGCCATGTCACCCTAAGGATGTTTTAGGGTCAATGTGCATTCACATGCATAGAAACTCTCACCAAGGGCTCTTGTAACAGACAGGTGGGTTTTCAAATATCAATGTGGTAAAGAGATTGGAGGAAGCAGAGGAGTAATTCCCTCATAACTGTAAACCAGAAACACCAGGATCATCATGCTCATTTTGTTCCTTTGTGTGGATTTAGATGACCAGAGCTCTCCTGAGCTGAGTACTTGAGATGTGTGTGTGTGTGTGTGTGTGTGTGCATTTGCACAAGTGTAGGTGCACACGTGCATGTGTTTGTATGTGTATATGTAGGGTGTACATGTGTGTGCTGGTGCACATGTGTACACATGTGTATGAAGGGCAGAGAGCCATATCAGGGGTTGTCCACTGTTATTGAAATAGGGTCTCTCATGGGTCCAGTGTTATAGTTATCTTCTCATTGCTGAGGCAAAATAGCCTACCAAAAGCAGCTGATGGGAGGAAAGGGTCTATTTTGGATTACAGTCTCAAGGGGAAGCTTCATGATGGCAGGGGAAAGCATGGCATGAGCAGAGGGTGGACATTACTTCCTGCTATAGCAGGTAGACAATAGTAGCAAGAGAGTGAGCTGAGCTCTGGCAAGGGGGAGCTGGCTATAACACCCCAAAGCCAACCTCTAACAACACACTTCCTTGCAACAAGGCTCCACCTCCCAATTTGCCACTGGCTGGGGACCAAGCATTCATAACACATGAGTTTATGGGGGGGGGGTCTTATTCAAACCACCATACCTGGAATTCACCACTTAGACTAGATTGGCTAGATAAGCTGGTCAGTGAGCACCAAGAAACCTCCTGTCTCTGTGTTTTGAGCACTGAGATTACAGGCATATACTACCACACCTGGCATTTCACATGGGTAACTGGGTCTCCTAACTCAGGTCCTCATGCTTATGTGACAGGTACTTTATCCACTGAGCCATGTTCTATTAAGGCTTTTCTCTCTTCAGAAACACTTTACAGTCTGATAGACAACAGAGGCTGCTTCATCTGTTCACATTTCCCTCCATCTTTACTCTGTCACCTGCTTGGCACAGACAGCACATCTTGTTCCTATGATAACCAAGAACTGGAATGGCCATCTTAAAGGAAGCACTTCACATCTCCTTGATAAACAACTTGAATAAATGAATTTTTGGTACTTGGGATGTAGCTCAGTGGTAGAGTGTTTTCTTAGCACATGTAAGGCCCAGAGTTCAATCCCCAGTACCACAAAAAATTATCTCTCTTAGCCTATTTCTCTTAGTGAATCAAACTACTTGAGGGTGGCTAACTTACAGAGAAAAGTGTTTATTCTGACCTGGAGGCTGAGAAGCCCAGGACTAGGTAACCATATTTGGTAAGGGCCTCTCCAATTCCTATTAGAAAATTGAAGCAGTTCTGCATGAGATAAACAGACACTTGGGATTGCCTTGGTTTATAATATTCCATCTTCACAGTATCTCATTTCGTCCCTCAAGAAAGGTGCTACTTCCTCTAGTGACCTACTCACCTTTCATGAGACCACATCTCTCAACACTTTACAGTGGGGACCAAATTTCAACTTGAGATTTGGAGGGGAAAAACCCAACTCCTAAAAGAAAAGTGTCATTCAGGAGTGAATTTGGCTGAAACTTCCAAAATATACGCTCTCAGACAACAAAGCACACAGGGGTTGTTCTTCCTTATAATGAAAGTTCAGGGTTGAGGAAGTAGCTCAGTGGATAAAGTGCTTGCCACACAAGAATGAGGACCTGAATTCAGATCCCAAGAATCCATGTAAATACTGGGCGTGGTGACACACACCTGTAATGCCAGTGCTATGGAAGTAAAGATAGATGGATCTGCAGTGCTATGGAAGTAAAGATAGACGGATCTGCAAGGCAAGCTGCCTGGCTAGACTAGCCTGGTCTGTGTGCTCCAGGTTCAGTGAGAGAGCTTGTCTCAAAAAATAAGGTAGAAAGTGATTGGAGAAGACACCCAACATTGACCTCTGGCTGCCACATGTATGCATACACATGTGCATGCATACCCACACATACAAGTGTGCTTATACACAAACACATATACATGTTCACCACACACATGTCTTGTGATGTGGGAGCAGTTTGTTGGCCAAATGATGTAATGCCTGACACCTCTGCAGGGTTATCAGCTTGTCTCTCACTGTCACTATATACAATGGTAACTGTTACCTGTTTCTGTGTCATAAGCCAAAAGTTAGTGGCGCAACACAGCAATTTATTTCCTTGCTAATTCTCTGGGTTGAATTCAGCTGTCTTAAAATCTCTCAGGAAGTGGTGGTATCTGGAAAAAAATGTGTTCGAATTAGGAAGTCACATCCAAAGGAGCTTGGAAGCAGTTGCTCAGCCCTTACATGTACTCCAATATTGTGGCTTCGGAAGGAAATTATAAAATGTCTGATCTTTTAAATTTTATTTTTATGGAAAAAGTTTTCCTCCTGCCTTTGAGAAAACATGAACTGGTCTAAAAATGCCTTCCTTCTTAGGTAACATGAAATCCTCTGACAGCTAATCGTCATCGTCAGTTGTATATTGCAAGGGTGTAGGCAGCTGCGGCCATCATATCTTAAGGGTACAGGTGTGAACAGTCTGATTTCTGATTGATGCTGGTTGCCTTCTTCCAAGTGGGGTGAAAACCCTAACAAGTGATTGTATTTGGTTTAGCTCTTACACACTTCCAGCTAGAAGCTGCTTCAGAAATCTGTCTCTAAGACTGAGGAGGTGATGTGTCATCCAGTCTATTTCAATGGAGCCTCATTGTTGAAAGTTTTATCATTTTGCAGGATTAATTAGATGTTTTGTGTTGAGTTGCCCAATCTGTCCATCAAACCCATTTAATTTATGTTTTAATTGTATCATTCCAATAACTGACTGTTTGAAGAGAACTCATCTTTGAAGGAGATGATATAGTTTTGGAACATTTAAAGGTCACATTAGCAAAACCAGCTCAAACTGTTTAATTTCCCAAACCTCACAGCCACCAGCATCACAATTTCTCAGTGTCACTATGGCTTATGAGACAGTCAGAAAATGCAAGAAGCAACAGAAACCTGTGAGATGACTCAGGCCTGTATTGCTAGCTGCTCAGGAGGTTGAGGTAGGAAGACCACAAGTTCAAGGTCTGCCTAGGCTACAAGGTAAGTTTGAGGTCAGCTTTGGAAACTTAGTGAGACTCTATCTCAAAATAAAAAACAAAGTGGGCTGGAGAGATTGTTCAGTGGTTGAAGAGTACTTTCTGTACAAGCACGAGTTCTTAGGAAGCCTGAGAGACTGCTTGAGTTTGATCCCCATGACCCACATAACTAGCTGGGCGTGGCCATATGTGTCTCTAACTCCAGTCCTGTATGCTAGCAGACCCAAGATCTATCCAAGAATGAAGGGGATGATTATTTATTTATTTGAGATGGAAGGAGATTGAGAAAGAGCAAGAAAGTATGGGCAAGCAGGGCCTCTTGCCACTGCAAATGAATTTCAGATGCATGCACCACCTTGTGCATCTGGCTTTACATGGGTACTGGGGAATCAAACCCATGCCAATAAGATTTGTAAGCAAGCGCTTTAACCATTAAGCAATCTCCCCATCCCAAGGAGGGGGATTGTAAATATCCCACAACATCACAAACCATTCAAACTCTAGACTGTGTTTCATGTATCCTGTGAAACTATACGATCTTAAACCACTGTGCAACGTTCCAGTGCACATGGTGGAGCCATTGAATTGGCGATCGACATGAAGGGATCTGGGCGTGGAGACACATACCTGGAGTCCTAGCCTTGAGGCAGGAAGATGGGGAGTTCAAGGTGAGCCTTGTTTTTATCGCTTCTGAGACAGTGAATGGGCCCATCACTGAGAGCTCCCCTGTCTTTGAAGCGTATCCTGCCACGGAGACTATTAGTGCTAGCATTCAAGTCAGCAAAGCTGTGTTGCCATTATCAAGTTTTCCAGCTGTGTTTGTAGTTGTCCTGTTTATAGTTACTGTACGTAAACATATAATATGCACATTTACTACTTAAATAAAAATGTTAAATGTTAGGACAAAATGTCCAATAATGTTCAGTTACATTTTTATGTTTATTTATTTATTTGCAATCAGAGAGAGAGAGAGAGGAAGGAAGAATGGGTACTTCAGGACCTCCAGTCACTGCAAATGAACTCCAGAAGCATGCACCACTTTGTGCATCTGGCTTATGTGGGTACTGAGGAATCGAACTTGGGTCCTTAAGCTTCAAAGGCAAGTACCTTCATCGCTAAGCCATACCTCCAGTCCCAATTACATTTTTAATATTGATTTCATCCTAGTGTAATGCCTCAAACGCATAGCAAAGCCATAAATTAGGCAGCTTTACACCAAAAATGACTCATAGAAATGTCAAATATATATTGCACTTCCAAGGTATAAGGAAATGATTTGAAAGAGTAATCATGTCACTGACATATTTAAGGTATTTGTGGATCATAAGGAAAAAGATTTTATTACTTCTATGATAAAATCAATAGGATGATTCTATAAAATATGGCATGCTTGTGGGATGTTACAGAGAGATTTTCTGATTATCTGCATGAATAGTTATTAATATAAAAGTGGGAAAAAATCCAAAAGAAGGATTTTTTTCTTTTTCAATGATCAGTGTCCATGTTCAAGAAAAGTTTTGAGTCAGGAAAGATTTTTTTTAATTTTTTGATTTTTTTTTTTCAATATAGGGTCTCACTCTAGCCCAGGCTGACCTGGAATTCACTATGGAGTCTCAGAGTGGCTTCGAACTCATGGCGATCCTCCTACCTCTGCCTCCCTAGTGCTGGGATTAAAGGCGTGCGCCACCACACCTGGCTTCAGGAAAGATTTTAAACACATCTGTCTATACACTGAAGTTCAATTAATGGTTAATCAACTTCCCAGGTGATATATGTCTGCTGCCTAGCTAAGCTGATCAGGAATGAAAAGTCACAGAAGAAATGTTACTTACTTACTTACTGACAACAGCTATGAAAACGTTTCTTTGCCCTGAAACTTAGCATTTATGAAACAGTCCATTTCTGGGCATCATTGCCTAGGCTGCCCATGAGACTGAGAAGACAAGAAAGCTTTTTAAAGCTACCCAGTGTCTCAGCAGTTGCTCTCTGCATTACTTACCTCTCTTGTTGTGACAAAAAAGGAGGGTTTGTTTTAGCTTACAGATCAAGGCTGCAGTCCATCATGGTGGGGAAGGGGTGACAGTGGGGGCTCAGAGCAGCTGGTCACATCGCATCTGCTGTCAGGACTCAAAGATGCATGCAGTTGCTCAGCTTACTTCCTCCTTGTCATTCAGCGTAGGACCCTGGCCCATGGAATGCTGCCACCCAGAGTTAAGGTGGGTCTTCTCACCTCAATTGAGGTAATCTAGAAATGCCCTGACAGAAATGTCCGAAGTTTGTTCCCATGGTGATCTTACATCGCATAAAGTTAATCATCACTGTTGCCTTGTGCGTAGCAATCAATGCAATTCTTATCATTTTAGCTGATAAGAATTACAGGGAGGGGTGGACAGATTGTTTAGTGGTTAAGGTGCATGCCTGTGAAGCCTAAGGACCCAAGTTTGACTCCCCAGAATCCACATAAGCAAGATGCACGTGGTGGCACATGCATCTGGAGTTCATTTGCAGTGGCTGGAGGCCCTGGAGTGCCCATTCTCTCTCTCTCTATCTAAGTAAAAATAAAATTAAAAAAAAAAAAAAAACAAGAATTCACCAGGCGTGGTGGAGCACACCTTTAATCCCAGCACTTGGGAGGCAGAGGTAGGAGGATCACCATGAGTTCGAGGCCACCCTGAGTCTACTTAGTGAATTCCAGGTCAGCCTGAGCTAGAGTGAGACCCTACCTCAGGGGGAAAAAAAAAAAGAGTTGCAGGGAGAGGTCACACTAGTGGGCAGCCATATGGCTGTCAGCACTCCTAATGGCATGGGCTGTGCTTCCATGGAAAATAGGGTTTTCCAAAGAGGTGTTTGATGTCTTGTCCAGGAAAGCAAAGGAAATAGGTATTTTTAGTAATGCCTGATTAAGTTGTTGATATCATGAATAACTGCTCCACTTTTTAGCTGATAAGGTATATATTGAAACTCAAGCACTGGGAACATACGAGCATGTTGGTAGACTTATTTAAAATATTAAATGTCATTCCTAAAAGGTAAGGAAATGAGATACTTCCCAGGCAGTTGTCAGGAGGTGCATTTACGCATATACTTGCTCACTGAGACTTGCTTAGGGATACGCAGAAGAGTTCTAATTTGGAAATACATTGTTCACAATCAAATGCTATTTTAAAATATTTTATTTATTTATCAGAGAGAGAAAGAAAGAAGCAAATAGAGGGAACGAGGCAGACAGAAAGAATGGACACACTAGGGCCTCTAGCCACTGCAAACGAACTCCAGATGTGTGTGCCACCATGTGCATCTGGCTTATGTGGGTCCTTGGGAATTGAACCTAGGTCCTTAGGCTTGACAGGCAAGTGCCTTAACCACTAAGCCATATCTCCATCCCCTCAAAATGCTATGTTAAATGCGTAGATTATTAGCCCATTGGAATTTCCAAAGAACATGCTAACCATTTTCAAGGAATTAAATAACTTAAAAATACATGGGATTTTGAGACTAAAACACCTTTTAATTTATATAGTAAGGAAAAAGTTTTGTATTTAAGATTTGTACACCCACTCATTTGGAAAGCAACAAAGTTACTTATTTAGGCTCATTTCCAACTCTGTATTTTGCTAAAGAGGATTTTGGTGTAGGAGGTGGTTACTAAAAACAGCAGATAACCAAATGCCCAACTAAGAGGAGATGTGAAACTCCTTTTAACAAATGAGGAATAAAGTAACATCAAGTCACTGGAACTGCGTGGAACACGGGATCTCAAGATGCCTTGATGCTGCTCCTTCAGAGGCATTCCCAGTATTTGCATCATGTATGTAATGCACACACATGGTCATACGGCAAGGTGCTGGAGGAATGGCTGTGAAAACTGCATGCTGGGTCAAGTTCAAGGTTGTCACTGATGCCCTTTCTGACTTGGCCTGGGCCATTGTCTCTTCATATTCTCTAGCTGATCCATTCATTAATCTTCTTCTGCTTCATGTCACTCAGGAGATATGGTCCCCAAAATGTGAGTACAAACAAGATAAAATAAGCGGGACTCACCTGGGACTATTTTAGTCAAAGTGTAGAAACCAAAGCCAGAGCGAGGGAGGTGGTTCAGTGAGTGAAGGGTCACCACACAAGCACGAGGCTCTGAGCTGGATCTCCAGCACTCATGTAAAAAGTAGGAACAGCCAGGCGTGGTGGCACACGCCTTTAATCCCTGCACTTGGGAGGCAGAGGTAGGAGGATCGCCATGACTTTGAGGCCACCCTGAGACTACATAGTGAATTCCATGTTAGTCTGAGCTAGTGAGACCCTACCTTGAAAAAACAACAACAAAAAAGTAGGAACAGTAACATGTACTTGTAGTCACAGTGATAGGGAGGAAGAAACAGGAGGACACCTGGAGCTTTCTGGCTAGATATTCAAGCCGAGTCAGGACCCTTCTCAAAAAAAAAAATAACGTAGAGGACTGGAGAGATGTCTTAGTGGTTCAGGCATTTGCTTGCAAATCCTAAGGATGCAGGTTTGATTCCCCAGTACCTACATAAGCAATATTCACAAAGTGCAGCATGCACCTGAAGTTCATTTTCAGTGGCTAGAGGTCCTGGCATACCCATTCTCTCTTTCTCTCTCTCTCTCTCCTGCCTCCTCTCTCAAATAAATAAAGAAAAAAATTGAAAATAACGTAGAGAACAATTGAGAAAGACACTTAATATCAGCCTCTAGCCTCCACACACAGGCTCACAGATGCACATGCACCTGCTCACCTGTGTGTGTCCACACACATAAACATGTGTCTACATACACTGCACCCACATACACACACAGGAACATGCATATACACACATGAACATGCATATATGCACTGTACCCACACACACACACAGGAACATGCATATACACACACTGCAGCACCTACATGTACACACACACATAAACATGCATATACACACATTGCACCCACACACTCACACATGCACATGCATAGACATACACTGGACCCACATACACACACAAAAAGAAAAGAAGAACCAAAGAGAAATAAAATCTGTGAGGAAATAAAATAGCGTTCATGTAGAGAAACAAGGACAGAAATTACAGCAGAGCTCTCATCAAAGGCCACACCATAATTTTGTGACACTTTTCCTGAGAATCCTGAAATTCTATATCCAGAAAATGTCTCCTCCAGAAGTGGAGGGGCACATTCAACAAAAATTGGTAAAAGAGAGGTTTGCCAGCTCTAGTCTCCTCACAGACATGCCAACTTAGCAACCATCTAAGGCGAGAGTCTCGGGAAAAGGAGATGAAAGACCCTGGTGGAGCAGAGGAAGTGTGCCAGAAAGGGAGGGGACATCTGTGCTTTGTCAGCTCTTCCCTGAGATGATGTTGGCCCGTGTTGAAGAGAACTGCGCCATGGCTGGTCTGTGCAGTGGGGAAGTGGGGCTGGGGCCCATGTTTACCTTTCCAGCACAGCAACACTACCCAGCAGGTCCGCTTCTGCTTGGCCTTGTGTGGAGCCTTGGGGAATCAGCATGGCTAGACTACACAAGGACAGCCAGGAACTTGGAAATGGGGAGGAGGTCCCAGTGACCAGTGTGCCTGCTCTGTAGTAGCTCTCTGTCCCCATTGGGAGCCTCACCAAAGCAAGATCCCACATAGAGGCCTGGTGACAGTAAGGAGAGCTGCTGTAACCCCTGACCATGGAATTTTTACAGTTGGCCGTGTCAATCTGCAGAGGTTGGCCAGTGGCATTACCCAATTGCAGATAGCCCATTCCTTCTTTGATAGTAGTACATATATTTCATTATATTCATGTGTTCATATATTTGCCTATTAGAGGACATCTTGGTTTTTCCTAGATAGCTATACATGAAGTGACTATAAACATTTGCATCTATCATTATGATATTTTAAAACATCCCATTGGTCATCATTGGCAATTATTAGCATGTCAGTTTGTTCCATTGAATGTTTAAAAATAATTATAAGGCATTTCTTTTTTCACAGTTGCAAGTGGTCCCATAATAAATGGTTTTATTTTACTGGATCTCAACATATAAAATGCAAAAGAAATAATGCAAGAAGTTCAGAAGCTTCCAGAACAGACTGATATAAAACTCTGTATGGAAAGCTCAGACTGGCCCTGCTTCCATGTCTTACTTAGGTACACGGGAGTGAGTCCCCTATCACGTAATGCTGCAGGAGATTTATAGCATTATATGTGAAGTACTTAGGGAAAAATTAATTCATATTAATTATAACCTGAATCTCCAGGCCAGTATGTAGCACATGCAGGGGAATGTGTCAAATGGTCCCTGTCTCTCTCTCTCTCTCTCATACACACACATACAACACACACACATACACACACACACACACCAAATGTAACATGTGAGTTCTTAAAAATTATTCCATTTTGATTTTACTTTGTTGTATATGTAAGGGATTGGGAATTACAGGATGACCATGGTGTTGGTCTTCTCTTTCTGCCTTTTTGGTTGTTTGTTTTGAGGTAGGGTTTCACTCTAGCTCAGGCTGATCTGGAATTCACTATGTAGTCTCAGGGTGACCTCAAACTCATGGTGATTCTCTTACTTCTGCTGGGATTAAAGGTGTGTGCCACCATATTCGGCCCCCACCTTTTTTTTGAGACAATGCCTCATTTGTCTTGTTTGTTTGTTTGTTTGTTTGTTTTGCCACTGGAAAGGCCAGACTAGCTAATCTGCAAGCTTCTGGAGTCTTCTGATTCTATCTCCTGTCCCATAGGCACAAGGGAACTACAGATGCATGCACTACTTTGTGTCTGTCCTTATGTTGGTTCTGGGGATTTGAATTGCAGAGAAGGTGACTTTAACCATTGAGCCATTTCCCCAGCCTGTAACCTGTCAGTTTTATAGCATATATTAACCATATTTTCATCCTACCCCAAAAAGTCAATGGAAAAAAAAAAACTAAGAAAGTGTAAGAACTTAATTCAATGTATATAGGTTATTTGAATTCTAATTTAAATGTTTTCACCATGAAAAAAATTGTGTCAGGTGTAGTGGTGCACACCTTTAATCCCAGCACTCCGGAAGCTAAGGTAGGAGGATCCCTATGAGTTTGAGTTCAGTCTAAGATTACATAATGAATTCCAGGCCAGCCTGGGCTAGAGCAAGACCCTTCCTTGAAAAACCAAGACAAAAGTGTTTTTTTTTTTTTATTTTTGAGATAAAAAGGAAAAGTAAAGAATCAGGGCTCATTAGGTATTATGAAAGAATATGTGGTGAATCCGTCACAAGGAAGGATATGTTGGCAGCAAGAATAAGTGAAGTGGCCAGTATGAATTATTTGCTCTGACACATTCTAGGGAGTCATGGATAGAAGCGGAGAGTGAGTGAAGACCATGGCTTCCTGCTACATGCTAAAGGATGGAATGATGGGTACAAGAGGGTTGTTATATCTTAGCACCTGCTTTTGGTATGTTTTAAAATTTCTCACACAGGAAGTCTATGAAGTAGTTTTTAAAATATACTCAAATATTATAATGTTATATCTTCCAGGCAGAAGAAAAAAATCGCTGGTATGTGTAAATTGAAATTGAAATAAATTAGTTTTCTAAGGTGGCAACTTTTTCCTAGGAACATTTGCTGACAGATGATCAATCCCTAAAGTTATACTGCTCTAAAACAAAATAGATAATATGAACCTGATAGGAAGACCAAGAACTAGACAGATACAAAAAAGAAAAGCAGAATAAAGAAGCATTGGTTAAAATTGTATCTCCCAGAAATGATGATTCTTGTCATGTGTGATACTTATCTTAAATTATTCACTAATCCTGTTTTCATCTAGTGGTATTTGAGTGAGACACCCCTGTAAAACTGTGGTTGATTGTGGCTATTGTCTTATCAAATACTTCCACTGTAAACCACATGGGCTGGTGTTAAGGACAGCAGTTTATAGACCATCCCCTCATCCAGGATGCAGAAGTAGGTTCAAAGTATCAGGAAAGAAGTTGTCATGACGTAGATACTGATGTGGATGGATAGATGGATGTTGAAAATTAGTAAAAAAAAAAAAAATCTAGTGAACAAAATTCTTCACTGTGATGGGGAAAAGAGACAGCTCAATCATTATGAAGGGGTTTATGTTGTAGTTACCTTCTCATTACTTGCATAAAGCAACTGACCCAAAGTAGCTGATGGGAGGAAAGTATTTCTTTGGCTTGCAGTCTTGAGGGAAAACCCCACGATGGTAAGGGAAAACACGGCATGAGCAAAGGCTAGACATCACCTCCTTGCCAACATCAGGGGGCAAGAGCAGGGAGTAAGCCAGATTCTAACAAGGGGGGCTGCCTATCTCACCCATGAGCTCACCCCCAACAACACACCTCCTCCAGCAAGGGTCCACCTCCCAAACTGCCATCAGCTGGGACCAAATATTCACAATACGCGAATTTATGGAGGACATCTGATTCAAACTGCCACAGCTTGTATCTATTTCTTCTCTGAGTCTATGCATTCTATGAACACGGAGACCCTCTGACAATTAAAACTTCAAAGAAACACAGATGAGGGGTCCCAGCTGATACAGACAATGATGGGAACATTTCTTCTCCACATAATACACTGCTCAGACCCCTGAGGGGTTGGAAGATGGCAGCCACACTGGGGATGAATTAATTTGACAGAGTGCCAACCACTGGAAGCACCCTCCTAAACACACTGAGGAACATGCTTTCATCAGAGTGTTCCAGTCCACTTGAGCAGACTCAGCCATCATAACAGCCTATTTTTTTTTTTTATGGTGGCCTTATAGTACCTTTGGGAAATAAATATATTCCCCTTGATTTATATACCTAAGAAATAATCAAATAATTTTAAATAAGAAAACCCACCCATACACAATTTGTCCTGTTGATGTGTTTGCATTTCACATAGCTTTTATGATTGTCAGGAAAAACTATGAAGGAATAAAATGTACAATAAAAGCTTAATAAATATCCCGTTCTGCTAATCCATCTGTGTTCTTTGCCTTTCATGGTCATTGGACTATTTAAAAACTGGGTAAACTATAGAAAATGAAAGAATGCAAACGTACTTCTTTGTGATGGGCAATGGATTTCTTCCCTCTGCAGAGAGCTGGTTTGCAACTATTTGTAAGCTGATTTCAGAATTCCAGATTCCCAGTATGTCTGAGGGGTTTTAAAAAGTCTCTTAAACTGCTTGTTGCATGTCCAAGTTCACTGTTAGGACAGTGACAATGTGATTATGTTTCCTCCAAGTGAAGGCAGTGTTATTATCTTTTATCAAATAACAGGACCAGTGAGGAGGCACAGTTAATTTCTGAAGGAACCTGTTTATTGCAGTGTACATAAAAGAATAGGCAAGAATAAGAAACATGTGAAAATATGCTCTGAAAAGGAAAAAGAAGACTGCATGAGCACAGAATAGCAATGAACCAGATATCCATGCCCACAGGATGAAATTGTCTAAATTATCTGAGAGACAAGTCCCTTGTAGATGGCACAGACCTAGAAGACTATAACTGATATCAAGTCAAAGATGGGGCCTCCAAAGGCCTGAGCCTTTTTAGACAGAAGACTGGCAAAGAGTGGAGTCATAGCGAGGGGTACAAAGCTCTGGAACTTCCCACATGAAAAGCTGTGTTATCTTGGCTCCCAGACGCTGATGTTGGAAGGAAAGAGCTCCCACACCAGCTATCTCCACTGTACATTGGCTCAGGGTTTTCAAGCCAGCTTTCAGCCGGCCGCTTGGCTCAGTTACATCTTGGGTGACACTGCAAAACCCAAAATGGAGTGAGTGCATGGCCACAGCCATTGCGATTAAAATGCTGATTAATTTAGCTACTGCACAAGTATACCAACCTGACAAACGCCCATATCACAGCCACCTACCACCTTCTCAGGGCTGTGACTTACACCCTTGGTAGGAGCCTGGACAGCCTCCATCTTCCTGATAGGAGCTCCGTGGCCCCATGGCTTACCTGGTTCCCACATCGCTGCCCTTCTGGAAGCAGAAATGGGCTCTCAGGATGGTGCCTGGGACTATTAGTTACTTTCTCATTGCTGTGAACAAATACCTGACCAGGTCCTGTTCAAGGATGGCAAGGGATTACTTCACCTCACAGTTAGTTCCACAGGGGTGCACTCCGTCAAGGAGGGTGGGGGAGTATGGTGGCAGCAGTAGGAAACTGGACATGAAACCAAAGAGAACAGGAAGCAGGAAGTGTGAATTTTCTGCAGTGACCCACTTCCTCCAGCAAGGCTCCACCTCCTAAAGGTTCCTCAACTTTCCCAAGCAGTGATACCAGCCGAGGACCAAGTATTCCGACACAGGAGCCTGTGGGGGACACTTTACACTCCAACTGCAACACAGGGGCCCTGGGCAAGGACTCCACGGCCCTTCTTAGATGTTTGCCATGTGCATGTTTTCCAAGAATGTTCACTGCTCATGATTCCCTTGTCCTCTGTTTTTCTCCCTTAAAGAGATCTCGGGCATGGGGTCTCTGGGTAATGGACTTTGGGTTTGCAATTGTTTTTCTGTAGGTTGGAGAGGGTGTGGAATGTCCTCTCATCCCTCTTGTCTTAGCTCTCTCCTTGTCTCTGCACACAGGGCCCATCGGTAGGTCCGTGTTGATGCTCCTCAGCTCTGCTCAGTAGAAAACTACAAGGAAATACACCACACAGAGGTCTGCAGAGGCCTGAACACTCCTTGCTCTCTCTTTAAGAGAGAGCTCCGCTCTTTTCCCTACCTTTTCCATGGTACCTTACCTTTCCTTCCCAGCTTACTGTCTGCTGCTCTTGCTAGGTTCTGGGATAGGGGTGGTGTTCACATATATCACTTAACCACTGTTTACCAATTTAGGCCTGAAATAACACAGTGCTTTCCTTTCTTTTCCTTTTTTATATTTCTTAGTTAGGGTTTTGTTACAAAGCCCAGGCTGGCCTCAAACTCATGAACTCATGGTCTCCCTGCCTCAGCCTTCTCAGAAGCTATGAGGTTGTGTAACTATTTCCTCTGCATGGAAACATTCCCTCCCAGATCCCTCTCCCAGTGAATCTCTCACAGCATGTCATTAGCCATCATATAACTATACCTAAACACAGTGCCTGGACATCGGAAGCAGGTAACACTTCATGGTGTCGTAGCGTTTCATAAAAATGTGATTTTTTTACGACAAAGCAGGGTAAAAAGACTGAGGAGTGAGAAGCTGCTGCGTACTTGATGATAAGGCCCGCTTCTTTGTTATACACTGTGTTGGCTCTGTTCTGCTTGAGATGGGTAAGCTGATCTGCTCAGGCAGTCACAAACATCCCAGTGAACAAGAAGAAAGAGGCAAACCGGCCCAAGATTGCCAGAAAACCAGTTGACACCTAGTTTTTGGTTAGGCTGGTTAACCAGTGAGCCCTAACAATCTTACTGCTAACAATCTCGGTGCTGGTGTTACGGGCATGCATGCCCATGCCTGGCTTCCTCAGATCCCAGTGCCTGAGCAACAAGCACTGTTACCCACCATGTCTTCCCCCCCTGTCCCGAGGATATACTCTTCTGTTGTCCAGGTTTCTCGTACCCTGTTGCACCAGGACAGTGGTGAGCAGTCCTTGCCAGTGAATTTTTTACTTCTTGCTTATGCTCAGTGGCTTGTTTCTCAACCTCAGAAGACTTGTTTGGGAACCTGTGTTTATTACTTTCTTGTTGCTATGACAAAATACCTGACCCAAAACAACTTATGGATAAAGGGTTTGTTTTGGTGTACAGCCCATGGTGATACAAGCCATGGTGAGGACACTGTGATGTCAGGCACCTAAAGAAGCCACTCACATTCACTCCTTAGTCAGGAAGCAGAGAGGCATGAATGCTGGTGTTCTGCTCACTTTCTCCTTTTATTCAGTCCCAGACCCCAGTCCACTGAGTAGCGTTGCCCATATTTAGGGTGTGTCTCCTCATTTCAATTATTCTAATCTAGAAACTCCCTCACAGACATGCCCAGAGATTTGTCCCCTCAGTGATTCTAGATCATGTTAAGTTGACAGTCATCATTAACCATCTTAGAATCTTTCAAGTGGAGATGTGAAGACAGAGACAAGAAGTGTCTGTTGGAGCAGCTGGAGTAGGAGAGATGGAGGACAGACACGTGGGGTGCACTCCTGAGCAGGAATGGCCTAGTAAAGTCAGGGAGAGGGGGAAAGTTATCTCAAATTCATTGCCCCAGGATCTCTTGTGAAATTCAGAGATCATCTTGGTTTGTCATGTGCAAAGGCATCCAGGGGCACAATTACAGCACACATGAACGTGGTAAACTGATGCTCTAAGAAGCAACCAGAGGAAGTTGTGACAGAGGGACAGAAGGGTGACCTTTTCTGATGACGTCAAATTCTTCATAGATTTTGGGCATGTGTAATTCCTGAAAATTGTGTATTATTTCTCAAAGCATTCAGCTGACATTCCTCACATGTATGTGATCAAAGAACTTGGTGCAAGAACTCTAAGGAAGTGGCCATGAGACAATAAGAAGATATCTTGCAAGTTTAGGCTCTGAATAATGTAGATGATTCAAAGGACACTGACAAAACACAGAAAGCAACTTCTGCTGGAAAACAGGAAAAACAATCTTGGTTTATTGCCATTACTCAGGCTTGTATTTAGCATGCTAACTTCATTTTCAGACTAGAAAGAAAGATCTGATAACAGCTATTCGTATAATAACTAGAAAAGCATAAATTATCCTGTTTAATAAATAAGAAAATTGACACTGCGATGATTTATATTGTCTTCTTGACAGGATAGAGACCACCTTGAGGCATTATGCAGACTAGGTTGAGATGGGAAGACCCACCTTAACAGTGGGCAGCATCAGCTCAGGGGCCAGGTCCTGAGCTGTATAAAAAGGATAGAACTGGCTGAGCAGCAGCATTTGGCTCTGCTTCCTCATCGTGCTGAATGCGACCAGCTGCTTCAAGCCCTGCCACCATACCTTCCCTGTCGTGGTGTACTGTAATCAGTAACTATGAGCTGAAATAATACCTCCTGGAGCATGTAACTGATCCATGCTCAAATATCCATGGTAGTTTGCTTCCCATCAGAGTGAGTGAAGGTGAAAGTAGGAACTGAGCACAGGTGAGTCTGACTTTAACAGCCAGGTGTTTGGACCACAAGGAATCCTCTACATCTGCCTTCGAGCTGACAGTGAGTGCTGCCCAGCCAGCTCTCTCATCTCTGCCTAGAATGTGCTTGTTCAACACCCTCTGAAATTGGTTCACATGAGAAAGATGAAACCTTTAAAAATAAAATTTGAAAGAAAGACTAGTTCAAAGCAATTGAGTTCTAAGGTATTTCCTGGAAAAATAAACCCATTGCATCCTAAACCCTACACCATCTGCCACTGTCACTGTTTCCAGGATATCACATAACCAATGTCTTAAAAATGTTGCCAAATCCAGTGAATATCAAAGGATGTTTAATTTCTCCTTATTAAAATTGTCATTCTTGAGATTAGTCATGAGCTGGTAATTGCTGTTGAAGCCTCATGATGTCCATGGTAGCTCATTACACTCTAATTTGTACCCAAGTTTTCTACAGTAAAAACAAAGCCTACATCTTCTACCTAGTCAAGTACACTCCAGGGTCAGTACCTGGGAATCCACTTGTTGCTGGCAGCTGAGCTTCAGAGCAGTGTTCCTGAGAGCCAAGTGCATCCATAGACTGATACTGCAAGCCTGGTTTCAGAGCCTTGAAACATACCATCACAGTGTTACTACCTCAGGAAAGACATCTGTGATTGCATTTTTCATGGTGACATGTGTCCTTGGGCAAGTTAATCATTTCCACAGTGGTTTTCTCCAGGGGACAAAGGCAGTATTAAATAATGCTTACCTCAGGGATTGTTGATAAGAGTTGAAGAGCTATTGTACAAATGTTTGCTACTTTGGTGCTTGCTGACAGATAGCTCTCTCTAGAATTTCTGTCAGAAGTTATACACCCATGCATGGCAGGCCTCCAAATCTCAATCGCCTTGTGATTTGGAGGTTGGGTTCCTGTGATTTCCTCTGACATTTCTCTTGCCCTCTGAGCTTCTAATCACATTGACAACTGCTTAGAAACCTATTTCTAATTAAAATTGAACTTTCAAAATCCTAAATGACGTTTGAATTTTTGTCATGTTAAACACTCATGCAATTATTTTGAGAAGCTTGTGTGAGTTACTAATTATGGGGTTTTTTGTATGTTGTGTGTTCATGTGTGTGAGTGCGGGCACATGCATGATACCATGTCGCTGTGAAGGTCAGAAGACAACCTTGAGTGACACTGTTCATCTACCGCCTTGTTTGAAGCAAGGTCTCTCATTGTTCACTTCTGTGTTCACCAGGCGAGCTGGCCCTCAAGCTTCCAGAACATTCTCCCATTTCGGCCTCCTTTCTTGTATTAGTGCCCTGGGGCTATAAACTCCTGTACTCCAACATGTGGCTTTATGGGTGCTCTGGGTGTCCAAACTCAGGTACTTATGCTTGTGTGACAAGTGTTTTATCTAGTGATCCATCTCCCCAGCACTTATTTTATTTCTTAATGCATGGGTGTGTGTTCATGCATGTGCAAGTAGACATGCGTATGTTGGTACACCTGTGTGCAGGTGTACGGCATCCAGAGGATAGCCTTGCATGTCCTTCCTGAGGAACACCAGTCACTTCTTGAGACATAGTCATTCATTGGCCTGGAGCTCACCAATTAGGCTAGCCTGGATGGCCCATGAGCCTGAAGATCCACCTGCCTTTGCCTCCACAGCATTGGAACTGCAAATGTGCTCTGTGGGTCCCTGTATCCTCGGGGTCAAAGGCATCCAGGCAACCATGGAGAGCAGGGTCTTGAGCAGCCATGAGTGCGATGAAGAAACCACTTTCAGGAGGCAGTCTCACTGAACAGCTCCTGTATTTGCCAGGGAAGTGGGTTTATAAACAGTTGAGAGTGGGAAGAGGGTCCTAAGGGGATTGGTGGGTTCAAAGGTTGCTACATGATGCCTAGGGATATTCATTCCAGCACGTACTGAGAGAGTCAGGTGATCTACACAGTGTCAGGAAGAGGGTTGCAGGGGCATGGGCTGTGTGGAGGCTGCTGGCTGATAAGGAATTTCCTAGGCAACTGGCCAAAGGTTACAGGGCTATGGGCAAAGCTTAAGTTCAGGTGTGCAGGGCTTGGAGAGGGCATGGCCTCCTGTAGCCCAGAGGTCCTTAGCCATCTCTTGAAGGCTCCAGCCTGTGCCTGGCGGTGCCCGACAGTGCTCAAATACATGCTTATTTGTTTTCTTCTATTTGGGTTGTGGGGATCAAACTCAGGTTCTCATACTTACAAGGCAAGCACTTTACTGACTGAGCTATTTTCCCAGCTCTACAGATTCTTTTGAAGACAGAATATTGATCAGTTTTTGAAAACAGAAGATAAATTTATGGGCTAGAATGAGGAAGAAGATTTAGTTTTAACAATGTGGCTGTGAGTGATTGGGAGAGACAAATTATATGGGGAAGACAAGTAGGGAAGTTTCTAGAGTAAATTACTTAACATGATGATTTAAGCTATAATTTACAATCCTAAATTTGCAATTATGTAGACACTACAAATTTTTGATATAGATATTTAAGTAATTGCTAAAATGAATCACAAGTGTTTGCTACATACACTAATAGCTGCTGCCATCATGCAGCCCTGCAGGATGGAGAACCACACTCCATACCCTGGGCCTGCTGGGTGGTTGAAATTACTTTTGTCCATTATAGGACATTATTTTCCGTTGCTTTTAATTCTAGAGACAATGCCACTCCCATTCAAGGGTTTCATTGAGTTACACAAAACAAATACAAACCACAGCATTTTCTCTTTCCTGTGCTTATTTTGTTACTCTTTGCTGTTTCGTGTGTGTGTGTGTCTGTGTGTGTGTAAGTTAGAGGACAACCTCAAGTGTTGTTGCTCAATTGCCCTCCATCATTTTTGAGACAGGGTCTCTCACTGGCCTGGAGCTCATCCACTCGGCTAGACTGGTTGATTAGTAAGCTCAGGGATCCTCCTGTCTCACCTTCCCAGCACAACGTTACAAGTGCCTGCCACTATGCCTAGCTTTTATATGTGGATTCTGAGGGTCAAACTCACATCCTTTGCTCACTGAGCAACCTCCCTAGTCCCCTTGAATTTTTTTTTTTTTTCTTCTTCTTCAACTGCTGCCTTTTCCTATGTGGGTCATGTTATTAAGAGCTGAGCTGAGACCCTGCCATCAGCTGTGACTTCAGGACTGATGAGGATAACTATGGTAGGTTTCTTCTTTCTGCCTCTCCTTCAGAATCCTTCCTCTTGCCCTGTAGTTCAGTTATTTAGTTCTGCATGACAAACTCCCCCAAACTAAACTATAGAGAATGGACACTGTATTTCGCTCACAATTTTCTGAGTGGCAAATTGAGGCCCTGCTTGTCTCCAAGTATTCATATGGAACACTAGTGGCTGGACGTGGCTGAGGTGTTGGCCTGAAGAATGAACCTATGGCCATGACTAGAGTCCTTCCATCATCTCTACCTGCTGAGTTTGGAATATTCCAGGTGGGTTCTCTCACCTCCTCACTCTCCTCTTACCACAGTTGTGGGGCAGTTGTCAGCTGGGGATGGTTAGGTACTGCCTCTCCATGCAGCCTCTTGGGAAGTTGGGTTTTAATGGACCAGGTTGGACAGCTCAGTATGGTTCCACTTCATAAATTGTAGCTGTTCTTTCTCAGAGCAAGAGCTGCCAGCCTCTTGTGGCCTCCAGGTGGACATCAGCTCAGTGTCACTGACATTGGGTCAAAATAGTCAAAGACACCATCTTCTGTACAACACCTTCTGTGTGTGTGTATGTGTATGATGAACACACATGTTGTACAAGTCTGCATGCCTGTGTTTGCACATATATGTGGGGGTCAGAGGCCTATGTCAGATATCTTCAATAGCTCTCCATCTTATTTTTTAATTTTTTGTTTATTTTTATTTATTTATTTGAGAGCAACAGAGAGAGAGAGAGAGAGAGAGAGAGAGAATGGGTGTGCCAGGGCCTTCAGCCACTGCAAACGAACTCTAGACGCGTATGCCCCCTTGTGCATCTGGCTAACGTGGGCCCTGGGGAATCAAGCCTCAAACCAGGGTCCTTAGGCTTCACAGGCAAGTGCTTAACCACTAAGCCATCTCTCCAGCCCCTTATTTTATTTTATTTTTTTTTTTTGAGACTAGGTCTCTCCCTAACACTGGAGCTCACTGATTTGGCTAGACTTAGCCAGAAAGCTCTATGGATCTTCTTGTCTCCACCTACCCAGCTGGGGTTATAGGCTTGTTCTGCCATAGCTTTTATGTGGGGATTCAAACAAAGGTCCTCATGCTTGTGTGGCAAGCACTATACCAACTGAGCTTTATACCCAACCTCCAACAACCTTCTCCCCTTTTAAAGAAAGCAAGGAATAGTGGATGGAATCCATAGAGGCCCAAGACACAGCTGGAGAACTGGCCTGTCCTGAAGCCCTATTCTCGTATCACAAAATGAGTCCAAGTTGACAATACTTGACATGTCATGCATTAAACACACAAGTGATAGGCAGTTGTGAAGTGGGTTCCTCACTCAAATGCTGGGCTGTTGTCACTGGAAGGGGTCCTGAAGATCAGTGGCTCTAGATCATGTTATTCTTTCAGAAAGAAGTGAGCCATTTTCTGTCACTGCAGCCACTTTTTAAGTATTGGGTGTACTAGCTGGCTGTTTCCACTATTGGCATACCAGCCAAAGAGGAGACTTCCCATTTAGAATGTGCCCTGTGAAAGACCAAACTGTTTTGTGATTCCTAAGGTCTTGTTTGCTAATTATTTTATTCTTTCACATTTTAATTTTCATATATACAAATATAAGAATGGCTAAAGAATAAAATTACTGGGCATGGTGGTGCTTGCCTTTAATCCCAGCACTCAGGATCACTGTGAGGATCACTGTGAGTTTGACTCCAGCCTGAGACCACATAGTGAATTTGAGGTCAGCCTGGGCTAGAGCGAGATCCTACCTCAATAAAAGGGGAATAAGCTTCCCACTAACAGTGTAGCTCTGGACAACATCAGATTCCTGAGGACGATGCAGGTGAGCCACCTGCCACATGAGAAGCTCATTTCAACCTTGAGTCATGTCTGTGCCTCATACCTCACCAGTGTTTCTTCTTCTAACACCTGTAAAAATATATATTTTGTTCATATTATGTATTTTCAGACTTTGCTTCATGCATCTTTAAAACCTTCATTTTTTGTAATTAACTAAAATAATTGTAAGTATCTTGAACTTGCAGTAAATGGCATTTAGATAATCACACACACATTATATATATGGCAATGATCAAATCAGGGCTGTCAGCATATGCATCTCCTCAAATATTTGTTATTTCTTGATATATGTGTTTTAAGGCCTGTGCGTGAATACGTGTGTAATGAGTTCGCATGTTTGTGTATGTGCAGGTGCACATGTGTGCGCGCACTTATTGGGGGGGGGTCTTCGGAAATGCCGTCCACCTCCTATTGCCCTGGAGCTCATCATTAGGTTAGACCAGATAGCCAGTGAGGCCCAGGGATCCACCTTTCTCTGCCTCCCCTTCACTGGCATTATAAATGAACATCACTCTGGCAGACATCTTTATGTGGATTCCAAGACTGAACTCAGGTCTTGGTGCTTGTGTCGTAAGTTCTTTACCAACTGAGCCATCTCTCAAGCCCAGCGAGTGCTTTGGTCTGTTCTTTAATTTATTGTGAGTGTTGCTTCTTCTTTCCCACTTTTCATTAACTTTTCTTCCTTTTTTCTTTTGTAAAGGACTGACTGAACCATATATATTTATTTTTAACCAATTATTTTAATTTAGAAGTAGCAAGTAAACATAGTAAAAGCAAAATACATTTTAACACAATTATTACTGTGACAATAATTTTTTTACTCTTCCAAAGAAACTGTATTTCCTCGTTTCTTTTGGGTCCTCTAAACACTATCATTTCTGTTTTTATCCAAACACTACACATGTGTGTGTGGTACATACCTCCAATCCCTTTTACACAATTATGGAGATTGGATAGAAGAAAAAATATATATACAATTTTGTGCATTACCCTTTGTGGTGGTTTGATTCAGGTGTCCCCCATAAACCTAAATGTTCTGAATGCTAGGCTGATGGCAATTTGTGAATTAAAGCCTCCTAGAGGCCATGTATTATTGGGGTGGGCTTATGAGTGTTATAGCCAACTTCCTCTTATCAGTGTTTGGCATAATCTCCTGTTGCTGTTGTCCACCTGGTGTTGGTCAGGAGGTGATGTCCATTCTCTCCTCATGCTATCATTTTGCCCTGCCATCATAGAGCTTCCCCTCAAGTCTATAAGTCAAAATAAACCTTTTTTTCCCCTACAAGCTGCTCTTAGTTGGGTGTTTTCTGCCAGCAATGCGAACCTGACTGCAACACCCCTTTTGTCACAATAGTTTTTGAAAATCATGCAATAAATTCACACTACAAAAGCAGGTTTCCCATTCCAAATTATTTAAGTGTTAACTGATGATCTGTCCCCAAGTCCCACATGCCAGGAAAGCATGGAAAGATTTCCCTGTCTTGGCAGGGGCCTCTCAATGGGAGGCAGCAGAAGAGGAGATTAGTCTGCCTGTGTTCTGGAGTTGGGGCAGCCCAGGGTTGGAGTTTCAGGACATGCTCCTGGGGCTTGAATGCCCTGTTGACTCCCGGCAAGGGGCTGCTGGACATTATTGTTTGTCCGCATGGGGACTCAAGGGGAGGAGGAGAGGCAAGGCTTCAAAGCAAGCAGCTGTCTGAATCCGCCCAGCACACGCCAGAACTCCTATTTCAGATACCTTTTAGAAGTGTAATGTTCTGATTTACAAACTGAACCAAGCTAGGATTTTGGCATTGGAGTCTGGAAGTAATGCACTCTGTACCTGCCAGGTGCTGATGACCTTCTCTGAAGGTGACCTATGCATTTACTCAAGGGTTACTTCCCTTTTGTCATTATGATTGAAAAACACATTCTGAACATTAGTTGTTTGCAATATATATATATGTATACACACACTCTGTGTTGCAATTTCTTCTTTACAGTATGCCATGTTTCTTTTGCAATTATAATTCAATAAAGAGAAGTTTTGTTTAATGTCTATTTAATCAATATTTTCCATTATGTTTAGGGTCATAGACACATGTGTCCACACCCCCAGCTGTTTACATGGGATCTGGAGATTTAAACTCTGGCAGTCTCTGGCCCTCATGCTTACAGAGAAAGTGCCATTAACCACTGAACCACATCTCCAGTCAGCTAGGCCCATAGGGTCACTTCTGTAATTTTTTTCTAAAAAGATAATCAGGTAATTCTGAAATAAATAAATTAGTTAATTTTATGCCAACACTTATATAATCATCCAAGAACTGTCTTCTCACCTGATCAATTTCACTCTAAATGCAATCATCCCTCTTGCTGATATAGGCCTCTGGAATCTATCACACATAAGTGTGAGAATGTGCAAGTGTGTACACCTTCATAGTGGTTCTCTCCCTCTGGCCTCCTGGAAGCCCCACCTCCCTATTCAACAACCTTGAAAGACTGACCACAAAGCCAAACAAGCAGGAGCCTCCAGCACTGGGAAGACTGCTAGCCTCTCCCAAGAAAAGGGCTAATCCTTTTCCCACAGGGCTCTTTCTGGCTACACAATAAAACCTTGTCTTATAAAAAAAGGAGCCTAGATGTCCCTCAACTGATGAGTGTATAATGAAGATGTGGTACATTTATTCAAGTTCTATTCAGTGGTAAAGAAAAACAGAATTATGAAGTTTGCAGGGAAATGAATGGACCTGAAAAGGATCATACTTAGTGAGGTAACCCAGGCCCAGGAAGCTAAATGTCACATTTTCTCTCTCAAATGTGGATCCTAGCTACAAATGTTTGGACTTGTATGTGAGTAGGAATAAAACTCAGTGGCAGAGACCAGTAAGCTAGAAAGAGGATATAGAGGGAATAGAAAGGGAGAGAGGGGAAATAAATAGAATGGTATTGTATATATGTAAGTAGAAAAGCAGATTAATGGGGGTGAAAAGGCCTAAGTGAGTTCAGGGGAAGAGATTGAGTAAAGGAACGGTGAGGGGGGGGGGAGCTAATCAAAATCTAAGAGAATATAAATAAGTCACATGGAAATCTTTTTTTGGACAATGGAACACTCAGAAGCCATAGATAGTTACTAGAAAATGTTCAGTGGCAGGGATGGGCTACCTTCCAGTGAGTTGTTGGACAGAGAGATCCCTGATGCCCCCAAAACATTACAGGCCATTGCCGAGGCCCTTGGTTTCCCACCAGGAATAGATGGTAAGACCCTATGCTGAAGACTCCACATACTGGCTGCAAGGTCACTGAGAAATCCTACCAGAGCTGAGATGAAAACCTCCTCCATGTAGACCAGGTGTCAAAGCTGAAAAAAGCCATGCTGCATGCAGTTCAATGTGAAAGAGAAATAACCAGTGGTGATACTCAACAGTGGACATTGCAAGCCTTATATTTGGCCAGCCAGGCCAAATGAGCCAACAGGTGCAACAGTGACATGTCTGTCATGGTGGAAACCAACTGCTCTCTAATTGGACTGGAGACCTGTTCCGTGGGAGAGAATACATCCCTGATACTAAAAACCTACAACAGGAATAGCCATGAGCTCTAGGGGTCTGCTGGTGTCTGGCTAAATGTATATACTATGCTCACCAAACTGCCCCGTTAGCTCATCTCCTAATGTTCATACCCATATACTAATGCTACTCTCACTTTTTATAGAGAAGCTTCTCTTTTCATATGGAAGTGACCTTGGGATAACTCAGAAGGCACCATGGTGGTGAGAAGAAGTGACAGAGGAGTGCTCAGCACTGAAATATTTCTATCACACTTTCCAAGGCTCAGGGTCCATCGCGGAAGAGATGGCAGAAAGAATGTAAGAGCCAAAGGAAGGGTAGAACTCCTTACAACAAGCTCCTCCAGACACAAAATGGCCTGGATATCCATGACCTCACAGTGCCTGACACTACCTACATAAGACCATCATAATAGGAGGAAAAGATAATGACATCAAAATAAAAGAGAGACTAATTGAGAGGGGGAGGGGATATGATGGAGAGTGGAGTTTCAAAGGGGAAAGTATGGGGAGGGGAGCATTACCATGGGATATTGTTTACAATTATGGAAGTCGTCAATAAAATAAAAATTTAAAATTAAAAAAAATGGTGTCTCTGGAGTCTCCCATGTTCTATAAGTAAGCCTTCATCCCAGTGCTGAGGGAGGAGCATCTGTGAGGGATAATCTTGGCATAGTGAACCCCACTAAAGTACTGTTCTGGTGTCCTTGTGCTCTGTAAGTAAGCCCTCATCCCAGGACTGAAAGAAGAACATCCATAGGGAGGAAGGGGGGAGTAATCCTGAGGTAGAGAGCCCCACTGAGGGGGTATCTTATCAAACATTTAATATCCAACATTTAAAGTTTCTTTTTCAGTTTATCCTTTTATCTTGATTCCCTGTCCAATGAGACTTTTGTGTCAGGTTCCCCCTCCTATTCCATGGTTGCCTGGCCATTAATCCCTGCAGGGGAAGCACTAAGTCACACACTGCAATTGCAGGTGCCTGCTTATATACATACCATGAAGGTAATTTTATAAAATGTGTTTAGCACTTTTGTTCATGAAACAAAGTTTCACACAAGACATCAGTGGGGGATCCTCCATTGGCAACATATCAGGCCTCAAAAAGTTTTGGATTTTGGAGCATTTCAGATTTAAGACTATTGACTGGGGATGCTCAGCCCATGATTGTTTTCACAAGTTAAACTTAAATGAAAGTAGAAAATCCATAGTGGAAGGAAAAGTGGAATCCACTACAGTTCAAAATTAAACAACAGATGAGTCTGCACAATTGGTGAAAGAAAGATTCTTAAAGGCAGGTCAGCAGAGAGACACTGAGAAGTGGGGAAAGGTTTGCTGAGGGGCTAGGGTGCCATGGGACAGCATGGTATGACTATAAATCTGAGGTTTCAGTTCCAGAGGACAAAACAAGTTCTTTACTTTTTTACAAGTTTCCAGAGGAGAGCAAAAGTTCTCCACCATGTGACCCAGACTACTTGCTAGGAGCCATAGAGGTAATGGATAATTGGAGTGGAGGGGAGTCATGAAAGCAATAGATAGGATCCAAGACCAATCAAGCGGCAACAAGAGGGATGATCTTGGTTTCTTGTTGGGCCTTGGTCCCCAGACACTTAGGGGGTTGGGCCTGCTTTCCCTGATCACAAAAGTGGCACAGAGGCACGGATTTTCACAGAGAGATCCTTGTGCAGGCGAGCATGGCTGCCTTTGGAGCAACCTCATCTGGTGTGTCATCATGCAACACCATACGTGTTCTAACAGAACCAAAAGTAAAAGCACAAGGGGAATTAGAGACTCCTTGGATGAGAAAAAATCAGAAATGTGGACAAGCCAAATGTAGGGGCGTGGAGTAGAGAACACTCACAAATAACAGACCTCAGTAAACTAAAAAGCAGAAAGGAAAGGAGGAAAGGGAGACTAGAGCTGGGATCCAAGTAGGCAATACAGAAGACAGACAAAGGCTCTGGAGCTGAGACTGGCTTTCAGAAGGGTCAGTAGCGTGGGCAAACGTAGCTAAAGGGAGAGGGGGAGATGATTTGAGTTTCGAGCAGGCATGGCTGATAGGATACAATGCCCTGAGTCACCCGTGTCCCATCCCACACAAATCTTTGTGGATTCTTGTTGCTGCACCCTCTGTCCATGCCCACTGCCCAGCAGCCAGCTGGAAGGAGTGCTCACACTGGCCACACTCAGTGCTCAGATCTGCTGTCTTCAGACCCAGTCTACAGGGAGAGGATGCAAGGTACCTATAAGCCAGGATCCCTTGTCCAGGCTGTGCACCCAACACACGGCCCACGCTTGAATCTAATTCTAAAATGAATAATATGTCACCATCTAGCATCAGGGAGGAAAAACAGGACATGTCACAGTTAAAGACAATCTATAAGTAATTAACAAAAATAGTGAGTAATAACAACTGTTCTGAAGGTACGGAGGCCAAGGGAACAAAGAAGGGTCCTTTGAAGGGAATATCCTAGAACAGCCCCTCCCAATACATGGGACCTGGTCGCAGGATTTCAGAGGGTCATTGACTGGGAACTTACTGGCCCTGTGTGGCCAGGGATGGGGGGATGGCACCTCTGTGATTTAAGTGAGAAAGGCCTATAGAATGAGCAGGATAAAAGGTGACCACATTCATGCTAGGATAAATTGAGTCACCTTAAGTTAAAATGGAGGACATTAGCATGACCCTAAAGCCTGGTGTTAAGACTGGAATCTCACTTGAATGGTCATGTCTACTTATGGTTAGCTGCGACACTCTGCAGGAAAAGCAGCCAGTTACTCAGTGGTCATGGAGATTAGGACTCAAGCCTGCCAGGCTGGGGAAATGGCTCAATGGTGTTTATCTTGAAAGCATGAGGACCTGAGCTTGATCTCCAGCACCCATGTAAAAACATGCCTATAATTCCAGTACTGGGGAGGTGGGCAAATAGATCCTTATGTTTGCTGGCCAGCCTAGTCTAATCAGTGAGCTCCAAGCACAGTGAGAGACCCTGTTTGAAAAAGAAGTGGACAGAGTACCTGAAGGTGAAATCCAAGGTCGTTCTCTGGCCTCCACATACACATATGTGTACCCCCACACGTGAACATACATACACATAGGCACACCACACACACACATGAAAAGGTGGCTACCACCAGGTCAAGTGTACCCCATGAAGGATCTAAAGGTGGAGTTCCTGACCACTGTTGGCATATAATTGTGTGCAGCGCTCCCCAAAGCTAAGCCATCTGCAGAGATGGTTGCTCAACACCTGCTTCTGGCCTTAGTGGATTTCAACCCTCCAAACATGCACAGCCAGGTCCCAGATGTTGGCTCCAGGCTGCTTTCCCCCTATTGTTAATTGTCTTGCTGTTCATACTAATGGGGAAGCACATTTAAGGGCATTGCTAAATATCTTTAGTCCTTCCCCTATAATATTGAGGATATGTTAAGATATTCCCAAGGCTGAATGCATGTACAGAAACAAAAATAAAAACAGATGGTGGGGTTTTGTGCTGTGGCCTGGATGACTAGTTCACTACCTGGTGTTTGGCTAACCAGAACAGCTAGACAACTCACACTTCCCAAGCTCCCAGGGAATTGAAAACTATTGCTCACCCTGTGTTCCGGCACTGACTCAGGCAGACCCATCAGAGTGCTCTTGGAAAGCGTGGCAGGATGGCCCATGGGGGAATAGACACAGACAGGGGAAGACTAATTGTGAAGGCACATGGTCTGGTCTGTGCTGAGAGTAAATGCCTTACCGCCCTGTGGTTGACTGGGTTTTGCACAAATGGTGAGAAGCAGCCCTAAATTCCCTCAAGTGCCTTTGTAAGCAGTAGTGTGTTAGGCACATCTCTTATCTGCATATGATGTACATATGAGATATATAGCTAACAAGTGATACAGAGAAATGAATCACAATCACAGCTCCTGTCCAGAGGGACAGAAACAGCAAGAGGGAAGGCTTGGGCACCTGAAGGAGCCAGATGATTTTATAAAAATCCCCTTGCTTCTTTGAAAAGCTTTTTTTTCCTGACTTTTGTAAGAAAAGTTCCACTTCGTATAAATTGAGTGCTCTGTCTTGAAACAGACCGTTATTGCTCTTAATGCTTGCTGTGTAAGCAGCTGGCAGAGTTCCAGAGGAAGCACTTATCATTTAATGCAAGCTCTTGAAAGGGTCCCTGCTGGGCTCTCTGTTTTCTTGGAACACAGTTCTCTCAGTTGGTTGCTGGAGCTGCCAGCTTAGAGCCGAAGCGCTGCTCCCATTGAGAGTAAAACCACCGCATGTGATTTATGCACACAGAGAGGAAGCCCGCAGCGCAGAACCAGGCAGGCTCATGGCAGTGCTCCTTGGGGACAGCGCTGAAGCACTTGGCAGCACATGCGGGTCAGGAAGCATGCCGGAACCGTGGCTGGGAAGAGTGCGCACAGAAACGTGGGCCGTGGTGCAGGGGAGAGGGGATGTACTCTCATGGGCCACAGCTCCTCTGCCACTGAGGTGAGCTGCTGCCCCAGGCCCCATACCTTCACTCCTGGCATTCGGCACCTGCTGCTCCACCTTGGTTCTGCTTAGTTCTGTGCCCAGCAGTGGGGACTGGCAGCAAATAGCACAGAACAGGCACCTGCTGGCTCCTGGCTGGGACCACTCCTTACCTGCTCCCCACTGTCCCCAGAGTTCTAAATGGTAATTTGCTTGGAACGTTCCCTGCACAGGTTTCCCATCCTGTCTGCTATCACAGGTCATCCTGAGTGTGTGTCATCACAAGAGAGGGACTGATAAGATTACATTATAAATATGCCCCCAAAATAATACCATCTGTCCTCTGTAGGGTGTGTGAAAACTCTCATAGAAAACATGAAATAGGCTGAAGAGATGGCTCAGTGGGTATAATGTTTGCTTTGCAAGCAGAAGACCTGAGTTTGGATCCCAGAATCCAGGTTGAAAATTAGGTATGACTGTGCATACCTGTAATCCTAGCTCTGAGGAGGCAGACAGTCCTACCCACAGAGCTCCCTGGCTAGCTAGTCCAGCCAAAGAAACCAGTGAGTTCCAGCCAGGCATGGCGCTGCATGCATTTAATCTTATCTCTTGGGAAGCAGTGATAAGAGGATCGCTGTGAATTCAAGGCAAGCCTGGGACTGCAGAATGAGTGTCAGGTCAACCTGGGCAAGAGTAAAATCTCAAAAACAACAATGACAACAAAACAAAACAAACAAACAAAACAGTGAGCTCCAGATTCAGTGAGAAATTGTGTCTCAAAGAAAATGGACAGATGACACCTGGGCCCTCCCCCCAACACACCCATATCCACATGTATATGTGTACACATGTACATATACATACACTCAAATAAAAACGAAAAGAAAATCTGAAACAATGCTTACATAGTGACCTCTGTACAAAGTAGAAGGCCTTTCTGATTGGAAATAGATTATTCCCAGCATACTTTCCATTTCCTTCTGTCGTTCATGTTTGCAGAATAGCAGAGAGGACCAGAGCCAAGAGGAGAACCTCCCACCACAAAGGAACCCTTCACCCTCATGAAACAGATGTGAACTGAGCACTGCCAGGAAATACTGTGTGTGTGTTGGGGGTGGGGGGAGATGAGCTGTCACTTGCAGGAACTAAGCACAGACACTGCCCAGGCTGTGGAGACTGTACACAAGACTGGTTCTTTGGTCTCAGTCAATTACATAGATCATTCTGGGTTTTCATTTGTTCTGTTGTTGCTGTAGTTTGGTTTGGTTTTCTTGGTGACAGACTCTTTGAACTCAGCAAAGAGCATGAGCAATGCTAGAGGGAATTTTCACCCTAATCCCAATGCCCATCAGACCCTGTCAATCATTCTCAAGCCTCCTTCAGGAGAAAGTAATGACACTCCCATGCCAAGGTGGTAGGAAAAAAATTCTTGTCACTCTTATAGTCAACCCACTGCTGCCCCTAATTCTTCTAAACAGTATATGAATCACCTATGCCATTGCTGTGGCCAAATACCTGACAGGAAGCTACTTCAAATTTTGGCTCCCTTGGGCTGGAGAGATGGCTTAGGGGTTAAGACACTTGCCTGAGAAGCCTAAGGGCCCAGGTCGATTCCCCAGTAACCACGTAAGCCAGATGCACATAGTGGCACATGCATGTGAAATTCATTTGCAGTGGTTGGAAGCCCTGGTACACCAATTCTCTCTGTATGTCTCAGAAATGAATGAATGAATAAATAAATAAATAATTAATTAAAAAAAAAACTAGGCTCTCGGTTTGAGGGGGTGCAGTCCGTCCTGGCAGGGAAGGCAAGGCGAGGCAGCAGCATGCAGTGTTGCAGCGCTGACATTGATGATGCTTTTCTCAAGGATTATAGTACCTGATACTTAATGGTCACTAGGACTCTCCAAGCCAGTGGGTCTGGAGCTCTTGTCTTACAACTCACAAAGAACTGGCACATGTAGGCACACAGAAGGGTAAATTAAGAAAGATTTGTTTTAAGAAAGTAAAGCAGAAGTTTTCCATAGCAAGTAGCCATCATGGTGACCTGGATCAGATTGTCTTAAAACAGCAGAGATATTAACTAGGATGAAGTTCACTGGTAGAGTCTCAATGAATATGAAAGATCTTGACTGACGGGTCAGGAAGGAGAGCACAGACTTGTCAAGCACTCATGGTGGAAACAAATCCCAGAAAAGACAAAGAGGAAGACCCAGGAAGCTGTCCCAGAGAACCAGCTGGAGCCAGACTGGAGCTGCCTGCCAGTGTCACCAGGGCAGGGCAGCGTCCACGTTCTTATGGGCCTGTATCTCTACTAACTGCCTGCAAAAGTAGGCTACCTCGCCTCTGATCTCCATCAGCAGGAGTTGCTGCTCACATTACATGGGCTGGCAGGGCAAAGCCTCGGCCTGCCCCCAGTGACTCACTTCCTACCCCCTAAAGGTTCCACAACCTTCCAAAACAGCTCTACCAGCTGGGGTAAGTGTGCAGACGTGTGAGCCCATTGGGGATATGTCACACTTAAGCTATAAAGAATAGAAATGCAGTGGGGGGGGCACTGGAGAGATGTCTTAGTGGTTAAGGCATTAGCTTGCAAAGCCAGAGATTCCTGTTTGACTCTCCAGGACCCATGTAAACCAGATGCACAAGGGGGCGCATACATCTAGAGTTCATTTACAGTGGCTGGTGGCCCGGGCATGCCCATTCTCTCCCACCCACCCCTGCTTCTTTCTCCCTCTTTTTTTTTCTTTTTTTTTTTTGGTTTTTCGAGGTAGGGTCTCACTCTAGCCCAGGCTGACCTGGGATTCACTATGGAGTCTCAGGGTGGCCTCGAACTCACGGTGATCCTCCTACCTCTGCCTCCCGAGTGCTGGGATTAAAAGCGTGCGCCACCACGCCCGGCTTTTCTTTCTCCCTCTTAAACAAATAAATAAATACTAAAAGAAAGAATAAAAATGTGTGAGTCACTCACTGTAGGCATCCAGAAACCATGTAAAATTGCATCGAGGTGGCATTTGAAGAACACTTCCAGGTTTACACATTGGGTTTGCACATCACTGACTTTTCTGAATTTGTATGGCCAACCTCATGAGGTAGATAATATCACCAGTAATTTTCAGCTGACTCAGTCATCACATTCACACTGGGATAACAATCACCACTGCAGACTGGAGTGGGTATTGTGGGTGTCCTTTTGGTGTTGTGGGATTTCTGAAACTTGTAACAATCACGTGTCCACATATCCTTACATCTTAGGATGAACTTGGGATTGCCGCATGACAACTATGTGTGGTAGGAGGGGGACCTTTTATCAGGTCCATTTGTTAAGAGACATGTGTGTCCTAGTATTGGGAGGGTGGGGAACAAGTATGAGCTATGCCTGGGACAAGGGCTGTGGGCTTTTCCCTCTGTGGAGATCCTGGTTGCCTTCAACTAATGGGACCAATATTCATTTTCGTGTTTGCACTTTTGTGGCAGTGGCCAGGCTATCAGAGGAGGAAGAGGGCCTGTGCCACTAGTAGGTGCTGCTGTCAGCTTTGGCAACTGGGTACAGTTTGCCTTTGGAATATTAAAGAATTTTGTCTGCCTATGTAACACTATCAGTAGCTTGAAGTGGCCCCAGCGAGAGTGTTTCTATCATGAAATTGTCAAGCCAATTCAAATCAATGCTTTCTTAACTTTAATTTACTCCAGATTGCTGGTTGACCATACCACCACCAGATCAGGCAAAGATGTATGCCCTGAAACCCATACTAGACATCTCCACTCTGGACCCCTTCTGGGCAAGGGGCTGTGATGTCACAGATGTGACCTCCGTGAGTGTTCCCTTCCCAGGATTTACACTAAATTTTCCTGGAGAGACACAAACAGATGTTTATTCATCCCACACAGGGCACAGAAGACAGATCAAACCAATGATTCCGCCAAAGTACAATTTGATGAACCAATGGATTTATTGGGTTTACTGACCAAGAAAGGGTGAGGGGTTACTTACGGGAACATAGGTGACTCAAAGACAGTTGCATCATCTCCAAGTCCCACCCCATCCTGGATGGTGGTCTAATGGAAGCAGCACCATGGAGTCCTTCTTTCACTTACCTTCCACTTCTTACTTCCTACATACTCTAGCATCTCCCAAGATCACTTGCAGCTGGTGAGGGATGGGCAGAAGGAAGTAATGGCTGGAATCCCGAGTGAGGGTCCTAGGAGCCTCTCCTCCTCCTCTTCAGAGTGCAAACAGCTTCATCGCCAGTGCATGATCCAGCTATCACTGTACTGCCTGCTCCAAAGTTGTCATGGCTACCAGATGGTATGCCCAGAAATAAAAATCTATACCACAACACCAGGTTACCTAGCATACCCATCGTCCCAGAATTCTCTACCCAAGAGGCATGAAGCTTACTTCCTGACTCTATAAAAATCATTTTCTCTTTGAAAGGGACCCAGGATGCCCTAGGGTGCTTTAAGTCTTAGAGAGACACTTCAAATTTACTGGACTGACATAGGTTGGCATGGTTGCTTGGGTGTCTGAGGAATCTGAGTGCCATGAAACAGGCAGTATACTGAGTGTGTGGAAGCATTGTCCCAGGTTCCCTGGGCTTCCATGGGCTTGGCCTCTCCTCCCACCTGGCATTCCTCAGGCTCTGAGCTTGCCTAACCAGTGCTGCTTTAATTTTATGTGTACATGTGTTTATGCATGTTCTTATGTGTGTGGGCTCACATATGTTTATGTGCATGTGTGTGCTTATGCATGAGGAGGCCAGAGACTGGTACCCAGTGTCTTCCTCAATCACTCTCCACCCTATCTTTTTTGAGACAGGGGCTCTCACTGAACCCAGAACTCACTGGTTGAGCTGGAATAGCTAGCCAGCAAGTCATGGGTGCCTTCCTATCTCTTTCTACCAAGTGCTGGAATTCCAGGAACATACCACTGCGTCTGGCTTTTACATGGGTGCTCTGAACTCAAACAAGTAGCTTCCCTATTGAGCCATCTCCTCAACCCCTTTACTACACCTTGGCAACAACCTGCTTTGGTAACTTGTAATAATAATAATTATTCATGGCTGGAGAGATGACTTAGCAGTTAAGGTGCTTGCCTGTGAAGCTAAAGACCCAGGTTTAATTCCCCAGTACCCACATAAGCCAGATGCACAAGGTGGCACATACCTCTGGAGTTCTTTGCAGTGGCTGGAGGACCTGATGTGCCCATTGTCTCTCTTATTATCTGCTTCTTTCTCTCAAGTAAATAAATAAAAGTTTTTAAAAAATAAAAAATGATGATTCTATGAACTGTATCTAAAACAAAACACTTACTTTTCACCCATGCCTATGTTTAATTGCAAAAGTCACACCTTGAACAGCTAAGAAAATTTTTAAAAAGCAAAAATTGCTTGTAACCACTGTCCTAAGAGTCTTAGAATTTTGCTATATCACTTCTCTGAGGACTGTGAATGACTTACTAAAAATGAGGATGTATATGCCAGTGAGAATCACCTGGTGCCAGCTCATTAGCAGCACTGCTAAATGGCTGTTGTCCTGTGGCTGTCCACATTCGTTAGAACCAAATGCAGGCCAATTTCCTCACAGTCTTGCCAGCATTGTTTATTATGATCTTTTCAAAATATTTTCCAAATGTCATCAGATACAGCCTGTCATTTTGACTGAGGGTCATTCTTACTATGACAAGAGCCTCATGGAAGCGAGATAACAGAATACTAGAACTCTATCTAAGAATAGTGGTTATGAGCAGTTTTTGCTTTTTTATATGTGTGCATGTGTGAGACCAGAAGTTAATGTCAATTCTCTCCACCTTACTTTTTGAGACAGTGTCTCACTCTAAATGTAGTGCTCAATTCAGCTAGACCAGAAATCCTCCCATCCCTGCCTCCCCAGCACTGGGATGGTAAGTGGGCACCATCACGTCCAGCTTTAACATGGGTGCTCAGGATCTGAAATCAGGTCTTCATGCTTGGGTGGCAAGTGCATTACCCACTGAGCACCTCCCCTGCCCCTTACTTACACTGTTATTTGACTTTTTGTTTATCCAACCAGATTTTAAGATTCATGAGATCAGGAAACTTGCATTATCTTGTTATCTATCACTTAATGCTCATTATGTGTATGGTAGTGTTGTTGCATAGGGGACATGTCAGTGTAAGTAATAAAATAAGCAGTCAAAATCATTCTGACACTACCGACAGACATGACACTACCTACACAAGACCTGCATAATAGGAGGAAAAACAGGTAAAACAGAAAAAGAAGAAAAATGATCACATCAAAATAAAAGATAGCCTTGTTGGAAAGAAGAAAAGATTCAATGGAGGGGGAAAAGGGATGGTGGTGAGGGGATTATGATCATAGTATATTATCTATATGTATGGAAGTTGCTCAGGGACCACTGAGGAAGAGGTGACAGAAAGAATCTGAGAGCCAAAGGAAGGGGAGGACTGCTTACAATGTTATCTTCCAGACAGAAAGTACACTTAATATTCCTGATCTCACAGTGGCTTATACTTCTTACACAATACCTGCATAATTGGAGGAAAAAATGATGACTTCAAAGTAAAAGAGCAACTAATTGGAAAGAAGAGATTCAGTGGAGGGGGATTGGGGAGGGGTAGATGGGGGAGGTGGGAAAGAATTATCAAGGTTTATTTATTGTCTATACTTATGGAAGCTGTCAATAAAAAGTAAAATAGTTTCTTTCCTTCTTTCTTTTGATTTTCTAAAATATTAGTCCTAAATTGTCCTCAAACCTATAGCACCCCCTTGCCTTAGCCTGCCTCCCATATTGTAAGCATGTACCACCATGCTTAGCTTTGAAAATTTGCTTTAAATCAGTGTTATTAAGTAAATGTCCATAGAATGATTCTTGAACCATAGGATGTTTTTTTTAATTTTTTAATTTTTATTTATCTATTTGAAAGTGACAGAGAGAGAGAGAGATAGAGAGAGAGAGAGAGAGAGAGAGAGAGAGAGAGAGAGGGAGGAGAGAATGGGCACGCCAGGGCTTCTAGCCACTGCAAATGAACTCCAGACATATGTGCCCCCTTGTGCATCTGGCTAAGGTGAGTCCTGGGGAATTGAGCCTCGAAAAGGGTGGGAGGGGGGTCCTTAGGCTTCACAGGCAAACATTTAACTGCTAAGCCATCTCTCTAGCCCATAGGATGATTTTTGAATAAATACCTTTAGCTCTAAGACAATAAGTTAATTAACTGTGATTACCCAGGCTGTCCTTACCCTCATGGTGGTTCATACCTGGCCACAGCAAGCTCCTAGGACCCTTCCCAGCCTCCTGGGACCACTGTTGGTCCCAGCAGAGATGGCACAATCAGTAAGGACATCATCTGAGCATCTCTCATCTCAGCAGTCAGTGACAAACCGAGATGGCTGGTGAAAGATGAAATGGATCACACCCAGGCAGAGCTCAATGGCTTGAGAGGAACAGAGGAAGACCTGAAAAAAAAAAAAAAAGGTCCCCAGAAAATGCAAAGACGGTTACCCATTTAGATCAAGAAGTAGCTGAAGTTGATGAAAACATGGAACTTTTGAAAAAGAAGGGTGAAGAACTAAGTTCTGCTCTGGAGAAAATGGAAAACCAATCTGAAAATAATGATATTGATGAAGTTATCGTTCCCACAGCCCCACTATGTAAACAGATCCTAAATCTGTCTGCATGCAGAGGAAAATGCAAATGAAGACACTATTTCTTAACCTGGGAGAAGCATTGAGGTGGGGAGTAATAGAACTGGATGTCTTCCTAAAGCGCATTCGGCTCTGTCTCCTCAACAGTTCCAGCTGAGGGCACTAATGCAAGAGGGAAGAGAGACTGCCCGTCTTAGTGACCGCTACTGACTTCTCTGGTATCAGCTGGAGGTGACCTCTTCTTAAAGCATTCTTTTCTTCCCTCCTTTTATCAGTAGGTGCCCAGAATAAGTTATTGCAGTTAACCATTCAAGTGTAAAATATTTTGAATCAATAATATATTTTCTGTTTCTTTGGGTAAAAACTTGCTTTTATTAATGCACTTTCTATCCTCTGTAAACTTTTTGAGCTGAATGTTGGGACTGACTATGCTAAATAAAATTGGTTGCATAAAACAATTTAAAAAGTAAGATCAAAGAAGTTTAAGAAAATCTGACTAAATTACGGTGAGTGTTCTGGATGTTTGCTCTGGCTCCAGGAGCAGTGCACCACCTCCTCCTGGGGTCCAGCCTGAAAGTCACCTCATAACACATACACACCCAACTCTCAGTCCAGCCCAGGCTTGTGGGAAGTAGCACTCTGTTTTGAATAAATGCCTTTGGGTCATTATCTACACTTGCCTGTTCTTTTTCTCTCCTTGTAAGCACCAAGTGGAGACCATTGCTGCCTGCCCCAAGGGGACCTTGGAGCGCCCTCAGCATCTCCTAGATTGGTCCCCTTCAGATTCCATCTCCGTTGGGCTCTCTGAAGCAGTGGGTCCAGGGAGGAGCCTGAGTCTCTATTAAAGTGGGGAGTCTGTCTTCTCCGTCTGCCACACTGAAGACTTGGTGGCAGGTCCCCTGTTCCGCAAGGAGCTGGCTAGCATCCATCGCAGAAGGTGTGCTGGTGGCTCAGAGGGGGAGCCCGCCTCCTCCTGCATCTCTGCGGAAGGGTGCTCGGCTGGATTGCCAAGGTTTGTTGTGTCACTGTAATTACAGGGTGAGTGCAGCGACGTTCCTCCGTGTAAATAAAATAGTCAGAGCCCACTCCGAGGCAATTGTTTCCCATTACGGAAATGCTAGGTTTCTTCTAATGATGAACAGCAATAACACAACATGCAATTCCTGCAGCGGTGATATCACGCAGCCGGAAGCACAGGCACAGCTCCCGGGCTCCAGGCCCTCGCAGGCCCGGGGAAGATGGGGTGCTCTGTCTGGGTGGAGCCATGGCCTCTTGATGCTCAGTTTCTGCGGATTGACATCTCTCCTCAGAAAGCCCAGTGTGACAAAGACTTTGGCCTCAGCGTCTCTCCAACACTGATGAATCCACCTTCAGATGGGGAAGTATCTGATGCTCTGATCTCCGTCTGCCAGTAATATTCTCTATTGGACATAGACATGTTGTATTTTCCTTTTATTATTTTTAATATTTTATTTGTTTATTTATTTGAGAGAGAGGGAGAGAGGCAGACAGAGAGAGAATGGATGTACCAGGGCCTTTGGCTGCTGCAAATGGACTCCAGATGCATGCGCCACCTTGTGTATCTGGCTTGCATGGGTCCTGGGGAATTGAAGCTGAGTCCTTTGGCTTTGCAAGCAAGTGCCATAACTGCCAAGCCATCTCTCCAGCCTCTTCTTTATTCTTTTAATCACATTTTCACTCAGTTTTCTAAACATGTTCACAGTTGGCCTAAAAGTGTAACTTCTGCTCACTCTGACAGGTGATTTCTGTGGCTTGCTTTTGCTTCAGTGTCTGAGTCACACATTCCTGCATGTGCATGCCTCTAATCTTTATGATGAACAGGAAAGCTAAGATAATCTACTGTAGCAACTCTGAGTCCTGGGGCCCTCTCCAGCATGTATCCTTACTTATCTATTTGTTTAGTGACTGGTTGCAGGTATAGCATTATGTATATACCAACAGTCACCATGGCTTCCACAGGCTGTCTTCCATGACCACACACGGCCATTAAACTCCACTAATTTCTACCTGACTAGTCCATGAGATAGCTCATTTGGTGACCTGTTTTCTCTGCAAACTAGGACCTAGGTTCACATCCTCAGCACCAATGTAAATGTCATGCATGGCAGCATGCAACTGTAATGTAGTCTCAGTGCTGGGGAGGTGGACACAGGACAACATGCATAGCTAGACTAGACGAGTTAGTGGGCTCTGGGTTCAATAAGCGATGCTGCCTCAATATGTGGAGAGTGATTGAAGAAGATACCCAGTACCAGCCTCTGATCTCTACCCATGCATACGTACATATGAAAAGGCATGCACACACATGCCTGCATGCCACATGCACATACATGCAACAATAAATAAGTGAATCCATATGTGCACATGATGACCAAATAATGGCTGTTAGGATGGATGGGTGTATAGGAGTACTGCTCTGGCCCAGCAGTTTAATGGCAGCTACCTTGTTCTGATTTCAACAGTCTTGCTGAGCAAAACAATCAGACAAGAGATGCGAGCCATGTATTCTGCTACCTGCTGGCCATGTTGCTATTTCTGGCCTCTCTAGGGCAGCTGTTCTGTGCTCCTGTTCTCCAGGAAGCAGCTCGAAAGCCCCTGGATTCTGGAACATCTCACTCGTGCTGATTACATCATGCAGCCTGTGGAGAGCCCTCCTGTCACTGGCAAGTGGCTTCAGAAAAGAAAATGAAGAAGAGCCCAAGCAGAAATGAGCGAGGAAAACTGCTTGTCTGCCTGAGACGAAAGGGGAGAAAAATTCCACAGAGGTGTGGGTATAGGAAAAGATAGAGCTGTTTTGATTTTCCCTCAGGGGATATTCAACAGATAAATTTGTCTATTTTCTTTCTGCTAAAGAGTCAGGCTGCCTCCAGGGAGCCAATAAATCCTGCTCCCTTCTGCCAGACCTGTCTCCTTCAAGAACCGCATTCACTCAGACACATCAATGATTTCCCTCCGCGTTGTTCCTAAGGTGTTGGATTTGCTGTCAGAAACTGTCATTAAATATTTGTATTATAGACGAGGTGGCTGGATGGTTAAGGCAGTGGATGGCAAATCCATGTGCTCTGCCTGCACATCCCATCCTCGTTGTGATAAAGTTGATGAAGTATTTGCATTAGTCAAGGTTCTCTAGAGGAACAGACCAACAGGATGAAAAGATATGAAAGGGGGAATTGGCTTACATGATACAGGCTGGGTCATCCCAAAACGGCTGTCTGTAGGCAGGAGGAGCTGAGAACCCATTAGCTGCTCATTCCAGGAGGCTGGAAGCCTCTGCAGTCCTAGCCTGGTGCTGAAGGCCTGGAGGGTTCCTAGAGAGCTGCTAGAAGCTGAAGAAGCTGGATTCTGATACCCACAAAGGATGGCAGCAATGGGCAGATGCACTCACTAGCAGGGAGTGAAGGCAGGCAGGAAAAAAGGGCACTTTTTCCTCAGACCTCCTTATATATGGGCTGCCATTGGAATAGCTGCCCACTTTAGGAGAAGGTCTACCCTCCTCAATTAATCCTTCTTGGAAATGCCCTCATAGACCTGCCCAAGGTCTTACTTGATTACAATGCCCTTACTTGATTCCTGACCTGACCAAGTTGACAACAGAGATCAAATATCACAATACTAAACAAACCAGACTTCACTAGAGTAGAAATAAAGTCTTAATCCTCTCTAGATAATGGTATAAGAAAGATGGAAATGAATTCATCAGTGGACAAACTGAGTGGATGGTGACAGGTATGGATAATGGCCCCATGGGGTAGGAGGGGATGATGGAAGGGACTGGAAGGGGCACACGGGAACATCCTGGAGTAATGAAGGGATGGAGAACTTCTAAGTTTGACAAGAATGTATTTTTTGTTTTTTTTTTTTAAATCCTCACTATGTAGCCTGGACTGGCCTTAAGCTTACTTTTCCTGCCTCAGCCTGCTCCCTTTCTGGAGCTGCTGGGATTTAAGGTATATTCCAACATAACCTAGAATTCTTGATGAAATTTAGGTTACATAGCCATATGCATTTGCCAAAGCTCACTCAACAGTCTTCTCAAGATCTGAGCTTTTCTTGAGCCAGGAAGATGGCTTTGTGAGTACAGTGCTTGCCTTGCACGTACAAGGGCCTGAGTTCAAGCCCCAGTATCTACATAAATGACAGACAGAGTGCTGGGCAGCTGTAATCACACTGCTGGGGACACAAAGACAAGCACATCCCTGTGGCTCACTGGCCAACCAGTCTAACTTATTTATTCAGCTCCTGACCAATGAGATAGCTTGTCTCAAAAAGGTATGCAGGTCCTGAGGAATGATCCCTGAAGTTACCCTCTGTCTCCACATGAACACGCACACACATGTACACACACACACATACAGCCCTTAATGTCTCCTCACCATCCAATCATCAGACAGCTTCATCCTTCCTGTACATTCTCCATGACTGCCAGTCAAGGAGGCAGAGCTGACCTGACAGCTCCTATCCTTCTTGCCAATTGGCTGTGCAATAAGGTCTTTTCTTTCCACAGAATGTCAGTGCCACAGTATTGAGCCATATGTGTGTGGTGGGTGGGGGGAGCAGGGAACCTAGACACATACTGGAGGAAAGGTTGGGTGTATAAACAAGGCAAAAACAAGGGCAATGACTTTTGAGAGGCCAACTTGGAGCAAAGGCTTGTCAACCTCTCTATTTAAACATTCCCAAGAGGAAATCATGGGTGGGAATGTATGAGTTAGAGTTATGCCCAGAGACTGTTTCTGTTACTTCAACTGCAGACAGGGCTTCAGCCAGTTTGAACCAAGGTGTCTGGGACAAGCAAGCTGGCGAGATGCTGCACCTGGGAGAAAGCCTAGCCGTCCATTGGGATGGAGTGGTGATGTCATCTGTGTTGCTGGAACAGGGCTCTTTTACAAAGGCGTGGGTAACCGAACAGTGAGCCTGCAGGAATCCACAGCATCCCAGAAGACGCTCAAATAGGTCAGTCTTGACAGCCACCTTCTACAAACCTGCAATGGTTAGACACACTGACAATGGGCTTGCAGCCTGGACAAGCATCCTGGGCTTGCCGTAGAGTTCCTGATTTCGGTTCAAGTTTTGTTTATTTATTTATTTTGTTGTTGTTCTTTGGAAATGGTTGAATTTTTTTCCTTTGAATCCTTGGTGAAATACTGACCATAGCGAAGGTGTGTGAGCAATAGAGATATGCTGAGTGGCAGTGTGTCCACACACAGGCTCAGGAAGGTATAGCTGGGCTGGAGAGATGGCTTAGTGGTTAAGCGCTTGCCTGTGAAGCCTAAGGACCCCGGTTCAAGGCTCGATTCCCCAAGACCCACGTTAGCCAGATGCACAAGGGGGCACATGCATCTGGAGTTCGTTTGCAGTGGCTGGAAGCCCTGGCATGCCCATTCTCTCTCTCTCTCTCTCTATCTGCCTCTCGCTCTCTCTGTCACTCTCAAATAAATAAATAAAAATGAACAAAAAAATTTTTAAAAAGAAGGTATAGCTAACAGTTGCCCTGGGCATGCCTGGGGGCATCCAGGGCATGGTGGGAGTTCAAGGGCATGGCTGAGGCTCAGAGCTGGGCAGAAGCAGAATCTGTAGTGCTAGAAACAGCATCATAGCTCCCAGGCAGAGGAGGGCTCAGCACAGGATAGTGCCTGGACCCAAAAAAGGCACTTCCGGCGCTCAGACCGTCAACCTGGACAGCATATCATCACAGAGCAAAAGTGCACACCTGGGTGCTGCCACAGAGCATGTCGGGGAGCTGGGAGATTTCTAAGAATTCAGAAGACATAATGGAAAAATTCCTACAAAGCAAATACCCATCCTTCTAGTTAGATAAAACTTCAGTTAAAGACTGTCACTGTGTGAGAGCAAACCCCCAGTATTTTTGTTAGAAGGTCCTGATATATCCATTGTGAACAGAGGAGACAAATTTAGAATTAATTTCATTATAAGTGAAGCCACACCAGTGGGATGTAGACAGATACTTGAGTCATGTATAAATCACGAAGCTATTTAAAGTTTCTCATATGACCTTCATGAATTTCAGGGGATATTGGAGGAAACTTGAACATATTGCTACATTTAAAATCAAGGAAACCAGAATTATGTGAATGTTTGTGTGATAAACTAACCCATTTTAGTAAATGACATTCTGCAAGGAACAGCAGTACAGGTATACTGACAGGCATGAAATTATTTTTTCAGAAATGCTTTTGACTGTGTTCCCAGCCTGCAGCCTGCTCTACAAAGTTGTTTCAACAGCCAGTAATGTTTCACTAACATCAAAAATCTTCTCACTTTCACACAGTGGTCACAGTTATTCAAGCTTGAGATGTATAAACCTCATCTGGTACTGCTTTCAATTCTATTAATAATAAATAAGTTGGAAGCATGCAAATTTTGATAAGCTAGTGGCCAATCAAGAAATTGCCAGGCATAGTGGCACACGCCTTTAATCCCAGCACTCAGGAGGCAGAGGTAGGAGGATCACCGTGAGTTCGAGGCCACCCTGAGACTACATAGTGAATTCCGGGTCAGCCTGGGCCAGAGTGAGACCCTACCCTCAAAAAAAAAAAAAAATCCATAAGTGATATTATTTATTACATTATGTTATATCAAGTTATGGCACAATCATGTATGTATATATTGATGTTATTATGTATGTCACTTTGTACATATTATTTTGTAAAGATATGTGATTTTTATGAGCAATTTTTATGATAGCTTTTTTTTGTTATTAAGTAGAAACTTTCTATGGACACACCATGTGCTGGTACCATTCTTTCCCTCCTCCATTCCACTGAAGGCCCTCCTCAGGGCGATTGCTGGCTTTCACCATGCGGTTGTGGGTTATGAGTTGTGACAGCAGCAGTCAGTCATTGTGTGTGGGGGTGGGGACAATGCCTCTGGATATTCCCTCCCACCCTGTGGCTCTTAAAAGCTTCCCACCCCCTCTTCCACAAAATTCCCTACGCCATGGTGGGTGTGTTTTAAGTCTACTTCAGTGCTGAGCTCTCAGCAGCTTCTGGAGTTCTGCTGTCATATGATTTGAGTATCCTTCGCTTCTGTCTCCATCACCCTGGCATAGGTTGTTATTAGCAAATTTTGTTTGCATTTGTGTACCTCCTCTTGTGAAGGTTAATTTTGTGTGTCTTCCTGACTAGACCATTGTCTTTTCCTGTTGTTGGACTTCAACTCATTTGAACTCAGACAGAAATTTACACCTTCAGGTCTAGGTCTTCAGTTGCCAACTACAGATCTTGGGGCATCTCAGCCTCCATACTTGTGTGAACCAACCCCCTATAAGAATCCATTTATCACTTATTTATCATCTATCTACCTAGCATATTTTAGCTACCATTTATCTGCCATCTACTATCAACCATCTATCTATCATGTATCTATCTCTATCCACCATCTACCTATCATTCATCTACCCATCATCTATTTATATCTGTCCATCATCTATCTACCTACCATCTATTTATTATCTACCATTAGTAATCTATTTGTATATTTTTAATCTTTTGGTTCCATCTCTGTGCAGCACCCTGACTAATCACATCTTGAGTTCTATAACTAATAAAATGTTTTGCATTTTAGCAACTGCATTTTCTTGTGCTTCTTGAATGAGCCACTCTTACCTGCAGTGGTCTGGCTATGGAAAGGTAACCAGCCCTGGGAGCAGATGTGATAGTGGCCTCTTAACACTGGTCCACTCCTTCCTTCTACTCCTGCAGGATGCCCAACACCTACAGTTGACCAGGAAGCACCCCTTCCTTGGCCCTTGCACCTTCCTCCCTCGACTAGCACCTCCTCTTCTCTGAACTCCCTTCTGGATCCAGTCTCTTCTTACTCTCAGGCATCTGTCCCATTGCTTGCCTACACAGCCTGGGAAGGAGGCCAGCACAGGGCATGCTGAGAATGCTGGGATGGAAAGGAGCTCAGATTATCCACTGAGGACAACATTCCTGAAAATCTGTGACAGAAGTGTCTGTCTGTCTTCTACGTGTGCCCTTGCTGGAGGTCCCTCTCTTCTCATTCTATGCTTTAATTCCAATAACATCACTCCCCCAAACTCCCCATTGGTCCTCATTTTCCTGCAGTGTCTATACCAAACTGGAAGCACATGCCAGCGAAAATTCTACATTCATTTCAAGTGTAGCTTAGGGACCCAATATCTATGAGTGAGTGTTGTTTCTAAGTATCTTTCTTGTCTGCATCGACCTGGCACAGGTGGCTTCTGGAGAGGTGTTGGGGTGGAATTCTTTTATCCTAAGCAACATTTATCACATTGGGTAGGATAAATGTCATCTTATTTCTCTTGAAAACCAACTCCTCCTGTTTTCCAAATTCATTAGCACAGTGGAATACTATCTTTCAGCCATCCTCATTATTTCCAAGGCTATTTGGCAAGGGAGCTCTCCACAGCACTTCCTGTTACTATCAGTGACTCCCCTAGCAGAACCTTGTGAGAGCAAAGTTGGGGCATGATTTCATGTAAGAATCACAGTCAAGGTATGGAAAAGACTAAGGACACTGGAATAGATGTGGCGTGCCTTTCAGTTAGAGTGTGAAAATCCTTACTCTTCTACTTTTTACTTAAGTTGTGTATGTATATGTGTTTGTGCATGGGGGAGTGAATGTGTGTGCTGGGCTCTGAGTGTGTACAAGCATGCATATGTGAGTCTGAGTGTGTGTGGTGTGTGTGAGATGGGGTCTTAGTGCATGTCTGTGTGTGAGTTCATGTGGAGGCCAAAGAACAGCTCAGACGTTCCTTGAGTGCCACCCACCTCATTTTTGAGTCAGGGTGTCTCTCCGGGCTGGAGTTTACCAATCAGCCTTAAACTGGCTGCTTAGCAAACCCCAGAAATCTGCCTGTCTCTACCACCCCAGTGCTGGGATTACAAGTGCTTGCCACCACACCGGGCATTTTTATGTAGGTGCTGGAGCTCTCGCTCTGGTGCTGATGCTTGCAAATTAAGCACTTTGCCCACGAACCATCTCACCCCCATCTCCGTTTTAGTGTTTCCTGCCACAGGCCTCTGAGACATGCAGTTCTTTGATGTAGTCTTTTAATGTTTTGATCTCAGGCAGCAAACTTCCCAGAGGGAAACTTGATGCCTGGAGGTCCCACTGTTCTGACTAATGATGCCCCTGAAAGATCAGCTCACTGGGAGCCTAGGGCACAGTAGTTTTCTTTGAGTTCCTTCCTCTCCATAAGGTCTGGGAACCTTAATGGTCCCAATGACTATATCCAAAGCTCCCCCAGAAAGGGAAATCAACACAATCAAACTGCATGCAGGCTTCCCTCTGAAGTGGGTGCTCACCTGCATGCCTGAGTCAGGAGAGGGGGCAAGCAGGTACGTTCAGGGCCCGAACAAGGTAAGGCCAGGTCACTTGGAGGCGAGGTCAAGGCCTTTCGCAAGGGAGTCCCAGTACTCTGACTTCCTGGTCAGGGGGAAGGGAGTATTAATTAACCAAAGACACACCCAGCACTTGAAGCATCCCCACCTGCCTGTGATAGACAGCTCCCAGCTCCCTAGTGCAGTATCACCTATTAGAACCACTAGATTTTGTGGTTTTTTTTTTTTCCTTTTCCAACCAGGTTAATCACACTGAAAAAATTCTGAGGGCCCTGTGGGAGGGGGCCTGTAGCTGGGTACTCATCAAGCCAGCTGAATGGGAGAGTCCCCCTGGCACAATGAACTGGAGCACTGTAGGGGTTGTGAGTGGCATCCTCTACTTTTCTTAGCCTGTACCTGCCAGGCAGCCGAGCATTCCCCAGATGCCTCCTGGACACGCACTGTTCTCCGCAAGTCTTACTTGAAAATGAAAACCATCACGCACCAAACAGAATCTCCCTTCTGCCTGCTGGCCTGTGCTCCCTGCACCTCTGGAGAATTCGACCTTGCTGCTCATTTCCTGGCACTCCTTCCACAGAGGGTCAACTTCCTGCCTGACTTTTCCTTCCTAAGGGCTCAAAAAGAACTCGCATACTCACCTTTGGTGTATGACAGCATGGAGCCAGGGCTACCTCCCCTCACTTACCTCCCGATAGAAGATCTGCCTGGGTCATCTGTCCATGTTGCCAGGGTCTGGCTGGCCAAGAATGTTCACTCTCAGTAGGACCTTCTCTGAAGCTTCCTTGTTCACTGAGGTTTATGAGCCATTCTTCCCATGCACTCACAGAATCTCACAGAAGGTGGCTGATTTAACACATGTCACCATGTAGCCCTCATTGCCTGGATGAGCTACAAACTCCCTTCTCTAGTATTGCTAATCCCTTGGCAGCTCCAGCATGGCGAGCACATCTATTCTGCACCCCAATCCAATTCTCAGGGAATACCCAAGCCTCACAGTTGCTTTGCTAGGGACAACACTATTGCTCATCTTGGCTGATGGATCATCTGCCAATGGCCCTGGCTTTATGAGCCATTCTTTGACCCTGGAACTGGAAGCCCTGGGTTTCACTGGTCCAGGCTCTCACCCTACATCTCGCCATCTTCCCCCAGCATAAACCAGAAAAGAAGTTCCACGAGCCCCTGTCATACAACCCAGCATAGAGCTCAGGGCCTTTAAAGGAGATAAGACCTGAGCATTGACCTCAGTGAGGATTAATGCAGACCTGGACAAGCTTTTCACATTTCTCAAATTAACCTTGGTTTAGTTTCTAGTTATTTTGTTAAAATTGTTCATCTCTCTCTGTGCCTCAAGTTTTTATTTCTGGAGAACCCTCCTGTCCTGTGTGCAAGGCAGTGTGTGCCTGTGTGTGTGTCAGGAGTGGGGATACTGCTACACAAACAATAGGCATGTTTGATAAAGGAAGACAACTGCTCAGCCAAGAAGCCATAAAGATAATTGTGTCCTCCAGGCCAGGGTCACTTACCACTCACTAAGATTCATAAGTGACCTGTGGCAAGCCTGATGTGATTTGACCTGAGAACGTAGCAGCGCCTGCACCATGTGGGCATTTTGATCATTTGGGGCAGGAAAGGCAACTTGACTCCCATCTTCAGAGAAGCTATATGTCTGTTCGATTAACCTGGACTTTCACTGAAATTAATTAACATGACTTAGAAACCGTGAGGTGATATAAAGCATGTCTGCAAGAAAGCCAGTTTGAGGTGCTAATTGAAGTGAACTTAGCACTTTACAAATCAGAGACTGAGTAGGCCAGAGTGTGGCTTGTTGATTGCTGATGCTAACACTCAGCAGACACTTGGTGCAAAGCTTGTGTGACCCCATTAGGCTGGCAGAGCCTGGGCATGATATTTTAATAATGTGACCTTCTTGTCACAGCATGATTTTCTGTGTCCCTACTTTAGCAGTCCCTGTTGGTACCAGTGTTTCTTGATTGCTGATTGCTTAATGATATTTAAGGACATGGATCCTTTCTCCTTAAGGTGGAACCTTACATGTCAAAATCTCTTCAGAGACAAGAAGGAACTCTACACATGCGTATGTGTATGCATGTGTACACATGTATACGTACATATATATAATGTATGTGTGTGCATAAGAACAGAAATTCTAGAACTGAACTGCATGATCTCCAAGTCTTAGTGGAAATGTCTCTTAGCATGGAGACCCACCTTCCATGGAGCTCTGCTATAGAATTTGTATAGGGGAAGGCTGCGCACCCTAAATTGCTACAAAGGTAATTTAGGCCTGGGGAAGGAGAGCAGGTTGTAGGTTCAGATAAGCTCTTCCCAGGTCCACAAAACCATTTTCTTCTCTCCTGCCTTTGAGTAGAATGGCTTCTTCCCTTCCATAAGTCATTTGTGGGTATGTGTGGTTTTTTGTTTTTTTTTTTTTAGGAACCATGTTGAAAGAAAAACCATTTTATAATCGAAGATTCACTTATAGCTAAGTTTTGCTAGAATGTATGCATTTGCAAGGATGACCTCGGGTGCTGTTCCTCAGGTATTAGCCACATCCTGTGAGGCAGGGCCTTTCATTGGCCTGGAGGTCACCAGGAAGGCCAGTCCGGCTGCCTACAGAGCCCCAGGGATCCTCCCCAGCATGCCCAAGGATTGTGCACATGGGCCTCTGAGACATTTTAAGAGCTTGACAGTTTCATTGGCTCAGCAGACAGGAAGGGATAAAGGGCTCTTGGTAGGTAGTTATATTCTAGAGTGCCCCAAGATGGAGACTTAAGATGGTGAAGAGGGTTGTTCACTTCCTACTTCTCCCCTGCATAAGTGAATTTCCACTGGTGGGTTCCCTTGGCCGGCTTTCTAGTACCTGCACAATACTGGATTGTCATGGACCAACCAGCACATTTGTTTTGTTGTGTGAATTGACCGATCATGGACTCTGGAGGGGCTTTGAAAAGCTAGGCTTCCCTTGGGCAGTGAATCTCCGGTCTTCTCCTCCATGAAGACTGTGTGTTTTCTCTGCCTACTTGACATTTTGCTTTAAAATAATTTTTGCTGTCTTAAACTCTTTCCTGCTTTTTATATCTTTAATGAGCAGAGAAAATGAACCACAACTCCTAGATGGCAACACTCCCAACATGACCAGCTTGGTCATCAAATTCAGGTCTTCATGCCTTCAAGGCAAGCACTATACCCTACACTCTATACCCCACACTAAGCTATCTCCCCATGTTCTGGATTCACTATTTTCAAAAATGACTGGGTCCAATGGAAGCACCACTCCAGTTTCAGGTGTGGAGTAGCAGAATTTTCACACTCAGAGCTGACTTGTGTCCGGCTGTCTGCCTCCAAGTGCAGGCATGGGGAGGAAAGCTCACTGCTGAAAATGAGCTTCAGATCCACATGTTCTGAACAAAACGTGTGTCCCCGAGCCATCAGGGGCAGTTCTGAATTTGCAAGGCCATTTTTTTTTTGCTTTCTGTATTTATCACATACCAGTGGAGACACTGGGACAACTAGTGGTGACTTGTAGTTTACATTCCAGCCCAGTATGCTAAAAGGCTCCAGGATGAGGCATGGAGCCAAGGAGACTGCAAGCCTGGGGGACCCACCTGTCTCTACCTCCCTAGCATTGGGGTTTCAGGTATATATTACCATGCCCAGATTTTACATATGTGCTGGGGATCCAAACTCAGGTCCTCATACTTGGGGAGTGAGCCTTTCCCCCAAGCCTTCTAGGCACAAATGTTAAGGCAAAGAGTTACAAAACCAGGGACCTTTCTGGAATTATCAGGAGAAAGGATGGAAAATGCTTCACATTTCTCAGTATTATGTTCAGAAGTGGATACAAACCCCCCTAGCTCATAAAAATAAGGTAGAGAGGAAGCAAAAAGGATGCTTGGCGTCAACCTCTGGTCTCCATATGCAAGTGCACACAAGCATTCTTTTATACATGTGTGCCCATACACATGCAAACCACAAACATGACACATAAAGACACATGCATCAAAAAAATTATGGCAAAAAAGTGAGCCACAAAGAGAAATGACTACCTTGGCTGTGAGCCTCAACACCAGTGGGAGATGATGCTGGGAAGGTGTGAGGGCGAGGAGAGGGAGATGGGAGTTGCAAAGCAGAAAGCCCAGAAGCTCTGCAGGGAACCAGGGGCTTGTAGCGTCTGCTGGGGTACCTGGGGGAGAAGGTGAGGTGTCTGGAACACTGATGCAGTGGTGGGCATATGAAATGAGGATGGAGAATTTTTATTCTGTTCCCAGATCCAGCTAAGATTAGAATACGCTTGTGTGCTTGCTGTGGTCTTAAGTAACCACGAGACTGTCTCAGCACAGCAGTATGCAGGACAGATATGAGGGCAGAAGCCACTTCTTGTTTTCAAGGATTAAAGGAGCCTGGGGGTCCCCCAAGTCATCCTGGAGAGTCAGTGGAAAGACCCGAAGTGTTACAGATGTGGGCTTTTCCCATGAGTCCTTGAGTCCTGGAAGCTGATTTAGGTGATGAAAAGAAGAGGGTCCAAGTTCATGGATGATCCACTCATCAAACAGCTAACCTTCCAGTGATTTCCCCAAGTTTTCTTCTTAGCCTTTGGTACTAGGAATGGCTCTTATGGCACATTATCAAGTACCTTTGTGTGCATGTTTTGTGTGTGTGTGTGTGGTGTGGTATGGTGTGTAGGCCAGAGGTAGACCTTGGGTATTCTCCCCAATCACAATTGCTCCCCACCATGTTCATTGAGACAGGGTCTTTCACTGAAATCAGAGCTCACAATTCTGCTTCTAGCTAGAGATATTGCCCTAGAAATCCTCCAGCCTCTGCCTCCCCAGCACTGGGATGACAGGCATGGACCATCAAGCCAGCATTTTTGTGGTTGCTGGAGATCCAAGCTTGGATCTTCATGCTTACACTGCCAGCACTTTACCCACTGGGCCATTTCCCCAGCTGCACAAGTCCTTTTTATAACTTTGGTTGTTCTCCTTCCAAATGAGAGTGGGAAGCAGGATGTGGTGGTGCATGCACGCCTTTAATCCCAGCAGAGGTAGGAGAATTGCTGAGAGTTCAAGGCCACCCTGAGACTACAGAGTGAATTCCTGGTCAGCCTGAGCTAAAGTGAGACTCTACCTTGAAAAACAAACAAAAAACAATAGTAATAACAATAACAACCAAATAAGAGTGGGGTTAGATGTCTGTCAGGTCATAAATGGAAATAGGAGCCAGACATGAACTAATCTAAAGCAATCCAAGCCTGAGGGACACCAGCAAGGCACCAGATACACTGTGCTGAAGGCCCCCAGAGCAAGATCCAGGAGGTGTGGTTCCCCAAGAAAGATGCTGAAAGAGTGCTAGCCTCATCTGTAATGCTCTTTGTTTGAAGCAATCTGGACCTTTAAATTTTTAATGTATATTAAATTAATAATATATAGTATATCAGGTTATACTCATTTATCCCTTTGCCCCTGCTCCTGTTTCCCTGGGGACCCTCCTCAGTGGGATTACGGTATCACTGTGGGGTCATGAAAGCCCGCCTCAGGATATTCCTACTGTGGTGGTTTGAATGGATGTCCCCCAATAGATTCAGGAGTTTGTTAAAAGCTTGTACGTTGGATCCCCAGTGGCCTGGCCATAGGAGGTGTCACTGTGGGTGGGTCCTAGCGTCCAGCCCTAAGGTGTTGGAGTGAATCCCAGTCTAAAGACACATAAAGTGCCCAAGCTTTGCCAGGAGTTCCTGAAGCATGCTTGCTTGTGCTGGTGTGTTGGTGGTGGCTGTCCTCTCTGCTTAGGCCTGTAAAAGGGGGCAAACTTTTTCTGCCACTATGGAATTTCCCCTGGATCTGTAAGCTTCAAATAAATTTCCTTGCTCCCATAACCATGACAGATTTGGAAGTTTGTCCCAGCAATGTGTGGCTGTCTACTACACCTACCTACTCCGTGGCTCTAACAATCTTTCCACCCCCCTCTTCTGCAGTGTTTCCCGAGCAAGACATCAGAATACCATGCTAGAACCAAAAGGGAAACTAGCTCTTTCCTGGCCAGCCCTCGTAGTGCTGGGGAGCCCTATGGGAGCCAGTGGATGACAATGGTCACCAACAGCATGAAGAAGCAGGGGACCTTGCAGACTATGAAATCAATTAGCCAGACAAGAAATACACCTTGGTGCATTAGTGACATGCAGCCTCTGCTGGTAATCAACTGGTGTCTGATTGGACATGAGGCCTGCCCAGTGGAAGAGAACACCTATCTGTTAATGGAAACCAAGTCAGAATCCCATGGTCAGGAAAGTCATAGACTGGAAGAGAGAAGACCCCTGTCCTCTCTGGAGAAGAAGAGTGGGTTTGCACACAAAAATGTCTCTCCAATAACTGTGTAATCTTTTTGATAAAGACATACATACAGTGAAATTGTTAGCATATGGAGTAATGATAAGTTGCCAGGTTCTCAAAGGGGGATGTGGTGGCTAATCTCTGGTTGTCAACTTGATAGGACTTAGAATCACCATGGAAACAAAGTTCTTAGCATGTCTACTAGGGATTTTCAGTTTAGCCTCCACCTGAACTGTGGACAGTACCATCTCATAGGAATTCTGGGCTGAGTAAAAAGGAGAGAGCTAGCTGAGCAACAACAGTCATCTCTCCCTACTTCCTCTCTGTTGATATGACAAGGTGACACTGGCTTCCTGTTCCTGCCATGCTTTCCCCATCATGACAGACTCTACCCTCTGGAATTATAAACTGAAGTAAACCTTTCTCCCTTAAATTGATTTTTGTCAATATTCTGTCCCAGCAACAGGAAAGTAACACAGGAGAGAAATAAAAACAGGGTCTAGGAATATATGGAAAGGCTGATGTGAAAAAGAGGCTGGGAAGCAAAGTTCCACCTCAGTAAAACCAAGGGGAAATAGCACAGTTTCAACTCCACAGTCACTCTATGTTGATAAAGAATAATCACAAAACATCTTCAATCCCAGCACTCGGGGGGCAGAGGTAGAATTGCTGAGAGTTTGAGGCCACCCTGAGATACATAGTAAATCTCAGGTCAGCCTGGGCTAGAAGGAGACCAAGCCATGGAAAACAGAACAAAACAAGAATAATCAGTGCTGACAAATACAGCAAATAAAACAGATTTTCCTTAGGAGTTACTGCTATAGGAGCAAAGAGAGTTTGATGTAGATATCAATTCCAAACATAAGGTAGAGTCAGAATTAATATCTGAGAGGTAATGTGGAGGGAGGGGTCAGAGGATGGAAAGTTACATAGAGAAAATAAGAGAGGCAGCGGGGAGGGCCTCTGATTAGCCCTGCCAGGTTCCTTGCTGAGGGCGGGTCAGGATGCGCAAATATCACTGTCACCTGAGCAGAAGTCGAGACTGATGAGCTGTGGAGGAGGCTGATGGCAAGATTCTTGCTGTGACTCAGTCAGTCAAACCTGACGTGGACAGATGCCTGGAAACAGAGCACTGGGGAAGAGTTAAATATCCCAAAGCATGTATATTTTTTTTTGCATATTTCAAGTTGATTATTAAGAAAAGCTACAGACCTCTGCATTTGTAAGTATAGCCCCTAAAAGCTGTTTTATTTTAAATAAAAAGAAATGTAGGGTTGGAGAGATGGCTTAGTGGTTAAGGTGCTTGCCAGAGAAGCCCAAGGACCTAGGTTCAACCTTCCAGAACCTATGTGAGCCAGATGTATATGGTGGCATACGCATCTGGAGTATGCAGTGGCTGAGGCCCTGGCATGCCCATTCATTCTCTCTCTCTCTCTCTCTCTCTCTCTCTCTAAATAAGTAAATAAATATTAAAATGAAATGTATTTTGCATTAGTGAAGTCAATAGCCAATATAAGGAGAGGCATTCCTCCCTTCCCCTTTGTTTGAGACAAGGTCTGTTGTTCTCCACAGCATATCTCAGACTGCCTGGCCCATGAGCTTCTAGGGGTTCTCCTGTCTCCACCTCCCATCTCCTCATAGGAGCACTGGGACTTCAGACACATGCTGCCAGTTCCAGGTTTACATGACATCTGTGAATTCAAACACAGGTCCTCACACTTGTGCAATAAGCACTTTATCTACCTAGCATCTCCACCACCTGGCAGAAGGCAACCTCAGGTGTCAATTTTCACCTTCCACCTTGTGAGCAGGTCTGTTACTCACATATGCTAAGGGTAGCTGGTCTGTGCACTTTTGGGGGCTTTGCCCGCCTCTGCCTCGCATCTCACTCCAGCTGTGCTGGGACGGCAAATGTGTTACAGTACTGGGCTTTACGTGGGTTATGGGGATCTGTCTCAGGTCTCCACACTTGCACAATAAGCACTTTACTTACTAAGCCATCTCTCCAAGCCTATTTTGTGCTGTTATGATTAAATACTTCTGACTGGATAATTTATAGAGAACAGAAATTTCTTTCTTTTCATTCTGGAGGCTGAGGAGCCCAACATGAAGTGTTAGCATGTGGCTAGGCTGTCCTCCTGCACCATAACGTGGAGGGTGCCAGACCAAGCATGCCAGCCAGACTTCTCTCCTCTCCTTATAGAACCCTCATAGGAAACCCACCCTTATCTAGCCCTAGTTACCTCCTAAAGACCTGCCTGTAAATGCCATCAACAAATGACTGAGGACCATGTTTCAAGCACCCCACCACAGAGAACACATGATGTGGTCATCACAATGGCTGGAAGGAAACTACTGCCTGTGTTTCCAGCTGTAAACGTGATGCTCACAGCTCTACCTTCACTTAGGAGAGGCCTGCATAGAGACAACATGTGCTGCCCGCATATACCTGTTGATGCTACTTTTTATGTCACTAAGACAAAAAAGTCCTGGCTGAAACCAACTTATAGGAGGAAGGATTTATTTTGGCCAATGTTCTGGAAGGTTCAGCCCATGGCCTCAGAGCCCCATGCTCTCTGGGGAAAACTGTGGTAGAGGACAGCCATTGAGATTCAGAAAGCAGAAAGAAGGGAACACCAATGGTGACGAGGTTTCTCCTTCATCCCTTTTGACTCGTCCTCCAGACTATGCCATGGATGGTGCCACCCGCACTCAGAGTGGGTCTCCCCTTCAACTAATTATCTCCAGGAACACCTTCACAGACACCCCCAGATGTGTGCCTCAGTCTCCTAGGTGATTCTAAATCCAGTCAAGTTGACAATGAAGACTTCCCACCACTGCACCCAGTAGACAATTTCTACAACAAAATTCAATTTCTGTTTTTTAATTTCTAAGAGATTTTATTTATCTATTTAAAAGTGAGAAAGAGGGAGGGAGAGAGAGAGAGAGAATGGTCACACCAGGGCCATCAGCCACTTCAAACAAATTCCAGATGCATGTGCCACCTTGTGCATCTGGCTTACATGGGTCCTGGGGAATTGAACCTGGCACTTTGGCTTTGTAGATAAGTGCCTTAACCACTAAGGCATCTCTCTAACACCAAATTTAATTTCTTTCTTTCTTTGTTTGCTTCTTTTTTCTTTCTTTCTTTCTTTCTTTCTTTCTTTCTTTCTTTCTTTCTTTCGTTCGTTCTTTCCAGGTAGGGTTTCACTCTAGCCCAGCCTGACCTGAAATTCACTATGTAGTCTCAGAGTGGCCTCAAACTCACAGCGATCCTCGTACCTCTGCCTCCTGAGTGCTGGGATTAAAGGTGTGTGCTACCATGCCCGGCTTTCATTTCTTTTAATTACTTGGCAGAAGCCTGAGCTCAGAAGACTGAGTTGTTGAATGGAGTCTGTGGTTTGCTTAGCTGAGAAGAACAGCACAGTGTCAGAAACCAGGTCAGGCGGGAGACGATCTAAAGCAGGCCCCTGTGTCTGCCAGGGCCCTGGAAGAAGAACAAAATGGTCAACATTACCTTGTTCTCTCTTGTTTTCAGATACTTCTCTGCAAGGGCCACAAGTTTACATTATTAATCTACAGAGAAAAAAATAACCATAGTAACCGTGCCGACAGCAGATTGGTGGGAGAATGTTTTTGCAGCCTAACTAGCTGCAGGGAAGCATTGATTGTTACTAAGTGTTCAATTGCTTTTGCAGTCTGACATGTCAAATGTCAGAACCTAGCTGGGAAATCTAGTTTTGTGAGTTTGAGTAATGTTATGTTTGTTTCTTTGTTGCTATCTGAATATATTGTAACAGTTTCTTTTCTAACACTTCCTACTTTGCTTTGTGTATGCTTATTATCTTCTGTTAGCATGGATTTTTAGAATGTATAAGCTTATCACATTGTAAAGAGGATAAAAATTGTATAAGCTTGCTTTGTAAAACTCAGTACCCTGTCAAATTCTCATTGAACTCAGAAATAAAATTGACTATGAGCACTTAATCCTTTTGGCCCACTCAGAATCTCAGTACTGTCTTGAATGATAGAATTTTGGTTCTAGAAGACTCCTTTGAGATGATTTGAACCATCTCTTTTGTACATATGACTTTTGTCAATTCTCCATGGAAAAGACTGTTTAACCATAACATTATATTTCTGTTTCCCAAACTGAACAACTCCAGGGTAGGCATTTATATTTATTACACATGTGATCATAAGACTGAGTTTAACTTATTGTATTTTGGCAACCTTTTGTCACAGAATGCCCTCGTATACCGGTTTCCTTCCAGACACTGAAGATCTGTGGAACCTGGGAGTGGGAAGCAATGGTGGCAGTAATAGAGCCCAGGCCCCCACTTTCAACTGTAAACACTGTGTGTTGCCGTTACCTTCAAGTTGCTGGACAAATCACCTGACTAAAAGCAGCTGATGGAAAGGTTGTTTATTTGGGCTGACAGTTTCCAGGGGAAGCTCCATGATGGCAGGAGAAAGATGGTGGAACAGAGGCTGGACATCACCTCTGCCTCAACAGGTGGCAAGCAGCAGCAGGAGAGTGAGCTGAACTCTAGCAAAGGGGAAGCTGGCTGTAACACCACCAACCCCACCCCCAACAGCGCACCTCCCCCAGCAGGGCTCTACCTCCCATAGTGCCATCAGCTGGGGATCAAGCATTCAGAACACGAGTTTATGAGGGACGGCTATTTCAAATCACCGCACTGGGTTTGCCCAAAGTCTGTCAAGATACTGGATGTGGTTGAGCTCCTGCCTAATCGAAGGTTGCAACTCGACAGAGAAGTGAAGCACAGTACAGGGGAGAAAGGGAGGAGGCATTAGAGTGGGAGAAGAATCTTTCCAGGTGGAAGCCAGGGATTGCGTGACATCACTCTGAGTGTCTACCACAGAGGAAGCCTGCAGAGCAAGAGACACAGTCTTGCTGCAGACAAGAGAGCACAGAGACATTGCAGAGTACCTATACAGCAAGCAGAAAGAACCTTCTTGCTTCGTGACCTTCTTTAGACAAGGGGCATGGCAAAACTTACCCTTCAGCAGCAATAAGCCTAAGTGTCAGGTTGGCTTTCCAAGCCTTACCCAAAGCCATTTTCCATGTCAGAAATACAGCTGCCCTAGAAAACCGTGTGTAGAAGAGAACTCAAGATGAGAACCTGGCTGACCTCGTGGCCAGCACCAGTGCCACAGTGTGGATCCCCGGGAAGGAGTGATGGCCAGCCTGCATCTTTGCAGCTGCTGATGCCACATGACACAGTGACGTGCCCTCCCTGAGCCACGTTTCTGAGTCTGGATCCATAAAACTGGGAACAAAGGAAATGACAGTTTTATGCTTTTAAATGGAAAGGCTGTTATGCAGCACTGGAGTTTTGTCAAGAAAGACATTTTGGTGGCCAGGAAGAGCATGCACTTGCCAAGGGGGCATTAAGAGCCGTGTGCATACAGTAGAGGAGCTATGGGCCCATCTGGGCTTTTCTCCTTCAGGAGAGAAGTGGTGCATTCTTCTAGGAGAAGTTAACCACAGGGCTCTTCAGAACGGTGGCGGATTGAGGCCTTGACGGTGGGGCGGATGTACAACAAGATGCCTCAGCCTCCTGAGAACAGAGCTGTACAATCCGAGGAACGTGCAGAGGTTACTCACAGGTACTCACTTTTGCTCTTTCAAACCGAGGAGTGGGGCCAAAACTGTATGACTGTTTACGCTTTCTCCAAAAGGCCTCCAGGCAACAAGCAAAACAAAAGACAAACCTGAGGCTAGAAAAAGGGCCTTTGGGTTTTCTTTTGCTTATAGATGATTGATCTTGAAAAGGCCAGCAACACAAGTGAGGAATCCTTGTGGGAGGTGCACCCTCAACACAGGGACATGAAACAGTGCCTCTAGAGCCAGAGGCTGTGACCTGAGCTTGTCTGTCTTCATACTTCAGAGTGGGCTTGACAAAATGCCCTTCTACACACCCATTAAATGGCAGTGTTGCACAAAATCATGGCATGCAAGTCAATTGTCACTCTACACCAGCCCACAATGGTGGTCTGTTTAGCAAAGAGATTTTGTTCACAAGAAAATATGTGCTCAGGACACCCTCTACCCATCCATATCAACTTACTAGGTTAAAAGATAATTTTGTCATTTTTTTGAGGCATATTCTTGCTATGTAGCCTAAGGCTGGTCTGGAACTCACTTGAAGATTCTCCTACCTTCCAGGTTGTATTCTGCTAATGTAACATTGGAAGGGGCCTCCTGAGGCTTGTAAGTTTCTTGAGAGTGTCATGAGGAAGTAGAATAGCATAAGGGGAAGCTGAGTCATGGTGAGACTTACAAAAGGCATTCTAGGCCTCTGTAGTGGTTCCAGTGAGAGATGGGGGTACATGACACAGCGGAGTATGTACGGACAAAGAAAGTGAAGTCTGAGGGTTTTTTTTTGCATTCACACATATGTATGTATGTTTGCCTGTGTAGGGACACATAAGGGTGTGTGTGTGTGCGCGCGTGCACACTTGCACACATGTGCACTTGTGAGGGTATCTCCCTCATCTCTCTCCATCTTATTTGTTGAGATAGGGTTTCTCACTGAACCTGGATCTCTCCTCTTCTGCCTGTCTAGCTAGCCTGCTTGTCCCAGGTATCCCCCTGATTCTACCTCCTGACAGCTGGGATTATAGGCAGGCTGCCACCAAAGCTAAAGGGCATTTACATAGGTACTGGGGACTGGAATTCTGGTCCTCATGCTTGTGTGGGAAGTGCTTTATCCACTGAGCCACCTCCTTAGCCCAAGATCTGAGATTTGATCCTATTCATGCCCCTGTCAAGTTGGTAGTTTCTTGCCACAGTATGGCAGATAAGCTGACCTAAGACCCAGGCTGCAAAGTCAGAAGCTAGAGAGGCTCCTGTGCTGGCTCCCATGTCCACGTTCTGACCCCACGTGGGGGGGGGGGGCATCAGAGGACATATAACACAGGGACCACAGAAATAGGCAGCAGTGAACTTCAATGGGGCTTTTGTCTGTGTTATTTGCTCTTTCCCCCTCTGTGGAGATGACATTGTACCCTAGATCAGGCTGTGGCTTAAACAGAGTGGACTTTGCCAGGCATGGTGGCACAGGTCGTTAATCCCAGTACTGGGGAGGCTGAGGTAGGAGGTTCACTGTGAGTTCAAGGCTAGCCTGGAATGAGACCATATAGTGAATTCCAGGCCACCCTGGCCTTGAGTGAGATCCTACCTCAAAAAAAAAAAAAAAAAAAAAAAAAAGCCTTTAATCCCAATACTCGGGAGGCAGAGGTAGGAAGACCACCGAGAGTTTGAGGCCACCCTGAGACTACATAGTGAATTCCAGGTCAGCCTGAGCTAGAGTGAGACCCTACCTGAAAAAAACAAATAGGGGGGCGGGCTTTCTTCATTTTTCTGTTCTGCTGTCAGACGTCTTTGAAGGCAGGTTTCTAGCCTCTGTGCCAGGATGTGCTGCCTATCAGTGTAAAGGAGACTGTTTTATTCAAATATATCCTTTGCTCAAGGAGGGATGAACTTGGAAACTGCAGCCTAGATGTGGTGGGGAATCAGCAGAAAGTGGCAGAGAAGAGCAAGTTGGGGCAGGGGAGAAGACAGGAGAGATGACAGTGACCCCAAGCAGGGATGACACCTTCTCTTCTTCATCTACTGTGTGTGAAATCTGCCACCTGAGTTATGCTCTCTAAGCCTCAGTTTCCCTTTCTATCAAATGTGGATGAGTGCGAACAAATGCACAGTCACCCTGATCTCACTCGTCTTTCTGTCCCATGCACTCACAGTAGCAATGATCAGCCCGACTCATAGTTGACTGCAGAACACAATGCACATGAAAAACACTTGAAGCCATGTGTGGCGGTGGGTGCACCTTTAATCCCAGCACTCTTCATGGCCAACTGGGGACTACAAAGTGAGTGCCAGGTCAGCCTGGAGGAGAGTGAGATCCTACCTTGAAAAAAAAGTAGAAAACAAAAAACCACTTGCTGGCTGGGGAGACAGCTCATAGGTAAAGCGCTTTCCATGCCTCTGTGAGGACCTGAGTTTGGACCCACAGTGCCCATATAAATTCTGGGCATGGTGGTATGTACCTGTAATCCTGGTGCTCTGAGGCAGAGACAGGAGGATTCCTAGAGCTTGATGGCCAGCTGGTTTAGTCAAATTCCTGATTCCAGGTCAAGTGAGAGATAGCATCTCAAACAATAAGGTAGAGAGTAATTGAAGAAGACGCAGAACGTCAACCTCTGTCTTCCACATGCACATTACACATGTGCACATGCGCCCCCCTACACATTGGCCCAGACACACATATGAGCATGTGCATTATACACACATTTACATACACATAAACATGTAAAAAATCCTTTGAGTTGGAAATTAGTAGCTATTCTAGTAACTAAAACATTGTACCAAATGAGCAGTTGTAGACTTACCCTAATTATTGTATTAAACAAACAGTCGTACACTTTCTTTAGTTATATTAAATAGTTGCAGACTTACCCATAATTATTTGATAAATCTTAACCACACTGAAATTCTTAAATCTCTGCAAGAATGCATTAAACAATTTTCTTTGTAGAAATAACTTCCCCTGCTCTTCTTTACTATAAAACGTTAAAGCCAGATGATCCAAAGATGGTAATTCTTCATGAATAATGCTTTTGAGGTAATTAATGTATTTCTAAGCCTGAAAATATATCTTTTTAGAGTTAATTTAAGATGGAATAGAAATGATTCATTCTCCCTGCATATAGAAACAAACAAAAACTAAAGAAAAACTAAAGCAAAGGGGATTCATGCAGACCAAAAGCAGGATGCAGGCACAAATCCAAGTATAACTAGGATAGTCTGTCAAATACATGACGTTTGGGCCAAATTGAAGGCATTTACTCCTAGCAGAAACATGTCCATAGATCAGAAAGAGTGGGTATGTCACTTCTGAATGCCCCAAACTTCTATTCCTTTACTGTCATTGCAGGACCTGGAGCCTCTCTTAACCCTGAACTTCAAGACATCAAAGGGGAGAAGGACTGTGTAGAAACAGATTGCTGTCAGCAAGGTGGGAGAGACAAGTGAATGACTCTTGGCTCTATAGCCATCAATCCCGCCAGAGCTCAGCTGCTCTATTACGCAATTGCTTAATGCTGCTCAGAAGCACATGCTGCCTGGTCCTTCGTGGTACAGCACTATTGGCTCATAAAGAATCTGCCGCAGAGGACGAAAGGATACCTGTGATTGCATTACAGCCCAGAAGACGAGGAGGTAATCTGACATATCTGCTGAGATGTTGCACACAGTGTCAACATTCCCTTGATGCTGATTTTCCTTCCAGCTTCCAGAAACACACGCCCCACAGAAAACTCCTTCCTTAGTGTAGTAGACAGAAAAGTGCCACCAGGGATACGGGCTTACATGCAGATCCATTAATGCAACCAAAACACAAGAACTAATATCCAGGTACACTCCTATGTACTGTACAAGAGACAATGGATCTTCCATTTCAGAAGAGCCTCTCTCTGCTGCACAGACAAAAACAAAGTGATTAGTGAAGCCATTCAAGCTCTCACGCTCTCCCATCAACACTATGGATAGCATCCTTCTGCTGGGTTGCCAGTAAGGCCATCTGTGACTGGGGTCCTAGCCAGTAGAATATTCTGGAGACCCTCCAGTTGAGCTAAAGGCTGCTTATCCCGCTGCCAGTAGGCCCCACTGTCAAGTAATATCTATGGTAACCCTTCCATCCCACAGGCTAGAGGCTTCTGCCAACCCATAGGCTTCCTGATTGCTGAATAGCACACATCCTTAGGGAGCACTCAGTAGCCCTCTGAAACATACAGCATGTGACTCCTGGCTGCAAAATAATCTCAAAACTAGGTATTCATTAGATTACTGAGTCAGGAATTTTCCACAATGAAACAAAAATATACTTAGCAAAGTAAGCAACACTTGGATTAACTGGAGTCTTTTAATTCATGGAAAATGCTCTAGAATGTTCCAATGCCTCTCCTGCAAGTCACCTAGGATGAGACTGTCTAGACTGTCCCTGTGGAGGGGAGGGGCGGTGTCCATGGAGAGTCTCTGTGTTAGCAAGAATGCTTCAGAGAGGCAGAGCCAATGGGAGAGAGGTGGATACAGGTTAGATAGGAGAGGTGTGAGAAGGGCTGGGGACACTGAGGCATCCCATGATAGGACCTTTATCCGCTAGAGAGCCAGGAAAGCCACTCGTGTAGCTCATTCCAAGCCCAGGGGCCTCAGAACCAGGGAAGATGGCTATGTTGGCAAAGCACAGGAGGGATGGACAAGGGGACTTTTATATTGTATAAGAACACACTTCTATTTCATAATATAAAAATGAATTTGCATGTTTGCAGGGACACACTCCTGGTCTGTTTGTTCTGAGTTAACCTTTTACCTAGATGGTGTCTCAGAAGGAACAGGAGATTTCGTGGTCCTGGGAGTTTGAAAGACCAATTGAAGGGGGGCGAATGTAGAGAACGAGGGAGAGACAAAGTGAATATAGATAATGAGGGAGATGTGTTGCAGGCAATAAGGAAAGAAACAAGAAACATCAATACCATGAATCTCAGACATATGGTATACTGGCTGATCAGAGGGACAAGAATGCATCTGAGGAGCAACACCCAAGTTTGTCTTCTGCTACACAGCACACACATGAGCACATACCTCCCTCCACATATGCACACATGTACACATAACCATGTATATTTATTATATTTAACCCAATTCCCTATCAGGTGTGCTAGATAGGTATGAGAGAAGAAGGCAGATTTGGGGGATGTTAATTCTCTGTCTTCCAAGGTTGTTGGCTCCCTGAATAAAACACAGCATAAAGTTTCCATTCTCATCTCTCCTCATTGGCATGTGTGGTGACAGACAGGATGGACTTCAACATTCTTGTTACAGTGTGAACCTCAATGTGAAACCTGACAGTACCCATGTGTGTTCACTGGTACACATTTCTGAGTCCAAAGGTCAGAGGCATGGAGCTCTGGTACCCAAGGGCAGAAGATGGGAACCTGAATCTACAACAGAGAGAAAGCATGCATGCTTCTTAGCTGCTGTTTTGCTCTGTCTTGACACCCGGCTGAAGTTGCAGATGTCGCCCAGAGCAGAATCCAGGACCAGCGAGCAGGACATTGGCAGGTGGCTTACCCAGGTGTACAGGAGGTGCTAAGTGAATAAAGAATTTAAAATCAGGGCTGGAGAAATGGCTTGGCTTCTAAGGCATTTGCCTGCAAAGCCAAAGGATCCTTGTTTGATTCCCCAGGCCCCAGGTAAGCCAGATGCACAAGGGGGCACATGCATCTGGAGTCCATTTGCAGTGGCTGGAGGTGCTGGCACACCCATTCTCTCTCTCTCGCTCAAATAAATAGATAAAATATATTTAAAAAATATAAAAGAATTTAAAAGCAAGCACAAGCGGCTGGCAAAAGAGCCTCAGCCCTTCCTTCAAGCCTGCATTCTTCCTTTACAGTTATCAATACTTTGGTCTCTGTGGAACTCTGCAGGGGTTTCCCATTGCTTGTAACCTATTCTCAAACTATAAGTAGATTATTAAATAATAAAGTGATAGGATGTGAAAATCCATTTTAAAATCTAAAAATAAAAATTGACAATTTTGTGGTTATGTGTACATGTGTGCATATGTGGCGGGAGGTGTGTGCCCATGTGTGTGCTGTGTAGCAGAAGACAAACTTGGGTGTTGCTCCTCAGATGCATTACCTTTTGCTTTTTGTTTTGTTTTGTTTTTTGAGACAGGGTCTCTCATTGACTGGGATCTCAGCCAGTAGGCTAGACTGGCTGTCTAGTGAGCCCCAGAGACCCTTATGTTTCTACCTCGCTAGTGGTGAGATTACAAGCACAGCACTACTCCTGGCTTTTCTCTAGTTTGCATTCTGAGGCTTGAACTCACCTCTTCATGCTGGCAAGGCAAGCACAATACTAATGGAGTTTCCCCAGCTCATATGCTATACAACTCTCAAACATGACAGAGTTTTTTAGTTGAATTGTATAAAGCATTTTTTCTGTGAAAGTATTCCATGTTTATAATCCTATCAAGTGAAAAAGTACTAATGAAAAATTTAACATACAGAGAGATTACATTTATATACATATATACATGCAACAAATATGTATTTATTATATACCCAGGCATATATATATATATATATGTATATATATATATATATATATATATGTATGTATGTATATATTTATGGAGAGAGAGAGAGAGAGACTCCCTGTGTAGCTTACACTGGTTTCAAACTTGTTGTCCTCCTGCCCTGATCTTGCAAAACCTGGGACTACAGGTGTGCACCAGTATACCTAGCTATAAAAAGTAAGTTTCTGGGGCTGGAGAGATGGCTCAGTAGTTAAGGCACTTGCCTGAAAAGCCAAAGGACCCAGGTTTGATTCCCTAGGACCCACGTAAGCCAGATGCACATGGTGGTACATGCATCTGGAGTTTGTTTGCAGTGGCTGGATGCTCTGGCATGCCCACTCTTTCTTTCTTTCCCTCTCTCTCTCTACCTCTTTCTCACTCAAATAAATAAGTAAATAAAAATAAAATATTAAAAATATAAGTTTCTGAAATTGTAAAGTTTTGTCATTAAACAGCATACACTGATAACCACCTAAAGAAACAATCTCTGGCTGGAGAGATGGCTTAGTGATTAAGGTGCTTAGCTGTGAAGTCTAAGGACCCAGGTTTGATTCCCCAGACCCCACGTAAACCAGATGCAAGTGGTGGGGCATGCATCTATAGTTCATTTGCAGTGTCTAGAGGCCCTGGAGCACCTATTCTCTCTGCCACCCTCTCTCTTTCCCTATTAATAAATAAATAAAAAGAAAAAGGAGCAATCTTAAGGAAAAGGCAGGGAAAAGACAGTCACAATCTTTGTATCTTACAAACAATTACTGAAAGTTTTCTCCTCATCCTAAATCAGTGCCACAGCCCTTTCCTGCAGACCTGCCCTGCAGCTGTGCATGCCAAGGCCACTGGTTACTGTATCACAACCATGCTTGACAAGATTGCTGCTCCACCACATCCTACATAAGATGACAGCCTTGGTTCAACCAGAATGAAGAACACCTCCAAACGTCACCCAGTCTCAGAGCCAGTAAGCCAATGCCATAGAAGACAAGGGTGTTTAAAACTGACTGCCACAGGCAGAAAAACTAAATTATTCACACAGTGTTGAAAAGCCCAGGACAAAAGATTCCACAGAAACGCCACACTGAGAACAACTCTGTTCACTCACTGCCTGCACATTGCAGAGACAGCATGCTGTTGGGAGGGGTGGAACCTTTAAGAGGTAGGGCCTAACGGGAAGAAGTTCCGAAACTGGGCACATGATCTCACAGGGGACTGTGAGAACCTGGTTTCCTCCATTCCATTTTCAGTCCTGGCCAGGAGGTGGATGGTTTCTCCTCTTCACACTGCCTTAACTCAGGCTCAAGAGCAATGTGGCCACATGACCATGGACTGTGAGCTGGCAACAATGTATTTGAGACATCTAAGAGGGACCCATCTCTCCTAGGGGACACTGGACAGGTGTTAAGCATTGCTATAGATAGCACTGTTAAAGTCACTGTCAGTGTTAAAATCACTATTAGTGTTAATGAGTTCTTTAAATCCTTACTGTAAGCTCTCTTTCTGATGTTGAATGGGAATGGGACAAAGTGACTCTCCAGTGAGCAGCTGCATGTCTCTCCCTTGCCACACTGGATGCCTTGAGCAAAAGGACACAGCCAAATAGCCAGGTGGCTACCCTTATGCCAGCACCAGCTGTTTTGGACATCTCATGCCTAGGACCATTACATAATGACCGTGGCTGCTCACCCTTCCTACAGAAGGAAGGTCCAGCCTCAGCTGGGGCTTGCTCAGTCTGTAGCCGACTTTGCTCTCACAGCCTGCATGAACTCTAGATGGCCCTACGACCATTCCCACCTTGGCTAGAGGAGGGTTGGTTCTCCTGCTAGGAGTCACTAGCAGAGGGATGACTGTGACTAGGGCTAAAGAGGCAAGAATGGGATTGGTGCACAAACCTTCATTGTCTTGTGAGGTATGCTGTGATTGGTCCAAGCATGCCCAGGCTCACTTAGTGAGTCAGTTCCTGAGGTGCCTTCCCTAGCCTCGCAATGTTAGACTCCATGAAAGGACTCTCTCTAGTGGCCTCTTCTTGCCAACTTTAAGTTATTCTGATAATGAGGGGTGGGAGAACAGAAGAGATAGCCACTTGGCATCACTACTCAGTATAGTTCCAGAAGGACAAGGCCAAGGCAGCAAGGCGAGGAAAAGGACAGGAAAGGCAGGAAGAGAAGTGAAGCTGTATTTGCAGGTGACATGATCACTTGCCTAGAAAGTTCCCAAGGACATACAAGTAAGCCCAGTTGGAAGATAGAAAGTCAATACACAAAAACCTGGTCACGTCTTCACGTATTAGCAGTGGGACATTGGAAGTCAAAGCTGAAACAAGGAAGTAGCTAAAGAGCGTATTCTCCAACCAGGCGCGGTGGCACTCGCCTTTAATAGCACTGTGGAGGCAGAGATAGGAGGATTGCTGTGAGTTCGAAGTCACCCTGAGACTCCATAGTGCATTCCAGGTCAGCCTGGGCTATAGAGCGAGACCCTACCTTGAAAAAAATGTAAAAACAAAAAAGAAAAGAATGCATTCTCAAAGGATCTGTCAAGATAAGATTGTTTCGCAGAGCTTACAGTGGCCCCTCCTTCTCCATGGAGGACACAGGAAGGTGGTGTGTCCATCACCCCCAGGGGATGCTTCAAATCCCATGTGTACTAACTTTTTCCACACATAAGTGCCGAGGAAGTTTAATTGGTAAACTGGGCACGAGTAACACAATATGCCTTGCTAAAATTATGTACATATGTCTCTCTCAGAATATTTTATTATTTTTTTTTCTCATGGTGATGTCAGATGTTAGTTCAAAGAAGCATTTTAGAACTTTGTCCTATCTGAAATGGTAGCGTCACTACTTCTGTGTCTGGGGGACATTAAATAAGCAAGGGCTAAATAGAGAGTTCAAGGCTACCTGAACTAAGTAGTAAGACCTTGTCTCAAAAAAAAAAAAAAAAAAAGGCTCATGGTGTAGCTCAGTGGCAGAGTGTCCACTCAGCACATGCACGGTCCTAGGTTTGTTCTCCAACACCTCAAAAGACAAAGTAAAGAAATAAATAAGGGTTACTACAACACAAAAACTGTGATATATGACAGCTCCCCTGATAACTGAGGCAGTTGTTAAGGGAAGAAAGGGTGGGTAGAGCAGACAGCATGGGTGTGGTGGGTCAGGACCATGCAGGACCTCACCATGCCACTCAGAGTGGAATCTAATTTAGAGCATGGGACTTTCCATTCCATATTTTCAGGCTGCAGTTGACCGTGGACAAATGTGGGATGCAAAGCCAAGGATAAATGGGAAATATGAAATCTAACATGCCACTTGCATAATAATCTTGAAATAAGAGAATTACAGTGAGTGGTGAGGTGAGGTTATTGGTTTCCAGGTGTCAGGGCTGACTGGTGAGTGGTAACACAAGACTCTTTGTGTCCATTGACAGAACACCATTATGTGATCACATATCTATGCACGTTAGAAAATTTGATAGAAACCCACACACGACATTGTCAACGAAGAACACCAGCAACAACGGAGGGGAATTCACACGGTCTGCTTACAAGCTGATAGTACTTTACCATATACCTTTGCTTGTTTACCCATGTGCTGTGGCTGGGAGCATGCTGCCACTAGAGGAGGCTGAGGGAACGGGACATTATTTTTATAAATGTTTACGCAGATTGGCCTAATCAGATCATGTATGTACTGACATATGAACTACTAAGATTGATTAAAAGTCCAGAAAGCCAGGCATGGTGGCACACACCTCTTTAATGCCAACAATCCAGCAATTTTGAGGCAGAGGTAGGGGGATCACCATGAACTCAAGGCTACCCTGAGACTACATAGTGAATTCCAGGTCAGCCTGGACTAGAGAGTGAGACCCAACCCCCAAAAGCCAAAAAAACACTAAGTCCAAAAATACAAAAATAGCAGTATGTATTTAATATATGATAAGGTTGCATTCAAAATCATAATAAATATTTTACTTGAAACTACAAGAGAAAAAAATTAAAGTGGGCTGGGGAGATGGATCAGCAGTTAAAATCATTCCCTTGCAAAGTCTGCAGACCCATTTTCAGTTCCCTGGCCAGGGTTCAATTCCCCAGTACATATGTAAAGCCAGATGCACAAAATGGAGCACATTTCGGAGTTTATTTGCAGAGGCAAGAGAACCTGGCACATCCATATCTCCCTCATAAATAAGTAAATTTTTAAAAGAAATAAATCACAAGTGGTCAGAAAATCAGATTATTTGACAAATTGTGTTTATATATTGGCAGAACCAATTCATGGAAAATAGACTTGGACTCACTCACTATACATAATGAGTAACAGTGAAAAATAAAGTTGACAACATAGTATACAGAATATATCATGTATAATCATATGAAAGAGTGCAACCCCACTGAGCAGGGTTCCCAGAAGAGTAGGGCAGGGATAAGGAAAAGGAGGGTCCCAACACACGATGTATCCACACTAAGTATGTCCAAAATAAGAAGGAAAGAAAGAAAGGAAGGAAGGGAGGGAGGGAGGGAGGGAGGGAGGGAGGAAGGAAGGAAGGAAGGAAGGAAGGAAGGAAAGAAGGAAGGAAAGAAGGAAGGAAAAAAGAAAGAAAGAAAAGAAAAAAATATTAGAGCACGGCATGTTGGTGCATGTCTTCAATCCTAGTAATCAGGAGGCAGAGGTAGGAAGATTGCTATGAGCTCAAGGCCAGCCTGGAGCTCCAGAGTGAGTGTCAGTTCAGCTTAGGCTAGAGTGAAACCCTACATTGAAAAAAACTAAAAATATAAATAAATAAATAAAAATACATTGGCTTCAAAGAAAGAAAAGAAAGAGGGCTGGAGAGATGGCTTAGTGGTTAAGGTGCTTGCTTGCGAAGCCAAAGGACCTTGGTTCAATTCCCCAGGACCCAGGTAAGCCAGATGCACAAGGTGGTGCATGCTTCTGGAATTTGTTTGCAGTAGCTGGAAGTCCTGGCACACCCATTCCCCTACCCTCATCTGCCTTTCTTTCTCTCAAATAAATAAATAAAGAAGAAGAAGAAGAAGAAGAAGAAGAAGAAGAAGAAGAAGGAGAAAGACAGACAGACAGACAGACAGACAGACCTAATGTGCATTCTGATTGGAATGTTTATGCTACCTCTCCCAATCCCCCCACCACACACACACATTCATACAGTAAGACCTTGTGTGCTGGAGCTTTGGAGAAAGTTATGTCATGAGGGCTTCCTGTCCTCATAAAAGAGGCCATGTGAGAACACAGTGCCAGATGCCCTCCACCAAGCAGAGAGGATCCCTTTCCAGATGCCAGTCTTCTGGCATCTCGGTCTTAGACTTCCCTGTCTCTAAAACCCAGAACCACAAAGTTCTGTTGTTTACCCAACTCTAGGTTTTTGTGTGAGAGAAGTCCAAATGAGTCAAGCCAGTTTGCAAATATGTAAAACTAACGACACAATAAACTGGGAAGAGTTCTATTTGTCCCTTTAGACTCACCAAGGACACCGGAGACTTCTAGGTTTCACTGTATGTATCTGGTCTCTATGGCCCTTGCCACTCAAGCAGCCACCAGGCCCTTCTCTGACTATTCAGTTTGTTCCAGCTTGGACCTCTCATTTCCATTTTTTTTCTTCGTTTTGCTTTTTTTTTTTTTCTTTAGAGAAAGAGGTAGAGAGAATTGGCTCACCAGGGCCTCCAGCCACTGCATTCAGACTCCAGACGCGTGGGCCCCCTTGTGCTCATGTGCGAGCTTGTGCACTTGCCTCACTGTGCGTCTGGCTTAGGTGGGACCCGGAGAGTTGAACATGGGTCCTTAGGCTTTGCAGGCAAATGCCTTGACCACTAAGCCATCTCTTCAGCCCTCTCATTTCGATTATTGTTGCACAAGGTAACCCATGCCAGCCCTGAGAGGGACATCTGTTGTTGACTGGCTCCAGGACCTTGGCCAGGCTGCACAGGGACCTCAGCCCACCATACTCACCTGGAAGCCCAGGTGATTATCTAAGTTTGTCCAACTTTTCAGACATCTACTAACCACCTTGGCCAGTCTGCTCAGCCCTTCCACCGTGTGGGCTGACTACAAGCTGCCCCATTCCAGTGTAATTCTGACTGATTTTTTTTTTCAAGATGATTAAAGAAGACACTTTGTATCTGGGGCGATGGTTTATTGGATAAAGAGCTTGCCACACAAGGGTGAGGACCCAGAGTTTAATCTGAACCACCTATGTAAATGCTGGCTAGAATGGTGGCTCCCAGTACTCAATAGGTAGAGACAAGGGGCTTCTGGAGCATGCTGGCGAGCTAGACTAGCCTAATCAGTGAACCTGGATCCAAGTGAGAGGAACCCCCCTCACTCAGGAAATAAAGAGTGGAGTGGCTAAGGAGGGCACCTGTTGTCAACCTCTGAGCTCCATATACACATGTGCACCTGTGCCCCCCACATGCAAAATATGTACACAACACACACACACAGAAAGAGAGAGAGAAAGGGAAAAAGAGAGAGTTTTAAAAAGCTTTAAAAATCATATCATCTAGATGAAAATTGGTGTTTTTTCAAATGACTAATTGTCTAAAAAGTAAAGTTACCTAATTCCATTACCCCTGGTTCCTTGCAACATATATAATGCAACAGCCACACGGTAAGGCAAGATGATGGCACTGTTCTCTCTTTGCCTAATTCTGGTGATTCTAAAAAGCCATAGCAGTTAAATGCAAGCCCCTCACAACCCTTGGAGCCTCCTCGGAGCCCTCTCCAAGTCTTTTGGGAGCCCTCTAGAAGCCCCTGAGACTCTTGTTCTAGTTTACAACGGAAAAGCATCAAACTAAAGTTCTTGGGTGTAATTTAGCTTTTTTCCATCAAAGAATATGCAGGGCAAGCTCTTCTTTAACATACTACATACAGACATACACAGACACACACAGAGACACCACATGCTTGCAGCTTATCACTAGCAATTATTTTTTGTGTTAGGTAGCTTATTACTATGTTTTTTCAATGACGTATTCAGTTACCATATTTAACAAATGCTAAAGACTTCATCTTTAATGCACCATCTGTCCATACAGCCTTGAATAAACTATTTTAAATAGGATTCACTTATTCCTATTTTTTCTACCCATACAGATTCAAAATGATCCTATTCTCTAGTATTTTGGAGTGAGATCAATCATTTCACAGGCTTCTTCCACCAAACACTGCCCAGGTGGAGGTCCCACAGGTGACTGGGATTTTCTGCACTCACAGGCCGTCTATCCTAAACATCTTGCTTCACAAAAGCTGGCATGGAACTCACTGCCCAGCACAGGCAGAACACTGAAGATGGTGTCAAGGAAGACTGGTCCGGAAATCAGGGTTATGCCATTGTGAGAGTGCACCGGAGTTCACCTGTGTCTGAGAGAGAGGTGGAAACAAAATCAATCGCCTCTTCCTGGCGGAGTCAGATGCACCAGTGGGAGGGGAGGGCTTTCCAAATCCATCCTATTTCAGTCAATTGTATGATACCAGGCCAACAAGCATTTTGTCTTGCTTCCAAAAACTTGAGTTGGGGGAAAAAAAAAAAAAAACACACTTTCAGTTATTTAACAAACATTTTGCTAGGAGTAGTCTCTTCATGCAAACTCAGCCCAGTTAAAACAGGCCTGAGGAAGCAGATACCAGCAACAAGGAAGTGAATGACTGTGCAGTGATGACGTGCGTGCTACGAGGATCAGAGCCGCAGCGTGTGGGAAGTAAGCGAATGTGCTTAAAGACCGGCGCTCTCTATGATGCTATGGATTTCGTAGAAATGACAAATGCAGCAGGGAATCCATCTTAACATATCTTCTACTTACTGGTAGTAAGGACAAAGGTCTACTGTGAAGGGTCTCTGAAAGAGCCATTGGGTATAAGCATTAAGGCTGAGGGGCTGGGGCTTCTGGTGAGGCCTGAGAGGGAGCCAGTCACTGCTCTGTCGTCACTCACCAGCACCGTTTCCAGTGGGAAGGATGCTTCTCTGCAGACGCCCAGGCTCCCGGTGCATGGAATGGCACTCAGACAGGTTGCCATTGACATTCTCAAAGACAATGCAATGTGCCTCCCAGCACCTGGCAATGTGAGGCATAATGCTCTCTCCCACCCCCACAAATTTGGCATTCTAGCCAAAGACAGGTTATCTTGGTGCCAAGCAGCAGTAGGTACTGTTTAGAGGTTCCACCTCCACAGCCTCTAGTCATCATGAAGCAAGCCACACGAAAGGGGGTGGTGTACATTCTGACGAATGCTCACACATACCACTGCAGGCAGGCATACCCCCCATGCTGAGCACCCCCCACAACCAAAGGCGCTGGGTACGGAATATGCTTCTTGGATAAAACACTTCAGATGTTAATGGCAAACTCTGTGGACAGGGCTCACAAATGCATCAGGAGGAGTCAGAATCTGCAGGATCCACTGGGGAGCAAAGGTCACCATATCCTACTTAGCAAAGGTAGCAAACCTTCAATACCATTTTCTAGTCACAGGAGCAGAACAGTAATTGCACCAATCGGAAATTTAGGTTGAGGGGATGGGGAAGTGTCTTAGTGGATGAAGCACCTTGTCACACTAGCATGGGGACCTCAATTCAGATTCTTAGCACCCACATAAAAGCCAAGTGTGGTGGCACATGCCTCTAATTCCAGCACTGGGACAGTAGACACAGAAAACTATCTGGGAGTTGCAAGTCAGCTTATCTTGCTGAACCTGTGAGCTGCAGGATCAGTGAGAGGTCATGACTCCAAATCTAGGGTGGAGGGATGGAGAGATTGCTCAGTGGTTAAAGGCACTTGCTTGCAAAGCCTGTTGACCCAGGTCCAATTCCCTAGTACCCACATAAAGGTATATGGACAAAGTGGCACATGCAACTGGAGGTTGTTTGCAGTGGCAAGAAGCCCTGGCACACACATCTTTCTCTTTCTCTGTCTCTCTCACTCTATCTCTCTCTCTCTCTCTCCCTTCCTCCCCCTTGCAAACAAAGAAATAAATAAAATATTAAAAAATAAAAACAGAGAGGAGAGCAACTGAGGAGGATACCTAACATTGAACCTCTGGCTTCCACAGATATGCACACATGTACACAAGCACATATATGTTCCCATATAATACACATAAGCATACCACACACATACTGTATTAGTTAAAGCTCCCTAGACTAATATCACTGGTAGAATGAATATGTATTATAAAGGGATTTCCTGGATTAGATAATAGGGTATGGCCATGAGGAACAACAATATCTGCATGTTAGAGAGTAGGCAAACCCAGGAGCTGCTCATTCCACAAGGCTGGATGTCTCAGCAGTCCCAGTCTAACACCGAAGACCTAGAGAGTTCCTGGAGAACTGCTGGTCTTTGGCCTGTGCAGGAAGGCTGATGAAACTGGGTTACGATGTACACAAAGGACAACAGTAACACGGCAGACACACGCACCAGCAAGTAGCACAGGAGGCCAGGCGAAAGGCTCTGTGTCCTCCTCAAAATTTTTTGTTTTCTTTGGTTTTTGAGATAGGTCTCATTCTAGCCCAGGCTGACCTGGAATTCACTGTGTAGTCTCAGGCTGGCTTTAAACTCACAGCAATCCTCCTACCTCAAGGGCTGGGATTAAAGCTGTGTGCCACCACATCTGGACCCAAGATTCTTTATATATAGTCCACCACCAGAAGAGCAACCCACTGTGGGGGAAGGTCTTCCTGCCTCCATCAGTCCTTCATTCTTCTTCACCCACAGACCCGCCCAAGAAGCAGATTTCTTACCTGATTCCTAGTCTGGCCAAGTTGACATAGATTTTAACAGTCATATAGACATATACCAATACACAGATAGATGATAGATAATAAATTGATAGATAAATGGTAGATGATAGACAGACTGATGTAGATGATAGAATGATGGATAGAAATGATCTGAACATCTCTGCACTCATAATCTAAGCTCACTGTACTGGCTCAGATGAGGGCTGTGAACTGTATAAATGGAGTGATCACCTCCAGAGCCCTTATTGGAGTTCATTTGGACATGGGTAATACACAGTGACAGAGTGTTTGGAAGTGACTTCTTAACAAATGTGATTGGTGGCAATAGTAGAAAAAGCTTAAGTCCTTACTAGGTGTCAGAAATCTTCTAGAAGTTGCTCACGAATGACGTCATGCAAATTTCATCACCACTCACTGCGATGGACACATCTACCTATTTCACTGACACTGGGGCAGAGGCATTTCATATGTCCAAGGTCACCACAGCTACTGAGTGATTAAGTAGGATTTAAATCCAGATAGCTTTAAATGTCAAAGTACAGGGTCAATTTATAATGGTAACTACTATTTTTTCCATCAATCTTACTTGTTCCTTATATTTATTTGACACAAAATTTGTTAAAATTTGCAAACAAATACAAGTGAAGAAAGCAAGTTACTTGTTTGACCTAAATAATTACAGAATGCCCTATGTCTATATCTTTCAAATAAGCAATTTATAATGATGGAAAAAAACACAATTTAAAAATTTATCTTGAAACAAAATATAGCTGCCATATTAATTGTATTTATTTGGAAAAAATATATGCATAGAGACAATGAAAAAGCAAAACAAATGTATCATAGGTAGTAACATTGGTAATAGTAGCCATAAAAATAAAGCATGTATTCTCTCAACCTGCATAGCTCTCAGACAACCTTGACAGATGAGTAGGGTACAATTCCACTTGTTTAGCACAGCAGAAACACTGGGCTGTCTGCACAGTGTGTGTATAAAGGAATCTCCTGCCTGCTGGCCAAATTCCCTTCCTGCCGCTCTTATTATTAGGTTAAATTCATTTTTAACCAAAACTAGTCAGTTAAGCAAGGTGATATCCAATGAATAACTAAGGCTAAATATATAATTTTGATAGAGGAGTCAGCTCATCAAAAAGAATTTCAAAATTATTAAAAATGCCATTGGAGTGGGGGAGATGGCTCAGTGGTTAAGAGTATGTGCCTTAAAAGTCTGATGGCCCAGGTTCAAGTCATCAGTACCCATGTAAAGCCAGATACAAAGTGGCACATGTGTCTGGAGTTTGTTTGCAATGGCAGGAGATTGAAAATCTTTAATGTATATTTAATGTAGTACATAGTTTATCTAATTTAACTTTATATACACATCCCTCTCTATGTAGCAATACTAAAATAGGAGTTAGAAAAGAAAAAAACAGAGTCTTAGGAGAAATGAAGCCTCAGAGCATATAACTTGGAAACAGTGCACTTGAATTTGATGAGTGGACCTCTCAAAATAGGCTGTGTTAGTTTTGTGTTACTGTGACAAAATTCATAACAGAAACAACTTAAGGAAGGGAAGACTTATTTTGGCACATAGTTTCAGAGAGTTTTTGTCCATCGTGGCTGGGAAGGCTGGAAGAGCAGCTCATTCACTGCAGAGCATGAGGCAGAGGTTGTTCACACATGGGGACCAGGAAGCAGAGACAGAGAGACAGAGAGGGAGAGAGAGAAACCATGGGCAGGGTGTAACCTTCAAAGGCCTTCTCCTAGAGGTGGGTCCCACCTCTCAAAAGGTCTCACAGTCTCACAAAATAGTGTCACCAGCTGGGGAACAAGCATTTAACGCCCAAGCCGGTGGGGGAATTTCAGATTCAAGCCACAATACATGAAGTGACAAGATGTGTTCTAGTTGTGTTGGAGACCAATGATACATGGCAGGTTGTACTTCTGTTCTTTATATTGCTAGAATTTGCTTTAATTAGTCAGTTATCCTTACAAAATTTTACAGTGAGAAAAATGATTATATTTAACCACATTTTCCATTTCACACGTCCTCACTCTGCCTGTGACAGTGTCTTATGAGCTGAAAGTTCTTCCCTTACTCTTTCTGATTTTGTTGGTCTGTTGAAAGTGAATTGCTTCAAATTTTGTGTGTATGTGTGTGTGTGTGTGTGTGTGTATGATTACACAAAGGTACCATGGCATACATGTGGAGGTCAGAGGGCATTCTCCTGTGTCAATCTATGCCTTCCACCTTGTTTTGAGGCAGAATCTTTGGATATTCACCACTGCATCAGTTGGCCAGTTGGCCTGGAAGCTTCTGTGTGAGTCTCCTGACTCTTCTCATCATGGGCACACCAGGCTTACAGACAGACGTTAGAACTACAGTCCAGCTTCACGTGGGTTCTGAGCCTCTGAACCCAGGTACTCACACTTGCTGGTCAGCACTTTCTCCACTGAGCCATCTCCTCATCTCCCATTTCTACTAATACCTTTTCATCTCTGAATTCCATTTGGGAAGTTAATGTCCTGATATGGTAAGTCTGTCCTCCATGACATACTGGGCTCTGTTCTGTTCATGGCTTTTCTCAAATTCATGAGTTACATCTTCTGATGTAGTAATTTTCGATTAATTAAACTTTTTATGTTGGTGAGCAAATCAGTTTGTTCTAAGTTGTGGTTAGGTTTCAGGTGACTTCTTTCATTTTGGGGCTTTTAAAAAAATTTTTAAAAAATTCTACCACAGGTACAGAGAGAATTTGGTCTGATTATCTGATAATTTTGTCAACCTTCCTCATAGTGATTCTTAGGAGGCCTTTCCACTCTGAGTGTGAGAACTGAAGCTTTTGCATCCCCGAGTGAGCTCCCGAGATACGCTATCTGCAGATGTGCATGCCCATGTCAATGTTCAGACACAGCCAGGCTCAGAGCTGGTTAAGACAAGTGCAGCTGACTTCATGAAGCTCTGCCCTCTCTGGTGTTTGCCCTGTAAGTGGCCGGGGCCTTCCTGAACTTTGAAACCAATGGAGGCTTTCAACTCAGGGAGGCCGCTGGATGTCTTTGCCCAGCTCTCTCTGCATCCAGGGTCTCCCACTGCAGTTCCGAGAGCTGTCACAGGTGACTCAGGCTTCCTGTTGCCCAGTGTCTGCCCTGCTTATCCATCTCATCTAGCTTTCTCACAAGGTCTCTAGCCCAACCATCATGGCTTAAAGCAAAGCATCAAATGTATTTTTAAGTTATTTTTAAATAAAGCAAATCATTCAACTACCCCTTATTTGTTTGGCTGTTAAGGAGGAAAAAGGAAGCTCCCAGATCCTTTTGGCTCTTGGTCTTTGCTGTCCTATCTGTCCACAGTCACAAAGTGCCAATCATTTAGACTTCAGAACCCTCAGCAGGGCTGGAGTTCTAAAGAGACCTTCCCTTTACCCACCAGCACTGGCCTACGGTGTCCACTGTGTGAGTACCCTGTTGACAGATCCAAGAAACATCACACATGTAGTTCTGCATGCTGATCGGTTATTATTCTCCAGGGCAAACCTATGACTGCAGTTGTTTCATGGAAGAGCAATCCCACTTCAAAAGGTGATGCATAGAGTACAACAACAGTTTCCACTGAGTTTCCAGCAGCATGGGGCCACCGATACTTTGGAATGGGGCTGGAGGAAGGCGAATAATCCTAGCCATTGGCAGAGCTTATCACTGATTTTGCTGGCCAATGCAATGGCTAAAGAATATACTATTGTCCTGTCTGCATGTTTCATAATCAACAGAGTCTGCATGTTCCAGTGAACGCATTTGCATTAGCGTGCAAGCTGTCATTACCACCCCCCCAGCCCCATTTGAGCAGCTTCAGTTGTAAAGATCTGCTTTGTAGCTCTGGCTCCCAGCTGACAGGCTTTATGTTTAGTGGGTCAGTGCGTGCTTTCTCCCACAGCGCTGCTCTGGGTCAGCAGCTGCATGTTGATGAGGCTCCAATCCCACTTGGTAAAAATCCAAGGAGACAGAGCAGACTCATTCTAGCTCTGTGCATGTGTCTCCCTGAGTTAATGCTCTGCCAGCCTGAACACAGGGCTTTCCTCTACGGAGCCCATCCCCTCTCACATATTCCACTCGAGGGGTCTCTCCTTCACCTCTAGTATGTTCTCAAGGACCCCGGTTTAGCAAGGGTATAAGCTGGAAATTACTGCCATTGGTAAAGTGCTTGCTCCACAGGCATGAGGACCTGAGTTCAGTTCCCCAGCACCCATGGGAAAGCTCACCTCAAATCCCAACACTGGGGAGGTGGAGATAGGAGGATCCTTAGGGCTTGATGGCCAGCTAGTCTAACCAAATCAGTAACCTCCAGGTTCAGGAAGAGAGACCCTGTCTTTTTTAAAAATATTTTATTTTTATTTATTTATTTGACAGAGAAAGAGGGAGAGAGAAAGAGAATGAATGGGCACTCCAGGGCCTACAGCCACTGCAAACAAACTCCAGACACGTGTGGCCCCTTGTACATCTGGGTAACGTGGATCCTGGGGAATTGAACCTGGGTCCTTTGGCTTTGCAAGCAAACACCTAAATTTTTAAGTCATCCCTCCAGCTTGAGAGACCCTGTCTTGAAAAATAAAATGGAGAGAAATTGAAGAAAATACCTGACAACAACCTTTGACCTTTACATACATGCACACCCATGTACATATGAACCCACGTGCATACAAACACATATACACGTACATGTGTGTTCTGCATAAATACAGATGCTGAAAAGCCTCCTAGAAGTGATTACCAACCTCAATAACTAGTTAACCAATTCCACATTCCCTAGTCCAGCCTCTCTTCCCTTCTAACAAGTCTGGTTTGCCATAGGCTTGCCTTCAGTAAGCATCCAATTGGGTGACTATAGCAAACAATTACCCTACTTTTATTAAGAAAGTATTTTTATTTATTTATTTTCAAGCACAGAGAGAAAGAAAGAAAGAGAGAGAGAGAATAGGTGTTCCAGGGCCTCTTGACACTGTAAGACACATGCACCACTTTGTGTATCTGGCTTTATGTAGGGTATTGGGGAGCCCAACCTAAGCTGTCATGCTTTGCAAGAAAAGGCCTTTAACCACTGAGCAATCTCCCCAGTCCCCACAATTACTCTGCTTTTAAAGTAGCTTTCTGCCTCTTCCAGCCTCCTCCTTGGCCATAAAGCCTAGGTTGTCCTTATTGCTGTCAGTATTAAGCCCAAAGTCTCCCTCACTGCAGAGCTCTGCCTCCCAGAATAAAGTGACCTGCAGTTCTTGAGCTCTGAGAAATTTTTGTCTTTTCTAATAGCTCCTGCTGCTGGGCTGGGGACACCCTCAGAGATCCGTGGGGCTAGGATCCTCCTACAGTGCCAGGGCAGGCATGGGCTCCTGAGACAAGGTTACAAGCACGGGTTCATAACACAAAGTTACAGTCCTAAGCTGAGGTGGAAAGGCTCTTAACACTCCCTTTAAGGATATTGGTGATTGTCTTTCCTAGAAGCCTTGAGCCAGTCCTGTATCTCTGAGGGCCGAGGGCTGAGGGCTGGGTTTTATCTTATTCCAGGTGAATGGGTTTCATGGGTTTATCACTTTCTTGTTAGCTTGGTGACTGTATGTGCCAGACCTAAAGCAGACAACAAAGGTAAGCAGTCATATGTCACTTGCCACAGTCTGAAAAGTATGTCATTGCTTGGCTTGGACACATATCATTGAGTTTGCTTACACAAACCTACATGACAGCAGTGTCACTGGGCAACATGGTCATATGGGATGGCTGTGGACTCGGAACTTGCTGCTGATTGAATGACCATCCTTTCAAAAAGTGGAAATACAGATGCTGTTTGCCTAGCACATGTGTGACTAGTTGTTGAACAAATCCTCTTTGTCCCTGAAGTGGCCTTAAATGACTCTGTAGCTCAAGGCCAGTGCTTCTGGCATTCTCAGAGGCAGAGTGAATGGATGAGGTGCATGGCCAGAGCATTAGTATTTAAAGATAGATTTGGGGGGTATAGTTTAGGAGTAGAGAATTTGACCACATTTAAATGTATTTAATTGAACAACAAAGGCTATCATTATTGAAGGGAAATGTTTTGAAGAGCTGCTATATGTGTACACTGTGAGGTGGTGACGACAATCCCACTCCTCCTGGTGAACACACTCTCCAGAAGACCATGAGCCTGAGAAGCAGTATAAACATAGAGGAGCACCAAGGCACCCTCAGGACCGCATTACATAGGCAAATCCCTCCTTTCCAACACTGAGAAGCTTTGAGTCAGATGGTTTAGAGTGAGACAGAATCTACAATTTCTGGGCTGGGGAGATGGTTCAGTGGAGCAAGCACTTGCCTCACAAGCTTGAGGACCAGAGTTCAGATACCAGCATTCACATAAATGCTGGGTGGCCATGGTGGCCCATCTTTAATCCCAGTGCTCTGTAAGCAGAGATAGCAGTTGTCCATTAACAAATGAAGTGTAGAGCAATTGAGAGCAGACTCTGGCCTTCATTCACACTGACACACATGTGGACCTGCACCCACATGCATATAAATGTGTACACATGCACATGCATACCACATGTACACGTGCAAAAAAAGAAAAGAAAAGAAAAAGATTTCCAATTCGTTCTGATTGTCTGGCAAGTCTGGGACTTTCACAGTATTGGTACATGAACCTCACGTTTTCACATCACCCTTCCCATGTCTGTTGGTCCTAGCTAGCTTTGCTCATTCACTTGCTTGTGCTGCAGTATTTAATAGTCCAGAGGGAGCTCCTGCTTAGAGAAAGAATGACATTCAATGTAACACTGAGAGGCACCACAGAGGGAAACACACAGCACCAAACTAGAGCACAAGAGATGAATCTACTCCACTTACTTTCTTCCCACTGAAAAGTATTTGTTAATTAGAGAAGAAGCAAATTAAATCCCAAATGGGGAAAAGTACTTTTCAGTGTTCTAAATTGAAATCTCCAAAACTACAGAAACTTTATAAAACCATAGCCTCAGTACCTCGTCACAGCAAGATGCTGCTGCTATGGAGACCTGAGCATCACCTGCTTCTCTTGACCTGTGTTATTGTTAATCCCAAAATATGATGAATAAAAAGTTGCTTTGAGGGGTGGGAGAGATGGCTTAGCTGTTAAGATCTTGACTGCAAAGCAAAAGGACCCAGGTTCAATTCCACAGCACCCATGTAAGCCAGATGCACAAAGCAGAACACGCAGCTGGAGTTCTGTTGCAGTGACTAGAGGCTTTGGCCCTCCCATTCTCTCTCTCTCTCTCTCTCTCTCTCTCTCTCTCTGTCTGTCTATCTCTTTGGGTGCAAATAAATAAAAATTTTTAAATTTGCTTTTAAATATTCAATTTTATATTTATTTGTTTATTTGAGAGCGACAGAAAGAGAAAGAGAGAGAAAAAAATGGGCACAGGGCCTCCAGCCACTGCAAACGAATTCCAGATGCGTGTGCCCCCTTGTGCATCTGGCTAATGTGGGTCCTGGGGTGTGGAGCCTTGAACCAGGCTTCTTAGGCTTCACAGGCAAGTGATCAACCGCTAAGCCATTGCTCCAGCCCAGTAAATATTCAATTTTAAATACAACAAAGGTTGTAGTTACTGAAGGGAAGCATTGTGGAGATCCACTATGCATGAACACTGTGAGTTGGTGACCACAATCCCACTCCTCCAGTGAACACACTCTCCAGATGACTCTCCAGATCACACACACCTACACAATAAACACTGATAAAACTTATTCCAATTTGTTTTTCGTTGTCACAAAGAAATACAAAGAATGTTGTAGTCATGTATTCTCACATAGATACTGGTAAGAAAATAAAGTTTCTGGCAGGACCCATGTAAATGCTGAGTGTGACAGCACGTGCCTGGAATTCCAGCACTGGGGAGGCAGATACAGGAGCATCCCTAGGGCTTGCTGGTTAGCTGGTCTACATGAGTAAGTATGCCCTAGGTTTACTGAGAGACCCTGCCCCAAAAAACAATGTGTAGAATGATTGAGGAAGACATCTGATATTAACCTCTGGCCTACACACACACACACACACACACGTGTCCACACACATATAAACATAAACTCTCCCTTCCCATACATATATATATATATATACACACACACACACAAAATTAGTACCAAGTCCATATTGAGCACATAGATTCTGAAATTGATTCGGTTAAATAAAATGGCAAATAATGATGAGAGCCATCACTGTTATGGATCTTCAATGTCCCATGTGCCTAATGCTTGGCTGAAAGCTTGTGGTGCTGTGTGTGTGGGGGGGGGAGGACCTTTAGGAAGTGGGTCCCAATGGGAGGAAGTAAGGCAATCTGTGGTGAGCTTTCAAAGAGACACCTGCTCTTTTTCTCTTTTTCCTGGTCACCATGTGGAAAGCTCCTGTCTTCTGACATGTGGTCCCACCATTTGTGTACTGAACTTCCACAGATGCTAAGGGACAGGACCAGGGAAGCATGGGCTGAAACCTCTGCAAGCATGACCAAAAGAAATCTGTCTTCTTTTTAAGTTTGTGTGTGCGTGTGTGTGTGCGCATGCACATATGCATGCACATGTGTGTGCACACATGCACGTGTGTGTTTTGTTTAACTTGTGTTCATGTGTATGAGTGTATGACTGCTGACATGCACATACCACAGCACACATGTGGAGGCCAGAGGACAACTTTTGTGTCTGACCTGACCTTCCCACCTCACTGAGGCAGGGTTCCTCTGGATCTTGTTCTGATATTGTTCTTTGCTGCAATTACATAAACTTCCAGGAAATTCTCCTGTCAGCTACAATCACAGAAGCCTATCACAGCTTTCGGCTTTTCATATGGGGTCTGGGGACTGAACTTGGGTAATCAGGCTTGCAAGTGCTTGATCCACTGAGCCATCTCTCTAGCCTTCCTTTAAGATTCTCTTTTCAAAAGATTATATTTTTATTTATTTATCTGTTAGAGGCAGAGAGAGGGCTAGAAAGAGAGAGATAATGGGCCTGCCAGGGCCTCTAGCCACTGCAAACAAACTCCAGATGCATGTGCCACCATGTGCATCTGGCTTATGTGGGATCTGGAGAATCAAACCTGGGTCCTTAGGCTTTGCACTCATGCACCTTAAACTAAGCCATCTCTCTAGCCCATCTTTTTTTTTTTGAACTTCAGACACATGTGCCCCCTTGTGCATCTGGCTAATGTGGGTCCTGGGGAATCGAACCTGGGACCTTTGGCTTTGCAGGCAAATGCCTTAACCACTAAGCCATCCCTCCAACCCCCATCTTTTATAATTCTTATCTTGGTTATTTTGTCACTATAACAGAAAAAGAGATGATACACAATCATTGTAGGTCCTATTTCCTTGGGAGGTTTTATCCTCTAATAACTTTACCATCATTTCATGGAGCTGGGCATGGTGGCTCATGCCTTTATTCTCAGCATTTGGGAGGCAGAAATAGGAGAATCACCATGAGTTCAAGGCCACCCTGAATCTTCATAGTGAATTCCAGATCAGCCTGGACTAGAGTGAAACCCTACCTTGCAAAACCAAAACAAAAAACAAACAAACAAAATTCATGGCAGCTGAGAGCTGGGAGATAGTTCAGCAGGTAAGAGCACATGCTACAAACACAAGGGCCTGAGAGGACTAGAAACTGCCTGAGTTTGATTCCTTAGGACACACATAAAGACCTAGCATGACCACACATTCCTGTAATCCATGTCCTATGTTATGGGGAGCAGAAACCAGAGAATTGCTGAGCTCACAAAAACCACAGCTCTACGTACAAAACTGCACTCTGTTTCAAGGATACGTACAGATAGGCAATATAGGAAGGACACCCAATGTCCTTCTCTGGCCCCTATGTGCCTGTGAGCATAACACACACACACACACACACACACACACACACACTACACATACCACACCACACCATACAAAAGAAATATTTCATGGAAATAAATTTCATTAAATAACATGCAAGTATACATTTTATTTGTGAAAATATAAAGAAAAAATTAAATGCCTATATGCCACAAAAATACTGAATTATATTTATTATAGACTTTACAGTTATTTAAGCTTTATAAGTATAATTGAGGGCCAAGGCATTTATATCAGAAGCCCAGTTTAATTCTTTCCCCCTCCATATAGAAGCCTTTCCCTGAATCCCATGTGTATGCTTATAGTTTTACATTGATAATCATATGTAGACATATGCACTTATATATGTGTACATTTGTAGATGTACATGTACAAGTCTACTATATTGTTTTGCAGATCTTCAACTTTTATAACATGATATCACACTTCACACACATCATACAACTTCCCTTGTCCTTAAAAATGAGTTTTTGAGGGCTGGAGAGATGGCTTAGCTGTTAAGCGCTTGCCTGTGAAGCCTAAGGACCTCGTTCAAGGCTCAATTCTCCAGGACCCATGTTAGCCAGATGCACAAGGGAGTGCACACATCTGGAGTTCGTTTGCAGAGGCTGGAGGCCCTGGCACACCCATTCTCTCTCTCTCTATCTGCCTCTTTCTCTGTCTGTCACTTTCAAATAAATAAACAAAAATAAAAACAAGAAAATTTTAAATGTGTTTTTGAAATCTGTAATCTCTAATCCATTCACTTTATTTTTTTTTCTTTATTAGTCAGCTTTGTATTCAGCAAATACAGTCAGTTTGGTGCCATTATTAGGCTCATCCGTGACCTACCCCCTCCCCTTGGCCCCTCCTTGTTGAGGTATACGGGTCATGCATTGTGGAGTTAACCCACAGTTATGGGTAAGATAAATGTCTCTGCATATCATGACCCAACATGTGGCTCTGACATTCTTTCCGCCCCCTCTTCCGCAAAATTTCCCTGAGCCATGTTGGGTTCATTTTTGGTCTGCTTCAGTGATGAGGTGTTGGGGACCTCTGAGGCTCTGGCTCTCTGATTTGGTAGGAGTTGATTTTTCTCTGTGCTGATCTCCTTCCCCCTTGTGCTGGTATCTGGTTCATCAGGAAAACAGCCCCCTTGCTTGTTTCTCCAATTTTTCTTAGTTTCAGCCGGGGCCCTTTTGAGATATGATGGGGTGGCTCTCTCCTTAGGATCCACATAATCTGAAAAAGAGAAGAAGACACCTTATGTGATTGACATGCAAATTAGAATGGCATGGCTAGAAGTTGGAAGAGAGTCAGTCCCCAGACAGTCAGCACGTCTAGTGCCAGAAGGTGCTACATGGGCGACTGGGGGAAAATGACCAATATCTGTCAAAGCAACGCATGGTCTAACCTACTTAGCAGCAAATAACCTGTTGTGATGCCCACACAAGTGCAGTGGTCCACACAGCCATGGTGGGGAGCCAACTGCTCTCAATTTGGCTAACTGATCCCCTCACTGGTATGGGACCCATAGCTGGAGCTGGGAAACAAGTCAGAACCATATCCAAACATAAGCCCACTCTCCAATATCAAGCTACCATTAATTGTGGGCTACAAGAGGGCCTACAGCTATTAAATTCTCTATTAAAAAAAAAAGTAAGGGTTATCTCATTTGTCCTGGTGCTAACTTACTCTCCGTTGGAGAATCCATTCACTTTAATTGCTCAATAAATCCCATTCTAAATATTGGGTCAATAGCAACGACTCTTTCAATGTTTAGAAACTGTGTCTTTTAGTTTATTAGCATACTTCATGGTATACATTACCATGAAAACAGAATTGTTGATTTTACTGTTCTAATTTCACATACCCTTACTAATGTCTATTTTGATGATCTTCCAGTTTCTGATATTGATACATTAAAGTCTGATATGACTGTGAATTGTTAATTTCTCTTTGAATTAATGCCATGTTTGATGTATATATTTAAATCTACAAATATTAAGTGTAAGCACAGTTGCCTTATATGAATTCTGGCTGTATTATTCTATTTATTATTATTCAGTGCCTGGTTATTTTTTGCCTGTTATTCTATTTTGTCATCTATATTGTCTGGCATCAATATTACCATACTGAGGAGACTGGAGATTGATGGTCCATAATTTACTCTCTCTCTCACTCTCTCTTTCTCTCTCTCTCTTTCTCCCTCAGTGTGTGTGTGCATGTGCGCACACGTGCATGCACATTTATGTGTACTGGAAGAGTGCTTCTATAACCAGCATATAGGTAGATTTGTAAAGCTGCCAGCTGATCTGTGACTCTAGATACCTTTGATGCATTTCCACTTGTGAAGATTCCAATATGCTTGAACTTAACAAAATGTTATGCTGATTTACTTTTAATATCTTTTTTTAAAGTTTTTTAACCTATTTTATTTTAGATAGCATTTTCGACATCCCTTTTGTTTTTAATTCTTTATAATGTGTGACAGCATCCTTTCTTTGTCTTCATTTGATTGCGTGATGATGGTGCTTTCTCCTGAGCAACTGGAAGGTGTCACGCTCCTGAGACAGCTTAGCTGCTGAGAAGGAAGTCACTAAGTCACTGTCTGTGACAGTAATGCTTTTGTGCATGGCTTGTTCCTCCATTTTGATATTCTGCTACATGGCTTCGGCGTGTGTGAATTTGGTACTATTTATCCTCTTTGGGAATTGTCATGGAATTTTTAAGTTGAGAATTCAGAGCTTATTGTTTCATGTGTTGCTGTTTCTCATGAGAATTGTGCTGTATCTTCACATTGCTCCCTCTCAGCCTCCTCACCTTTCTTTCAGTTTCCAACCTATTATCTCTGTGATGAATCTTGGGGAGTTTATAAGGCTGTATGTTTCACTAATTAGTTTTCCTGTCAAGAATATTTATTTAAGGCTGGAGATATGGCTTTGTGGTTAAAAACACTTGCTTGCAAAGCCTTACAGCCTGGGTTCAATTCCCCAGTATCCATGTAAAGCCAGATGTACCAAGCAGTACATGACTCTGGAGTTTGTTTCAATGGCAGGAGACCCTGGTGCACCTATATTCTCTTGCTTGCTCTATTTCTTTTCCAAATAAATAAAATATTTTAAAAAGAATATCTATTTACTATTTCATCATCACTAACAATTCATTTTTTTCTGGCCTGACGTGGCCACAGGACTGTTTTCCTATACTCGACCCTGGCTGAGGTAAGAGTACCTATAGTTGTCACTTTCCTCTGCACTGAGGACTAGGACCAGGATCGCCATAGTCCCAACACACAGGTAAGACCAAGTAAGGGAAATTAGAAAAGCAAAACCCACAGAAAAAGGTAGAGTGAATATTTAGCATGGAGGACAAGTTAATGAAATAATAGAGAAGATAATGATAGTTTTATTTTAAAATCCATTCTTTTTTTTTTTTTTTTTTTTTTTTTTTGGTTTTTCGAGGTAGGGTCTCACTCTAGCTCAGGCTGACCTGGAATTCACTCTGTAGTCTCAGGGTGGCCTCGAACTCTCAGCGATCCTCCTACCTCTGCCTCCCGAGTGCTGGGATTAAAGGTGTGCGCCACCTAAAATCCATTCTTATAATCAAAAAATAGAAAGCTTTTATAAGCCATATAAATGAAAAGGAAAACACTTTAGAGACAACAAAAATATAATATTTATAGTGATAATAGAATTGTAAACTTGATGTTTTTGACATAACTCCTATCCCTATAGGAATAAACACACACATCTATGTGAAATGAGTGGTTTCTAAGATGACATGCTGTTGAATTAACTCAGCTACATGGATGGTACAAATCATTTTTTTGAGGCAAGCCCAGCAGAATGGTCTTATTTTCATTTAATGTGTGTGTGAGAGAAAATTGGCCCACCAGGGCATCCAGCCACTGTAATTGAACTACAGAAGTGTGTACCCCCTTGTGCACATGTACAACATTTTATGCTTGCATCTTTGTCCATATGGCTTACGTTGGACCTGGAGAGCCAAACGTGAGTCCTTAGGCTTTATAGGAAAGTAACTTAAGCACTAAGCCATCTGTCCAGCCCTGGATGGCATAATTTTTATGACTACAAACAAAATACTTAGTGTGGGCTGGGATATGACTCAGTGGATCAAGTGCTTACTGTGTAAGCGTGAGTATCAGAACCCCAGCACTCAGGTGAAAAGCAGGATGCTGTGGCAAGCTTTTGTAATCCCAGCCACACCTATGGGTGAGAAGGGATGTGGAGACAGGAGAATCCCTAGAAAGCAGCAGTGAATAACATGAGACCCTGCCTTAACAGAGGTGGAAAGGGAGGACTGACACCCGAAATTTGTCATCTAATCTCCTCCACACATGCTGTAGCATGAATGTGCCAGTGTTCACACACATGAACACATGCACACACATGCAAAAATACGAAGTAAATGTGATTAAAGTCCAAGAGGTAGTAACAGTAGTTTGGAACTTGGGTGGAGGATGGAGAGTGAATGTGTGAGACTGGCTAATGGAACCCCATTATCATTGTGGGTATTGTCTTTAAGGGGAACCATCATCGGGAGCAAGGTTACAAAAAGTTGACAGTTCTTGACTTGGGAGGGCGGGCTGGGTTTACACATCATCTTCCCTTGTTGTAACCCAACCCCAAATCCACAAAGTTAGGGAAAAGTTATGTGGGTTTCTACAGACATACAAACAACAGTTAGTAAAAAATCTGCATCCCTTCATGACAATCTATTTATTAATAGAACAAGGCTTTTTTAAAACTTTGAGGTAAGGTCTTACTGTAGCCCAGGCTGACCTGGAGCACATTCTGTAGTCCAGCCTGGTCAGTTACTCACAATGATCCTCCTACCTCAGCCTCCAGGGATTAAAAGTATGCACCATCATGCTTGGCTTGAAAAACAAATTTTAAAGAAGTTTTTTCTTAAAGAAAAAAAAGAAGTTTTATCTTGCTAAGCAAGCAAAAAATATTCCCAGCAAATGAAGAGGCAATATGCTTAATATTATCACTCTGATTAAGGACTTTGGTGTGTGTGTATGTGTGTGTAGTATGTGTTGCATGGTGTACGTCCATGTATGTACAGATGCACATGGCCCCTGTACAAAGACCATCAGAGAACGTTGGGCTGGCCTCTTGCATCACTCATCTACTTGTTTGCTTGAGAGAGACACTTTCACCCAACTCAGAACTGTAGCTTTCGGTCAGACTACCTGACCATCAAGTTCTGGCAATTGTCCAGTCTCAACTCCCCACAGGACTGGGGTTATAGGCATGTGTGGCCATATCCAGCTGTTTATGCAAGTTCGGGAGAATCAAACTCACCATGAACCAGGCCCTCTTAGAGTCCCCATCATTGTGTGTCAACTGTTCCTACCCAGCCAGCCATCTCCTCAACCATCTTTAGGAAAGACAACAGAATACCACTCCTGGTCTAAAGAGACTTGCTGCATCTCTCCAGCTTCCTTCATGTGTTTCAGTGGAGCTTGTAAGACTCTACATTGCTTAGGGAGAATGATGCTTAAAGCTCCTCTTGAGATGCAGGAACCTCTCTGGGTGGGTTTCCTGGGAATCTACTCACAATGCCAAATAGCTGCTCCCCCTGGGACCTCTGATCATGGCCACCTAGCGGGCTTGGAGCTTCCTGGTCCTCCAGGCTCTGCCCTCGCATGGAGTGGAGCTCTGCAGAAGCAGCACTGGTAAGAAGTGGGCATGTAAATCTTCTGATCTTTTGCAGATCCTTGAGGTGGTGGGGTTATCAATTTCCGTGATGGCAGGGCTGACCTGAGCAGCCTCATACAAGACTGGGAAAGTGGAATGCATCATTGCCCCCCTCCATGCCTGCTCCATGAGCCTCAGGCTGCTTGTTGTCCAACATTCCTCATCAGGACAGAAAGCCTATCAAAGGCCTAAGCAGTCCTCTCACCCAGACACACCTGCAGTGCACCCTGCAGCACCCCTGCACCACCTCCATGCTGTTTCTTGGGGCCCTGTTTCACTAGCTCGATTGGCTGTATCTAAACAGTGCTGTCCCTTCCTCCTGCTGCTGCTTTTTTCTTGGTAATCACGACTCATGTGTCATACAGTGAAGCCCATGATAAAGGATAATGGCTGGAATGAGGTTGAGCTATTAATAACAGCTATCACTCAAAGATAAAAATAAAATGTGGAACAATGAGTTTTTACAGTTACCCAATTAAAATAAGTGTACATTGATGGAATCATTGTCACTGTTAGAGCTACCATGATTAAGAGTATGAATGAAATGGGTCAGTGACAATTGGGGGAGTGTAAAGTTATTAAAGGAAATACTTCTTGGAAAAAGAACTTCCTAAGCAAAGGCTGCAGCAGAAGAGACAGTTATAGTTTCCTTGCCTCCTGGAGTGTGCTGGGTGGAAAACCATTCAGGGTTTCAACTCTCCCCATAAAGTGCGACTTTGTTTCATTGTCCTCATCTTATAGCTGCAGCTGCTAAGGCAATGATAGGTCAAGGCATTTGCACAGGGTCACACAGATAAGTAGCAGAATTAGGTTCCATGCCAAGAACACACTTCCCAAGAAAGACTGTCCCCCTGAAGTTTGCACTATTACACACACACACACACACACACACACACACACACACACATACACACAGTGTGGACTAAGAACATTGTCCAGGCATCAAAGTCAATCACAATCACTTGGAAGGTCTAAAGGTTCCCACATTCAGTTGGCCTTTGGTCAGACAACTAGTGATGAAAGGGCATTTCTTTGATCTCCTTTACTGTGAACTTGACATGGTTCAGAAAATGCTGAACTTGATTTCATATGAGACCTAGCTGGTCCTCATATGAGGAGCTGTGCAAAGGCAGCAAAAGCACCCACTGGGAGCAGAAGTGGATTCTGGGTGTGTTATGATAAGCTAGAAAGGAGATAAAAAGGGAATATAAAGGGAGGGAGGGGGACTTAATAGAATGGTACTGTATATATGTAAGTAGAAGAACAGAGTAATGAGAGTGAAAAGGCCTAAGTGAGGTTAGGGGAAGAGATTGAGTAAAGGAAAGGTGGAGAGAGGACTAACAAAAATCTAAGAGGATATAAATAAGTCATATGGAAACCTACTTTTTTGGACAATTGTATACTCAGGAGCCACAGATTGTTACTAGGAAATTTTCAGTGCCAGAGATGGGATATCTTCGAGTGTGTTGTTAGCCAGAGAGGCCCCTGATGCCCCCAAAACATTACAGGCTATTGCAGAAGCCCTTGGTTTCCCACCAGGAATAGATGGTAAAACCCTATTGCTGAAGACTCCACATACTTGGGCTGCAAGGTCACTGAGAAATCCTGCTGGAGCTGAGCTTAAAACCTCCTCCCTGTAGACCAGCTGACAGAAATCTGGAATAAAAAGTCATGCTGCATGCAGTTCACTGAGAGAGAAATCACTAATGAAGATATTCAACAGTGGACACTGCAAGCCTTATATTTGGCCTGCCAGGCCAAATTAGCCAATGAGTGCAATAGTGGCATGTCTATTATGGGGGAAACCAACTGCCTTCTAATTTGACGGAAGGCCTGCTCCATGGGAGAGAATACACCCCTGATACTGAAAACCTACAACAGGGATAGTCATGAGTCCTAGGGGTATAATGTCTGCTGGTATCTGGCTAAATGTATATACTATGCTCACCAAACTGCCCAGTAAGCACTTCTCTTAATGTTCATACCCACGTATTAATGCTACTCTCACTTTTGGTTAGAGAAGCTTCTCTTTTCAGATTGCAGTAACCTTGGGATGACCATGGTGCTGAAACAAAGTGACAGAGGAGTTCTCAGAACTGAAATATCTCTATCACACCTTCCGAGACTGAGGGTCCATTGTGGAAGAGGCAGCAGAAAGAATGTAAGAGCCAAAGGAAGGGTAGGACTCTTTACAATATGTTCCTCCTGACACAAAATGGCCTGGATATCCATGACCTCACAGTGCCTGACACTACCTACACAACACCATCATAATAGGAGGAAAAGATTATGACATCAAAATAAAAGAGAGACTGATTGAGAGGGGGAGGGTATATGATGGAGAGTAGAGTTTCAAAGGGGAAAATCAGGGAGGGAGGGAATTACCATGGGATATTTCTTACAATTACGGAAGTTGTCAATAAAAAAAATTTTAAAGAAGAAAGAAAACAAAACAAAAAGAAACTTGCTCATTAAAACCACAGGCTTGGGATTCTCTTTAGATTATGATGAGTTCTGGGGAGTGATCATAAGAGAACCAGCTGGAAGCAGGTTGTTTTGCCTGTAAAATCAAAGATCACTGCAGATAATGTATTAAAACGCATTCCTAAGCTACTGGTGATGCCTTAGGAAGAGCTGGGAGCCTCTGCATTGAGAAAGATAGCTACTTGAGGCAAAGAGGCCTTAAGGAAGGGTTGAAGTAAATAGCTCTTGCTCAGTGGGAAAAGTGAGTACTTCACAAGGCTGAGAACCTGAGATTAGACCCCCAGCACACACCTAAAATGTTGGGTGTGGTGGTGCACAGCTGTACTCCCAGCTCTGGAGAAGCAAAGAGTATATTTTCAGGGCCAGCTGGCCAGCTAGTCTAACTGATGGGCAAAAGAAAGGAGGAAGGAGAGAAAGGGAAGAGAGAAGAGAAAGAAAGGAGGAGGGAAAGAGAAAAGGAGGACTAAGGGAGAGATGAAGAGATGAGGGAAGAAGGGAGAAAAAGAGGAAGAAGGCAGGAGATGAGATGAAGAATAACTATAGAGTAATATCACCACTTTCATATTCTGTGCTAGATGCCCTCAAAGGGTAACCATGATTATTAAAGTAAAAGAAAAAACAAATAAAGCCATACTGGTATACTGCCTTAACTTGGCTTAGCTATAAGAATCTACCTATCCTGAGAAGAAAAGTGACTTAGCCAATGTTGCATGGACAATAGCAGAGCATATATTTCAGTTTGTGCTTTCTTGTTGTTCTTTCATTTTTTATTTATTTATTTGAGACAGAGACAGAAAGAGAGAGAGAGAGAATTGGCACCCCAGGGCCTCCATCCACTGCAATTGAACTCCAGATGCATGTGCCACCTTGTGCCTCTGGCTTACATGGGTCCTGGGGAATCAAACCTGGGTTTTGGCTTTGCAGGAAAGTATCTTAACCTAAACCATCTCTCCAGCCCAAGTTTGTGCTTTTTGACACCAAGTCCAGAGTTCTTTCCTCAGTGTTAAATCATACTTTCCCTGTGCTGATGGGGTTTCTGGGATGACTCTGAAAGCTGTGTGTATCTCCACGAGGATGTTTCCCTTGGTTAGTGAATATAAACAACTTTCATATCAAATTTAATGGCTTTAGTTGTTTGTCATTGTGTGCCTCTCACAATCCAGTTTTAGGCATCCCCAGCACTCTGGAAGGTTCTTCCTGCCCACTTGCAGCCCCTCTTTGCTCTTGTCCTCAGCCCAGGTTGCCCTGTGCTCTGTGCTCTGTGCTCTGTGCTCTGTGCTGGTGCACCGGCTTCTGTAGACAGTGGGCTACAAAAAGTGTCCTCTTGTGTCCAGCTTTTTGGCACTGAGCCTTGTTGTGATTCATTTCTTTAAAATTTACATTTTTTACTATTTTATACATGTATGTAGATAATGCATTTTGATCATATTCCCCCCCCCCTTACCTTCTCCTGTCCCCTCCAACTCCCATTGAACCTCTTTTTCAACTAGCTCATTGAAATTCCCCATATGTACACGAATGCATTCATCAGGCAGGCACTTTGGGGTGATTCTGCATTGTCCTAGTTTGTTCCCTAAGGCTTTCTTAATGCTGGCTGTTTTGTTTGCTTGATTTTTAGTAATGTATCTGTGCCAAAATCATCTATCATTGCACTGCATATTACATTTCAATCCAAGTCATTTTCTTGGTGTGATTGCTCAATTCTTGTTTTAGTCTTAATTTTCAGAGGCTGCACTGTATCCTCCTTGCTTTGTGCTCACTATGGAACTGTCCATTATTTTGTGTCTTTCTTTCTTCCTAAATGAACTGAAAACAAAAGCTATGCAAGGGTTTGGCCTGTGTGACTTGGATATCGTAACTCCATTACTGTGATTGGAATGGAATGTGTAAAGAGAGGGAAGATTTGGAAGTTAGTCTTTTGAGTTTGAATGTCTCTAAGATGTCCAGCAGGTGATGACTTATGTGCATATGCATATGTCTAAGTGTAGGAATAATAACATCTGAGGAAACTCAATTTAGAAAAGAATGTAATTTTTTAAACCTCGAAAGTGTTCATGCCAAACACCTTTAGCAAGTAAAGCCACTGAGTGAATCACTAGAATAGTCCTAGTAGGAAGGAATGGGGATGGTAGGATTGGTCAGTGGTAAGCACTGCTCACTGGGAAAGAGCATCAGAGCACTAGGCACCATGACTGCAGGGACCACTATGGGACAGGAAGAAGCTGCATGGGTCAAACACACAGGATTCTGTGGGAAGTTTTCAGACAAGCAACAGAAAAAGAGCTAGGTGGTTCAACAGACAATTTTTACACAAGCAACAGACACTTTCTGTATTTACCTGTAGCTCGAGAGAAAGACATTTGAAAGACAACTATGGAACAAATATAAGGCATATCTAAAATAGCAAAGAATGTCTTCAGAATGGAGGAGAATTCTGACCCATAAATCTTACTATACTAAGAAAGCTGGGTATAGTATCACACTCCTGACATCCTATCAACCCTGGGGCTTAAGGTAGGAGGATCAAGAGTTCAAAGTCAGTATGGGTTACATGAGACTCAGTCTGAAAATAACAATATTATATGGATAAAATCATAACTGAATGATAGCTAACAGGATCTTATTTAATCCAGAGACATCTTACACCTGTTTTGACAAGTAAAATTATTCTTTGAGTTGATTAAATTAATTAAATTCTAATGAAAGTCCTAACTTTTTTCATGGGTCTTTAAAATTTCAGACAATTGACTCTACAAGTAACTTTCTCGTTGCTGGGAAAATACCTGACAAAAATCAGTTTGCAAAAGGAAGGATTCGTTGCACTGCAGTGCAGACTGGCAGTTCATCATGGTGGGGTACCGGGTATGGTGCTAAGAGCTTGAGTAAGCCGGTCAGTCAGCACAGCGAGGAAATAGAAAATGAGAATGCTGCTCTGCTAGCTCTCTCCTTCTTATATAGTCACTCCAGGACCCCAGGCCATGGGTTGGTGCTGCCCACAGCTAGGGGAGTCCATATGGTGGGAAAGTCATGGTGGCAGAAGCTTGAGACAGCTCAAAAGTCCCTCAGAGAGAGGACCACAGATTTATTTCCATGATGATTCTAGATCTTGTCAAGTTAACAATCCAAATGGACCATAACATTAGCAAAGGAAAGTGCACATATTTTTAAAGCAAATTTTATTTTGCTTTCCTTTTCTTACTTTTTAATTTATATTTCAGCATATGTTGTGATTTGCATACTTCTGTGTATTCATATTTGTAGGTGTGTGCAAGTATACGTGTATACATGTATGGGAGGCAGAGGTTGACACTGGGTATCTTCCTCAGTTCTCGGCACCTCATGGTTTGTGCATGTGTAGAGTAGTGGTGTGAGCACATGGATGTGTGGATGCATACCCTGCATATAGACAACAGGTGAATGTCAGGTGTCCACCCCTATTGCTCAACCATGTAGTTCTTTGAGATGAGTCCCTGAACGTGGAGCTGTGGTTTTCACAAGCGCCAGCAATTCCTGATCTCTGCTTGCCACAAAACTTGGATTGCAGACATGTATGGCCACTCCCAATTGTTTATATGGGTCCTGGGAACTTGAACTCAGATGGTCTCTGGTAGTCCCAGGCTTCAAACTCATGCTGTCACTTCTGTGTGCTCTATTTCCAGCAACTCCAATTCAGAAAGGGAGAGACATGATTATTATTATTTTTAAAACATTTCGTCTTATTTATTTATTGGTAGAGAATGGGCACACCAGGGCTTCCAGTCATTGCAAACAAACTCCACATGCATGCACCATCAGGTGCTTCTGGCTTGCATGGGGCCTGGGGAATTGAATCTGGGTTCTTGGGCTTCACAGGCAAGTGCTCTAACTGCTAAGCCATCTCTCCAGCCCCAATTATTCTTTACTGGTCTCTATGATTGTTGATATTGATGGTCAGCTTGATAGGATTTAGAATCTCCTAGGAGACAAACAACTGGGCAGGTCTGCGGTGGAGTTTCTAGATTAGGTTCACTCATCCTGAATGTGGGAGGTACCATCATAGGGACTGCAATCCCCAACTGAATTAAAAGGAGAAAGCTAGCTGAGATCCAGCATTCCTCTCTCTCTGCTGCTTGACTATGGGTGAGATGTGATCAGGTCCTTCCTGTCCCCTGCTCACTTGCCTTCCCTGCCATGAACTATACCCTCAAACAGTGAGCCAAAACACACCCTTCCTTCTTTAAGTTGCATTTTTGAGATGCTTCATGATAGAAACAAGAAGTTTAACTACACAGTGTTCTGACTTGATGTATTAGGTTTCTTTTAAAGATCATTAATATATTGGGATGAACTCACATTTTGGCAGAGAATAATTTATCCTGTTCCATCTATATGATTATGATTTATCTGTTAAGATTAGAATTATCTATAAGAAAAGCATTCTCATTTGGAAAACAGTTTGTGAGGTGCCTCTTTGAATCAGAAGTGCTTTAAAAAAATACCTGGATAGAAAGCTTATGGATAGAGAAAAGTGCTTTGTTTCTTAAGCAACATATTTATATTTGTTGAGTAATAATGTGAGGAATATGAGAGCTAGAGAGACATGCTGTCTTTACTATCAAATTAGGAAGGACATACTTGGCTCTGAAAAGAGATCAGGTTTCTGGAAGTCCAGCCTAAGTCAGAAACCTTTGGTGCCTAAAAGGTGAACAAACCCTAAAGCCTAGAGAGTCAACAGTTTCTGAAACCTAACACGATAGTCAATCCCTGAGACCAAAGTGTAATTTCCATCCTGAGTAAGAAGCCGAGCCCCCAAGTACCTTTCCCTTAGATTTCCTCTACCATTTCTTGTTTTAGCCAATCATGTAAGAGTGTGAAGCCAAGCAGTGGCCAGTCAGAATAAAGGTACAGGACTCTCATATTACCTCATGGAATGAAGACCCCAGTGGGCCTCAGGCTTGTGTGCATGTTTCCCAGAACTCTTTAAAATGCTATGCACCCTTCTACAGATGTAAACCTTGCCTTGCCATATACTTTGGACTGTGTAGTCATTTTCCAACCCTAGACTCATTTCTAGCAATACAAATGTGGTCTACATCTCTTTCTTTTCATTTTAAAAACATGGTGGCAAGCAGTATGAAAATGAAGAAATATCTGAAAGACTACATTCAAATTTCATCACTTCAACAGTATTTTTCCAAGTGTCTTGTTGTTTTACCTACATACATATTTTACTAGCCACTTCTCAGAATAATAATTTGAGACTTGGGAAACAATACCATATGAAGACAATGACTCATAAAGATGCCAGTCAGCCCAGTGAAAGAGCATGCCCAGCAATTATATAATGACAGTACAAAGTAGAAAAATAATGTCCTACTTCAAAATGGCACTGACCAATTTTGAAAAATCATTGCCAAGGTAGCCATACAGTGGATATTAAAATTATGAAAAACATGGGTCTCAGCATAGCCAAACAATTTTCTAGACAAAGATGACACTGGAGAGAGTTCACCCTCTGAAGGTGCATAGGGGGGTGCATAAATGCTAGATGGAAAGGTGGTCAACTTTATTAGCCTTCAGGAAAATGCTCAATTAAGCCAAAATGAGATCATACCACACATCTAGCAAAGAAAACAGCAAATGCTGGCAAGGAAACAAAGAAGCCGGTTGACTCACATTGCACATATCTGCTCTGGAACCGAAATAGCCCTAACATCATTTACTGAGTGAGTACCACTCAGGATGAGAGGAAGGGCCATTGATGACCTGCAAAAGTTTGGCTGAATCTCATGACAATATACCGAATGGGGAAAAGAAATCCCAAACAGGTGATATGAGGGGTACAAAGTGACTTGGTCAGTAAAAGTGTCTGCTTCACTAGCATGAGGACGTGGATTCAATCCCCAGAAACCAACAGAAAAATGCTAGACAAGATTATAGTTTCCTGTAATCCTAGCATTTGTGGAGGCAAAGACAGGCAGATCCTTTGGGCTTACTTGCTAGCCAGTGTAGCCTAATTGGAGAGCTCCAGGCCAATGAGAGATCCAGTCTCACAAAACAAAGAAGAAGGAGGAGAAGGAGGACAGTGTTCCTGAGAAACTCTACCCAAGGATGTCTTCTGCTCTCCACATTCATGTTCACACATGTGAACATACATACATACATAAATACACATGCACATAATATGTGCTCACACACAAAGGTGACACAGTGAATGATTCAGTACATGTAACACTTTTGAAATGATGAAGCAGAAATTATGTACACATAGATTGTCAGAATGAAAGCTGGACAGCACGACAGATCCTTCAGTGAATGGAGGATGACGTCTGTCCTCGACTCTGCGAGTGCCATGACTATACTTGTGCTATCGTGGTGTCTCCTAGGATGAAAAATGGAGTCATCTATAGCAAGAGTATATAAAATGCCTTTGTGTGATTTTTTGGGTCCAAATGAAGTCCAGCTACACTTACCTAAACACAAAATTTAACTTAAAAAAGGAAAATTGGATAAAATCAACCTACCCTCTTCCTCGAGTTTGTTCCTGACACTTGGAAGACACAGTTTCCCCTGGGATCCTCTTTAATCCCAGGCTATTTTGGAGAACTGGGTCTCATCACTGGATGTGACAGTCTATGAGCAGAAACACAGAATCTGGGGATAGGGGACATTTTCACATCCACAGTGAACCTTGAGTGTTAGATTAACATAAGAAATTACAAAAGGAGTTCAGAGACTATGACTGTTACAGAAGAGGTAGTTAACTTATCCAAGATCAAATCACCAACTCAGAACTAAAAGCCAAGTTGAGAAACTTTCAATCAATCTTTGTTGATTGACAATCAATAGTACCATACTTTTGGGTGTAGTTCTGTGAATGACAAAAGCCTGCCCTTTAAAGACCTATATTTCAGAACTCTAAAAATTATAACCATCATATTAACTTATTTTCATTCTTTTTGTGTTCCCTGCTCACTCTTGTTTTGGTAAGATATATAAAGGTTTCTAAACCTTTCATCTCTCTGCAACTACATCTTCCCCACATTTAAAATTCTGAGCAACTGTGAAATCTTAATTCTCCCTAAAACTTACAGGAAAAATCCTACCTTCTTTTCAACATGCTTCTTATTCATTATGAATGAGGATCCATCCTGCTGCCTCTTTTACCTAGAAGTTTTATATATGCTCCAAAACTATAATTTTTGAACATAGAATAATGCACTAGACATTGTTTACAAAGACACAGAGAACATGTACTTGTCAGTTACCAATTTATCTCCCGAAGATCATTGATCCTTTGCCCCTCTTCTGCCTTTGGCTAGTTTTCTAGTTGTTGTTTCAATGAATAACACTATTTCTTGCTCTGTTATCTCATCCTTGACTTTGAAGTCACCTACTAATGATCTGCTGAATACTCTGGATCTGGAACATTCCCCTGAGGCCATGTGTTAAAGTACTGGACCCCAGCTTGGCAATATTGGGAGGCTGTAGAACTTGTAGGGTCTAGTAGAAACTACAGATCACTGAAACTGAACCCTTAAAGGGAAGAGTGCTACTCCTTTTCTCTTCCTCTCACTTTTCAGCCACAGATAAAGAGTTTTGTTCCACCACATCTGCCACCACGACTTTCTTCCCAACACACAGGACAAACCAGTCATCTATGGAGTCTCTAAAATCTCAGCTGTAAGAAAGATTTCCTCTCTTTGTGTGTGTGTGTGTGTGTTTGGTATATGTGCATGTTTTTATATGTGTTTGCATGTGTGTAGGTTCACATGTGTATGCATGTGGAGGCCAGAAGATAAGAACAGGTGTCTTTCTCAATCATTCCCCATCTTACTTTAAAAAAAATCTTTTTATTAACTTCTGGTTAAGATGGCATCTACCTAACCATGCTTCACCTGACAGGGAAGGAAAGGCAAGATCAGTGGGGCCTTTACGGTCTGCAGGTCCTAGCGGACCTCCAGTGGGAGGGCATGGAGGAGCAAAGTAAGAAATCTGCTGATTCCCATGCTCACGGGTAGCCCACCAGTCCCCCAAACCCCTCATGCAGCCGACCCAGCCACAGCAGCAGCTGCTGCACCATGGAACAGGTTTGCTCCTGCACTACCTGCAGGCTCTGCACACCCAGGCTAGCCAGCTCGCACACTTCCTCCCTTCCTCCCTTCCTCCCATAGCTTTCCTCCCTCTTCTCACAACCAGGACCACTGTCTCATCCCACTGCCCCACAGCATTGCAGACCAGGTTTGCTCCTGCACTGCGAGCAGGCCCTGTGGATCCAGGCCAGCTTGCTCTCTTTCCTCCCTCCCTCCCTCCCTCTGTCCCTCCCTCACATGTCTTTTCTCCCTCTTCCCACCACCAGGACTGCCAACCAATAAAGACCAGAGCAGAAATTAATAAATTGGAAACTAAGAGAACAATTAAGAAAATTGATGAAACCAAGAGCTGGTTCTTTGAAAAAATTAACAAGATTGATAAACCCCTGGCCATTTGATTAAGTGAAAAAAGAGATGCTTCAAATTAATAAAATTAGAAATGAAAAAGGAGAGATCACAACAGATATAAGTGAAACTGGAAGAATAATCAGGACTTATTTCCAAAATCTCTACTCCACAAAATTGGATAATCTGGAGGAAATGGATAAATTCCTGGACACATACCACCAACCAAAGCTGAATTCAGAGCACACTAATCTCTTAAACAAACCTACCACACCCATCAAGATTGAAAAATGTAATCAAAAATCTCCCCAAAAAGAAGAGTCCAGGACCAGATGGCTTCTCAGCCAAATTCTATAAAGCCTTCATGGGAGAACTGAAACCAATATTTCTCAAAATGTGCTACATAATCAGAGAACAAGGAAAGCTCCCCAACTCCTTTTATGAAGTCAGTATCACTCTAATACTAAAACCAGACAGAGATACAAGAAAAGAAAACTATAGGCCTATTTCCCTGATGAACTTAGATGCAAAGATCCTGAACAAAATCCTCACAAATTGAATTCAACAACACATAAAAAACATTACCCACCTTGATTAAGTAGGCTTTATCCCAGGAAAGCAGGGTTGGTTCAACATATGGAAATCAGTCAATGTAATACACCACATAAATAAGCTTAAACACAAAAAACACATGATCATTTTAATAGATGCAAAACAAGGCCTTCAACAAAATACAACATCACTTCATGATCAAAATGTTGGAGAGAATAGGCACGGATAATTTATATCTCAACATAATAAAGGCTCTATATAAAGCATCTAGAGCCCAAATAATTTAATGGGGAGAGAGTTAAGGAATTCCCATTGAGATCAAGAACAAGACAGGGGTACCCACATCCACCTCTGCTCTTCAACATAGTACTAGAAGTCCTAGCCCAAGCAATAAGACAGGAGAAAGAAAGAAAAGGGATGCAAATTGAAAAGGAAGAAGCTAAGTTAGCACTGTTCACAGATGACATGATTCTATACATAAGTGACTGGAGACCCTCCATCTGAAAATTCTTAAAGGTGATTAATTTCTTCACCAAAGTTGCAGGATACAAAATTAACGCACAAAAATCAGTAGCCTTTTTATTTGCAAAAGACAAAGATACAGAGAAAGACATTAGCAACATTGTCCCATTTTCAATAGCAACAATAGCAACAAAAAATACATTGTGGGATAATACTAACCAAGGATGTGAAAGACTTACATAATGAAAACATAAAATCACTCAAGAAAGAAATTGAGAAGGATTTGAGAAAATGGAAGGACTGCTCATGCTCCTGGATAAGCAGAATTAACATTGTGAAAATGGCAATCTTACCAAAAGCAATATACAGATTTAACATAATACCAATACAAATCCCAACATTTTTCTTCACAGAGATAGAAAAAATGATCTCAAAATTCATATGGAATGGAAGCAGGCCTGTGATATCCAAGCATATCCTCAGCAAAAGGAACACCTCTGAAGGCATCACCATTCCTGATCTGAAGGTATACTATAAAGCCATACTAACAAAAGCAGCATGATAATGGCATAAAAAAAGGATTATAGACAAATGGAACAGAATAGAGGATCTGGACCTTCGATGAAGTAACTACAGCTACTTGATCTTTGACAGAGACCCTAACAAGGTAGACTGGAAAAAAAGACAACGTCTTCAACAAATGGTGCTGGAAAAACTGGATAACCATATGCAGGAAAATGAAACTAGATCCACACATCTCGCCATACACAAAAATCAAGTTCAAACGGATCAAAGATCTCAATATATGACCAGGAAATGTGCTACTACTGGAAGAAAAAATAGGAGGAACTTTCCATGATATAGGAATGGGAAAAGACTTCCTTAACAAAACCCCAGTAGCTCAGGAACTTAAACAATCACTCAGCAATTGGGATCTTAGGAAACTGAAAAGTTTTCTCATAAACATACAATAAACAAAGCCAATAAACTACCCACAAAATGGGAGAAAATTTTTTCCAGCTATAAAACTGACAGAAGTCTAATTTCTAGAATCTACAAAGAATGCAAAAACCTAAACAATAAAAAAAAATCAAACAACCCACTCACAAAGTGAGGTAGAGAACTGAACAGGGAGTTCTCAGAGGAAAAAATACAAATGGCAAACACACATTTAAGAAAATGTTCAACATCCCTAATCATCAGGAAAATGCAAATTAAAACAACAATGAGATTCCACCTTACCCTAGTAAGGATAGCAAACATTAAAAAATCAACTGAAAACAAATTATGGTGAGGATGTGGAAAAATAGGAACCATCATTCACTGTTGGTGAGAATGTAAGATGGTACAACCACTATGGAAAGCAATATGGAGGCTCTTAAAAAGGCTGACTATAGAGTTACCTACAGACCCAATTATTCCCTTACTGGGCATTTACTCTAAAAGCCCCATGCCTCCATTCAGAAATATTTGCTCAAACATGTTTATAGCTGTTCAATTCATAATAGCTTAAGAACTGGAATCAACCTAGATGTACATCATTGATGAATGGACAACCAAGATGCGGTATATGTACATGATGAAATTCTACTCAGCAGTTAGAAAAAAATGATGCAATGAAATTTATAGAAAAATGGTCAAACTTGGAAGAGATGATTCTCAGAGAAGTCACCCAATCACAGAAAAACAATCATTGCATGGTCTCACTTATCTGTGGCTCCTAACCTGGATCAGCCTGAGATGCTGACATACCTAATAGCCATCTCGAGGACCAGACAATATGGAGGGTGGGGCTGGAGGGAGGGTATGGAGGGGTGAGGACACAAAATGGAACCCAAATGGAACTGGTACCATAAAATCCTATATCTTGGAAAACAGACTAAAAGATTTAACCTTCATCAAGACCTTAGAGGGAACACCTGAATCAAAAGGGCCCTGGAGAGGGTAATATGAAACCTAACCTTAATTTTCTCCTGTTTCTGTCTCTCATTCTCTCTCTTTCTTTCTCTTTTATATTACCTATCTTTTTCTTCCTTCTTTTCCTTTGGTACTGGCCTGTAACTCGCAGTTAACATCCTCAATGAGCTGTTGGACAGAGAGACCAACAAGATTTCCCAAAAGATGACAGATTTTTGTTGATTACCCACCATTGGTTAATTCACCCTATTGCTGAAGACACCATATGTTGTAGGTACAGAACATGGAGAGACCTGGCTGGAATCTGGAAGAGAGCCAGTCCCCAGAGAGTTAATTCATCGAGTGCCAGAAGGCACTACATGAGCTGCTGGGGGGAAATGGCCAACATCTGTCTGAGCAACTCGAGTTCTAAGGTACTCAGTAACAAACAACCTGAAGTGATGCTCACCCAAGTGCAATAGTGGCACACAGCCATGGTGGGTAACCAACTGTTCATGGACTGGCTAACCGATCCACTCAGTGGAAAGGAACCCAATGCTGGAACTAGGAAACAAGTCAGAATCATATCCAAATAATGAGTTCACTCTCCAATATCAAGTTCCCACCAATCTTGTGCTACAAGAGGGCCTGAACCTATTAAATTCTCTCTAAGCTAGCAATGGTTATCTCATTTAACTGATGCTAACTTCACTCTGCATTGAAGAATCTGCTTCTCTTTTATCAGATGGATGCAAAACCTGAGGAGACAATCAGTCTGTCGCACCTCACCAGGGCCCCAGATGAAACCATAGAGTAACTGGGGAAATGAGCAAGAGTGCTATTTCTTGGTGAATCTGATATTAGCACAAAGGTGAAGGAGATAGACACAGAGAACATTCAACTCCTACCAAATCAGAGACCCAGAAACACAGAGGCTCCCAAGAGCCCATCACTGAAGTAGACCTAAAATGAACCCAACATGGCTTAGGGAAATTCACAGCAGAGGGGATGAAAAGATTGTTACAGCCACAAGTTCGGACATTATGCACAGAGACATTGCCTCTTCCCCATAACTGATGGCTACCTCCACAATGCAACACCCACAATCCCCATGGGGATAACCAGCATTCCCAACAAGGAGGGTCTCTTGGGGGGAGGGGGACAGGGGTTAGGATAAGGATGGTACCAACATGTGCTGTTTACACAGAGTATGTCCATAACTAATAAAAAACAAACCTTTTTATTGACAATTTCCATAAATATAAACAATATACCATGATCCTAATGCCTTCCTAATGCCTTTCCCCCTCCCAAGTCCCCTCTCCTTAATCTTTCCAACTAGTCTCTCATCTATTTTGATGCCATCCTCCTATTATGTAGGTCTTATGAAGGTAATGTCAACCACTATGAGGTCATAAATATCAAGACCACTTTGTGTCTAGAAGACAATATTGTAAGTACTCCTTCCCATGTTTTGGCTCCTACATTCTTTCTGCTTCCTCTTCCACAATGGTCACTTAGCCTTAGAGAGAGAGTGATAGAGATGACTTGGTGTTGAACACCCCACTGTCACTTCTCAGCACTTTGGTGCATTTTGAATCCCTCCAGTGATCACAATCACCTAAAAGAAAGAAGCTTCTCTAGCCAAAAGTGAAAGAAGCCTTAATATATGGACATAAACATGTGTTTAGAGGGCAGTTTAGTGGGCATAACATATCCATTTAGTCAGACAACAATGGGTCCCCTGCCCTAGGGCTTATGACCTCCTAGCCATAAGCTTTTCATTAGGTTTTCAGTATCAGACACAAATTCCTTCCCATAAAGTGGGCCTCAAGTTCAGTCAGAGAGCAGCTGGTTCCCCGACCACCCCCATAAATGACATGACACCACTGCACCAGTTGGTACATTTGGCCTGGCTGGTCTGTTGGGGGAGAAAAGTCATTAACAGTCATAACCAGCAGTGGACCTTCCACCTTACTTTTTGAGACAGGGACGATTACTGAACCTGGAGGTCACAAATTTGGAGATCACAGAAAGCCCCAGATGTCCTCCTGTCTCTGCTTCCCCAGTGCTGGGATTACAAATGCATGCTGCCTTGCCTGGTTTCTTCAAAGATGCTGGGAATCAGAACTCAAGTCTTCATGACCACTGAGCCATCTCCCCAGGCCCCAACATTTTCTGTTTTTAAGCTGATCATCTCTGGTATTTGTTAGAGTAGTGGGAAGAGTAATGGCACACCATCTAAATGTACTTTCTATTTCATGAGTGAGGCCACCTATGAGCAGAAATCTGAATGATACTTGCTCATCTGAGAGGTCAATGGAGTCTAGACTAGATGCACTATTTTCAGTCTGGAAGTTTCTTTCCATGAGTACTTTTTTAAAGGAAAGAATGAAGTGTTTCCCCCTTGGCTATAAGCTCTGACTTGATTAAATCATTAAAAAGTAGGATCATAGAATACTAAAAAGAACACTTAATTTTACATCTCTAGTGAAATGTCTTAACACCGCCTTTAAACACAAAATCTGGCAAATTTATTTTTCTATTTAAAATTAAAATTTTAAAAGATTCTTGGGTCCATCCTGTTAAAAATAGTTATAAATGACGAATAATGTATAACACTTTGAGGTTTGTTTTTTTTTTTTTTCCAAAAAGTAAACTTGTCTGCCAGATGGAACAGAGAAACATAGAAGGTCGGGTTTTCTCACTTCCCCTTCCCTTCGCTCCCACATCACCTCCCACTCCTCATCCAGGATATTCATAGGCCTGTAGCAGAAAGCTGACACATTCTACACTTCTTCCTAATTCAAGCACTGCTGTCAGTACACTACAGAGGTGTAGTTATCTTTGAAATGAAGTTCGTTCTTATTTTCTCAAGACAGGAAAGCATTCTCTGTGGATGTTCAATACAATATAATGTTACCCATAACCCACAGTTCCATGGTGAATACCAGCAATCCCACTGAAGAGGGTCCTTGGTGGAATGGAGTCAGGGAGGAGGGAAATGGTCCAAACAAATAATGTGTCCATACAAAGCTTCCACTTAATAAAAAAATAAAGTTTTGTGGGTGTATGTGCTCAAACTGTCCAACTTCTTGTACCATTGTCCTCATGTTCGTGTCCATAACTGCTGGCCTCTGGCCTTTTTTAAGAATGTCAGGTAATAAAGTGCTATAGGATGTAGCCTGAGCAACTTGAGATTCACCTATGGGCTTGTCAGCAGCATATTGCTCTTAACATAGCCAAGTAATGACCTTGGTACAGATAGACCCTTTTGTCTATGCGTAAGCAGAGAGACATCTCCAGTGTTTTCAGCCTTTGACAAAGTGAACCTTGCTCTACAAACTTATGCAAGCATAGGCTTCCATTTCCCTGGAAAGATCCTGAGGAGGCATTGCTGGCTGCTGTGGTGAGCCTGTGTTTGATCAGGAACTGTGGGCTATTTCCTGCAAGCCCCGTGTCATCTTCCATTCATTCAGGGATGCGTAAGGACCCAGGCTCCACATCTCCCTGCTGCCGCCCACAGTCCTTTCACTTCAAGTTTTGTGACATTCTAAAAAGCCTACAATATGGTGTTTGTAACTTTGCATATTTTAATATTTGCATATTCTTGATGGCTGAGAATCATTTCATATACTTACTTCATATCCATGTATCTTTTTTCATGAAGTATCTGTTCAAATGTTTCCATACATTTTGTCATTGGACTGTTGGTTTCATATTAAATTTGGACTAGTGGGTCATATATCCTGAACAGAAGTTCACTATTAATCATGTGTTGTAAATACCTTTTACTCAGGTTGTAACTTTTTAATTTTTTTTAACAGTTAAAAATGAAGACTTTAAAAAGTACAAAGTACATAATGAGGTGAGCTTGTGGAGAAGCCAACCAAGTCACATAAATTAGGTGATACAAGTATCCACTTAAAGTTTCCATATTTCCTTTTTTGTGCAGAATATTTATTTATTAAGGTTGTTTAATATACAATTTTTCATTTGTGTTTTTGGAGGTCCTTTATTGTAAAGATAATTATTTTCTCTGATGACAAATAGCAGCCACAGTGATCATTATGGACTCCCATGTTGGATAAATTCCATTTCTTCTTGAGAGATGAGTTTCCTTCTGCATTTCTGAGGTAAGGTTTTGATTATGTCTGCAGTGTCTGGTGGACCCTGATATATCAGCAAATCTGGTGCTTTACTTTCTTTAGAATGTTGTGCAATTATAGAGTGGGGCGGGAGCCATGATGATCTCATACCTTCTGAGGCACTGAGTTTAGGATTGTCTCTTCTGTTAGGGAACCTTATCAGTGCATGGGGCTTTACTTCCTGAACCACCCTGGTGGGCGGATGCCATCTTGCTACCCATCATGACCCCTGAGAAGGGGCAGCTTTAGGAAGTGGGTGGGGGTGGGGGGAAGAGCCTGCGCCCTGTGACTTATTTTTTAATGCTCTTAACCATGTGTTTCAAAACATACAAATGACTTATATTTTGATGCTTTGTTTTTCTTCTCTAAATCATGCTTTTGATTTGTGTGTGAGAAATCAGCACTATGTTCTGATGTTCTGATTTGTTTTCTTTTAGAAGTTTTAGGTTTATATTTAGGTCTATTATCCATCTTGAGTTAAATTTTCTATACCAAGAGAAGAATGGTTGAAAGGTTCTCTTATAGTTATATATTTTGTTTGCATTGTAGCTTGTTGAGAGATTGTTTCTTCATGGATTGTCCTTTCAGTTTGTTTAATATCAATTGATTGCATAGGCCTACATCTATTTAGAGTCTTTCTGTCTACTTTTTTGATCTTCTATTCTGTCCTTTCAAAAACATTATCATGTTGCTATCACCCCATGATAATGAGGTAAAATCTAGTACTATGATTCAGTGGTTGTTCTACATAAAAATTATTTTGGCTATTTTAGTTCCTTTGGTGTTTCAGACGAATTTTAATCAAACTTAATGACTGTTACAGTAATTCCTACTAGAATCATATTCATGTTTTTGCTTGTTTTTTGAATTTGTAGCTCAATTTGAAACAATATCTTAACAATATTAGGCTTCCCATTCTATGGCATGGTATATTCTCTACTTTTAGGTCTCCCTTGATTTTTTTCATCAGCATTTTGTAGTTTCCAGAATTCATACTTTGTTGTATTTATGCATAAGTATTAAATTTGTGCTCTTCAAAAGCAAATCCAAAATGAATTTGTACCATAGAAACCTTTCTCCTGGATAGCAGACTAACTGATAATACTCTCAACAGAGTATTCAAGGATTGTCAGGTAAGAAGGTCCCTGGAGAGGGTGGGATAAAGCCTAACCCTAAAATATTTGGCTCTGGCTTGTAACTCCCAGTACCAGAAATTGGTTACAATCCACATTGAGCTGTTGGTTGGAGAGACCTATGAGGTACACAAAGCAAGACAGGCTTTTGTCAAAGCACTTGATTAGCTGCCTGACGTAAAAGGTAAGATCCTATTGCTTAAGACAACACAGAACATTGAGAGATCTGGATAGAATCTGGAATTAAACAAGTTCCCAGATGCTCTACTCATATAGTGCTGGAAAGTGCTACATGAGCTTCTGGGATAAAATGAACAACAACCTGTGTGCTAACAGGAGAGAGACACTGCTATACAAAAGCAACCAGCCTGACAACATGGACATACCTGTGCCACAGTGGCACCCAGCCCAGATGGGTAACCATTGGCTCTGTGATTAACTAAGAGATCCGCTCAGTGGAAAAGAACCCTTAACTAGAACTAGGAACTGAGTCAGAATCCTATGGAGAAAAAAATCATGGACTCCAACAAGAAGGTCCCATTATTCCTTAGCCAAAAGAGTGGTTATACTCACCTACATACCTTTTAATTAATATTGCTTATCCCAGTGAACCTATGCTGGCCTTGGTCTCCTTTGGAGAATCTGTTTTTCTTTTTCAGAACGCAGCCAGAACAAGGAGATAAACCACCCCTCTTGCACACAGAGGAATTGGCAAGATGAGCAAGAGTGCTGCTTTAATAGCGAACCTGTCAACCAGTGCCAGAGTCAAGGAGACAGACATTGAGGATACTCAAAACACACCAAAGCAGAAATCCAGAATTGTCTGAGATCACAACACTAAAGTAGACTTAAAACACACCCACCATGGCTCAGGGATTTTGTGGAAAAGGGGGTGGGAAGAACGTAAGAGACACAGAGTGGAAGAGAATGTCCAGAGGCACTGCACCCACTTACAATGACTGACTGGAGCGCTCACATCTCATAACTGGAAACCTAGGGGGAACACCAGCAATCTCCCTCAGGAGGGCCCCCAGCAGAATAATGGTAGGGAGGAGAGAAATAATGGTATTAACATATGATGTATCCATACTACTTTCTACTTAATAAAAAAAAAAGGTCACTGAGAAATCCTGCTGCAGCTGAGCTGATAACTTCCTCCATGAAGACCAGCTAACATAAAGCTGGAAAAAACTATGCTGTATGCAGCTCCATGGGAGACAATGAATTCACCAGTGGAGATAAACTATAGTGGACACAGCAAGCCTTAAATTTTGCCAGCCAGGCCAAATGAGCCAACGGGTACAATAGTGGCATGTCTGTTATGGGGAAAACCAACCACTCTCTAATTGGACTGGAGGCCCACTCCATGGGAGGGAATACATACCTGGTACTGAAAATCTATGTCAGGGGAAGTCATGAGCCCTAGCGGTGTAATGCCTTCTGATATTTGTCTAAATGTTTCTATTATGCTCACCAAACTGCCCACCAGCACTTCTCATAATGTTCATACCCATATAATAATGCTACTCTCACTTTTGGCTAAAGAAGCTTCTATTTTCAGAAGGTGGTGACCTTGGGACAACTCAGAAGGCATCATGGTGCTGAGAAGAAGTTACAGAAGAGTGCTCAGCACTCAAACATCTCTATCACACCTTCCAAGGTTTAGGGTTCATTGAGGAAGAGGTGTCAAGAAGAATGTAAGAACCAAAAGAAGGGTAGGACTCCTTTCAATGCATCCTTCCAGACACAAAATAGCCTGAATATCCATGACCTCACAGTACCTGACACTACCTTCACAAGACCATCATAATAGGAGGAAAAGTTGATGACTTCAAAAATAAAAGAGCGACTAATTGAGAGGGGAAGAGGCTACAATGGAGAGTGGAGTTGTGAAGGGGAATGTGGGGGGTGGGGAAGAATTACCATGGTTTACTACCTATAATTATGGATGTAGTCAATAAAAAAATTAAAATTATACAAAAAAATAAAAAAATGTGCTATTCTAGGAGGCACTTCTAAAATTTGTTTAATACACTTTATTTTTGTATATTGACACTGCAAACTTAATGACCCCACTTACTACTCCTAGTAACTTTAAAACCATTTCATGAGGGACTGAAGAGATAGCTCAGCAGTTAAGGCACTTGCTTGTGAATCCTGACAGCCTGGATTTAATTTTCCAGAACCCTAGCACCTACATAAAGCCAGATGCACAAAGTGGTACATGTGTCTTAAATTGTTTTGCAGTGGCAAGAGGTTCTAGCCCAGCCATTCCTGCCCCCCTTACAAATAACTAAATAAAAATATTTTTAAAAAGAAATAAAATAAAAAACATTACATGTTCCCTAAAGATGATTACATCTAATATGGACAGCGATATCTTCATCTCCCCTTCCCCATCTGTGTCATGTTACTTCCTTTTCCTCCCTTAGCCCACTGCTTCCGGCCTCGGATGCAGTGCCAAGGAGGAGTGCTGAGGGTGAGCATTCATACCAGTTTCATAGTTTCGTACCCCTCATTATAATGTTGCCTGTAAGTCTGGGTGAATGTTAGATTAAGGAAATCCACCTCTATTCCCAGTTTTCCATACAGTTCTTATCATGAATAGATTTTGGACTAAGTCATGTGCTTTATCTACATGTAGTTAGATGAATATTTGTTCCTTTTTCTGGGGATATGGTAACTCACATTGATCCTTTTTCTGACTATCAAACAAGCCTTTTATTATATAGATAAGCTTGGAATACAAAAAATGACCATTTTTATATATTGTTGGGGTTGATTTGGTAATATATTTGCGTTGTGATCGGTGCTAGGGGTCCAGGAAAGCCCTTGAACCTCAAACCCTAGGTTCATTTCTACTTTTAATCAAAGAATTGAATTAAAAAGAAGACTGAGCTGGGCCTGGTGGTGCAGGCTTTTAATCCCAGCACTCAGGAGGCAGAGGTAGGATTGCCGTGAGTTCGAGGCCACCCTGAGACTACATAGTGAATTCCAGGTCAGCCTGGGCTAGAATGAGACCCTACCTCAAAAAAAAAAAAAAAAAAAAAAAAAAAGAGTGAGAAGGATAATTATATTTACTGAGGGAAATATAGAGCCAAGGGAAAGCACCATGTGGCTAAAGACCCCACATGGAGGGCCTGGGAAAAAAACGTGGAAAGAAAAGAAAGTTCATGGAGCTCCTGCCATGTGGGGCACTGGAGGGGATAAAGGAGTCCATGTGGACAGTAAGGGCTAGGGGGCCTCCTGGCTGGGCCTGAGCCGAGCCAGCCAAGGTCCAGCCAAGGGAAAAACTCACCCATAGTTGGAAGTTCTCAAGTAGTCAGAGAGCCCTGCCCTCCCCTTGTAAAGGTATTTATGACCTTATAGTGGTGGGCTGTCTTCTGGCTCAGGTGAAACAGAGGGCCAGCTGGTTGGTTAGGGCTAGGGGCTGTCTCAGGAAGAGGTTAGCCCTGACACCAAGTTCTGGGAGCTGAATTTGACCAACCACAATGTTTAAGTCCTGTGAAAGACTTCCCTTCTAGGAGGGGTCCTGATTGTGGAAAAACAGGTCTAGGGAACTAGGCAAGAGATAAGAAGTAAGATCATCTTGGATTTCTAGCAAGTGCAAACTGTCCTGCCCTTTTTACTGAGGTCCAATCACCCTAAGTGTGTCCCCGTCTCAGTGTGTAAGGAGGAGGTGATTGTGAAGTACAGAGGACAACCTCAGGTGTCATCCTCAGGAACACCATCTGCCTCTTTTGAGACATGTTCTCTCATTGTCTTGGAGATCACCAATTAGTCTAGACTGGCTACGCAGTGAGCACCAAAGGGTGTCTTTCTCTGCCTCCCCAGGGGCAAGATTCCAAGCAAACACCTCCTTAGCTGACTGATTTGGCATATGTTGTGGGGATGCACTCGGGTCCTCATACAAGCACTTTACCCATGAGCCAGCTTCCTAGCCTAGTATTTGCTAATATTTTTGAGGTCTTTTCCTCTGTGTTTATGGGTATATTAGCCTGCATTTTTCTATAATTTCTCTACTTTTGATAAGAAGGAAATATTGACCTCTTAAAAGGAATTGGGATATGTTGCTTACTTTCTCAAAGTAAGTATGTAGAATTTTTGATAATTCTTCCTTAAACATTTTGTAGAGATCATTCAGACCTGAAGCTGTCTTTGTTGGGAGATGTGAAACTATAAGTTCAATTTCCTTAGTAGAAAGAATTGTATTGTCCATGTTAGTAATTTTTAATAATAGATAACTTTTAAGAAAATTGCATTTGTCCTTCAAGTTGTTGAATTTGTAATCTAAGGTTGCTCTCCATATGTTGTTATTTTAAATTATATGTAAGATTTGTAATATCTTCTCTTTATCCTTGTTGTTAAGATCTGTCCCCTCTCCCTCTATTCCTTTCTCCCTTTCATGCTTTCAGTTTTAAAAGTTTGGCTGGTTGCTTACCAATTTTATTAATATTTTCTTTTGAAAAAATGTTATTTATTTATTGGTGTGAGTAGGGGAGAAGAAGGAGAAGGAGGAAGAGAGATAGAGAGAAAGAGAGAGAAAATGGGCCTATGAACTGTAGAACTCAAGGATTTAAAACATATGTGCCACTTATTGAACCCAGGTTGGCAGGCTTTGCAAGCAAGCACCTTCAACTACTGAGTCACCTGCCAAGCCCTTATTAATATTTTTAATGAAGCATCTATTGGCATTGTTTATTACCTTTATTGGTTTTTGTTTTGCCTTGAATTTTCCAGTTTCTATTGCTATCCTTACTATTTCCATCCATCCTATTTTGGTTTTTGTTTTAAGTTCACAATCTTCTTCTACTTTTTATGGTGGAAATATATATGTGTATATATATATACATACACACACACACACACATATATTTAAAATTTAAGTATTCTAGGAATTGCTTTAGTAATATTTAATAAATATTATTATGCTGTGTTTTCATTTAATTTCTTTAGGAGTGGGAAGAATACAGAAAGAATGTTGTTTGAATTCTTTGACTCACTGGGCAGGAATGTTCATTTTGTTTTCCACAGCCTGGATTTCTGTTTGCGGAGGAAGATCAGAAGATGTGGGAAGTGCTAGAGCTCATCCTCTGGGCTGGGTAGAGCACGAATCAGAAATCAAAGCAAGCAGAGATGTCTCAGAGCAATCCATGGCAACCGCACCACTGAAAAGTGCTGTGTTGGGAACACAGGTCATTAGCACAGAGGCAATGCCCTATGGGAGTCTTACATATGACTATGCTTACCCTGAGAAAGTTCACCCAAGGCCAAGCCCAGCCTCACCAAAACACATATGTGTGGCCTTGGGTACAGTAAGTTCCTCAGGGAGGCCCTTGGGAAGGGAAAGAAGACCTGGGTACTTTTCCTCACATGAATCTGTACATGTGTTATGACAAGGAGGAAGAGGCTAGAATGCCGAAGTAATGGTCGCTAGATTGTATTTAAAATTTAGCCAGGCTTGGTGGTGCACACCTTTAATCCCAGCAGTCGGGAGGCAGAGGTAGGAAGATCACTGTGAATTCGAGGCCACCCTGACACTACATAGTGAATTCCAGGTCAGCCTGGGCTAGAGTGAGACCCTACCTAGAACCACCCCCCCTTCAAAAAATTAGAAGTTTATGTCAGGATAATGGAAAAGGATGGATCACTTTTTAAACCTCTGGATATGTTAACTGTCTTCTATATTTATAAAAATATACTATGAGTTTAGGAGAAAGGAGGTCAAAGAAGAGAGCCACAGAATCAACTGTTGTAGTCGTTGAGAATCATGATCTTAGACACACTGGGTCCCAGGAGGTGATGTCTGCTGTGAACTGGTATTGATAAAACAGGCCAGCTTTTTGCATGTGTATACATGTGTAATGTGCTTACCTGTATGTATGTGCACACATGTGTGTGTGCAGGAGCATGGGCATGTGCATGTGCATGCATGTGGAGGCCAGAGGTCAACACTGGGCGTCTTACTCAATTGCTCTTCATCTTGTTTTTTTTTTTTGTTGTTGTTGTTGTTGGTGGTGGTGGTGGTATATTTATTTATTTATTTATGGAGAGAGAGAGAGAGAATGGGCATGCTAGGGCCTCCATTCACTGGAAATGAACTCCAGGTGCATGCACTTTGTGCATCTGGCTTTACGTGGGTACTAGAAACTCAAACCTGGGTCCATAGGCTGTGCAGGCAAGCACCTTAACTGCTAAGCCATCTCTCCAGCCCTTTATCTGGTTTTCTGAGACAGAATTTTTCATTGTACCTAGAGTTCACTGATTTGGCTAGACAAGCTCCCTAGTGAGCCCTAGGGATTCCCTGTCTCTTCCCCAGTGCTGTGATAACAGGTGCATACAAGGATGCCTGGCTTTTATGTGAGTGCTGGGAATATGAACCCAGATATTCATGCTTACAAAGCAAGCACCTTATTTATTGAGTAATCTCCCAGCTCCAAAACCAGCTTTCATTTAATTTTATTATCTAACTATATATATACATATTGAGGCAAGACCAACAGGCTGTCTTTTTTTTTTTTATGCAGGAGAGAGAGCAAAAAAAGAGAGATAAAAATAAAGAACCACTGTAATCAAACTCCAGATATGTGCACCTCCTTGTGCACGTGTAACATTGTGCAGGTACGTCACTGTGCATCTGGCTTACATGAGATCTGGAGAGTTGACCATAAGTCCTTAATGGCTAAGCCATCTCTTCAGCCCAATTTTATATTTTTATACTGTTTTTTTTTTCTTTTCAGAAAGAAAACACACTACTTTAGCACACTTAAAGAAAGCAGGGGGAAGACAATACTGCTTGTCCAGCCTTTTATCTTAAACAAGGAGACACAGAGTAAGAAAGGGTTTCACATACCCAAATATCAGTCATCATTCTGACATGCTAGTAAGGCCTCAATACCAACAGTCATATAATGTTAAAACATTCCAGAAATATCCCTACTTCACAAATACACTCAAACTGCAGTGAGCAAGTCACTAAAATGAGGAACCTGTGACATACAGAACTGCATTGCTGTCCGGCCACTCAAGGAAGTTTCTTCATCCTCCTCCCACTACATTCCTCATAGTCACGAAACAGCCACACTATTACCTAGTGATGCTGGTGAGTAGACTGAACCTTCTCCATGCCCCTGGAAGTTGTCTGAAATCTAGAATTATAAATTATATATATATATATATATATATATATATATATATATATATATATATAATGTTTCATTTTAACCATAGGTCTTAGAAGCTTGCCATGCATTTTTTCTTTCATTATTAAATACAGAACTTTTCTCTTCCCACTCAAAGCTGTATGCCTTCTCCTTGACAGAGCTGAATTGCTAGTGTCTGTATTCCTGTGCTTTGGAATTACGATCAAGTAAGTTAAAGGGCTACTTGGACAGAAGCCCTGGGCTGCCGAGACTGTCAGATTCTCCAAGATGATAACTAAGTAGATAATGAGTAGATGGTGACCTGCAAAGTGTGGCTGGATGAGTCAAAGGAGAGGCTCAGCAGCCAGGCAGCATGGAAAGAAAGCATAGGAGATTCATCATGGCATGCAGGGTAGTATACAATATTACCCTTAGGAAGTGGTTATTTCTGAAATGGTTATTTAATATTTTCAGATAATTTTCAGTCTACAGGTAACAAATCATGGAAATGAAGCCATGGGTAAGAGAGGACAAAGGCATATGTTGGCTTGAGTTTCTAATGGTGGAGTCCCAACAGGATAAACACTAACCACTCATATTACATAGTGTCTTCCTGATCCATACTTCAGATTGCTTGAATGAAACATGACTGTGGGTACCATCCTGGGAGCAGAGGCAGCTCCCACCCCATGTTTCCTCCCTCAAAGGACAGGACAGGCTACTCTCCTTGAAATGATTTGTCAACTCAGAACCAGGATTAAGCTGAACGCCTGAGCTGAGAATCTGCAGTGATGACAAGAGAACACCAAATCAAGCCATTTCTTCTACAAACAGAAAATGTCACAATTTGTAGCTCAAAGAACTATTTAGAATCCCTTGTTCTTTGGGTTGCAAACTGGGGCTGGACCTAAGTTCTAGTTACTGGTGCTGAATCTCACATTCTATCACCATTCTTCTCTGCACAGTTCTTTGGTTGGGATCAGGGTACAGGACATGCCAAGTGCCCCTTGGTGCTATTGTTGGAATACAGATGGTGGTCACTGTAAGGTTTGGGAGTGACCAAGACCATGCAAACCACTCTGAGGCAAAGATGAAAGCTTTTATTCAGGAAAAGTACCAGCTGCCAGGGCTGACTCTCAAGAGTGGAGCACAGCCAACCTGAGTTTTTAGGTAGTGGGATTTATAAGGATTTTTCAATTGGGGGAAGGTGAGGAAGGAAAAAGAATGTGTTTGTTAAGTTGAATAGAAAAAGTTCCTTTAGGGGAGATCATCATATTAGCCATTTAAAATAGCTGGGGTGTGCCAGGCATGGTGGTGTATGCCTTTAATCCCAGCACTTGGGAGGCAGAGGTGGGAGGATCACCATGAGTTTGAGGCCATCCTGAGACTGCACAGTGAATTCCAGGTCAGCCTGGGCTAGAGTGAGACCCTACCTCAAAAAACCAAAATCCATCAATCAATCAATGAATAAATAAATAAAATAGCTGGGGTGTGACACCAGAACAGTGACTAGGTGACTTATAAGATAAGGGGGAAGGAAACCATGACCTGGGGGCATTGTTAGGCAAGGAAGGGATAATAGCTAGGTGGTTTCTTAAGGAATGAGGATAATCCACTTCCCTCTGCCACTATCGCCATTCTGCTGTCCTTGGTGACTCCATTTTGGGATTACATCCTGACCTAACAGTCACTATAAGAGGCCCTGCTGAAAATAAAGACCCTTTGCTGCCAGGCACCCCCATCCACATGCCAAGGATTCTTGAGTTATGGTCTTGGGTTCTATCTAGTGCCTTCCCAATTTCCTGCCCACCATGGCTTCTAGGACATAGGCTAGGTCACGTGGCACAGAACTCCTCCCCTAAAACTATAAAAGAAATAAATTCCTTTAGTTCTTTGGAGGCTGAAGCCCCTCTCTCTTTGGTGACCCTGCTGAGCTCTTCCACTTCGTACTAACCCCTCCCTGGGGAACTGACACTTTGGCTTGGGGACCTCATCATTGCTGCCTGTGGCATAATGCACCAATTCTAGAAAGTAAGTCATGTCAGTGCCTCTCTCTTGGATCAGCCTGCTGTCTTTCTCTCAGAACCCTCTCACTCTCACACTGTGCTGTTGAGCTTCTTACCCTGTATTTACCATCTGTGTTCTTGTGTCAGGAGAGTAGGGCAGACAATGAGGTCAAATCAACATATAAAAGAGATTAGTCAAAGAGAAGGCTAGCATCCCTTCACCTTACCTTACATCCAGGGCTACATAGAACATGTGAAAATAAAGCACACTATGTAAATGAGCCAAAAGTCCACAATACTGGGGTATAAAATCTCTGCTTTGTACAGCATTTGCCATTGAGCTTGGCGCCTTTTCTAGCTCTGGTCCACTTCCTTCCCTGGACGTGCTCTCCTTCTTAATAAACTACTTCTACCATTATCCATGTGTTCCTGTCCAATTTATTACTGCAGGACCAAAGAGCCTGGAAATCCCTGCATGTATGCTCTGGGTTCTGATACTTGCCCTTTGACACTCTCAATATGCACTGGAATTAGGCCTCAGCTTTTCAATTTCAGTGGCACTTACAGGAGCTTTCTAATGATGAGAGTGGCACATTGCCAGTGAGTCCTCAGCAGAAATTCTTTGTTAGAACATGGAAAGTGGTGACTTGAAGAAGTTGCCCTGCTGCCCAAGCCGAGGCACCCCTGAGTAACTCTCATATCTAGTGTCTTTCTGCATGCAGGATCAGGGCCACAGGGTGGAAAACTAGTCTTTCCTCCTAGGGGACCTTGAAGGACACAGACTTTCGGTATCTTCCACCTTCCCATCCACTGATCCTGTGACCTTTCTCTTGTCATTTGTATTCACACACACACACACACACACACACCTTTCCTCAGAAATTCATAAAAAGGGACACCTCCCCCTTGTTCCTCAGATTACCAGAATACCTCTCTCTCTCTCTTTCTTGTCCCTCTATGTCTGCTTTTGGACCCCATCATGCTGCTGTTAAAATAACAGCTCTCTGGACTGCAGTTATACATGCCGGTTATGTCTCCCTTTCTTGTCCCCACCTGAAAGTTAACAATTCTGACTATGGTGTGTTTTGAAGAGAGGAAATCACTTTGCTATATATTGTCAAGAAAATCCACTGCAGGGACTTTGCTTATTGAGCCAGTAAGAATTGATTTCATGTGGAAAGTTAAGTTTCCCCACTAGATAGTAAACCAGGGCTCCCTGGCTCCCTAGTAAACCTATGCTTTGTCTGTGCTGTTTGCTCAAGTCATCCCTAGGGTGCCCAGGAGGAAGAACAGATGGCCGAGTCCCCAGACACTTGGGTTGAGAATCAACATTTTGGGATTCTCTCAAACCAGCTGCAGCACCAACTTGTGAGAATGCTTGCAGACACACAAATCAAGAGCTAAGAGGAGATGACACAGCCGTTCTCATGTCTTTTCCTTCGTAGGAGTGCTTTCCTATTTGCTCTCAAATAGCCACATGAAAATGATAGGAATTATATAACCAGAAATTTGGTTGTAATTTAAATGCACTCAGCAGTCAATTGTTAATGGAAAAAAATACAATTCTCGCCTCAAAGGAAATAAGACATACTTTCTTTTGGAGCCAAATATGAGTGATCATGGCCCAGGAATACAGATTTAAGATACTTCAAATTCCATGTCCTAACATGGCAACAACTTCAGGAGGTTTTTGTGGTTCGTAATTAAAGAAAATTGGGCTGGAGAGATGGCTTAAGCGCTTGCCTGTGAAGCCTAAGGACCCCAGTTTGAGGCTTCATTCCCCAGGACCCACATTAACCAGATGCATAAGGGGACACACGCATCTGGAGCTTGTTTGCAGTGGCTGGAGGCCCTGGCAAGCCCATTCTCTCTCTCTCTCTCTCCCTTCTCTCTCTCTGTCTGTTGCTCTCAAATAAATAAATAAAAATGAAAATAAAAATTTAAAAAAAAGAAAGTCATAAACCAAGGCACTTTTCAAGTGCACTGGTAGAAATATTAGGTAGTTGAATGACAGCAAAGCAAGGAACACCGGGTACAGACTGCTAATGCTCTCTGATGACGCCCTCAGCCTTTGGGTTGGTAGAAGCATTTATGGGGTCTGTTTGCACATTCCAAAAGGACTTACCTAATGGTCACCAGACATTGGATCACACACACAGAGGTGGGAGATGAATAGATGCTAAATGGACTAAAATAGCCCAAGATAATTTGGCTATGGACCTGCAACACTCAACCTTTCTACATTCAAATTCTAATCCGCATCAGCATGGTAGATGCTTAAGAGACATACGTGCTGCTGCTTTCTGGGAACTTTAGTTCATACAATAAAATGATACTGTGGATGTGTATATAATACAAAGAGCTCATGTAAAATAAAGTAAATTAAGGAGTTTCATGAACTGCCAAAAATAAATGAGTTGGAGGAATGAATGAGTGTTGGGCAATGATCTGTGCTGCCTGCTTCCAGGACAAAAAGAAAATCAAAATGAACTATTTTTACCTGTTAGAACCCTTCAGCACATATTTCAGAGGAAATCAAACCTCAAAGATGTAAAAACTACACAGATTAGAAGGACATGGAACATTCCAAAATGGTATTATAAGCATGTGTTTAAGTTCTAATGACTATTGTCCAGAGGAGCAATTACAATGGGTTAGAGGCACCAGTGAAGTTTAGACTGGATGATCATTTCAAAGCCAAGGGCGTAGTGTGTAGCCAGACTATCTGGCTTCAGACAGGGCTCTTCACTTGCTGACTATGTGTTCCTGGGCATTTTCTTAATGTGTGAAGAGACCACTGACAGCAGTTGTACCAGATGCTCCTGCTCCCTGCCTGCCTTTCCTCAGCCTCCAGTGTGCAGCTCCCCACACATACCTGCATTGCTCTGCTTGGTGGCATCCTCTGTCCATGGGATTTCACTACCCTATCTCTAGGATGGCATAACCACTAGAGAACATCTTCAACCCAGGAGAGGTAACCTTGGCAGACAGCTGCCTACTGCCCTCGCTTGCAGAGAAAACACTGAGTCATGTTAAAAAGGGTCTTCCAACAGATCCTTGGAGAATTTTAATCCAAGTTTCCCTTAGCCACAACACACTCATTATTGCATTTCTCCTTATCCTCCTGTCCCAACCACAGTGGTTCTGGAATCACTGTTAAGTGAACTGCTCACACCCAAAGCTCTTCTCTGAGGAGAATGCAGGTCAAGGCAATGGAAGTTTTGGAGTTGTGAAAAACCACATCAAATTGAGGCAGGGTAGAAGGACAGGGAAAGTTAGGGGATGAGAAGGGAAAGGATCCCCTGACTGGTTGAAGTCTCTCACCAGTCAAGAAGCAAGAATTTTAGCATGACTAGCAACATGTGGCGTGAAGGCTTCCAACATAGAGATAATATTTCTTTCATCTATTAGCAATGATACAGGTTTAGAGCTGTATGTATAGCACTTTAGGAAGGGAGGACTTCATTTCTTTCTACAGCCATTGTCTGAACAACTCAAGCAAGACTGGTGACTTTGTAGAAGAGACCTTCCTGCTTTCCCCTGGTCTTATCTGTTGTAATCCTGGCCGGTGCCCTTCAGCAACCATTCTGTGATCTCATCTAGAGTCCTGAGACACCCTTTGACAATAGTGGCTTTAAAGCCCACCACATCCCTTAAATGACTATAGTGAAGGAAGGTAGTGTGACACCCATGCTCTCCGGTGTGTCTGTCTTCTGAGAGCCTCCCTTTCTGTTTTACACTTCATGCCTAAATCTGTATTAAAATATCGTTAGTAAACCTCAACTCTGCTACTGGCCAGTCCTGAACTTCTTTTCTGCATTGAAGTCATGAATCCTGGGTTGGCCTGAGTCAAGATCCCCAAAAGTCTAGGGGTACTCCTCAGGTGGCTGAGAGTGACAGTGAGGCACTATGCCTCCTGCTTCTGTCTCACAAATGATAAAAATATGAATCATATAAACAAGTGAACCTATCATCTATCCAAAGTGAATGGCCAAAAAAGCCCTAATGGCTGTCATAAATATTGTATAATCAAAGTTACACTGGTGAGTCCAAAATTAATAATTACACAGAAGGTTATAAAATACATCCATTGTAACACAGTTTTAAGTGTATTTTCTCACAGATGTGAAGTGTAAAGTTGCTCAAATTCCCTTGTGACTATTGCTTGGATGAAACATAAAATATATTTCTTCTTCAAATTATATTAAATGAAGCCTTGCAACCACAAAACCGGTTCTCATATTTTAAACTTTATCCACTTCAGTCTACTGATTTAACATCTTCAAGGACCAGGAGAGTGGGACCAGAACCAGGGGCCAGGCACTAACCTTCAAAAACTCCTCTTGGTATCTGACATGTACCAACCAAGACCCACCTAGTGAAGATGCCACAGCCCTAAACCCAGTGTTTCATCACCTGCTGGGGAACAAGTGTTGAAAATATGAGACCATGGGGGGTGTGGTAGTTTGAATGTATGTCCCCCATAGATTCAGGTGTTTTATTAAAGCTTATAACTTGAGTCTCCAGCCCCTTGGCTAGAGGAGGTGTCACTGGGGCAGGTCCTAGGGTCTGGCCCTAATGTATGTTTCAGAGTGGATCTGATTTCCATCCCAAAGGTATGCATAAAAATATGAGCTCTTGACAGGGTCCCTGCTGCTTGCTGCTTTTTGGTGGGTGTGCTGGTGCTGGTACTGGTATTTTCCTTGCTTCAGTCTTTCTCTCCGCTTGGATTTATAAAAGAAAGCCAGCTTCTTCTGCCAAAGATGGAACTTTTCCTGGATCTATAGAGCTTGAAATAAATTTCTTCCTTCCATAAACTCTGTCAGTTTGGAAGTTCAGCCCAACAATGTGGAATTGATTATGATTAGGATATTTCAGATTCAAGCTGTAGCACCTTCCCAAAGGTTCTGCCACTGATTGAATGCAATCCACACAGAAATCTGCAGATTACGTTTCCAACACATGAATCTTTAAAGGACATATTCAAGTGTAGCATTTGCCTTCATTTCTTGTGTGTATCTGTGCATGTGTGTTTGTATATGTGTGGACACATCTGTGTGTGCAGATATATTGCATACATGACTACAGAGGCTAGAGGTCAACATTTGATGCTCCTCTCTCTCTCTCTCTCTCTCTCTCTCTCTCTCTCTCTCTCTCTCTGTGTGTGTGTGTGTGTGTGTGTGTGTGTATCACTTATTGAGACAGGATCTCTCATTGAACCAGAATGTTCCACTTCAGCTATACTAGTTGGCCATTAAGCCTCAGGGATTTCCTGTCTCTACCTCCCAAGTGCTAGGATTGCAGGCATGTGTGTGCTGCCATACCCAGCATTTCCCCACAGGCTCTGGGATCCGAACTTAGGCCCTCTTGCTTACATGGCAATTGCTTCACCACTGAGCATCTCCTTCACTTTCTGGGCATAAAATCCTGCATTGATGATTTTCGTCTTCCAGTATTTGAATTACCCGTTCCACTTACAAGGTCTTGCATGATTTCTGACTAAAAGTCAGCTGTGAGGTTGCTCTGTTTTTCTAAAAGGTAGGGGTCTTTATCTCTCCATGCTTTCTTCAAGATACTGTTTGTCTACCTTAAAGACTTCACCAAAAACTCCTACAGATGATAAACTCTTTCAGCAAAGTGGTAGGCTACAATATCAACACACAGAAAACAGGAGCCTTTCTATCTACTAATGTAGATACAATCTGGTGTATATCAACCACATGTGGAAACATATAGAGAAAACAATCAGGGAAGCAGTTCCATTTACAGTAGACACACACACACACACACCAACTATTCCTAATCAAGGAAGTGAAAGACCTCTACAATGAAAACATTAAAACACTGAAGAAAGAAATTGAGGAATACAAGAGAAGATGGAAAGACTTCTCATGTTCATGTATTGGAAGAGTTCATTTAGTGAAAAAGGCCATTCTACCAAAAGCAATACACAGATTCAATGCAATGTCAATAAAAATTCCAGCAGTATTTTCCACAGAAATAGAAAAAAAGTCTTAAAATTCATATGGAAGCACAAAAGATCTCAAATAGACAAAAGTATCCTCAGCAAAAAGAATACTAGTGGTGGTGTTGTCGTACCTGAGTTCAAGATATGCTACAAAGCCCTAGTAATAAAAGCACCATGGCACTGGGGAAAAAGAGACATATAGATCAATGAAACAGAACAGAAGATACTGGAGAAAAGACAACATTTTCAACAAATGGTACTGGAGAAATTAGATAACCACATGTGGAAGTATGAATCTAGACCCTTTTTTCTCACCCTGCATACAAATTCAAAGAGACATCAATATAAGACCTGAAATTCTAAAACCTCTAGAAAAAAAAGATAATACTCCTAGATATAGGCATAGGGAAATTCTGAATAAGACCCCAATAGCCCAGAGAATTAGACAAATGCTCATCCATTGGGATCTCATGAAACTAAAGACTATTGTATAGCTAAGCAAACCATTAACAGAGTCAAAAGAAAACCTGAAGAATGGGAGAAAATCTTCACCAGCTAGCTGTAACATTCAACAGAGCTTTGATATCTGGAATACACAAAGAACTCAAAAAACTAGGCAAAAAAAAAAAAATCAACCAACCCATTAAAAATGAGACAGGGAACTGAACAGTGAGTTCTCAAAGGAAGAAATACAAATGGCCAATAAACATCTAAAAAATATGTACAACATCTTTAGCCTTCAGGGAAACACAAATTAAAATGACTGTAAGATTCCATCTCACTCATCAAAATGGCAATCATCAAAAAATCAAATGGCAACAAATGCCAGCAGGGAAGTGGGGAAAGAGAAAGCTTATGACATGTCCTCCAATGCTCATGGAACACTGTGGAAGAGGGACAGAATGGCTGTAAGAGTCACAGGGCCGGAAGGAGTGTCCTGAGGCGTCCTCAGCCCCATAGACTAACTGGTACGTTCATGACCCACAGTGGATACCAATAACCCCACTGAGGAGAACCTTCAATAGGATGGTGGTGGGATAGCGGGAACAAAAGAGCATACCCCAAAAGGACTGTGACCAATATGCAATGTTAAAAAATAGGTAAATAAATAACAAATTATTTTATAAAGATTTTCTTTAACCCCTGCAGTTGTGCTTTGTCTAGGTACAGAGTTTTGCTGTTTTATGCTGGTGACTCCGAGCTTCCTGGATGTATGTTTACTGCCTTTAATAGTTTTTAACATGTTCAGTAATTGTTACATCAAATGTTTTATTTTTTCCTGCTCTGTGTTCCTTTCTTCTCATTCTGCTATTTCCAATTACTCATATTTTGTTTCTTTTTGTCTTATCTGAGGATTATTGAATCTTCTTTTCTTCATGCTTTTTCTCTTGAAATTTCAGTTTGGTAACTTTCTTTTGAACTATCTTCAAAGTCAGATTTTTTTCTTGACTATTTCTAGTGCAGTGGTGAGTATATGAACAGTATCTTACCTTTGTATAGAATGTGACTTGTAAAATTTCCTTTTGATTACCTGACACATTTTGCCGTTCTCTGCTGCTCAAACCCACCTCTTCCTGCACAGTGTCTACTTTCTCAAGGAGAGTGCTCACCGTGTGAATCACGGTCACTTTGAGTTCTCTGTCAGATCTTCTGATATCCCTGTTGTTTCTGAGTGTGGTTCCAAGGCTTGCTTTGTCTCTCGCAGTGTGAAGTTTTATTTTGTTGTTTATTTTTATCACTTTGCTTGCCTCGTAACTATGTAAGAAAATTTGAATGTGACATATTGGACAGTAGAATGTGGGGTAGGCTGCCTTGCACATTTCGCATGCATCTGAGTAAGAGCAGACTGGATTTGTGTGGGCTGCAGTGCGCAGTGAGACTCCTCAAGCTCCCCTAGTGTTCTTGGCACTGTTGCTAACTTTGAGCTTCTGAGAATTTTCCTCAGTAGGGACTTGGCTCTCTCAGCTCTTTCCACCTTAACTTGCTGTCGTTGGTCTGGAATCATGTCGATGAGCTGATAGGAATTCACAGGGAAGGAGAAGCACTCCATACCTATGGTGAAGTCTTTTTATTTAAGAGGCTTTTCCCTGTCTATGACATTCATTTAAGAGGCTCACCCCCAGTCTATGGCACTCGTTTAAGAAGCTCATCTCCATCTCTTTTCCCTCCTCAAGTGAAAAAGAAAAGGTACAAGTGTCTAGAGTTGAGGAAATACGTGTGCTTTTGTTGGTTTTCCTTGACAATGAAGAGCAAACCTTGCTACAAAATAGCTCTGGGCACATTCCATGTTGGCTGGTCTTCCCCCTTCTGGAGTCAAGATTGGGACTTTCTTGGCTTCACTGTGTTTAAGAATTTTTTTGTTACATTTTATGCAGCTTTAGGGTTGTTTTAGAATAAAATTTTAAATTATCTAGTCTGTAGTCATGCCCAAAATGGACCTTACTCAACCCCTTTTCTACAATGTTGTTGTCATATATTCATGATACAAAGCAATATGTCACATTATGACATCTAGACATGTGCAGAAGGCACTTTGATCACACACTCCTACCTCTGTCCCTTCCTGCTAATCTCCTTCCACTCCTTCTAACTCCCATGCCTTCTTTTGAAATTCCACATTGTAGAGTAACTTTTGTGTTACCATGACCAAATACCCGATGTCAGCAATCAAGGGAAAGACTTCTCTTGGTTCACAGCTTCCGAGGTCTGTCATAGTGCTTGAGCAGGACAACTGGCAGTGAAGTGTGTGCAGGAGGAACCTCGCCACATTGTCAACAAGAAGCACAGAGGAGTCAAGATGGACTGGGGACAAAATCCAAAGGAGGAACCACATCCAGTGCCTACTTCCTCCAGGTGGGCCAGACCTCTTAAAATCCCCAGAGACTTTCAAAATAGTGCCACCAGGGCTGGAAGGATGGCTTAGCAGTTAAGTTGTTTGCCTGCAAAGCCTAAGGATCCATGTTGGACTCTCCAGATCTCACTTAGGCTAGACACATTAATGTGAAGCAAGCACAAGGTGGCACATGCCCACTAGGTGGCCCAAGGATCTGGAGTTTGATTGTAGTGGCTGAGTCCCCGATGCCCAATTCTCTCTCTCTCTCTCTCTCTCTCTCTCTCTCTCACACACACACACACACACAAATTAAAAATAAATTAAAAATAAAACCACCAGATGGGAATCTATGCTTTACATTTGAGTCTGTGAAGGACATTTCATTTCATATTCAGATCATAATACACACAGAAGACATGTGATACTTGTCTTTCTTATTTAACTTAACATGGTGATTTCAGGTTCCATCTGTTTTCCTACAAGTGACATGATTTCATTCCTTTTAGTGACTGAATAATACTCCATTGTCTGTAGATATCATGCCCGTTGGTCCCACCCCTGCAGTGAGTAGGGCAGCAGCAATAAACATGGATGTGCCAGTGTCTCCCTCAGATGAAGCCTTTGATTCCTTTGGGTACATGCCCACGTGTGATATAGTTGGGGCACATGGTAGTTCTACTTTTTAGCTTTAAAAAAAAAGTCAGAAAGTTCCTTCCTTTCTCAGAATCCCAACCAGCATTTGCTGGGATTTTTGTGATTTTTCTTGGTGACAGGTCTTCTAATGGAGCTCAGAGGCAGTCTCAACATAGTTTTGATTTTTATTTCCCTGATATTTAAAGATGTTGAACTTTTTTCCTCACATTTTCAGACCATTTGTATTTCTTCTCTTGAAAATTCACTGGTTTATTGACTCAATTCTGTCTTTAACCCATATGCATTGTACATACACCATGGGATAATCATAGTGTTGAGACATGAGAATAAAATAATATAGACACATATCTGACATTTCTAGAATTTATAGTATTGTGGACAAAGTAGTTCTTAAACAATTAAAATAAAATGATCATTGCTATAAAAGAATAATTCTGAGATATCCCAAGTTTAGTTATAAATGTTGAGGATGGAAGAGAAGGTATAAGAGAATTTAATCACTTAATGCTTGGTGGGAAAAATCAACAAAAGGGTTCTCCACATCCTGAATGCATACCAAACTCTCCACTCAGGGCTGGATGTGGTGGTACAATCCCAACACTTTGAAGGTGGAGGTAGATAGGAGGATCTCAAGATCACCCTGAGACTAATTCCAGGTCAGCCTAGGCCAAACCCTACCTCAAAAAAAAAAAAAAAAAAAAAGCAAAACAAAACAAAATCTCCACTCAGAACCCAATGCAGTCAACCCCATGATAAGACTGTAACTTCTTAAAACTCAAACAACCCAAAACTGATAAGCATGTCTCTTGTGGATATTCTGACCCCATTTCATATCACCCCACCTTTCTTACTTGTAGCAAATGTAGGAAAACAAGTCATGTTCTTCTTCCTCAAATTTTCATTGCATAAGATGCTCTCATATGGGAGCCGGGTGTGGTGGTGCACACCTTTAATCCCAGAACTGGGGAGGCAGAGGTAGGAGGAGCACCTTGAGTTCAAGGCCACCCTGAGATTACATAATGAATTCCAGGTCAGCCTGGACTAGAGTAAAACCCTACCTGAAAAAAATAAAAAATAAAAATAAAAATAAAAATTCTCTCACATGGGAAAGGCTGAAATTTCCACCTGATACCTGCACTTGCTGCTGTTAGTTACAGAGCTTGTCCCAGGGCCTATCCTTGGTCTTTCTCTTACTTATGCTTTTGAGCACTGGGCTGGCTGCCTTTGGTGGTGAAAGCCTCCTTGATGCTGTGGTTATCTGGGGATTTTGTAAAATTGGCTTCCCAGACAGAAGTCAGGGGCATATGGTGGGGCTTGTCCCTTACTGGTTTGGAGTGCCTCTGGGGCTGTTTCAGGACAGAGTAGAACAGAACTGGGAAAATGCTAAAAAGTCCTGACTCAAAAACACAAAAAGTCCAGACTTCTCAAGGGATCCCACAAGGTAACTAAAGCAGGAGGGAGGCATGGCATCTCTCCTGTCTTTCTGTGTCTCCTTGCCTTTGGACTAGACACCTGCTTGACTCTGCATAGGTATGACCATCACTCAAACAGCATCCATCTAAATCTTCCCCTACCTCATTTCTCTTTACTGCTGAAGGTACAGGAATCGTTATTCTCCAAACCTTCCGGCCACCTTGGCTTCCAGGGACATCAAAGTCTTGCAGAACAGGTCACAACTCCAAATGAAGGCAATTATGTATATAACCAGGCTGCACCCTAGAGCAGGGGGATCATCAGCTACAACTCAGATTGCTTCCCATGATGAAGACAGTGATGGCTTTTTTAGTCACTTTGCGGAGGCAGAGCTGAGACTGTGGCCAAGCAGACCACATCTGGACCAGGATGGCTTAATTATTCATATCCTGCCCCACCCCAGATGGACCAGGGGTGTCACTGGACTCCTTTACTGCTCTTCTAGCCAATGTGCCATATTGATTAAATCTCTTTTCTTGGCTTTTCACCACTCTCCCCTTTTTAATTTGTGTATTGGGATGTGTGGCAGAACCTAGTCTGTTTGGACTCCCAGAGCTAGTATTTTTGCCTTAAAACTCCAGAACTACAAATAGACAAACTGCTAAATATATTCTTATTGCTTTACCCATTTAGGAAAGATCAAAGGTCCTTGGCATCATAAGCCAAGAATTGCAGAAAAATACGAATGTGAATATGTCACATACCCCAGAGGCCATCTTAGAGCTTCTGCATTCTTCCAGGACCCCTTGAGTAGTTTGTATGTCCCTGGTTATCTTAGCCCTGCCCAGTTAGCTCAGAAATGCCCAAGCTTCTCTTTCGTTCTGTTTCATGATGGACACTTTCCACTCCCTTTCACAGCCTCAGTCCTGCCCAAATGTGGAGTTAGGGGTTCATGTTGTATGGTTTTGAGACAGGGTGTCACATTGCCCAGGCTGGCCTGGAACTCGACTAACTGTGTAGCTGAGCATGACCTCATACTTCCTGATGGTCTTGTCTTCAGCCCCTTCCCACCTGAGTGCTGTTTTTACAGGCATGAGCTTCTTCAGTCAAACTCAGGACTTCGTGCATGCCAAGCAAACGTGCTACCAACTAGCTAATCCTCATCCTCTAAAGCTTTCTGACTAATTAGAAACAAACTCTCATGGAATGGTGACTCTAGGCAACAATTACATACTGTACACTTCAAAAGGCTAGAAGAAAGGGTTTTGAATGTTTTGCCACAAAGAACTGATAAATGTTTAGAGATAAATATAGACAAGGTAACTTAAACATTATACAATGTACACATGTGTCAAACACCACATGGATTCCGTTAATTAACAGATACAACCTATATGGCTTTTGCATTACTTTAAATAAAAAGAATTAAAAATAAACAGATGCAAATTTAAAATACAAAAACTAATGTTCTAAACTTTACCTAGTCCACTTAAGATATTTAAGCTTTTAAATCTAAAGTTATATATCATATTTTATTAATATTTAACATATATTTTCTTTTCTTAATAAATGAACATAAAAATAAAGTGGAATTACAGGGTGTGTGTGTGTGTGTGTGTGTGTGTGTGTGTACATATGTGCTCCAGAGTGCACTACAGAGGTCAGAGGACAACTTTCAGGTCCTTGCCTTACACATTGTTTCTAGGCAGAACTCTCATTCTCAGTTATTGACATTGTGGGCACGGGGCGGGGGGTTGGGTTATGGAAGTTCCCACAGCTTCCAGCTTTTGCATGGGGTTTAGGGATTGAATTCAGGTACTCAGTGAAAGGCAAGAGCATTCTTCATTGAACCATTGTCCCATCTCCTGAGGTGGAATTTCTGCATAAATGGTATTCTTCCTACTAGCAAGAAAACATCAAATACCTTGAGTCATACCACAAAAAAAAAAAAGAAAGAAAGAAAGAAAGAAAGAAAGAAAGAAAGAAATAAAGAAAGAAAGAAAGAGAACTCTTTGGCTGCAACTCTTGTGTCTTTATATTCTGAGCTTATTTTTATGCCAAGAGATTTTTTTTAACAATGGTAACTTGAGACATATGCAAACAAAGAAAAATTAAGAATGAGGGATATAGTTCTTTTATCCAGGGAATGAGTCTATTCTTCAGCCTGCCTTTAATTAGGAGGAAATGAACCTCTTTCCATTCTCTGAATTCGGCTAAATTAAGTGAGCGAAGTTATAAAGAGAAGCCCGCTAAAAGCTCTGGTTCCAGTTCATCAAATTTCATTTTAATTATGAACAGTTAATCAAAATAATACCCCAGAGGAAAGGCATGGCAAGTGGGATTACTTAGAGGGAAGGTGGAAGGCTGGGAGGGTGCGAGCGGGGCCTGACAAGTGACTTTATTGTGCAGAGAAGGTTGAAGCCTTGAGGACCTTAGACTAGATTCAGATCTAGTTCCCCTGGGATCCTCACTGAATTTCATGATGGTTGCATTGATCACATAACCGCAGCCCTCTGAAGAAGCCACATCTGTCTCCATGATCCCGTGGAGTGCTGAACCATGACTGACTAAAACATGGTGTTTGGGAAGAGACAGGATGTGACCAGTGGAGAGCCATAGTGACCTTGGGCCATCTTCCCTTCATGAACATTCTTCTCTTTGTCTGCAGCTTATCTTCTCATCCCCTTTCTCATCAGTGATAGTGAGGTCTAATGTACCAAGCTTTTATTTTCAGTTATTTATTTATTTATTTTTATTTATTTATTTGAAAGTTGCCGGGCTCCGCCGGCGGGGGCAGGTAGTGCCGAGGGAAGGACCAGGCCCGCTGGTTCCTCCCGAGGGGCTGAGGAGGAGATGAGCGTCCGACGACTCAGACCTCTCCTGGCCACCGGAGAAAAACCACACTGAGTCGGGAGTCTTGTAGAAGCAGGAACTCGATTTATTGCTATGAACAGTTGCCTATATAATGTTGGGGGTGAAGGCGGGGATTGTAGGATGGTGGGGAAAGGTAAGGGCCAATAGTAAACTGTGACTATTGAAATGATAATTCTAACTCCCATGTGGAGGTAGCAGGTAAGAAGCCATTAGGCGTCTTGCTGAGTCACGTCTGGCCAGAGGCAGATCACCAAACTTTAGCTAGGCTCAGGAAGTTCCACTAGGCCTCACACCTGGGCCTTTAGAGGCCAGCATCTCCCCCTTTTGTTTTTGTAAGAGCATTAGTCACCATGGCCCCTGTTTTAGGTTGTCCCCCTCTGGGGGTCTTAACCGTCATTGGGTACCAGGTGTTTAGCTCAGAGCATTCATCATGGCCCCTGTCTTAGGTTGTCCCCCTCTGGGGATCTTACCCGTCACTGGGTACCATGTGTTTAGCTCGGTGAGAACCCACCCCATGGCCTGTCTTAGGTTGTCCCCCTCTGGGGATCTTACCCATCACTGGGTACCATGTGTTTAGCTCGGTGAGAACCCACCCCATGGCCTGTCTTAGGTTGTCCCCCTATGGGGATCTTACCCGTCATTGGTCACATGGAGGGCAGAGGAGGTGGCAGTGGGTCACCTGAGGAACTTAATTCCTGAGTTTCCAGCCTGTATTTTGACCTGATGAGGTTTTATTGCCTCTAGCCATTGGTGAATAAATTGTGTAATCTTATTAATTACACAAGGCCCGACAGTGAGGAGAAGGAGAAGGAGGGGGAGGGGCCCAAGTAGAGGCAGAAGGTAGGGTAAGAAGTCATATAAGCCCGTCCACAGCAGGTTGTCCTGGAGATCCCGCTGCCACCTCTCCAAGTCTTCCTGGAGCCTCTTAATCTTGTCCTGGATGATTCCTGATTTATTGGCGTAAAAGCAGCATTTTTCCTGTAAAAACAAACATACGCCTCCTTTTTCGGCCGTTAGTAGGTTTAGTCCTCTCCTGTTTTGTGGGACTACCTCAGCCAGGGAATCTAGCTGTTGTTGAAGATAGGTCTCCCTCTGATACAGGGAGGGCCTCATTTCCAGGGATGATATTTACATCTGGGATTAAGGTGGCTGGGGCACAAAGGCCCGTCCAATTGGTGGGCAGAAAGTCATAGGCCATCCCGCCTCCACAAACATAAACCATTCCAGAAGGTGGGCAGCATTGAGCATTGGGATCAGCTGTGTTAAAAGTACAGAAGGAAGGATGAATGTATCCCACATCTATACTGGAATTATTAGGGGAAGGCGGGGCCCAAATGCAAGTTCCAGGGGAAACATTGGGAAAAGCTGGACGGGGATGGGGAAGGTGGCTGAGTAATGTTTTAAGGTCGTACAGGCAACTGTACTGCAAGCAGCCAGAGAGGCCCAGATTGGAGGCAAAGCCAGCAATCCTCCACAAGGGAGGGAATTGTTTAGTTTAGTAGGGTGAAGGACCATTTTAGGAACAGTCCTCAGGGGTGGGACACTCCCTAGAGAAGTGACTGTCAGTGTCCTCTTGTTGGGACAAATATTTTAGGTCTCTCGCTGGTACCCAAATGGGTCTTTTTTCATCTTGAGGGAAGACACATCCAAACCCTCTCCCTGCTGTGAGGAGCGGATCAGGCCCTCTCCAGGCCCCAGTCAATGGGTCCCTCCATCTTACCCAGATAGAACTGTAGGTAATGGATGAAGACCAATGTTTTTGAAAAGGGGAGAGTTGTTTATCTTCTTTAGAAAAGTTTAAAATATTTAGGGTAAATAATGCCTTTTTTAGTTGGTCGTGTGGGGGTAAGGATTCCCCCTTTTGTTTTTGTAATTGAGACTTGAGAGTCTGATTATATCTTTCAACGATAGCTTGGCCCCGGGGGTTGTATGGGATGCCTGTAGAATGTGAGATTTTCCAGTTCTGGAGAAAATCTACAAAGGCCTTGCTTACGAAGCAGGGGCCATTATCTGTTTTAATTTGATCAGGCAGCCCAAGAGTGGCAAAACATTGAAGCATATGACTAATGGCATGTTTAGATTTTTCCCCGGCATGTGCTGATGCCCAGCAGGCACGGGAAAAGGTATCAACTGAAAGAAAAATATATTTAAGTTTCCCAAATGGAGAATAGTGTGTGACATCAATTTGCCACAGATGATTAGGGCGTAGCCCTCTAGGATTGCTTCCTGTAGTTTGAAGGGGGGGGTACTTGGAGGAAGGGCTGACAGGACTTACAAGTCCGGACAATTTTTTTAAGGTCCTTGACTGGTACCTGTGGAAACCTGTGCTTGAGACCTCTCCAGTTGACATGGGTCAATAAGTGGAAGCGTGTAGCTTCTGTAATAGTATTACACTGAGGCATAGAAGCCATTTTATCAGCCAAATTGTTTCCTCGAGAAAGAAATCCCGGTAAGTTTTGATGACCCCTGAGATGTTGAAGAAAAATGGGGTTAATTCTTTGTTTGAGTAGGGAACGAGCTTGAATCATCAGAGGAGATATAGGGTTGGAGTCCAGTCTAATATGGGCCTCAACCAGGTTGGGTAATAAATTAACAACATAAAGGCTGTCAGAAAATAAGTTAAATGGCTCTTGAATAGTGTCCAAAGCTAGAACGACAGCAAATAGTTCTTTGAATTGTGCTGACCCCTCAACCTCATGAGAGACTGACTTTATGGGCATAGGCTCTTTTTCCTGTTTTAAGGGAGGGTAAACGACTAGGGAAGCCCCCAGGTGCCCTCCATCAGTAAACACGGTAAGAAAGTCAGGGTTAGGTTGAGACAGAAAAAGCCTGGGGGGCTTCCATTCTAATCTGGAGAAAGAACTCATCCATTTGTGGGGGCCATAATGGCAATCAATTTTACCTAGAAACCCCTCGAGAGCCGTAGCAACTCTATTATTATTTCTCTGAAGCCAGGTGAAATCTGTTATCTTAAAGGGGGTGACAATAAGGTGAGGTTCTGTGCCAAACAACCGGACAGAGGTGTCTCTGCCCTTGATAATGCAATCAGCAACCTGGTTGGTTATAGAATAAACTCTGGGGACCCCACCGATTGAGAGGTGGACCCATTGGATGGGTTCACCTTCCTGGGCCAACAGTGCAGTGCATAATGTTTCCCCAGAGAAAATGTAGAGGGAGATGGGCAAATCAGGATTGAACCTCTTTAGGGTCACAGTATTTATAGCCTGTTGTACCTTATGAAAAATTTGTTGATGACAAGGGGACAAAATTACCTGAGAGGAGAAGTTAAGGTCCTTTAGGAGGTCAAATAAAGGGGACAGCTCTTCAGTAGTTATGGGTATCCAAGGCCTCATCCAATTAATTTCTCCCAAAAGCTTCTGGAGTTGAGGCAAGGTGTAAGAATCCTGAATATAAAGTTGTGGTTTAACAGGTGAAACTGTATCTAGGGTAAGGATTGAGCCCAAGATCTTAAAGGGAGGCACAGTTTGAACTTTTTCTGGAGCTACTTTAAAGCCGTGAGTATGCAGGATAGTTAGACATTGGTGGGTAAGGTCCTGGAGTGTGGAGGAATCTAGGCACCCAAGAATAATATCATCCATGTAAATATAAAACAGAGTATCAGGGAGATTGATAAGAGAAGAGAAAATGGATGACAGGTAATATTGACAAATGGGTGGGCTATTTGCCATGCCCTGAGGTAAGACAGTCCATTCAAATCTCCTATCTGGGCCACAAAAATTAACAGCAGGTACAGAGAATGCAAATTTTTCCATGTCTCCTGGATGGAGAGGGATAGAGAAGAAGCAATCTTTAATGTCAATGATAGTAATATGGTATATATTGGGAATAGCTGGGATCCATGGGAGTCCCCTCTGGGGAGTTCCGAAGGGGATCATGCGTTCATTGATCTTTCTTAAATCATGTAAAAATCTCCAGGACCCATTAGGCTTTTTTATGACAAAGACAGGAGAGTTCCAGGGACTAGTGGAGGGACGAATATGTCCGGCCTCCAACTGTTGATCAATAAGTATGTGGAGTTGGTGTAACTTAGAAGAAGGGAGAGGCCACTGCTCAACCCATACAGGATCCCCCGGTCTCCACTGGATTTTAAATGGGGGGGGCTGGGCAGTGGCCCTTAGAATTGGGGGTGTTTATTGGAGTACTTTTGTCTGAGTTGCTCAAAGTAAGGGTCATCTCTATAATTGGGATGATATTCCCTCCCTTCCTCAGACTGTTGTTGATATTCTTTTTTATCTAACAAATCATTATAAAAGGCCTTATGGTCAGTAGTGATGAAAGCCTCAGCATCTCCAAGGATGTCTTGCCCCAGTAAGTTAGCAGTGAGCCCAGTCACCACGAGAGGGCGGACTTTTCCCCTGTCCCCACCTGGGTCAGTCCAAGGGAGCCACGTGGCAGTCTCCCAGGAGGTGGATTGCCCGCCAATTCCCAGTAGGGGAGGGCCGGGCACAAGCTGCCAGGAGGGGGGCACTTCCTCCTTTCTCAGGACCGTTCGGTCCGCTCCAGTGTCAATGAGAAGTTTGAATTTTTTATTGCCAATATTCAAAATAATTTTGGGTCTAAGGCCGGGGACCAGGGGGACGGTCCAATAGGCTTTGATGGTCTCTTTCCCCTTATTTAACGGGGCTGGGGGAAGCCCCTGGAGGAGTTTAAAGGCTTTCCCTGTATGTTAAACTTCCATTTACATTCCTTAGCCCAATGAAACCCTTTATTGCATTTAGGGCAAAGGGTGTGAGGGGCGTTGGTCGTCCCCCCAGAGCGCGGAGGAGGCTTTGTCCTGTTGGGGCACTCCTTTTTAAAGTGGCCCTCGTCCCCGCATCCAAAACATGTCAAGTTTTTAGAATTTAACTGTAATGCACAGATCGTATTGGCCAAATCTCTCTGTTTATTTTCCTGAAGGGCGGCAGCCATGGCCCTAGCCTGATGGGAGATAGTGCCAACGTCCTTGGTGGCTACAATCCATCTACTCATGGAGTTGTCCTTGAGACCCGCACAGGCGAGGCGGTGATCGGCCGTCATCCCATCCCAGACCAACATTTTAGTAAACTGATCCCGTAATGCCCCTGGGGGAAATTTTCTTTGGAGACTTTTTTCCACCCTATCTATAAATGTAGCCAAATCCTCAGATGGTTTTTGAGTAATACTCATAAGGGGAGTTTCAGAGGGTCCCTCATCAAGCTTTTTCCATGCCGCCAAGCCCAGTGCCCTGACCTGGTCCCTATACGGGTCAGGTATAGCCGCCTGTTGAGTGCCTGTAGCATATTGATCAGAGGTACCAGAGAGCATCCCAAAAGTTATCGGCACAGGGGGCTGTTGATTTTGGTTTCGTTCTGCCTGTGCATGGCATTCATCTCTAAAAAAGGCACACCACTTAATGTATAGGGGACCTGACAAGACAGCCCTGACTAGATTTTTCCAATCTTGGGTTGTACAAGGTTGATGGGCAAGGCCCTGTAACAGGGTCTCAGCCCAAGGAGAGTTGGGTCCATCCTCCGAGACCGCTTTTTTAAGCTCCTTAAGGTCCTGAGCTTCCCACGGATACCAGGCAGCAGGGCGATTGCCCCCAGGATTTAGATTGACGGGAAATAAAAAAGTAGCTTTATTTTCTGACGGCTTGGCTGCCGAATATGGAGGGGCTGAGGGGGTCTCGGCGGCCGAATATGAAGGAGGGGCCGAGGGGGTCCAGAAAGGGTTAGTTGATGGAGGAGGTGGAGGAGGTCCCCCGGAAGGCCAGGGAGCACTCTCAAAGGGATCGAGTGAGGAGCATAAAGATGCATCCTTTTGGGGTTTTTTTAAAGCTGTATCTCCAGGAGGAGTAGCTGGATTAGGCTGTATATTATCTTTTTCTTCTGTCTTTTGTTTATGTTTGGTTGGCCTTGGAGGGAAGCAGGCCTTGAGGGCTGAGATCATAGGGAGGACCCCTGAGGGGGGTATTTGACCCTTCTCCACATGTGCCCGACAAACAAGGGCCTCTACCCTATCCCACGTGTCCCAATCAAAGAGATTTCCTTCCGGCAGCCATGGCGCCAGTTTGAGAAGGCAATCCCAGGTCTGTTGAGCCTGATTATCAGTCAAATTAAGCCCTCTACTCTTTAGGAGTGCCCTGAGAGATTCTAAGGCAGGATTGGATTTACAGTTAGACTGTCCCACATTATAAAGTTGAGAGAAAAATGTCCATAAAATTAGGGCAATAGCAACCCACATACACATGAGTACAATACAACCACAAGGATCCAAAAGATAGGTAAACATGCTGTACAAAAGCCGCAGATGTAGCTTGTCTGCAAACTAAAAGTGAAAGGAAAGAGAAAGAGAACAAAGAGATGTTGATCAACAAGTACAGGTTATAGAAGCAAAGTTTAGCACATTAAATATAAAGACTACTTATAGGGGTACGCTCACCCGCATATGTACACCGATTGACCTCCTCAACGAATGTCTCTCAGGGGGCACTAGTCTGCCGGATTCCAAGAGCCGCACGTTAGGCGCCAGATGCCGGGCTCCGCCGGCGGGGGCAGGTAGTGCCGAGGGAAGGACCAGGCCCGCTGGTTCCTCCCGAGGGGCTGAGGAGGAGATGAGCGTCCGACGACTCAGACCTCTCCTGGCCACCGGAGAAAAACCACACTGAGTCGGGAGTCTTGTAGAAGCAGGAACTCGATTTATTGCTATGAACAGTTGCCTATATAATGTTGGGGGTGAAGGCGGGGATTGTAGGATGGTGGGGAAAGGTAAGGGCCAATAGTAAACTGTGACTATTGAAATGATAATTCTAACTCCCATGTGGAGGTAGCAGGTAAGAAGCCATTAGGCGTCTTGCTGAGTCACGTCTGGCCAGAGGCAGATCACCAAACTTTAGCTAGGCTCAGGAAGTTCCACTAGGCCTCACACCTGGGCCTTTAGAGGCCAGCAGAAAGTGACAGAGAGAGAAAGAGACAGATAGAGAGAGAGAGAGAGAATGGGAGCACCAGGGCCTCCAGCCACTGCAAATGAACTCCAGACACATTCGCCCCCTTGTGCATCTGGCTAACGTGGGTCCTGGGGAATTGAGCCTCTAACCGGGGTCCTTAGCCTTCATAGGCAAGTGCTTAACCACTAAGTCATCTCTCCAGTCCCCAAGCTTTTCTTTTTAATGGGCCTTGGTATCATGTCCAGGTTACCTTCTAAAATTTCTATAACCAATGTTTTTAATGTATGATCAAATATGAGTTCAATTTGGGGTAAGGTATGAGGTTTCTGCTGGCCCTGTGGGTATCCAATCACTGCAGTACAAAGTTCGAAGTATTGCCCTTCTTCCATTGCACTGTCTTTGCATCCCTGTTGAAAACCAGCCAGTCACACTGAGCTACTCTATTTTCTGGTCACTTCTGTGACTGTCCCTACACCTGTATCTCCTGATCACTGGCCACATGGCAAAGCTGGACTCACACCTATTCACTGCACCCTTGAGTTTTCCTTTTCAGCTATTCCAGTTCCCTTGATCTTCAGTGTAATATTTAGAATAATCTCATCATGGCCTATACTTCTGGGATTTAGGCTGGTATTATGTTAATCTTCATTGAAATTTGGAGAGAATTTACTTCCTTCTTGTGCTGAATCTTCCACTCTGCATCTGCATGTTTCTGATCTACAATGTCTTTCATCAGCATTTTGTAATTTTTAATATTTGGATTCTGCATATTTCATTAGATTTGCAACTGAGCACTTAATGTGTCTTAAGCTTCACACGCAATAGTGATCATATCTTCTTCTATAATTTTAATTTCTATCTCCAAGTGTTTGTTGATAGTATATTGGTCTTGCATATAGAACTTTTTTAAATTTTTTGTTATTTTTATTTATTTATTTGAGAGTGACATAGAGAGAGAGAAAGAGGCAGATAAAGAAAGAGAGAATGGGTGCGCCAGGGCTTCCAGCCACTGCAAACGAACTCCAGATGCATGTGCCCCCTTGTGCATCTGGCTAACATGGGTCCTGGGGAATCGAGCCTCGAACTGGGGTCCTTAGGCTTCACAGGCAAGCACTTAACAGCTAAGCCATCTCTCCAGCCCTGCATATAGATCTTATATCTTGTGGACTGGCTGAACTTCTTTGGACAGATTCCTTATATTTTTCAATGTATAGTATAGATATGATATTATACTACTTGCAGAGAAGAAAATTTTATTCCTTCTTTTCTGATATTCACTTTTTTTTGAGGTAAGGACTCACTCTAGTCCAGCCTGACCTGGAATTCACTATGTAGTCTCAGGCTAGCCTTGAACTCACAGTGAATCTCCTACTTCTGCCTCCCAAGTGCTGGGATTAAAGGTATGTGCCACCACACCCAGCTTGATACACATGTTTTATATTGTATTGTATTACATTTACTAAAACTTCTAATTCTATATAGAATGTCATAATTTCCAACAAAAGTGGCAACCATTCTTTCATATTTACCATAAAATACCATATTGCATGTAAGTTTTTTAAATGTTCTCATCAAGTTCCCTCTGTTCTTAGCTTGTTGAGAGATTCTGTTATGAGTAAATTTGAGTCTTCTCAAGGGATTTTTCATGAATCAATTAATATGACCATATTATTTATTTATTAGAGAGAGGGAGAGAATGGGCATACCAGGGCCTCTAGTCACTGAGATGAACTCCAGATGCATTGCTCCGTGTGCATCTGGGTTACTTAGGTTGTGGGGAACTGAACCTAGGTCCTTAGACTTCACAGGCAAGTGCCTTAATTGCCAAGCCATCTCTCCAGCCCTACTTATCAAATATTGAAGCATCTTATACCCTTTGAATAGATCACAGCTGTAGTATAGTGTGTAGGCCATATATACACTGATTCTTATAAAATGTATAAATTAATTTGTCAATATTTTAACAGTATTCATGTCTATATCCTTAAAGATATTAATCTGTAGTTTTTCCTCTATCTTTTGGTGATAACATTGGTTTTGTTATACAGTCATGCCTTGATTTATAGAATGAATTTAGAAAGGGGATAGATGTGGTGGCACACGCCTTTAACCCCTGCATTTGGGAGGCAGAGGTAGTAGGATCACCACGAGTTCAAGCCACCCTGAGACTACATAGTGAATTCCAGGTCAGCCTGGGCTAGAGTGAGGCCTTACCTCGAAAACCAAAAAAACAAACAAACAAAAAAAGATTTTTAAAAGACCTTAACATGAACATATGCTTCCATGAATTTAAATTAAAGTGATTTTGTTAAGACTCCATTTCCTCTAATCAATCATCAGAAAACATGATCTTGAGTAAATGCAAAATCTTTGTCCTTTACGCCAGATATTTGTTTGATTGTTTGTTACAGATTTTTAATTTTTTTATTTATTCATTTATTTTCAAGCAGAGAGAAAGAGGGGAAGGGAGAGAATGTGTTTTTCAGGGCCTCTAGCCACTGCAAACAAACTCCAGATGCATGGGGCACCTTGTGCATCTGGCTTTACATGGGCACTGGGAATCAAACCCAGATAGTTAGGTTGTGCAGGCAAGTGCCTTAACCACTGAGCAAACTTTCCAGCCCCCTCTTTTAAAAAATCTTTTATTATTATCATTATCTACATATTTCATATGGATACATTATGTGTTGGTATCCTCTTTTCCCTTGTCCCTGCCCCCATTCCATTGGAGATGCTCCTCAGCGGGGTTGCAGGTGTTCCCCATTGGTTTGTGGTTTATGCATTATGGGACCAATATAGCTATTTTTTTGGGTGGGGGAGGGAATGCCTCTGGGCATAATGTCTCAACCTGTGGCTCTTACAATTTTTCTATCCCCTCTTTTGCAAAATTCCCTGAGCTATGGTGGTTAAGTTGTAAGTCTACTTCAGTGATGAGCTCTTAGGAGCCTCTGGATCTCTGCTTTGGTAGGTGTTGAGTATCCTCAGGGTCTGTCTCCTTCACCCTAGCACTGATTATCAGGAATAGCATGGAGGGAGCACTCTTGTTCCTCTTCCCAATTCCTCTGTGGTTTCAGCTGTGGCTTGGCTGAAGTGGGAGGGGTAGTTTATTTCCTTGGGTCTCTCTGCTTTCCGAAAAAAGAAGAACAGATTCTCCAATGGAGAGTGAAGTCAGCAAAGTTAAACTGGGATAATTATTATTAGCTTAGGGAGAATTTGATGTATGTAACCCCTCTTTTAACCAAAGGCTTGTGAGTGTTTGACACTGGAGAGTATAACTTGGTCTCCATAGGATTCGGATCTGGTTTCCAATTTCAGATATGGGTTCCTTTACACTGAGTGAATCTCTTAGCCAATTAGAAAGCTATTGGTCAGCCTCCAAGGCTGTGTGCCACTATTGCACTGGTGTGTACATCCTGTCAGGGTGTTTGCTTCTGAGCAGCTTAGACCTCTGGTTGGCCACCTTCCCCAGTAGCTCATGTAGCACTTTCCAGCATTAGGTAGACTAACTGTTTGAGGACTGGCTTTCTTCTAGATTCCAGCCAGGTCTCTCCATGCTCTGTGTCAGCAGCATATGGTGTCTTCAGCAATAGGGTCTTACCTTTTGCCTCAGGCCGGTAATCAAGTGCTTTGACAGAAAGCTGTCTTGAGGGCTAGAGAGATGGCTTGGCAGTTAAGGAGTATGCCTGTGAAGCCTAAGGACCCAGGTTCGATTCTCCAAGTCCCGCATAAGCCATATGCACATGGTGGTGCATGAATCTGGAGTTCGTTTGCAGTGGCTGGAGGCCCTGGCATGCCCATTCTCTCTCTCTCTCTCTCTCTCTCTCTCTCTATCTATCTATCTATCTCTCTATCTCTCCCTCTCTCTATCTCTCCTTCTCTCTCTCTCAAATAAATAAAATAGATAAATAAAATGTTAAAATAAAAAAAGAAAGCTGTCTTGGTTTGGGGATCTCATAGTTCTCTCCAATAAGCAGCTCAATATCGGTAGCAAATAATTTCTGGTACTGGGAGTTATAGGCCAGAGACAAAAAACAATTTTCTTTTAAGCTTAGGCTTCATCCTACCCTCTCCAGGGCCTTTTGTTTCAGGTATTACCCTCTTACTCCTTTAGAGGGTTATATCTTTTAGTCTATCTCCAAGGATAAAGTTCATTTTGGATTTAGTTTTGTGTTTGTTTTTCCCCCTTCTCTTTTCCCCAAAACTTTCTATCTGTATGGTCTGGGCCTTGAGTTGCTTATCAGGTATGTCAGCAACTCTAGCAGTTCCAGGTTAGGAACCACAGATAAGTGGCATCACATGGTGTTTGTCTTGCTGTGATTGTGTGAGTTTGCTGAGTATGATCTCTTTCAAGTCTGTCCATTTTTCTACAAATTTTATTGTATCATTTTTCCTTATTGCTGAGTAGAGTTCCATTGTGTAAATGCACCACAACTTTGTTATCCACTCATCCAATGAGGGGCAAATGGGTTGATTCCAGGTCTTAGCTATAATTAATTGAGCAGCTATAAACATGATTAAGCAAATATCTCTATAGTGAAACATGGTGTACTTAGTATAAATGCTCAGTAAGGGAATAACTAGGTCTGGTGGTAGCCCTATGGTTATCCTTTTCAGGAATCTCCATATTGAATTCCATAGTGGTTGTACAAGTTTACATTCCCACCAACAGTGGATGAGGGTTCATCTTTCCCCACATCCTCTCCAACATTTGTTGTTAGATTTTTTTTAATGATTGCCATCCTTACTGGAGTAAGGTAGAATCTCATGGTTGTTTTAATTCACATTTCCCTCATGGTTAGGGATGTTGGACATTTTGTGTGTGTGTGTTAGCCATTACTTCCTCTGAGAACTCCCTATTCAGTTCTCTACCCCAATTTTGGAGTGGGTTGTTTGATATTTTATTGTTTCATTTTTTGACTTATTTGTAGATTCTAGATATTAGGCTTTTGTCAGTGTTATAGCTGGCAAAAAATTTTCTCCCATTTGTTGGGTAATCTATTGGCTCTGCTTATGGTATGTTTGTGCAAAATCTTTTTAGTTTCATGAGATTCCATTAGTTGAGTGATTATTTAATTTCCTGGGCTACTGGGGTATTGTTCAGGGAGTCTTTTCCCACTTCTATATCATGGAGAATTCCTTCTAATAGGAGAAAAGTTTCAGGTCTTATATTGAGGTCTTTAATCCATTTTTACCTGATTGTTGTGTATGGTGAGATGAGTGGGTCTAGTTTCATTTTACTACATATTGTTATACAATTTGTCTAGCACCATTTGTTGAACATGCTGCTTTTGTTTCTCCAATCTACTTTAATGGCACTTTTGTAGAAGATCAAGCAGCTATAGTTAATTGACCTAAGGTCTGGGTCTTCAATTCTGTTCCATTGGTCCATGTTTCTGTTTTTATGCCAATACCATGCTGTTTTTGTTACTATGGCTTGTAATATAGCTTTAGATTAGGTGATACCTCCAGAGGTGTTTCTTTTGCTGAAGATATGTTTGGATATCCAAGGCCTGTTGCTGTTCCATATACATTTTGAGATTTTTTTTAATTTTTGTGAAGAATGATGCTGGAAGTTTTATTGGTATTGTATTAAATCTACAAATTGCTTTTGTAGAATTGCCATTTTCACAATATTAATTCTACCTGTCCAAGAGCATGGGAGGTCTTTCCATCTTCTCAAGTCCTACTCGATTTCTTTCTTGAGTTTTTTTTTTTATGATTTCATTATATATGTTTTTCACATTGTTGGTTGGTGTTATTCTAAGTTATTTAATTTTTTGTTACTATTTAAAAGGGACAGCCTTGCTGATTTCTTTCTCTGTATATTTATATATCTATAGGCCCAGCTCTAGGCTCAGTTCTAGGTTCAGTTATACATCCATGACCTCATCTTTGAGTTTAGAAAAGCCTTTAGATAAGCTCGCATTTTGAAACCATTTTACAAAAATGTTGAACAAATTCATTTTTTTAACAATGCTTTTATAATCTCTCATCAAAATATACCTTAAATTCATTTCCTATATTCTACATATAGAATGACACAAGTTAATTAGACTCTTATCTCATAATAACCTTATTCTTAGCAAAGACCAAGGAAGAAAGCAAACTTAAACTGTTTTCTCTATAAGCTAGCAATATAAGACATCATCATAAATTTATCACAGATTAGGGAACACAAAGAGAGTACAAATTCAACATTTGCCATGGATATACAATTTCCAAAGAAGCCCCCCAATGCCCTTTCAATCTGTATGTATATAAGTGCATGTATTTGTTCATATATGTGGGTATTGGCACACACATGCCATTGCATGGATGTAGAGGTCAAAGGACAATCTTGATGTCAGACCTCACCTTCTACTTCAAAGAATTGTTTTTGTTATCTCCAGGGCTGTTAGCATGTTTTTCATGTACTTACAATCGATGCTTTTGTTCAAGACTGTTGTAAGTGCCCCTGTGAATGCTTGATAATCATATGTAGCAACCAAAGTCAACTGAAGACATGAACTGAAAGGACAACCAATATTTTTGGTTCTTGCTCCCAGGTCAAAAATAGCACAAGATGCAATAGGAAACTCTTAGTGACTCCTACAACTCTGTTAAGTCACCTATTCCCTTGATTAGGGAGATTACAGAGGCCCAGAGGTGGGACTCCAAATGGCGTACAGTCTGCAAGAGAAGAGTGAAAACACAGGGGACGACTCTCAACGCTTCCAAAGGAAGCCACATGGCCAGCACAGCTCTGACTCATCCTAGCAGATAATACAAATGCTGAGCCACACAATTCTTCCCAGGCCCCTGAAAATCTCTCCTAAAGTGCTACAATTGACCTTAAAATATAGAGTTAAATTTTAACTGCCTACTTGGTGCTAAGCACTCAAAAAGAGAAGTATGGCCAGAAAGTAAAGTACTTACTCAGAGTGACATCTATGCCATTATCAAGCAAGGTTATGTATTACCGACAATACAGATAATGTCTTATCTACTTTACAAGATCTAAAACACGTGCACGCACACACACACAGGCACGCACACGTGCGCGTGTGTGTAGAGACCATGCCATATACTGCCATGCCATTTGGTGAACAGCTTTAGAAACAGATTTTTGGATCTTCATGGTGAAAGAGAACTATGCCTATCATTTCCAGTAATAGCAACTCTGTTAAATTCTGGACTTTGTGTACTCCACTGCTGTTTTAACCTTATCTCCTCTTGCTTACATCCAGTCCACCTCTCAGGCCTACTTTTAGTGTTTTGAGAAATTTCCATAGCCTTTCCCACAGGCATGCATCATGCTGTGTTCCTATCAAGTCTGCACAGGTGCCCAGTTTGTCCACATTCTTGCCAGAACTTTTTGTCTTAAAGAAAAAGTAACACAATCCCCACAGACACAGGGTGATATCTCACTGCAGTTTTGTTTTGCATTTCTCTGAAGATGAGTGTCTTTTTGTACCTATTGACCTGTTGTGGACATTCACATATGTTCTGTGTCTCCAAGTGTTCAGTCAGTTTTCAGATCAGGTTATTAGTTTTTTCTTTTTCTTTTTTTTTATGAGAGAGAGAGAGAAAAAGAATTGGTATGCCAGAGCCTTTAACCACTGCAATTGAACTGCAGACTCATGTGCCACCCTGTGCAGATTTGTCACCTGTGCATCTGGCTTACATTGGTTCTGGGGAATTGAAACTGGATCCTTATACTTCACAAGCAAGTGCCTTAACCACTTAGCCATCTCCCCAGCCATATTTTTTGCTTTTTTCTTGTCCTGGGGTGGGGATGCTCTGTGAAGATTAACTTCTTATTTGGTAAATGACGTGGAAATGACCTACTCCTTCTACACGTTATTGCTGCACACTGTTGCTTTTCCCTTTGCTATGATGAAGCTTTTCTGTTTACAGGGTCTTGCTTAATTAATTTTGCTTTTTTGTCTGAGATTTTGGTGTCATACATGTGAAATCACTTTCAAGACCAACATCATTCAGCTTTTTCTCTATTTTCTTTAGGCATTTTGCAGTGTTTGTCTGGCATTTATTTGCATGGGTATCCACTTGGCTTATCATTTGCTTGCATGTCAGTATCCAATTTGACTAACATCATTTTGGGGGGAGGGGATAGATAGCTTTATTTATTACTTTATTTACCTGTAGATATATGTCATTCAAAAGATACATATGAGAAATATATCAGATATAATCATAGCATACCATAAAATTAACTTTCAAAGTAGTTCATATATTAAGACATTATCCAAGTGTAAAACCCTCTGTTGAAGGAATTTTCCATTCCTGAGGTCCACTGATAAATTCATATTTTTCAGCCTTAAGCAAAATTCCTGTTATATGTGAAAATGTGACTGAAAGCAGGGGACATTACAATAAAGGTAGTAAGCCAGGCACAGATGGTCAGAAACAGCAATGCTCCTTTTCTGTGAAATGAGATATCTAGACTAGTTAAACTCAGAACAAGGAACACAATTGCTATTTCTGGGACCTAGGAAGGGGAGAAACAGGGAGCTGATCACTTATATATGTAAATTTTTGTTTAGACAAAATGCTTCAGTCTTGGAAATCTGCCTAATAATGTGACTGTGGATAACAATGTCATGCTCTTACCATAATAAAACTGAAAAAGAATGTGAAACAAAATTCCAGGGCCAGATGGAGAAGTCAGTCAAACATTAAGAATCCTGAAAGTCAGAAGATGAACTTTGGTTCCCTGGGCTTTTCCTATGTTCCTTTTCCCAGTGTGTATGGGTTAAGTCTCCTCTCCCTTCATTTCACAATTTCTTGTTTCTTTAATTGGAGTATCAGTAAAAGTGACAGACACTAGTGACATAGGAAACCTTGAATTCTATAATTTTGTTTTGGTAACTAATAGGGAAGGAATATAAAATATACAGAAGGGCTGAGAAGATGGCTCGGTGGTTAAAAATCACTTGTTGTGCAAATGTGAGGCCCTGAATTTGGATACCCAGAACCCACATAAAGCTGGCCATGCTCATCTGGATGAGCATTTGTGATCCCTTCATGCCTACAGTGAGATGGGAGGTGGAAGAAGAACCCCTGGAAATGCATGGGCCACTAGCCTAGGGTACACAGTGACAAGCCACAATTGTTTCTAAGTTGGGAGACTTTATTACATTAAGAGAACAGGAGAGAGTAGGAAGAGCTCCTGCCCATGAGAAGGCAGGAAGGGGGAAAACCCACCCAGAAGCTCAAATTAGGGCCATTTATAGGTTCTGAATGGGTGCTGAGCTAACCTAAACCATGATGCCAAGTTTAGGAGGTTGAGCTTAACCAACTGAAACACCAGGTTCTGGTATATTCTTCCAGGAATCTTAATTCTAGGAAAGGGGAACTTTCCTTAGGGAGGGACTCAGTTTGTTTATAGAAAAACAGATCTAAGGAGCTCCTTTAGGCAAGGGATCAAGACAAGAAAGATCCTTCTCTGACCTCTAGCAAAGTGGAGACTGCAAGGACAGATTCAAGGTCATTCCCTGCTTTTACTTTTGGATGCCCAGTCACCCTAAACTGCCTCAATACTCCCTCTGGAAAAGGAACCCTAACTACTGTTAGGCAATTGGGGTGATCTCCAATCTAGCTTCTTCAAGCTGAGTGGGGCTGTTGGGTGTGGTGGTTGGAAAACTTCTCCAGTGTGCCCATCTGAAGGACCCTGAAAGTGCATTGGTAGAATGAGGGAAGACAGTCCTGGAAGAAAATGTTGGAAAGAAAGAATAAAAATAAGGTGTTCAGAGGTAATCATTCCTGAGTAACTGGAGGGTCTCCAGAGTTCCCATTCTGACTGACTTTTAGGCCTTGAAGGGCAATCGAGAGGATGCAGGTAGGTGGAGTTAGATTGCTCAGAAGCTAAAGGTTCAGGTACCTAGTGCCAACGTAAAATCAGATGCACAAAGAGGCACATACTTCTAGAGTTCATTTGCAGCAGCAGGAGGCCCAGGCATGCCCATATGAATACTCTATGTCAAATTTTAAAATTTTAAAATAAGCTAAAACTAGCACTACTATCCAATTCAGTGGAGGTGCTTTCATCAAAAGAATTAAAATCAAGATGTTTATCCAAAATGAGTGAGGCTGGTATCTCAAAGAGATATCTGTACTCCTGAGTTCATTGTAACACAGGTCACAGAGACCAAAACAAGTGTTCACAGGGTTTTTAATTAACACTCAATTTTTTTAATTATTTATTTTTTTAAAGACAGAGAGAGAGAGAGAATTGGTGCTCTAGGGCTTCAGCCACTGTGATAGAACCCAGACGCTTGTGCTACCTGGTAGGTATGTGTGACCTTGTGCTTGCCTCACCTTTTGTGCATCTGGCTTACATGGGGTCTGGAGAGTTGAACATGGGTCCTTAGGTCTCGCAGGCAAGTGCCTTAACCTCTAAGACATCTATCCAGCCCAAGACTAAATTTCTTTAAGTTCTTTGTAATTCTTTGTCCATTAGCAAAAGTTCTCTTCATTTCCTTTTACCTAAGAATATCTATTTCCCCTTTCTTCACTGTTAGCAAAATTCTGGGCTAGTAGTTTTCTTAAAATGTTTGTGACAGTGCTATGTGTCTTATGACTGGCTTCCATGATGTTACTAAAAAATATGTAATAATTTTTTGTCTATCTGTAATTTTTCCTTCCATCTTGCATGCGCATGCGTGTGTATGTTCATCTGGGGGATGCATGTGAGGGTGAAGGTACATAGAAATATGTGTGCATGGATGCAAGAGGTTAACATCTAGCGTCTCATTACAATATCTTTCACAGAACCCAGAGCCCACTGATTCTGCTAGCCTAGCTAGCCAGCTTGTCCCAAGGATTCTCTGGTATCTGTCTCTCGAGTGCCAGGATTACAGCACACACCACCAGGTCCAGCTCCCACATGGGTTCTGGGGATCTGAATTCAGGTCCTCACACTTGAACAGCCATCTTCCAGCCCATCCTCTGTCTTTTTTAAAAGAATGTTTCTTTGTCTCTAGTTTTTGGAGGTTTGGGTATGATGTGTCTTGTTACTATGAGGTATTTAGTTTTGACTCTCATGATCTCAAGGCTCTGTTGAATTTTTTTAGTCTTCTTTAAAAATGTTATTTATTTATTTGAGAGAGAGAAAGAGAAAGAGATACAGAGAGATAGAGATACAGACAGAGAGAGAAAGAGAGAGAGAGAGAGAGAGAGAGAGAGAAAGAATGTGTATGCCAGGGCCTCTAGCCACTGCAAACAAACTTCAGACACATGTGCCACCACCATGTGCATCTGGCTTACATGGGTACTAAGGAATCAAACCTAGGTCCTTAGGCTTTAATGGCAAGTGTCTTAACTTGCTAAGCCATCTCTCTAGCCTCCTTTTAAGTCTTTTTAATCTGCTGTTCCAATTGTTTGATTTCTTTAATTTTGACTTCCAGATTACTATTCCTGTCCTAACTTCTGTCTTTGAATGTTTTATATATGTCATCATATTTGATTAAAATTTCCATTTGATACTTATGTTAAATTTTAAAGTTAATTTTCTTTTTGGGGACAGAGTCTTACTCTGTATCCATGGTTGTCCTGGAACTCATATATATAACCCAGACTGTCCTCAATTCATGGACTATCCTTCTGCCTCTGCCTACCCAGTGCTGGGAGTTTCTCCTTAGTGTCTTCTACTTCCTTACTTTCCCTGTTATTTTGTGTGCTCCTTTCATCTTTGCTGATGCTTGTGGGTGCAATCTGATGGCAATTCTAATCCTATATCATCCTCTTGATGACCTTGTAGATTTTCTTTCCTCATTTAGTTTGGGATCATCCTAAATTTTGCATTAAAAATATTTTAAGGGCTGGAGAGATGGCTTAGTGGCTAGGTGCTTGCTTCCAAAGTCAAAAGACCCAGGTTTAATTCTCCAGTACCCATGTAAAGCCAGATGTACAAGATGGTGCATGTGTCTGGAGGCTAGAGACCCTGACACTCCCAATTCTCTCTATATATCTGACTTGTTCTATATATTGCTCTCAAATAAACATGTTTAAATATTTTATTTATTTATTTATTTATTTATTTATTTATTTGACAGAGAAAGGCAGAAAAAGATATATAGAGAGAATGGGCATACCAGGGCTTTCAACCACTGCAAATGAAGTCCAAACACATGTGCAGCCTTGTGCATCTGGCTTACAGAGGTACTGGGGAACTGAACCTGGGCCCTTAGGTTTCATAGGCAAGTGCCTTAACCATTAAGCCATCTCTCCAGCCCAAACAAATAAATAATTTTTTATTAACAAATATTTTTTATTTGAAACCAGTGGGTATTATGCCATAAGAATCAGGATCCTGTTTAGGTCCTTATTTTTTTAAGTATTTCTTTTTACAGAGACAGTAGGGATTCTGTTAATATAATGGGATTACATTTTTAAAATCTTTTTTCAAAAGGTTTTGTTATTGTTTTTTTGTACAAAACATTTATTTAATATACATTGCAAGGGTTCAAGTAGACTTAATTAAAAAAAAAAATAGAACCACAGCTGAAGATACAGAGTCCATACAGAAATCAAGGAAAAGGACAGACCATCTAAGGAAAAATACAAAGACGACACAAAGAGAGGCTGGACAGCTGGGGTCAGGGCTCTTGGCTGGAGACCTGCTTTGAATAGGTTTCTTACAGGTACTTCTTAAAAGCTGTGGGGTTTTCCCAGAGCTGGGCAGCATGTGTGTTCGAAGGGCTGTCGGTGTTGGGTCCTCCCAGCAGGTTCTGGATGGACAGCAGGATGGTCCTGACGTCATACAGGGCTGACCACTTATCCTTGAGGATGTCCAAGCAGGTGTTACCCTGGATCCACGTTGGGGTGGTAGCAGGGCATGAGGAACTTCACTGTGGGTAGCATTGTAAGGGTAACCACTGGGGAACTCTAGGGAGAGTTTACACCTCAGATCTTCACACACTGTGCCAGCTGCTCCATGAATGATCCCTATCCATTTGAAAAGGTTGTCTGACCCAGGGCAGGCAGAAATTTCTTTGTCACCAAACATCATGAGGGTCATCAGCTCCTGCTGTAGCCTCTTGTCCACAGGGCCCCGGGCGGCGCCCCCGCTGGGCTCGGCTCCTTTCCGGGGGGTGGTGACGCTGGCAGCATCTGGGTCGGTTCTGGGAGGCCATCTGGGCGGCACTGGCAAGAAGACAGGAGCCCAAACACCTCGGCAACTGACTGTTTTTAATGAGGAGATGTTACAATTGGAAATTTTAATTTTTTTATATTTACATATATAAAATAAAACCCATCAATACGTGCAAAAGAAATTCATAATATGACATTTAATTCAGAGTTTAATTTCCACAAAATAAAACCCACAAAGATTCCCCAATGAAATGTAAGGGCTTTCAATATATATATATATCTTTACATGACATATTCCTAAGTATGAAAAGTCATAAAGCTATGGCCACACATTGCACACCATTGTCATAGTTACATACTGTTTAAAAGTCTATGATAATGATAAGTACATATGATTCCATTTCAAGGTTTTATATTAAGGGAGTTGCAAACAGATATTTCTTTTTTTATTTTCTTCATATGTTTATTATCTCTAGGTGAAAACTAATGAGCAACTGAGGACATAACATAATTTTATGAGACACTGGTTATATATTCAAAGGCACCAACAGAATTAAGCTATGGGAAACAGTTTACACACAATATTTATGCGAAATCAGATGATTTAAATAATATCTTGAATTTTGAATTTGATGTAAACATCTATGGCTAATCCGATACCGAAGGCATGCCCAGTCTCTTCTTAATTTAATGTACAAGAAGCAATTACCATGAACTAAATTAGAATATCACAAATGAAGATATTCCACTACAAAGACTTTGGGAAAAGGAGATTTTATCAAGCGTATAATGGAACACCTTTTCTTAAAAATGGAATATGGTCATCCTGACTGATATTTCCATACCCCAAATTCTGGAAATATTTCTTCTCCAAAGGATGATCCTTGAGAAAACCTAATTCATGTAGTTCATATTCAATTGCTTGAAGTCTATGAAACCATCTGGCAGAGTTTGGGAAAACATCTAATAAGACCAATAAGTCATGACATGAAGTTGATTGGTGTCTCTTGCTCCAGGTGGGTGTGGGGGGAATGCCATCTTCCAAGCTAAGTGCTGAGACCCATACAGAGAATCCCAGGGAGACCAGTGAAGGAAAGGCTCTTCCCTATCTGTCTCCAGTCTGGGTTCTGGGCTGGAGTGAGGAGCATCACTTCACCTGGGTTCTATGCTAGAGTCAGGTCCAGTTTTGATTGTGGGAATTTAGCCCAGCACTTTCTTGTTTCTCACTTGTGTGTTTATAAATGACTAATGGAAGGTTTTTTTTCTAATCATGAAAGACATGTATGACATGATAGAGGAATCAAAAAGCAAGCTTCCATTCCTCTAGCATCTGCTTATGGGTAAAATCCTTCACAGAGTGTCCGTTTCCTATTCCTAAGTGTACTTTGTAAATTTGCATTTTCTTGCTTCTTTCTCTACCAGTTTGCATTAGCAGTGTGTGAATAGCAGATAAACGGCAAATTCCAGAATCTTTTCCAGGATATGAAAACTATCATTGGCTGGCTGATGGAAGCTAAAATGAAAGTCAAGCAGGGAATGCCAGGGTCATCCTGGGCTTTTTCTGTTGAGCTAATTTTCTGTGCCCTTCTTGTCCACCTCCGTGCATGGCAATGGAAGGGACAAAGCAGGACCTGTCTGTTGTGTCAGTGCCCAAGACTCTACAGTGGGCATTCTAGAAGCCTCCCTGTGTCCTGACCCCAGACAACTCACAGGACTCTCCCACATCAAAGATCTTTAGGCTAAGCTTACCCTTAGCACCAAAGTGCCCCTATGGCACACACAGTGCAGCAGAGCACCCTGTATCACACACATCATTTCATCTGTGGGGGAAAAAATGGCTCATTTTCCTTATTATAGTCATCACACTAGCCAAGGAGTGGATGATGGGGGTCAGCTCAGTTGGTAAAAGGTTTGCCTGAGGACCTGAATTTGTTCCTCAGAACCCACCAGAAAAATACAACCATAGAGTCTTGTCCCAGTGCTGGGGAGGCAGAGACAGGGGGATTCCTGGGGCTCATGGGTCAGCCAGTCTAGCCTAATTGGTAAGCTTCAGACCCTAAGAAATGACATTTGAAATTATCCTGTGACCTCTAAATGCACACACACACACACACACACACACACACACAAACATGCACATGCGCACAACAAAACCAGCAAGGACCTGTGGCTAAGCTGGATGGGTCATCTCAGCATCAGCGCTCTACTGAGGTTTTGCTTTCTTGTTGGAAATTCAGACCTCAGTCCTGCCACACTCCTTCTGCCTCCCTGTGTCCCAACCCCAGACATGCTCACAGGCCTCTCCCATATCAAAGATCTTTAGGCTAAGCTTACCCTTATCCCCAAAGAACCTTTATAATTGAGTGGACTGAGACCAGGGAAAGGCAAATAGGGCAGCTATCAAACTTCAAACAGAATTTCTGAGGGCCTGCATGGTGAGGGAATGCATCAGCTCAGATCTAACAGGGTGAATGTGGCCTCTGGTGACAGATCATGGAGTCTGGCAGGAAAGGTCCAAGTAGTCAGGGAAGGAAGGGAGGCAGAGGCCCACCAAGACTAGGGCAGAAAGCTCACAGGGTCATCACAAGGTTTGTGACCACAGCTGCTGAACAAGTGAGCTCTCACCTCCATTTTGCTTCTACTAGTAGAATGCATTTTATGCACTTTGAATTTCACATAGCCTCTGTCCTCTTTCTCAACTCTGTACCACACCACCCACTTTCCCAATTTCAAATCCCCTCAAAGGATGGTTCATTTTTGTTTGGGTGATAATTAACTCCTAACAAACTGTGATAGGCTATTTTCTCAGGAGCTAAGTACACTTATATAGTTGAAGGATCTGGATAGTTCTTAGACTCCAAAGATAAAGGAAATGTGCCCACTACCCATGTGCCAGTGTGGTCTGCTGTTTGCCCTCACAGCCAATGAACAGTTCTGGGAGGTTTTAATTTGACAAGTGGTCCTGAAAATGTAGCAAAGCCATAGCATAACCAGAAGTGAAAATTTTCCTCTGCCATTCAATATTTCCAGGCTATGGAGATGGTTCAGTGCTTGCTATACAAGCATAAGGACTTGAGTTCAAGTCCCCAGTACCCACGTAAAAGCCAGGCATTCTGGCATATGCTTCTAGTCCCAGCACTGGGGAGGAAGAGGCACGAGGATCCCAAGGACTTGTTGACTAGCTTGCCCAACTGAATCAGGTTCAGTGAGAAACTTTGTTTCAAAATATAAGGTGTAGAGTAATTGAAGAAGACATCTGACATCAGCCTCTGACCTTCACTGTCACACACATACATGTGTGTGACACTTACACATATGTGCCCACACACATACAAACACAGATGCATGCCATACACACATTGATTAATAAATTGAATAGTTCCTATGGTTTTATCTATATTAATTTCAGAAATTATATATTTCCTCAAAAATTATCACTTGAGTTTCCAGCTATTTTGTTTCTCTCCCTGCATTATGAGATAGCTTTTCTCCACCTGGCCCATCTAAGGATTGAAAAACACACAACTGATAATCCTGAGAATATCCCCATCAAAGAATAAACACAGCACCCGCTGCTTTCCTCTGGGAGCCTTCAGTCATCCAGTGCTGGGTGCTGGATGTGCTCCCTGCTCGCTGCAGACAAAAGCAGGTAAGCGGCCCCGGACAGCAGTTGGGAGCTTGTTCCTGGGAATGACTAATAAGAACTTATGCCCAAAATCACTGAGTCTTAACTCATTGACTTGCAGAAGCTTTTCTTATACCATTTCTCCTGAATTCACGGAGCCAGAGGAATGTTGGGGTGAAAAGAGACAGTCCCAAGTTCTAAATCAGGTATAGGGAAGATGGAAGGATGGAGAGGTCCAGAGTGTCTGGTAAGAGGCACAGCTTTTGAGGAGACAGTTGTGGAAGAATAGGCTGAGGTCAACCAAGGATGGAGGATGGAGACCCAGCTAATGAAAAGATGTGGGGAAACACACTGAGGCCAAGGATGGAGGATGAAGACCCAGCTGATGAACAGATGTAGGGGAACAAACTGAGGCCAAGGATGGAGACCCAGTTGATGGGTAGATGGTGCATAAACATATGGACAGTGGAGTGGTTGACTATCCCCTGGGTGCAGAAAAAGAGCTGGAAACTTGATCCTTTGACGACTCAGGACATCTGAACTGCAGCCACACTGCCTTCTATGCCATGATGGACTGTGTCCCCTAGGCCATGAGCCAGCGTGAATCCTCTCCCTGAAGTTGTTTCTGTCAGTTATTAACTAACACACCACACATCAGCTTCTCACAACCATACACAGCTCAAAAATATTGTGAATTTTATTTCATAACAAGGAGTAACCTAGAATTCTGTTTTATATGAGCATGTGTGTTCATGCATGTGTGCATGAATTATGTGTGTATATGTGAAGGTCAGAGGACAACCTCCAGAACACTCTTTTGTGAGATAGGGTTTCTCATTGACTTGGAACACACCAAGTTGGCTAGACTGATCAGCAAGCCTCAGGAATCTTCCTATCTCTGCCTCCTCAGAACTACAATTACAAGTGTAGGTCACCAAGACTGGCTTTTTATTTTTTATTTTATTTTATTTTATTTTTTTACTTGGGTTCTGGAGATCTAACTCTGGTCCTCAGGCTTGTGAGGCAAGCACTCTGCCAACTGAGCTATCTCCCCATCTCCTAGGATTCTGCTTAATATCTTAACTTGTCCTGAACTAACTGATGGTGAGTCTAGATGGCATGGAGTAGTTAGGTGCAAAACCCAGTGTGAGTTAAAAGGATGCAGATGCAATACAAAATAGTTCCTCTCATCTCTCCAGCTGGATCCTGCTCATTCACCACACCAGCTACATTCTTGTGGGAAGGTCAGGATCCAGAGAAGGGTGTGTGTTCAGGGAGCAAACACATCACTTTGAGAGACCTTCACCTTTTGCGTTCAGAGCTCCACAGACAAGGATGAGGAGACAAGAGAAGCAAAGGCAGAAGTTTGTTTCTGGAAAATCAAGCCTGGGGTAGAGAGATCCAAACTCCTGTCTTCTTAAAGACTGCTTTGACTCATGTCCCCAAATGGCCTGGCCTGGCAGCTGATTCAGCTGAAGTGTCACTTAGCATGGAAAATGTCCTGGATGGAGAGGTGCAGAAAAAATCTCTCATGATCCCTCAGTGATCTTTATAATGCTAGAGTGTCAAACGGCTCAACTTTCTTATCTAATGCACAGAAGTTTGAGTAAGAAGAAGAAAGGGGGCTGGAGAGATGGCTTAGTGGTTAAGCGCTTGCCTGTGAACCCTAAAGACCCCGGTTCGAGGCTCAATTCCCCAGGACCCACGTTAGCCAGATGCACAAGGTGGCACATGTGTCTGGAGTTCATTTGCAGTGGCTGAAGGCCTTGGCGTGCCCAGTCTCTCTCTTTCTCTCTATCTGCCTCTTTCTCTCTGTCACTCTCAAATAAATAAATAAAAATAAACAAAAAATAAAAAATAAAAAAGGAGAAAGGGCCACATGTTACAGAAAGGGTAGACTCTTGGAATATGTTCAAACATCTAGAGGCTGTGATATACTTAGCATGTATGAGGCTCTGAGCTCCATCCCTAGCTCCAAAAATGTATGAAAAATGAATCAGTTGCCAAAAAAACCCACTAATGTAATGTGCTATTAGAAAATACTTAAGATCTATTAACAGAATACCACTGACTGGCATTAAACTATTTGCCCTTTAATGTGCTTGCTTGGCTTTTCAAATATAAATCAAAGTTCCTGAAGCAGTTTGACTAACACTCCTTACTCCTCCAGGCAGGGTTGGCATACGTGCATTGCAAATACTAAGTAGTCTTTATATATTTCTTTTCTATTTTTTTTAAATTTTTTGTTTATTTTTACTTATTTATTTGAAAGTGACAGACAGAGACAGAAAGAGGCAGAGAGAGAGAGAGAATGGGTGCGCCAGGGCCTCCAGCCACTGCATATGAACTCCAGACGCGTGCGCCCCCTTGTGCATCTGGCTAACATGGGTCCTGGGGAATTGAGCCTCGAACCAGGGTCCTTAGGCTTCACAGGCAAGCGCTTAACCGCTAAGCCATCTCTCCAGCCCTATTTCTTTTCTATTTTATGTGTGTGTGTGTGTGTGTGTGTGTGTCCACTGGCTTGTTGCTGTACTTGTTGTTGTGACCCGCGAGAAAGCATCTTAAGAAAAGAGTTCATTTGGGCTTGTTTCAAGGGGTACATTTCATTATGGCAGCAGGAGCAGGAAGCCAGCTGTTTACACTATATCCATAATAAGGAGAGAGAGAGAGAGAGAGAGAGAGAGAGGGAGGGAGAGAATTAACAGGAAGTGAGGTCAGGCTATAAATCTCAAGGCCAGCCCCCAAAGACCCTCTTCCTTCACTAAGGCTTTACTCCTGAAGGTTCCCAAACAGTGCCACCAGCTGGGGTCCAAGTGTAAACACATAGGAGCCTTTGGGAGGAGATATTTCACATTCAAACCACAACATGGGTCTTTCTTCTCTGTGTTTTAGATAGAAGGATGTACTCAGAAGCTTAAGTGTGGCTTTGCATAATGCTGGGAATCCTGAAGCAAGCCACCCTGGCTCATTCTCTCCAGTGCTGAATAAAATGTAAGAGGGGACAAAGAGGATGTCATGACCCTAACCCTAACAGCAGAAATCCAGAACATACAGGAGAGACTAGGATCCTTCAGCCCCACATGATCAGTCTTTTCCACTGGAGGATAGTGGAAAATGGCCATTTTTGTTTGAGGTCAGCTGGATACAAAGCCATAGGAGTAGTAAAGTGCAGTCTGGGCTGGGGAGATGGCTCAGCTGTTAAGGTGCTCTCCTAAAGCACAGTCTAGCTTTTGTTTATGTCTCTATGAGGCCATGAGGCTGTATGACTTCCACAAACTATGTGCTTCTGGGAATCTGGGGTCAAGAATCCACATCCCATGGGCTGGGGAAACGGCTCAGGGAGTAAAATGCTACTATGCAAGCACCAGGGCAGGAGTTTGATCTCCAATGCCTGTGTAAAAGCTGGGCATGATGGCATGTGATGGTCATCCCAGCACTGGGGAAGTACAGACAGGAGAATCCCAGGGCTCACTGGGCTGAATATGAGTGAGCTCCCGGCTCAGTGGCAGACCTTGCCTCAAAACATAAGATGGAGAGCAATTGTGGAAGACACCTGTTGTGAACCTCTGGATTCCACATGCATATGCACATATGTGCATAAGAACACACATACATACAGCACCACACAGAGACAGAGGAGAATCCACATCCTGTTACAAGGAATTGCCCTGTAAAGTCGTGGGGTTGGGATAAGCAAGTCTGAAGTCCTAGGAAGGGAACATCACCAACAGACACAAGCTGGACTTGTCCACAGGCTCAGGCAGCGAGGGGAATTCAGAAGGAAGCAGCGGTCTCAGCTCTCACTGTTGTCTGGACTTTCTAAGAAGAGAAACCCACGTTCTCTTTAGTAGACTTTTCCAACTGACTCAGGCCCATGAGGATGAGCTCAACCTGGGTTAATGTTAGTGGAGTGGACAGAGGTCTAAATCATATTTCCAAAGGTCTAGATTCATGGTTTTGTTGGGGCAGTGGTGGTGTTTTTTTTTTGTTGTTGTTTGTTTGTTTTTTTTTTTTTTTTTTTTTTTGAGGTAGTGTCCCGCTGTAGCCCAGGCTGACCTAGAATTCACTATGTGTTCTCAGGGTGGCCTCAAACTCACAGCAATTCTCCTACCTCTGCCTGCCAAATGCCAAAATTAAAGACGTGCGCCACCACGCCCAGATTATTTTGATTTTTTTAATTGTTTTTTTTTCATATGTGTGTGTGAAGTGTACATGTATGTGTTTGCTGGCTTCCATGTGTGGGCTCATGTGTGTGTGGGGGTACTTGTACTTGTACATGTGCGTATTAAAGCCAGAGGTTGATATCAGATGTCTGCCAAATCACTCTCTACTATAAACATATACATTATATACATTCACACACACAGCTTTTTGTGTATGTAATATGTGTGATATATGCATGTGTATGTGCCCATGTGGTACCTCATGAGCTTATCTGTGGCAGGGTGTGCTTGTGTGTGGTCAGAGTGGAATGTCAGTGACCCACTTGATTGCTCTTCCTCCGATTCTTATTTGAGCCAGAGTCCCTTACTGGTCCTGGAGCTTACAGGTTTTTCATAAGCTCTGGTGATTCTGGTCTCTGCTCCCCCTACAGGACTGGCATTGTAGACATGTGTGGCCATGACCAGATGTCTATGTGGGTGCTGGGGACTGAATTTGAGCAGTCTCTCGGCCCTCCTCAGGCTCTTGTGCTTGCACAGGAAGTGCTCATAACCACTGAGCCATCTCTCCAGACCTCTTCTTTCTTTCTTTATTTTTTTCAGATAGTGGCAAAGAATAGGAGATAGAAATTGGCTAGTCAGCTGAGTGTGACAGGGTCCTCAAAGTGAATAGTTTTTTCCCTTTTAGAAGCTGGAAATGACCTTACCTTAAGCCTATAAGGGGGGCCTGATCTTTTTTTTCTTATCTCTTTTCCCCTAAAACATTACCAAAGAATGTGAAAAATATTACTAGGTGATTATTAAACATGTGATGTGAGATCTGGCTTTTTCATACCTCTTTTTTGTTTTCTCCCAAAGGAGTTCTTCTCCCGTAAAAGCTTGATCAGACTCTTATGTGCCTGAACATATAATATGGGATCTGATTTTTTTCTTATCTCTTTTTTTTCTCTAGAGAATCTCCCCTTCCCATATAAACCTGATCAGAGTCAGCAACTAGGCTCTTCTCCCATCTCTGGGGACCCTCTCCTGTCCTACAGAAGTTCTGTCTTCTTTCCTTCTTGTAAGTGCTGTAATAAAACCTTCCTCAGTTTCACCCTCCATAGTCTGTGGATTTCATTCATCTAATCCATAAATCCAGAAACTGGAGGCCACTGATTCAGTGGAAGTTTTGTGTGACAGTGACCATCTGGCATCCTAACTCATGAGTTACAGCTTCACCAAGAGCCAAGAAAGGTTCCATCACTCTCAAAAAACACCCTAAATCCCATGTCAACAGGATCTCTCCCTGAACCCAGAGCTCACTGCTTGCGTTAAACTAGTCAGTCAGAAAGCTTCAGGGAACCCTTGTCTCTCCCTCCCGAGCACTGGCATTGCAGGGAGGCGCCATCAGGCTGTAACTTAAATGAGTACTGGAGATCCAAACTCAGGTCTTCATGTATGCACTACAACTGCTTTACCAACTGTTCCAACTCCCCAGCCCCTAAACTGATGCTTAAGTGACTTGGAGTTGTGTATAGGCTACAGATGGTAGGTCTTCCCCGTCCCTCCGTTTCTCATACAGGAGCTAGCCTTGAAGCATCTCCTAATGAAAAGCTACTAGAAAATAGCTTCTAAGCTGCATTTCAGCCAAGTCAAGGTGGCACATAAAAATCTATCTCACCTAGAGTTTAGAGGTCTTGAGCACCGAATTCCATCATCAAAGCAGCTGTTCACATACGCTTTATATGGGAGAAAGCCAAAGACTGGCATGATCACACAACCTGTCCAGCCTTCCACCAACTACAAGTGATCACACCAAGACCATAGCAGAGCTGGGAGCTATCTCCTAAGTGGGGATCAATTTCTCAAGACCCAGCTCCCACTGACCACTGGTCTCCTCAATATGAAGATTGTTTCAACCCTGGATATAATAATTACCTATCTTATATTTTCAAAGCAGGTCTTGGAATAAAGGATCCATCTACAGCCTTCTAGAAGGTATATAGAGAAAAATAATCTGGCCACTCATATGGGGGTTTAAATTGCTTTTATCTATCTGTGCAAGGGAGCCAAATCAAAGAAAAATGATTTTCACCCATTTTTACTAGTCGCTGGCCATTTTTTGTTTCAAAAAAAAGAGAAACATGTCTTCTACCTGAACATGCTTTTATTTCCAGTAAACACTGTGTGTGGGAGTCAGAACTTTGGAGGAGGATGAGGGCTCTGCAGACTTAATTCCAAGGCACAGGCTCTGCCTGAGCCACATTTTATAGCTCACTCTATAGGAATAATTTGGTCCTGAGGTGTAACTTATGATGGCTGTTGAGTCATTCAGCCCACACATAATGCAGACTGTCAAGCATACATCAGAGCACCACAATGTCTTTATTAGCCACCAGGTACAAATTTTAAATTTCTGATGTCTACATTTCAAACTTCCATAGATGTTCAAAGCCTGCAGAAACCACTTGGCGGGGGAGTAAAAATGTGGGAGTTTTGTTTTCTTAACAAGGGTTCTGGGTAGGGCGTCCATCACAGAGCTGTCAGGAAGAGAACTTTTCCACTTCTGAGGTTGGTAGTTGCTAGTTTCTGCACACAAGTGGGGTTAAACAAATGTCTCCCAGAAGAAACATCTGTGGCCGTTTCAGCATCCCAGCTGCCTGTCCTGGTGATGAGCAACCTCCTCCGGACTGTAGATCACAGATGCTGATGAAGCAGAGCCCTTCCCCATAGTACCACAACCCCTTCGTGCAGGCCTGGAGCTCTGAGTATCAGTGAGTGCACAGACTCTGAGTGCAAGGTGCAGAGCCACCCAGTTACAACCATCCTGGGTAGGAAGGAAGATATTCTAAAGAGACACTCCTGCACCTCCCTTTGGTTTTCAGACTGCTGAAACCATGGACCTCAAGAAACTGGAATTTCCCCAGGAGCCTCACATTGGGAGTAGGACAAGGCTGAAGCCTGGTGCTGGTCAGAGGAGGAGCTCGTCTCTCAGGAAGAGATCTCACAGTGATGATAACTTGCTAGGCAACCTTGCAGGAGAGACTGGAGCGGAGACAAGGATGGATCAGTGAAGGGCAGGACCACACCTGGACCAGGACTGCTTCACTATGCAGAGCTTATGCTCTCTGTTTAGACCTAAGACTCATGTCAGAACCCCAGAGATCTTTATGGGGGTCACTTTGTTCCTCTTTCCCAATGTGTCCATATTAAATGAATCTCCTGCTGCTGCTTTCCACTATTACTTTGTTTCTTTAACTTGCTTATTGAAATGGGTGGCCAATGCTGGCTTGTCAGGGCTGCCATGGTGCAGGCTCTGACCCTGACTGAGGCAACATGGGGAAAGCAGGGAAACGCTGATGGAAAATGCAGTGGCTACATTCTCCCTGCCCTCAGCTGGCATGTCAACACTAATCTAAGAGGTTTCCAGAGGACTTTGCCTGCCAGTGTGGGACATGGAGCAGTGAGGACCACCCCATTGTTGGCAATTGTTGGGGTAGCATGTTGAGGAAACCATGGTAGAAAAGGAATATAAGAAACAGGCAAATATTAAAGAAAACAGGTCAGACATGGATTAGGCTGTGGGAAGCACAAGGAGCCTCAATTCTCCCGCTGTCCTGGATCATAGGAATCCAGATACCATCAATCATTACACTGAAACTGTGGTTCCTAGATCAGATACAGCTGGGGACTTGTGGGGCACTAGAAATACAAAATGATCCTGAGCTGCTCTTCACTCATTCATTTTTTTTATGAAAAGTAGTGAATGACAATTAATGGTCAGATGTGGCAAGAAGAATATATCAATCAGGAACACCTATATTCCTTTAGCTGTGTGTGGGGAAAGAACATTTTCAAGTAAAAAGAAAAAATTAAATATCTAATTACCAACTGGTACAGTAGCTATATGATAGAACAAAGATGACAGTGTGGGTGGAGCCATGATACATGGCTGGCAAGACAGAGATGGACTTTCTGGGGGTGGGAAAGTGTCTGACTGTAAAAGAGCTATCTGTCTTGACAGGAGCCAAGATAAGTCGCTTCCTTGAGAAACAATGAAGGCAAGTTTCCCAGGTAAAACAAAGCCCATTTTCAGAACTCTGGTTGTTTCCAGAACTGGCTAAGAATGAACTGTAGAAGGGGAAGCAAGAAATGAGATTCAAAGTGAGCAAAGATAAACATGTAGGGACTTGTAGGCCACCATGAGGAGACTAAGTACTCTCCTAAGTCCAGCAGAAGGTTAGAGTGGGGGTCAATCAAGAGATTCATTTCAGCAGATGCTTCACAGAGATACTTGTGGTTACAATATATTGGAAGACAAAATCAAGTAAGAGTAGATATCTTCAAATGTTTAGATTTCTGTGTGAGTTGGAGTAAGAGTCAGTAGTAGAGGCCAGGAAGCTAGCAAATGGCCATGAGGGAGAGAGAAAGGGGAAGGCTTAAGGGGAGTGTGTAGTGAAATAAGCCCTTTGCCAACTGAGGTATGCCCCAGCCCCAAAATTGCTCTTCTCATAAAGTATTCATTTGGTGGGTTTTGTGTTCCCCTAAAAATAGCCATCAAGAAAGTGATAATGACTTTTGATGGTTTTGTAAATGAACAGTCATGACTGAAAGAATTCTGCACACTCTGATAACACAGAGATGTTCCCCAGGAGAGCTCAGTGAAGTCAAAGAGACCTAAGAAGAAACACTGGTATGGCAGCATAGCATCAAATAACTAGTCTTTGGCTTCTTTCTAGGGGTAACCATGATTTTCTCCTCCTTTGTATGTCTAAGAAACTACTTTGGAAGTCAATCTTGAAGTTGAAGTCTCATTTCCTTAATTTCCCATGGACTTTTGTCATTTCTTCTACAGAAAACTCTGTGGTAGGCTAGAGACAGACACTAATTCTTGCATGGAAGAATGTGTTTTCTTTTTGAGGAAAGTACATAACATGAGGCCAAGATTTGGAGCTAATTTCCCCCAATGGAGTCGGAGTCTTAGAGGAGATCATTACTTGAGAAGCTTCCAGAAGTTCCTGCAAAATTGATCAGATATAAAAAAAAAAACACAAATAAATGCCATTGTTAATGAAAAAAATGGGAAACAAAAGCTAGGTAGAAACTATTCTAAGGAATCTTTCCTAATAACAATACCAATAACAACTTTAGCTCAATACCTTCAAACCTTAAAATGGGGGAAATTTTCCACCATATAACTTACTTACTATAATCTAGATAAAACTACAGTCCATATAGTCTTAAGACTGTTAAAGGAACTCAAACTGTGGTCAAAACATAATAGTGGTCCCATAATTTTGCACCTGAGTTCTGTTGAGTTTTTGTCAGCTATAACACCATAAACAAACTACCTCCTCCAGGAAGGAGGATGACTCATATACTTCCTTCATGAGGCCAAGGTAATCAGATAGAGAAACATAACAATCAAAGAAAATTCGTGGCCCCTTCACTCATAAATAGATACAATTATCCTAAACATAGAATTAACAATTCAAACTCTACAATGTACAAAACACGTCAGTACATGGTGCACTGTGACCAAGAAAGGTACAGGGAACAGACAAGCTCTACGTTAGCCCAGTGAGAAGGCAGGCATCACCAGTGTGGAATGTTGCCATGCCCCCCACAGGCTCATATATTTGAACACTTGCTTACTAGCTGATGATGCTGTTCAGGGAGGTGAGGAAACCATTACCAAGTAGGGTCTAGCTGGTAGATGAAGGTTCCTAGGGAAGAGCCCTGAGAGCTATCATCCAACCCCACATCCAGACTGAGGTCTCTGTATCCTGATCCACCAAGATGCTTCATGGCTCGCACTGCCATTGAACTCTGTCATATTTTTTTTTACTTATTTAATCAGTTATATTTATTTATTTTTTATTAATTAGTTTTGTACTCAGCGAATACAGTCAATTTGGTACCATTATTAGGTTCATGCATTGCCTACCCCCTCCCCTTGGCCCCACCTTGTTGAAGTATATGGGTCAGGCATTCTGGAGTTAGCCCACAGTTATGGGTAGGATAAATGTCTGCATATCATGACCCAACATGTGGCTCTGACATTCTTTCTGCCCCCTCTTCCGCAAAATTTCCCTGAGCCATGTTGGGTTCATTTTTGGTCTGCTTCAGTGATGAGGTGTTAGGGGCCTCTGGGTCTCTGAATCTCTGATTTGGTAGGAGTTGATTTTTCTCTGTGTTGATCTCCTTCACCCTGTGCTGATACCCGGTTCACCAAGAAAACAGCACCCTTGCTTGTTTCCCCAATTGTTTTTAGTTTCAGTCGGGGCCCCTTTGAGGTATGATGGGGATCTCCTTAGGATCTACATCTATCTGAGAAAGAGAAGCACATTCTTCAATGGAGAGGGAGTTAGCACCAGACAAATGATATAACCCTTACTTTTTTATAGAGAATTTAATAGGTGTAGGCCCTCTTGTAGCCCATGATTGGTGGTTGCTTGATAGTGGAGAGTGGGCTTATGTTTGGATATGGTTCTGACTTGTTTCCCAGCTCCAGCTATGGGTCCCGTACCTCTGAGGGGATAAGTTAGCCAAATCAAGAGCAGTTGGTTTCCCACCATGGCTGTGTGCCACTATTGCACTTGTGTGAGCATCACAACAGGTTATTTTCTGCTAAGTAGGTGAGACCATGAGTTGCTTGGACAGATATTGGTCATTTTCTCCCAGTTTCCCATGTAGCACCTTCTGGCACTAGACTAGCTGACTGTCTGGGGACTGACTCTCTTCCAGCTTCCAGCCATGCCATTCCATTTTACGTGTCAACCACGTAAGGTGTCTTCTGGAGTAGGATCTTACCATTAACCTTTGGTGGGTGATCAAATACTCTGACAGAAATATGTCTTTCTCTTAGGAAACCTTGTAGGTCTCTCTGATCTAAAGCTCATTGTGGATAATAGCTACATGCTGGTACTGGGAGTTATAGGTCAGTGCCCACTAAGAAAAGGAAGAAAAAGATAACTAATATAAAAGAGATAGAGAGGAGAGAGAGAGAAGGGGAGAGGGAGAGAGAGAGGCTGTAGAAGGTTAAGGTCAGTCTTCATCATACCCTCTCCAGTGTCTTGTGGGTCAGGTGTTCCTTCTAAGGGCCTGGTGAAGGTTCAGCCATTTGGTCTACTTTTTAGGATGTAGAATTTTATGGTACCATTGCCATTTGGGTCTATATTTGTGTTTACCACCCCCTCCCTTCCCCTCCCCTCCCTCCCCACCCATCCTATTGTCTAGTCCACAAGATGCTTGCTGGGTATGTAAGGCATCTTGGGTAGATTCAGGTTAGGGGCTGTAGGTGAGTGAGACTACGTGGTGATTTTTTTTGCTGTGATTGGGTAAGTTCACTGAGAATGATCTGTTCCAGGTTCAACCATGTTTCCTCAAATTTCATTGTGTCACTTTTTCTTACTGCTGTATAGAATTCCATTGTGTAGATATACCACATCTTAGTTATCCATTTTTCTAGTGATGGACATCTGGGTTGATTCCAGCTCTTAGCTATTATGAATTGAGCTGCTACAAACATGGTTGAGCAAATCTCTCCGGCCTGTGGTTTGAAGGTTTTAGGGTAGATGCCCAGTAAGGGAATAACAGGGTCTGTTGGTATCTCTATAGTCAGCTTTTTCAGGAGTCTCCATATTGCTTCCCAAAGTGGTTTTACCATCTTACATTCCCACCAACAGTGGATGAGTGTTCCTACTTCTCCACATCCTCTCCAGCATTTATTTTCATTTGATTTATTTATTTATTTATTTATTTTTATTTTTTGGTTTTTCGATGTAGGGTCTCACTCTGGCTCAGGCTGACCTGGAATTCACTATGTAGTCTCAGTGTGGCCTTGAACTCACAGCGATCCTCCTTCCTCTGCCTCCCGAGTGCTGGGATTAAAGGCGTGTGCTACCACGCCCTGGCTTCATTTGATTTTTTGATGTTTGCTATCCTTACTGGGGTAAGGTGGAATCTCACTGTTCTTTTAAGTTGCATTTCCCTGATGATTAGGGATGATGAACATTTTCTTAAGTGTGTGTTAGCCATTTGTATTTCTTCCTCTGTGAACTGCCTATTGAGCTCTTAATATCCTCTTGATGGATCGTTCCCTTGAGAATAAGGAAGTGGCCTTCTTTGTCTTTTCTGATTATTTTTGGTTTGAAGTCTATTTCATCTGATATTAATATTAGCTATACCTGCTTGTTTCTTATTCCCATTTGCTTGGAATATTGTTTTCCACCCTTTCACCCTGAGGAGGTGTCTGTCTTTAGTGGTGAGGTGGGTTTCTTGAAGACAACAGATTGAGGGGTCTAATTTTTTGATCCATCCTGTTAGCTTGTGTCTCTTGATGGGTGAATTAAGGCCATTGATATTTAGGGTAATGACTGTGAGATTTGATTTGATCCCTGCCATATTGTGATGGTATACGTGGTTTGGTGGTTTCATGGACTTTGGAATTTTCTGTGCCTACTCTGAGTTTGGTTATTGTGATCTGCTTCTTGTAGGCATTTGAGGTTGATTATTTGTTTCTTCTCTGTGGAAAATTTTCTGAAGTACTCTCTGTAGGTTTGGTTTTGTGTTCATGTAATTGTAAAGCTCAGTTTTGTCATGGAAAGTTTTTCTTTCACCACCTACTATGAGGGATACTTTTGCTGGGTAGGGTAGTTTGGGTTGGAAGCCATAGGTTCTTAGACTTTGCAGTGTTTCACTCCAGGCCCTTCTGGCTTTCAGGGTTTCCACTGAGAAGTCTGGAGTAATTCTGATAGGGTTACCTTTAAAAGTGGTGTGCTGTTTTTCCCTAGCTGCTTTTAGGGTTTTCTCTTTGGTGTCAATGTTTAGAGTCTTAATGACAATATGTCTTGGAGAGTTTCTCCTTTGATTCAGTCTGTTTGGAGTTCTGTTGGCTTCTTGTATCTTGATGGGCCTTTCTTTTAAGAGACTGGGGAAGTTTTCTTCAATTATTTTGTTGAATAAGTTCTCCATGCCTTTGGTCTGAATTTTTTCTCCTTCTGGTATTCCAATGATCCTAAATTTTGGACATTTAAGTGTATCCCACAATTCCCTCATGTTCTGTTCTCCGGAACTTTTGAACTTACTGAAATTTTTGAACTCTCGAACTGTTTCTTCCAACTTGTCTTCCTTATCAGAGTTTCTATCTTCCACATGGCTGACTATTCTTGAGAGCTTCTAGAGAGTTTTGGACTTGTTCAATTAGTTTTGAATTTTCTACTGCTTTTCTATGTATGATTTCCATCCCTCTGTCAAGCTCCCTTTTCACATCATTTTCTGATTTTCTTGATGCTTCTTGGAATTCATCCTTGCATTTCTTTATGTCTTCATTTAGTATCACCAGCTGATGTTTGAGGTCTTCGTTTTTTTCACTCTCCCTCATATCTCTTAACTGTCATTGAACTCCTTCCATTTTCTTATCTATTAGGTCTAGTCTAATGCTGGCAGCATCCACATGATTATCGGTCCTTTGTTGCTTTTCTGCAAGTTCTACCAGTAGCTTGGTCAGGGTTGCATTGCCCATAGCATCATTTTGGTGTTCTGATCCTAATGACTCTTCTATGTTTTGATTAAAGATATCATTGTAGGGCTTGGTGATCTAACTGAATTTTCTTGCATTTGATTTCTCATGTTATTTCTTTTGCACTGTGGTCTGCCCATTACAGTGTATGGGCACATAGGTGGGTGGATCCGCCTGGGCTCAAGCACAATGGGAATCTGAAGCAGCTGGAGGCTGTTGCCAAGCAGCCTGGGCTTTGGCTGTCACTTGCCAAAGCTGCCTGAGTTCCTGCCTGGCCAGGACACCAGAGTTGCCTGAGCTCTCACATGGTAATGTGGCAAAGCTGCCTGTGCTCACTAGTAGGAACACAGAGGCACCAAGCACTGAAGCAGCCCAAACTCTAGTGTGGCAGAACACTGGGACCCGGAAGCACTCTGCGCTCCCTTGCAACAGGACAATGGCGGTCGGCCGGTATGGGAGACAGGGAGGGGATGGCACCTGAGCTAGCGTAGGTGACAGACACAGTCTGTGCTCATGTGTGGAGTTGTAAATTGGCCTGGGCTTGTGCTCATGCCGGCAGCCAGAACAGTAAGTGGGAAAGTGTGCAGAGCAGACTAAACTTCCACAAGCAGGATCGGAGTGGTGGGGGGCACTGTTTAAATTGATCAAGGGAGCCTGAGCTCCAATGGGCCAGCAGGCACAGCCTGGCCAAGGTCACTTGTGAACAGGGGTAGCAGGGTGATCCCCCCTGTACAGTGAGGCAAGCGGAAGTATGTTGGCCTGGGACCCCTTTCCTACAGTAAGTGTGGGAGTTTCCTGAAGCTGGGAGCATGGTATGGTGGCTGCTTGCGGGGAGGGGTGGGCTACCCGCCCAAGAGGGAATCCGCGATTCCCTGTTTGTTCCCCTCTGTGCCCTCCCACTGGCAATCTATTGGAGATTGCTCTCCTCTAAAAGACCCAGTGAACTCTTAAAAGACCCAGTGAACCTTTACTGTCTTGCCTTTCTTTCCCGTGAATGTGCAGTGCAATTAGGCAGTCGCCATCTTGGCCAGAAGTCCCTCTGTCACATTTTTGCCACCATGATGGACTGGACCCTTTAACACCATAAGCCAAATGAATTCTTTTTCCCTATGTTGTTTCTGTCAGGAATCTTGTCATAATGATGAAAAAAGTAACTCATGCGTATGCTATATTGAAAATGACTGGTGTAGGAATAGATGGTAAAACCCTATTGCTGAAGACTCCATATACTTGGGCTGCAAGGTCACTTAGAAATCCTGCTGCAACTGAGCTGAAAACCTCCTCTATGTAGGCCAGCTGAAAGAAAGCTAGAAAAAGCCATGCTGCATGAAGATCAATGGGAGAGGGAGAAATCACCAGTGAAGATACTCCACAGAGGGCACTGCAAGCCTTACATTTGGCCAGCCAGGTCAAATGAGCCAACAGATGCAATAGTGGCATGTCTGTTATGGGGAGAAACCAACTGCCCTCTAATTGGACTGGAGGCCCGCTCCATGGGAGGGAATACAATCCTGATACTGAAAACCTACAACAGGGGTAGTCATGAGCCCTAGGGGTGTAATGTCTGCTGCTGTCTGGCTAAATGTATATACTATGCTCATCAAACTGCCCAGTAAGCACTTCTCTTAGTGTTCATACCCATATATTAATGCTACTCTCACTTTTGGTTAGAGAACCTTCTCTTTTCAGATGGCAGTGACCTTCGGATGACTCAGAAGGCATCATGGTGCTGAGAAGAAGTGACAGAGGAGTGCTCAGCACTGTAATATCTCTATCACACCTTCCTAGGCTAAGGGTCCATTGCAGAATAGGTGGCAGAAAGAATGTAAGAGCCAAAGGAAGGGTAGGACTCCTTACAATGTGCTCCTCCAAACACAAAATAGTCTGTATATCCATGATCACACAATGCCTGACACTACCTACCCAAGACCATCATAATAGGAAGAAAAGATCATGACATCAAAATAATTGACTGATTGAGAAGAGGAGGGTATATGATGGAGAGTGGAGTTTCAAAGGGGGAAGTGGGGAGAGGCAGGGAATTACCATAGGATAATGTTTACAATCATGGAAGCTGTTAATTATAATATATATATATATATATATATATATATATATATATATATATGCAAAACTAACAAAAAAAAATAACATGACTGGTGGTGTGTTCCTCCCAAATCCAATCTGTAACTCCAGGTTAACCACAAGAACAACTCCAGATGAACCTAAATGAGGGACATCCTGAAGTATGCTCAGCCAGTGCTCTTGGGAATGCTCAAGTCATCCAGAAAAAGGAGGCTAGGAGCTGTCACAACCAGCAAAAGAAACAACCTGGAAGAGTCAAATTAAGCATGGCTATTGGGACTGGAGAGATAGCTCAGCAGTTAAGAGTGCTTACCACATGGGGGGGCCTCACTTTGATGCTCCAACACTCTCATACATCTGCACATGGCTGTGCACGCCTATAAGCCCATTCCTATGGAAAGCAGAGGCTGGAGAATCACTGGGCCTCGCTGGTCAGCCAGCCTGACTCAAACAACAGTCCCAGATTCCATAAGAGACCCTCATCTCAATGAAACACACAGTTGAGCACAGAGGATGGACATCTAATGTTCTCCAGCCTCTGTATGTGCATGTACATCTGAACACACACATGCATATACCACACATACATCATACATACTACACCCAGAAAGCATGATAAAAATAACCAAAAACATGGCCATTGTGATAGGATGAATGTGAATATATGTCCCCCATAGTATCAGAGATTATTTTGGCTAAGACTAAACTTCTTACTTAAGCCCCAGCAGGCAGATCCATGCTACAGAGGGCATGTCACTAGAAGTGGATCTTCAGTCCAGCTCTGCTAGGTATACAGAAATCAGTTTGGAGCTCTGGTTGTTTGTGCTTGCTGGCTATTTGGTAGTGTCTCTCTCCTATAGTCTATGGAGTGAGCGAGCTTCTTCTGCCATGATGAAGCTTCCCCAGGAATCCGAAAGCCTGAAATAAACTCTTTCTTCCCATAAGCTGATTCTGGTCAGGTGTTTGTCCCAGCAATGAAAAGGGAACTGCAACAGCCATCAAATAAAATGTTGTACCCTAGATGGGACCACGGGACAGACAAAAGACACTTACGGGAAACATGCTAACAAAAGATGAAGGGTAAAGTTTCAGTAAAAAAGAATGTCATCTACTCATAAAAATTAGAAACTTTAAGGAAAATGTAAACAAGACTTAAGACTCAAATAGAAGGAATTGGTGTCAGGTTTAACAGAGAATAAGCACCAGTGATTTGTGGGCATAGGTCTAAAGATGACTCTTAAGTGCCCAATCCCTGGTTGGCACACCTCTTCTCCAGTGATCCAAGCAGATGAGCATACACAACAGAGTTACAGAAGTCTCAGAAAAGGAAGTCAGACAATGTTCCAACTGGCTTAGAAGGAAGCCAGCAGAATGCTCAAAGTGCCTATGAGAGTCACATGAAGAGTCCCTTCAGGTGGCCTCTGGTGGTCTCTAGCATCAGGAGAGGGTTCCTGGAAAGAGCCAACAGGAGAGTAGGTTATCAACAAGGAGCTAGAAGGAAATGGTAACAACTAGTGAGGTAGGAAGGATCCTTGACTCATAGCTGGCACTGGCTGACCTGACTTAGGCCTGTGACACCCTGAAAAGAGATAACAGTAATTCCTTCTGTGCTCTGAACTACAGAAACTGGAAGAAGATGCAAGAGTGACATTTGAAGGCACTGAGTTGACAGTCATGCTTTATACAGCAAATAGAAAAGTAACAGAAAAATAATAAACAACTAGAAATAACTGCTTTATGCACAAACCCTCCAAAGACAAGAATGGAATATCATAAAGGACAGATACATGTGATCAATCAACATGTGACAGACAAATTTAAATTTTACCCATTTAATGAGAACTAAAAGTAGAATAAGCATTACTTGAGAAATTGATCAATACCAACAACTGGGAGACAAGAATCACATATGTTTGATGTATAGAAATGTAAGTTGATATAATCATTGGGGGGGGGGATTGAATTATACAGTGTTAGCTCTCTTTCTCTTAAAAAAAAAAAAAAAAAACCTAAGAAAATCAACTTAAAAGAAGTCAAAGATATTGCAGTGCCTGATTTGGGAATTTCAGTGCCTGGTCAGTTGACCCCATTGTCTTTGGCTCTGTGGTAAACAAACATCATGGTTAAGAAGACATGGTGGATGGATCAAAGCTTCTCATCTCAGGGTGGCCAGGAAGCAAAGGAGTTAGGCTTCCCAAAGTCTTCTTCAAGGGCCCAACCACAATGATGTAAGTTCCTTCCACTAGGCCAATCTCCTAAAGGTTTCTACCCTCCAATACCACCTTGTTGCTGAGACAAAATCTCCAACCAGAAGCAGCTTAAAGAAGGAATGGTTTATTTCTACTTACAATTCCAGAGGGTGGAGTCCATTGTGGCAGGGAAAGCATGGCAGGAGCAGAAATGTGGTAGTTTGAATATATGGCCCCCAATATATTCAATGTTTTGTTAGCTGGTAGTTTGGATCTGCATCCACCTGGATGGAGGCAGTGTCACTGGGTAGATCTTAAATTGTGGTGGTGGGTTTGAGATTTCAATCTAAAGATATGCAAAGTGTGCCTAGCTGGAGTTCCTGAAGTGTGCTGTGCTGTGTGGCTTTTGGCTTTTAGCTTTTTCTCTTGCCTGGTCCTTTAAGATGGGGCCAACTTCTTCTACCATTATGGAACTTCCCCAAGATCTGTAACCTTCAATAATTATACCTTCCTCCATAACTGTGCCTGGTCTGGAAGTTCATCTCAGCGACCCTGAAGCTGACTGCTACAAGGATGCTGGTATCACAATGCTGGGCAGAGAATAGTGATGGATGCTAGTGCTTAGCTATCTTTCTCCTTTTTGTACAGCCTAGGATCACCAGCCCATGGAACTGCACTACCCACAATTAGGGAGGGTCTTCCCATTGAATACATACCTAGAAAATCCCTGACAGACATGCCAAAAGACTTATTTCCATGGTAATTCTAAATCCTATCAAGTTGACAAACAGAGATTAACCACCACAAGTCCACCCCTTATCAATTTGACACTCAAACATGACACTTTCTTGTTGTTGTGTTTGTTTTGTAGTTTTCAAGGTAAGGTCTCACTGCAGCCCAGGGTGATCTGGAACTCATTCTCTAGTTCCAGACTGGCCCTGAACTCACAGAAATCCTCCTGCCTCACTCTGCCTGAGTGCACACCACCATGCCCAGCTAAACATGACACTTTTATAACATAACCTTCCACATCTTTTACTCACAGGCTCATGGCCATCTCGTAATACAAAATGCATTCAACCAGCTTTAAAAGTCTTTACAGTCTTACAGCTGAAACTAAGAACAATAGACAAAGCAAGCAAGAGTGCTGTTCTCTTGGTGAAACAGGTACCAGCACAAGGGTGAAGGAGATCGACACAGAGAACAATCAACTCCTACTATATCAGATATCCAGAGACCCAGAGGTCCCCATCACCTCATCACTGAAGCAGACCAAATATGAACCCAACATGGCTCAAGGAAATTTTGCGAAAGAGGGGCAGAAAGAATGGCAGAGCCACATGTTGGGTCATGATATGCAGAGACATTTCTCCTACCCATAACTGTGGGCTAACACCACAATGCATGAACCATATACCTCAACAAGGAGGAGCCAGGGGAAGGGGGTAGTACATGGATGATCCTAACAATTGTACCAACTTAACTGTATTCACTGAGTACAAAACTAATTAGTAAAAAAAAACAAATAATTTTTTAAAAATATTTTAAAAGTCTTTATAGTCTTTACTAGTTCTAACATTGTTTAAAAGGTTAAGTGCAGAGTCCCTTCTGAGAGTTGGACAAACTCTTAACTGTGATCTTATTTAACATCAAAAAAGAGCTACATTCTAATTGCCTAGACAGAAACTGGCCTTGATATCCATGACCTCACAGTGCCCAGCACTACCTTCACAAGACCCTCATAATGGGAGGAAAAGATAATGACATCAAAGGACAAGAAAAACTAATGGAGAGAGGAAGGGGATATGATAGAGTATGGATTTGTGAAGGTGAAGGTGGGAGGGTAAGGAATTATCATGGTTTATTGTCTGTAAGTATAGAATCTGTCAATAAAAAAGAGCTACACTCTTCCCATATGCATCAGTACAAAGTGAGCATTCCAATGCAAAAGGGAAGAGTGGGGATATCATGGGGAGCAATCAGATCAAAGCAATATTGAAACCAAGCAGAGCAAACACCAACTCCTGTAGCTCCTTGCCTGGTATCTGGAACTTTTGATGAAATCTTTTGGGCTCCAAAGGCTTGAGTAGGTCCTCTATTCCAGCTGTCAAGCTTATAGCCTCTCTCCTGGACAGAATCTGCTCTCCTTGGTGGTAGTCCAGTAGTCTTGGCATCTGCAAAATCCTGAGATCTCCATTGCAACTTCAGGCTCAACTTCACAGCTTCATACAGTGGCCTCACAAGACCTCAGGGATTCTCACATTGCTTAGCCTGTGAAGCTGTCTGGAACCACGGTGCAATTCATGACCTTCTCAGTCTTGTATCTTTCACTCCTCCAACATCAGTACCACATGGATGCTACTGCCCAGTTCTAGCTCAGGATAAAGCCTGGCTTGGAGTACAGCAAAAGAAGCCTTTGCATGGTGACCTTGAGAAGCAGAGAACACTGTCAGCTTCTCCTTTCAAAATAATAGCATTCTCTAGCTTGAGTCTTCAATGGGCTGTGTATTGCCCTCAGGGCATCTTTCTTATTGTCCCAATGTAGAGCAGTTGGTTTACCTGTAATTGTGGAAACCTCTTTAAAAATTACAGTTGATGAGGCTATAGTCTCTGGATCTGAGACTAAAACTTGCATACATTGCTTTCTGTACCAAACTTCATATTTTTCATATCTTTCTACTCTGTACAATGTAGATCTGAATAAGAGCACCAAAGGAAAGCAAATCCTTACTCAAGGCTTTTCTGTCTTGAAATTTCCTCCACCAAACACATTGCTCCATTATTTTTAGTTCAACTTTGCTTGAGTTCTCAGGATATGGGCAGAATGCAGTTAGTTTCTTTGTTAGACTATCACATGAACTGCCTCTAGCCCAGTTCTGGGTAAAGTTCTTTCCCCTCTCTGGAAACTCATAAGCTGAGCCTCCACAGTCCACACCTCTTTCTGCTTTCCGGTCTTCCAAACTCCCACCAGAGTTTCCCAATAAGCTCTACTTACAGCATTGTAAAGCTTCCTTAGGAAAAAGTTCCAATTCCTTCCACTTTCCTCCCACAAACCTCCCCCAAAGACTAAGAACTACATGTCACATTTATTGCAGCAACTACCCCATTTTTTTCATACCAATTTTCTGTATCAGTTTTTTCTCATTGCCAGAACAAAAGACACAACCAAAACCAGCTTAAGGCAGGAAGGGTTTATTTCAGCTTAACTTTGGGTTTATTTCAGATAGCAGAGTGCATCACACTGGGAAAGCATGGAAGGAGCAGGAAGTCAAGGTCAACTTGACAGGATTTACATGGCTAGGGTCACACAATTATGGTGGGTCTCTCCACCTTAATTTATCTTATCAAAAAAAAAAATCCATAACAGACATTCCAAACTGTTTGTATCCATGGTGACTCTAAATCCTGTCAAGTTGAAAATCAGAGATTAATCATAGCATTACCACAGGCTGGCAGCCAAACTTTTAAACCTTGGACTTTGGGGAACATTTAGAATCCAAACCCCAATAATCTGTGAAGCTCAATATTTGCAGATCCTAGGAAATCTTCCTAAAACAAACCATTACAAGCGAGCAAGAGGAGACACATATGAGTGAGTAGCGATGTTAAAATAGAAAAATCTCAGAAACAGCCAAGTATCCATTGCCTGATGTCTGACTTTTCTCATTGTTTTGACCAAGTCCCTGGACAGACATAACCTAAGGGAGGAGGAAGGGCTTATTTTGTCTTTCAGTTAAAGAATCACTGCAGCAGGCCTGTGAGAGAGCAGATCACACTGTGACCATGGTCAGGAACTTCTGGCAGGAAGTGGAGCCCATCAATTAAACTTTAAGGCCCACTGTCCAGTGAACCATTTCTGCTAGCAAGGCTCCTAAATGGTTTACAAGCTTTTCCCAAATAGCACCACCAGCTGGGGATGAGCTTGTAGCAGGTTTTTCCCATGCAAGCCACAATGCCAAGGGAATGGAAAATCAGGTACAGTATAGTCACATGGAGCGTGGTCCTATATTGGGCAGCACCTTAGCAACACAGTCACAAGGCTTGATCTTGATAACATAATTAGGATAAGGTTCAGAATGTTAATTAAAAAATAATACCATTCTTATTGTGTTCAATAAAATAGCTATTTTTGTAGAGATAGTGATATTATCTGTAATGATATTCTCTAAAGCCTGAGAATGATAAGATACAAATTTCAGGAGAGTAGTTATCTGAGAGGGAAGAAGGGAAGGAGGGATCTGAGACCAGGAATGAGAAGGCTGTAGGAAGGTGTGAGTGGCTATAATGTGAACATTTTAACTAGTCTCTAGGAAATTTCTAATAATAGGAATATGAAATTAAGTCTCTCATGGCATAGATTTTTGTCTCATTTTAGCCAGCTTCTTTAATATTTTCCCACCTAATTTAATCATGTAGTATATATGACAATATAAAAACACTCAAGGGAATTTCACAGAGAAAAATAACCGGTTATCCCACCATAACCAAAGTAATTAATTTTCAAGTGTTTTCTGTGTTCATCATTTTAAATCAATAGGCATTTTCAACAGTTTAATTATGTTTGTAATTCACTGCACATTTTCTATATTTATAATGGTTGTGTGGGTAAAAACTGATGTATTGCCCCAGATGCTCTGTAGGAGTCATGTGATATGTTTTGAATCAAACTCCTTGGAGGAAATTTATTAGACAACCACTCAGCATTAATGATAAGTGAATCTTGCAAGCACACCTAGTTTTTAACTCACTGCTAGTACAAATAGTTATCAAAAGTAACATGAGAATGGGCTAGAGAGATCACTCAGTTGGTAAAGAGCTTGCCATGCAAGCATAAGGACTTGAGTTTGATCCCCTGCACTCACATAAATAAAGGCCTGGCACAGTGGCACATGCCTATAATCCCAGACCTCAAAGGCAGAGAGAGGAAGATGTCTGGGACTCAATAACCAGCCTGTCTAGCCTAATTAGTGTGCTCTGGTTTTAAGGTAAAGACCCTGATTTACATAAGTGGTTGAGGAAGACACACAATGCCAACTTTGGCCTCCACATAAACACCTGCACACATATATACCCACACATATATGAACATGCATACACACTATGGTACATGCAATACACACAGTGACACTAGATCATGTTGATAAAGATGTCATATATGTTTACCATGTGTTTGGCCCTAAGAGAGACAGAAAGGGTGAGTATAGCTAACTGCACCAACCCAACTATTTCTCTACAGCCCAGCTTATATCCATCAGGACCAGGGCTTCCCTCCAGGTGAATGAGACATTGGATTTTATGTGACATGACCTTCCTTGGACATGTCAAGTTTCAAAACCTTAGAGTAAAAAATAATATTTTCAATAAGATAGCACTAACTGGTATTGTCATAGTGAAATGTTTTCACTCTTGTGGTTGAACTTTTATTGGTCAAAAAATAACACACTGCTATTCTAATATCTGACAGGATAGACTTCAAACCAAAATTAGTGGGGAAAGATAAAGAAGGTCATTTTATACTGATTAAAGTAAATCTCCAACAGGAGGATATTACAATCCTAAATATATATGCACCTAACATGGGGGCTGCCAGTTTCATCAAACAAACACTATTAGACTTAAGGTCACAGATAACATCAAATGCAATTGTAGTGGGAGACTTCAATACCCCAGTCTTATCAATTAACAGGTAATCCCAGCAAAAAATAAACAGAGAGACATCTGAATTAAATGATGTCATGGAACAAATGGACCTAAGAGATATCTATAGAACATTCCATCCAAATGCTGCAGAATATACATTTTTCTCAGCAGCACATGGAACATTCTCTAAAATAGACCATATATTAGGACACAAAGCAAATCTCCACAAATATAGGAAAATTGAAATAATCCCCTGTACTTTATCTGACCACAATGGGATTAAACTGCAAATCAGCAATAAGAAAAGCTACAGAGCATACCAAAATTCATGGAGACTAAACAGTACACTATTGAATGATCAGTGGATCATTGAAGAAATCAAAAAGGAAATCAATAAATTCATAGAATTAAATGATGATGATAACACAACATACCAAAACCTTTGGGACACAATGAAGGCAATCCTAAGAGGGAAATTTATAGCTCTAAGGGCCTATATTAAGGAATTAGAGAGTTCTCAAATAAACAATTTAATGCTCCACCTTAAGGCCTTGGTAAAAGAAGAACAAGGCAAACCAAAAAGCAGTAGATAAGAAGAAATCGTGAAGATTAAGGCAGAAATTAATGAAATAGAAACCGAAAAAAAAAAAGCAATCCAAAGAATCAATGAAAAAAAAAAGTTGGTTCTTTGAAAGGATAAACAAGATTGATAAACCCTTAGCAAATTTGACCAGAAGAGAGAAAAGACAAAAATTAATAAAATTAGAGATGAAAAAGATAACCTTACAACAGATACCAAAGAAATTCAGACAATTATATGGACATACTTTAAGAATATATGGCCGGGCGTGGTGGCGCACGCCTTTAATCCCAGCACTCGGGAGGCAGAGGTAGGAGGATTGCCGTGAGTTCGAGGCCACCCTGAGACTCCGTAGTGAATTCCAGGTCAGCCTGGGCTAGAGTGAGACCCTACCTCAAAAAACCAAAAAAAAAAAAAAAAAAAAAAAAAAAAAAAGAATATATGTACACATCCTGACATTCCTGAGGGAAAAAAAGAATATATATATATGTTTGAAAATCAGAAAGAAATGTATGATTTCCTTGATTCATATGACCTACCAAAATTAAATCAAAATGAGATAAACCATTTAAATAGACCTATAACAAGTACAGAGATCCAAGCTGTTATAAAAAGTCTCCCAACTAGAAAAAGCCCAGGCCCAGATGGATTCACCGGTGAATTTTACCAGACTTTCATGGAAGAACTAACACCAATCTTCTCAAACCTTTCCATAAAATAGAAAAGGAATTCTGCTGAACTGCTTCTATGAAGCCAGCATCACCCTCATACCAAAACCAGGCAAAGACAGAACAAAGAAAGAAAATTACAGACCAATCTCCCTCTTGAACATATATGAAAAAATTCTGAAGAAAATATTGGGAAACAGAATGCAAGAATATATCTAAAAGATTATTCACATTGATAAAGTTGGCTTTATCCCAGGGATAGTTCAACATATGCAAATCAATAAATGTAATACATCATATAAATGGACTGAAAGACAAAAATCACATGATCATCTCAATAGGTGCAGAAAAGGAATTTAACAAAATCCAACATCCTTTCATGGTAAAAGTATTACAGAAACTGGGACTAGAAGGACCATATCTCAACATAATAAAAGCTATTTATGACAAACCTACAGCCAACATAATGCTAAATGGTGAAAAACTCAAAGCTTTTCCACTAAATTCAGGAACAAAACAAGGGTGTTCACTGTCCCCACTTTTATTTAATATAGTACTGGAAGTCTTAGCTATAGCTATAAGGTAAGACACACTCAGGAAAGGGATACAAATTGGAAAAGAAGAGATCAAATTATCACTATTTGCAGATGATATGATTCTATACACAAAAGACCCTAAAAATACTACCAGCAAACTGTTAGAACTGGTAAGCACTTTTAGCAACATAGCAGGATAAAATAAATACACAGAAATCAGTAGTTTTCCTATATAGTAATAACAAACATGCAGAGAATGAAATCAGGGAATCTCTCCCATTCACAATTGCCTCAAAAAACAAAAGTACTTTAGAATAAACTTAACTAAGGAAGTGAAGGAGATCTACAATGAGAACTTTAAAACATTCAAGTGAGAAATTGCAGAAGACACTAGGAAATGGATTGGAAGAATCAATATTGTGAAAATGTGAATCTTACCAAAAGCAATCTACATCTTTAATGCAATTCCCATTGAAATTTCAATGGCATTCTTCACAGGAATAGAAAAAAATATCCTAAATTTCACTAGAAGCAGAAAAAAAAAAAAACTCAAAAAGCCAAAACAATTTTGAGCAACAAAAATAAGGCTGGTGGGCTGGAGAGATGGCTTACTGGTTAAGTGCTTGCCTGTGAAGCCTAAGGACCTCAGTTCGAGGCTCTATTCCCCAGCACCCACATTAACCACATGTACAAGGGGTCGCATGCATCTGGAGTTCGTTTGCAGTGGCTGGAGGCCCTGGCATGCCCATTCTCTCTCTCTTTCTATCTGCCTCTTTCTCTCTCTGTCTGTCACTCTCAAATAAATAAAAATGAACAAAAAAAAAAAAATAAGGCTGGTGGTATCACCATACCCGATTTTAGCTATATTACAAAGCCATAGTAACAAAAACAGCATGGTATTGACACAAAGACAGATATGTAGATCAATAGAACAGAATAGAGGACCCATATGGTAATCCAGGAAGCTACAGCCATCTGACTTTTGGCAAAAATACCAAAAATATACATTGGAGAAAAGACAGCCTCTTCAACAAGTGGTGCTGGGAAAACTGGATATCTATATGCAGAAAGATAAAAATAGATCCTTGTCCTTCACCATCCACAAGAATCAAATCCAAGTGGATCAGAGACCTTAATATCATACTTGAAACTCTGAAATTGCTAGAGAAAAAGATAGGGGAAACTCTTCAACATATTGCCATAGGTAATGACTTTCTGAATATAACCCCAATTGCTCAGCAAATAAAATCACTAATCAACCACTGGGATCTCATGAAATTACAAAGCTTTTGTACAGCAAAGGACACTGTGAATAGAGCAAAGAGACAACCTACAAAATGGGAGAAAATCTTTGCCAGCTACACATCTTACAGAGGATTAATATCCAGAATATACAAAGAACACACAGAACAATAAGAAATCAAACAACCCAATCAAAATATGGGCTATGGAACTAAATAGAAAGTTCTCACCAGAAGAAATACAGGTGGCATATAGACATCTAAAAAAGTGTTCTAATACCATGGGATTTTTTTTGTTATCATGGAAAATATTAATAAAAATGGAGAAAAAAAATAAAAAAAATAAAAAATAAAAAAAAATAAATAAAAAAGTGTTCTACATCCTTAGCCATCAGGGAAATGCAAATTAAAACTACCTTGAGATTCCATCCATCTCCCGTCAGAATGGCTACCATCAAGAAAACAAATGACAATAAATGTTGGTGAGGATGTGGTAAAAGGGGAACCCTTCTGCACTGTTGGTGAGAATGTAATTTGGTACAGCCATTGTGGAAATCAGTGTGGAGGTTCTTGAGACAGCTAAAACAGTTTTGCCATATGATCCAGCTATAGCACTCTTAACACATATATCCTAATGACTCTTCTCAATACCTTAGAGATACTTGCACAACCATGTTTATTGCTGCTCTATTCATAATAGCTAGGAAATGGAACCAGCCTAGATGCCATCCACAGATGAATGGATAATAAAGATGTGGTACATCTACACAATGGAATTCTATTCAGCAGTAAAGAAAAATGAAATTATGAAAGTTGCAGGGAAATGGATTGTTGCAGTACAGTTGATAATGCTGGTAGAAATCACCTAACCAAGAGCAGCTTCTGGGAAAAAGATTTATTTTGGCTTACAGGCTCGAGGGGAAGCTCCTCAATGGCAGGGGAAAATGATGGCATGAGCAGAGGGTGGACATCACTCCCTGGCCAACATAAGGTGGACAATAGCAACAGGAGAGTGTGCTAAACACTGGCAATGGGAAAATGGCTATAACACCCATAAGCCCACCCCCAATAATACACTCCCTCCAGGAGGCATTAATTCCCAAATATCCATCAGCTGAGAACATAGCATTCAGAACACATAAGTTTATGGGGGACACCTGAATCAAACCACCACATGGATGGATCTGGAAAGGATTATACTAAGTGAGGTAACCCAGGCCCAGAAAACCAAACATCACATGTTCTCTCTTATATGTGGATCCTAGCTACAAATGTATAGATTTGTGTGTGATCTGGAACCAAAAATCAGTAGCAGAGACCCAAAACCTAGAGAAGGCTATAAGGTTGGGAGGAGAGGGAAGGTCTTAGGAGGATGGTATTGTATATATGTAAGTAGAAGAACAGATTACAGGGAGGTGAAAGGTCTAAGCAAGGTCAGGGGAAGAGATTGTATAAAAGAAGGGCGGGGGGGAGGGACAATCAAAATTCAAGATATTCTGAATAAGACATATGAAAATCTACTTTCTTAAACAATGGCACATCCAGAAGCCATAGATTGTTACTAGAAAATTTTCAGTGCCTGGGATAGGATAACTTTCAGTAAGTTGTTGGCCAGGGAGGTCCTTGTTGCCTCCAAAACATTACAGGCTATTGCCAAGGCCCTTGGTTCCCCACGAGAAAGAGATGGTAAGACCCTATTGCTGAAGACTTCACATGCCTGAGCGGCAAAGTCACTGAGAAATCAAGTTGGTGCTGAGCAGAAAACCTTCTCCCTGTAGCCCATCCAACTGAAAGCTGGAAAAAGCAGCACTGTATGCAGTCTTATGGGAGACAGAAGTCATCACCAGTGAAAACAGTGAACACTGGAAGCCTCAAGTTTGGCCAGACAGGCCAAATGATTGAATGAGGGCAATAGTGGCATGTCTGCTCTGGGGAAAGCCAACTGCTCTCTAATTGGACTGAAGGCCCACTCTATGGGAGGGAATACGTGCCTGGTACTGAAAACTTAATCAAAGCCTATGGCAGGGAGGTCATGAGCCTTAGGGGTATAAAGCCTGCTCTTGTCTGGATAAATGCATATATTACTCCCATCAAATTGCCCTGAAAGCACTACACTTAATGTTCATACTCATATATTAATGCTACTCTCACTTCTCGTTAGAGAAGCTTCTCTTTTCAGATGGCGATGACCACTGGGATGACCCAAAAGGCAACATAGCGCTGAGAAGAAGGGATGGAGGAGTGTCCAGCACTGAAACATCTCACACCCACCAAGGCTCAGGGTCCATTGTGGAAGAAGTGGTGGAAAGAATGTAAGAGCTAAAGGAAGGGTACCACTCCTTAAATACAACTGTCCAGACAGAATTTGGCCTCGATATCCAAGACCTTGCAGTGCCTAGCAATACCCACACAAGACCCTCATACTAGGAGAAAAAGATGATGACAACAAATTAAAAGAGAGACTAATGGAGAGAGGGAGGGGATATGACAGAGAGCAGAATTATTAAGGAGAAAGTGGTGGGGGGGGAGGAGAAGGAAGGGAAATGCCATGGTTTGTTGTCTGTAAGTATAGAAGTTGTCAATAATATATATATTACACAGCCTGCCATAGTGGCTCATGCCTTTAATCCCAGAACTCAGCAGAGGTAGGAGGATCACCATAAGTTTGAGGCCAGCCTGAGATTACATAGTGAATTCCAGGTCAGTCTGAGCTACAGTGAGACCCTACCTCAAAAAAACATACAACAAAAACAAAAAAAACACTATGAGTAAACTTGATCTTGGAGATATGGACCATTAGAGGACATGAGTTCATCTCCCCAGTACCCATGTAAAATTTCAAGTGTGTTGGCATGTGCTTATAATGTGTTGGAAAAGCAGAGACAGAGGGTTCCCTAGGGCTTATATAAGGCCAGTTAGCCTAGCCAAGGTAAGCTCCAGATTTGAGACTATCTCAAAATTAAAGTGACCAAGAAAAAGAACTAGGGCTGGAGAGATAGCTTAGCAGTTGAGGTGCTTGCCTGCAAAGCCTAAGGAGCCATCTTCGACTCTCCAGGTCTCATGTAAGCCAGACACACAAGGTGATGCAAGCATGCAAGGTGGCACATGAACACCAGGTAGCACACACATCTGGAGTTCATTCACAGTGGCTGGAGACCCTGACACGCCAATTTTCTCTCTCTCTCTGTCTTTCTTGCTCTCACTGTCTCACATAAGATAAAAAAGGATAGTTTGTTGGGCTTGCCTCAAAAAAAAATAAATAAAAAGAAAGAAAGAGAACTAATGTTGATATCTAACCTCTACACACATGTACACACAGGCACCCCACACATGAATAAACACACACAATAAATAAATAAAGTAAAGTTAAATATTGATAAACTGCATGTTACACAATGAGTTTATCCAGTAAATATTGGTAGACAAGGGACCTAGGGGAAAAGCAATAGTCAAGGACAGAGAGCAGACAATGCCTGCAAACATTTGGAGTATTATCATAAGTGGGATTAAACATTCTCCACACCATTACACAGTCAGAATTAGAATGAGGGGCTAGAATTAGGGAGGCAAATAATGAATACCAAAATTAAAATTGAATCTTTAAACTAGCTCCAAAAAGCAATTAGTTTCCCATGAAGCACTGTAATAGAAGGTGCATAATTATCAGAACTGATGGAGAAATATTTCTCACCCAACTTAGAAGTTTAATGAGATGACCTCAAAGTTCCTTCCAAAGCCAAGATTCAATTTCTAATATTCTTCCAACATTTGAACATTGTGCAGTAAAAATAATATCCTCCTTTTCATTTCTGAATGTAAAATGTAGGCAAACACACCTTATACAGTGGTATGAATGACATTTATTTGTGTGCTGTGTTTGAATTCTGAATGTGTACCCCTCTTCTGAAGAGCAAAACCAAAAGCCTGGCTAGTTTCCAGAACTGTGGTGCATAGCAAAGCTCCCAGACTTTTACCTTTCTGTCAGTCGCCTGAGAGCTGAGAGTGGATGGGTTCTGTTATGTGGACTGATTTTCTTCCAATCCATAGCGCCATAAATGGTGCTGTGTTTTGCCAAATGATCTCCCTATATCCTGGACAAATGTCATTTCTTCTTTCTGTCAATGTGATGTGTCCCACTGGTTGAAGTAAACTGCTGCAACTTCTGCTTCAGGAACAAGTCCTACTTGCTCATGGTGAATAATTCACTGTGCTGCTGAATTTAGTTTGCTGTGTGTATCTTAAACACGTTTACCTCCTTATACTTCTGGGATATCGATCTGTAATTTCCTTTCCTTATGGTATCTTTGCCTGACTATGTATGGGACAATGCTGAACTCAAAGAATGAGACTGACAGCACTTTATCGTCATTGTTGGTAAAGTTTGATGTGGCTTTATTTCTTCTTCAAATGTTTGTGAATTTGTAGTGCTCCAAATGAAATGTCCTTGTAGGCTCATTCGTTTTGAATACTTGGCCCTCAGCTGGTGGCCATTTCAGACAGTTATAGGGTCTTTGGGAGGTAGAGCCTTCCTGGAGAAGGTATGTCGCTGGGGGCACCTACATCCTTCCTGCTGCTATGGAGACTTGATGCCTGCCTGGCTGTTTGCTTTTGGCATGCTTTCCCTGCCATGATGAACCTTTCTCTTGCAACTCCAAAGTATACCCTTTCCTTCCATAAGCTGTTGACAGTTGGGTGTTTTGTCCCATAAATGAGAATATAACTGCTATACCATATGTATCTATTCCTGATACTTTCTTGAGGGGGTGCATTTTTATTACCTTCTTAGGTATAGATCTTTTCTAATTCCTTCATATTTATTTCTTGGCAGCTTGTATAATTGTAAGAATTTATCCCTGTTAGTTTGGTTTCCCAAATGTTTTCATTTATTTACTTGATAGGCAAAGAGGTACCATGTGTGTGTGTGTTGGGGGGGGGGGAACATGAGGGTTTCCTGTCACTGCAAATGAACTCCAGGTGCATGCAATACTTTGTACATCTGTCTTTATATGGGTACTGGGGAATTGGACGCAAGCCATCAAGCTTTGCAAGCAAGTGCACTTAACCACTGAGCCATCTCCCTAGCCCTATTTATTTTTTTTAAATAAGATCTTCCAGTGTCTCTCAGGCTGGCATTAGATTCTCATCCTGCTGTCTCACTCTCCCAAATGCTGGATTACAGGCATGTTCCACCATGCCCAGAACAAGAGAATATATAGCCCAGGCTGGTGCCAAATTTGTGATTCATCTGCCTGATTCTCTTCCTTTCATTGATCACTTGTGTCATTACAGGTGGCCCCATGTCCTGTACGATGTCCAATTCACTCATGTATAGCTATTCATAGTATAGTATGTTCCCAGAGTCTTCTTTGTTTCATAACGTCAGTTCTAACAACCCTGCTTTCATTTCTGATTTTAATTATTTAAATCTTTTTTCCTTAGTTAACCTAGTGAAGAGGGTTTAAGACTTTGCTAATCTTCTCAGAAATATCTCTTAAATAGTTAATCCTTCTGGATGTTTCCTGCTATGGCATTTTCATTCATAAATATATTTATTTTTGTGAGAGGATATAAGTATGTTCCCTAAGCTGACTTTGAACTCCTGGGTTCAAGTGGTCTTCCTGCTTCATTCCCCCCAGACAGCTGGGGCTATAGGCCCTGACCATCATATTTTGTTGGTTTTATTTTTTTTTTTCACATTTCCCCTATTTTCTAGTCCATTTGTTTCTGCCATAGCATTTACTATTTCCTTCATTATAACAATTTTGGGCTTAGGTAGCAGTCACCTTCTTGTAGCTGGGACAAAACACCTAACCAGAAGCAGCTTATGGAAGGAAAGAATTTATTTTCAGTTTACCATTTCAAGAGGAAGTTTCATAGTGGCACAGAAAACATGGCGCAAACAGCTGGACATCACATCTTCATGTCAACAGGGAGGAAGCTGAGTGCAGCAAGCAGGGCCACCCCCCAGCAATACATTTCCTGTAGCAAGGCTCCACCTCCAAAAGGCTCCATAGCCTTCCCAAATAGCACCATCAACTGGGGATTAAGTATTCAAATACATGAGGCTATAGCAGGGGACTTTTTACATTCAAACCACCACAGCTTAACATGATGTTCTCACCCTGCTACTCTCAGATATCTAAGTAAATTTTTTATTTGAGATCTTTCCTCTTTTTTTGTCAATGGTTAAACCACAAATTCATCTTAGCACTATTCCCAGTGTACCTCTTAAGATTTAGTATATTATATTTTCATTTGCTTCAAGATGTTTTCTAATCCCCTTGTGGCTTCTTTTGTGAACCATCATTGGTTTAAGCATGTGTTGATTTCTACTGAATTGTGCTTTACTGTCTTCACTTCACTGTTGGCTTCTCATCTTGCTGCATAATGGTCATCAAGGATGTTTTATGATGCCAGTCTTACCATGTAAAACATCATTCTGCAGGTTAACGTGAGGTCAGTCCTAAATACCTTCTAAGATCTATAAATAACTCTTATACCCATAAAAATGGCCAAGCAATTTAAATAGGTAGCTCTCCAAATAATATATAACTGTCCACTAATCCCATGAAAAGATACATGCCCAGCACCATAGTCATCTGACAAAAGCAAATTAAAACAATTACAGTAACATTTTGCACCTACTAAGATCACTATTAAAAATATACACTAGTGAGGGTATGGAAATTTTTGAACCCTTATATATTGGTGGTAGAAATTTTCAAAAGGATATGTATAGCTCCTTTGGAAAACTGGTATTTCCCTCCCCCCAAAAAAATGTTGGCAAAGGATTACCATATGACCCGGAAAACCCACTCTTAATCTTATATCCAAGAGGTTTGAAAAAATATATTTTATAAGTATACAGAAATGTCTATGTACATACTAATAAGGAACCAGCTCCAAACACATTAGGTAGATCTAATCTTGCTTTATATAAAAATGTACACACCATACTCTAATTTTTAGAGTTTCTATACATTTATCATATTTCTATACAACAAAGGAAAATGCATATATCCAGTTTCCAGCATTGTCTTTGGAAAATAGGGAGAAGAAAAAGATATGAGATAGTGTTTATCTGGACATTGTAATGTTTGATTCTGTATATGCTAAGGATGCTGGACTACTTTAGAATAAGAATTCCAAGCCTGTGATTCCATCTCCTTATAACCTATTCACTACATTCCTCATCCTGTTTACTTAACTTCTTCTAATTCATTCACAGTTTGATGCTAACTGATGTCAATTTCTTGTACTTATGTTCTATTTTTAGTTGTCTATATCTCTGAGAAAAGGAATACACCCAATAAGTATTCATTGAAAAGGGTTTCTTCCCAAAGAGACTGATAACATGTGGGAAGATTGCAATGTCATTGAAAGATGGTACAGCTCTGTTACTGGGGTTTCTCCAAAGAACTAGACAACTGTGTGTGCACACCCATGCATGTGTGTGTCATTTGTATGCAGATGGACTTATTAGAGTATATTCCTCATGTGAAGGCCCACAGTCTTCTGTCTTCAGGCTGAGACCAGGGAGGCAGATGGAATGTTCTGAAGAGCTGAGGGTAGATTTCTGTCTCTATCCAAGAGCCTGAGAACCTGGAGCCAATCTAGGAAGGAGCTCAAGCAGTGAGGCAGAGGGCCAATCTCAACACTTCCTGTGATTGTCTATCCCAGTGACACCTCAAAGGGATGGACTACCTGTCTGCCTCAGTTCACATTCAAATATGAATGTTTTCCAAAGACACCTTCACCTCACACGTATGCTTAGATATTGCAGTTACTTTCTTGTTGCTGGACAAACACCTCACCAGAAGCAGCTTATGAGAGGAAAGTGTTTAGTTCAGGCTTACAGATTCCAGAAGTTCCAGCAGTAGGGGAAGAAGCTGTTTTGTTTCCATAGATCATAGCAGAAAAAACACCACCAAACAGCCAGCAAACACAAATAGCCAGAACTCAAACTGGCCCTTTATACACCTTAGGGCTAGACTACAAGAGCCACTCCCAGTGACACACCATATCCTCAGCAGGGCTCCACCCGCTGGAGTCTCAAGTTCAAGTTACAAGCTCAGTCTTAATAAAAAATGCCTGAGTCAATGGGACCATACATTCAAGCCAACACACTAGAAATCATGTCTAACCAGCTATCTGGACAGCTTGTGACCCAAATAAGTTGACCCATAAAATTAACTTTCATTTTTAAATATTTATTTATTTGAAGGAGGGCAGAGAAACAGAGAATAGGGTGCTCCAGAGCCTCTAGCCACTGCAAAAGGAACTCCAGACACATGCACCACCTTGTGCATCTGGCTTTACATGGGTACTAGGGAATTGAACCCAGGTCCTTAGGCTTATGCAAGCAAGCTCCTTAACTGCAGAACTCTATCTCCAGCCCCAAATTAACTTTATTATTCACGTGAGCATTGCTCCCCTTAGGCCTAGCAGGACTAGAGGAAGACTTGGTCGTTATAGATGGAATTGAGAGTTTGAGGAGAAAAGAAAAGAGGAACCCAGCCCTCCCAAGGTTGCCTCATGTTGTGAGTACCCGTGAAAAAAAAAAAAAACCTGCCAGAGCTGTCCCCTGAAAATCCATGGACTACATACTGGACATAGGGTGGGGGGCATCAAAACAGCTTCCTGGATAGAAAGCTATCCAAAACAGTATGAATTTGGAAAATAAAGAGCTCAAAAAACATTTTGACCCCTGTATGCTCTGTAATGTTCCAGCTTGCTTTGTGAACTTGACAGTTACAATAATTCTGATTTATCACCTATTCCAGTTGGCATTTTGCCCTAATGTTCTTTTCTCATTCGTTATTATGGAACTTTCAGGAATAGCCTGAAAATGTGTTCACTCTATTTGCTGGACAACAGAGAGTTGTGTTGAATTTATGCAAGCTCCCCTGTGATGGCAATTTGCATAGTACTTTGTTTTCCAAAATTGCTTTGCAGAGAACTCTTGCAGGCTTAATTTAACCTTTATCTCAACAGCTCTAGAAGTGAAGCACTCATCTTAAAGACTGCCCACAATTCATTTTTAATTGTGCCTTCAAAAGCAATACTTGAAAATCTTTCCAAGGCAAAGACCAACCCATCCACCACCATCAGAGTAAAATGAGTAGAAGGAATCTGGGGCTGAGAGGAGCCCACATTCAGACCTGTTAATGATCATGGTTCTTTAGGGAGACTTTACAAGTGCTCTGTTTTCTGAAAGCAAGCGTGTTCTTTCTGGTGGGTGAGTTGGGATGCCCTTAGCCCATGCAGAAGATAAACATCGTCCTCACAGTGTTCCCACCAGCCTCGCCCACAAGCGATCTCAGGACTATTTATGAAGTCTACTTCATGTGAGTATAAGGTCTGGATGAATGCTAATGTAACAAAATATTAGTTCTGGGGTCTGGAGGGATGACTCAATGGATAACGTTCTTGCTATGCAAGCATGAGTTCCAATCCCTAGTTCCTAAGTAAGTGCTGAGTGGGTGTAGTAGCCTGCCTTTAATCCCACAATTGAGAAAGGGAGATAGGAGATCCTAGGAGCAAGCTGTTTAGTTAGACTAGCTGAGTCAGTGAGCTTTGGGTTCAAGTAAGAGACTGAGGTAGTAAGTGAAGTGGAAAACAATCAAGGAAAATATTCCACATCAGCCTCTGGCCTCCAAAAACATATACCCCACATATGCATGTGCACCCTCACACACAAGTATCCACTCACTCATACACACATGCACCCACACAATGCACACACACCCTTACACACATACATCCACACAAGCATACATACGTGCACCCACATGTCTGCACATGTACCCTCACACACATTCATACACACACATGCACACACCACACATACACATGCAAAAAAGTAGTTCTGAACGTTTTAGATTTCAATAACATCCATACATATGCTTACTTAAATGTCATCCACATGTCTATGTAGTTACCTCATGGAGCAGAGTATTTGGGGCAATATGAATCTCCTTTACAGCCCACATCTAGCTCTTCTCATGAAGATAGTGTTGGACTGAGATTTGGACCCTGTGTGTCACACATATCATGCTTTCATGTTACGATGAACATTTCAATTCACTTCAAAGGCCCTTTTTCTGATGTGAAATATTTACTCAAATTACCTGAGAGCCAGGTTTATTACAGGCTAATTGGTTCAAATTGAATGTAAAAATCTACCTTTCCAAGGAGCTCATCTTTTGATCCTTATAAGCCAAATTTTATCCTCCACAGTATAAGATAAATTCTTATCTGTGAAAAGATTCTGTTTTCCAAGTAGATATGTATCCTAAAAGTGCAGTCATCCTTCTGTATTCCCCCCTCAGGAATTGATTCTGGGACACCTCTCAGGCTTCAAACCACCATTAGCTCAGGTCCCTTCCATCAAATGGCAAAGTGCTTGCTTAAAAACTGTAATCCTCTCATATACTTCAAGTTCATAGATTTCAAGTCATCTCTAGGTTATCTATTAGGCCCAGTATTGTGAAAACATTGTGTAAATAGTTGTTATAATTATGCCTTAGGAAATAATAACAAGAAATCTGTATACATTCAGAATAGGCACAACTTTCTTATACAAGTATTTTTGTTCCATGGTGGTGGAACCTATCAAGACAGAAGAACTTCTGGAAATCCAATGTGTGCACACACATGAAATCATGTGTGTCATGTTGCGATGGGAGCTGGGGGAGCTCCTCTTGAGAGGTGTGTGTGTGGTGTCTGTGCAGATGCATGCACCCTGTGTCCAAATGTGTGGAGGCCAGAGGAAGACATCGGGTGTTCTCCTCTATTGTTCTTCTGCCTTATTTCCCTGAAAAGAATCATTTACTGAATCTGGAAGTGCCCACTGTTTTTGGTTAGGCTGGTGGATCAGGGAGCCCAATGATTCTCTTGTCTCCACCCTATTGGCACTGGGGCTACCTGTAGCACAGTCATGCCCAGCTTTTTATATGAGTGCTGAGTTTCAAACTCAGGCCCTCATGTTTGTGAGGCACTGATCCACCCACAGACCACACTCCACACATTTTCCATTGGAGAAAATACCTCCTAATTTCTTTTCTTTTTTAATTTTTGTTTTTGTTTTTGTTTTCCGAGGTAGGGTCTCACTCTAGCTCAGGCCTGACCTGGAATTCACTAGGTAATCTCAGGGGGGCCTCGAACTCTCAGCAATCTTCCTACCTCTGCCTCCCGAGTGCTGGGATTAAAGGCATGCGCCACCATGCCTGGCTTAATTTTTTTATTTATTTAAAGAGAAAAAGAGGCAGATAGAGAGAGAATGGGCATGCCAGATCCTACAGCCACTGCAAACAAACTCCAGACACATGCGCCCCCCGGTGCATCTGGCCTACTAGGGTACTGGGGAATCAAACCTAGGTCCTCAGGCTTCGTAGGCAAGCACCCTAACCTCTAAGTTGTCTCTCCAGCTGGCTTCTAATTTCTTAATCCTATAGAGACTGAATTCTTACCTGTGAGGCAAGAGGAGACCTGAAGATCCACATATCTTATCATGAATGGGATGCCTGTGCTGAGTATTCAAAGCTGAACACTGACATCTGTCACTTGCCAATATTCCTGGCATCAATCATCAACACTATTTGACTTTGTCCTAATAAAATGGAATGGCTTATGTAATTGCTCTTTTGTGATAGAGACATGCTATTCTCATTTCTTGCAATATTTTCCTCTACGTGACACCCAAGACACTCCTACACAGTTAAATTCCAGCTCAAATATTGCCAGTAAGTGGTAGCTGCCAGAACAATTTATCTATCTGAAGAGAGTTGTCCGGTTGGGTTTTGAATGTATTTGTGGAAGGAAACCTTAGAGGAGGGCTGTTAGAGATCAGAAGTAGTCTGTTTCTTTAGGGTTTTCCTGAGAATTTTCTCCAATTCCCCAGGAGAAAGTTACTCTGTGCTTAGTGGTGAAGTAATTATGTATGTATGTATAATTACAGCAAAAAAATCAAATTTAATTATTTGTTTAGATTGTAGAATCCTCCTTATTTATAGAAAATATCTTCCAAACCCCTGTAAGTGCAGATAGTACCAAACCTTATATAGGCAATGTTTCTTGTATACATACATATCCATGATAATGTTTAATGCATAAATTAGTGAAAGATTAAACAGAACAATTATTGCACTCAATGAAATAAAGGTTATCAACCACAGCATTGCAATACTGAAACAAGAATGGCTCAAGAGGCAAGCTACTTAGAACATCAGTTTAAAACTTATGAGTTATTTCTTTCTGGAATTTTCCATTTGATATTTTCAGATCATTGAATATGGGTAGCTGAAGCCACGGAAAGTTAAGTCATGAATAAGGAGGCTTCCGCATAAAATATCTTGCATGCTAGGAAGAGGATTTTTGTCTCTTGCAGCATCTGATCCCATGTTTGTTATCTCAGCCCTGTCCCGTACAGACCTGTATTTTGTTCATTTGTTTTTGTTTTGTTTTGTTTTGAGGTAAGGTCTCACTCTAGCTCAGGCTGACCTGGAATTCACAGTTTCAGGATGGCCTTGAACTCATGGCGATCCTCCTACCTCTGTCTTCTAAGTGCTGGGATTAAAAGCATGTGCCACCACGCCTGGACAGACCCATATTTTTAATGCAACCTGAATATATAAGGAAATCTATAGAATTCTGTCAAAGACAAATATGTACCCATTGAAGTGATGGGGTAGGAGTGGCAGATGACTGTGATAAGTGCATAAGTCAGTGATGAGAAGGATGATGCTAGTCATAAAGCCAGAGGAAGATGCTGGCATTTTGATGCTTCAATGGAAGGCAGGAGAAAGGGTATCACTCCATTCAGCTCTAAGTGCCTTTAGAATCATTCCAGCATGGACACAGCTCATCTCTCAGGTTACAGTATTGCAGACTGGACTTCCTGTTTTGGAAGCTGGGCCTGTGTGTATCAGGGAGGCTCAGCATGTCCCTCTATCCCTCCTTTACCTTGGGCCTCTAGCCAGGAACACAATAGCCTTCAAGGAATTAGTTGATGACAGGACATGCTTGCAGAGTCCCTTGAAGCTGCCAGAAGATCCAAATTGCTGTCACTGTCTGCCACATGAATTCTTAACCAGTGGGCCTTTCTAAACAAAAGGAAATGATTCAATAGCAGCCCAGCTTGCAGACGGGGCTGCAGACCGAAAGCTGTGCTCTTTGCCCCTTGTTCCTCCAAACATAAGCTGCAGTGAAAGGAAGGATGGGCTTTGTGAATTTCTTAGCCCCTGTATTATGTAACTTGCTTGAATAGGGCACGAGCTGGGAAAAATTGCCATTTTGAACTTGAACATTTTCTTATGACTTTGCAGTGCCAGTGTTGAGGAGCTCCTGTGGATATGATGCAGGGGATAGGAGTAGAGGTGAGCCCAGGGTTCCACACTGATGTCCAGAAGTGGCTCAGCCAGAAGCGCAAGGGCCTGCTCATGTCTAGCTCCATCAGGACTTTCCCTCTTTTCCCCCTAATACACCAGCCTGGGTGGATGTGGCCTCCAGGAAGCAGACTCAGTGCTGAGTAAGACCCATCAGAGAGACTCTCTCAAGGCTGGTCAAAGCAGGAGGAAGCCAGAGATCCTTGTATTCACCATGCAAGCTGGAAGCAAGCAAAAGGAAATAGGAAAGAAAGCTGGCCAAGTGAGGACATCCTGGCCAGCTCAACGGTGAGCCAGAGTGCAAAGGTTGTCCAGGGGTCAATGTCATAGTGCCCCAGAATAATCAGACCCAAGGACAAGATGGCTACCTGTGGTGGGGGGTGCTGCTCAGCAGTGTGTGTCCTCAGCTCCAGTGACAAGTGGATTGGATCCAGCAATCAGTAGTGGATCCAGAGGGCACATGCCCATGGCTACTGTGATCTGCTGAGTAGGGATCTTGTGGAATGGACACAGCATTCCCCCTTTCCTACCTTATTTATCACTAAGCACTCAGTTTTTAAAATTATATGCATTTAGGGCTGGGGATGGAGCTTGGTAGGGTGCTCGCCTTGCATACATGAAGCTCCGGGTTCAGTTCCCAACACCATGTAAACCTGGGAGGTGATGGCAGGAAGATCAGAAGCTCAAGATCACCCTCTCCTACCAACGAGTTCAAGTTCAGCCTGGAATACATAAGATCCTTTCTCAAACAGAATACCTGCTATGCATTTAAAGGGTGCATTGTTTTGTTTTATCTCACTCCTCACAAATCCTGGAATATCAATTCCACGAAGGAGGTTAGAAGGTTTTTTCCCAGTCTGTGCTACCCCCTTCTTCAAGAACTGTTCTTAGAAAATGTTGCATTGATGGCTCAGTGGGTATAGTTCTTTCCACGCAAGCAAGAGGAGCCAAGTCCAGGTCCCCAGAACCCATGTAAGATGCTAGGTATAGTAGTGCACACCTGTAACACATGCACTGGCGAGGCATGGACAGGAGGATCTCAAGGGCTTACTGGTTAGCCAGTCTAGCAAGCTCTAGGTTCACCGAGAGATCCTACCTAGAAAAATAAGGGGGAGAGCAAATGACAAAAGATACCTAATTTTGACCTATACACACATGTATACCCACACACATGCTATTTGCTTAAAAATTACTTGCTAAATAAATGTGTAGACATTGCTAATTAGAGAGTGCCTGAGAACGTGGCAGACATTTCCTCAGTGCTTATAATACCCACGCAAGACAGGCCTTTACCCCATGCCAAGCAATGGAAAACAGGGCATCAAAGAGATGTAACACTGGCCAAAGCCATGCAGTGTTGGTTTACAGATGAGAGCAGAATCGACAACCCACCTTTCTGCTCTCTTCCAGGTGACAGACTAGCTTTCTCGGCCGACCAGCTCTTGGCAATTTGTGAAGAGCATTTTCCTTAAACCAGAATATTCTCCCAGGTGAACTGTATGACAGTGCCCCACACCACTCACTGAGGAAGTCCTCCCTCAGGTTTTCAAATTGTCAGATCTTCCAAATACACAGAACTTATTTTTCTCACCCATTTAAGTAATATTTCAAGATAGAGAGTTGAAAATCTAAAATGCTTGTGTCAGGACCTATCCAGACAGGTAGTGTCTTGTGAATTCATAATAAAATGAATTTAAGGAGCCATTTAAGGCTTATTAGTTATACATATTAGCCTAAGAGCCATAATGCAAGGCCATGTGGCTATTTCAGCATGTAGAATAATTTCTTTTTTAAATGTATGCAAATAAATAAAAATGTTAAAAAGTCATCTTAAAATACTTATTTATTTGAGTCAAGTTTGTATTTATTTATTTATTTCCATTTGTAATTGATAAATACTAATTATAATTATTTATGGGGCAAGATATGATTTTGGTATGTTTATAATGTAGAATGATTGAATTGGGTGCATTAACAAATCAGCATCTTCCATTCTTATTCTTTATAGTATGAACATTTAAATCTACTCTTTTAACAAGTTTTAACTATGCACCGCATTCATATTTATTACAGCCATTTTTTTGCACACAGTTTTTTTAAAATTTTTATTTATTTATTTGTTTGAGAGTGACAGAGAGAGAGAGAATGAGCGCGCCGTGCCAGGGCCTCCGGCCAGTGGAAACAAACTCCAGACGTATGCGTCCCTTTGTGCATCTGGCTAACGTGGGTCCTGGGGAATCGAGCCTCAAACCAGGGTCCTTAGGCTTCACAGGCAAGCGCTTAACCACTAAGCCATCTCTCCAGCCCCGGCACACAGATCTTTTTAGGTAAGATTTTCAGTTGACCACCCCTCCTCTTCTGTCCTGTTGCACAGACAACTTTCAGGCCATTCCTAGCTTCCTGAGTATTTCTTCCTTGCATCTTTTACATGTCTCTTCAAATCTATTTCTGGGTACCATCCCAGCAGGGGGCATTGCAGCAGAGACTGGTCTGAGAAGGAACATGGGCCATGACTCCGGCATCTGCTTCAAGAATCATGACGAAGCAGAATGATGCTTTCAGGGCTGGGGAGGTTGCTCAGTGGTTAAAGGCACTTGCTTGCAAAATGGATATTTTCCATGGTAGCCAGAAATTTGAAACAACTCAAATGTCCAACAAAATAACAGACTGTGGAATGTTCATGCCATGAAATCTACTATGAAAATAAATAAATGCTGAAGTTACCACCATAATGAAAGGAATATCAACAAAAACAGAATGGAAAAACAAACCTCTAAGACCTCTCAGGATGCCACTGCAAAGCATAGCAGCCAACTTACAAGGCAATTTGTTCTTTCTTTAGTTAATTATGAACTTTATTGTATGAACAAATCACACGTTGATCTTGTATCCCCTGTGCCCCACCTCCATTGCACTGAGGAGTCCTTCTCGGTGGAACCATCTGTATTCACCATGGGGTCATGAATGCATGTCAGTGTTCGTGGTGGGGGCAATGCAATGTTGAGGAAAGCAAAAATGCTACAAGACTACTGACATTAAAGTGTGTACATTCATGAGGGAAGCCACCCTGGGGATGAGGAGCAGAGTGGCTGGTCATGCAGCCCTGGATCCTTGGCGCACACCTGTAGCTGTGTTTGCAAGCGCACATGCATGCTGATCCCAGGCTCAGGCCTGTGGTGCATACATGGCTCTTCATGCATAATGCATTGTGGATGCTAAAATGTTAAACAAACTGACACATGTCCCCCAACACACTCACTCTCACTCTCCTCCCTCCTCCTCCTCTTCTTCCTCTCACTTGTCCCTTTAACTACTTCTCCACCATGACATTATGTAAATGGGCACAATAGCTCTAAAGCAAACTCTAGTTCTCAGACTGCTGAAAACTTGTAATGAATTATTTGTTCAAAAATAAAAAGTCCCCTTATATTAGTTTATAACATATTGTGATTTTTTCCAGGCTTTATGTTTTAAGATTTTTATGGTAATGTTACTGATAAAAACTACTAATGTAGTTATCAACCTCTCATAGTTTGCTTGACAATTGTAGAGAAGACCATGCAGGTGAGGGAGAAAAGCTCTGTTGTGCCCATGTGTGTATACATACACAAACACACACACACACACACACTTAAATAAATAAATATCATTCTTTTTCCTCAGAACTGAAACCTAAATCCCCCCTCTCTTATTTTGAGCTCTACCATATAGCGCTACCTGTCCAGTAAAGTTCCAACCTGAAGGGATGTTCATCTCAGAGACTCTCTCTGACCAACTCACTCTCCTTCTATAAAATCTACCACAATCCAAACAGCTTAACTTATTTTCTCACAGTCCTGGAGGCTAGAAATCTGAGATCAAGAAAGTCAGAATGGCCAGGTTCTGGTGAAAGCCTTCTGCGGTCTTGTGTGCTCGCACAGCTAGGGGAAAGAACAAGCAGGCTCTTTTGTGTCTCATCTTTCAAAGGCAAGAGCCCCATCATGACAGCCCACCCTCATAACCTTACTTAACCTTAATTACTTCTCAAAGTCTCTGTCTCCAAATACCATCACAGTGGGGGCTAAGGCCTCAATAAAACCTGGAGATGATACAGCCCTACCCACAATAACCAGTTCAATTTTCAGAGGGTCTAGTCCCTGACCCTGTCACCCCAATCACAGACTCCCTTGCCTACAGAGCATGCTGAGGGTGCAGCACCTCAAGCTTGGGCTCACAATTCACAGACAGCAGGGCCTTCAGGAAGGGCAGCCAGGAGTTAGGGTTATTTACACCAAAGCATGGACTCCACAGGGTGAATGAACTTACTATGTCTCATTCCCATTTGGAACTGCAATGGAATTCTGTGCTCCACCCCTCCTGAGGAAGACTCCTGGGCTCCTCCTCAGCCAGGGGTGATGGAGAAGAGTGAGAACTGTGTCCAACAGCATGCTAACAGGGCACCTCCCTGGTCTGCAGGGGAGCAGCCAGCGGTAGCCATTGCATCATGTCCTCCAGAGTCTCACACAGAAGGCTGCAGAGCACAGAGAAGGTGTGGCAAGGAAACATAGAGGTGAGATTTCCTCTCATGATGAGTTTTGGTATGTAACATTCCATACACAGGAGAATATCTCTCTCTCTCTCTCTCTCTCTCTCTCTCTCTCTCTCTCTCTCTCTTCATGTGTATGTGTAATTGTGGAGGCTAGAGAGCTCAGCCTTAGATATTGTTACTCAGATGCCCAACACCTGGGTTTTTGTTTTGTTTAGTTTTTGTTGTTTTTGTTTTGTTTTGTGAGACAGTGTCTCTCACTGGCCTACAACTCACCTAGCAGCTAGACTAACTGAGCAGAGAGCCCCAGGGATCCTCATGCCTCCACCTCCCCCATGGTGGATTACAAATTTGCACCATCACACCCTGCTTGGCTCACATGGCTTCTGGGGTTTGAATTTATGCCTAACAGGCAAGCACTTCACCTACTGAGCTACCTGCCAGGCCCCCAAGAAATTCTTATGCTAACATTAGTCACTGATTATAAATTCAAATGTAACAGCTCATCTTGTAGTATAAATATTTTTGCTGAATGAATAAATACATGAATTTACCTGCACGTGCATTCATTGATAATAGGTTCATTCATCCCGTGCCTTCTATACTTTGGTATAAATGAGACTCTACTTGAGATCATTTGAGGAATTAGCTCTGCTACAATGCGTTCCAGGATGTGCCTTTCTCTCTCTCCTTAACTGGTATGACACACATTGTCAAAACAACATAACATGTAGACTCCGATCACATTTGTCATGCAATGGGGTATGCCCGACTTGACTCTGCTGCTATTTGTTTGGTTAGTGACAGACATTCATGAGGGGACAGGTGGACTAGGAAACGAGTTTGTCCAGAAATCAAAGGTATTATTGATTCTCAAGCTACAGTTTATGTCTTCAGAATCAAAGTTTGATTTCAAGTCACAAATACATAATGTGGCATGAGACAGCATCGCACATAAGGGAATAGAGGTAGAGGGTGGTTGGATTCAAAACGGGAACCTGGGACTGAGAAAGAACCATGAATTCAGCCTCCAGATCTCAATGAAAGTAGCATGGCACTTTCACAAAAGTACTCGTTAGAAACTGCAGGTCAATAAAGAAGGAATATAAAAACTCCTGGAAATAGCAATGGGTTTCATTGTATATCTGACCTGGGTGGGAATGAGGCAGCAAAGAAAGAAACCCACCACACCTGGTTAAATGCACACATTTCCCAGCCAGGGGTGAGCCCAGACCAAGGACCAGGTAAACCCATACTGTTCTAATCAACATGCATGAAACGACAAAAGCAGATCACAATACCTAGAAGTAATAAGCAATGGGAGAATTTTTTAAAAGTTAAATGTGAGTAAAAGACTCCGCGAGCTACTTGAAGATGCACAGAGGGTATGGCAACTTCAGGGTGGCTGAGGTAGGAACACTCTCGGACACTTGAGAGACAGCAAAATACCAGGGCCAGTGCAATATGAATGACAAGAGAATGATGGACAGTGCAGATAGAAAGATTAAAAGTTTATAAGCTTATATTGCGTAGCTTCAATCAAAATCCATGCAAGAACAACCTAAAGAGAGGAAATGTTTGTGCTGCTCATGGTTCCCAAGGCCCAGTTTGTGGTCCTTGGCTTTAGGTCTCTGAGCAGTTGTAAAACAGAATATTAAGATGGAAGATTGCTTACTTCATGATGAACAGGAAGCAGAGTGATAGAAGTTTAGAGACCAAGTGTAGTCTCGAGAGTCACATCTGTGACCTATTTACTCCAACAAGGTCCCATTTGCTAAAAGTCCAAAAGTTCTCAAAATAGTGCCACCATCTGGAAACTAAGCCTTCAGCATCTGATCTGTGAGGAATGTTTCATATTCAAACCATTCCAGTAAGGGTGAATCATATGTAGATGGATGGATTTTGGAAAGAATTTTGGATATTTCTCCTCACTTTGAGGGAGTGAGTGATATTATTTACATTTTTAAAAGGTCACTGTTTTAAGAATGTAAAATAGTACAAAAGGTAGGAAGGCACTTTCTGAGGCTGTGTTTGTAGCCCAAGGAGAGAAAATGTAGATGGGATAAGAAGACCATTGAAGCTGGGGCAGCGAATTGGGGCTGAAGTGCACTTTGAGAGTGATGCTGTTCTCTGACTTTTTCTGAAGAGTTAAGAAAAATGTCTGTCATCCCAGATGGAGCACCAACTATGGACCATATAAATGATTCCACCCACAGATAGTTTGTGAGTGTATTGGGGTGACTTATAAGAACACGGGTGACTCAAAGGCAGCTGCGTCACTTGCAAGCCCATCCAGCATGGATGCTGACTCCTAAAAGCTACACCCCTGGAGGTCCTGACAACTCCCACCAAGGGTCTCCCCTCCAGAGCAATTATTATGGCTCTTGGGGAGAGGCCTTATAAATCTTTCTGAGCTTCCTGAACCTTATAAATTTCCTTGGTACACAGAGTCCTCTGTCCATGGGAAATTTTGCAATTGAGAGGAAATAGCTTTGTAACAGGCATCTTAAAGACTTGCTGGTGGATGGTAGTGAACACAAGGGAGACACAAGAAAGGAAAGCCAACTGCCTAGCATGAGACACCAGACATCTCTATCATACCTGCCAGGGCCCAGGAAACATCACAGAGGAAGTAGCAGATTAAATATGAGTGCCGCTCTCACTGCGGCCTGGGGACCTCCTCCAGGGAGATGGCAGTAAACACTGAGGAGACTCAAAACTCATCAGAGAAAAATCAGAGATTGTTGGGAATTCAACAGTAAAGTAGTCTTATAACACACCAGCCAAATCTCAGAGAGCATTGCAGAAGAGTGGGCAGAAAGAACATAAGAGGCACAGGACAAGAAGATGTGCTCTGAGGCATAGACCCCCCTCCCCCCGAGCCTGTATTTGATGTATTCATGACCCCAGAGTGAATACCAGTAACCCCAATGAGGGAGCCCCTCCATGGAATGAGGACAGGGTAGATGGCATAAAAGTATAAACTCAATGGAAATATGACCAATATGCAATTATGTTTATATCATAAAGTTTTTAATTTTAAAAATAAGGCCTGCTATTGGACCAGATGGGCTGAACCTGCATATCAGGGGCAAACGATGCTATGAACGAAGGTATGGGAAAGTGGGGTTGGAGAAGAATGACCAAGGCGATATAATCAGAAGCCAGTCAACAGGAGGGTTGAGGGCTCACTGAGCAAAATACACCTAAGGCTCACAGGAGGGCCCAGGCTAGTAACAAAATCTTGAAGTCATTGGGCATGACTAGATTTTAAAGATAGTAAACTGGCTAAGAGCAGCCAAGAAATGCATGCCAACAGAAAGGACAATACCAATGGCTGAGCTCGGGATCCTCCAACATTCACGGTGGATGGATGGGCCTGACTGAGCAATAGAAGGTACTATCAGAACATGGCCTGGGAGAAAAGGGGGACTCAGAGAGTGGGCTGCATCTGACACCAGTTTTCAACAAGTCCTGGTGGAAGAGGAGGTACTCTAAAGAAAAAAACTAACTTCTCCCTTTGGTTGTCAGATTGCTTAAGCAATGGACCCCAAGAAGTTGGAATTTCCACCAGAACCAAGGAAAGGCTGAGGCTCTGGTTTCAGACAGAGGAGGAACTTGTATCCCATCACAATTCTGACTTGTCTAATCACTTTGCAGGAGTGACTAGAACACAGACAATAAAGGGTCTTCGACTATTTAAACCAAAACCTCATGTTGGGCTCCTAAAGATGCACTTGTGGGTCATTGGATCTCTTTTCTGTTCCTCTTCGCAGTGTGGCCACATTGAATAAATCTTTTTCTCTGTTTTTTATTATTACTAATCTCTCTAATTGGCCACTGAGGACAGGTGGCCAAGCCTAGCTTGTTAGGGCTGCTAGGGCCAAGCTCTGACCCAAACAACTCTGGGCACACTTTCAGGGAAAAGATGCATTAGTTCATTCCTGCTCTCACCGGACATCTTAGATGAAATGAGACCTAGTGGTTGACCACACAGTCACTGCATGAAAGCATCTCTGGAAACAATGATGTCTGCATAGGAAACAGACAAGCCCTTTGAGTAAGTAGCTCAGTTATAAGTGGGAGTGGAGCAAAAGGATGGTGGCTGGGGGGAGATCCTGAAGTCAAAGCAACATAGTTTAAGATGGAAGAATTATCGCACTTACTAGTGAAAAGCCTCTAATAGAGAATAAATTTTTATACTGCTTGAGATCAGGGTGGCAAGACCAAGGCCAGAATGTGCTTCTTCAGAAGGTGAGAGCAGAAAGCAGACGTGTGGGTGACAAAAATGGTGAGCAGTTTCCCCTTTTCACTGGTCACACACGTATACAAATGGAGCAGAAATGGCAGGTCTAGTAGGAATGAGATGTTCTTTCCCTCACAGCCCCCAATTTCTAAGTGAAGCAACGAGCACACAGATAGAGGGTCTGAGCAGTGCAGGGCCTTGATGCTGCCACTTAGAAGACGTGGTGTTGGTGCTGCCCACTGAGATCCCTCAAGGTTTGCCAGAATATGGTGGGAACTTGCCAGGACAGCTGCTGTTTTTCCTGAGTCTCAGGATGGATGGAAATGGGGCTAAAGCTGCATTGGGGAAGTTAACAGATGAGGGATTGAGGAGACAGAGACTGTGATGAAGGAAGAGAGTAGAAGTATGCAGTGGAATCTCTCTTGAAGAAGTTGAGGAATAGTGGCAGAGTTGAAATGCCCAGAAGTACAAAGGTCCATGATTTGTAAGTCTGAGGGGTTTAGAAAATGGTTGGCAAAAAGGTGTTCTAGAAAGAGAGAATGAAGTGTAGAAATGCTGAAAGTGAGATTTTTTTTTTTTTTGAGTGATTAGGTAATAGTAACAATGGGTTTTGTAGCATTAATAGTTCAGAGTAAAAGATTATTGATTTTTAATCTTTTTAAATTTTATTTTATCTTATTTCATTTATTTGAGAGAGAGATACAAAGAAATGGAGAGAGAGAGAGAGAGAGAGGGAGAGAGGGAGGGAGAGAATGGGCACACCAGGGCCTTCAGCCAATGTAAACGAACTCCAGACACATGCGCCACCTTGTGCATCTGGATTATGTGGGTCCTGGGGAATCAATCCTATGTCCTTTGGCTTCACAGGCAAACGTCTTAACTTCTAAGCCATCTCTCCAGCCTGAAAGATTATTTTAAACAAGGAAATAAAGGTGCTTGATGAATTAATCCTTGAGTTTTGAAAGCACCAAGGATGAGTTTTAATGAGACCCTATTGTGGTCCTTTTATAGACAGCTCATGAATTCACAACTTTTACTCAGATGATTTACAAAGCATTTATTATACAGGGTTGAGCTTTTTTGCTAGACCTATGACCTACTAAAATAGTTCTTGTCTTATTAAATAATGTCTAATGGTTCTAAATGCATAATGAGCTGTCAATAAAAATACAGCTCTCTCCACAGAGGAAGTAATAGCTTATTCTGGAGTCAAATATGAATGACCAGGCCCAGGAACACAGATTCAGGTTGTCCCAAATTTTATGTTCTGAAGTGATAATGAGTTTTATGAAGGTTTTACTGTAACAGTACAAAGAAAGCCATAAATCAAGACACCTTTTAAAATACATTTGGTGGGAACATCAAGTAAGTGGGTTACAGCAAAGTGGAGAAATCGCTGCTATGGGCTTCAGAGGCTGGTCCGATGACATACTTAGCTTTTGAGTTGGTGGAATCTAGTGGTCTATTTGAACATTCCAAACCTGAGAGTCACAAGGATAGATGTTAGGTCAGACACGGAGGTGAGCAATGTGTAGCTATTTAAGTGGCTGAAGATGGCCCAAGAGAATTTGGCTTGGAACCTGTGACATTATCACCCTGTACAATCACAGAAGTTCTAAAAGTAGCCCCATCATCAATTTCCTAATCTATCCTTGTAGAAACCTTAATTTAGGTATGGCTTCATGCTGGGAACTTCAGTCCACAGGACATGTAGTTTATTAATGTTTACTAATGTGTTTCCTCTCCCCTCCTCAGATTTTTCCTATGGACTACAAAACAGTTTTTTCATGCCAAATTTAGATGGAGGATATAAACGCATCTAGTCATCACTGGTACTGGGACAAGAACCACAATACTGATGCCACCACGCCTCTTTTCACAGTCACATCAGCACCAGACAGCTTCTCCAAGAAAGAAAAATTAATTTGGTGTTTCATGAGTTTTGGAGTCTTATTATTTATTTGTTCATTTAGCCTTGAATGCACATGTAACTCAGGCTGGCCTCAAACTTATGACAATCCTCCTGTCTCAGTTTTTTCAATGCTAGGAATACAGCATGCCTCGCCACAAAGGTGAAAAAGTTGCTCAGGTGGAAATAAAAGAGGCTTTAAACTAAGGGACCAGCAAAAATCAGGAGTGGCCTTCAATAAATATGATAATTTAATTTTAAAAATGTCGGGAGTGAGCCCTTTGATCAGGGAAGGCTGAGCTATCTGAAGAAGTCTATGGCCGGAGCATGTCCAGAGCAGTGAGGGTCCGCCCGAGAAAGGCTGCTGGTCCTTTATGTTGACGTAGCCACCTTGCTCCCTGCCAACAGGAACAAGTCAAGAAGAGAGGCTTGGAGCCGGGTGTGGCAGCGCACGCCTTTAATCCCAGCACTAGGGAGGCAGAGGTAGGAGGCACGCCATGAGTTGGAGGCCACCCTGAGATTACATAATGAATTCCAGGTCAGCCTGGGGTAGAGTGAGACCCTACCTCAAAACACCAAAAAAAAAAAAAAAAAAAAAAAAAAAAAAAAAAGAGAGGCTTGGGTCACCAAGTATAGTTCAGAACTAGCAAGACAGGAAGGGAGCCAGTGGGGCAGTTCTAGGCCCCTCACTGAGTGAGGGTGTCCGCACTGCGTCCCATAGGACCAGCATACAAACCAGGAAAGAGCAAAGCCAGCTTTCTCCACAGAATGAAGGGACCCTGGACCTCGGGCCAGACTTTGTCCCTGAGATGGGACATAAGATGGTCAAAGTCAAATTTCAGTCCCTGCCCTCTGCTGGAGGCTCCAGCTGAAAGGCAGGGTGCGTTAGGAAAGATTAGATATTGATACAAAGCTAGCCTTAGTTCTCCTTAGTTCTCCACTTAACTCAAAAACTTATTTTAGAGCGCCCCCTGCCTGTATGGTGTGGAAGAAGAAAACATTGCTTGAGGGAAGGCAGTCTCCCATTTTAGGGAGCTGAATGTTTAGGTGGGAATAATCTATACTCACACAAAAATCACCTTTTGTATTGTCAGTAAGCAACATGGGCCAAGTCCAAAATCTGACCTTAAGTGTTAGCCACACCTAGGAGATGGTGACCAGAAGGTGCCATTGACGATGCGTCCTCAGGAGTCAAAAGGGAACAGGAAGATGAAGGAGAGGAATGACTGAGTGGAGGTTGACACGGAAACAGCTCCTCCCAACCTTCTTGAATGTCTGCATGGTGTGTGCCCCTACGAGTTGGTGTATCTCAGTACTTTCATGTTTCCAGCTGTGGCTTTGTAGACAGGCTTTTCCCACACATACTTTCCTGCTGTATGGATAGTCTCACATGTTCAGGAACTCTACCTGGCTGCCCACGCACACACAGGCACTCCCAAATCCTTTAGGGATAAAATAGGTCTTAAAGAGGGAGTCGTTGCTGTCCCTCATTCTATAGCATCTTTTGTTTTCCTCTGAGCAACATTTTCACCTTTGAGTTGCAGCCAGGCATGATGGTGCACACCCGTGATCTCAGCATATAAGAGACTGAGACGGGAGGATTGCTGCAAGTTCAAAAGAGTTCAAGGTCAGGCTGTGAAACCCTGTCTCAAAAAACAAATGGGTAAAACCAAAGAACACCAAAACAGATTCAGTCACTCAATCCTCTCCTGACATGATGCCTCATGGACTAGAAACACCTAGAAAAGTGCTCATGTCAGAATCACAGTGGGCCTGGACTCCATAGAGCAGGCAGCTGTGGGAGCAGAAAGGTCCTTTGTCTCATAGCTGCTGCTTTCTGAAGCTGGCCGTGGCAGGGGGCTCCTTGTGTCTCTACTCACTGCACCAGAACCCTGACCTTCCCACCGGCCTCCACAAATCACAGAACAAATCACAGAAACCAGTACGGCCCAGTTCCTCTCTACTTTGCCAAGGCCAAGGCTGGCCTCCTTCAGCTTCCTGACACAGGCAAAGCTATTTGGCAAGTGATGGCCTTTTCTGATTTCCTTTCTCTTCCTAAAGCATCCTCGCTGGTGCTTTGTGCTTCTCCTCAGTGGATCTCATATTCCAAGCTGACTTCTGGCTCTTCTTGAATTCCCAGTGTAATGGAGATAGTCCTGGGTGCACTGTGTTTGCCCCAACACCAGAGGCTTCCTCTGATTGGCAGGAAGTGCTCAGGACATCATTTGCTCACCTGTCACTCTCCCAACCAACTAGAAGCCCCTTATTTTAGTCCCATTAATATCTTACTTGGAATCATGCCTGGCTCAAAACCAGAAATTAATGCATACTTGTTATCGAGTGAGTAAGCTATAGGTTTATAAGAGATTGCTACTTTTCCTGAGTAAGCTAATTCAGTCTTCCAGCAGAGAACCTCTTCACCTCCCCCGCACCACCTCCAGCCTCTCTGCGTTATTTGCAGCTGAGTTCTACAGAGCTCAAGAAATCTCAGCAGTTCATGGTGATCCTCTGTCATCCTGCAAGCCTCCGCCATCCCACCAGCCCTCAGTGGAGATTGCCTTTCATGTCGTATCGCAGAAATCCATGCCCAGAGAAAACCTAAAATGTCTAGGAAAGTTGATGCCATTTTCCTTCAAACTTGAATCCATGCTGCTGATGACAGCCACAGCAGAACTTTATACTGTAAATTTATGCCTGACATCAACACCAAAGGGCTTTAAATGAATGTCTTCCTCTTTTTAAACATGCTACAGAAAATATAATGGTGAAAATGTTCATCTTTACAGGTTGGAGATATGGATCAATGGGCAAAGGGCTTGCTGCCCAAGCATAAGGACCTGAGTTGTTCAGTTTCAAAAAAAAAAAAAAAAAGTATAAAAGCTGGGCATAGAATTGCACACCTGTAATCCCAGTGCTGGGGAGGTGGAGATGGAATCCCTAGAGCTTGCTGGCTAGGTAGACTAGCCAGATTGTGACCTCTAGATTCAGTGAAAGATCCTGTTTCAAAGAGTAAGGTAGAGAGTGACTGAGGAAGACAAACACCAGATGTTGACTTCTAGTCTCTGGCCTCCACAAGTACACATACATCCGCTATCAATTACTTTCTCATTGCTGAGACAAGATACACAACCAGCGCAAATGAAGGACAGACATGCTTTGTTTTGGCTTACATTTCTTGGGAATGTAGAGTATATTGTGACAGAGAAAGCATGGCAGAAGCACACAGCCAGCATCACATTAGCAGAGAGGAAGTAGAGAGAGATGAATGGCAAGTGGGGCTGGGCTATAACACCGCAAGTACCTCCCCCATACACACACTAGTAACACACTTCCTGCTGCTAGGCTCCATCTCTTAATGTTCCACAACCTTCCCAAATAGTGCCACCAACTAGGGATTAAGTACTCAAGCATATGAGTCTATGAGTTTGCATAAAAACCTCTAATTCCCTACCTGCCTTTTCCCTATAGACTCATGGAAATCTCATGTTGCAAAAGGCACATAGCATAACTTTAAAAGTTCTCATTGTTTATACCAGCCCCAACACTTCCAAGTTTGAAGTCCAGTCTCATCAGAGACTCAAAGCAGTCCCTTAACTATAAACCCTATAAAATCAAACACAAGTTACATACTTCCAGTATAAAATGACACAGAATAAATATTCCATTCCCAAAGGTAGGAATGGGTGTATAGAAGGGAAAGATTGAACCAATGTGATACTGACAATGAACAAGACCAACATTAAGTCCTGAAGTTCCATGTCCAGTACCTGGGACTCAAGAGGAATTCCTCTGCACTCCAAAAGGCTGGTATCACTCAGTCCCTCCAGCCATGCATCTTGTAGCCTTTCTCCTGAGCAGTTTACCACAAGACTGAAACTTTCCCAGTGACCATCTCATAGTGTAGCATCTTCAAAATCCTGGGGTCTCCAGCACAACTTTGGGTTCACCATCAGAGCTTCATGCAGGGGTCTCACAGAGCCTCCACACAGTGAGAACCGATTTTACGATGCTTGGCCTCAGTAGCTCTCTGGAACTATGGCAAACTCCATAACCTCCATTTTCCATCTTGTATTCTTGCAAAACATGTACCACGTGTATGACACTGCAATGTTCTCCTATCAGGTTGGGATGATGCCTGGCCTTGAACTGCAACTATAGTGGCATCTGCACATTGACTTTGGAAGGCTGAAATCTCCTTTATCATTCTTCCTACAGGTCTTTTCCTTTCAAAGGAATTTATATTTATATTTTTATGATCTTGAGCCTTCAAAGGGTTGGGTCTTCCCCAAAGAACATTTTTCCTTGTCCCAGTACAAAGCACTTGGCTTATCTTTAATGGACTCCTTAATGCCTCTTACAAAGTCATAGCTGAAGCAACTGCAGTCTCAGAGCCTGGGATTTTATTTTTTAATATTTATTTATTTATTTATGAGGAAAGAGAGGGAGAGAATGAGAATGAATGGGTGCTCTAGGGCCTCTTGCACCTGTAAATGAACTCTACATGCATGCACCACTTTGTGTCTTTGGCTCTATGTGAGTACTAGGGAATTGAACCCAGACCATCAGGCTTTGCATGCAAGTGTCTTTAACTCTGAGCCATCTTCCCAGCCCTTGCCAGGAACTTTAAATTTGCTTACATTTCTTTCAGTGACAAACGTATTATTTTGCATGTCCTTATATTTTGTTTTTCTCTCTTTCATTGTAGATCTGAATTAGGGCAGCAAAAAGAATCCATACTACAGATTAAGTGTCATTCTGCCTTAAAATTTCCTCTGCCAAGCACATTAGTCTATTACCTTTATTTTTTTATTTTTATTTATTTAATTTTTTATTTTACTTTTTTTTTGGTTTTCTGAGGTAGGATCTCACTCTAGCTCAGGCTGACCTGGAATTCAATTTTAGTGTCAGGGTGGCTTTGAACTCACAGTGATCCTCCTACCTCTGCCTCCCAAGTGCTGGGATTAAAGGCGTGTGCCACCATGTCCGGCTAGTCTATTACTTTTGAATTCAATTTTGCTCAAGTTCTCAGAACATGGGCCAAATGTAGCTGGATTCTTTGCCAGACTATCACATGAATTGCCTATTGCTCATTTCCTCATGGAATCCACAGTTCTCTCTGAAATTTTATAAACCAAGACACCACTATCCACCTTTCTCCCAGCCTTCTGTTCTTTCAGACTCCCACCATAATGGTCCATTTAGCTCTGCTTACAGCTTTGTAAGTTTTATTTTTAGTCCAAAGTCCAAAATCCTTCCTCCTGCAAACCAATGCTGAGAAACTAAGAAGTACATGACCAGGTTTGTTGCAGCAATGGTCCCACTTGTCAGTACCAGTTTTCTGTATCAGTTACTCTCTTACTTCTGGAACAGAATAACTGACTAGAAGCAGCTTATAGAGAGAAAAGGGGTTGAATTCTAGATGATAGAGTCTATCATGGTGGGAAAAGCCATTTTTTGGTCATATTAACTGACCATTGAGCTGTAGCAACTCACTTCCCTCCCCCTGCCCCTATAGGACTGGGGTTACAGGCATGTGTGACCATACTTAGCTTCTTACATAGACTTTGGGGATTTAACCTCAAGTCCTCTCAGTCTGCCTGATCAACAAGCACTCTTACTCACCATATCATCTTCCACTCCCCCTCCCCCCAGAGGTTGCTTTAAAGATACATTGGGGAAGGTTGGACTGGTGCATCCATGTAATCCTAGCACATAGGAGGCTCAGGTAAGAGGATCATAATGAAGGCCAGTTTGGGCTATATAAAGAGATCCTGCCTCAAAAGAAAGCAAGGGCTGACTTCTGGGTAAGATGGTGGCATACTAGACACACCAAACCAGCCTAAAGAGGGAAATAAACAGAAATACAGAAAAACACACTTTTCTGCTGAAAAGTGAAGGTATATAAGTTATTATCATCCACAGCCTAGAAGCAGGAGAGACCAAGACATTCCAGAAAGGAGGAAACTGGCCAGAATCCCGCCAAGGTGCCAGTGGCCCCAATCTGCAAGCCCACCCAGCTGGTAGTGCAGAGCTGCATGAGTAGAAACAAGGTGAGAGGATTTTCCACTTACATAAGCCACCTCACAGAGTCAAGAAGCCTGAAAGGGAATATACCAGAGACCAGCTGAGCAGCTGGTGAAGGAGAATACAGATGGGACCAGCAGAGCAGCTCTGGTACAACTCCAGGCATCCTGCACAGTCTCCTACCCCCCAACCATCTGGGCCATGAACATCTGGAGAACTCTTTCACCCCTGGCTGCCCAGCACCAGGCACCGAAAGAGATCAGGGTGGATACTCAGCATTGATGAGATTTGAAATTATCCCAAAAGGTAACAGGCCTACATATACAAAGTCAGATACATAGGCCTGCACTGGAAGTGTTAATCTCTTTTTCCATGTCAGGAAAGGTTATGTATTACATTTGAATGATATATTCTTGCTTGGCTTTACCCTTCTCAAATAAGCTGTATTTTGGAGTTGACTATTGTTGCCTTTGACATTTCTTGATTTTTAAGGCCTTTGTCTTTTTCTTCTGTCATTATTGGGGGACAGGGACTGACTGGCACCAGGCCGACTTGGAACTGATTTCAGACTCGAAATCTCAACTTCCTAGTTGGTAGGATTAAGGGTGTGGGGCAACACACACCCTTAGTGACTTTGGCTTTACTAGATTATCTGTTGAGTTTAATCCCCACGCTTGTATAAATACTCTGTGCTGGTTTTGATTAAATCTCTCTATTGCTCAGTTGAATTTTAGAATTTTCCAGTAATTTGTTTCACCCAGTCTATTACAATACTTGAATAGCAGGCAAACTCAATACATAGGGACAATTTTGCTGTTTCTCTTGGAGTATAAGAGCTACACCTGGCACTCCTACACTGAAGATATATAAAGTCTGGATTTACATGGCCAAGAACACTGAATATAATTAGAAAACCCAAGCATCAAGTTAACTCAAGATGCAAAAATCTTTGCATTATGATATAAGAAACACAAAAATCAAGACAATATAATCCCACCAAAAATTATGAATCCATCAGAAATGACCTCCAGTGATACGGCTTTAGATGAAATGCCTGACAAAGATATCAAAAAAATTATTATATCTATATTCAAAAGAATCAAAGAAGAAAACAAACTCCTGAAGGAGAACACAGGAAACCAACATAATGAAATAAGGAGGCCATTAGAAGACATGAGTAAGGAAACAGAAATAATGAAAAAAATACCAATCAGAAATACTAGAAATGAAAAACAGAGTGAGTCAAATAGAAAATTCTGTAGAAAGTCTCATGAACAGAATGGATCAAGGAGAGAACAGAATATCTAAACTAGAAGACCAGGTGGAAGATCTAATACAGCCCAACAAAGAGAAAGACAAACTAATGGGAATGAATGAATGAGAATTTCAAAACATTGGGGGCCACTATGCAGAGATCAAACATAAGAATTCAGGGCATAGTAGAAGGAGAAGAATTTTACTCCAAAGGCATAATAGGTATTTTCATAGGAGAAAACTTCCCCAAAGTAGGGAAGTGATGCCAGTACAGATACAGGAAGCCATAGAATTCCAAACAGACAAAATCAGGAAAGAGCCTCTCACCATCATATCACAATTAGACTACAAAACACACAAACAAAAGAAAATATATTGAAAGCAGTTAGAGAAAAAAATCAAGTCACAAAGACAAGCCCATCAGGATCACAGCAGATTACTTACTCAACTCAAACTTTAAAAGCCAGAAGGGCTTGGAATGATGTATTGCACATTCCAAAAGAAAACAACTGCCAACCAAGATTACTTTATCCTGCAAAGCTATCCACTCAAATAGACAGAGAAATAATGTTATTCTACAACAAAAGCAGGCTCAAGGAATATATGAAAACCAAGCTCCACAGAAAATACTTGAAAGTATTCTCCAGGCTGTAGAGACAGAAAAGCACACACATAAGAAACCTGGAAAAAAACAAATCATACTCAAATACTAGCTAATACAAGAGAGCAAAGGTAAAACAGGAAGAACTACAAAACTAGAAAAATGGCAAAAATTAATACACACCTTGCGATAATAACTCTTAATAGCAGCAGCCTCAATGCCCCAACCAAAAGACACAGGTTTGCAGACTGGATTAAAAAGCAGGATCCTTTGTTTAGTTGCTTCTAAGAAACTTACATTTCTACAAAGGATGGACACTATGTTAGGGTGAAAAGTTGGGAAATGGTGTTTCAAGCAAATGGGCCTAGGAAACAAACAGGTATCACTATCCTAATATCTGACAGAGTAGACTTCAGACCAACATTACTTAAGATAAGGAAGGTCATTTTATATTGATCAAAGGAACACTTCAACAGGAGGACAATTACAATCCCAACCCTATATGCCCCTAACATGGGGACTCCCAATTTCATCAAATAAAACACTATTAGAACAAAGGTCACAGATAACATCAAACATAATTGTAGTAGGTGACTTCAACACCCCACTCTCATCAATTGACAGGTCATTCCAGCAAAAGGTAAACAGAGATGCATCTGGGTTAAATGAGGTCATGGAACAAATGGACCTAACAAGATATATACATTTCATCCAAATGCAGAAGAGTACACATTCTTTCCAACAGCATCTGGAACATTCTCTAAAATAGACCATGTATTAGGACACAAAGCAAATCTTAACAAATACAGGAAAATTGAAATAATTCCTTGGAATCTATCTGATCACAATAGGATTAAACTACAAATCAATAGCAAGAAAAATTATAGAGCATACACAAAATCATGGAAACTAAACAATACACTCTTAAATGAAAAATGGCCAATGAAGAAATCAAGAAGGAAATCAAAATATTCACAGAATCAAATGATAAAGAGACCACAACATACCAAAACCTTTGGGACACAATGAAGGCAGTCCTAAGGGGAAATTTATAGCTTTAAGTGCCTATATTAAGAAATTTAAAAGGCCACAAGTAAACAACTTAATGCTTCACCTTAAGGCCTTGGAAAAAGAATAAGGCAAACCAAAAATTAGTAGGTGGGAAGAAATAATGAAGATTAGGACAGCAATTAATGAAATAGAACCCCCCCCCAAAAAAAATCCAAAAAAAGTAATGAAACAAAGTGTTGTTTCTTTGAAAGGATAAACAAGGTTGGTAAACCCTTAGCAAATCTGACCAAAAGAAAGAGAGAGGAGACACTAATAAAATCAGACCTGAAAAAGGCACCATTACAGTAGATACCAGAGAAATTTTAAAAGTCATAGGAATATACTATAAGAACATATACTCCACTAAGTTTGAAAATCTGAAAGAAAGAGATTATTTCCTTGATTTGTATGAATGATCTACCAAAATCAAATCAAAATAAGATTAACCATTTAAATAGCCCTATAACAAGTATGGAGAACCAAGCAGTTATCAAAAATCTCCCAAATAAAAAATTGTCCAGGCCCAGATGGATTCACTAGTGAATTTTACTAGAACTTCAATGAAGAACTAATACCAATGCTTCTCAAATTTTTCCACAGAGTAGAAAAGGAAGGAATCCCACCAAACTCCCTCTATGAAGCCATCACCTGATACCAAAACCAGACAAAGATAGAACAAAACAAGAAAATTAGAGAAATTTCTCTCATGAACTTAGATGAAAAAATTCTCAAAATATTGGCAAACAGAATACAAGAATATATCAGAAAGATCATTTCGCTCTAAGTAGGCTTTATCCCAGAGATGCAGGGATGGTTCAACCTGCGCAAACTGATAAATGTAATACACTATATAAAAGGACTAAAGGACAAAAATCACATGATCATCTCATTAGATGCTGAAAAAGCATTTAGCAAAATCCAACATCCATTCATGATAAAAGTCCTACAGAAACTTGGAAGAGAAAGAACATAGTTCAACATAATAAAGGTTATTTATGACAAACTTGCAGCCAACATAATACTAAATGGAGAAGAACTTAAAGCTTTTCCACTAAAATCATGAACAAGAAAATGGTGTCCACTGTCCCCACTTTTATTTAATATAGTACTGAAAGTCTTAGCCATAGCAATAAGGCAAGACACAAACATAAAAAGAATACAAATTGGAAATGAAAAGATCAAATTATCATTATTTGCAGATGATATGATTTGATGTATAAAGGGCCCTAAAGACTCTACCAGCAAACTGTTAGTGCTTAGAGATAATAAACACTTATAGCAATGTAGCAGTATACAAAGTAAACACACAGAAACCAGTAGCCTTCCTATATGCTAACAAGAAACATGCAGAGGATGAAATCAGAGAATCATTCCCATATTCAATTACATCAATAAATAAATAAATAAATAAAGTACTTTGGAATAAACATAACCAAGGAAGTAAAGGGTCTTTACAATGAAAACTTTAAAACACTCAAGACAGAAATTGCAGAAGACATTAGGAAATGGAAAGACATCCCTTGTTCTTGGATTGGAAGAATCAATATTTTGAAAATAGTAATCTTACCAAAAGCAATCTACACATTTAATGCAATCCCCATCAAAATTCCAATGACATTCTTCACAGAAATAGAAAAAACAATCCTAAACTTCATTTGGAAGCATAAAAAAATCCGTGAATAGGGGATGGAGAGTTGCCTTGGCAGTTAAGCGCTTGCCTGTGAAGCCTAAGGACCCCCGTTCGAGGCTTGATTCCCCAGGACCCACTTAAGCCAGGTGCACAAGGGGACACATGCATCTGGAGTTCGTTTGCAGTGGCTGGAGACCCTGATGTGCCCATTCTCTCTCTGTCTATCTGCCTCTTTCTCTCTCTGTCTGTTGCTCTCAAGTAAATAAAAATAAACAACAAAAAAACCCTCGAATACCTAAAACAATTTTGAGCAACAAAAATAAGGCAGGTGGTATCACCATACCTGATTTTGACCTATGTTACAGATCCATGATAACAAAAACAGCACAGGTACTGGCACAAAAACATGCATGTAGATCCATGGAACAAAATAGAGGACTCAGTTAAAAGTCTGGGAAGCTACAGCCACCTGATCTTTGACAAAAAAATGCCAAAATTACTCATTGGAGAAAAAATAGCCTCTTCAGCAAATGGTGATGGGAAAAGTGAATAAGTATTTGTAGGAGGATGAAAACAGATCCTTATCTCTCTCCATGCACAAGAATTAATTCCAAATGGATCAAAGACCTTAATATCAGACTCAAAACTCCCAAACTGCTAGAGGAAAAAGTAGGAGAAACCCTTCAACATATTGGTATTGGAAAAGACTTTCTGAATATAACCCCAGTTGCTCAGGAATTAAAACCACTGATTATCTGCTGGAGCCACTTGAAATTACAAAGCTTTTGTACAGGAAAGGACACTGAATAGAGCAAAGAGGCAACCTACAGAATGGGAGAAAATCTTTGCCAGCTATTCATCTGACAGAGGATTAATATCCAGGATATACAAAGAACTAAAAAAAAAACTAAATAATAAGAAATCAAACAATCCAATTAAAAAATGGGCTATGAGCTGGACATGGTGGCACATGCCATTAATCCCAGCACTTGGCAGGCAGAGATAGGAGGATCACTGAGAGTTTAAGGCCACTCTGAGACTACATAGTGAATTCCAGGTCAGCCTGAGTTAGTGTGAGACCATACCTCAAAAAAACAGGTGGCAGGAGCTGGAGGGATGAATTAGCAGTTAAGGCATTTGCCAGCAAAGCCAAAGGATACAGGATTGATTCCCCAAGACCCATGTTAGTCAGATACACAAGGGGGCACTTTCGTCTGGAGTTCATTTGCAGTGGCTGGAGGCCCTGATATGCCCATGCTCTCTCTCTCTCTCTCTCTCTCTCTCTCTCTCTATCTATCTATCTCTATCTCTCTCTCTCTTCCTTTCCCTCTGTCAAATGAATTAATTAAATTTAATTTAATTCAAAAAGAAGAAAAACAGGTGGCAGAAAGAATGCAAGAGCCAAAGGAAGGGTGCCACTCCTTACAATGTAACTGTCCAGACAGAAATTGGCCTCGATATCCATGACCTTGCAGTGCCTTGCAATATCTTCACAAGACCCTCGTAATAGGAGAAAAAGATAATAATATCAAATTAAAAGAGATACTGATGGAGAGAAGGAGGGGATATGGAGAATGGATGTGAAGGGGAAAATGAGGGCAGGGGAGGGAAATATCATGGCTTAATGTCTGTAAGTATAGAACTTGTCAATAAAAATAATGGGGGGCTATGGAACTAAATAGAGAGTTCTCAAAAGAAGTAATACAGATCGCATATAAATATCTAAAAAATGTTCTATATTCCTAGCCATCATGGAAATGCAACTTAAAACTACTTTGAGATTCCATCTCACTTCTGTCAGAATGGCGCCCATCATGCAAACAAATGAACATAAATGCTGGTGAGGATACAGAAAAAGAGGAACTCTTCTACACCGTTGGTGTGAATGCAATCTCGTACAGCCTTTGTGGACATTAGTGTAGAGGTTCCTGAGACAGCTAAAAATATATTTACCATATGACCCTAGCTAAACCACTCCTAGGCATACATCCTAAGAACTCAACTCACTACCTTAGAGATACTTGATCAACCATTTTTATGGACGCTCTATTCACAATAGCTATGAAATGGAACTAGACTAGATGTCCCTCAACTGATGAGTGGACAATGAATATGTGGCACATTTATACAATGGAGTGCTACTCAGCAGTAAATAAAAATAAAATCATGAAATCTGTAGGAAAATGGATGGATCTGGAAAGGGTTATATTTAGTGAGGTAACAGAGGTTCAGAAAGCCAAATGTCACATGTTCTCTCTCATATGTGGATCCTAGCTACAAATGATTAGACTTCTATGTGAGTTGGAATAAAACTCAGTAGCAGAGGCCAGAAAACTAGAAAGAGGATATAAAAGACATAGAAAGGACTGGGCATGGCAGTGCATGCCTTTAATCCAGCACTCAGGAGGCAGAGGTAGGAGGATTGCCATGAGTTCGAAGCCACCCTGAGACTCCATAGTGAATTCTAGGTCAGCCTGGGCTAGAGTGAGACCTTACCTCGAAAGAACCAAAAAATAAAGAGAGAGAGAGAGAGAGAGAGAGAGTGAGCTAGAAAGGGAGGGAGGGGGTACTTAATAGGATGGTATTGTATATATGTAAGTAGAAGAACAGATTAATGTGGGTTGAAAGGCCTAAGTGAGGTAAGGGGAAGAGACTGAGTAATGGAAAGGTGGGGGAAGAGCTAATCAAAATCTAAGAGGATATGAATAAGTCTTATGGAAACCTACTATTTTGGACAATGGAACAACCAAAAGCCATAGATTGTTACAGAGATGGACAAGGGTATCTTCTTCCATTGTTCTCTTCATTTACTGAGGCATGGTCTCTAACTTGAGACCAGAGCTTGCTGATTGAGCTAGTCTAGCTACACCAACTTGCCCTGGGATCCCCTATCTCCACCTAGCAAGTGCTGGATTACAGACAGCTGTCACACCTGCCTGGTATTTGTCTTACATGGGTGTTGCGATCCAAACTCCAATCCACATGCTTACAGGGTAAGCATTTTATGGACCAAGCCACCTTCCCTATACCCTGGAGTATTTTTTGTAGATGAACTTTATTAAATTGAAGAATGCTCTTCTATCCCTAGTTTGCTGACAGCTTCTTTGAAATCAAGAAGTCTCTTTCCATTTTGTCAAGTACTGACAAAGTGCTGTCTTCCATCATCAAACCTTTTCTCTTTGACCTGTTGATATGACAGATATGTTTAGTCAGAATTTGATGCCTGTAACATATACAAGAGGTAATGAGACAAGGGGTTAATTCAGAAGTCAAAGAGATGCATGTTAGTTACTTTCCTCATTGCTGTAACAAAATATCCGATGGAGCAACTTAAAGCATGAAGGTTCTATTTTGGCTCACCATTCATTGTGGGAGAAGGCACGGATGGAGGCAGGAGCATGAAGCTGCTGGTCACATCACATCTTCAGTTAGGAAGTAGAAAGAGCTGAATGTTGGTTCTCAGCTTGCTTTACCTTTATATTCAGTCTGGGATCCCAGCTCCTGGAGCAGTGACACCCACATTTACAGTGAGTCTTCCCTCCTCAGCTAATCCTTTTGGGAAACACCTGCATAGACATACCAGAGATGTTTCCATGGTGATTCTAAACACAGTCATGTTGCCAATAAATATTAAGCAGCAGAAGATGAAAGAAGAAAGACATCACAGAACTCATATTATATGTATGTGCATCAAAATGGTTGCTGCACAGTCTAGCCTACGTAGAGTACTGTCCTTAATCTGGCACATTAAATTACCACCAAGAAGAACAGTATATCACTTATGCCTAAATAAACTCTTTGAGTAACCACTCCCTCCTGTGGCATTCTCAGAAGGATTCCATCCATTGTGCACACAGTAAATTGCAGGCACCCCTGAAGGTTTAGGAGACACTTCAGTTTTGTCAGCCTACATATTTGTAAGCATGCATACCCACATGCATACACTATACACACACACGAGATAAATTTAAAAGAATGAAGTAAGTACAATGCTTGCATTGTTGATGTGTGTGAGAGAGAAAGAGGGAGGGGGAGCAAGCGAGAGAGACAAAGAGTGCACTGAAGACCTGGAGGCCAGTGGAACTGTTAGCAGGAGCTTCCAGGGAATAGGTGTTATCTACATATCTATAGGTCTAGAGGACAGAGGTAGAAAGCACTGCCCAAGCACATGCTTTTATCTATGCAAAATGAATAAAAGGTGTGAAATCAACACATGTGACTTCTGCCCTCCTGACACTCACAGCTAGGGAAGATCATGACCCAGGTCCCATCTCCATCCTTTCTGCCCATGGACTGATTACTTGCCTCCTCTCTCACATCTCATCGTGTCTTGCCCAGGGTACAGTTTTACATTTTTTGAAGTTCTAATTAGTGATGCTTGGTCAAGCACATTTCTCTCCCATCGCCATCATCTGCTTTCCTCCTCACCAATTAGCTCCATAAAGGAAAAAGAAAAGAGAGCTATTTGCTTTGGAGGTGGTTGTGAATCTCAGTTCACAAACCCAACTCTGCAACAAATGGAACTCCATTTATTTTTAATGAATAGCACAATTGTATTGATATTTCAACAGCATATCTCATCAGACCATGGAAAGTCAGTTTTGATATCTTCAGGGTCGCATGCTTGCACTCTCCCCCTCTGTCACTGGCCAGGGCTCATCCGTCTTTGGTTGCTGCCAGTGTAGAGTTCCTGACTTCCTGCTGCAGTATAGCTGTTCTCTCAATGAGGCTCCCTGTGAAAGCATTGTCCAGTACACCTGGATGAGCCTCAGAGATGACACACATAAGAGGTTTCTGTCAGAGAAGCAGGTCAAGAACTCCTTTGATTTCCTTACTCCTAGCTCCATTCCTGCCTCTAGTATTTTCAGTAGTAGAGTTCTGCTTCTTGTGGGTCACATAACATTTTCACATGCGTATGTACATGCGTATATGTGGTTGTACATTCGTGCATGCATGTGTGTATGTGGTTGTAAATATATGTATGCATGTGTGTATATGTGGTTGTACATGCATGATCGCCCATGTGTGCAGGTGTGTGTGGAATGTAGAGGTCACAGAGCAATCCCAGGGGTCATCCTTGGGTACACCATCCACTTCCTTTGGAGTCTAATTCTCTGATTGGCTTGCAACTCATCAATTAGTCTAGACTGGCTGGCCAGTGAACTCCCCAGTGCTGGAATTACTAGTGTGCAGCACCATGCAGGGATTTGTGCAGTTTTCTGGGGATGGAACTCAGGCCATCATGTTTGAAAAGCAACCACTTAAAAAGATGTCTTGTGTCTAAGTCATCAAGTGCTGAATCTTATCACTCTGATCAAGTTTCAGTTATTCACTCATTGTTTAACAAACAACTATTAAATGACTATAGGTTCATGGTTCTGCTTTTATTTTTTCATGCAGCTTCTAGTCCAGTGGTAGAAAAAGCCAATGAACCTACCTAAAAGCATAAAATAAGATGGTAGTAAAAGTAGTAATAAACAGTCATTTGGAAAACTTCAATGACATCTATTGGATTTGTGTCGGGCACTGCCAGGCACAGGCTGGAGCCTTCAGGAGATGGGCTTGAGCTGCCAGGCAGGGCTAAGGACCCCCAGGCTACAGGAGGCCACTCCCTCTCCAAGCACCATAAACCTGAACTTAGGCTCTGCCCATAGCCCTGTGACCTTTGGCCAGTTGCCTAGGAAATTCTTTATCAGCCAGAAGCCTTCACACATCCCATCCCCCCCCCCAGACCCTCTTCCTGCCACTAGGTAGATCACCTGACTCCCTATGTGTTAGAATGAACGTCCCTAGGCATCAGCTACCAACCTTTGAACCCACCAATCCCCTTAGGACCCTCTTCCCATTCTCAACTGCTTATAAACCCATTTCCCTATTGAATAAACCGAGCTGTTCACAGAGACTGCCTCCTGAAAGTGGTTCTATTGTCACACTTAAGACCTTGCTCTCCACGGTTGCCTGGACACCTTCGGGGAGCTGAAGCCCTGAGGATCCAAGGGCCCACAGATTTGAATTAACAATGTAGATAAACATCTGAGGTGTGTCATAATAGACTTTCTTTTCAGTCTCTTCCTGACACCATAGTCCCAGAACTGATAAATGTGTGACTTAGAAGTAATATAAGAAGAAACTGGCTTGGGAGGGTAGCTATTACCTCAAAATGTTATTCAGTGCCATGCATACATGAACCACATTTCTCAAGATAACAAAAATAATTTAAATGTAAATTGCCATTCCTATTTTTATTAAGAAGTCACTTGCTGTCTCAGTAGCTTTTATCCCCAAATAACTTCTGAATCTCTCAACTTAATGGCCTCAATTCTGTGCTACCACTCAGTGTACTCTCTTACACTAGATGACTACCCAAAGTGCCTTTAGTGGTTGCTCCAAGTAAGCTGCCCTTCTCACCACTGAGAGACAAGACTACTCTGTGTAGGTGGCATATAACACTCACATTGCCAAACACAGTGGGTGGCTGTCCATTTTTATTGTATTTGTTGTCCAGTAACCATGACCATTCCCTCTTTCCATTTTTTTTTCAAATCAAAAAGTTGCCAATACAAAAGTATCTTATCTCCTTACCTCCTTTAGTAATTATGCAAAGTTAATTCAAACATGTTTTGTGATTCTTACAACAGATGCTATTTCCTGTTGTTTGTCATTAAGACTCAAACATTCCTAACTTCAGATGCCTTTTGTTCTGAATTTTATCTTTCTGACACATACTCCATGGCTATCCTACTGACAATCATAATACATGTCCATAAAAACCTAGTTCCTGTCTGGGTTGAAAGTCCAATCCTTCCTTTGCTTCCTGTCCGTAAGAACTTAGGTCTACACCACTTTCACTTGCATTTAAAATGGTAAAAATAATAAAGTATATGTCCTAAGCTTGGCTGAAAATCAAATAAATTCATACACATAAGAAATTGCAGATGGTGTAAGGCCAAATGTCAGCTCTGAAGTTACTCTCAGTGTTTCTCATCAATTTTCAGACAGTGATGAATTTTGTACCAACCTCTCCTAATTTCATTAAACTAACAGCTGGTGGTTATGTGCAGACTCCACAGTCATGGTTTTCTCAACTGCAACCTAAAACTTGGAAAAGAATAGAAGACTTTAGTCTTCTTGATTCATGAAAGGGTAAATCAAAGAGGGCATAAAGGGAATATGAGCAGGGGGTGGGGGGCGGCTCAGTGAGTTCAGTGCTAACTACACTGGATGAAGACCTGACTTCTGATGGCCAGAATCCATGCAAACACTGGAGTGTGGCATGCACCAATGATCAAACCACTGGGGAGGTGGAGATAGGGACTCCCTGGGGCTCAGTGGCTAGCTAGTGGAGCCAAATAAGTGCAAGGGTCTGTGAGAAACCTCGTCTCGAAGAAAAAAGTTGAGAGTGACTGAGAAAGAAACCCACTTTGACCTCTGGCCTCCACATGCACACATGTACATGTGAACCTGCACACACATACACACACATGCAAACACACATACACATGTGCATGCATGCCACACACACATACACATGAAAAATAAAAAAGTAGTATGTTCAATGTGTCTTATATACTTTTATGTCCTTATGTAACAGTGCTATGTATAATGAATACATACAATAAAATTTTTTAATTCCAAAAAACAGACCAACAAAACCAATGCTTCTGGGGAATGTGATGTGGCCGTGGCCAGTGTTGCTCGCTTCGGTAGACTTATCGCCAGGTGGAGTGAGCCCCGGGGATGTGAGAAGACAAAACAGCACAGGCACCAAGAACTCAAAAGCCTGAGCTGTGACATGGTGTCATGTATTAGGTGTTCAGCTAGATTAAAGAAAATCTATTACGCATAAAGCTTTAACAAAGCTATAGAGAAAAGAACATACCTCCCTATATTTTGAGGATAACTACTAATAATACTAAATATTGTCTATATAAATGATATAGCACCTATGAAGGATTCGTTCCAGCATCCCACAATTCCAAAATCTAACAATGCTCAAATACCTTATATAAAATGGTGACATGTCCAATATGATGACATTTTTTTTTTTTGTTTGTTTGTTTGTTTGTTTTTTTTTTTTAGTTTTTTTTTGAGGTAGGGTCTCACTCTAGCCCAGGCTGACCTGGAATTCACTATGGAGTCTCAGGGTGGCCTCGAACTCACGGCGATCCTCCTACCTCTGCCTCCCGAGTGCTGGGATTAAAGGTGTGCGCCACCACGCCCAGCTATGATGACATGTTGACATGTGTTCATAACTCCAGCACTCAGAAGATGAGGTAGAGGCAGGAGGATTAGGAGCTCAAAGGCATCCTCAGCTACATATCATGTTTAAAACCATGCTTGCCGGGCATGGTGGTGCATGCCTTTAATCCCAGACAGTGGTAGGAGGATTGCCATGAGTTCGAGGCAACCCTGAGATTACCTAGTGAATTCTAGGTCAGCCTGGGCTAGAGCGAGACCCTACCTCAAAACAAACAAAAAAAAAAAAAAAAAAACACTGGGTACATAAAACCCTGTTCAAAAATGTAAAAAGGAAGGGAGGGAGAGAGGGAAGGAAGTAGACTTTCGTCACCTCTCAGTAACTTGTAATACCTAAAGCAGTGTACACATTGTGCAAATACTTGTTATACTGTGTTGTTTGGGGACAATGACAAGGAAACAGCCTCCATGTTCCACAGAGCAGTTCCCACTGCAGGCTGATTCATGAATGATCTAACCTGTGGACTGAGCGGCAGGGGTGGAGGGCCAACCGTCAGCACAAACGCAGGTTGGCATGTTAACTGTAGGCAGAGCTGGATTACATGTCAGCACTGTATGTGTGGCTGGCGTGGAGAACTCCCAGGTAAGTCTGAAATCACTGAGGCCTGTCAGTCTCAAGAGCTCATTGTGTTAGTTTCCATGTGAAGTCCACTTGTGCGTACTTGCTGTGGAGACAGACGTGAGCCTCCTGCCTCCTATTGCCTTTTCTTCCCCTCCTTCTCCTCTTCCTCCTCGTCCTTCACCCATTGGAGAAGAATGCTACCCATTCTTCTCCAATCATGATTACTTGCTGTAGAATCAGATGCTGAACACTGTCCTCCCCCTTCCTTGTGCCCTCCTCCTTCATCCTCCCTCTCTTTCCCCTCCTCTTCCTCCTTCTCCTCTATCTCTTCCCTCTCTTGACTCTCCCTTTCTCCTAGTAAAAATATAGGAGAATGTCATTATGGTGCTGAGGTAAAGAACTTGTTAAACAATGTACCCATAGGCTGGAAATTATTAAATAGTAATAAAATTGATTCAATTCAATTTAAAAGTATCTTCTATAAACATAATAAAGAACATGAAGAAAAGTCACCCATGGTAAGATGCTGGCAACATATGCAATTCAAAAAGAAAAATAGTATATCACCCTAGCTCAGTAAGGACAGGAGAAATGACTCAGTGAAACCTGCACAGTCCTGAGCCAAAGACACCAGAGAACAAATTACAGATACTTCATCCTGTGCTTACTGACAGCCTCGGTAGTAAAGTCACGGAGGGATTCCATTCCACATGCATCCAAGCAGCTGGATTAAAGCCAGTGGTCTGCTCTGGAAGGCATAGGAAGCAGTGGAAACACTGAGACCACCAAGAGAAGTTGGGAGGCTTGGTGCCCTTGGAAAATCATCAGAGCCCACTCTTGAATGTTGAATTTTGCAAACTCTGCACATTCACATCAAACTAGACAAAGTCAAACCTGTGCAGACATGTGATTACATTCTGAAGTGAAGTACAGTCTGCACCAAGAACTGTGAGTGGCAAGGGCACCTAGTAAACACTATCATGCAGTTAAATGCAATGCGAGAGTGAGACTAAGTCAAGCTTCCAGAAATGTCGGGATGGTGGGGGGGGGGGAATGGGGGAGCACTGCAGAGCCAGGTGGGGCCGGGGGGCCGGGGAAGCTGAGCCTATGCCACCAGCTCCACAGCACGAGGCTGCGGGAAAGGATGCTGCATGCACAGCTTCCAGGAGATAGCAGAAGCGGAGGTCTCCACAAAGCCCGGCCTTCTCAGTGAAGTGCGTAGCTCACTTCCAGGATGGGGGACTGTGGTGTCCTCCTGCTGGAACCCAAGGTGGCTACAAGGGACATTAGTGGTAAACAAGGACAGTAGTGTGCAAAATTTCCAAAATAGTAGAAAAAAGTTATTAGCAATGAGAAATAAACAAAACCTTATGATCATTTTAATGAATGTAAAAATAAACATTGGGCAACACCCAACACTCACTCCTAATTAAATGAAGGGAGTGAAAGAGAAAGTGTTCCCATTCAAACTGCATAACTCAGCACCCAGAAATTCACAATGGACAATCTAGACTAGCCCCAGCCAACAAGATGAATCAAGCTGGGGAACACGCGCCACTGACTCCAGACCAATGGTAATAAAGCAATGACGGCAGCATGGTGCTGGTGAGTAGAAAGACAGTCAATGAAACGGAACACTGATACATGGGGGCCCAAAATAAAATAATTCATCTATTACTGCTACTTGTGATAAAATAATTATATGTGGCCAGATATAAAAGATATTTTGCAAAAACGTAATTTCTAAACTTTTAAGAAATATGATAAGTTATCAGGGAAGAAGAGTTTCAAAAAAACCCTGGTGCTAGAAATGTTGGATATGCAAAAGTCACAAACCTTGAATTTAAATCACTTAGTTGCAAATTGTTTACAGATTAAATGGGCAATCATAAAATGTTATTTTATAAAGAAAATATGTCTTTACAAACTTGTGTGAGGCAAAGAATTTTCAGAACACAAAAAAACAGTGAACACGAAATTTTAAAAATGAGACTGAATTAAGTTAAAAATGTCTATGAATCAGAACTTACCATTAAGAAAATTAAAATGTATGCCAAAGACTTGGAGAAAATATTTTCAATATATAAATACACATAATTGTATCCAAAAATGTAGTCCTATAAAGCAATAACCAAATCATAAATAATCCATTTAAGAAGGAATGAGAAGACTGGACAGTCCTGAAAATGAATTCCTTTTTTTTTTGTTTATTTTGTTTTGTTGAGGTAGGAACTCACTGAAACAGGAATTTTGGGGTTCATTGCCAATATACCAATGCACTAACAAATCTAGGGTAACCAGGATTCCTGTCTTATGAATTTAAAGAATTAAAATGCATAGACCAGAGGGTAGGGTTTAGAGAAACTTTAGTAGATTAAGAGAAGAGAAGAAAGTAGAGAGAGCTCCTACCATGAAGAGGGCAAGAGGGGGTACAGAACTCATGTGGGAGTAAGGGGGCATCTCCCTTCATCTCAGCCTAGCCAACCAAGATGAGGGAAGCTTACCAGAACCTCAGAGTTCAGGAGCCAGCCAAGAGAGAGTTTTGTCCCCTGGCACATTTTTGTAGCCTTGTAGTGATGGGCTTCACCTCAGGCTCAGGTAAACCACAGAGACAGCTGATTTTTCTGGACTCAGGAAGAGGCCAGCCATGACGCCAAGTTCTGGGGGCTGAACTTGACCAACCACAATATCAGGAGTAGATTTAAATTCTAGGAAAGGGGACCTCCCTCCCAGAAGGGGCTTGGGTTGTTTGTGGAAAAATAGATCTAGGGAACGCCTTTAGGCAAGAGATAAGAAGTCAGATCATACCAGGCGTGGTGGCACACTCCTTTAATCCCAGCACTTGGGAGGCAGAGGTAGGAGGATCACTGTGAGTTCGAGGTCATCCTGAGACTACATAGTGAAATCCAGGTCAGCCTGGATTGGCGTGAGACCCTACCTCAACCCCCGCCCCCCCCCAAAAAAAGTCAGATCATCCTTTGATCTCTAGCAAAGTGGAGATTGGAAGAGCAGATTAAGGGTACTTCTGCCTTTACTTTTGGGGTCCCAGTCACTCTAACTGCCTTATCACTCTAGTCTAGGCTGACCTGGAATTTACCCTGTAACCCAGAGTGGACTCGAACTCAAGGTAATTCTACCTCAGCCTCCCAAGTGGTCAGATTAAAGTTGTGTGCCACCATGCCCAGCCCCATTTCCTGAGATACTATTACTTGTCAGTATAACAAGAGGGAGGAACCCACAGGGTCACCACTTCTGACCTTCTAAAAGGCTACGATTTGAGACACTGAAGAGTCCACATGTTTGGATGCAAGATGGACCCTGTAGCCAATCAAACGAAGTTCATGGGCTGAAGAAAACACTTACTTATAGTTACTTATAAGGTTAAGTGTACACATAGCTTTGAGATAGAAATTTCACTGCTGGTAAAAGCATGAGCACAGAAGAGTTTGTATAAGAATGTCAGCTGTGTTCATCAGAGCCCACAACTGGAAACTGCCTATTAAATCCCAGCTCAAGGCAGGCAGAGACAGGAGCCTCCCTGCAGCTCACTGGCCAAATAGTCTGGCCTAATGGGTGAGCTCCAGGCTAATGAGAGACCCTGACTCAAAAAGCGTCCACCAGGCTGGGCATGGTGGCACATGTCTTTAATCCCAGCACTCAGGAGGAAGAAGTAGGAGGATCACCATGAGTTTGAGGCCACCCTGAGACTACATAGTAAATTCCAGGTCAGCCTGAGCTAGAGTGAGACCCCTACCTCAAATAAAACAAAAAACAAAACAAAAAAAGAAAGAAAGAAAGAAAGAAAGAAAAGAAAAGAAAAGAAAAGAAAAGAAAAGAAGAGAAAAGAAAAGAAAAGAAAAGAAAAGAAAAGAAAAGAAAAATATGCACCAGGGATGGAAAACTGGCTTGGTGACTTGGCAGTTAAGGTGCTTGCTTAGGAAGCCTAAGGACCCAGGTTCAATTGCCCAGTGCCCACATAAAGCCAGATGCACAGGGTAGTACATGTGTCTGGAGTTTGTTTACAGTGGCTAGAAGCCCTAGTGTGCCCATTCTCTCTCTCTCTTTCTATTTGCCCCTCTCTCTTTCTCTCTCAAATAAATAAACTATCGAGGAAAAAAAGTGGACCACAACATACCTGAGAAACAATACCCAAGGTTGATCTTAGGCCTCTGCTTTCACACACATGCATATGTACCTGCACAAACACATGCGCTCTCATACAAACACGCATTCACACACAAAAGTGAAGTAAAGCTCATGCATCGTCTCCTACAAAAGCTGGGATTTGGGAAGCTTTTGCTAAACTGAGAATAAATATGAGGGAAATTATTAACAAAGGACACACTTGGGCAATCTCCTCTGGAGTGTCTTCTCAGAATTAGCTAGACCATCTCTGGAGCATCTGGTAAACACAGATATTGTTTTCCAGGCTGTCCAATCAGTTAGCTACCATATGTTTAAGAACTTTAAGTGGAGAAAAGTGAACTTTAACTTTTATACACATTTTGCCAAACTCCATGAGAAAGTCCAAAATCCTTTCAAGTCTGCTTCCAGTAGCAATGGCTTGTTAAGCAACAAAGATCTTGCTATGTGCTACAGAAAAGGAACAGTCATGGGTAGGAATCAAAGTAAAGCCATCAGCAAAAAGGTGTTCATCAAAAGACTGAAGATTACTTTGAAAGATAAAAGAGACAGAATCCAAAAGATCACTGCCAGAAAAAGAAAGATAAAAGATAGCCAACAGAGAGGAGAAGGCGTCTTGGAAGGCTGCTAAAAGAGGCTGTAAGTCTGCAAGTGCGTGCCCAAGTATGCCTGTGAGGCTGTGGGCTTTCAGCAGCCAGACACAGGAGCTGGTTCTGAGAACGCTCTGCATGGAATGTTGATGGCTTCCACGTTGGAGAATTTGCTCTGATTAGTTCAGAAGGAAAATGATCACTTAATGAATCAGAACAGTGAGAAGTGAAAGGTGTGAGAACTTTAAGAGATATCCTGCTGCCTCCCCAAGCCCAGACAGGCAAGGCCAGCCCCTTGTTGCCTAAAATCAAGGTTGAATGGAAAAACAAGATCAGCTGCCTGTTACCAGAGGAACCTAAGATCACCTGCATTATGGCCTTGAGTCCCAGCTAGTGGCTCTTGGCATATAGGCTGAATCACTTGGCATGGAACTTTCTCCACTCCCCCCAAAAAACTATATAAAGGGACACCCTTCATTTTTTCCTCAGAAATCTTTGTTCTCTCAGAACCCTGTCATACTCTTTCCTGAAAAACTAACTCTCCTCTAATAAACCTTCCCCTCCAAAAAAGAAAAGAAGAGAAATCTGTATCAGCATTTCTGCCTGTGGAACTTGGCCTTTTTAGTGACTCTATTACTTTAACCACAGGCGGTCACAGTACGCAAACTCTTGCATGCTTTCCAGGAGGATGGCAAGACAGCAAGCGGTGAGTGGGAGAGCACTCCAGTGGACAGGAGAATGAGATGTCCACAATGTCAGAGAAGGACGAGCTAGACACAGTGCACATGGCATTATCCTGAAAGCAAGACAGGAAGCAATCATACAGAAAGGACCTTTGAGCTACAGTGTGAATCCCATCATCTATCCAAGGTATGGCCTTGTTCCATAATGCATGCCTGTCTCATGCTGCCCTTGATCCATTTCTGTAACATTAAGTATCTGCCCTTAAATGCACCTATATTCAGACTTGTGTGTATAGGGAAAAGTGTTGCTAGGGAGCTGGAAAAATGGTTTAGTGAGTAAGAGTGCTTGCCACATGAGCATGAAGGCCTGTGAGGGCTTCAGAAGACAGGAGTTTGATTCCCTAGCACCTATTTAAAGATGTGGGTGTGGCCAAGCATGCTGTAAACACAGTCCTGTGGAGAACAGAGACCAGTGAACTGCTGAGACTTGTTGAGCCACAAAGTAACTACAGGTTGAAAGAAAGATTCCTTCTCAATGAAATAGGTGGATGAGAGATAGAGTAAGACACTAACATTCTCCTCTGGTCTCTGTCCACATATGCACAAGGCATGTGCATTTGCACACACATGTGCATATACCATACATACATCACAACACCAAAGACCCACACACAAATATGTCTAGCTTTGGTTACTAGCTGAAATGCTCATGCAGAGAGGAGGGACATGAAGGTCAGATGGCCAATAATGAGTTCTAGTCTTAACATTTTGTTTTTCTATCATTTCTATCACTTTTTTCTTTTATGTTCTATTTACCTTTTTTTTTTTTTTTTCCTTTTTTGGTGTTTCAAGGTAGGGTCTCACTCTAGTCCAGACTGACCTGAAATTCACTATGTAGTCTCAGGATGGCTTTGAACTCAGGGTGATCCCTCCTACCTCTGCCTCTCAAGTTCTGGGATTACAGGCATGTGCCACAGGGCTGGAGAGATGGCTTAGCGGTTAAGGTGTTTGCCTGCAAAGTTCAAGGACCCTGGTTCAATTCCCCAGGACCCACGTAAGCCAGCTACCCAAGGGGGCACATGCATTTGGAGTTCATTTGTAGTGGCTCGATGCCCTGGCATACCCATTCTCTCTGTCTCTTTCTCTCTCTCTCTCTTAAATAAATAAAATAATTTAAAAAATAGACATGCCCCATCACACCCAGCTTATCTTCTATTTCTGTTACATGTATCTCTGGGCATTTTAGTATAATATTCCAGGCTAGAAAGTCTTTTGTTGATCAGTTTATAATACTTCTGTATGATGTGTGTGTGTGTGTGTGTGTGTATGTGTTACAGTTGCAGGTGTGTATACAAGTATGTGCACGTGTGTGTGGAGGCCAGAGAACAGCCTTGGGTGCTGTGGTGTTTGAACACATGGCCCCATAGACTCAGGCATGTTTTATTAAGACTGAGCTTGCAACTTGAGTCTCCAGCAAGCAGAGCCATGCTGGGGAAGAGGTGTGTCACTGGCAGCAGAACTTTTAGCCCAGCCCTAAGGTGTGTTCAGACCAGTTTGAGCTTCGTGTTTGTTGGCTTTGGTGTCTCTCTGCTATGATCTATGGGAATGAGCTGGTTTCTTTGACCACTGATGGTGTTTCCCCTGGACTCTGGAAACCTGAAATAAATCCATCCCTCCCATAGGCTGCTTCTGGTTGGATGTTTATCCAGCAATGTGACAGTAACTACCACAGGTGTCATTCCTCAGGTGCCATCCAGCTTTTGTCTTTGAGACAGGATCTCTCATTGGTATAGATCTTATCAAGTAGGCTAGACTAGCTGGCCAGTGAACCTAGCCTACTTGATAAGCTCCTCCTTGATGAGGTCCTGCTGCCCTTGCCTTCCCAGTGCTGGGATTATGAGTGTATGCTCTCACACCCAGCTTTTTGCACATGTTCTGAGAACTAAACTTGGGTCCTTATGCTTGCAAAGCAAGTACCTTACTGACTACACTATCTTCACAGCTCCTCTCTGTGAATTTTTTAAAAAAGTAATCCATTTTTAAGTCAGTATACAAAATAATGGGCTTCGTGATGACATGTTCATACATACACGTCATTGTATTTTCTTTTAACGTATACCACCACCCAGTGCCCTCCAGAATGTCCCCTATCACACTCTGGCTGGTCTCCTTTCTCCTCCCAGATAGCATTCCCATCTGCTTTCATATTACATATGTTCCTTTACCCTCTTTTTTTCTTCCCTCCCTCCCTTAAGATCTCTTCTCTCTCTCTCTCTCTCTCTCTCTCTCTCTCTCTCTCTCTCTCTCTCTCACACACACACACACACACACACACTTTTATATCTAGTTTATGTATAGAGAACACATATTTTATTTGCCTTTCTGCATCTGGCTTTTTTGCTTAACATAATGATTTCCAGTTCCATCCATTTTCCTGTGAATAGTGTGATTTAATTTTCCTGTTCAGGTGAACAAAATTCCACTGTGCATATATGCCACATTTTCTTCATCCATACATCTGTTGATCAAAATCTAGGCTGATTCCATTTCTTAGCTATTATGAATCGAGCAGCAGTAAACTTGGATGTGCAAGTGTCTTTGTGCTATGTTGACTTAGAGTCCTTCAGGCGTATATCTGAGAGGGATGTAGCTGGATCACATAGTAAGTCAAACTGAGGAAACTCCGCACTGATTTCCATAGTGGCTACACTAACTTGCATTCTCACCAGCAGTGAATAAGGGTCCCTGTCTCCCAAACTTCTTCACCAGCATTTGTTTATTTTCAATTGTTTTCTTAATGATAGTCATTCTGACTGGGATGAGTTGGAATCTCAAGAAAGTTTAAATTTCTATTTCCCTGATGGCTGAAGATGTCGACCACTTTTCCAAACACTCATTGACCATTTGTGTTTCTTCTTTTGAGAACTGTCTGTCTTGCTCAGTTGACCATTATTGTTTGGAAGATTTGGTTTTGGGGTTTTAATTTTTGCAGCTCTTTATAATTCTAGATATGAATCCACTGTCTGTTACTTAATTGGCAAAGACTTTCTGCCCCACTCTGCAGGCTGTCTCTTTGCTCACTGATCACTTCCTTTGCCGTGCAGAAGCTTTTTTATTTCATGTAATGCCATCTGTCAGTTATTTCCTATGCTATTGGAGTCCTTTCCAGAAAGTCGTTTTCTGTGCTTATATTTTGTAGCCTTTTCCTCGAGCTGTTTGAAAATTTCAGGACTTATTTTAAAGTCATGGGTCCACTTTGAATTTACTTTTATGAAAGGATGGGAAAGAAGGACCTAGGTTCTTCTACATGTGGAAATCCAGTTTTGTAGCCATGTTAGCTTAAAAGGCTGCTGCTTTTGCCAATGTGTTTTTACACTTTTGCCAAAAAGGGTGGCTGTAATCTTGTGGGTTGATTTCTGAATCTTCTATTCTACAACATAGGTCTCCAGGTCTGACTTTGTGCCAGTACCATGCTGGCTTTGTTCCTGTGGCTTTCTAAATATAATCTGCGATCCAGTCTGTGTTAGGGAAAAGCACACTGGGGCTGTGTGAAAGAGATCCCCCTGCTGAGGTGACCACCAGCCAAGGGTGCAGCCTCCAACTGTGCTGCAGAGTGGTGGACGGTCTGACTCTTAGCCAACTTACAGTGATAATAAGTTTGCTAAGAGTATACCCCCTGCGACACAGGCTCACAGTCCCATTCTGCCCGCTTCCCACTGGCTAGGACTGAGTTTTATGGTCACCAGTGACTACCTGCCAGAAGTGGAAATGTAGATTACCTGCATCCTGAGGAAGCTGGGGCATGGGCTTGCAGGCAGCGCCCTGGTCTCTGCCCCATGGCAAGGCAGTGTCATTTTAATCAGGAGGCAGTTGTCAAAGGTATGGCGACAAACTTTAAATGGTTTCAGAAAGAAAAAGAGAACATTGTAAGAGAACAATGGGTGATGTGTTATCTTGTGGGAAATGTCTATTCATGTAAGTAAGAACTAAATCTAATCAAGGCCAATTGAGGTTAAGGTAGTCATAGAAATAAGCCTCAGGACTTGATTCCAAAATCCCACTGATGACCTAAATATTTTTCCAGTAGCTGTGGAAGCCTGAGATGACACTTCTCTTTCCCTGGCTTGGGTGAGTTTGCAAGTCTGCAGGGAGAGCAAGCCCGGCTGTGCCTGACACAGGCCCCAGGTGGGGGAGAGGCACCTCTAACCTCCGTGCAGGCTTGGTTTCCAAGAGGCTCGCAACTTCTCTTCTTGCCAAAACTTCCATGGGTTAGATGTGCAAGTATAGGAGGCATTTCAAGGTCTTCAGAAGACCAGATGTGTGAAGCTTTGTGTCTTTAGACTGGCTATGTCACAGGGAGTTTCTGCTCATTTGTTTGCTTGTCTTAAATATTTCATTATTTATTTGAGAGAAAGAGAAGGAGGGAGAGAGAGAACAGAGGAAGAAGCAGAAAGAGAGAGAGAGAGAGAGAATGAGTGTGTCAGGGCCTCCAGCCATTGAAAACAAGCCTCAGACTCATGTGCCACCTTGTGCATCTGATTTACATGGGCACTGGGGAATCAAATCTGGATCCTTAGGCTTCACAGGCAAGTGCCTTAACCACTAAGCCATCTCTCCAGCCCTCGTTTGTTTGTTTTTGCTGTGCATGTATGTGTGGGAGTATGGGCATGTACATGCCATGATGTACATGTAGCAGTCAAGGACACCTTCCGGTGTCGGTCCTCGCGTACTTTTGAAGCAGGGTCACTCATTTTCATTGTTCTTTGCTGCACTCACCAGGCTAGCTGGACCAACGGACTCTCTTATCTCTGCCTCACTTCTGGTCATAGATGTGCTCGCACAACATTTGCTAGCTTCACAGCATCTGGCTTTTTATGTGGGCCCTGGGAATCCAAACTAAGGTGCTGATGTTTCCACAGCAAGCACTTTATCCACTGAGCTCTCCTCAGCCCTCAAAGTGAGCTTTTTAATGGTGTCTTGGTACTATATTACAAAATCTACTATCATTTAAATATAACTAAATATAAAAGTTGGAGCTCCAGTGGCATAATCAGTTACTTATAAAAGTTACCAGGCTGGGGAGATTTCTCAATGGTTAAAGGTGCTTTCTTGCAAAGCCTGATGGCCCAGGCTCAATTCCCCAGTACACATGCAAAGCCAGATGCCCAAAATGGTACATGCATCCAGAACTTGTTTGCAGAGGCAAGAGGTCCTGTGGTACCAATATGCTCTCTATCTTCCTCTCTCAAATTAATAAATAAAACTTTAAAAATAAAGAAATATGCTAGACACATTTTGTGCATATTTAATTAAAGGTCACAGAGCACATGCGGGGAAATGGTGACCAGGAACCTCTGGGCATGCTTAGTTGTGTCATGAAGTTTTAGCTGAGAACAAGGAAAGGACTTTGAAGATATGTTCCCTCTGTTAGGTATTTGCCTCTCAAGGTGATGACTCATTAGTGCTAACAAAACTGCTTGTGAATACCCTGAACATGGAGAGATTCTAGAATCAACTGTGTGCCAAGGAACAGCCTCTTAAAGGGAAAACCCAGAGCATGTGCATAGTAAGTCAGATGGGAAGGAGGTAACATTACATGTGGCTGACCTCACATATCCCTCTCCTAGGACTGTCACTGTGATGGAAACGAGAATGCATCAGTCATGGACTTAGCTGAATGTCATCAAGGAGTCAATGCAATTTTCCCCTGTCTTTTACTGTATGAGAACCTTGAACCTCAAACAGCAACCATTCCTTTGTATAGCAACCCTTGCTTAAGATCAGAGAATCTGAGACCCTCTAGACCCTGGTCTTGAAATAATCTCTGGTGAACAAACCTAAGGCAGTCATCTTAGGCCACTTAGCCATCTTGACATCCTCCAAGAGCTATAAGAGAATAAAGATTAACACAGAGCAGTAACTGTGAGCCTGAGGGCATGATTCCAGTAAAGACATCTGATATTAGTCTTGCCCTGGTGTTTGGTCTCACTCTTATCTGGTGCTCTCTGTGCTATCTGCACAAATCTGCTTTTGTAAGTCATGCTTTCTTGCTCCTGCAAAAGATAATGGGGGGGGGGAGGAATTGACTGAAGATTGAGGGGTATGTCATTGTAAAGGGATATGGTTTTGGCCTTTAAAAACTCACTGTAGAGATAGGATAGGGCTGGTCTCTTCCTCAGCATCCAACTGTGGAGAGACAGACCCCAGTTGGCTGAATAAAAACTCTACTTTTAAAAGTTTTATTCAGGTGGTCTTCTGTTCATTTCTGGTCTGGGACTTGCCACAGTCTCTGTACACAAAGAAGTGTGGCTTTGGGACAGCATGGCACCTTGGGATGGGAGCTGGAAAGGAGGAGAACAGGCATGCTTGTCAGTCCCCCAGGGCCTGAGCTCTGGCCCCAGAGGACAATGTCACCCTTGTCTGTGCCTTTGCTCAAGGTTTGCATTCCCGAAACCCACCGCCAGCATAAGACCCACGTGGGAGACCATTTTGCCGAGCGCTGCCGCATCACTTCCTCGTCGCTCCAGACAGCATCACTTCAACACTTTCCGAGCAGCAGCAGGGATTAGAGAAGTACACCAAAGGGAAGGGGACAAAGTGAACGACTGTCCACTCATGCCTTGCCATGCGACTTTGATCTCAACACTAGTTCTATGGCTGCTTTGGCTCTTTCCCATCCAATCCCAAGTCGGCCTCCAGAGAGGCGTCTGTCTCCTTCTTGGTCTCTTCAACTGCCACCTGAGCCCACCAGGAGTTGGCCAGCAAGTGTGTGTGTGGCATTCCATACTGGGAGAAACTTGGGGAACATGCTGGAAACCAGCTGAGCACAGGTTAATTCTGCTCTCAACCTCACAGCTTCCGAGCAGGCTGCCCAACACTCCTCTTAAATATTTGTGACAGTGCAGAAGTTAAAATCTACAACTCTGTAAAGTAAGTCTGGCAGGCAATACTTTGCTAGAGTCTGGCAGGCATTGCCACAAATTCAGAAGCCAGTATTTCTCCACTTGGAAAAAATGAGATCCCCAAAGGAGATCTTTTGCACACGTCTCCCAGACATGTTTTTTTTCTGATTTGCAACTAAGTAGGCAATACAAGCCAAGAAACAGGGGCATGGGTTGAGCTATAAAAACACAAGGGTAGAGTTGGGGCAAAACACAATAGGTACATTAACCAGTGCAAAGGAAGACAAAGTGGCCCCTGCTTCCTCCTAGGAGAGCCGACAGCCAGGTTCAGGACTGTGAGCGCCACAGCTTGCTCCCCGGGCTGATGGACCTCAGCACTCCTCACCTGCTCCCATCACTGTCACCCAAACATTCCCTCCACACCCTACCAGGCAGGCAGGTGGATGTACTGACTTCCTAGATGCTCTAAACACCTGGCCAGAAGCAGCTAAAGGGCAGAAAGGTTTATTTTGGCTAAGAGCTTTAAGGCACAGTGGGAGACAGCACCATGCCCACCAGGTGGGGAAGGCACAGTGGGAGGCAGTTCTATAATGACAATAGTGTGCAGACACAGTATGCTCACCCTCTGTCAGCTTGGTGGAACAGGAGGAAGAGCGGACAATAAGTTGATCTGGCCTATAAAACTATAAGCCTCGCCCCCAGTAACCTACTGCCCCTGGTAAGGCCCCTCCTCCTAAACATTCTATAGCTACCAAGCCTGTACCACCAGTTGGGGGCTAAGAGTTCAAACACATGTGCCTGTGGGTGACCTTTCTCATTCAAGCCACAACATGCTGTCAGTAGGTGGTGAATGTCCCTTTGGAGCTATAGTGTTCATGTTGGTACTGCTACACACAGCAAAGTTACTGGGCAAAAGACTTGCTGGGTTGAACAGATAATTCACCCAATAACCAAAGCTCATGCAGATGGGCCCCTTGGTGCCTCAGGCAATGGTATAGGAGCAGCTGAAGAGTGGTTGTCACCAGAGGACCAGGAAACGGTCTAAGGTGCGAGTGTGGCATGAGACAGTAGAGAGGAGCAGAAACTGCTCAGTTGCCACAGGTGACAGAAACATGGTGAATGATAATCCATTCTAGAATAAATTAGGAGAGATGCAGATGCAGTAAGTGTGGGAGCTCACAGGAAGGAGCATTTGCCTCAGGAGCCTTAGAGAGCATGATGGATAAACCTGAGATGCAAGATTACAGAAACTGGAACCAAAGCATCATGAAGTTGGAAGAGACTAATATAAAGTTGGACGAGGAAATCCTCTCCTTTCCCCAGGAAGCAGAGGAACGTGGCTGTGAGCATGTTCCCTAGGCTACTGGTGAACTAAGCTTGGTCCTGCTGAGGCAGGAGCCCCTTCCCTTCAGAAACCTTTAGGAGAGGAACCCCGCTTTGTTCATGGGACTGAAGCCTCTGTTCAGAATCCCGTCACACTGTCTGTGCATTGGCCTTAGTGACCCTCACTGATACGCCTGTCAGCCTCAAGGAGAACTGACTCCATGTCCCTCTCTCTGACTCTACAGCAGCATAAGAATAGACTTGACTCATTCAGAATCATGTCTCCTCCAGTCCCCAAGGTCTACAAGAGTTGGGCCCACAGCCCTTTCACCCAGTGGTTCTCTTTCCTGACAGAATTCCTATGTCCTTTAAGGACACAGATTTGGGACAGACCAACCCCACCATATTGACCTGTGGTTGAAGGTTCATTAGGACTCACATCCTACTAACTAGTGCTTATCCATATGAGCTGAAGTTCTTTGAACATCTACTTTATCATTATTAATGAAGCTTGGGGATGTGAATTGGGGGCTAAAGGTTGGACACTGCCCAGGAGTGCTGCTGCCCAGAGCATGAAGACGTGCTTCCCCACTCCTCCTATTACATACCATGCAGACCCTGACAGCACATATATCGTAAATGAAACAAATGCTGGAGATGTCATGACAGTGCATGGAACTGATGTTACTGCTCAGAGCAGGAAGACATGCTTCCCCACTCCTATGACATACCATGCAGACCCAGACAGTATTCTGACATGAGCAGATTCTGAAGGGAGGAGAGAAGGCAGACCAGAGAAGGGTGAGGGATACAAGAAAATTCAGTGATGACTTCCCAACAGGCCATTTTTTTTTTTTTTTTTTGTCTGACATCCTACCTAGGCAACAGAATCCAGCAATGGATGTAGCCAGAAAAGGTCTGACAGAAGCTTGCTCTTGACAGCCAAAGAACCATGACCAGGATACACTGGTTAGAAAGAAGAGTTTGAACCAGGGTCATTCAGCTGCAGTCAAACCCAACATGGGCTTAAAAGGGGAGTGACCGGCCCTATTTACAATGATTGACTGTCAACATGACAACTTCAAAGGTCCAACAAAACAAATGAGACTGTCAATTAGCATGTGTGCTCTTCAAGGTCTCAGGATAAAATGTAAACATATGAGGAAACTAACAATGAACACACAGACAGCAAAATTTAAAGTGCAATACCACTTCCTATAATCTAACAAGGTTGATGGTTAGTGGCCGCCTAAGAGAACACATAGAAGACTCGGGTGCTCTGAAGCAGACAGTGTGATGAACACATTGAGGAAGGTGTGAGTGGATGGAGAGCTACACCATGTTCATGCCTTAGAAAATGCAACACGCAGAAGATGACCATGGTACTTAAATTAATGTGGAATTCATTCAATTAATGCTAAAAAAAAAAACTCAGTGAAAACTTACAGATAAACAGTATTCCAAAATGTATCTAAAAGGCAGTGAGAGAGTAAAGGGAAAGACAGGTGGTGAAACTAGAACAGCCAGGACGATGTTGGGAGAGAGCGATGAAGTTTGGCAGATGGTGCTGCCCAATCTCAAGATGTTTCACGATAAGGGTGAGGGAGTCTGTGTGGCGCTGACAAGCAGACGTGACGGACACTCAGAGCAACTGGAGAGAACAAAGACCCTCACAGTAGACTCACAAACAGATCAAGGAAATGGACAGCAGGTGGGTCCAAGAAAGGAAGAGACACTAAAATGTTAATGCTGTATTAGGGTAGTTTCTGGTGGGTCTCTAAGCCCGAGCGAGAGGCTCAGGTCTGGGGAAGGAAAGGGTCAGCACCCCACGAGGGACTGAGACTTCAGCACAGAAGCCAGAGACCAAGCTCCAGAAACTTACAGAACAGCAGAACACCTGGCCTTCTCTAAGTTTCTGGAAAAGGTGGAAAGTTCCATGCCCTGCCCCGTGACTCAGTCTCTAGGCTAAGAATCATGAAGGCCATGAGAGTGGTTAATAAAGATGGTGTCTGCTCCTTCCAGGCCTCTAAGCGGGAGGCGCTGCCCTACACTCCCTTACTCTGAGAACCCAAGGCCATAGCTCATGGGCTTTGGGTTTCCCTGGCAATAGGAGCAGTCTTGTTTTCCAGTTCCTTCCACCTTGGTCCTGGGCTGCTCATGGCAGCCAGGGGAGCAGATTTACAGAGACCCACTATAGGTGAGCAGTCTTTGGAGCAGCCCACCAAAGTCCATTCTAATAATAGACCTTTGGAAAAGCTACAAAGACAGTTCAAAGAAGAAAAAATAACCTTTTAACCAATGGTGCTGGGATAGTATCTAGGAAAAGAAGGAAGAAACTCTAATAATTCTCACATTTTATTAAAACATTAACTGAAATGTAAGCCATTACACTAGAAAATAGAAGAAAACCTTCAGAATCTACAGCATGGTGGATCCTCACTCTCAACATCAAACACAAGCACAGAGGAAGAAGGATGGCAGGGCATACCAACACCAAAGCAGCTTTCTTTTTCCTTGCTAAAATTCCCTGTTAAGATGAAGAGCAGCTACAGGGAAAATGAGTGTTGACCACATCACAGACTAAGGATCAGTAATAAAACACACAATGAACTTTCAAGATTGAAAAGTGATGAAAAACAGAGGCAAGATGTTGGAATCAGAAGCCCTTTACCCTGGTTCCCCCTTGGAGATAGACACAAATATGGCAGGGTGTGGGCCAGGTTGGCTTTTGCAAGACTTGAAGAATGCAGCGACGAGGTTGCAGTGCCCGGATGCTCACAAAGCCCAGGAAGGAACTCATTGAGCTGGGTTCACAAAGCACTGCGAGCCCAGACCCTCACCTACCCTGCACTCAGCCACCCACCTGTCACCTCCAGGTCCCCTTCATTAGTCCTCCCAACAGAAGAAAAGACGAGTGGAATACGCGTGCGGTTTCTGGGCTTTGGTGGGCTGCTCAAGGTACCTGTTCTGTCTCACCTGAAACTGGAGGGCTGATCTACATCATTGGGATGTCAGGGTGGAGCCACTGGGAACAAAGAAAAAATAATTCTGGTTACAATTCCAGAGACTGCAGTACCGCAGAGAGACACCAGGGGGAGAAAGAGATTATGGGATCTTGCGAAGAGCCAGGGCAGTTCTCTAAAGAGATTGCATACACATTCCGGGAGAAGCTCCAGAATCCAGTTTTGTTGCTGATGGTTTTAGCCTTCTCTAAAGACAGCGTGAAAGGCACAGACTGGTGTTCAAATCTCGAGACATCACAGAGGACATGAAGGAGAGAGGGTAACCCAATCACAAGAACAAAACAAACCTCCAGAAATTGATCCTGAAGAATTGAGATCTACCAGTCACCTGACAAAGAATTTAAGATAAGTAAAAAGAAGAAGACACACAAGAGGAAAGAGAACAGTCATGGAGGCAGAAACCATGAAAAAGACCCAAGCGGAAATCAGGTGGTAGAGGGGGCCTGGAGAGATAGCTCAGAGAGTTAAAGGCACTTGCTTGCAAAGCCTGATGACTGGGTTCGATTCCCCAGAACCAACTTAAAGCCAGATGTACGGAATGGCACATGCATCTGGAGTTCATTGGAAGAAACAAGAGACTCTGGCATCCCCATACTCCCTCTCTCTCTCATAAATAAATATTAAAAATAACATATAGGAGAGCCAGAAGCAGGAGAGATGGGGCAGGAGCAGAAGGAGTTGACAAGTCTAGAGTAGGTTATTTGTTATTCTCAACTCAGAGGAGAAAAATTTTTTTTTAAAAAAGAATGGAAAGTGAGGTGAGTATAAGGGACTATGGGAGTATGAGGCTAACAGCAGACGCATTGGGAAGTCACCGAAAGGGACAGAGAAAGGAGTAGAGACTATTTGAAAAAAATAACAGCTAAACATGCCAGAAAGACATCTGTACACCCGTGCCTGTGGCCCTTCTGTGGGCAGAGTTGTGATGTTCACGTTCTGCCCCCTCGGAACAAGGAGCTCTCAAGAGTCTTATCCAGTAAGAAGGTAGAGGCCCTCTCCGTGTCATATCGGTGTCAGGGTTTTTAACTCAGATTGCAGTGTGGTTTGAAGTCACAGTATTCCTGGGTTAGATGTAGAAGAAGTGTGTCCTCAAATAGAATCCTCAAAGTAGGCTGTCACTCTGATCCCTGCCAGGTGATAGCTGAAAAGAAGCAGCTAAGAATCTAAGACTGCACAGGACCTGCTCCAAGGTGGCCTACAGTGTCGTTTTGATCCCTTTCTTGATTCAAAACAAAACAAATTTAAAAAAAAATCCTTTTCTGTATAAGCTAGTCACTAAAATCCCCACAGGAAGACATCATAGTCCAGCTACAGCTTCCTGAGGAGAGTGGGGTGGGAAGAGGAACAATAACTAAGAAAGAACAATGCCATGTCAGGATAACATGAACAGCAAACTCCTGCCGGACTCCAGTCAAGCTACACTACTGACTTCACCTTGAGATGTCCACAGACATCACAAAGCAACAAGGCCTTCAAATGGCATCCTGCTAGAGCCTCTGTATTACTTACTTGTCTTGTTGCTATGGCCAAATGCCTACAAGTAGCAACTAAATGAAGGAAGGATTTATTCTGGTTTACAGTGGACAGGATGCAGTCCATCGATGGTGGGGAAGGCCTGGTGGCAGGAGTGTGAGGCAGCTGATCACACTGCTTCTGCAATCAGGAAGCAGAGAGAGGTGGGCACTGGTTCTTATGTCATTTTCTCCTTTTATCAGTCAGGGACCCCATGCATGAAGTGGTGCCACCCACAGTTACAGTGGGTCTCCCCTCAGAAACTAACATCATCTAGAAATTCCTTCAACTGACATGCTCAGAGCTTTATTTCCATGGTGAGGCTAAAACCCAGCAGGTTGATGGTGAAGATACACAGTCACAGTCTCTAAACCTGTCAGCACTGAAGTGTGGTGTTGATAGCGCATTCAACTACTTCCGACGCTTTCCAGATGTTACCCACCTCATCCCTCAATCTTGCTTCTCACCAGAATTGAGAAGCACACATCATGGTGCCTCCACATCCCCACAGGGTCAGGGATTCTCCTCTGCCCAGAGGGTGTCTACGTGAGCAAAACAGCATTTGTTGGGAGTTTATTACCCACAAATGAGGCTTGGGTGTGAAAGGTGCTGGCTATGAGATTCCATCCCTACACTATGCCAGAAAGGAAGTGATCTGCTAAGCCTTTCATGAATAAATGCCCTTTCTGCTTCCTCCAGTTAGAGCAGATGACAAAACAGACACTCCGGATGTCTGTTCACTCTGGCAGCAAAGAGAAGAGGAGAGGGAGTGTCTCAGGACAGAACAACCTTTCCCTGTCCTCTGACATCTTCCTTACTTTGCTAAGGGCACAGGCTGACCTGTGAGACATGTGCTGGACACACTTGCAAAAATGAACATGAGAGCCAGGGAGATGGCTCAGCAGGTAAGTGCTCCTTGCACAAGCATGAGGGCCCGAGGGGGCCTGAGTATGATCCCAGCAGCTGCATGAACAAATGGGCATGGCCATGCATGCCTGTAACCCTAGTCCATTGCAGAACAGAGCCTGGTGAATCCTGGGGCTCACTGGTCAGCCAGCCTGTCTGAAAATGGCAGCTCTGGGTTCCGTGAGAGACTGTCTCAAGGATTTGAGGATGGGGAAGAGTGATAGAAGACTCCCTGTGCTCTCCTCTGGCCTCTGCACATATGCACATAAGGTGCATGCATCTGTACACACACTATACCATACAGACACCTGCAGAAAAGAATGATCATGGGTCTCTCTCGTGGAAGACACTGAAAGGCACAGGGCAGATGTACAGTGCTTTCATTGTAAACTACTTTAATCTCTCCATTGGGCTGCATATCTTTTTGTACATATCTGATAATGCCTGCAATTTGTAAATATGTGAGTTTTTTGACACCTCATCTGTCCTGAAAATGGCAAGCACTCTCCTAGTCAGTGGGATAAAGAGAAGCCCTTCAAAGCATCCTGTGAACGTGGAGAGGGTCTGGGGGTCAGCTCTTGTCTCAGCGGGGGGCACTGAGGATTGTGGAAGGCAGCTCCCTCCTGCTCCACAGTCTTCTCTCTCAGGGGTGCAGCTGTGCCTTTAAAACTGATGCTCTCACAGTCTTCCGAAGCACTCATCAGTGCGAAATCCTGCGTTACTCCTGGGCTAAAGACTCATTTTAACTAGAGAGAGCTATGGAGTTCATATTTTTATTATTTTATTTTATCTTATCTTTGTGGGGGGTGTGGGGAGTTATAGGACAATCTTGGATATTGGTCCTTGCTTTGCACCTTATTTGAGGCAATGTCTCTTGTTCTCTGCTGCATATGCCTGTCTAGCTAGTCCACAAGCTTCCAAGAATTCTATCTGCCCCCATTGTCACCTCAGGAAGTCTGGGATTACAGGTATAAACCACTACCTCTGGCTCTTTGTGGGTTCTAGACATCCATCTCAGGTCCCCACACTTATACAACAAGCATTTTACCCGCTGAGTCATCTCCCCGGTGCCCTATTTTATTTCACTTAGCTGAGACAACTAAGATTGAGGGGCATCTGTTTAGGTGCTTAATGAGGAAGGGTTATTAGGCAAAAGGGAGGAAGAAAATAGACATTTAAGTTAATGATAGAAACAATTCCCTGTTTCTTCTGTGTGCAAGTTTCCTCATGATAGCACATGCTTTATATGCCTTTCTGTGTAATTTCCCATTAAAGGCTTGCTCCCTGCACACGCTCTGTTTAGTCAGCAAAGCATAACCGCATGACCTTTTCTATAAAATAGCAGGCAATGAAATGAGTCTACTGAGATCATTAACATGCTATTTCTATATTGAACACGTTGTGTAATTTATATAAGCTTTGATAAGAAAACACTTTGGGACAGCCTCTGTCTCAGTCTCCTCACACCCCAGCGCCTGCATCTCCCCAAGGAAGAGACTTCTGAAGGCTCGAGGTATCAGAACGTGTGAAGGGTAGGTCCTTTGTTCCTATGAAGACTTAAAGCGCCTGCCTCCAGTTCCACTAATACCCCAACACAATCAATGGTTCTTTTCTTTATGATTTCAGCAGTCTCGTTGCCAGTCAGCCCTTTGAATTAAGAAAGCCGGTTTACCATTGTGCATTCAAACGAGCTGGCAGATGGCAATTAATCCGGATCTGCTCGCGCAATAAAGGAAAGGGAATAGTAAACAAAAGAGGATGTTTAGTCAGAAATAAAAATGTTTTAAGGAAAGGTCCCAGCAGGTGCATGGAAACATGAGCCCACAGGAAAGCTTGGCACACACGAGCATTTTACAGAAGGACATGGGATTCTGAGCCATACAGGACACCATAGCTTTTTCCTGTTCCAGCTTTAAACTCTATCTGAGAGGGTGCAGGGGAAACTGGTCCATGGGCACTGATCTAGTTTGGTCTGGAATGTCCCCCCAGGTTCCATGTATGGAAGGTGTGGTTCCCAGTGCATGGCATTGTTAAGAGGTGGTGAGTCTTTTAGCAGGTAGGGCCTAGTGGGAGGAAATTAGGTCAGTGGGGAAAGGGCATTGAAGTTATTGGGATCTCTCTCTCTCTCTCTCTCTCTCTCTCTCTCTCTCTCTCTCTCCCCAAAGCTCCCATGAAGTGAGCAGGCCTTCTGCACCATGCACCCCAGCCACGGTCCTACCTCAGCTGCTAAGCTTAATCCTAACCCTGTGCTCACTGAACACTGAGAAGAGCCAATGGCAGAAAGGCTCCCCATGCAGGCAAGGAAGTCAACGCAAGGACTTACATGGGGAGTGGAGTTTTACTTGCAATATAAATTTGGCTCCATAAAAATCCCAGTAACAGCCCTGATTTGTCTCTGTACTAGTTTCTTTCCTCATTGCTGTAAACAAACACCTGACAAGAAGCAGCTTACGGGAGGAAGAAGGCTTACAGTTGGCGGTTGCAGCGTGTCGTGGCAGAGAAGGCATGGCAGCAGGAATGTGAGGCAGCTTGCAGAGAGAGATGGATGCTAATGCCCAGCTCACTTTAACCTTTTGATTCAGCCTGGGCTCTCAGCCCATGGATTAACCTAACGTAGAAAATCTCTCACAAGCATGCCCAGAGTCATGTTTCCATGGTGATTCCAAACCCCATCAAGTGGCCAGTTGAGATCAGCTAACACTAAAATGTGGTATTTGTAGCATATTCAGCTCAAGTCTGAAGCAAGTTTGCGTGGTGATGAGAGTTACAGAATACTGTCCTCTAGTCATGACATGTCCACTATCATTTTGAAATGAAAGCAGCTACAGATACCCAAAGGGAGCCTGGATAGAAATAGACTTCGCAGGAAAAGTCACGCAACAGTGGGATTGGAGGGGTGCCAAGTGAGTCATGGGCTGGGAGATATCTAGGTTGTTGGAGAGCTGGGCATGTCTAAGGTAGGGTGGGATCAGTTGAGATGTTCAGGGATGTGCTACATCCTCTGAGACTTGGAATTTGATTTTCTACCTAAATAAACATTAAGTCATACACATGGTTTCAAGTTCTATTTTTCCATAGAGGCATCTCTGATGCAGGATGTAATTGGATTTACCCATCATTACAAAAATTCACTGGGGACGTAATCTGATACACATGTGTGTATAACAGGTTTTCTGTTTGCCCTTAAGATCCAGGGGAGGAAACAGACAGGAAGAAAGGAGGTGAGGTTCTGTATAAAAATTGTCAAGCAAGGGATTCGGCTTTGGGCCAGGCCTCCTCCCCTGTCATGAGATGACTCATGGAAGAGAACCTTTATCTAAGTTCTGGCTATTCTGGGGAGTGACTCCTCCACTCATAATGTCTTTCCTTCCCCTGTGGATCCCAGCATGAGAATCTCTTTCCCATTGGCCAAGCACACTCAGCCCACTCCCCACCCAGGGGCAGACAGTAGAACTAAGATGTGTGCATGGGACAGTTAGTGTGTCATTCAAGAAGTGGTGTATATTCAGCCCACACCCCATCTAAGAGCAGGCAGTCGAAGTAAGATGTATGGATGAAGTGATTAGTGTGACATTCAAGAAGTGATGTCCAGCCTTAATCTCAGCACTCGGGAGGCAGAGGTAGGAGGATCACCTTGAGTTCGAGGCTACCCTGAGACTCCATAGTGAATTCCAGGTTAGCCTGGAGTAGAGTGAGACCCTACCTCAAAAAAAAAACAAAAAAAAAAAAAAAAAAGAAGAAGAAGTGATGTCCAGCGCTGGGCACGGAGGTACACCTGTTATCCCAGCATGTGAAAGGCAGACTCGAGGATCCCTAGTGCTTGCTGACTAATGAGTCCAACTTCACTGAGACACCCTCTGTCACGAAAACAAGGTGGAAAATGACTAAGGAAGATTCTCAACGCTCACCTCTGGCTTCTTCATGCATGTTCACAAAGATGCAAGTGTAGCTTCACACACATGAACATACACATGCACATATGCACAACTAGTCCTATAGCCAGACACTTAAGAGGCTAAGGCTGGAGAGCCATGAGTTCAAGGCCAGCTTGGGCTACATAGTGAGTTGAGGTCACTTGGGCTGTATTAGAAGACACTATAAAACAAACAAAAGAAATCACTGTCCTATGGAAGAAACAGGAAGCACGTGAGGTGCCGCAGTGGCCCATGGACACAGCCATGGTCAACACAAGGGGCAGGAGGAACACAGAGGTAGAAAGGGACTTCAGCCTGTGGGAGGGTCCCCAGCTCTCATCTATGGCTTGAACCCTCACTCTGCTTTGTGAAGAGTCAGAAAGCAAAGATTGACCTGGTGTGTTGAGCCCAAGGGAATGGAGAAGAGTAGTACCCTAGACCAAAAGAACCATGGGCCTGTCCTCAGGGAGGCTGCCAGACAGGGCAGCAAGACCAGAGGGACATTGTCTATGAAGCACTTGCCTCCAAGACAAGACTGACCAGGTTTTATTACTGGTGAAGGGGCTCAACTAGTCCAGGAGTCACCAGGAATTGCTGGCTACCTGCTTGCCAGGGCACTGTGGCCAGGTCATAGTCCAGCTCAGCACAGGGTCTTCAGTGGGACACCAAGTGACAAAGACTACAGAGATAAATGAGTCAGGATCCTGCCCAACAGCCTTGTCTCCTGGGCAGATGTGGAGCCCAGGATGGTAGAAGAGACACTATATATCGGCAGCTTTGTGATGACAGATATACCTCAGTGGCAAGGCTTACAGAACACCAACTTAGGGGATCGTTATTTATCAGGAAGATTTCAGGCATACTTCTCAGCAGTGAATTTGGCCAAAACCAAACATCATGTATATTAAATAATTTATAGTGTGTATTTTTATGGAAATGATACTCACAAACTTGTACATCTCAGAGGAAAGAGTTTATATAAGTAAGCATTGGGCACCAAACAATATCTGGAGCTGAGTAGATTTATAGGGCAATGTGAACTAAGGTTTCCAAGGCCCCATGGGCTTGCACAGAACACCAGATACAACCTGATAAGATGCACAGGCAATTGGATCACAGGGAGAGTTGCACACTGTCCTCAGGCACCTGGGCCTTAGAAACTCTTTGGAGACAAAGCTAGAATAGACATGCACCCAAAACAAATCACTTAGACTTCATCTTCCACAGTGGCTTGGGTTTGTGGAAATTGACATATTCAAATCCAGACACAGCTGCTCCAAGGCTTCCAGAAGAACGTGGATCTAAGTGTTCAAGTTCACTGTCTGCTGGTAACCCAAGGAGGGAGCTGATAAGAGGCTTGACTTTAGTGAAAATAGCATTCACAGGCCAGATGATAGGTCAGTTGGTAAAGCACGTGACTCTCACACACATACAAAGAAATGAAGGCAGCATTTGCTTTAGCCACTGACCCTCAAGAGTGGGTAATAGAAAAGTAAATTAGAGGGAAATTATGTACCTGGTGACATGATTTTTCCATGAGTTGCCTCTTCAGGCTTTCTGACCTAATTACCTATCCTCAAGGCCCTGATGCATTCACTCACCACGGAATTTTTATTGCTGAAATCCTAGTCTCACAAATATGCTCTGATGTGCCCTCAGGCAAAGAGGTGACTGTATTATCTGTGCTCAGAAACAAACACTAGTGGGTGTTGTCAGCTGTGAGAAGTGCCTGCTTCTGACTGCAATCAAGTGGGTGACCACCTGTCTTTCTCTCTCTCTCTCCTTTTTCTTTCTTTCTTTCTTTCTTTCTTTCTTTCTTTCTTTCTTCCTTCCTTCCTTCCTTTCTTTCTTCCCTTCTTCCTTTCTTCTTCCTCTCATTGCACCCCAGCCATGATGTGAGGAGCTCCGTCACACACTCCCACCATTGTGTGCTGACTACATGCTCAAAAGCAACTGGGCCAACCAACAATGTCTTAAGTGCCAAAACCATGAGCCAAAATAAACCTTTCCTCTCTAAAAGCTGATTATTTCAGGTGTTTTTGTCTCTGTATTAGTCAACGTCTCATTGCTGGGATAAAATACCTGACAAAAATCAGTTTAGAAGAGGAAGTATTTATTTCATCTTACAGTTCTAGGTTATAGTCTAGTATGATGGGAAGGGCCAAGGCAGGAGTTTGAGGCAGCTGGTCACATTCAACAGAGAGTGATGAGTGATGAATACTTGTCAGTTCTTCTTCTTCTTCTTTTTTTTTTTTTTTTTTTTTTTTTTTTTTTTTTTTTTTTTTTTGAGGCAAAGATGGAAGCTTTTATTCAGCAAAACATGAGCTGCCAGAACTGACTCTCAAGAGTGGAGCAGTCAACTTGGGATTACGGATAGTGGGATATATAGAGCTCTTCAGTTGGGGGAAAGTGAGGAAGGGTGGAATAAAGAAAAGGTTTCTTTAGGGGAGATCTAAGATAACTCCAGATGGGTGCACCCCCTTGTGCGCCTGGCTAATGTGGGTCCTGGGGAATCGAGCCTTGAACCAGGGTCCTTAGGCTTCACAGGCAAACGCTTAACCACTAAGCCATCTCTCCAACCCATTTTACTTATATTTAAATAGTTAAATTAAATATTGTTGTATTTAAATGTCTTAGGTATGTTTAAAAATTGTTTTACAACAAGAATAGAACTGGAGGTAGAAGTTAAGGAATAACAATTGGGAGAAAAAGGGCCAAGGAAGATGGCTCAGTGCATAAGGTGCATGCCATGCAAAGTGTGAGTCCCTGTGTTTGGAACCCCACCACCCACCTAAAGGTAAAGGTTGTACTGGGAGTGTCTGTCATCACATTGCACTTATGGTGAGAAGAGAGACAGAGACAGGAGACACATCCTGAAGTTCCTGGGCCAGCTATTCTCCAAGTGCAGAAGTGAACAAGGCAGAAGGTGAAGCTTCTCCAAAAGACAGCAGGCAGGTGAGGATAACCTGAAACAAGGCAGGGGGTGAGGATCACCTCAAACAAGGTAGAAGGTGAGGATCACCTCACACAGAGCAGAAGGTGAGGATTACCTCACACAGAGCAGAAGGTGAGGATCACCTCAAACAAGGCAGAAGGTGAGGATCACCTCACACAGAGCAGAAGGTGAGGATGACCTCACACAGAGCAGAAGGTGAGGATCACCTCAAACAGAGCAGAAGTTGAGGATGACCTCAAACAAGGCAGAAGGTGAGGATCACCTCACACAGAGCAGAAGGTGAGGATCACCTCAAAGAGAGCAGAAGGTGAGGATCACCTCACACAGAGCAGAAGGTGAGGGTTACCTCAAACTAGGCAGAAGGTGAGGATCTCCTCAAACAAGGCATAAGGTGAGAATCACCTCAAACAAGGTAGAAGATGAGGATCACCCCAAGCAAGGCAGAAGGTGAGGAGCAACTCACATGATGCAGAAGGTGAGGGTCACCTCAAACAAGGCAAAAGGTGATGATCACCTCAAACAAGACAGAAGGTGAGGAATCACCTCAAAAGAGGTGAAGTGGAGGATACCTCAAATAAGGCAGACAGGTGAGGACACCTCACACGGAGCAGGAAGCGTGAGGATCACTCAAACAAGGCAGAATGGTAACGATCACCTCAACAAGGCAGAAGGTGGGGATTCACCTCAAACAGAGCAGTTAAGGATTACCTCAACAAGGTAGAAGGTGAGGATCACCTCACACAGAGCAGAAGGTGAGGATCACCTCACACGATGCAGAAGGTGAGGGTCACCTCAAACAAGGCAAAAGGTGATGATCACCTCAAACAAGACAGAAGGTGAGGATCACCTCAAACAGAGAAGAAGTTAAGGATTACCTCAACAAGGCAGAAGGTGAGGATCACCTCAAACAAGGTAGAAGGTGGGGATCTCCTCAAACAGAGCAGAAGTTGAGGATCACCTCACACAGAGCAGAAGGTGAGGATCACCTCACACAGAGCAGAAGGTGAGGATCACCTCACACAGAGCAGAAGTTGAGGATCACCTCAAACAGAGAAGAAGTTAAGGATTACCTCAACAAGGTAGAAGGTGGGGATCTCCTCAAACAAAGCAGAAGGTGAGTATCACCACAAACAAGGCAGAAGGTGGGGATCACCTCAAACAGAGAAGAAGTTGAGGATTACCTCAACAAGGTAGAAGGTGAGGATCACCTCAAACAGAGAAGAAGTTAAGGATTACCTCAACAAGGCAGAAGGTGAGGATCACCTCACACAGAGCAGAAGGTGAGGATCACCTCAAACAGAGCAGAAGTTGAGGATCACCTCAAACAGAGCAGAAGTTGAGGATCACCTCAAACAGAGCAGAAGTTGAGGATCACCTCAACAAGGTAGAAGGTGGGGATCTCCTCAAACAGAGCAGAAGTTGAGTATCACCTCAAACAAGGCAGAAGGTGAGGATCACCTCAAACAGAGAAGAAGTTGAGGATTACCTCAACAAGGCAGAAGGTGAGGATCACCTCAAACAAGGCAGAAGGTGAGGATCACCTCAAACAGAGAAGAAGTTAAGGATTACCTCAACAAGGTAGAAGGTGAGGATCACCTCAAACAAGGCAAAAGGTGATGATCACCTCAAACAGAGAAGAAGTTGAGGATTACCTCAAACAAGGCAGAAGGTGAGGATGACCTCACATAGAGCAGAAGGTGAGGATCACCTCAAACAAAGTAGAAGGTGAGGATCACCTCAAACAAGGCAGAAGGTGAGGATCACCTCACACGGAGCAGAAGGTGAGGATCACCTCAAACAAGGCAAAAGGTGATGATCACCTCAAACAAGGCAGAAGGTGGGGATCACCTCAAACAGAGAAGAAGTTGAGGATTACCTCAACAAGGCAGAAGGTGAGGATCACCTCAAACAGAGCAGAAGTTGAGGATCACCTCAAACAAGGCAGAAGGTGAGGATCACCTCAAACAAGGTAGAAGGTGAGGATCACCTCAAACAAGGCAGAAGGTGAGGATCACCTCAAAAAAGGCAGAAGGTGAGGATCACCTCAAACAAGGCAGAAGGTGAGGATCACCTCAAACAGAGAAGAAGTTGAGGATTACCTCAACAAGGTAGAAGGTGGGGATCTCCTCAAACAGAGCAGAAGTTGAGTATCACCACAAACAAGGCAGAAGGTGAGGATCACTCACACAGAGCAGGATTCAGTCCCCTAGGACCCATGTAAAGCCAGATTCACAAGGTGGTACATTCATCTGGAGTTCATTTGCACTAGCTAAAGGCCCTGGCATGCCCATTCTCTCTCTCTCTTTCACTCTCTCTCATGCCTGCTTTCTCAAATAAATAAACAAAATATTTTTAAAAGAGTTTCAAGTTTTCAAGATGAATGAGTAAATGAGTAGTGAAAATAAGAGTACACAATGATATAGTTAATAGAAATACACTTGATTGTAGTTAAGGTGGCAAAGTTAATATAATGTGCTTTTTTTCTTTTACTGAAATAAATAGCAAATGAAGCCAGGCATTGTGGCATACACCTTTAATTCCAACATTCAGGAGGCAGAGGTAGGAGCATCACCACGATTTTGAGGCCACCCTGAGACTACATAGTGAATTCCAGGTCACTTGGGCTAGAGTGAGGTGCTACCTCAAAAAACAAAACAAAATAAAAAAATGCAACTGAAAGCTGTCAGGCTTGATGAGACCCAAATTCAAAGCCTCAACATGGCAGCAGACAGTGCTCCATTTCTTCTTTAACACCAGCCAGCCTTACGGCCTCCTGGGGCCAGAAGTGCTCACTGGAGCACAGAGAGAAAGTGCTCCAGGCTGTGCTCAACAAAGTGAGCTGTTGTGAATGAAGGGCCTGAGCCAGACCCTTGGCTGTTTGGCCTCCAGGGGCAGCTGGTAGCAGATGACAGCACAGTGGGAGACTTCATGCAAAAGAAACCATGTGGTAAGACAGTAGGCAAGACAGTGGGAAGGCCACTTAGCCAGATCTAGGAGAGGTTATAATTAAAAGTCTCTCCACAAAGAAGAATCTAGGACAGATGGACTGACTGCTGAATTCTGCCAAAGCTTCAAGGAAGAGCTAACACCAATTCTCCTTGAAGTGTTATATAAGTAGAAACACTAAAATAAATAAATAGTAAACAAACAAACAAATAAATAAAAAGGATGGAGAGATGGCCCAGTGTTTAAAGGCACTTGCTTGCAAAGCCTGGTGGCCTTGGTTCCATTCTCAGGACTCACGTAAGGCCAGGTGCACAAAGTGATGCATGTGTCTGGAGTTCATTTGCTGTGGCAAGAGGCCCTGGCATGCCCATTCATTCTCATTCTCTCCTCTCTTTCTGCCGGCAAACAAATAATAAAAATTTTAAAAAGAAACACTATCACATGCATTCTATGAAGCCAGTATTACTGTGATGCCAAAGCTAGATAAGGACACAACAAGGAAAGAACATGGTACTCCAATTTCCTTGGAAAACATAGATGTAAAAATTCTTAATAAGATACTAGAAAGCCAAATTCAAGAATACATGAGCAAAATCATCTACCATGATCACATGACTTCATCTCAAGGTTGTAAAGTTGCTTCAATATGTATTGGTCAATAAGTGTAATGATAACATGAATAAACATATACATAAAAATCACATGATCATCTCAATTAGCACAGAAAGGCCTTTGATCAAATTCAACAGCCTTCATGACAAGAGTCCGGAAGAAATGGGGAATAGAAGGAACCTGTTTCAACATAATAAAGGCTGTATGCAACAAATCTATGGCCAACATTATACTAAATGGGGAAAACTAGAAGTATTTCTTCTAAAATCAAGAATGAGACAAGAGGGCTGGAGAGATGGCTTAGTGGTTAAGGTGTTTGCCTGCAAAGCCAAAGGATCCCCATTCAATTCTCCAGGACCCACCACATAAGCCAGATGCACAAGGTAGCGCATGCATCTGGAGTTCATTTGCAGCTGCTGGAGGCCCTGGCGTGCCCATTCTCTCTCTCTCTCTCTCTCTCTCTCTCTCTCTCTCTCTTCTCTCTCTCTCCCTCTTTCTATCAAATAAATAAATAAAATATATTTTAAAAAAGAATGATAGAAGAGTACTGACTTTCATCATCCATTCAGTATAATATTCAGATACTTTGCTAAGCAATAAGACAAGATAAATAAAGGGATAAAAATTAGGAAGGGAAGAAGAGAGATTATACCTATAACAAGATGGCATGACCTTGTACTTAAATAAGCCTGTAGAAGCCACTAGAAAACTCTTAAAGCTGATTCACATGTTTAACAGTTGCTGAATACAAAATCAACATACAGAAATCAGTAGCCTTTTAAAAACTGTTATTTATTTTTATTTGAGAAAATGAGAAAGAGGCAGAGAGAGGGAATGAGCACAGCTGCTGCAAACAAACTCCAGATATCTGTGCCACCTTGTGCATCAGGCTTATGTGTGTCCTGGGGAACTGACCTGGGTCCTTGGGCTTTGTCAGCAAGCACCTTAACCACTAAGCAATCTCTACAGCCCAGTAACCTTTCTAAAATCCTTTATTATTATTATTTTTATCAGAAAGAAGGAGAGAAAGTGTGTGTGTGTGTGTGTGAGAGAGAGAGAGAGAGAGAGAGAGAGAGAGAGAGAGATTTGGTGCACCAAGGCCTTCAACCACTGCAATCAAACTCCAGATGTTAATGCCATCTTGTGTGCATGTGCAACCTTGTGCACTTGCATCTGGCTTATGTGGAACCTGGAAAGTCAAACATGGGTTTCTTTTCAACTTCTGTTTAACAACTTTCATAATTATAAAAAATATACCATGGTAATACCCTCCCTCCCCCCACTTTCCCCTTTGCAACTCCATTCTCCATCATATCCCCTCCCCATCTCAATCAGTCTCTCTTTTATTTTGATGTCATCATCTTTTCCTCCTACTATGATGGTCTTGTGTAGGTAGTGTCAGGCACTGTGAGGTCATGGATATCCAGGCCATTTTGTGTCTGGAGGGACCACGTTGTAAGGTGTCCTACCCTTCCTTTGGCTCTTACATTCTTTCTGTCACCTCTTCCGCAATAGACCTTGAGCCTTGGAAGATGTGATAGAGATATTGCAGTGCTGAGCACTCCTGTCACTTCTTTCCAGCACCATGATGCCCTCTGAGTCATCCCAAGGTCACTGCCATCTGAAAAGAGAAGATTCTCTACCAAAAGTGAGAGTAGCATTAATATAAGGGTATGAACATTAAGAGAAGTGCTTACTGGGCAGTTTGATAAGCATAGGATATACATTTAGCCAGACAGCAGTAGACGTTACACCCCTAGGACTCATGACTAGCCCTGTTTTAAGTTTTCAGTATCAGGGATGTATTCCCTTCCATGGAGCAGGCCTCCAGTGCAATTAGAGGGCAGTTGGTTTCCATCATGACAGACATGCCACTATTGTACCGATTGGCACATATGCCCTGCAAACATAGGTTTCTTAGGCTTAGCAGGCATGCACCTTAACCATTAAGCAATCTATCTAGCCCATCAGTAGCCTTTTTATAAATCAATTATTAACTTGCCAAGAAAGATATCAAGGAAAACATCCTATATATAAAATATGAAAATATATATTTATTGAAATCTTTATATCACTTGAAGAAAGAAACTGAAGAAGACACTAGAAAACAGAAAGACCTCCCATCTTCCTGTGCTCATGGATTGGTAGAACCCACATTATAACAATGGCTATTTTATCAAAAGTGATCTATAGATTTTGTGTGAACCCCATCAAAATTCCAATAATATTCTTTTGTTAGTTTTTACAAATATTTTATTTGTGCTTATTTATGAGAGATAGAGACAGATAGGGAAAGAAAATTGGTGTGCCAGGACCTCCAGCCACTGCAAATGAACTCCAGATACATGCGCTACCTTGTGCATCTGGCTTACGTGAGTTCTAGGGAGCTGAACCTAGGTCCTTAGGCTTCTCAGGCAAGTACCTTAACCACTAAGCCATTTCTCTAGCCCACCAATAATATTCTTTAAAAAGGTAGAAAAGGCCATCCTAAAATTTATATAAAAGCACAAAAAAAATCCCTAAAGAGTCAAAGCAATCTTAAACAAAAAGGACTATACTAGAAGTGTCACAAAGCCTCATGTCAAGCTATTCTACAGAGCAATAGTGAGAAAAAGAAAAACTATGGTTCTGGCACAAAACAAACATATATAGAGAGATGAATAGAATAGGATAGGATAAAATAGAATGGAATAGAGGAGAGGAGAGGAGAGGAGAGGAGAGGAGAGGAGAGGAGAGGAGAGGAGAGGAGAGGAGAAGAGAGTGGGATGGGATATCCATAAATAAGCCCATGCAGTTACAACACCTATTTTTCACAAAACTATATGTATGCAAGATGCCAGTAATAGCTGTCAAGAGGGATAGCAGTGATAACTAGAGAAGGAAGCTGGGGCTGCAACATTTTGAAGAGTGAAGGATTCAAAGAAAAGGACTGGTCAGAGCTATCTATGTCCATAAATAAGTAGAAAAATAATGAATCAACACTGTGTTAGGTCAATTAATTTTATTCAAGGAGAGTCAACAAGAAGGCACAAAGATTAGAGCAAGATTCCACATGGGAAAAGACTAAGACTATATTTCGGTTTTGTATGTAGGATATAACCTACCTAGAATCCAGAATCCAAAGTAGACTAAAAGACCTTCCTGATGAATAACATACTCAAGAGAGTATGTCACCACTGGATTTTGACCTAACTGCATGGACCCTGGTAAAGAATGGGCCAGGAAGACCATTGAAAAGTCAGTTCATCCTTAATTTCCCTACATCCTTTTGCTCACACTACTAATTCATACTTGGAATCATCTTCACCATCCTCCATCTAATTCTAGAGCTGCACACTGCCTTGTTCTGTCTTCTACTGGTCTGCATACCATGGCTTCCTTTGGCTTAATGACTGCAGAAACTTTTATTTCTAGAGGCTTTTGAAACTGTAATTATGAAAACATGAGTGAGTGACAGCCTTTCCTTTCACTGACATAGGACAATGTGCAGTCTTCAATGGGCTCTTCCTTCAACAGGAGATAGGTGCTATTTACAGGTGCTTTGGTGGAGAGTGGTGGAAGATCTACGATCAGCCCACCATCCTTGAAGGTACAATGAAGATATGAAGCACATTGAGCCTGTGAACTCAGTGAATGACATTTAAATTGGTGTCTTAATGCTTCTGTGAACGGTATCTGCGTCTGACTTTATGTGGGTACTGGGAAATCGAACCTGGGTCTGTTGGCTTTGGAGGCAAGCACCTTAACTGCTAAGCCATCTCTGAAGCCCTAGAAAGATATCTGAAACCCCAATCTCTAGAGCTGATGAATATAATCTTATGTGGAAAAAGGATATTTGAAAATGCAGTTAAGTATGTTAAGTTTACATGATCTAGATTATCCACGTATACCTAAATCTAATGACAAGTGTCTTTCATGAAAAGAAACAGAAAGGGATTAGGGAGATGACTCAGTGGGTAAGAGCACTTGCTGAGCAAGTATTAGAACCCGAGAGGTCCTGATTCACCCTGAATTTGATTCCCCAGCATCCATGTGTAAAACTGGGTGTGACCACACATGCTTATAATCCCAGACCTGTGGAGAGGGGCGACCAGAGAACCACTGGGGCTCAAAAGTCAATGAGTCTGATCTAAGACAGCAGCTCTAGGTTCAGTGAGAGACTCTGTCTCAAAAAAACATGCAGGTGAGTGATAGAGGAGGACACTTAACATCTGGCCTCTGCACATATGTACGTAAGGCACACCAATCTGCATGCATACACCACTTACACATATACCACACAACACATACTGCACACACGCAAAAAAAAAAAAAAAAAAAAAAAAAAACATTAGAAGACACAGAACAGGAAAAGACACAGAGACAAGGCAGAGGCCATGTAAAAATGGTGATCAAGGCTGGCATTGTAAGCTACAAACCAAGGAGCAACAGGAGCCAGCAGAACAGAGAAGGGTTCTGTTCTTCCACACACCCTCTAGGGAAGCCCAGCCTTGCCTCTGACCTCCACCACTGGAGAAAGAAAATCCCTGGTGCTGTAAGCCACTAAGTCTGAAGTCTTTTGTTACAGTAGCTACAGGGTAAGGATGCATAGAGTACTATAAGCTTTTAGTCAACCTGGCATCTAAAGTACCCAAATTCCTCCTCATACTCAGGAGCAATCCTTTCATTCTCCTCTGGTATGAAATTCGCATTGTGCCTTTTCCCTTTTAGCATCACCCTATGTTGAGGCACCCAACCAAGAAAGATACTCAGGGATCATTAGATGAGCAGGAGAAGGACCTCAGATTGGTGAATGCTTTCAGGACATCAAGGAAATACTGGTGAATGCAGTAAGTACCTGGGCTCTGCTTGTATTTCAAGGGACCATAGTTATTATCTATCCCATGAAAATGTTCATGTCTTGTTGCACACAAATTCTAGAAAGTGGATAGACATCAGATCGCCTAGGTTCTCCCTAAGATAAAATTACTAAACACAGACATAGGATATTTCAAAATAATCACCAATATATTTGAAAAAATGTCTCCACTATTGACAGTGGTCCTGATTTCTTTTCTTTTTATATTTTTCCAGGTAGGGTCTCTCTCTAGCTGATTTCTTTTCTTTTAACCTTTGCATGTGTGTGTGTGTGTGTGTGTGTGTGTGTGTGTGTGTGTGCTCATGTATGAGGGTGTGGGTGTGTGCATGTGTGTGTGTGTGTCTGTGTGTGCGTGTGTGCTCATGTATGAGGGTGTGGGTGTGTGCATGTGTGTGTGTCTGTGTGTGTGTGTGTGCTCATGTATGAGGGTGTGGGTGTGTGCATGTGTGTGTGTCTGTGTGTGTGTGTGTGTGCTCATGTATGAGGGTGTGGGTGTGTGCATGGCACAGCACACATGCAGAGGCCAGAGGACAACCTCAGATGTCACCCCTCACCTTCCACCTTGTTTGAGGCAGGGTCTCTTGTTCACCACTAGTTGGATCACAAGCTTCTCCTGTCTCTACCTTCTATCTCACCATAGGAGGGCTGGGATCTCAGACTCCTGTGCTACTTGCATCCATCGTTATGTGGGGTCTGGGGATCCAACTCTGTCACACCTGCACACCAAGTGCTGTACCCATAGAGTCATCCCCTGACCCTCATTTCTTTGTGATTAAAGAAAAAAGTTCTAATATAGTTAAACAGCAAAACCTTTGTGATCAGAAACAAAGACACAGAAGGTAAAAGATGCTCCCCCCCCAAAAGAAAACTACTTACAACCACTGAATTCCTAAATCAGCAGAATATATAGCTCTAGTCACCACACAAGTGGAGAAAAACAGTGAGACGAAGAGGGCTCCTCGTCTCCAGGATGAGCTCTTCCTCTGCAGGAGAACACCTGAGGGCCAGTGGGGTGCCTCTGGAGGTTCTGGCATGCCAGACTACCTCCCTGACATTTTGCCAAAGGGACACAATGATTCCCCCCACACAGACACCAGCCAGCAAGAACATGTATAATTATGGCTGTCAGAGTTCAGTGTCTCCGTTATTGAAAACCATGCAGTGTGACCTCTCTGTGGTATTCCCAATCATTTAGATCAGTGTAAACATTTAATTTCAAAAAATCAAAATAAGACCATCATCACCATTCCTTTACTGGATTTACCTAGTTTGTGAAGTTGGGGAAAAATCACAGTTCTTCAGGAAACTGTCAAACACGGCCAGAACAGCTGTTAAATTTCAAATGTATTCAACTTTCTAGGCTCAGCTGGATTCCTGATAAACCCCTAGACATTTCATCTGCTTAACTCAACACTTGTGGGGTTCATACCTAATGATCTTCTTACAGAAGCTTTACAACAAAGCCGGGCATGGTGGCACACACCTTTAATCCCAGCACTCAGGAGGCAGAGGTAGGATTGCCATGAGTTCGAGGCCACCCTGAGACTCCATAGTGAATTCCAGGTCAGCCTGGGCTAGAGTGAGACCCTACCTCGAAAAACCAAAAAAAAAAAAAAAAAAAAAAAAAAAAAGAAGCTTTACATCCAAGTCCTTCATTGCTCGGAGAAATCATGGCAAAAAAGAAAACAGCAGTGTCGTTTATCTTGCATTCTAAGAGCGCCTCCTGCTGGTCACTACTTTTCGCAATCTGCTCAGGTCAACTCAGCTTGGCTACTTGTGTCAGCTTCTATCCAGCCATCTGGTCAACTTGTTTTTACCATTAGCTTTGGACAGAAAAGTGAGGGAGTAATGCCTCTTTACTATGAATGAGAACCACAATCTCCATGAGCAGGAGGACACTGGAAGAGGCCTGCCCAGATCAGGTGTGGCCAATATGACCATGGGAGCTCATTTTGAAGCAACTGGCATGATTGGTCAAGAGCCTTTATTAAAAACACCCATTCCTGAGCAGGAAAGATACTTAGTGGGTAAGGTGCTTGCTGAGCAAACCTAAAAACCTGAGTTCAGGTCCCCAGGACCCATGTAATATACCAGGCATGGTGGTACAGGCCAGTTATTCCAGCTACAGGGAGGAGAAAGGGAGCCCTTGAGGCTCACTGGCTGGCTAGCCTAGCTAAATCAGTGAGCTCTAGGTTCAGTGAGAGACCCCGCCTCAAAGAATAATGTAGAAAGTGACTGAAGAAGACTCCCAACGTGGGTCTATGGCCTCCACAGCCAGGCACACACATGTAATACACACCTGCACACACATGCATATGTATACAAATATACATATACATATACACATGCAAGCACAGTACACACACACACACACACACACACACACACACACATGTCCTTTCCTTTTGACCCCCAGGTGAAATTCTATGAAGACATCCTTCGAGGGGCCAGAGATGTGGTCATTTATCTGTATGCATGCCTCTGGCTTGTTGCAATAGTCTTCTCTACAGATGCACATGCAACATATAGTCATTATCATTTTAAATTAAAAATTCAGAGAATAGTATATAAATTATTATACATGAGAGCTAAGAGAGAGAAATTTGAAGACTCCCAACACACACAAAAAATGATTGATGTTTAAGGAGACAAAAGTGCTAGCCACCCTGATTTAATCATTATACACTGTACGCACACATCAAGCCACCATACTGCATCCATGAGTCAATCTAGGATTCGGAAAATGGTTCAGAGGTTAAAGGCATTTGCTTGCAAAGTCTGCAAGCCCAGGTTCAATTCCCCAATACCAACTTAAAACCAGATGTACAAAGTGATGCATACATCTGGAGTTGGTTTGCATCAGCAAGAGGCCCAGGCTTGCCCATATTCACTCTCTTTGTCTTTCTCTCAAATAAGTAATATTTTAAAAATAAATAAATAAAAATAATTTTAAAAATAAAATTTAAATGTCTGTAGAAAAATGTTCAGTAGGCAAAAAAAGCAGAGAACTAGACAGTGTTTGGGGTATGATTCCAATTCAACATAAAGTGCATCTATACATGAATCAAAAATGCATTGCCCGGCAACAATGGTTAGCTGTGCATGTAGTGTAGGCACTGAAGTTGTTTTATTTTCTCCTCCTGTCTTCTGATATTTATAAAATATATGTAATAAATATCATCTGTTTTGTAATCAGATAATTGATTTAATTTAAGTACACATTTCTATTAAAATTGCCTTTAGGTATCATTGGGTACTTTCCTGCCATCTAGTGGCTAAAAGAGAAATTGCAACTAGAATCTAAAAACATTTTAAAACAAAGATGAAAAGAGAAAGGAAGATAAGATGGTCATAGGGAACACAGCTGTATAAAGCAAATAAAATTCTAAAAGCATGGTATTTCAGGAAGAGTATTATCCCTAACATCTATACAGATTACACCTTATCTGTTTTAGTAACAGACATTGGCTGCCTCAATTTTCTCTACTACCATGTAATCTGACTGCTACAGAATAAAGGTCATCATCACTCAGTGTCCTGTTATAACCTTAAAATGTCTTCCTTTACCTACATGATTTGAACACCATGTTAGAAATTAAAGTCAAGCACAGAAGTTTAAGTTATGTGCATTTAACTGGGGGAGAGGAAATTACCAAGGGCTCAAGGAGTAGGGAAGAGAAATAGAAACAAGGAATTCAGAAAACTGTGTGCACATCAGTGCACACATTAGTGGTGATGTCCTCTGCAGTCTCATCGACGGTCAGAGCTCACAGCCCTCTCCCCTGGGGCACAAGTCCTTTGAGGTTTGTCATCAATGGTCAGAGCTCACTGCCCTCTCCTCTCATGCACAGGTTTGCTGGGATCTCAATCATTGGTTCTCAAAGTTCATGTCCCTCTCATCCTCAGGACAGGGATGGCGTTAAGCCTCACCAGGGTCACCTGAAGCCGCGTTGAGAGTTCTCTTAAGAATATGAACACAGACAAATTCTAACTTTGGTCACACAAAACTTTGACCACAAATTTCCATTGGCTCTGTTGTCTGTGACTGTAGTTGAACCACGCATGACCATCAAGCGCTCTTTTAGATTACGACACGGTTTAGGACATCCTTGTGCTGAGAAATCAAGTCTACTGGAGAGAGGGTGGGCACACAGAGCCATTCATTCTCCACTCCTCCCAACTGTTCTCTGGCCAACATTCTGAACCACACTTCCCAAGCCTTCTCGGCCATCACCAGTGCCGGACTCTCCACAGACTGTAAGAGAACTAAAGATGAGCATGAGGTTGCCGTACTCGGGGGACCCTGGGGTTCAGCTGCTGTTAGGACCACTATGATCAACATGCCCAATGAGATCTCCCTGTGTGTCCATGTGGTCTGGTCCTATTCAATGCACTCTTCATGGACTTTGGCTGCCTGGGTTTCATTGCCTATCCTAGTCCATGAAGACTAGGAACAGGAGGATGGTGTGCAACGTGACTGGGGTCCAGGCCTACCCCTTCACTGCCAAGTGCCTGAACATCAATGCCCTGATCGTCACCACTTTATGGCCATTATCTTCATCAGTATTGTCACCTCCACCTCTGTGGCACTCATCCAAGCCATTCAAGTGAGTATATCGCATTCTGGCTTCTAGTCCCTCCATGTGCTCCAGCATCCACAGCTGACCCTCATCCTGCAGCTGAGGACCTGACTCTTAACCCCATGGTGGATGCAGATGTTACAGTCACACGTCTGACCACAGTGACTCAAAAAAGTTCACGTGGTGGTGCCTGTGCTGTGGGGGAAACCCCTCCATCAGGTACAACAAGGCTCTATCCGCTTCACACCCAGATCCACGTTGAAGTTGAGGGGCATTGCCACCTGTCTGGAGGAGGTGTCCTCGGGGTGGAGATGTCAGCGTAAGGGCACTGAAGGTTGTAGAAGACTGGCATACAGTCTGAGAACTCAGTGGAGATTGCGAGTCAGAAATGTAAAACATGGATGTGTTTTGCCCAGTAAGTACAGGTGGTGACTTTTCCTATTGCTGTAGCAAAACATCTGACAAAAGCAACTTGGAGGAGGGGGTTTCTGAAGGCTCCCAGTTTGAGGTTACTAACAGTCCGTCATGCTGGGAAGGCGTGGCGGCAGGAGTGTGAGGCGGCTGGTCACACTGCATCTGCCCTCAGGAAGCAGAGCCAGGTGGACACTGATACCCAGCTTGCTTTCTCTCTTTCATTCAGCCTGAAACGCCAGCCCATGGAGTGGTGCTTCCCTCTTTGAGGGTGGGTCTCCCCTCCTCAATTAATCTAATCTAGAAACTCCCTCATAGACATGTCCAGAAATTTTTCCCCTGGGTGAGTCTAAATCCCATCAAGCTGAAAGTCGAGATTACCCATCACAAATGTGTATTAGGAATAGTTGGACAGTCACCATATATAATAAGAGGAGATTTCAGGGACATTGTTGTGGTGTTTCTCCAGAAGGATTTTAGGACAGCACCTAAGACAAGAGTACTCACCTGTGTGAACTGGGCGTGGTGGCACATGCCTTTAATCCCAACACTTGGGAGGCAGAGGTAGGAGGATTGCCATGAGTTCAAGGCCAGCCTGAGACTACATACTGAATTCCAGATCAGCCTGGGCTAGAGTGAGATCCTACCTTGAACAACCAAAAAAAAAAAAAAAGGAGTACTCACCTGCATGAATACTCAGGACTATACTGATGGCCCAGGCCGCAGGTGCTGTGCACAGCCTCCGTAGGGAGCTTCTAGCCTCCCCTGCCCATCCACGCTACATCTCAGCCCCCACCTGTCCTCCTTCAACTTTGCCTCATTACGGCCTCCAGCTTGACTGCTGCATGGTAATTCCTCTCTCCCTGCTGGCCAGGAGACAGAGGCATGATGGGGCTTGGCTGTTCAGTCTCTCTGCCCCCGCCCCATGCACTCGGGGTGCTTGGTCACACCCACTGACGGCTGCCGCCCTAGCTTCCTTCTTTGTCTCAGGCATCTTTTCTATCTTTATTTTTTGAAAAAAATATATATATACACTCATATATATATATATCATATATGTCTGTAGGTGTACATATATGTGCAGTGTGCATGTGTGCTCTTGGTGGGGGGCAGGCATGTTGAAGCCAGAGTCGATTTCTTCCACCTCAGTTTTGAAACAGGGTCTCTCACTTGAACCCAGAATTCTCCAGTTTGGCTAATCTAGCAAGTTGGTTTGTTCCAGGGATCCCGTCTCTGTCTCCCAAGTGCTGAGATTACTGGTGGGCAGCCACACCTGCCCAGCATCTTACATGGGCTCTAGGGATTCAAACCCAGGTCCTCAGGCTTGTACCATAAATGTTTCACCAAATGAACCATCTCCTCAGCCCCTTAATCTCTTTCTTCCCATTCTGGTGTGGTCACTAAAGGAATCCAGCCAGATAGTTTCTGAAGATTTCTCTCCTGAGCACCCAGCCAGACCTCTTCTTGCCTGCTTGATTCATCTTCTGGATGTGCCACAGTGCCACCAACTCGCTATGAGCTGAGTGCCTGAGTAAGGCTGGCCTCTGGTGTCTGCCGCCAGACTTAAGCCATGTTTCCTTTGTATATGAAGATGACTTCCATTTGCAGAGGCCAAAGTTCACCCTGCCTTCAATGTGTAGCTTACACACCACCACCTGTGAGGTGAGTACTTCTCTGGCTGTGTTTGCGAGCTATCCTGGCTTCGGCATCTCTATGACCCCAGCTCACACCTGTCTGCATGTGACTGGTTGTTACTATAGAAAGAACTCTGCTGAGGTTCTGTCCCACCTGTAATGTTTCTTAGGAAGAACTTCATACTTCCAGAAAATCAACCCTGAGGAATGAGAAAGAACACACACTCTGAGGCCTGGTAGTGCCAGAAAATGTCACACTTATAGCTGGCTGGGCCCTGCATATGCCATCAAGATGGGACATGGTCAGATGGCAGCTCAGACCAGCTTGGAGAGGAGCAGCTCAGATGCAGATCTTGGAACGAGGTCAGGGGGAAAGAACTAGACTGGGTTACATAATCACAGATAAAGAGGAACAGATTTCCACTGTGCATAAATAGTAACAGATAACAAACATGTCTATTTTGATTTCCTGAAAAATATTGTCCTTTTTTTGCTGGTTATTGTTGCTCCCAAATGCATGCTGCCCAAAGATATTTTTAAAGCGAATTTTTTGAGTATTCTGAACAATGTAAAACTGAATGCAGTCTATTTTTGAATTCCTACACCTAGCTGCACTAGGAAAAGGTTTTCATGTTCATCAGCAGGAATGTTCCAGATTCAACAAGCAATTCAGTGACTTTTTTATATAGATTGCTTTTTTTAGCTCTCAGCTTACTATTTACACGGTCTATGAGAACAGCAGTTGACATCAAAGACAAGGCAGCGAAGACCACCATCCTGGGGAAGACAATTACCAGTTCTACCACACTCCCCAATTGTGACAGGAACCAGCGGGAACAGTCACATGGGACTTGATATGTCCTCTTACCCTGCTCTGCTATGGTGCAGAGGCATGGACCAGAATCAAGCCACCAAACCCAAACCCTCAGAAACAAAATGCAAAGGACCTTCCTGTGTGTGTGTGTGTGAGAGAGAGAGAGAGAGGAAGAGAGAGAGAGAAAGGGAGAGAGAACACATGTGCTGAAGTCCACTTGCCAGCCAGTCTAGCCTAACTGGTGAGCTCCAAGGCTATGAGTGTCCTTGTCTCAAATGAGAAGGATGGCATTCCTGAGGATAACCCGCATGCTTTCCTCTGGCCTACACACACACACAACACACCACACACACACACACCATACACATACCACACACACACACACACACAACATACCACACACACATAAAAACACACAACACAACACACATACACACAACACACCACACCACACACATACACATACACATATACACACAACACACCACATACACAACACATCACACACACACACAGAAGCCCTGCAATATTCTAGAGTACTGTGGTGCCTCAGACCCATGGCCAGAAGGAACTCTGAATGTATCAATTCAACACATCATCACACATTTTCCTGTTCCAGAAACTTCATCAGTCAAAGAGTGTAGCATAAGTGGGTTCTGCCCTTAAGGAGCGAGGAGACTAGTAGTGTCATCTGCTTCCCCTGCAGGGAGAGGTCATTAGCCATCCGCAGTGAACTGTGAGAACAGAGTGCTGAGCGCACCCAGCTGGCCAGCAGAGGAAGGACCTCCATGGTAGCTAGCAGTCATATGTGTGTTTGTGTTGTATTTGTATGAATGTATGTATGATGTTTGTATGAATGTGAGTGCACTTGTATGCAGGCATGTATATGTATGCACACGGAGGCCAACGTCCTATGTCTTCCTCCGTCACTCTCCACCTCAGTTTTTGAGGACAGTTTCTTGCTGAATCTGGAGCTCAAAGTTTCAGCTAGACTAGCTAGCAAGCAAGTTCTAGGGACCTTCCTGTTTCTACCTTCCCAAAGCTAGGATTACAGGTACATGTCACCATGCCCATTATTCTGTATTGTACTTGTGATCCAAACTCAGGTTCTCACACTTGGGTGTCAAGTGGAGTGGCTGGAGGCCCCAGGCCCAACCTGAGGACCTGAGGACCTGAGTTCAGATCCCAACCCCCCATGAAAAAGCTCAGAACTGTGGAGGCAGAGATTGGGAATCCTGAGGGTTTTCTGGATAGCTAGTCTAGCTGAATCTTCAAACTCTGAGTTCAGCAAAAGACTTTGTCTCAAAGAATAAGGTGGAGTGTGAGGAAGATACCTGATGTCAACCTCTGGCTTCCATCTGCACACACACACATGTGTCCACATACATATGGCCATGCATGTGTGTATACATGCGCACTATGCACACATACACAGGCTAAAAATAAAAGGGTTCCCTCTAGTAAGTAATGCCAATTGAAATTACTCCTATGGACCCAGACCTTGGCTAGAGATTAACTTTGGGAATATCCCACGGCAGCTGAGGTCCTGAATGTGCCCACAGCCACACAGAGTCTGATGCTAGCAAAGAAGCAGAGAGCAGAAGGTGCCCACAATGGCACCTCTGGGGTCACACATAGTTCTTCATGGCAGCTCTGGAGCTGGATATAATCATGCGTGCATGACGTGGAGACAGATAACCACACTGTGCACGGTGCCCTCCGTTGCAGCCCCCACTCTCATCCTAGAAATGTTGTCATGTTTATAGGGAATGAAGCTATTTTTACCTCAGGAGAAAGCGGGGCCTGAATAAGAGCACTTTTCAATTTGTTTTCTAGGAGCCGCACACTAGCTGCTGATCAACGCTTCTGTTTAGATAGCTTCTATTTCCTATAAATGCCAACGACAGTGACAGTATTTCCTGACTCAGATCCAGGCAAGCAGGTGCACTCAGCGGATGAGTCATGCCCTGGGCTGCCGGAATGGAGGCCGGAATCCGAGTGGAGTCACGTGATGGCACTAAAGCAAGCTGGGAAGAGGGGCAGACTTCCGAGATCCGTGCTCCTGGGAATTTAAAGATTCGGGTGAGTTTGTTTCTGGGTTTTCATTGCTGGTAAAAGCAAGCGCACCATTCTGGATGGGAAGGGCAGATGAGCGCTGGATCAGGGCCAGGGCCTTTCTTCCCTCCCTCCTTACTCAGGAGGCATCCTGTCCTGCCTGCACACTCAGGGAAGACAGACACCCACCAAAATGACAAGTAGTTCTCTCAGGGCAGGCTCTTTGCTGGACAATAGCATATTAAATAGCACTGTGTTGAGAACCTATCACTTTACTCGCAAGAAATGTATTCAGTTATCTCCTTAAATGATGAAAGCACACACAATGCTTTGTGGTTGAAGGACTATTATTTGTTTTAATATTTTATTTTTATTTATTTGAGAGAGAAAAATGGGCACTCCAGGGCCTCCAGCCACTGAAACTGAACTCCAGAGGGGTGCGCCCCCTTGTGCATCTGGCTAACATGGGTCTTGGGGAATCGGACCTGGGTCCTATGGCTTTGCAGGCAAATGCCTTAACTGCTAAGCCATCCCTTCAGCCCAGACCTAGTATTTTTTAACCACACATTTTTATTTATTAGTGTTTTTATTTATTTAAGAGAGAGATAGAAAAAGTGTGGCATGCCAGGGCCTCCTGCCACTGCTAACAAGCACCAGATGCATGCATTACTTTGTGCATCTGACTTTACATGGGCCCTAGGGAATCAAACCTGGGCCATCAGGCTTTGTAAGCAAGTAAGCCATTAACTGCTGAGCCATCTCCCCAGCCCAAAAGGCTGTTTTCAAATATTGATGGAGGGAGTCTTTTTATGAGTGTGTGCGCATTTACATATATGAGCCATTGGAGGTCAGAGGACAGCCTCAGATATTGTTATTCTTGGGCACCACCCTCTTTTGTTGTTGTTAAGGCAGAGTTTTCATGGTCTGAAGTTTGCCAATTAGGCTAGACCGGCTGGCCATCAAGCTCCGGGAACCTACCTGTCTCTGCCTCCCCAGTACTGGGATTGTAAGCACACACTAAAACTTTTTACATGGGTATTAAGGCTCAACCACTGGTCTTTATGCTTGCAAGGCAAGCATTTTTCTGACTGAGCTATCTCCCAAGCCCTGTAAGGAAGCCTATTTTTTTCCTTTTTAATTTTTTTATTGACAACTTCTATACTTTCAGACAATAATCCATATTTCCCTCCCCTCCCCCATTTTCCCCTTCACAACTCCTCTCTCCATCATATCCCCTTCCTCTCTCCATTAGTCTCTCTTTTATTTTGATGTCATTGTCTTTTTCTCCTATTATGAGGGTCTTGGGAAAGTATTGCTAGGCACTGCGAGGTCATGTATAGGGAGGCCAGTTTCTGTCTGGACAGTTGCATTGTAAGGAGTGGTGCCCTTCCTTTGGCCCTTACATTCCTCCTGCCACATCTTCCGCGATGGACCATGAGCCTTGGAGGGTTTGATAGAGATGTTTCAGTGCTGAGCACTCCTCTGTCACTTCTTCTCAGCACTATGTCATCTTTTGAGTCATCCCAGTCGTCACCACCATCTGAAAACAGAAGCTTCTCTAACCAAAAGTGAGAGTAGTATTAATATATGAATATGAACATTAAGTGTACTGCTTTCAGGGCATTTTGGTGAGAATAATATATGCATTTATCCAGACAAGAGCAAGCTTTATACCCCTAAGGCTCATGATCTCCCCTGCCATAGGCTTTTGGTTAGGTACCAGGCATGTAGTCCCTCCCATAGAATGGGCCTCCAGTCCAAGTAGAGAGCAGTTGATTTCCCCCAGAGCAGACATACCACTATTGAACCCATTCAGTCATTTGGCCTGTCTGGCCAAACTTGAGGCTTTGTAAGGAAGTCTTAATATGCCCTTAGGAATGACATTACTTCCTGAGACAAAACTCACAGACACAGATGTGAAGAGCTGACCGTATGTTTGGCAATCTTATAACTTGCCAAGGAATGTTTGTACAGTTAGACCAAATGTGCTGGGTGGCAGGCCTAGAAACAGGAGGCATTTGAGTCCTTGCCTGGATGTCCACTGCTGAGAGCACACCACGTGGAAGGCGGAGTGTGGGTTCCTGGCCTCCAGCACTGGTATGAGTCACTGTTACAGCCAATAGCCACCATAGGCTTTTGCTTCAGCATGTTGATGAAAGTGCCTGATAAAAATAGGCTGGAGAGATGGCTCAGCAGTTAAGGTACTTGCCTGCAGAGCCCAATGACCTAGGCTCCATTCTCCAGTACCCACATGAAGATGCACACAGTGAAGCATGCATCTGGAGTTCATTTGCAGAGGCTGGAGACCCTGACATGCCCATTCTAGTCTCTCTCTCCCTCTTCCTCTCTCTCTCTCTCTCTCTCTCTCTCTCTCTCTCTCATATCTCTGCTTGCAAATAAATAATTTAAAAAGATGAAATCACAAATATAGGGTATTCTGGGCTGGGGAGACATCTCAGTGGTTAGACACTTACTTACAAAGCCTGCTGGACAGATTCAATTCCCCAGCACCCACATAAGGCTGGATGTAAAGTGGTGCATGCATCTGGAATCCCAACATGCCTATAATAGTGGGAGGTGGGGCGAGGAGAATCTGAAGCTTGAGGCCCAGCTAGTCTGACAGTTTGCAGTCTGGCAGTCTATTTGTAGCAGCGAGAGATGCTGTCTCCTAGAGAGTGGAACCCAGACACCTCAAAATCATCCTCTGACCTTCACATGCATGCTGTGACATGCACACTGTGACACACATGCCCATACACACACACACACACACACACACACAAACAAACAAATGAATAAGTGAAGGGATATGGCTCAGTTGGCAGAGTGCTTGCCTAGCATATGCAAAGTTCTGGGTTTGACATCCAGCATCGCACAAAATAGTGGGTTTTGCCTGTAATTCCAGCAGTCAAGAGTTGGAGACAGTGGGCTGGAGAGATGGCTTAGCAGTTAAGGCACCTGCCAGAAAATCCAAGGGACGTAGGTTCAATTCCCAGGGCCCACGTTAGCCAGATGCACAAGGTAGCACATGCGTCTGGAATGCGTTTACAGCAGCTGGAGGCCCTTGCATGCCAATTCTCTCCCTTTCTCCCCCCCCTTTATCTCTCTCTCTCTCTCCCTGTTTCTATGTCTCTCACAAATAAATAAGTAGATAAATAATAATAAGAGTTGGAGACAGGAAGATCTGAAGGTCAAGTTCATCCAGTGAGTTGCGGGTCAGCCTGGGCTGACCACACGTACAACAAAGGTAAGGAAAATTTTCCCTTAGCTACCATGAGGGTAATAGAAAACCCAGATCTGAGGCATCTCTGCAGTAAAGAGTCACACTGATGGGAAGGACAAATGTGGCTGCATACTCAGAGCGGCATGACATATACATCACTGTTCTTATTGACTGATCATCCCTTCCCCCACCCTCTCCATCTCTCTTCTCTCTCTGGCCTGCTTTTCCCATGGGGTTCCAGCCCAGGCACATGCTGGGGAGGCTGCCAGGTTGAAAGTCTCCAGGCAGCAGCTGCCTCCCTCCTTCCTTCCCCCCACTCATCTGGGGTGTGCTGAGGAGCTCACGGCTGCTTCAGGCTGGCAAGTCACCCTTCCCGTGAGACAGCAGAGCTGACGGTGTCCTTCCAGGAATCCTTCTGCCTGGAAGGTGGCAGACTGCTTGATGGACCACATGCTCTTTCCCTGAAACCTGCTCATCCAAATTAGCTAAGGACACAGAAGGACCCTGACTCCTCCATGCTCCGGTGTTCCCAGAGCTTTCACTCCTTCTTCCCATGTATGCATTTTTAAAGTTAGTTTTATTTATTTATTAGAGAGAAAGTGAGAGAGAATGGGGGAGAATCGAAACTGGGTCCTTAGGCTTTGCAGACAAGTGCCTTAACCACTAAGCCATCTCTGCAGCCCCATGCATGCATTTTTACAGAAAGAAAACTGGTGCTTACTGAAGCTCCCAGAAAACAGTGGGAGATATCAAAATTGCTATTATTGTTAAATCATGCTATAATATTGTATGATTTACAGTGTTCACACTACTCATGAAAAGCTACTAAGTGGGTGGTTGGTTTATTTTTATTTATGTTTAATTTTGTGTGTATGGTATGTGTGTATGCATGTATGAATTTCCGTGTGCATTTGGGTACATGCATGTGTGCATGTGAAAGCCAGACTTTTTTTTTTAATAAATCTTTTTTGTTTGTTTATTTATTTATTTGAGAGTGACAGAGAGAAGGAGGCAGAGAGAGAGAGAGAGAGAGAGTAAGTATGGGCGCGCCAGAGCTTCCAGCCTCTGTAAACGAACTCCAGATACGTGCGCCCCCTTGTGCATCTTGCTAACGTGGGTCCTGGGGAATTGAGCCTTGAACCGGCGTCTTTAGGCTTCACAGGCAAGCGCTTAACCACTAAGCCATCTCTCCAGCCCTGAAAGCCAGACTTTGACAATGAGTGGTTACCCTCAATTGTCCTCCATCTGATTTTTTTAATTATTTATTTGTACATGTGTGTGCTCACACCCCCCAGGGTCTCTTATTGCTACAAATGAATTCCAGATGCATATGCCACTTTTGCATCTGGCTTTATGTGGGTGCTGGCGAATTTAACCAGGGCTGGAAGGCTTTGCAACCAAGTGCCTTTAACCACTGAGCAATCTCCATCTGATTTTTTGAGATAGGATCTCTCACTGAACCTGGAGCTCAGCAATCCAGCTAGTCATGCTAGCCAGCAGGAGAGTGAGCATCAGGGTCCCCCTGTCTCTACCTCCCCAGTGCTGGGATTATAGGCACTCACCAATATGCCCAGCATTTTATGTACATGCTGGGGATACAAACTGGGGTCCTTATGCTTATGCAGGAAATGCTTTACCCACTGAGCATCTATCTCCCCAGTACGGCTGGCTTGTTTTGATGGGAGATTGTGTTGTAATATAGTCAGAATTTATTTTCCTTGCCACATCCCCAACTCTACATGGGAATACATGTCCTTGTCCTGTAAGCAATGGGCTAAGTGACTGGCTTTGACTTATTGAAAAATTTGTGTGTGTGTGGACTTGCCCACCCATGCAGAGAGGCAGAATATGCTTGTCTGGTTCAGTCTGTTTGTGCCCAAACAGGGGCTCTTCCTCCATTCCAGAAATGAAGCAGATGAGACCCCCTGACATGGCTGCAGTGCAGCTGCAACCCATCTGCAAAGCCAAGCAGCGCCATGTGAAGACATGCTGCTGTCTCTGAGTATGCTGGGAAAGGGCTCTTCTGTATTTGCAGGCTGGAGGAAGAGTCTCTACTTGGACTTCCTATTTGCTGCATGTGTATGTGGGAGTGTGTGCATGTGTGGGTATGTGTATGTGTGTGTGCATGTGTCAGTGTGTGCATGTATGATGTGTGTGCATCTGTGGGCACGTGTGTGTGTGTATGTGCATGCATGCATGCGTGTGTGTGTGTGTGTGTGTGTGTGTGCAGACCAGAGGTCCATATCAGGTATCAGCCTCTATTACTCCCCATCTTATTTTTTGAGACAGGGTCTCTTCACTGAACTTACAGCTCACTGATTCAACTAGACTAGCTAGCCAGTGAGCCCTAGGGTTCCTCCTAGCTCCATCTCCCCAGTGCTGGGACAAAAGCAGTTGCACCCAGTCTTTACATGGGTGTGAGCTGGGAAGAGAGAGACAAGAGGGTTGGGAGGGAGGAAAGGTGTGTGTATATAAAAAGGAAAGCAGAGGAGAGGCCGAGACATGGGCACCTTACTTCAGGAAAGAAGGCCAAAAAATACAGATTGAGAAAGTGGCATCCGACCTTTTATGTCCATGCCCTTGGGGTGTGGTGACTTGCCCAGTGGAGGAGAGGGGCTTATGGAGGTGTGGACTACTGCTCAGGGAAGGAGCCAGACCCAGTGTTTAAGTGAGGATTGGCAGAGGGAGGGAGCTCTGAGATGCTAACAATAATAAAATTTATTTTACCTGAGAAGTCACCAAGAATGACAAGCAGACACACAGGGAAAAAAAAAAAAATCTCCATCAGTAAGGAAACCACTGCAAAAATTACCAAGACTGACTTTCTCAGAACTCTGGAATGACCTAGAGTTATTCAGTGAAAAGGGAACACAACCTGATTTCAAAAAATTTAAACCCAGCAAGTTTTGTGGCATTTCAACAGGCTTTGTCATCTTTCTCCTCCCCAGCTCCAACAACTTGCTATCCCTGCAAGGGGCAGGCAGTAGGCCTGCCTACAGGTGGTCTGGAAGATTCCATACACAGCCCTTCTCTTACTCTGGCCTAATCTGATGCTGACCCAGTGACAGGAGCTTTTCCCTAAGAGGCCATTGTGGAACATATGGCTGCCTCAGACAGAGGAACACACTTCAAACCATAGACTAACCAGCAATGAGACAATCACATGATGTTTAAAAGCCCTGGAGACATTTCTGGGATCTAAGCTTCACATCTGGTAATTGGCATGCTTAGGAAAGACCTGCGAAGCCCTAAGCAGTTACCTCTGGATGATATCAGGCAAACAGGAGTGGTCACCTGCCTACGGAAGTGCTGCAGACATGTCCCAACATGCCTCAGAGCTCCTCTTCACAAGGAAGGAGACTCACTGATCTAGACACTTAAGATACCTCTGTCCACTCATTAGTAGAACTAAACTAGTATATCTGAGACTTCAGTAACCAGATAGACAATGAAGACAGGACTTGCAGAATGAGATCAGAAAGTCAATAACCAAACAACACAAAACAATAAATGGCAACCCAGGAAGGAAAAAGTTTGGCTTCTAGGGTTGCCATGTAATATTCCCTAAAATGTCCACTTTTCAACACAATGTATAATATAGAAAAAGAAATAATGAAAGATGAGTCAAACACTGGAAGGAACAGATGCGCTGGCAGAAAAGATCCCCAAGAAAGCCCAGACATTGAACCTATTTTTTAAACATGTTGAAATGACTAAAGAGAAGAAACTGTGTCTAACAAGGTAAGGGAAAGATGAAAATGATGTCTTTCCAAACATAGAATACTCACAAAGAAAAATGCATTAAAAATCACAGATAGAAATTCTGGGATTGAGGGCTGGAAAGATGGCTTAGCAGTTAAGGCCCTTGCCTGCAAAGCCAAAGGACCCAAGTTTGATTCCCCAGGACCCACGTAAAGCCAGATGCACACGGTGGTGCATGCATCTGCAGTTTGTTTGTAGTGGCTGGAGGTCCCAGTGTACCCATTCTCATTCTCTATCTCTTCTCTCTTTCTCTACCTGCCCCTTTCCCTCTGTCTCTCTCAAATAAGTAAATAAAATATTTTTTTTAAAAAAGAGGGAGCTGATACTTTACCGTATGACCCAGCTGTAGCACTCCTAGGCATATATCCTAAGGACTTGTCTCACTGCCTTAGAGATACTTGCTCAACCATGTTTATTGCCGCTCTATTCACAATATCTAGGAAATGGAACCAGCCTAGATGTCCCTCAACTGATGAGTGGATAATGAAGATATGGCACATTTACACAATGGAGTTCTACACAGAGGTAAATAAAAATGAAGTTATGAAATTTGCAGGAAAATGGATGGATCTGGAAAGGATTATACTAAGTGAGGTAACCTAGGCCCAGAAAGCCAAAAGACACATGTTCTCTCTCATATGTGGATCCTAGCTACAGATGATTGGACTTCTGTGTGAGTAGGAAGAAAATTCAGTAGCAGAGGCCAGTAAGCTAGAAAGGAGATATAAAGGAGATAGAAAGGAAGGGAGAGGGGGCCTTAATAGGATGGTATTGTGTATATGTAAGTAGAAGAAAAGATTAATGGGGGTGACAAGGCCTAAGTCAGGTCAGGGGAAGAGATTGAGTAAAGGAAAGATGGAGGGAGGCTAATCAAAATCTAACAGGATATAAATAAATCATATGGAAACCTACTTTTTTTGGACAATGGAACACTCAAGAGCCATAGATTGTTAGTAGAAAATTTTCAGTGCCAAGGATGGGATACCTTCTAGTTAGCTGTTGGCCAGGAAGGTCCCTGATACCCCCAAAACATTACAGGCCATTGTCGAGGCCCTTGGTTTTCACCAGGAAGAGATGGTAAGATCCTATTGCTGAAGACTCCACATACTTGGGCTGCAAGATCACTGAGAAATACTGCTGGAACTGAGCTGAAAACCTCCTCCATGTAGACCAGCTAACAAAAAGCTGGAAAAGACCACACTGCATGCAGCTCAATGGGAGAAAGAAAAATCACCAGTGAAGATACTCAACAGTCAACATTGCAAGCCTTATATTTGGCCAAACAGGCTAAATGAGCCAACTGGTGCAATAGTGGCACGTCTGTTTGGGGGAAACTAACTACCCTCTAATTTAACTGGAGGCCCCCTCCATGGGAGGGAATACAATCCTGATACTGAAAACCTACAACAAGGGAAGTCATGAGCCCTAGGGGTGTAACGTCTGCTGCTATCTGGCTAAATGTATATACTATGCTCATCAAACTGCCCAGTAAGCACTTCTCTTAATGTTCATACCCTTATATTAATGTTACTCTCACTTTTTCATTAGATAACTTTTTCTTTTCAGATGGCAGTGACCTTGGGATGACTCAGAAGGCATCACAGTGTTGAGAAGAAGTGCCAGAGAAGTGCTCAGCACTGCAATATCTCTATCACACCTTCCAAGGCTCAGGGTCCATTGCGGAATAGGTGGCAGAAAGAATGCAAGCGCCGAAGGAAGGGTAGGACTCCTTACAATGTGCTCCTCCAGACACAAAATGGCCTGGATATCCATGACCTCACAGTGCCTGACACTACCTACATAAGACCATCATAATAGGAGGAAAAGATGATGACATCAAAATAAAAGACAGACTGATTGAGAGGGGGAGGGGATACAATGGAGAGTGGAGTTTCAAAGGGGAAAGCGGGGGGGGGGAGAGAATTATCATGGGATATTGCTAACAATCATGGAAGATGTTAATTATAAAAAATTAAAAACTAAAAAAAAAGAAACTCTGGGATTGAAAAGTACCATGCAGAAAGGACAAGTTCACCAGAGAAACTCAAAAGCAGTTGTTTATCAGCAGGGAAATTAACAAAGAAGATTGGTTAATTGAGATGAGCCATTATGTAGGGAAAAGGAAGATAACCTAACAGAATTTCAGAGACATAGGAATGGCCTCACAGTCACAATAAATGGTTGTAAACTCCTTGAATCTTGTGCTAACCACTAATCTACACATCCAAACAGTTCAATGAACTCTGAGTAAATGAAGTCAAAGATTCACACCTAGACACAGCATGTTCATATAAACACAACACTATAAGACAGTCCTGAAAGCAGCAAGGAGTGACTTGTCACATACAGAGGAGATTCAATAAGATTGATAACTGATTTCTCATCAGAAACCCAGGTGTCCTTCAACAGTGACCTGACAAAGTGCAGAGGAAAGAATAAAGCTGGAAGTGAAGGATTCTATAGCTAGCAAATCTACTCTTTATAGTGGAGGGGAAATCAAGGCACTCTGAGATTAAAATAGAATAAATAAAGTGGGAACCTGAGAAAATTTTTCACTAGGTAAACTTGTCTACAAAACATGCTAAAGGAACAGGTTAAGTTGAAATGGAAAAAACTAACAACTAAAACCCACAAGAAGAAATAAAAAGCACTGAAAATAATGTAGTGCATAGATTAAAAAGATAATATAACTCATGTTTATAACTCATCCTTTTTTCTATTTGATCTAAAATACCACTGCATAAAGCAATAACTATGAGTCTTGATTTATGGTTATATAATTAATAAAGCCATAATCTATTTTAAAAATAGCATAAATGTTGAGGGAAGGAACAGAACTATGCAGGAATAAACTATTTGAATACCATTTGTCTTGGTGAGATTTTGTTATAGAACACCTAGTTTATAAAGAATTTAGACTTGTTACTTGCTTTCCTCATGCCTAGAAAGTTAAGGGGATGTCCATAGCATCTCGCACCAGCACTTCCTGCCTCGTGACATGGCAGAGGGCACCAAAGAACACACCACAAGGGCAGTGTCCTTGTAACTGGGTCCCCTCTTAAAGACACGGACTCTAACAATCATTACAAATCATCAATAAAATAAAATTTAAACATGAGTTTTGGAAGGGGGCATTCAAACCATATCACTCTTGGGATTAAGTTGGAATTAATGGCCAACAAGATTGTTACAAATTAAGATATTCCTCAAAGGGGAATTTTTTGGTGTGCAGAGCATCAGAGAGAGATCCTGTCTAAATGCCTGTGGTAATGGCCCAATTGTATCATAGCCTTTTACTGTGATAGCAAATTACCATGGACTTTGTGACTTAAAACAACAGGAATTTATTATCTTACCATTCTGGGGGTCACAAGCCAGAAATTAGTGTCAGTGAATAAAAATAAGGGTGTAAACAGGCTGCATTCTTTCTGGCAGACCTGGGGGAGAGTCTGCCCCCTTCTTTCCCAGATCCTGGAGACTGGTTACGTTCTTTCCTCATGACCTCAGATTCTGAGTCCAAGAACTATGAGTCAAAGCAGAGATTTGTGACTCACACGTCCATCCTCACATCTTCTCTGGCCTCTTTCTTGTAAGGACCCTTATGGTGACACTCAAGGCCCTCCAGGTGAGCCAGCATCATCTCTCTGTCTTGATCTTTAATGTAATCACATCTGTGAAGTGTATTTTTATTTTTGTAACCATGTAAGGACATTTCTTTGTACATTTTGGGCTGTTGTACCATAATATCATACTCTGAATAATCTATGGACAGAGAGAAATCCAAGATCAAGGCCCCTGTAGTTCCCTGGTGGCTGGTGAGTCCTGCATCCCCACATGGTGAGAGAGCACAAGGAGGTTTCCTGAGACCCTTTTTATAATGGCACTAACCCTGAATTACTTCCCAGTGGTCTTGCCTCGCATATCATCACACTGATGGCTAGGCTTTCAATTTCTGAATCTTGGGGACAAAGAGACATCAGACCCTCGCAGTAACATCTTCATGGGTTCTAGGAATGAGGATGTGGAAAGACATAGGGGCCATCCTTCAACTGCACACCCCAGGCCCAAGTGGCATGTAGATTTTTCTGTGTGAGACCAAACCACAGGCAGAGTTGAAAACTACAGAGGGCAGGATGTGGGCTGCTTATGCCTAACCAAGTCTTCTGACGACCTGGACACTTCACAGAATCCCAGATGCCCTTACTGCACCCAGTCCAGATAGCCAGAATCAAGATCTCTTGGGTACAACTCAGGCCTGTTACCTTAATTTCTCAAAGAATGCTTATGTGCTCTTCTGGTTGCGAACCTCCCCATTCATGGAGCCATTAGGAGGAATGATAGCTCAAGGAACTACACAGTGTTATTTCCTGAGAAACTTCTAGAATCCTGGCTACACTTGGTAGTATTCAGAGACCAGGGTTTTGAACAGACCTGTAACTACTTCTCTGGGGCACCCATCTTTCTGACAGAATTTGTTGGATAACTGAAATGGGAAAGTCAACCCCAGTCACCCTGGTGGGAGATGCAGTGGCCCACAGGTGGCCTCCTGGTGTAAAGCACACACTTATGTGGAGTGTTACCAAGGAGACAGTGCCTGGGCAAAGGCTTGGCTTAGAAAGGCGATCTTAAAGGGAATGAATCTTTTCATAGCCTAACTGAGACACCTAACAGAATAGTTTGGAGACCATGTGTTTGGGCCTTGGGAAAAGACGGACTCATGTCTCCAGAGCTTGCTGACAGGAAGTTCAATGAGCTCCCTAATCCAGTTTAAAATGGAATCAGCTAGTATTGCTATAACTGGTATTATTAATTTTTTTTAGTTGTTTTGGGAGAGAGAGAGAATGGGTGCATCAGGGCCTTCAGCCACTGTAAACAAACTCCAGATGCGTGTGCCCTCTTGTGCACATGTGCAATATTGCATGCTTGTGTCACTCTGCATCTGGCTTACAAGGGACCTGAAGATTCGAACATGAGTTCTTAGGCTTCACAGTTAAGTGCCTTAACCACTAAGCAATCTCTCCAGCCCTATAACTATTAATGAAAAAAAGTTACATGAAGGGAAAGCCTCATTGTGAGAATGACAGCCCTAAGGTAGGGATTCAGTATCAAGTTTAGGAAGTTGTGGAGTCCCAAATAATTAGACATAAGGAGTTCCCAGACTTGGCAGTAAAGCCAGGAACCAGACCTCAGCCTTCTCTCCCCCTGTCTACAAGTGGAGATGTGATGTGGTGTGGTGTGAAGATTAGCAAGGACATAAGGACATGCACATTTACCAAGTAAATTATAACAAGGGAATGACAAACAAAGGTGCCTCCAACAACAAAAAAAAAATTAGAACTTATCTGATATAAACTGGGAAAACTGTCTTAAAGCATACCTGCCTGTTTCTGTGTTTATAAATTGCTCACATGTACTGTACAATTAATTGTCATCAATAGAGGTTGACTGAGAGTAGAAAACCTGAAACATATTAACATTAGCTAGAGAGAAAAAAAAGAATATAGTTGTTATTAATTACTTATTTACTTATTATTTATGTATGTATTTATTTATTTGTGTGTGAGAGTATGGCATATATGTGCCATAGTATGTGTTTAGAGGTCAGAGTATGTGGTGGTTTGAACTAGGTGTCCCCCATAAATTCATGTGTTCTGAATGCTTGGTCCCCAGCTCATGGCAATTTGGAGATGGAGCCTTGCCAGAGGAGGTGTGTTGCTGAGAGTGGCCCTTGATGGTTTATTATCTGCTAGGCTACCAGTGTGAGTTTGGCTCACCCTCCTGCTACTTGCCACCTGCTATGGCAAGGAGGTGATGTCCAGCCTCTGCTCTACCATCTTTCCCTGCCATCATGAAGCTTCCCCTGGAGACTATAAGCCAAAAATAACTCCTTTCCTCCTGCCCTCAGTTTTTGGTCAGGTGTTCTGTCTCAACAATGTGAAGGTAACTGCAACAGAGGACAGCCTTGGGTGTTGGTCCTCATCTTCCACCTTTTCTGAGGCAGGCTCTCTCATTGTTTCACACTGCTTCACCAGGCTACCCAGGTCATGATCTTCCAGGGTATTCTCTTGAGTCTGCCTCCCACCTTGCCACAAGCATGCTGGAATTACAGACACTCACCATAGCATCCAGCTTTATGTGTGTTCAGGGTCTGAACTTAGTTACCTGTGTTTGTGCAACAAGTTCTTTATTCACTGAGCCATCTCTCCAGGCCAAGGACAAGATTCTTTTTTCTTAAAAAAAAATATTTATTAGAAAGAGAGAGAGAGAGAATGGGCACACCAGGGCCTCTAGCCACTGCAAACGAACTCCAAACACATGGTCCAGCTTGTGTATTTGGCTTACATGGGTCCTGGGGAATTGAACCTAGGTCTTCTGACTTTGCAAGCAAGCACCTTAACCACTAAGCCATCTCTCCAGCCTCAAGGACAGGATTCTTAAATCTCAAACTCAAACAAGAACTCTCATAATTGCTCCTGGAAGCTTCACATATTAAACATGTGTGAACATTGCTACTCTTGATTCTCCTGCCATCTGCACACAGACAACTGTGCGTAGATGTCCCCATAACATTCTTGACCTATAACTCTTCAAAGGAGCAATGCCCTACTACAAAAAAGGTCCAAGACTACAAACAACTTATTTCTAAATTGTCACTCTAATATTTTTTTTTCCTGCACACCAGATGAAAAGATGATGTTGTCCAGGAGAGTTTATGGCTTCCAGGTACAGATGAGGTCATCAGAAGAGTTCAAGGTGAAGATCACTCCTGATGGCGTGCTTCACCACCCTCCCTGGAGGAAAAACAAACAGCTGCTCACTGGATGTGCTGACAGAATGGGTCCTCTGCACACTGAAAAATATCAGCGGCAAGATGTCAATAACCTGACTGACAATATTACAGGACATGCAAATCCAGCAGTGGTTAAAGTCCAACAGGACCATGAGGAGACATTGGACATCATCTGAGAATCAAAGAGATATTCAATGAAGCAAACTCTAGGTTCTGGACCAAATGTCAATGGGTTCTGCTTCTTCATGCGTGTGTGCATGCATGCATGTGTAGAACAGAGGCTAACGTTGAGTGTCTTTCTCATTTGCCTTTCACCTTACTTTTTGAGACAGGGTCTTGGTAAGCCTGGAGCGCACCAACTAAGCTAGACTAGCCATTGAGGACCAGGGATCCTCTTGTCTCCACTTCCCCAGCACTGGGATCACACCACACCTGGCTTTTCTGTGGATACTGGGGATGCACTTGAAATTTTGGTCAAAGGGAAACAGTTTATTTTCCAAGTTCAAAGACCTTAGCAATTCCATTTAGGGAAAAAAAAATGTGTGCTATTTAGATAACTATTCTCACCTTTACTTAATAGAATTTTCTTCCCGCTGTTTTGAGCTCCCCACCTGGCTCTCCCATGGATGCCGGGGATGCAGACTCGGGTCCTCATGCTTGTGCCACAGGTGCTTTATTGACCTAGCATCCCCTCAGCTCTTGGTTCTGTAATGAATGAATAAGCACTTTTTAAAATAATACTACATGACAAGTGAAAAACTATACAAAGTGCAAATTTTAAAACTGAACTTCTGTGGGAATTTGAAAGCATTCAGAAAGGACCCATCCCAGCAGAGACTGTATGGCCCACAGAGATGGAGATTTTTGTCATCTGAGCCTTGTAGAAAAGGAGGTCCTGTTAGACGTCACATACTCTGCTTAGGCTGGATAATAGCCTGGTTTTCAGGTGTGTAGAACTGCCCCTGCTTGGGACTTTGGGGCAGGTTCTGCCATTGATCTGAACGCTTTAGACAAAACATCACACTTCCCTCCTCATTCCTTGGCTCTTCGGCTGTGACTCCACCATGACTTCTATCCTGAGTTGGGAGTCTACGACACCAGTAAGAATGCCTTCTCAGTACACACATATGCACACACATGTATGCACATATTCACACACAAAACACACACCTTTCAACTGTGCATAAGCATATCCACACACATTTATGGACATGTGTAAGCACATAAACAGCATGCATATATTCATACACATGCACACTCTGTAGCCTTTGGAGCTCAAAACAGTGGAAAGAAAATTCTATTAAGTAAATCTGAGAATAGTTATCTAAATATCACACATCTTTTTTTTTTTTTTTCTCTAAATGGAATTTCTTAGATCTTTGAGCTTGGAAAATAAATCGTTGCCCTTTGACCAAAATTTCCAGTGGATTTTTGAACTCGATTGTCCACATGTAACCTCTGGGTGGCAGCAGAAGTTCGCAGTTGGACCGTGTTTCAGTGTGCGTGGCGTTATGCATGCACTCTCTGTGTGCAGATGTGTAAAACCCAAGTACCTTAGGTTGTGGGTGGCCCCAGAGCTGCAACTAGAGACTTCACTAGGAAGTGAGCCCTGTGAGATGAAGCGGTGCAGCGTAGGTGAGTCAGGAAGATCATGAACTCGAGTCAAGGGCAAGCTGGCCAGATGCCCTGCAGCTGGGTAGACTGGACAGTCCTTCCAGGGGCAGTGCTCCTCTGAGCTGGCCCACTCCTGTCTCCCTTGCCTAGTCTTTCTTCTGGTACAGGAGCTATGGCCCCTTGGCTGGAATGACCCAAAGGACTATGTAGACTCACCTGGGACTGGACGACTTTCTCTTTCTGTTGTCCTCACTGGCCAGCCAGGGGTACCATGCCTTTCCTTTGTATCTACTTCTACAGACCCTCTGCATGCTTACAGAAGAGAGGTAAGGAGTGTAGGCAACGGTCCCCTCCCTTCATACCCACTCCCTCCCACCCTGGGCCCAGAGAATGTTGCCTAGTGGTGAGTCCTCTCTGCTGGAGGCCAAGGTGAGGAAACAATGGAAAACTCTGCTCTTAATCCTTTTGCCTGGGGCATTTGATAAGAAGGTTCTGGAAAGGGTTGATAAGGATTCGCTAGACTGCAGTGATAAGTGGCTTGCAGAAGGCTGGTCTGGGAAGGAGAGGGTGTGGCACTCCCAGGTGCTGACTGCTTTTCTGCAAAACAGGGCCTCATCCCGGTGCAGACCCGACAGACACTCTACAGCCTGACTACTGGTGAGAGGCTTAGTGGGTCTGGAACGGCTTTAAGATCTAAAGCACACATGCATGGGGAGGTGTGTGTCCGTGTTCACGTGGGTACACGTGTGCCTCCACATTTATGTATGTGAAAGGTGTCTTTCTCAATCATTTTCCATCCTCCTTTTTTGGTTTTTTTTGGGGGGGGGCTTGTTTGTTTGTTTGTCTGTGTTTTAAAGACAGGGTCTCTCTAGCCAGCAAGACCCAGGGGTCCTCCATTCCTGCCTCCCCAGCACTGGGATTTTCTAGGTTCCGGGGATTGAATTCAGGTCTTCCTGTTTGCATGGCAGCCAGGCGCTTTACCCACTGAGCCACCCTCCCAACTGCATGGTGGGTGTGTTTCTGTTGCTGATGCTACTAATGTTGCCAGTGTTTCTGGGAACCAGCCTCTGCTCCTTGGCCCTCTCCAGAAGGGCCAGTACCAGCTCTGTCCCCCCACCACCACCACCAGCCCATGGCCCTGGCCCAGCCCACACCTGGAGGCTCTGGGAGTTAGGGGCAAGTTCAGATCCAGCCAGCCCCACCCCAGTGGCCCCTCTGCTGAAGTCCCTCTGCAGGCCAGGGCTAGCTGGGCCTCTTGGCCTTGCAGAAGGTGAGGCAAGGTAATAATGGGGGCAACTCTGATAGCCTGTATAGCAACAGTTGCTGGTTTTGATGTGAATCCAGAGAAACTTGCCCCAAGGTAGCCTGGGAGTCCTATCCCTACCAAGTTTGTTTATTCCGGAGCCTGGGAGAGAGCTCTGTGTTCATTCACCCACACTGAGCTGGAGCGCCCTGTACCCATCGTGGCCTTTTACCTAGGAAGAGACTGTTGCTGCCAGTGTTCCCTCAGCTCAGCCCTGAGGACATGGATGTGTCCCATTCACAGCCTGACAAGGCCAGAGCTGGAGAAAGGGGGTCACCTTAGCTTTGCCTGTGCACTTGACCTCTGTCCTTATTTGCATCATTAGGCATACCCAGTCTCCTCTCAGCCCAGCCTCAGGCTGCAGGTCGAACCTTCACTTTCCAACCTTCCATCCTAAAAGCCCTGGACAAGTCTAAGCTCCAGGTTCTGGTTTTAAGCACAGGAACTTTATTCTGCCAGAAAAGCAGCTCCTGTCTTCTCACCTCTTCCCCAAGGCTTCCAAGTGGGGAAACTTATCCAAGTCAGCCAGCCTTGAGGGCTATTTTGTAAGACAGTTGCCTGTCAACGGAAATGGGTTTCAAAGACTCCAGACCTTCCCTCACTCCAAGTTTGGGTGGCCAGCCCCAGACTGGAAACTTAGAGAAGTGCAATGGCTACACATTGCTGGAGGGATTCCCACTCCTCCAAGATGCCTTATCCATGAAATGTGCCCACATGGCAGAGCTCATCATGTCTCTAGAGTGATCTGAGCAGCACTGGACTTGCAAGGTTGCCAAGTCACGCTATGAAAGAAGACAGGAGCTTTCAATCTCCCTGAGACGTTTGACAGGGGGTAGGTCACTGCGTCACAGGAATGCACACAGGTCTCAATCTCTCAGACAAATCATATAATCTTATTTGGATGTTGTATTTTAAAAAATTGTATCCTCTTGCTAGTTTCTTTCTCTTTCTTTCTTTCTTTCTTTTTTTTTTTTTTTTTTTTTTTGACCTATCACAAAATCAGTATGTCAGTAAATAACAGTGTTCATGTAGATAATCTCCAGCAAACCAAACCAAGACAGGGTGCTTGTAACTGGGAAATTTGGGGTTCTGGGATGCTTCCTAGACCCCCAAGTCCTGAGTTCATATCTGCAAACTAACCAAAGAATTGGCAATTCCAGATTCAAGAAAATGATTTTTAAAATACCATATTTTATTCATATATCACAATGATATGGGGAAGGGTGAAAACTGTGGTCTAAGGAAGAGAAGGTAAAGTGGGAGGAAGGGAGATATGCCACCTAGAGCCCCGGAGCCCATGCAAACAAGGATCTTAGAAAAAAAACATGAAAAGGGATTTTATGAGTTTATTCTCTTTACTTATATATTTATTACACAGAGAGATGGTGAGCATGCCAGGGCCTCCAGCCACTGTAAACTAACTCCAGATGCATGTGCCACTTTGTGCATCTGGCTTACATGGGTACTGGGGAATCAAACTTGGGTCCTTAGGCTTCACAGGTAAGTGTCTTAACCTGCTAAGCCATCTCTCCAGCCTGTGAAAAGGGATTTTAAAAATATGTGCTTCCAAAAAGATTAAAAGTGAAGACAGTAATAAAGGATAAAATGTGCTTCTTCCCACACAGGCATGGCTACCAAGGTGGGAGACAGAGAGATCTTACCAGTGCCAGGACCCAAGAGCTACTGCCACAGTTCTGGGGAAAGAGGGAATGAATGTGTCTCTCTGTGTGGGTCCGGGAGGATACACTTTAGAATTCGTGCTAGCACACCCAGACACACCTACCCCAGGTATTCCTGGGCAGGGTGTTCACTCAAGAGAGCCGATTTAATTGGATGAGATGGGCAATCATTAAATCTCTCGACCTGAAGCCAGGTGTGGTGGCGCACACCTTTAATCCTAGCACTTGGGAGGCAGAGGTAGGAGGATCACCATGAGAGTGAGACCCTACCTCGAAAAACCAGAAAGAAAGAAAGAAAGATTTCTTGACCTGATCAGGCAGGATGAGCTAAATGAGGGCAGCTGGGATAGGTGTGGCAAGGGTGTGTCGTAGAAACATCCTAAGGTCCCTTCCTTTAAGGGCCATCCCCATCCTGCCTCGCTCAAGAAACTAACTGCTTACCATGGAGCCCCACAGATGAGCAAAGTGGGGCAGGTGGCCCATTGCAACAGCAGAGTACCTGCCAACCTCGCCAGGGCTGTCCAGGAAAGCATGATTTTATGAAGTGCCAAACCCTGTGTCTTCTACAGGAAGAGCCCAGTTTGGGTTTCATGTCATAGACCCTAGGGATTTGTGCTTATCCAAGGACACAAAGGTCATTTGTATGTGTGGCTTGGTTTTGAAGTCAACCTTATTCAAACTGATCTCTGAGGGATAAAGGTACTTTCTTGGTTTTTCAAAGGGACGCAAGAAAGGTTAAAGGAGAAATGACAGGACTACATATTGATATAGTCATGTCCAACACATGGCCCACAGGCAACTTCAGGATTGGGAGAGCTATGCATGCAGCCCAACACAAAATTATAAATCTACTTAAAACATCGTAAGATTTAGTTCTGCAAAATGTTTTTGGCAACGTTTATTACACGGTTCTCAAGCGTGAACATTGCAGAAAGAGAAATGGCATAGTGTCCTGTGGTGGTTTGGTTCAGGTGCCCCCCATAAACTTTAAGTGTTCTGAATGCCTTGTCCTCAGCTGATGGGAATTTGGGAATTAAACCCTCCTGAAGGCAGTGCATTATTGAGGGTGGGCTTATGGGTGTTACAGCCAGCCTCCTTTTACCAGTGTTTGGCACACTGTCCTGTTGCTATTCTCCACCTTAGGTTGGCCAGGAGGTGACAACCACCTCTGCTCATGCCATCATTTCCCCCTGACATCATGGAGCTTCCCCTCAAGTCTGTAAGCCAAAATAAACCCTTTTCCCACAAGCTGCTCTTGGTCAGGTGCTTTCTGCTAACAATGCGAACCTGACTGCAACATGTCCCAAGGTCAATGACTTCCAACTTTTTCCCACAAATATATCTGTGTATGAGACATATCTGAAACAAAAATTTCATGACAATCTTACCTTCCTTGGGCTGGGGAGATGCTCTGTGGGAAGAGTGTTTGCTGTACAAACCGGAGGACCTGGGTGTGGATCTCCTGTGCCCATGGAAAGGCAGAGCCTGGTGGCATGTGCCTGTAAACCCAGTGCCAGGAAGGTGGAAACAGGGGATCCAGAAGGCTTGCTGACTAGCTGTTCTCACCTAATCAGTTAGCTCCAGGGTTAGTGAGAGACCCCGTTTCAAAAATCAAGATGGAGAGCAACTGAAGAAGACACCTGAATTCAACTTCTGGCCTCAACTTTTACCCCGGCCACACACGTGCACCCAAACACATATACACACACGTGTGCACACCTCGCAGAAGCATATTACAAAAGATCACCTTACTATGCCTGCTAAAGAAAAACAAAACTTAGAAAGGTAATGTCAAGAAGGCCTAAGTTCAGTCCCCACTAGGAAATCATTCAGAAAAAATAAGAGAACTTCATCCAGACCCATGGCTGAGTGCATGGATTTCCACTGCTGGGTGGCAACCACGTTCTCAAAACAGCTGCCATCTTCACGCTCAGATGGCAGATGCTGGCACAGCCTGGGCTTGAACGTGGTGTTAATAATAGCTCCATTTCACAGGTAAAGGGGCTAAAAGCTCTGTCTGACTCAGTGACCTGAAGAAAGCCTTCGCTAAGGGCCAGTTCAGCAGATGGTGCCCTGTCTCTTGCTGCACTGGCTCTGGTGACAGAACCGGACATAGCTTCTGCTTGGAGGGAGGCAGAAGCTTCCTGTGGATGAGTCTGCTGAGGATCTCCACAGACAGCAGTCGCCTCCATCATGGAGAGTGGGGGCAGCATCCTCAGCCTCAGCCTCTCCCTAGCTCTCCTTCCTCAGGGTGGTGTCCACACAGAGCCTGCTAACCCAACCCGGGCGCTTCCTCTGTGAACACCTCTGCACCGGCAGCTTGGGTTTGACTGACAAGTCCCTAACACTGCAGGCTTAATCTTGCATGATCCCTTGGTTTCTCTGGAAGTAGATCTTCCAGGGATGTTAGAACGATAGGCCCCAGTCTTAGGGGTTGTTCTTTGCTTCTGAAGAGTGTGGGAAGTAAATTGGATGGAGGTATTATATTCTCTCTTGAGATTTCATGTGGTTTCTCAAGTGAGGCCAAGTCTGCTGAGAGCAGCTGTACCAGTGTCACAGTTCCCGTCTTCCGAGGGCGTCCCTAGCATGTTCACTTGCATCACGTTACGCATTCAGCACTGGGCTAGCCTCGGAAAGAAGGATGGAAAGGAGGACATAGCACACTTCTCGTCCTGCATCAGCCAGCTTTCTATCACTGTGATAGAATGCCCAAGATCATCAACTTATAAAAAGGAAGGGTGGGCTGGAGAGATGGCTCAGCAGTTAAGGCACTTGCCTACAAAGCCTAAGGAGCCAAGCTCAATTCCCCAGTACCCACATAAAGCCAGATGTACATGGTGGCACATGCATCTGGAGTTCGTTTGCAGTGGCTAGAGGCCCTGACCCATCCATTCTCTCTCTCTCTCTCTCTCTCTCTCTCTCTCTCTCCGTGTGTGTGTGCGTGTGTGTGTGCGTGTGTGTGTGCTTGCAAATAAATAAAATAAAAAAGAAGGAAGGGTTATTTAGTTCATGGTTTCAGCAGTTTTGGTCCATGCTTGCTTGGCCCCGTGGCTTTGGGCCTGTCTATGGTGACACATACACAGTGGTATAAGTACATGGTAGAGGAGGCCTATTCACCTCATGATAGCTGGGGAGCAAGAAAGAAGAAGGGACTGTGGTCCTAGTGTACTCCTCGAGTTCACACACCCCCAGTGACCTAACTTCCTTCCACTAGGACCCACCTCCTCAAGGCTCACAACCTCTTAACCCTTTAACAAAACTGAGGCATGGGGGCAGGCTGTTAAATTAATGCCTTTTTTTCCCTCTGGCCATAACATGTTCACCCCATTGGCCAGCTTGGACTAGAGATGAAGCTGGCCCAGAAGCCAGTACAGCTCTTGAGCAAAACACCCTCGATAGCTGTATCCATGGTAATGGTGATGGTACGACTAACACTCCTTAGAAGGAGGCCCTCGCCTGAGATTCCAGCCAGCTACTATTCTTCCTGCTTGCCCTTCCCCTCAGATGCAAGAGATCTTGAGTGATGCTAGAGGATACAGAAACTAGAAGGTTAACAGAAAGGGGGAAGCCATGATGCAGCCTCCATGAGTTCACCATCCAGGATGGGGTGGGATTGTTTTAGTTGTGCAAGTGCCTTGGAGGCACCCATGTTTCTGTAAGTAACCCTTCCCCCATGCGCCTGTAAATAAACCTTCGCTCCTCTGTAAATAACCTGTCACCCGTGCTCCAAGTAAGCCCAATAAATTCACTTTTCACCAAGGTGGACTTGGGTGGAATCATAACTCTGGCGTGTCACTGGTGGAATCATGACTTTGGTCTGTCACTGGTGCCCTATGTGAAGGGAACAGACATTTGTTCACATCTCCTCAGGAAAAGTCACACAACAGGAATATTTGTCATTAACAGCCAGTGAGCTCACCTGGTATTTTTCAAAACTTGGTCATCTTAGAATCCTCTCAGATGGTGTTGTTGCCCTGTGTGTGTGGTGGCGGGGGGATGGGCTGAAATTCCAGGTTTTAGCAAGTCTCCAGCTGGTGCTGCTGGGCCAGGGGCCCCACCAGAGAGCCATAGATCTAGCCGAGGGAAATTTCCCTACATGACACATGGGGTGCTCATCAGAATCTCAGCAAAAGGGCCTCTGTGGCTCCCGGAGATAGAGGTCACCAAGAGTCATGATCAGAAAGGCATTCGGGGCTGCTATCCGACATCTCCTTTTGCTTTGCCTGTGGTTTGCTCCCCCAGAAGCTGGAAGCCTGTGACTGGCAGGTCCGAGTGCACCCCCATCTGCAGCCATCCCATCTGTCGGAGCATATGTTCTGAAACCCGCAGGCCTCTCCCAGGAGCCCATTATCCACAAATCACTGAGCCAGCAGCCCCAGTGGCTCCACTCTGTCCAAGACCAGGAAAGCAAGCCTCTGCCAGAAGTCTGACAGGTGCTACCCAACACCTGCCCACCCCAGCTCCTCCCCCTCCCGGCGGATGCCCTCCCACTGTGGGTGGACGCTCAGAGAAGAGTCACTCTCAGCTCACTCTGGGGAATCTGGCATTGACACCTGTCTCTGTTTTCCTGGCAATTAGCATTACATAGTGGGCACAGCTGAAAGAGAAGAGGGTCCTTCTGCACTTGGCAGGGCACAGGCCCTTGTGTTAGCGTCCTGGGAGGCCATGTCTTTGAGTGCTTGAAGGTAAACTATGCTCCAGCAGTGCTTCCTGAAAGCAGGCTCTGTATGCCTCCAGCCAGTCCCCAAAGCACCAGAGGACCACAGGGTCCTCAAGGGAAGCAACCGGGCTGCTACCAGTAGTCTATGGGTAAAGAGGGAAAAATAGGGTGCTCACCTTACCCTGCTTGACATAGATTTCTACCATGCATGTACTTGGAAAAGAAAAGAAGCCTAAGACTCGAGGCAATCAGGAGGTGGAGAGAGAGAGAGAGAGAGAGAGAGAATGAGAAAGAGAGAGAGAGAGAGAGAGGGAGGTGAGGAGTTGGGAAATTCTTACCCACGGCTGCATCTACTTAGCACACAGAAGTCCAATGTGCTGGTGGTGCATGGCAATAAGCACTGGGGAAGCAGAGACAGGAGGATTTTGGGGGCTTGCTGGACAGCTAAATTGGTGAGCTCTAGGTTCAGTGAGAGACCCTGTCTCAAAAAATAAGGTGGAGAGTGATTGAGAAAGACACGTGATGTCAACCTCTGGCCTCCACATGCGTGCGCGCACACATACACATACACATACACACACACACACCACATGCATGCACACATGCACACAAAGCAAAAATAAGTCTGAGTGAAAAGAAGAGAGTGGAAAGAACTGCAGGATGGGTGATGGACAGAAATCAATGGCCATAGGCCTGCAGGGATAAGATCTAGTCCAAGAAACTAAAGACCTTGCCTGGCCACCACCTTTAGAAGTAATAGCCACCACTGGTTGGTGGCAGCCTTGTGCAGCTAGAGGCGGCCATGCATGAGATAGGAACCTAAGACCCAGCTGTTATACAATGGTTGGATTCAATTGAATGGTAGCCTTGGCTCCAGGGAGTAGGAGCAGGGGAGATTTACCACCTGGCTAGCCCTCCTCTTTGAACAGGCAGCCAACCATTATAGACATGGTGCCCAGAGTCACTTACTACACCATCCTTCTGGTCACTTCAGGCCAAGTGTCCACCCTCAGGCTGAAGCAGTGTGGGGAGGGCAACAGGAAGAGCCCAGGGGGTGTGGCAGGCGCTCCTGAGCTGCTTTGTGGAAGACTGCTTCCCAGACGTTGCCCCCAAGCTTCTGATGCCTTCCAGTGCCCCTTAACTTGCCCCTGGGCAGGGTCTTTCAGCCCCTGGATGGAAGTTTTACTACTTCTGTAGTAATCCACAGCATGCAGACACACGTGAGAATCCAGTGAGGTCCCCCTTTCCCCAAGGAAGGCTGGGGCACATGCTTGGGCCCTCCTGTTCCTACAAAAGCCCAGGACAGCCAAGATGTTCAGGAAAATGGAGAAACTCCATCTGGTCTTCCTTTTCTTTTATTTCCACCAACTGGATTTCCACAGAAATAAACTGTTGAACATCTGAAGACAAAAGGATTAACGGTAAATTCTCATTGCATAACACACACATGGGAGAACACACACACACATGTCTCTCTCTCTCTCTCTCTCTCTGTGTGTGTGTGTGTGTGTGTGAGAGAGAGAGAGAGAGAGAGAGAGAGACCCACCAAACTGATGGACTTACATTAACTCTTTTATTTTGATAATCTAGATAAGTGTATTTAGTCAGGGTTCTCTCTCAACTGAATGAATGGATATATTTTTAAAGGGGGGATTTATTAAGTCAGTTCACAAAGTATGGATTGGGTAGTCTAACCACAGCTATCATAGATGGGAGATTTGAAGACTCTGGAAGCTGCTCAGTCCACAAGGCTGAAGGCAGGCTCAAGAGTCCTAAGACTTACTAGCTGCTCAGCCCAGTGGCTGGACACCAGTTAGGAAGTTGAAAAACAAGACAGTAGCTCAGCTCGTGAGGCCAGAGGAATGGCAAAAGCATGCACCAGTGAGTATCATGGGCAGCCCAACAAAGAAGAAAAGCCAAGATTACACATAGTCCCTCAGTGGAAGCCTGCCTCTTTGGGTAGGACTTTCTGGCTCAGTTAATCTTGCCTGGAAACACCCTCTAAGACCCACCCAAGAGTCATACCTCTTACTTCATTCCTGATCTGGCCAAGTTAAAACAAACTTACCCATCACAAGTCCACCCCTTGTCAACTTGACACCAGACCACATCTCCTGATGTCATGCTTAGTTTCTAATATTCAGTATTTTAAGTGCAGGTTTAGCAATACTTAACTACTGATATTATATCAATCAATATTAGTTATATAATAGAGGAAAGAAAACCAAAGGTATCTTGATATTTGTGTACATATACATAAACACTCTTAACAAATAGGACAGAAACACTCATGGCAGTTAAAATCTTTTCTGCAACTGGTGATATAGCCTTTCTTCTACCACCCATTCTGTACTTCCTCCATCTTCAGCAAGCACCTCAGCAGGTCTTGGTTCTTTACCTAGAGGGGTGACCCTGAAAGATCTCAACCTTTTATTACACTGCCTTGATTGTGCTATTGCAGTTGTCCATTGACTTTGCTAACAGGGCATGGTAACACCAAGAGACACCCTAAAGGATCTCCTGCACTCCAGACATACTCTTCCTTACCTTCATTGTGGAGGAGCAGTTTAATTTCCACCTGGTAGTATGGATCAATCACCCTTGCTACCATTGTAACTCCTTCCTCCCTTAGCCTGTTCACTCAAGGGCATCAGGAGCCCAAAGTGGCCAGTGGGAAGTCTTAGCCTCCAGTTCAATGGAATGTTCTTTGTGCCTCCTGGCAGAAGCACTCCCTGCTCTAGAACCAAAGCTCCTAGGTCAGCAGAACACAATGTGTGGGATCAGGAAGCAAATCTTTAGCTAATGGGTCACTTGGGATGATGGTAAGCAGGACCATTTCCATTTCCACCCCTTGATTCCTGGACCTCTGAATTAGGAGAAACAGTATGGGAGAAACAGTACCATATATTGGATGTTGGTTCAGAGGATATACAGCCTTCTTGAGAACCCTGCCCTAACTCTCCAGGCTATTGCCACCTAGTTGGCACTGTGACTATTTCTGTAAGAGGCCATTCCACTGTTCTGTCAATCCGGCTGCTTCAGGATGGTGGGGAACATGGTAAGCCCAGTGAATTCCACATATACACCACTTCTATAAGGCCACTGACACACAGTGGTTGCTTGGTTGTGAAGTGAGTTCCTTGGACAGAAGCAATGCTGTGTGGAATAGCATGACGGTGGATAAGGCATTCCATAAGCCCATGATGGTAGCTGTGGCAGAAGCACTACATTCAGGAAAAACAAATCCATACCCAGAATAAGCATCTACTCCAGTAAGGACAAAATGCTGCCCATGGGGCTGGAGAGATGGCTTAGCAGTTAAGGCACTTGTATGCAAAGCTTAAGGACCCAAGTTCAATTCCCCAGTACCTCCATAAGCCAGTGTTGCAGTCAGGTTCTCATTGCAGGTAGAAATCACCCAACCAAGAGCAGCTTGTGGGGCAAAAAGGTTTATTTTGGCTTTCAGGCTCAAGGGGGAAGCTCCATGGTGGCAGGGAAAATGATGGCATGAGCAAAGGGTGGCCATCACCCCTTGGCCAACATCAGGTAGACAGTAGCAACAGGGGAATGTACCAGACACTGGCAAGGGGGAACTGGCTATAACACCCATAAGCCTGCCCCCAACAATACACTGCCTTCAGGAGGCTTTAATCCCCAAATCTCCATCAGCTGGAAACCTAACATTCAAAACACCTAAGTTTATGGGGGACACCTGAATCAAACCACCACATTTCGCCCATGGCTCCCATAAACTGATATCCATACATGATTTAAAATGCAATGCATTCAGTCCAACTTTAAAAGTTCCCATAGTTTTTATCAATCCCAATGATATTCAAACATCCTCATAATCCAAGGACTTTTAACTGAGCCATAACAGCAGACAATCCCCCCAAAACCCATACTGCCACAGAATAAATATTCAAAGTACAAAAGATGGCATTAGGCATAGCAAAGAAATATTCAACCAATACAAGATTTAAAACAACCAGGGCAAACATCAAACTCTGTAGCTCCAGGTCCAATAACTCTAGTCAATGACAAATCTCCAAGTCCAGTAATTTTAACCAGCAACAAGTCTCTGGTATTCCAATTCCACCCCTCCATCTAGGCTACTGACAGTCTTGGAAAAGTTCACTGGGACTAGTAGCTTTCCTTAGCAGCCATCTCGTGGTCCCGGCATCTCTATTAGGTCTCTACTGCAACCCATGGTTCATCCTCATGGCTCCATCGGGTCTCCATGCACACATCCAGCAAACCAGCTTCAAACTGCCCATGGCAGTTTCCAAAACACAGGACCATGTTGCAAACTCAATGACCCTCTCTGTCCTGCATTTTTATACTCCATAATACCAGGTAGAATCCAATTTGTTAATCGGGGGGGGGGGGGAGAAAAGCAGACTTTGAAGAACAGGACACTCCTTGAGCACTCAGGCCCCTTCAAAAGAGGCTGCATTCTTTCTGTTGCCCCAGTGCAGGTCAGCTGCCCCAATCTCAACGGTTGTAATCTCTCATACAATTGCAGCAGACTGGACAGAAGTTTCAGCCTAAAGATTTCATTTTTTTTCTGTGCCATAACCCTCTGCTCACGCCAGTCCATTTCTATGCAATGCAGCCCTGCACAAGTTCTCAGGACACGGTCATAATAGCAAGCATCTCATGCAAATTTCTTCTAGCCCAGTCCAGGCAAAGCTCTTTCTCACCCTCATAAGCCAAGCCTCACAGTCCATAGTTCTTACTGCATTCAGGTCTTTCAGCTCTGACCAGAATAGTCCATTAAGCTGTACTTACAGCACTGCAAGGCATCTCTTAGGCCAAGGTTTCAAATCCTCCCACATTCCTATTGAAATCAGCTCCAAAAGGCCAAAGCCACAGTCAGGTGTCTAGCAGCAACCCTACTCCTTGGTACCACTTTACTGTTGCAGTCACATTCTGCTTGTAGAAATCACCCAACCAAGAGCAGCTTGTGGGGAATAAAAGGTTTATTTTGGTTTATAGGCTCAAGAGAAAGCTCCATGACAGTAGGGAAAATGATGGCACGAGCAAAGGGTGGACATCACCCTCTGGCCAACATCAGGTGGACCATTGCAACAGGAGAATGTGCCAAACACTGGCAAGGGGAAACTGGCTATAACACCCACAAGCCTGCCCCCAAAGATACACTGACTTCAGAAAGTGGTAATTCCCAAATCTCCATCAGCTTGGAACCTAGCATTCAGAACACCTGTTTATGGAGGACACCTGAATCAAACCACCACAGCCAGATACACAAGGTGGTATATGTATTTGGAGTTCGTTTTTAGTGGCTAGAGGCCCTGGCATACCCATTCTGTCTTTTAAATAAATAAATAAAATACTTTTTAGAAATGCTGCTCTTTCCAAGATGGAAGTGGTCCAGTGTAGTTAATCTACCACTATGTTGCTAGCTGGTCACCTAGAGGAATGCTACCATATTGGGGCTCAGTGTTGGTCTCTTCTGCTGGCAGATTAGGCATGTAGCAGTGGCATAGCCAGGTCATCTTTGGTAAGTGGAAGTCCAAGATGTTAAGCCCATGTATAACTTGCATTCCTGCTACCATGGACACTTTGTTCATGAGTCCACTGGAAAATGACAAGAATGTCTGGGGAGAGAGGTTGACCACTATTTACAGAATAGGTCAGCCTATCTAGCCTATCTACTTGTTTATTAAAGTCATCCTCTGCCAAGGTTACCTCCTGATGAGCATTAACATGGGACACAAGTATTACATCCTTCGCCCATTTAGAGAGGTCCATCTACATACACCTTCCCCAAATGTCCTTCTCACCAATTTACTTCTCACCCATGGATCAGTGCATAACCACACATATGGCCATTTTTTTCTTCCAAGCAAAATGCACAGCCATGTACACTGCCTGAAGTTCTGCCCATTGTGAAGATTCTCCTTCACCAAAATTCTTCAGAGTTGTCCCAGAAAGAGGCTACAGTGCTGCAGCTGTCCACTTCTGGAAGGTTCCCATATAACATGCTTATCCATCTGTAAATCATACCATAGTCCTCTCCTCCTCAGTCGATTGATCATAGGGCATACTTCATGATGCCATAGGTGATGCTTGGGGGCAGAAGGCATTATAACTGGAGTAGCAACCATAGGCATTTGGGCAACTTCTGTCATGTAACTTATTTGTGCCCTCGGGGACTGTTTGAGCCTGATCACATATATACCACTTCCACTAATGGTAAACTTCTGCTGTGCATGTTCAACTTTATGGCCTGGTAAGACAGTTCATAATCATGGGCAGCTCAGGTCACATAGTAACTTGATGACCCATTGACAAGCACTCAATTTCCACTAAGGCCCAATAGCAGGCCAAGAGCTATCTCTCAAAGGGAAAATAATTGTTTGTAGATGATGGCAAGGCCTTGTTCCAAAATCCCAAGGGCCTCCACTGTGATTCATCTATGAGGGCCTGGCACAGGTTCCAAACAGCATCCCTACCTGCCACCAACACTTCAAGTGCCATCAGATCTGCTGGATCATATGGTCCAAGTGACAGAGCAGCCTGCACAGCAGGCTTGACCTGTTGAAGACCCTTTTCTTATTCTGGGACCCACTGAAAACTAATAGCTTTCTGAGTCACTTGGTATATGGGATGGAGTAACACACCCAAGTGAGGAAGGTGCTACTTCCAAAATCCAAATAGGCCCACTAGATGTTGTGTTTCTTTCTTAGTGGTAGGAGGGGCCAGATGCAACAACTTATCCTTCACCTTAGAAGGAATATCCCTGCATGCCCCAACACCACTGAAGTCCAAGAAATTGAGGTGGAAGGACCTTGAATTTTGGATGGGTTTATTCCCCATCCTCTGTTGTACATATGCTGTACCAGCAACTCCAGAGTGGTTGACACTTCAACCTGCATAATGTCATCAATATAATGGACCAAAGTGACACCTTGTAGAAGGAACAGTTGATCAAGTTCCCTGTGAACTATGCTATGACACAGTGCTGGAGGATTTACCTCAAGGTAAAATAGTAAAGGTATACTGCTGGTCTTGCCAGCTGAAGGCAAATTGCTTTTAATGGTCCTCATGGACAGACATCGAGAAGAAAGCATTTGCAAGACCAATAGCTGCATACCAGGTACCAGGAGATGTGTTAATTTGCTCAAGTAAAGAAACTACATCTGGTACAGCAGCTGCAGTTGGAGCCACCACTTGATTAAGCTTTCACTAATCAACTGTCATTCTCCAGGGTGTGTCTGTCTTCTGATCAGGCCAAATAGGAGAGTTAAAGGGAGAAGCTGTAGAAACCACCACCCCTGCATCCTTCAAATCCTTTATAGTGGCATTAATTCTGCAGTCCCTCCAGGGATGTGATACTATTTTTGGTTCACTATTTTCCCTGGTAGAGGCAGCTCTAATGGCTTCTACTTGGAAACCAACTATAACAGTCCTCACTCCTTAGGTGAGGGAACCAATATGGGGATTTTACCAACTTACAGGCCTCTCTATCCCAATTCTACAGTCATGGAATGGGTTAATAACCACAGAGTGGGCTTAGGGGCCCATTGAATACACAGTGAGAGACCTTGGCTAAAACTCCACCAACCACCTAACTTTAAATGACTTTGGTGTCTTCTGGAATCAATGTCAGTTTTGAGCTAGTGTTCAGTAGGCCCCAAAAGGTAGGATTATTTTCTTTCTCCCAAAGTACCCGTAGCAAAAGGCTGTAGGTCTTCTTGGGGAATGATAGGAGAAAAATTAATATTAAAACTTTAAAACTCTAGGAGGGTCCTTCCTCAGGAGGACCTGCCTCCTCTTTGGTCTAGGGATTCCTGGGTCTGTAAACTGCTCAAGTCTAGAAATTGGTTAAGAGGCTGTGATTCTGTGTTGCTATGATTCAAAGTAGTCTTTTGTTCCTTTGCTCTGGAACTTTTCTGCTTATACAGATCAAGCAGGAATTCAGTAGTCTTCTTATCTATTTTACTTCTGAGAACATCATGATTGATCAGCCAGTACCAAAGGTTTACAGGAGTCAGAGACCGTTGTGACCATTGCTTTGCCTATGCTGTCTATTGTGGCAAGCTCACCTCACCTTTGGCAATTCAGTTCTGTCAATTGATCCTTCTAACTCTGGGATCTGGTTACACCAGTTGAAGTGAATCATCCAAGTCAGGTTACATTGCATTACATTACAAATGAAAGCAATGACTGAGTTCTTCAAGTATGATGGCCATCATCTCACAAATCTCTTTCTTTATTTTAATTAATTGTTTGCAAGCAGAAAGAGGGAGGGAGAGAGGTAGAGAGAAAGAGAAAGAATGGGACACGCCAGGGCCTCTTGCCCCTGCAAGCAAACTTCAGATACATGTGCCACATTGTGTGTCTGGCTTTATGTGGGAATTGAACCTGAGCTATCAGGCTTTTGCAAGCAGGTGCCTTTAGCAACTAAGCAATCTCTCCAGAACAAATGTATTTCTATAGGCTTAGAGAGGGGCATATCTTTTAGACCTTCCCACTATGGAGGATTAAGTTTGACATGGCAAATATGCTCCAGCATGCCAATTTCCAAGAGCCTTTTGACCCCTTCATCAACACTAAACCGAGGGATATCTAGCAGCTCCAGCTCAATCACAGTAGGCAATCTCCGGGTCCATACTTCAGCCAAACACTCAAACACTCTTTTCTAGATTTGACCATCAACTTGGATATGTTTTTGTTTGTTTGAAGAAAGGTCTCATAGAGTTCAGGGTGGCCTCAAACTGTAAGCTCAAATGTACTTGAGTCTGACCTTGAACTCATAATTATTTTGCTTCCACCTACCAAGTGCTGGGATTACAGGCATGTGCGACCATGCCTGGCTTGACTGTCAGTTATTTTTTTTTTTTTTTTTTTTTTTGAGGTAGGATTTCACTCTAGCTCAAGCTGACATGGAATTCACTATGTAGTCTCAGGGTGGCCTTGAACTCATGGTGATCCTCTTACCTCTACCTCCCAAGTGCTGGGATTAAAGGCATATGCCACCACGCCCAGCCTGTTGACCTTCAATTTTAACTACATGAATTTCAAGTAGAAGTGACCCTGGGGAAGACAGTAGTGGGCGTGGGGAGACCAGTCAGATTTGGAAGCAACTTGGGGCTTTAAGAAAAGTGATCCATTAATGATTCTAGGATATATTATATCCTTTTTCTTTCTTTTTTTTTTAAAGACTTATTTTTGTTTATTTATTTGAGAGCGACAGAGAGAGAGGATGCAGAGAGAGAGAGAGAGAGAATGGGCTCGCCAGGGTCTCCAGCCACTGCAAACGAACTCCAGACGCGTGCGCCCCCTTGTGCATCTGGCTAACGTGGGTCCTGGGGAATCGAGCCTCGAACTGGGGTCCTTAGGCTTCATAGGCAAGCGCTTAACCGCTAAACCGTCCCTCCAGCCCTCCTTTTTCTTTCAAAGAGATCAAATATGTCTGTTATGTGTGTGCACGTGTGCCCTTGTATAGTGTGGACATAATCAGTGACATCAATACCTGGGATGGAAAGGACTTCCAGGAACATAGCAGACTTAGCTCAAGCCCAAGCTCTCTTACAAACTGTCTCAGACACTTTGAAGTGAGCCCTAGCACCTATTAACAACAACAAAAAAAAAAGTTCAGCCATAGCAAATTATAGGGCTTTTATCATGTCTCAGGCATTATTTTAGGAACTAGTTATAGGTTTTTGAAGCCAGATGTAGAAAAGTATTACATATGATGGAATCCATGGAGCACTATCCCATCTCAGCTAGTCCCCCATGCACAACTCATAAAGTGAAGGTGACATGCATCCAAGCACTCTCTTCCTTTAAAAATTCTCAGTAAACCCACAATGAAAGTCAACTGAACATTAGTGAAATGTTTCCAAATGATTCCAGCAGCCATCTCTTTCATAACATAAAAGCGTGTGTATGTGTGCGTGTTCTCACTGACAAAACACATGGTCAGAAGCAGCTTATGTGAGGAAAGGGGTCTATTTGCTTATTTCAGCTTATAGTTGTGACAGGAAGTTTCATTGCGGTTGGGAAAGCACAGCCAAGCAGGCAGCAGAGGCGCCCCATCTTTTCATGGCAGCAGGAAGTAGTTTGAGTGAGCGAGCTCTGGATACCCAGTGGGCTGGACTAATAAACCTCAAGGTCCCCCACCTGGTGACACACCTCTTCCAGCACGACTCTACCTCCTGAAGTTCTCACAACTTTCCAAAATTGCCACCAGCTGGGAACCAAGTATTTAAAATACATGAGCCTGTTGGGAGACCTATCATTCAAACAATCACTGTGTGTGTTTATGTGTGTGTGCGTGCACACATGTATGTGTGTGTGTGTGTTAGCCAGTAAGTTCTTACTATATGATAATCATCTGGGACACACTCCACCACAAGCATGTTGAATCTTCTGACTTCAAAGAACACAGTTCAGATGCTCAGGGTCAACTCTGGCCTGCTTCCCTTTTCAGCACAAGGGCTAGTCTTCTCACAATGGCACACCACAATAAGGACATTGGTGTAACTAATCCAGTTAAAGCTAATGACCTCCCTCTGTGCAGGACAGGCAGCGAAAAGCTTTGCTTCCAGGCGACCAAGGACTCCAGTGGGTGAGTCGCACTGCTCAGATGAAACCCTGCTGGACCACACTGCCACCCAGTACTGTAGGGATTAGAATGACTTGCGTGGTTGAGGAGACACGAAGCCTGGGAGCTAAATGTGTGGCTGACCCAACCCTGGTTTTTGTGTAGTGTTTGCTGTGTGCAAAGCAGCAAGGCCTGAAGAAGGCTTGACTGGGATCAGGGCACACTCAAAAACTCTTCATTAGCACCTGGTTCACCAATCTCATAGGAGTCCTTATTCTTAGGAGTGGGTCAAGGGTGTTCTTATACTGCAAAACCACACTGGACACATCTAAGGAGAAGCAAATTGAGTCATCCATGCATTTAGTTACTAACAAAACACAGATGGACCAAAAACTTTAAGGAGGGAGAAAAATCTAGGCACAAGAAACTTGGGGTGGTTGCAGGTTTTCATACTGTTCAGTTCTTTGTCTTATGACCAGGAAAAATTAGGAAAATGGACTGAGAGGCGTGAGTAAGACAAAGGAGATGTTTTGTGAGGGCAAGCATGCTTAGGATGTCAGCCAGCATCCAAAGGAGAGAAAGAAAGGGAAAATGGAAAACTTATTCTTGTTGAATTAGGACTCAGGAGGGGGTATGTGAACAACTGGCTCAAGGGAGAGGCTTCTAGGGATGTAGCCCATTATCTGCATTAGGTGCTAGCTACCCCCCCCCCCACCGCATCATTAGCATGTCTGGAGGTAGTGCTGATCTCTCAACCAGTTGAATGATTAACAGATCCCACCTCCTCTAGACAGGAGGAAGGGCTCTTTCCTTTCTAAAGTCACCAGATTTTGTAGTTGCCTTCCTGTTTCTGGGACAAAGCACCAAACAAAAGCAGCTGATGAGAGGAATGTTTTTGGTTTATGGTCTCTGGAGGAAGCTTCATGATGGCAGGTAAAAGATGGAAGAGCAGAGGCTGGATGTCACCTCCTTGCCAACATCAAGTGGACAACAGCTGCAGTAAAGTGAGCCAAACTCTAGGAAAAGGAAGCTGGTTGTAACATCCTTAACCAACCCCCGCCCTCAAAGATGCACCTTTTACAGCAAGGCTCCACCTCCCAGGTTACCATCAGCTGGGAGCAAAGCATTCAAAGCACATGAGTTTACGGGGGACACCTAATTCAAACCACCACACCAGGGAAACAGGAGGTGGAGTCCATCCTACAGTGACTTCTAAGCCTAATATCTACCTACCTACAATAAAATGGGTAAACAATCCAAGCAAATGGTTGAGGCTAACACCAGATAAGATGGTGAACTAGAACTTCCTCAGTATGCCCTGAATGAGAAGTCTGGAGTCTATTCCAGAGACAGAGAAGCAGGAAGAGCATCGTGGAGGGCAAAGAAGGCTGACTCAGCAAAGAGAAAGAAGCAGCAATCAGATGCCTTACATGAGCATCTCAGTAGATGCAGAAGAGGCATTTGACAGAGTTGGGTATCCCTCTACAATAAAAGCCCTGCAGTTATTGGGAATAGAAGGAACATACCTCAACATAATAAAGGCTTAATATGACAAACCTATACCTAGCATTATAAAAAATGCAGAACAAAGATCATTTCCTCTGAAAGCCGAGGGAGACGAGGGTGCCCACTCTCTCCACTCATCCAACATAGTGCTGGAAGTCTGAGCTCAGACACTAATGATGAGAAAGAACTAAAAGAGGTATAACTAGGAAAGTAAGGAGTTGATTCATATTCGTTTACAAATGATATGATCCTGTACTAAAAAGACCCTGAAGACTGCCAAAGAAACTCTTACATCTGATCAACACATTCAGCAACATAGCAGGATGTAAAAATTGACAGCTTTTTGAGCTGAAATGGCTCAGTGGGCAAAGTGCCTGTCACACGATCATGAGTACCTGAGTTGGGATCCCCAGTGCCCATGGAGAACACTGAGCACGGTGATGCATGCCTATAATCCCAGCCTTGGGGACGTGGACACAGGAGAATCCCTGGGGCTTTCTTGCTAGCTACTCTAGCCAAATCCATGAGCTTTAGGCTCAGCAAGAGACTCTGTCTCAAAATGAAATAGATCAGGAGCAAGGAACATGGCTACTGCCCTGCCGGACTGGAGCTCCAGGGTGGTCCAGATGGAGATATGGAGTGACTTCCTGCCTCAAGAAAGCCTCATGTGAGATGTCCCCAGATTTCCTCCTCTGCCTCTTCCCAGCCTAGTAGGAGTGGGAAGCTTGGGGACTTTTCTGGGAATTACTTGCTGTCACCACTATTTTAGCCATTCTGAATATAGACACTACAGAGTATCCTCCAATTATCCTCCAATCTCCTACCCCTATCAACTACACCAAGAAAGGATCACCTTTCACTCATTTATCCTAAATATTAGGAAATATGTAGACTTTGGGAGGCTGTCACAAACTTCAGGAAATGCTTTACTTATGGCCATCAATATTTATTTAGGTAAGCTCTTTGATGTTTTAGTTGATCACAAGTTTATAGTTTTGAATTTGTTTGAGGACGGTCACTGGCCATGGTGGTACACACTGGTAATCCTAGCATTCAGAAGGCAGAGGAAAGAGAATTGTAAGTTCAAGGCCAGCCTGGGCTACAGAGCAAGATCCTGTCTCAAGAAGAAGGAAAAATAAGGGCAATATTTCATGAAATTATGTCTAATGCAAATTTTGTTACCCTTAATTTTTTATGTGAGTATGTGCACATGCATGTGCATGTGCGTGTGTATGTGCACATATTTGTGTATGTGTGTATGTGGAAACCAGAGGACGAGTTCAAGTGTCATTCCTCAGGAGAACTGTCTGTCCATCTTTTATGAGCCAGGGTCTCTCACTGACCTGGAGCTCTCAAAGTAAACTAGACTGGCTGGCTAGCAAGCACAGAGCCCCTCCTGTCTATGCCTGCCCAGCCCTGGGATTATAGCTATACATTACCATGCTTATCTTTTTCCCCTATGGGTCCTGGGGGAAACTTATATCCAACTCATATCCTCGTGCTTGAAAGGCAAGCACTTGATCACCTGTGCTATCTCCCCAGCAACCCATAAATAATTTTTTTTTGGTATAGAGCTTGTTATTCCTGGACACCCTGCCTGCTGCCTTCATACAGCTTATAGAGTCAATCAGGTTTGGCCAAGACCAGACCAAATGTACACTCCCTCTGTTCACACCCCAGCACCCTGGAATCTTGTGATGTCTTTATCCTATAGCAGCTTTTCCCAGAGGCTGTGTTATGCACCCATGTAATGTCAGAGCATCTTCCTGTGTCAACCAAGACAGGTGGAACATGGCATCTGAAAGTCACTTCAGGCTCCCACTGTCATCTGATCTGATGGCAAATCATGTCTCTTGTTACATAATGGCTCAGTGACAGTTACAGAATAGCAGACACACTGGAAGTACTAAGCTCTGTCAGTTCACAACTGCCAGCTGAAAATTAGGAAGTTTAAACTACAGCATGTTTCCTGGAAAAAATATCACTTCACAAAATACACACACACACACACACACACACCCCTGGGCACACATGTGTACACACACACATATACAGTAAGTTTCTAGTTATCTTATTTGTTAACTGAGAAAGCCAGTTGGTAATGCTTAATCAGCTACATTGTGCTTGGCTACAGCAGTTGAAGAAGTAGATTTGAGAAAACAAACTTGATGAGTAGGTTTTTTTTTTTTTTTTTTTTTTTTTCCAGAAAGAACACTTATTCAAAGACTGGAGGACACTGGGAGGAACCTCAGTAGCAACTGGGAAGTAAGATAAACATACAAAACCATTGCAAGGGATATAAAAGACAGAATTATAAACTACCAAGTGATGATAGAGGTTATGTTTATTGGGCCAGGTGCGGTGGCTTATGCATGGGGTACCAGCACTTGGAAGGCTGAAGCAGGGGAATCACTGTGAGTTTGAGGCTAGCCTGGACTACATATTAAGACTGTCTCAAATAAATAAATAAAACAAGAAGGTGGGGTTATTTTTATTATTTTGTGGGTGAGAAGCAATTTTAAGGATTCAATATTACAAACTCAAAAAGGGTAAAATTTTAATTCCTACTTCACTAAGCTAACAACTTAGATAATTCAAAGATCTCAAAGTCTTACCAGGAAAAGACAAATCTCAGTTACCCGTTAGACTGGCGACCCACCCCTCCCCCTAAGAAGGGCCCAGTTTACTAGGTTTGGGTTTTTTTCTTTTTTCTCTTTTATTCATTTTATACATGCAGTAATTTCACACAATTCAAATATCAAAAGGGGTAAAATCACACAGTAAAGAAAGGGGCTCTTTCTCCCACCATTGACCAGAATGAACAAAATTCTTATAAAACAAATACAAATGACATCATAATAATCAAGGTCCCCTCTTTTCTGGAGGAGGGAGATGAACTGGCCTGCCAGTGAATTTCTCATTTTTACACACCTACAAAAATCTCACCATACTTCCATTTCTGGGGTTATAGCCCTCCCTTCTTTTTACTGAAGCACGTGTGTGTGTGTGTGTGTGTGTGTGAGATGCGTGTGATGTACAGACCTGAGTGTATAGATGAGGTTCCCTGTGTGACACATGAGGATGCCAGAGGACTTTGGGTGGCCTCTATCACCCATCTACCTTAATTCCTTGAAAATGATCTCCCACTGAACCTGGAGCTTGCTGTGTATCAGTTAGGCTGCCTGGCCAGGGAGCCCCAGCAATCCTCTTGTCTCTGCCCCCCCAACACTGGAGTTACAGGCATACATTTCCACACCTGGCTTTTTATGAGGGTTCTGGGGATCAAACTCATGCTTGGTAGAAAGCAACTTTATCCACTGAGCCATCTCTCCAGTTATTCACTTTACTTTGGAGACAAGGTCTCTCTATATAATCCAGGATTGCCTCCAACCCAGGATTCTCCTGCCTTAGCCTCCCAAGTGCTAGGATTCCAGGAGTGTACTTCTCACAGTGTTGAGTTTTCTGGTAGCAGGTACCATAAAGGGCCTAGTCCTCCCTCGAAAAGGGAGTAGTCTGATTGACTTAGAGCACATATACAATATGGGGTTATGGATTTGTGCACTTATAAAACATTTGTTGAACACTTCATGTACTAAACTGAGCAAGACTTCAACACATGTGTCTAAGTGAAAAAGAGTAAGATGGTAAAACATCCAGAAGGGGGGAAAATCAACTATGGCTGCATATCTTGTATGTGCCTCAAGATGCCTCTAAAGATATAAAAACTGACCATGATTACGTACTTTGCTTTTCCTGCTGGGAATCTTGTCTAGCAGACATGGTGGTAGGCAGAATTCTAGCTGTCCACTTTTATTGTGGTTCCTGTTTCAATGATATGTGTGTATTACCTATTAAAATTTACAACTGAGAATACTGGGGAATATCACTTACATACACAAAAGTTAATATTACTTAGAATTTGCATTTAACTACACATTTATTTTAAAAGGCTTAACTGCACTGTAAAATAGACAAAAGACTTGAGTGTTACAAATGCCAGAATATCTGACTATCTCATTGAAATCTGGGACATACTTGATGAATGGAGAAAGAAAAAAATGTGGTCTATGTCCACAATGGGCTACTATTCTGCCAATAAAGGATGAAATCCTGCCATTTGTGACCACTCAGATGGAATGTGAGGAAGACACTGCATTAAGTGAAATAAGCCAGGCACAGCAAGACAAATAGCATATGGCTTCGTGCATAGGAGGAGTCTAAAGGTGATGTCATAGAAGCAGACAGTGGAATGATGGGTCTTAGAGACTGGGGAGTATAGGGTGGAAGGGTGAAGTTGAGGGAGGTTGAGAAATGGGTACTAAGTTATAGTTAGGAGCAAGGCACAGTAGGTTGGCTACAGATAATGGTAATGCCTAGATACATGATAGATAATATATATATATGCACATGCATATGTATTCTAGAAGATAGGATTTTGCAAGTTTTTACTGCAAGAAATTGATAAATAGGGCTGGAGAGATGGCTCAGTAGATAAGAGCATTTGTAGGGCAAGCATGGGGTCCTAAGTTCAAGCCCTAGCACCCATGTAAAAAACCAAGCATGGCCATACATGCTTGTAATCCCAGTGCCAAAGGGTTCAGAGATCAGATTGATGAGGCTTTCTGGTCAGCCTATCTCACCTAAACGTAGCCACTCCAGATTCAGCGCTAATGTGTGTATCAATATAATCAACATTATCTCAAGGAAATAGGGTAGAAGAGTGATTGAGAAGGATACTGTAGCCCTCTGCTAGTCTCTCATGTGTGCTCACGGGACTCAAACATATGCACACATGTGCACATATACCACACACATAAAAAACAAAAACGAATTGAGAAATGTCTAAGAGGAAAACTATTCATTCCCTAATTTGAACATTACATAACACACGCATGTATCAACGCAGCACATGGCACCCCAAAACATTTTTGTACAATTTTTATGTGTCAGTTCAAAATTCAGGATATACAAATTGGCCCCCAAATGAAATTGTATTTCACATCTATTGGAAACAAGCTCAATAAGGTTCTGTGTTGTGAGGACAGGGGCCTCTCCCAGGCACCCTGCTGGAGAGAGCTAGAGTCACAGAACTCATAGACACATTCCATCCTTGATCTACCCTTGAGAAATGTATGGGCAAGAACACACACACGGTATTCACAGAACACAGCTTATACTAGTTAGGAGCTACCACTCAACTGCTCCATCAGAAGTGGAAAAGACAATGAAATGAGGGTGCATTCACTTGGTGCAGTTCAATGCAAGAGCAAAAGTGAATGAGGCAAAATGAAGACAACACAAATGACTTCAGATCCAGTGTTCAGATAGCAGTGAGTGACAGATACCTACTGTAGGACTGGGTTCACAGACAATTAATAGCAAGGTCTGTGGTGATTTGACTCAGGTGTCTGCCATAAACTTAGGTGTTCTCAATGCTAGGTTCCCAACTGATGGAGATTCTGGAATTAACACCTCCTGGAGGGAGTGTATTGTTGGGGGCAGGTTTACGGGTGTTATAGCCAGTTTCCCCTTGCCAGTGTTTGGCACACTCTCCTGTTGTGATGGTCCACCTAATATTGCCCACACCAGAGGGTGTGATGTCCACCCTCTGCTCATGCCATTGTTTCCCCTTCCATCATGGAGCTTCCCCTCGAGTCTGTAAGCCAACATGAACTTTTTTCCCACAAACTGCTCTTGGTTGGGTGATTTCTGCCAGAAATGTGAACCTGACTGCGACAGGGCCTCAGTGGGTAAAGTGCTTGCCACATAAGCATGGGGTCCTGAGTTAAGATCCCCAGCACCCACGTAAAATGCTGGGTTTGGTGGTGTGCCCCTGTAAACCTAGCGTTTAGGAGAGACAAGAAACTCCCTAGTGCTTGCTAACTAGCTTGTCTAGCCAAATCAGTGAGTTCCAGGTTCAATGAAAGACCCTGTCTCAAAGAATAAGATGGAGCAGTAACTGAGGAAGATAGTTGACATTAGCCTCTGGCCTTGACATGCGTGAACACCCACATGCATCTGAACATGCATTCACACATGTGCACCACACATACATACATGTGTAAACATAGTTCAAAACTGAACAGAATGCTTTTATACAGATATGTATCTAGTAGAATTCTCAAAATGTAGAGAAAATTAAAAATATGAAAAATCATAAAAAACAGTTCTGAAAGCCAGGGTGTGGTGGCGCACGCCTTTAATCCCAGCACTTGGGAGGCAGAGGTAGGAGGATCACTGTGAGTTCAAGGCCACTCTGAGACTCCATAGTGAATTCCAGGTCAGCCTGGGCTACAGTGAGACCCTACCTCAAAAAAACAAAAAAAAAAAAAAAAAAAAAAGAAAAAAAGAAAAACAGTTCTGAGGGGAGAAAATAACAAATAAGAGAGATCATGCATTTTGAAGGGACAGGACTGCAGCAACATCTGTAGGATCACAGAAATGCAGGCACAGTTTTCTTAAACTGAGTGGAGAGTGCAAGCTATCCATGCTATCATTGCTTTTTCTATCTTAGATGATAGTTATAAGTGTTTTATTCTAGTCACTATTTTGTAAAATGACTGAATTTTTAGCTTGCTGATTTTGCATTGCTTGAATGATACCTGTTGTACAGGATGTATAGGAATGAATAGGGCTGAGAGCACAGAGTGTTGTTTATTAATCTCAGGTCTTGAAACCCGATGGAAATTTCTCTAGTGATTTTGATGTTCTTAGGTTTGATGACTCCTTTTTACACTACAGTTTCCATGTTTTTTTCTTACTTGGGGTTTTGATTTGGCATTGCATTTTGGGGCAGATAACTTATTTTCTAGCTTGACAGGTTCACAGATGAAGAGGAGCATTTCCAGGATGGATCTTTCCCAGCCTCACCCATAGATGATAAGATAAAAATATTGGGACTCTTGAGCTAATTACATTTAGATGACACTTTTAGGTGTTTGGATGCTGTGAATGCATTTGCATATGGGACATATGAAAACATATGTTTTTTGTTTGTTTGCTTGTTTTTTTTTTTGTTGTTGTTGTTGTTTTTTTTTTTTCTTTTTTTGAGGTAGAGTCATGCTCTAGTCCAGGCTGACCTGGAATTCACTATGTAGTCTCAGGGTGGCCTCAAACTAATGACAATCCTCCTATCTCTGCCTCGCTAGTGCTGGGATTAGAGGTGTGTGCCACCACACCTGGCTGATAGATGCATGTTACTTTACGGGGACGATGGGCAGGTGGGAGGGTTGAATGGTGGTGTCCAACAATGTAAGTCCACGTCTTAATTCTCTGAGCCTGTGACTATGACCTTGTATAGATAAGAACTCTTGGCAGAAGGGAATAAGAAACTTGAAACGAGGAGAGCACCCCAACTTCAGAGAGACCTGCTTCCCATATCAGGATAGGAAGGGAGTGTGAAGAGTAAGGCAGGAGCTGCATGATGTGACCACAAGCCAGGAAAGCTGATGAACTCCCAACACTAAAGAGGAACAGCCTCCAGGAACACTGGAGAGAAGAGGAACCTAACAGTATCTGGACCGTAGACTTCCAGACTCCAGAATTCTGTCATGATCAACTTTTGTTCCTTTAAGCCACCAAGTTTTTCATAACTCATTATAGCAGCCCTAAGAAGCCAATTGGGAAAGGCCTCCCAAAGCCAGGTAAGATGCCCATGATTGTTAGGGTACCACATGGGCTCTGTCCCCAGCACACAGGAAGCCACTAGCAGGCTCTGACACAGGAATCATGAGTTTCCTATCTTACTGAAAAGCATAGGGGCATTCCCCGCACAGTAAACATCACATCTAATCTCTGCCTTCATTATCTTGCTCTTATATTCATCAGTGAAGAATTTGTCTCAGAACTAAACACGAAGATGAAAATAAACTGTACCTTATTATGCTGTGTTTATTTTTAATTATTTGAATACTAATTTTTGTACATCCATGATTAGACAAAATACACTGTCACCTCATTCTTTGGCACTTTAAATCTCTGATGGATTTTTCACTTTTATATTTACACACATATCAGGACATATTTTGTGGAATGGTATGAAAATTCAATACCCATATATAACTTGTCATCATTGTGTGTAATTAGTATTTCCCTTACCTCAAACATGAAGCATTTAGATATGTAGTAACCTTTCATACTCTATATATTTCAAAATTTAACATAGATTGTTGTAGATTTTTGTTAGCTAACTATATTATAGAATACCAGAGTAAATTCCTCCTGTCTGTATTTTTGTGTCCATTATAAAAATAAAATTTAAAAGTCTCTTATTTTCAAATTCCTAAGATATTTTCTTTACTCATTGGCAGTAAGAAAGCTGAAAGGATTTGTTTTGAAGATTACAAATTCTTCAGAAATTACTCATTGCCACCTATAAAGACCCTAAGATAACCATGCTATTTAGGACCCAGGAGCAAGATGGTGACTAGTCTTCCAGAAAACACAGGTAAAAGTTGTCAGGATGACTTGGTTTAACATGAGCCATTGTCACAGTGATGCAGATGTGATGTGTCAGCAAACACCCATGCTGTTAGCAGTAATATATTGTACAGATAACATGCACTGGATGGTTAACCAGGGTCTCACCCAGCTAAGAGTCTCATCACATGGAAAGAAGAGTGAGGCTATGATATCATGATATCTAGTGTTCTCCACTCTAGGCACAACTGTCCCCATCCTGTAACCCTTAAACCTCATGATGGTGTTGACACAGCCTAGGTGTCTTTCCATACCTTCATTCCTAACAGTAGTATATGCCACATCAATATACAGACAAAGATAGAAAACACGAGAAAAAGATGAAAGAAGATCTGTCCTCCTATAGTAGAGTGGTGACATTTTCCTCTTAAATCCTCCCCCCAAGCTAAAGAACTCAAAGACCTCCATCACATTCCAAAAGACAGATGCTATCAATGATTGCCCCCAAGCCAGAGAACTCAAAGAACTCCATCATGTTCCACACATTTGTTATCAATGTTCCAGGTGTCTATTTTCTTCAGCAATGAACTTGAACCCTTGCACATTAAGATGGTATTATGCCATCTGCTCACCATCTGTTTGGAAAGGCATAACTCTTTCTTAAAGTCATCCTAGATATCAGGCCTGCTATTCCATTAATACTTATGAGGCTGGGACTTTTATTGCCTTTCAAAGTTGCTGGTCACTTTAAGTCTGTCATTTTGTGATTCATGGTCACTTCTATAAAATCAAGGGTTGTAGTAGCCATTATGACGAGCCTCCAAATCAGCCCAACTTGTGCATGGCCCCTCGAAGGAAAGCTGACTCTGGAATGACATCAAGAGTCCCTAGAGGAGGCAGGGTCTGTGGTCTGCTGGCCAGGGGACTGTGTGGTGTTGGCTGTAACCCTGCATTTAGAGGACAGCACAGCACAGCCATCTGAGCTCCCCCTATGGCTCAGCATGTTTGCCTGGGCCCAGATGGCCTTCTGAGGAGAGAGGGGTGGACCATTGTTTTGAATGCCTGGTCCCTAGCTGGTGGCAGTTTGAGAGGTAGAGCCTTGCCAGAGGGGGTGTGTTGTTGGGGCCTGGCTTTGAGGTGTTATAGCCAACTCCCCCATGTTAGGGTTAAGTTAAGCTCACTCTCTTGCTGCTGCTTTCCACCCGCTGTGACAGAGGTGATGTCTGCTTACGCCATGCTTTCCCATGCCATCATGAAGCTTCCCCTTGAGACCAGAAGCCAAAATAAATCCTATCCTCCTGTCAGCTGTTTTTGATTGGGTGTTCTGTCTCAGCAACACTAAATAACTACAACAGATGGAATGTTTTTGTGCCTCACCCCACAGGTTTATATATTGGAGCCCTAACTCCCAGTGTGGCTATATTTGGAGATAAAGAAATCATGAGGGGCTGGGGAGATGGCTCAGTGGGTTGGTAAAAGCTCTTGCTGCATGATCAGGAAGACCTGAGTTCCACCCCCAGAACCCACAAGAAAGTCAGATGCAGTGGTGAGCAGTCTGCAAGCCCAGCCCTCCCTCAGCAAGATGGGAAAATCCCCTGAAGCTCTCAGCCAGCCAGCAAGTTTATATACACAGCACAGAACAGTAAGAGACCTTGTCTATCTCAAACAAGGTAGAAACAAGTTTCAACACCCCAGCTGTCCTCTGACCACCACGCACACACTGCGGCACGTACATGTTCCCTACCCCCACATAAATTTTAAAATAGAAAGGAATGGTTTAGGTTAAATTAGACCATAAAGGTTGGTTAATGTTCTTATTAAAAGAATAGTGTGTGTGTGTGTTGTGTGCAAGTGCACACATATACACATCTATCTCTGTCTGTCTCTCTGTCTCTCCCCTCCCTATCCTGCTCTCCATCCTCCTGTTTCCCGTCCTTTTTCTTTTCCTCTTTCAGATGTGAAGACACAATGAGAAGGCAGCCACCTTTGTAGCCAGGATAAGAGCCTCACCAGCACTGGATAGCCAGAACCTTGACCTTGGACTTGTAGCCCTAGAACCATGAGGAATAAACGTTTGTGATGTATGCACACATGTGGCGTTTTGTTAGTGCAGCTGTAATGAGCTAATGTTCACTTCACCCATGCTCCATACTCATCTTCAGTGTGACCATCCCCACCTCCCAGCTGAGCTGGGTGGCAGCGGCCTCAGGACCTCTGTCAGAAGCATGTTCTCAGCCTGCTGTCTGGAAACACTGCTCTGCAAACATGTCCTCTTCAATGGCTTCTTCTTAGAGCCCAGTGTCTGGACTATGAGGAGTCCACACCATTCCAGAGGCCACATGTGGACACAAACTCTGCCAAGTCAGGAGGGGGTGAAGGCATGGCAGACAGATGAGAGAGAAAAGCTTCCAAGAAGGTTCCAGCTCCTGGCTGGTGGAGCCATCCTGGTGGTTCAGTGGTTCATGCCCTCCCAGCTGAAGCCCTAGATATGTGTCTGAGTTCCTTACAGACTCTGAGACCACAGCAGGAGCTGGTGACACTACTGGGTAGGGGGGCTTCTAGTGAGCCAGATGACAGAAAACTCTTCCTGTGAAACGGGTTTGTCTGGCTGTTGCAGTCAGCTTCACGTTGTTGGGATGAACCACCAGACCAGACACAGTTATAAGAGGAAGGGAATTTATTTGAAGCTTACAGATCTCGGGAAGTTCCATAGTGGCGGATAAAGCTGGCTCCCTTTCACAGGTCCACAAAGAATGAGATACCTCCACCACCCTGTAAACAATCACACTGCAGGAACTCCACACAGAACTCCTACACTCAACATATCTTTAGATAGAAATTCCAGATCTGCCCTCAAACACCTTAGGGCTGGACCTAGGATCCATCCACAGTGACACAAAGTTACAAGCTTGAATAAAACTCCTAAATCTGTTGGGGGAACTCCATTTAAACTACCACACTGGCTAACCCTCTGAATTCTCCCTCTTCTAACTCATGAGATAGAGGGAGAACCAAGATGAATGGGGAGACTTCCTGGGAAAGCTAAAGACAACTTCTGACCTAAAAAGTCTAGGACGTTGTTACATTACTTCTTGGAGATCCCAAATTGCTGACTGTGACCCCAAGTGTCTCTGAGCTCCTAGCTTCATGTATTTCCAATATTAAGTGTAAATACTGTAATCACATTGAAGGCTGAAAGTCCAGGCTGTCCATTTGCCCACATACTGGATCTCACCAGATAGGGGCCAGGATGCTTGTACAGCATGAAGGCCTTCAGTGCACACAGGAAATACAGGAGCGAGTTTGGTTTCTGGTAAGAAAAGGATAGCGCAAGCCCCTGACCAGGCTGCCAGTCACAGAAGTGCTGAGGGTACTGGAACAGCACACGCACTTCCATATGACCCCACGTGTGCAGACACTTCCATACTTTGGTGCTTGCCTGGCCTGGGGGCGAGGGTTGAGGGGGAAGGGCCACAAAGTAGCAGGAGGAGCCTTGGGGGTGATGGACATTTTCTCAGTCTGGGCAGTGTCTTCACAGGATGCACAAGCCACAACTTTTCCCTTAGCAGTTTACAGCTTCCCGCATGTACCTCCATTAAGCTGTTAACCCAGCAAGGATCCCAGACAGGAGCACACAGCTGGGTGTTCTGCTTGTCTGCGTGAAAGAAACAAAGCATTCCACTGACTCCCTCCTTTCCAGCTCCTTCCTCTACTCCCTTCTCCAGAGTCATTTCCCAAAACAAGACCTATCAACATGTCAGGGTATTTTCCATTCTCTCTCTCTCTCTCAACCTCTCTCTCTCTCTCCCTCTCTCTCTTTTTCTCTTCCTCACCTTCCCTCCCTCCTCTCGGTAAATGCATCTGTTTACTTTTGGTAAACTTTAAACATTTGCAATTAGTGTTATGTTGTAAAAATTGCCTAACTTGTGACCACGGAAAGGTTGAAAAAAACAACAACAACAAAACATTTCTCCTTTTGCTGTGTTCTCACCAGGCCTGGTGAGCCAGCTACCATCCTGGGCCAGTGTGAGCTGAGGGCACATTCTGAGGGGCAAAACCCCCCCCTCTATTGGATCCCTTTTCTGTCTGCTTTACTATTGTGTGTTTCCAAGCAATGTTAGAAAAGACCTATATACACTCAGAAAAGTGCCCAGGTAGACAGGAAATAGCTAATCCTTCCATGAAAACCCCAGGCCGTCTTTCTCTCATAGTTGAGCAAGAGCTTAAATAAGAACAGAATTTGAAATTTTGGGTTACTTTCCTGAGGCCATGCCAGTGTTGGTGATGTGAACTCTCTACTATGGGTAACAATGTACATTTTGCTTCTAGAAGCTTCTTGTAATTTGGCTTATTCTTTGTTTTGTAAAATTGCTTTCAGATATAGCTAGGAATAATGTAGATTCATTGTTCTGTCCTCAATATATAAACAACTCTTCCTCGTGCTTCTTTCTTTGACTGACTCATAAAAAAGAGAGATTGCATTTCTGGATTGTTCTAAAAATCTTGTTTTTATCTTTCATGTTTATCATCTCTATACTGGAAATTTTCCTCAAAATTTAAAAACCATATTTCAATTGTGTTATTTCTACAGCTGATTCCAAGATATTATTCTATTTTCCAATTTTTTTCTTCCTAATTAATCTATTCTCAATTTATGGGGTGCTATATACTCCTTAAATTCTGACTAGAGGGCTGCAGGGATGGCTTAGTGGTTAAGGCGTTTACCTGCAATGCCAAAGGACCCAGGTTTGATTCCCCAGGACCCACGTTAGCCAGCTGCACAATGGGGGGAGGCCCCGGCATGCCCATTCTCTCTCTCTCTCTCTCTCTCTCCCTCCCTCTTTCTCTGTCAAATAAATAAAAATAAAATATTTTTTAAAAATTCTGACTAGAGGTTAAAAGTACCTCTTTTTTTCTATGAGTTATAGTGTGTGTGTGTGTGTTAGAGACAAAGGCTCAGTATGGTGCCCTCCTGACCTTGAACTGAACTCAAGCCATCCTTCTTTCAGCCTCCTGAGTGCTGAGATGCAAGTCACATGGCATGTGGCTCTCTGAATTATCTTTATTATTTCTGCTACCCAAACTTTTTGTTTGTCGTGTACCCCCTTTCCACCCTCTTTTCTGTTTTCCTTTTCCTTTCCTGTTCTCTTGGAGTGTGTTTTTATAGAGAAAGCATACAATTGATTAATTGAGACAATTCTCAAGGATTTTATGTTCCATTCCTGTCACTATGGGCTCTTCCCAGGCTGAGAGGACTTCCTGTAGTTTCCCTTAGAGTATGGGATATTCTGTCTGCCATGATTTTAGGGGTGCAAATAAGGCATTACCAAGCCTCAGCTGCTAAGAAAGGGTGCTATGTCTAGGTACCCCTATTTCAGGAAGCCCCACTCCTAACGGAAGGTGTTTCCACTCTGTCTGGAAGTGGCTTCAGTTCTGGGGAAACAGGTAGAAGACCCAGCCTGCTGTGCATTTCAGCCCCAGGATCATGCAGAGCTAAGAAATTGAAATCAGCCCTCAGGTCCGGTTCCTGGACAGACAAACTAAGACATCCTCTATATTCAGTGCTTAATCCCACAGCCCCGAGGTTCCCCTTTCCTTTTGTCAGCACATATTTCATATTGGTGAAAATGGAACACACGGACCCCAGCACTGCCAGAAACCACCCTTGGCTGCTGTGGCTTCTCTAAGTGGAGAAGGCTTTTGGTACGATGGGGTTACAATCTTCCTGTTAACATCTTCCATGCCCTCCTCTCCTGCCTGTTTCTTCCAGGGTGGCCAAGCAAAAATGAATTCCATAATCTAGTAGCATCCAGTTCCCTTTGCCTTCCACACCACTCAGGCTTTCAGACTCTCCTCTCTGAGCCTCAGGAATGAGCTAATCAGCTGGCTCTTCCATTGTGCTTGTTCATTGAATTATTTGAACAGTGAGGGAGGGATCCTCTATGACATTCCAGGCCTTTAGAAGACATAAAAATCTGCAGCCACGGTCTACATCATTACTGAGTTACGGTGTGACGAGACGGGCACACTCATGATAACCATGATGGCTGAGATATGAGGATGGAGCAGAGCCTGAGGCACTGTGATGGCCCAAGGGAGAATAACGCCCAAGCTGAATCTAGAAGGGTAAAGAAGTATACTAGTCCAAGGGGCCAGAGACACAGGTGTTTGTGGCACATTCCAACTCGCCTGCCAAGTGCATGGTTCCCAATATTGTGGGGGGATTAATGAGGATGGACACTAACACTTCACCCATGCTAGGTGTGGTGGTTTGATTCAGGTGTTCCACCCCCCCACCCCCACCCCAGTAAACTTAGGTGTTCTGAATGTTAGGTCCTCGGCTGATGGAAATTTGGAAATCAGTGCCTCCTGGAGGCAGTGTATTGTTGGGCACAGGCTTATGAGTGTTATAGCCAGTTTCTCCTTGCCAGTGTTTGGCACACTTTCCTACTGATATTGTTCATCTGATGTTGGCCAGGAGGTGATGTCCACCCTCGTTCATGCCATTATTTTCCCCTACCATCATGGAGCTTCCCCTCTAGTCTATAAGCCAAAATAAACTTTTTTTTTCCCCACAAGCTGCTCTTGGTTGGGTGTTTTCTGCCAGCAATGTGGATCTGACTGCAAGAGTAAAGTTAGTACTAAGAAGTGGTATCATTGAGGCTGGACACCTGATTGTGTGGCTTTGGCCCTTTGGAGCTTATTTTCAAGAGGAATGCAGAAGGATTTGAAACCTTGCCCTAAGAGATGTCTTGCAGTGCTGTAAGTACAGCCTGATGGATTATTCTGGTCAGAGTTCAAAGACCTGAATGCAGTAAGAACTATGGACTGTGAGGTTTGGCTTATGAGGGTGAGAAAGAGCTTTGCCTGGACTGGGCTAGAAGAAATTTGCATGAGAGGCTTGCTATTATGACCATGTCCTGAGAACTTGTGCAGGGTTGCATTGCATAGAAATGGACTGGTGTGAGCAGAGGGATATAGCACAGAAAAAAAATAAAGTCTTTGGGCTGAAACTTCTGTCCATTCTACTGCAATTGTTTGAGAGATTACAACCATTGAGATTGGGTCAGCTGACCTCCATTGGGACAACAGAAAGAATGCAGAGTCTATTGAAGGGGCCTGAATACCAAAGGAGTGTCCTATTCTTCAAAGCCTGCTTTATTCCCCCCTGGACTAACAAATTGGCACTCCACCTGGCGTTATGGAGTATAAAAATGCAGGAAAGAGAAGGTCATTGACTTTGCAATACAGTCTTGTGGTTTGGAAATGGCCATGGGCAATTTGAATCAGGTTTGCTGGATGCCTACATGGAGACCCAGTGGTGCCATTAGGATGAACCATGGGTTGCAGTGGAGACCCAGTGGAGATGCTGGGACCATGAGATGGCTGCCAAGGAAAGCTGCTGGCCCCGATGAAGTTTTCCAGGACTGTGAGTAGCCTAACTGGAAGGGGAGAATTGAAATGCCAGAGACTTGTCATTGGTTAGAATTATTGGACTTGGAGATTTGTCATTGACTAGAGTTGTGGACTTGGAATTACTAAATTTGATGTTGGCCCTGTTTAAAGCTTGTATTGGCTGAATATTTCTTTGTTACACCCAATGCCATCTTTTGCAGTGTGAATTTTTATTCTGTGCCATTATGAGATTTTTTGGTGATTTTTTTTTTTGTATTATGGTTGAGTTGAAAGACCTTGGATTATGGGTCTGTTTGAACATTATTGGGATTGATAAAAGCTATTTGGACTTTTAAAGTTGGACTGAATGCATTGCATTTCACATCATGTATAGTTATCAGTTTGTGGGCGTCAGGGGTGGAATGTGGAGGTTTGATTCAGGTATCCCCAATAAACTTAGGTATTCTGAATGCTAGGTCCCCAGCTAATGGCAATTTAGAAATTAAAGCCTCCTGGGGCAGTGTATTGTTGGAAGTGGGCTTATGGGTATTACAGCCAGTTTCCCCTTGCTAGTATTTGGCACACTCTCCTATTGCTGCTGCCTATCTGATGTTCGTCAGGAGGTGATGTCCACCTTCTGCTTGTGCCATCATTTCCCCTGCCATTATGGAGCTTCCCCTCGAGTCTGTAAGCCAAAATAAACCTTTTCTCCCACAAGCTGCTCTTGGTTGGGTGTTTTCTGCTAGCAATGTGAACCTGACTTCAACACTAGGCAAGTGCTCCACCACAGAGAGAGACACACATTTGTATCCACCCATGCACACACCTTTTCTCCAGGAACATCGTGGAAGAGAGCATGGAAATAATGTAAAGCTCAAGGATGAAGAGAAATGCTGTGGAACACCGGCTTTCTGATATGACATGGCCATGTGCTCATGAACTCATAGCAGCTGCGGTTACTCATGCAAGATCTGCCCAACACTGGGCCTGTAAATACTCAGTCACATATGGGGAAGGAGCTCATAAGGCACCTATATCTCCCTGATGGGTGTTGGGGAAGGGGGAGACATTTTCTTCAGTGGTTTAGCCACTGGTAAGTTGTCCATGCTTTGGTAAACCCCCCACCCAGGCCCAGGCAAGCAACCCTAATTAAGCACCCTGCATCATACACACACACACACACACACACACACACACACACACACACAACATGAAAGTAGAAGAGGGACTAGTTGGGAGAAAGAAAGAGTTCAGCAGAAGGGGTGGAGACAAAAGAAGACAATGAGGATGAATATTATCAACATACATTATATACATGTATTAAATTATCAGAAAGAAAGAAGAAAGATAGGAAGAAAGAAAGAAAGAGAGAGAGAGAGAGAGAGAAAGGAAGAAAGAGAGAGAGAGAGAGAAAGAAAGAGAGAAGAAAGAAAGAAACAAAGAAAGAAAGGAAAGAGCTTATCTTCTTCAAACATAATGCTAGGGCAGGGCAACCAAGATGCTGTGGGGTTCTAAGAAGCAGAGGCAAGGGCCTCTCTCCTCCTCATGGACATGAGCTCTCTGACATGCCCAGCCCCAGATCAAGTTCTCTGCCCACCCCAGCTGCATCACCTCCCAGTGCACTGTGCGCTCGCAAGGCTCAGCTGTGGCCCTGTACATTTGGGGAAGTCATTCCTGCCACCAGTGTGTTGGACCATTCAGTAACACTGCAGAATAGACCTGAAAGCTGGTATCCAGTGCTATTTGAAGAGGTGGCAGCTTCCTTGAGAGAGCACAAACATGGTAATAAAAGTCAGAGAGGGAGGAACTGTCCAGAAATAGGAAAGCAAACATAGATGAATTACTCTCTTTAGCCACATGCGGTTTTTTTAAATGTGTGTGTGTGCTGATGTGTGTATGTTTGTGCATATGCAATGTGTGTACATAAGCGAGGAGGCCAGAGGATAACCTCAGGAACACCATTTGTCTTTTTTTTTTTTTTTTTTTTTTTGAGACAGAGTCTCTTACTGACCTGGTTCTCACTAATTAGGAGAACTTGGCTTAACCAGTGAGCCCCAGGGATGCTCCCATCTCTACCTCCTCAGAGCTGGCATTGCAGACATGCACCATTATGCCCAGCATTCTTATGTAGGTACTGGGTGGGAATCAAACTCAGGTTCCCATTCTTGAGAGGCAAGCACTTTACCAAATAAGATAGCTTCCCAGTCCAAGATTTTTTTTAAATGTATGTTGAGTTTTATGCACTGCTTCTGAAATATTGGGGATAGAGAAATGAAGAGAGATGGGATATTGGTCTGTAGGCAAAAGTCCCTGTGGCTGAAAATGGAGAGTTACCATGTTTCAAGAGGTGCAGCTGTAGGTTCTTCCTGTGTAGCGAGCTGTTTGTGAAGCTTCCCGAGGCCAAGGCGGCTACAGTCAGCCTGTACCGGGTCACAAAGCCAATTGTGAGACCGCCAGGGATTTTACAAGCTAGTTGTTAAACCTGACAATTCTACAAGTTGAAGTGGGGAAATCTCACTATTAAATAAACCATGTTAAAAAATAAAAGTAAAAAAAAAAAAAACCCTGAAAACGTATCAAGCCCATATTACTTTACCATATCATGCATCGGTGCTCTTGAGATCTCTGGAATCAATAGCATCTATAGGGTGAAAATATTATATCCTAGAATAAAGCACTGTGAGTCACATTGTGTATGCAGATCTCTTCCTGACCTTGCTCGGTGATGTCATCCTTGTGACCTGAAGTGTTTACGTCACAGCTTTGGCTTGGGTTTCAGACTAGGGAGTTTGTTTTGGGAGAACTGGTCAGGAGACATTATCCAGTGCATGAGTGGGTTTAGGGCTCAGCACCCAGACACAGTTGTTCAGTTTTCACTGAGCCTGGCTGTGTGGTTTGAACAATTTCCTTAATCTTCTGCCTCACTTTCCTCATGTCGTAATTCTCAAGATCAAGTGAGTCAAATATATGGTGTTTGTGAAACATCACCTGGAGCCTGGTACCTGCCAGTCGCCCACCCGTATCCTCAGGTCCCCCCGTCAGCCTGCCTCTCCTCCAGGAGCCTGAATGGTGGAAGAGCAGTGCTGAGGGCAGAGCTCTTATTCCTGGACCCTGGCTATGCTGCTCAGATCAGAGCTCTCCCGGCTCTCATGGGGTGCATTAGTCATTTTTCACATTGCCCTAACCAAATGCCTGACAAGAAGAGCATCTTAAGACCAGAAGGGTTTACCCCAGATTACAGTTCCAGGGGCCACAGTCTATCATGGTAAGAAAGGCAGGGAGCTGGAGCGGAGCTCCAGGAAGCGGGAGCAGGAAGCTGATTGGTCACGTTGCAGCCACAGTTAGGAAGCTGGGATGAACAGGAAGTGGGGATAGGCTATAAAACCTCAGGACTTGCCGCCAGTGGCCCACTTCTTCCAAGAAAGCTGCACATCGTAAAGTTTCACAACCTCCCAGAACACATTATCAGCTGGGGACCCAGTGTTCAAGCACATGAGCCTGGGGAGGCACCTCACATTCAAACTACAAGGGGGCTATTGGAGGGAGCTTTTCGTGTTCAGCCTTGTAAGTCAGTTTCCTGCCTTCTGATTTTTTATTTCTAGCACACCATGTTGTCTTTTTGTCATCCTTCCATCCCAGCCTTTCTTGGTCACTACTGTGTGCACTAGTTGTCTTCCAGGGAAGTCCCCAAGACCAGGGGCCTTCAAACAGACCGGAAGGACCTGTGATCCATTCCTTCTCCCCTGAGCCGCTAGCCTGACTTGCAGTCACTCAGCTGCAAGGGACAGTCCGTAGTCACAAAAACATGAACACTGTAATCACAAGCAGGCAGGCAGGTGATATTTTAGTCTCTCTTTAATCTGGCCTCAAAATCTTTACCTACTGTTTAAACAAGTGTCCCGTGGCTCAGTTTACTCTCGCATTTATAAATAGAACTGACCCTTTTTAGAGCAGACAGAATATAGAGCAGAACAGATAATCTCAGTGCAGAGGGGGATTACGCTCAGCCTGTTTTATCTTTGCTGAGGGACTGGGGTCAGAACTTTTCATGAACCCGGGGTATGACGTTCCAGAGAAGAGTGGGGAGGGTGGAGGCAGGACCTGCAGGGTTCTGTATAAGTGGGGCAAAAGGGTTCTTTGCAGGCAGGAATGTAGCACCGAGTCACCCACTGCCCTCTGCCAGCCTCACATTAACAGCTGGGGTGTTTCTTCAGAAACCCCAATGGCTGTTCCCTCTCTTTACTTCTGGTATCTACTTAGATAGCTTCCTCGTGGATAAGTTGGCTTATTGGAGAACCAGCTTCTCCAGCCACACTTTGAGTCTCTTCCCCTTGTTCTCATAGACTGTTTTAGTTACTTTTCTCATTGCTGTGACCAAGTATCTGAAAGGACACAGCTTCAGGGAGGAAAGTTCCAGGGGATACAGTCCCTCATGGTGGGGAAGGCAATGGAGGCATGAGATGAGTGTGAGGCAATTAGTAACACTGTGTCCACAGTCAGGAAGCAGAGAGGGAAAAGGAAGTGGGTGGAGTTATAAAAACCTCAAGGCCTCCCAGTGTCCCACTTCCTTCAGAAAGGCTCTACCCTTAAAGATTCTACACCCTTTCAAAATATCAGGACCAAGCTAGGGAACAAGCGTTTAAACACTTAGCCTGTGGGCAACATTTCAAATTCAAACCACAGCAGATGTCAGCTGGTTCCCACAAGGGTCAGTGTGCCACTCAGTACAGCCCCAGTGTGAGCTCTATTGATGGTCAGTGGTGTCACCTATGGCACTGCAGCAAGCGACCCATGCACCTGGCTGGGCAGGAGCAGGAGGCCCTCTCACTTCTTTCCTCTGCCTGGACACACACGGACACTGTTCACAGAGCACTGTGGCTGTCTTGCTCACATGACAGCCCTGCGCAAACACAGTGCAGGTGTGTTTTCAGGAATCCTGTCATCTGTGTTCTTCTAACACTAGCCATGATCTACCCATTGAAAATGCCACATAGCAGGCTATGAGGGACTGGAGACCACATAACCCCTGACCAAGAGGAGCCCAGGCCTTGCTGAGATGAACTGTATGTGTCCTTCAGAACGGGAAACTGAGCATCCTGCTCCAAGCTTTCCAGAAGGCTGACCTCAGTCTCTGTCCAGCTCCCGACTTTGCCCTGTTGCCACGGCTTCCTCAGAGCTCGGCTCTTCCCACCCAGTGCATCCTGGCCACGTCCTCAGCATGGCACAGCTGCCCCAACTGGCATGAAGCGCTGATGCATCTCTCCACTGATACTTCACCTCGGAGTCCCCTAATGCCACGCAGGGCTCCATGCTTTCCTGAATCCCAAGGGCTTTGCATGCCCTGCCTGGCCATGGGTCAGACACATCTAACTGTATAAATAGGAGCTTAGAATCCAGCTGCCCATATCAGATGAGACACATTTAGCTCTGAGTTTTCTGGGTCAGCTGGCTAATAGACGCTGCCTTGTAGCTGATGGCGATGACTTTGTTTTGAAAGGGTGATGTGTTTTGTTTCCTGTAACTGACATAAGAAGACTCCACACACAGAGTTGCCTTAAAACAATAGAAATGTGTCCCCTTGGGTTCTAGAGGTCAAAAGTCAGAAGCCAGTGTCAGCAAGGGTTGACTCCAAACAAGGGGCCTTCCTGGTCTCCTCCAGCCTTTGGTGGCTCAAGATACTCCATGTGGCAGACACATTCCAAACTTCGCCTGTCTTCACGTGACCATGTCACTGTGTGTCTGAGCCTTCAAATCTCTCTTTAAGATGTTGCCGATGGGGCAAGGGACATCACTGAGGAAATAAAGAACTTGCCTAGCAAGTATGAAGACCTGAGTTAAATCCTCAGAACCTACATAAGAAACCAGGTGTGGTGACATTCATTTTTCATGCAGCCTGGGGAGGTGGAAATGGGGGGATCCCTAAGGCTAGCTAATGTAGCTGAATCAGTGAACTCCAGAACCCACTGCCACCCAGAAGGTTCTCATCTGAATTCAATTACATTTGCAGGTTCTCTCTCAGAGCAAAGTGAACTCTAAGTTCAGAGAGAGACCTTATCTCAAAAAAAAAAAAAAAAAAAAAGCTGGGCATGGTGGCCCACACCTTTAATTCCAGCACTCAGGAGGCAGAGGTGGGAAAATCACCAGGAGTTTGAGGCCACCTCTAAGACTACATATTTCAAGTCAGCCTGGGCTACAGCAAGACCCTAACTCAAAAAAAATATATAGTAGAGCAGCACCTAAGGGATGTCACCTCATACATATAAACATGCACATGTGCCCCGCCCCCACAGATGAACAAACACATACATACACTGCACATGCACAGGCACATGCACACATGCGCACACACGAAGTGACATCAGCAATTGAATCCAGAATCCACTGCCACCCAGAAGGTTCTCATCTGTGTTCAATTACATGTGCAAATTCTCTCTCAGAGCAAAGTCACCTTCACTTTCAGGGGCCATGGCAGCTGAGCTTAGCACAGGCTATTTTCTGCTGGCCTGGGCCTGGGAGCCAGGCTGCCTGTGCTGAGCAAAGCCTTCACTAGCATTCTGGGCACTTCAGCCACCGTGTACTTTAGAGAAGTACGAGTGGTGAGAGAGCCTTTGCAGCTCTGTTCCTGTGACTTTCCTCCTTCTCTTATTAGAGGAAGTGGGAGGAGGCGGAGGGAAGGACTAGCTCTCTGCTAACCCAGGTCAGCCTGTGTCCCTGGGCTGCCACCTATACACAGCCAGGTTCTGATAGCCACAGCTGGGACACCAGGACTTCCACACATGCTAACCCTGTTCCAAAGCAGAATTAGGCCAGGGTGCTGCTCTTCTTCCCCGCCACCTTTGGTGCAGGAGACGCAGGGCAGCATGCAGGCAGAAAGGCTGGTTTTCATCAGGGCTCCCTCGGGGCTATCATGCTGGCTGGCCCTGCTGACAGTGGACCCGAGACTCAGAAGAAAGTCCCCAGTGGGACTGAAGAAGGAAAACCCCACAAACAAATAAGCAAAATGCAACTGAAACCATAGACGTTCTGAGAGGGTCAGAACCTCGTGGGAGGGGCCAGTGCTAGAACTCGGACCTTCTCCTCATGTACCCCCTCAGCCCCTCCCTCACAGTCTGGGAAATTCCTTCCTGTGAAGAGTCCCTCAGCACCCCCAGGCCTGACATAAGCCAATGTCAACCAGGCACACTGTCCCAGGCATTGGGATCGGTCACAATGATCGTAGTATCCACCCATGCCTGACTACAGCTCAGCTCTGGTTTTGTGAGCAAGCCACATGGACTCCAGCATTATGGAGCTCAGCACTACAAGGTCTCGCTATGTATCATGTGTGTTGGTGATCATATGTATGTGTGCACATGTGTATGGATGTGTGTTTGTGTATGCAGCTCTGAATGTGGACATGTGTATGTGGATGCATATATGTGCATGTATATGCATGCATTGTGCGTGAACTTAACAACCTAACTGACATGTGCGTGTGTCTGCATATGAGATCATTACATACCTGTAACTTAAGTGAACAACCTAATATGTGAATAGGGGCATGGGTATGCATGTGCATATACATTGATGTGTAGGTGCATTTAGCTAGCAAGCTTATTGGCATGTGTATGTGGGCACATGTCTGCATGTGGGTGCATGTGTGTGCATAGGTGTGCATGAAGAAAGCAACCAAATATGTACACATGAATGCATGGGTACACATGATTACATGTAAATATGCATGTATATGTGTGTCAACTTATTCAAGAACTTGACCGACATGTGCATTTGTCATATTTTTGTATGTGGATACATGTGTGTACATGTTCATTCATATGTGTGTGCATGTAACTAACAACATGACATATGCATGTGGGCACATGTCTGAATATGGGTGCATATGTGCTTGTGTGTGTACTTTGGTGAATAGCTTGACTGACATATGCATGGAGCATGTGACTGCATATGAGTGCATGAATGCATGGGTGTTCATGCACAAAGATAAGTGAAGTGTGTTCAGTTAGCCAACAACCTTCCATGTACATAGGGCATGTGACTGCATATGAGCACATGAGGGCCTGGATATGCATGTGTTGCAGTCAGGTTCACTCTGCTGACAGAAAACACCTGACTAAGAGCAGCTTGTGGGGAAAAGGGTTTATTTTGGCTTACAGACTCAAGGGGAAGCTCCGTGATGACAGGGAAAAATGAAGACATGAGCAGAGGGTGGACATCACCTTCTGTCCAACATCAGGTGGACAACAGCAACAGGAGAGTGTGCCAAACACTGGCATGGGGAAACCACCTCGAGGAAGCTTTAATTCCCAAATTGCCATCAGCTGGGGACATGGCGTTCAGAACATCTAAGTTTATGGGAGACACCTGAATCAAACCACCACAGCATGTTCAATCATGAGTGTGTTCAGTTAGCCAACATCCTTCTGTGTGCACAGGGCGTGTGACTGCATATGAGTGCGCAGGTGCATGGTGTGCATGCTCAAACATAAGTTAGCCAACAACCTTCCATGTGTATGAGGGCACATGCCTGCATAAAGGTCGATATGGGTACACTCATTCATACACATCTAGTTGCCAGTCTGACTGACACAGCAGCAGAGGCAAGATATGATGACTGCAGCCTGACCACAGACACTGCCACCAACCTGAGAGAGTAGTGGCCAGTCACTAGAGAGGGTCCTGTCAGTCATGTGTTGGATGGAGAGCTGAGTGCAGAGACACCTGTGCCTGTGAACCTGTGGAATTGTGGCCTGCCTCTCATGGTGTGACTGGAACTCCAAGACTGGAAAAATCAGGGCAGGGGCTCTGAGGAGAGTCTCCAGGTCAAACACAGGCTGTGCAGGGGAAACACGGACTTTGTGTGTCATTTACTGTGCTTGATACCTGTCCTGAGACCCGCATCATCTGGTAACCCCATGCATTCATGTATTAATGACTACCTTACGCCCTCAACACTGAGGAAGACAACTTCAAGATCGGCACACTTCATTCTCCTCCTCTTGTTCCAAGGTCATGGAGCCCCTCAAATAGGCAGCCATCAGGGCTAACAGAGTCCAGCCACCTGGAGCTTCTGCATACGTAGTACTCATGGTGAGAAAGAAAGTGGGATAAGGAGAAGGAACCTATGTGGGCATCTCATTCAGTGAGATGAGAAGCTTATCCTAGGTGGAAGGAAGGAGATGAGGAGGGGCTGGGTACTTATCAGTGTTTGAAGGTTAGCAAGCAATAAAGGAGGGGAAGGGGTTTGGGCAGGTGTGTCTCCTCTCTTGCTTGTTTTGTCACAAAATCTGCTCTCTACTGCTTCTTACGTTGATTCTCAACAGAATTTGTCCATCATGTGTAGTGAGTCAAGTTGCAGGCCAACTGAGCACCTGGCCCCTGCCTATCCTCCTTCCATCCTTCCTCACTCAACCAGTATTGTGGTACAGATAGAATGGATGGAGAAGCAGTGCATGCTGGGAGGGATAGTGCAATGGGAAAACTGTACATTTAGTTCTTGAGGAACAAAATGGCAGTTGAGTGGAGTGTGACAGCCACACAGGGAGTTTTGTGAAGAGTTGACATGTAAGCTAACATCAAAATTGATGGTTCAGTCAATGAACCACTTGCTGTGCAAGCATAAGGACCAGAGTTCTGAGCCCCAGAAGCTACATAAAGCCAGACACTACAGTGGGCATTTGTAATCTTAGCACACCTGTATGATGAGACGGGAGGTGGAGACAGGAGAATACCCCAGAAGCTTGATGACCAGCTAGTCTGGCATACACAGTGATGAACAACAAGAGAGCCTGCTTCAAGGGATGTAGGAGATGAGGATCAACACGGGATGTTGTCCTCTGATCTACACACACACACACACACACACACACACACACACACTGAGTTGGGATGTGCAGGCAAAGGCCTGGGAGGACAATCCCAAGTTACGAGGACGGGCAGAGAAGGCTTGATGGAAGCAGAAGCAGAACAGCTGTAAGCTGCAGAAGCAAATGGCTGAGATGCAGGGTGAAGCCCAGCCAGTCAGAACCGCTAAGCTGAGTTGCTGGCACTGAGCTGAGCCCAGGTGGGTTACAACTCAGCAAGTGCCATGAACACCCTCCAGGGCTGAAGCTGATGGCTGGAATGGCTGAGGCTGTTCACCCACGAGCTGCCCGCCTTCCCCCTCTGAGCGTGCATAATGCCACGAGCAGGACCGGAAATGGCTAACAAGGTGAATGTTATGTATGCTTCTGTATATTTTGCAGAGCTGAGGAAAACAACATGTCAGTGGAAACAATGCTTTTCACTGGCCTGCAGAGTGACTGAGCCCTGTCCTCTTGCCTTAACGACTGCAAACAGAACATGAATCATGCAACAGCTCTTCAGTGTGGCCCCAGGTGGCAGAGGACATAAAGGACAAACTAGATGGCATGCTCGCATTTGTGCTGTGACAAAGCAGAGGAAGTGGCCGAAATCACAGCAAACAATGGAAGAGAAATCGTATGGAAACAGCAATTTGGAAAAGCAGAGAGTAGAGACACAAAGCGGGAAGAGCAATGACTTCCGTGGGCTTGGCCAGGAGCCCGGCCCCCTTGAGCCTCTGACTGGAGGATGCCCATTCATCTGCCCCTGCACAATAGCTCCTGCAGCCTCAGAGAGCCTCACGAGGCTGACTCAGAGCCTGCAGCATCCTGGGGACCCACACACATCCATTCAGCATTCCTGATGAATAAAATCTGGATTTATTGACAGCTACAGTACCTTGTGTTGAGAGGTGCCACTCTGTATTATTTTCACAACCTAGTTCCATTAAAAAAATAATAATCAAGCTGGGTGTGGTGGTTGCACACACCTTTAATCTCAGCACTTGGGAGGCTGAAGTAGGAGGATCATTGTGAATTTGAGGCCAGCCTGGGCTACAAAGTGAATTCCAGGTCAGCCTAAGATAGAGTGAGGCCCTGACTCAAAAAAAAAAAAAAAAAAAAAGAAAAAAAGAAAAAGAAAGAAAGAAAGAAATCAAAAGTAGCTGAAGAAGTAGGATGCCTTATGGGTTTTGAATGAAAGGCAATGATTTCAAACATGGTCTGATGTTGGTACTTAGGCCTCAGAAATTTCATGTTTATTTCTCATAGCTCTTGATTTGTCTTGATGGTAGATCTCAAGGGGCATTTGGCATTTACTTAGGAAGGGTTCTGAGGTGCTTAAGACCTGACAGCAGCGTGTCAGTGATCTGCTGCTGCATAGCAAGTCAACCACACACCTTGACTATCTCACAGCTTGGGGTTGACGCACTTGGGCTGCTGGGGTCTCAGGACTGCAGTCAGCTGAGACTGAAGAAGAGCCTGCCTTCCATCTTCCTCCTGTCACTGGAGTTGCTAGGGTCACACTCTATGCCTGGCAGCCCCAGTAAGCCAGGTCAGCCACCAGTCCTCAATATGTCAATTAGGGAGATGAGCAATAGTGAACAGACAAAGGAGATTTATTCAACGTGACCACATTGGGAAAAGGAGCAAATAAAGAGGTGCAGTGAACCCCCAAGCCCAACTTGAGGGTCCTGACATAAGGATCAGGTGTAAATAGAAGGCAAGAGGTATGCACAGCTAAGCAGGCCTGATCAAAGTGTGGCCCTTCTCAGTGTAACACCCAGGACAACAGCTGGCTTTCTGGAGAAACCTGGAAAGAGACAGCAAGGTGAGCAAACCAGGTGGATCCTGGGCCTCTGCAGACTGAACCTGGCAGTATTGTCTCACGTTTGTTTTGTAGTTGTTGTTTTACCAGTGCATATATGTGTGGAATGGGTTGGCCTGCGTGTGTGTCCATGCTAAGGATCACACTCAGGTCCTCATGCTTGTGCAGTGGATTAGTCACCTTCTCATCGCTGGGACAAAGTACTGGACAGAGATCAGTTTAAGGGAGGAGGGGTATATTGCAGTTTACAGTTCCAGATTACAGTCCACCGTGAGGAAAGCCACAGCAGCAGACCCAGAGGCAGTTGGTTACCTCCAACCCCACGGTGAGGAAGCAGAAAGCAATGAGCGTTGCTGCTCAGCCAGCTCGCTCCTTTTTATTTATTCCTTTTGTGGGGTTCCTTGTTGTTTTTCTTTTCTTTCTTTTTTTTTTTTTTTTTCCGAGATAGGGTTTTGCTCTAGTCCAGGCTGATCTGGAATTCACTATGTATTCTCAGGCTGGCCTTGAACTCAGTGATCCTCCTATCTCTGCCTCTCAGGTGCTGATATTAAAGGCATGTGCCACCATGCCTGGCTCTCTCCTTTTTATGCAGCTCAGGATCTCAGCCCACAGAATGGTGCTGACCGTGGTTAAAATAGGTCTTCCCACCTGAGCTACAGTGAGACCCTACCTTGAAACCTCCCCCCTACAAAAAGTACGTCTTTCCATCTTAATTAATCTAGTAAGGATAATTCCTCACAGTCATGCACAAAGGCTAACCTGATCTGCATAATCCCTCACAGTTGATTCTAGGTTCTGCCAACTTGACAATTGATATAAACCATTTTTGCAGTCAGGTTAGCATTGCTGGCAGAAATCACCCAACCAAGAGCAGCTTGTGGAAAAAAAGGTTTGCCTTAGAGACTCAAGGGGAAGCTCCACAATGGCTGGGAAAATGATGGCATATTCAGAGGGTGGACATCACTCCCTGGCCAACATAAGGTGGACAATAGCAATAGTAGAGTGTGCCAAACACTGGCAAGGGGACACTGGCTATAACACCCATAAGCCTGCCCCCCACAATACACTAACTCCAGGAGGCCTGGAATGTGGGGTCTTCACTCTACGGGTGAAGGACCCTCCCTGGAAAGTGGGGTCTTCACTCTGACGGGTGAAGGACCCTCCCTGGGAAGTGGGGGTTTCACTTTGATGGTGAAAGGAAGACACAGGCATGTAATGGCTGAGGGAAGCTGAGCAAAGCCTTATGTGCTAGAAACAGAGGTTGGAAGCAAAGCTCCATTCCCACACGAAGTCACTTCCTGTTTGCTATGGCATCCTGGAACATGCATGAGAAACTCATGAGAGATAAATGGAGAGGGTATTTGTTAGAGAGTGGATCTGGAATGTCACCAAAGACTATTGTGCAGTACTGAGTGGTGGCAAATCTTTTAAGTGGGGCCTGGTGGGAGGCCTTTAGGTCATTGGGGAATGGCCACAAAAGAACTGTGGAACCTTAGGCTCTTCCACTTTATCGTATTCACTGACTGGTTCTGTTCCATCCTTTCAGTTACCTCCAGGACATATGACCCCATGATAGGTCCATAAATAAAGGAGCCATGAGGGATGGCTTAGTGGTTAAGGCCTTTGCCTGCAAGGCCAAAGGACCCTGGTTCAATTCCCCAGGACCCATGTTAGCCAGATGCACAATGGGGCACATGCATCTGGAGTTGGTTTGCAGTAGCTGGAGGCTCTGGTATGCCCATTCTCAATCTCTCTCTCTCTCTCTCTCTCCCTCTTTCTCTCTCAAATAAATAAATAAAAGTGAAATATTTAAAAAGAAAAAAGGAGCCACCGATCATGTGTTGTAACATACAAAACTGTAAGGCAAAACAACTTTTTTCTCTATCTGAGTTGTTTCCCAGTACGTTAGCCATAGCCTAGTGCCCTCAGAGTGCTATAAAGGTAGGTCCCCTCAAAGGAGCCTGAGTCATACAAAGGCATACTTAATGAGCCCATCATGTGTCATGTAACAAGTGGTCCTTGACCAGAATAAAAGGAGGAAATTCTTGCTCCCAAGGACCATCATAGCATGTGTTGTAGATGGGGGAGGGGCCATCTGTTTACTCACAGTTCTGGATGTTTGAAGTCCAACATCACAGTATCCTGCTGCCTCCCTCCTTGGCTTGTGGAGGTGTGTTCTGCCCACATCCTTTCACTCTGTGTGTATCTGTGTCCTGATCACCTCTTCTTATACAAACACTAGTCATGGTGGGTTGGTAGTCAAAGGGCCTACTTTTGCATTCTGATCATCTCTATAAGCATTCTATGTCCAAATACAGTGACATTCTCATCACTGGGATTAGCACTTCGACACCTGAACTTTGTGGGGGTGTGATTAGCCTGTCAGAAGGATAGCACACAGGGAACCACTTGGTATGCTGGGTCACATCTTTGCCCACCTTTGCTACCATTTACATCATCTGATCCCAGCACTCCCATTGTCTCTGTGCTTATCCTTACAAAGGGCATGGTCCTCACACTCTGAGTCTTGGTCATTGCTCAGTGAGAGATGTCTTATGCCCATCTTTTAAAAGTTTTTTTTTTTTTCTTAAAAACTCACTTAGCACCATGGGTAGGATTTTCCTAAAGATCTAAATGTAATGTGTGGCTTCTGTTGTGGGCTCAGGATAGTGGCCCCATCCCAGGCTGCCCCCCTGATTAGTACATCTGTACCTGTGCCACCAATACCAGTTTATGTAGTGCTGGGGAGTACACCAAGGGCCTTGTGCATGCTAGGCAAGCACTCTAGCAGAGGAGCTGCAATTAGCAGTCCGTAAGTCTGTTTTAACTTTTTATTGACAGCTTCTTTACATGTAGACAATATGCTATGATCATAATCCTCTCCCACCATCCTTCCTTTTCGTCTTCCAAGTTCTTCCTGCCACTGAATCCCTTCTTTCCAATTAATCTCTCTTTTATTTTGATGTCATCATTTTTCCCCTCCTAGTATTTAGGTCTTGTGTAGGTAGCATCAGCCACTGTGAGGTCATGAATACCATGGTCACTTTGTATCTGTAAGACAGTATTGCAAAGCACTCCTCCCCTTCTTTTGGCTCTTACCTTCTTTGCCCCACCTTTTCTGTAATGGTCCGCAGCTTTGGAGGGTGTGATAGAGATGTCTCATCTAGTGCTGAACACTCCACTGTCATTTCTTCTCAGTACTTTGATGAGTCACCCCAATGGTCACAATCTTAACAGAGAAGCTACTCTAACCAAAAGTGAGTGTAGCATTACTATATGGGCATAAACATAGTATTTAGAGGGCTGTTTTTTGGTATAATATATCTATTTAGCCAGACAATAGCAATAGTTTCTCCCTAGGGCTTATGGCCTCTCCTGATATAGGCACTGACTAAGTTATCAGTACGAGGAAGAGATGCCCTCCAATGAAGGGGCCCTCAAGTCCAATCACAGAGCAGTTGGCTTTCCCCATAGCAGACATCAAAGGCCTATTTTAAACAAGTAATTCTGAGTGGTTCCTTTTAAGAAGCTGGACAGAGACTCAGGGAATTCCTTTCTCAGGAAGAGTCACTGCTTATCTATCCTCTACCAGCAGACATCTTTATGCACCATGCCCTCTGGTGAAGCATAGCATCCCCAGAACATCCTGTGTGACCTGCACTGAGCCTTGTCCTATGGACCAGCACAAGGAGAGCAGGGCAGACCAAAGCTGGCTTTGGCAGCTGATGTGTGTCAGGGCAAGGCAGGCTGCATTGGGCAACAGGGCTTCCATAAACCCAAACAGACCTACCATCTAAAGGCCCCAACCCCACCCTGCGTGCCACAGGGAGATGCTTATCTCCTCTGCAAACGGGCAGACAGCCAGTCCATGGTCTGGGTGAGCAAGGTCGCCCAGCAGGTGGCTGACTGGCCTGATATAGTCCCCAGCCTTCAACCCACCTCAGCAAACTAGGCACTGCCCACTGGCCAGCTTGTGGGGTCCCACTGTGAGGAGGCTGGTCATCAACAGGAGAGGAAAGTGCTCCTTGGACCCCTTTCGTGCTCCAGAGGAGAGCCACCGGCTCACTCTTGCAGCAGCTTTCATCATGATCATAATGGCAACAATAATAATAAACATAAAACTAAAAATAAAGCCCACAGCACCCAGCCACTGCTGCAGTGTTGTGCAATGGTGAGCTACTGACAGCCAAGTGCTATTTACCTTTAGAGTCTCAGCGCCTGGGTGCATTGCACAAATATTTACCGAGTGCTATGGGTACGTAGATTTAAAAGGCATGATTTCCTACCCTCGAGGGGCACACAGTCTAATGTGGAGATGGACACACAGACAATGTTGACAGAAGGCCGAGGGGTGTAACCAAACACAGGCAAGCCACAGTGAGGACATATAGGGAGGGGCTGTCTGGGTCTATCCATGGGAAGACTGCGTAAGTGCACATGGTCTTGGGGAGGGATAGGGTATCCCAAGAACAGTTAGGCAGAATATTCCAGACAGTGGGTTGGGCCCAGAGAAACCCAGATCTGGAATGTTCAGGAACCCAGGCTGTGAATGAAGGTGGTTGGAGGTAAAGAAAGAGATCAGGCAATGGGTGGAGCCAAACAGTGGGGGAGGGAGGTAAGGACTTGGAATTTGGGTGCTGATAACATGCATGCAGGGTGCTCAGATCCAGTGTGTTGGGAGAGCCATGTCAGAAGCCAAATGCCCAAAAGAAAGTGACAAGTTTGAGCAAGAGGATAAAGGCAGGACCCTCCCTGTCTCAGAGCAGTATGATTGGCAGAAGAAGTGGACCTTGATGTACCTCTGCAACTGTGCCTTTTTCAGAAGCCACACTGAAGGACAGTGTAAGCAGAAGCAGATGGCATTGTGTGTGTGTGGCACAGGCACATATACATATGTGTGATCATCTATGTATTTGCGCATGTGTGGGTGTGCATGTAGAGGCCAGATGACAACCTCAGGTTTTGGTCTTCAGGTATGCCACCCACCTCTATTTTGAGACTGGGTCTCTCACTGGCCTAGAGTTCACCAGTTAGTCTAAACTAACTGACTAGCGAGCCCCAGTGACCCTCCTGTCTCCATCTCCCCAGCACTGGATTATAGGTTTGCACCACCATACCAGACACTTTTACCTGGATTCTGGAGACCAAATTCAGTCCTCACACTTTCAAAGTAAGCACTTCACCAACTGAGTTATCTCCCCAACCCTTGGTGGAATTAAATTTTATAATAATGCTAATTCAACCAACATAGCCAAAATATTATCATTTCAGCATGTTGTCCATACAGAAATTATAAATGAGTGTTTTTTTTTTTCTTTTACTCTGCCTGTCATGGGATGTTCTCCCTGCTTGGTGTGTATTTTTCATGTTCAGCACATCTCAATTTCAAGCAGTCACTGTCCATGTGTTCAGCAACCACCCATGCCTGGTGGCAATCATGTGAGCAAGCCAAGTCTCCAGTGTCTGACAGACACAGCCCCCACTCTGCCTATAACTGGACTAAGCTACCCCCTTGCTGATCTTTCTGTTTCAAAAGCTACATCAGGGGCTGGGGACATGGCTCATTGGGTAAAGTGCTTTCCACAGAAGTGTGAGGATCTGAGATCAGATCCCCAGCGTCTACCACATAAAATATTGACATGATGGTGTGCAGGACAATACCTGGGGCTCACTGGTCAGCTAGCCTAGCCAAATCAGTGAGCTGTAGGTTCAGTGAGAGACCCTGTCTCAAGGAATATGGTGTAGACCAACAGAAGCGACACCCTATATTGACTTCTAGCCTCCTCATGAATGCACATACACATGCACCCCCACAAACACACATGCACACACTCTACTACACACACACACACACTCACATGCACACACACAAGCACCCCCACAAACACATGCCCACACTCCACTCCACACATACACACACTCCACACACACCCACATGTACACGCACACATACACATAAAATAAGCACACACAAAAGGCAGAGCAAAATTGAACAGTTTCCACCGCCAAAAGGCATCTGCTCATCCAAGACTACACTCCAGCCATAGACTGTTGGTGGGAAAAGTTGTCTTTATGTAAACATACAGTCAGTAATTCTCTTTGATTTCCAAAGCTGGGGGGGTTGGGGTGGGTGGCATGGACAATTTGCATTTAGTAAACAGGGCCTCTTGCAACAGGTGATGAGTGCCTCCCAACAATTACCATGGGAGCTGCCTGGCCAGCTATCCCTGATGACAGCCCTAGGAGGCAGTTTGTTGTGACTGACAGAAAACAAAGCTGTTACCTAACTCACACTGGGAAGCTGGGGTTATGCAACTTGTTTCCAGGAGGTAAGCAGGTTAAAGCTCTCACAGCAGGCCACAGGGTTGGTGTCAGAAGCAGTGACTGAAAAACAAGTTTCCATCAGTGGGGGGCTGGGTACCTCAGGATGAGTCCTAACTGCCCCTCCTAAAAACACAAAGCAACTGTGAGGACATCCACAGTTTCAAGTAATGTTGGCTCTGCCATCCCGGGATAAAGGGCTCCACTGGTCCCAGTGACTTTGACTAAAGTGTGAGCTCTCTGCAAGGGTGTGCGGGGCCCTGAGCACATGGCCAGCCATGTGCCCCTCAAGCCTTCGCGGGAGAAGCTCACCTCAGCTAGCTGAATTACCCTCCCAAGTACCATCAGGGCTTCGGATCCTTTCCCATGCTATGTTCCACCACAATGTGCTCGCTTTGCAAGTGTAACAGCCTCGCTCTTCAGGCTATGACCATGTGGTGACTCTAGCAATGCCGCTCAGGAGCAATGCTCACTCCTCTCCAGTCACCCTTCATCAGGCACTGAACTAAGTGCTTGGTTCAGATGAGCTCAGTGAGTGTTCTGTGTGACATCACAGGTAGATACCGTCAACAGTCATGTAAGAAAGCACGAAGGCCATAAGACCTGCTATGACGACAGTGACAGCCTATGACAGTGACTGAAGCCAGCTGGTGCCAGGACACAGCTTCAAGCTACTAGACCACACAGTCTCCTTCCTTTAGCTGCATACTTCTTCATGTCTTGTACGGTCACAAGAAAGACACATTATGCTAGGTAGAAACGCCCACACCTCCACTTAAGTGAGGTTACCGTCATGGGGTGACCAGTTAGCTGATGGATTGACTGAGCAGTAGGGAAGTTGTCCTAAGGTGGGCCTGGCCTCACCAGGTGAGAACATTAAGATTACTGGGCGCTTTCTGTAGGAAAATAGACTGAGCATAGAAAACCCTGTGGAGGGGGCAAGTACCAGAGAGCTCTCAGCAAGGAGAGCGTCTTCCTGTCTGGCAGCCAGCAAGAGAGCAAGACCCTGAGTCCCACAGCTCCGAGCAAGGCAACTTTGCAATGGCTTCATTGAATCCAAAGCATTGGGAACTCCTGAGGAGGAATACAGGATGGCTGGGACCCCCATGGCAACTTGCAGACACCCTGAGCAGGGCCTGGCCTGGATGCCTGACTGAGATGATGCACGCACGCTCTAAGGCTTGGGTTAGATCCTATGCTGCAAAAGAATACTCGTGCACAAATCATTTCATTTGTAGGTTGCTGTACCTTTAATACTTTCAAAGTGACATTGGAAATGTTTCCTTTTCTGGCTAGTAATTCCATCTCATTGGGTTTTTTAATTTAATTAATTAATTAATTTGAGAGAGAGAGAGAACAGGCATGTCACAGCCTCGGGCCACTGCAAATGAACGAACTACAGATTCATGTGCCACTTTGTGCATCTGGCTTATGTGGATACTGGGAATCAAACCTGGGTACTTAGGCTTCCCAGGCCAGTGTCTTAACCACTAAGCAATCTCTCAGCCCTTGTAGGGTTTTCTAATTAGCAATTGTGATAGTTTGTATCTGGAATGTTCCCCAAAGGCCCATATTTTATCCTCATTCTTCTTTACTGTGTATTATTATTATTTGTGTATGTGAATTCATGTGTGCATGTGTGTCTACAACCTCACATGTACCACAGTATGCATGTGGAGGTCAGAAGACAACCTTGGGGTATTTATTGATTCTCTCCTTCCCCCTTGTTTGAGGCAAGTTCTCTCTTGGTGTTTGCCACTGGAAAGTCCAGACCAGCTGACGGGCAAGCCTCGGGATTCTTCTGACTCAGCCTCCCCTCGCCATAGGGTTACAGGTGTGGGATTGCAGATGCTGGAGCCACTCTGTGTCTATCTTTACATGGAGGCTAAGGATCTTAGCTCTGGCTGAGCAAGCTTGGGGAGCAAGTGCCTCTAACCAGGGAGCCATCTCCTCAGCCCCATTTTATCCTCTTTTAGAGGATAATTTGCAGTGTAAAATTCTAGATTGGCAGGGGTTGTTTTTTCTCTCACACACTATAAATATCTCAGCCCACTCCTTTTGCTCTCATGGTTTTGGAGAGCTCCGGTGCCGATCTTCCATATGCTCCTCTTAGGTACACTCTGACCATGTGTCCCACAATATCTCCCCTCAAAACTTTCATCTTTTGTTGTTGTTGTTGTTCTGCAGTTTCAATATAATATGTGAAGATGTGGTTTTGGGCCAGCACCTGCTCTGCATTCTGAGCCTCCTGGGTCTGTTATTTGATGTTAATTTGGGAAAGTTTTCACTCATTATCTCTTCAAGTGTTGTTTTTCTCACTTTATTCTTCTGACAGTCCCCTTATGTACGGCGCATGCTCGTAGCTGTCCAGTGGCTCCTGGAAGTTCTGCTTTGGGGTTATTTTTCAGTCTTCTTTTCATCTCTTTTCTTTTCAGGCTCAGACATTGTTTCCTCAGCTATGTCCAGTGTGTTAATAAGCACATCATAAGCACTCTTTACTCATTATTAATTAAAAAATTTATTGTATGCTTTCGTGTTGTAAAGAGTGATATTTCATACATGTACAAGATATATGATGATAAAATTATAGTCATTAATAGTCCCATTACTTTAAACATTTCAAAAATTTGTTAATATGCAATAATTACACATATTTATGAGGCACACTGTAATGTTTTAATACATGCATGTAACATACATTAATCAAGTCAGCATAATTAATGTTTCCACCTCCTTAGCTCACTGTGTTTACAGCCTCCAAGCTCCTCTTTTCTAGTTCTTCTAAAATGTGTAATAGGTTATTGTGGGCTCTGCCACCTCATTGTGCTGCAGAACATGAGAAGTTATTTCTCCTATCTGGGCATTGGTACCTGTTAGCCTCCTCTCCCACCTCTCTTCACCCCACCCTCCTCACCTTCTAGTGATGACTGTTCTACATTCACTTTGACTTGTTTCCACACGTGAGTGGGAGCATGTGGTATGTATGTTTAGGAGTCTGATACATCTCACTGAACATAATGCACTCCACCTCTGTCCATCTTGTTGCCAGTGGTAGGATGGCATTCTTCCATGGACAAATGGCATTGCATTGTGTATGTGCACCACCCAGTCATCTCTTGATGGACAGCTAGGTTCATCATACAGCTCAGGTACTGTGAATGGTGCAGTAAGTAGGCAAATGTGCTCAGGTATCACTTCGCAATGCTAGTTTCATTTCCTTTGAGCATACACCCGGAAGTGTGATAGCTAGATTGTATGGTAGTTCTACTTTTAGTTTTCTTTTTCTTTTTCTTTTTCTTTTTTTTTTTTTTTTGAGGAAACTGCATAACATAGATCCTAGGATAGCTGTGAATGCAGCCCAACACAGAAACCTAGACTTACCTAAAAGAGTTTGAGATTTTTTTCTTCGTAACTTGATTGAGCATTTCTTGAGTGTAAACTCTGTAGATGATGGAGACATATCACAGTGTTGCACAAAGTAGATATAGGCATGCGCTCACTACCTGCAGGCCATGCTGCAAGTTGGACACTCCCACTCTATATGGTTTTCCAGAGCAGCTTTCTTACTACCTTACATCACATAGTAGCTTACTTATACATGCATGTTACACTTGTACTTGCTTTACATACTTAAATGTATATTTATATACTTATAGCACATGCTATCTTAGGTTCATATCAACAGGTGAATAAGAGTTCCTGCCTCTTGGGGCTCAAAAGATAGCTCAGTAGTTAGAGACCTTGCCTGCAAAGCCTAAGAACCCATGTTTGATTCGCAGTACCTATGGAAAGCAAGATGTGCAAGGTGGCAAATGCGTCTGTAGTCCATTTGCAGAGGTTAGAGGCCCTGGCATGCCCATTCTCTATCTCTCTGCACCTCTCTCTCTCTCTTTCTCTCCCTCCCCCATCTCTCTGTCATAAACAAATAACAATAAATAAGTACATTTAAAAAAATTCCTGCCTCTCCACCTCCTCTGCAGCATGTTTTTGGCCTTCCAACAATAGCCATTGCAACTGAAATGAGGTATCTTACATAGGATTTATTTATATTTCCTTGATGACTCCTGATCTTGAGTATCAGTATCTTGTCATAAATGTTTTGGATGTTCAGGTTCCCCTGCTCCAGTGTTGACCCCATGGGGGTTGCTCTTTGGGTGGTTCTGCACTTCTAAGTTAGATCATCCATGTCACCAATTTCAGAGGAGGTTACTTGATGACATAATCATACTATGGATCTATGAAGAGCTGCAGGAAATATATATATATATATATATATATATATATATATATATTGTTTGTTTGTTTGTTTGTTTGTTTATGTGTTTTGCTACTGGGAATTCATCCAGGATCCTTGTGTATGTTAGGCAAGCACTCTACCACTGACTTCTCTCTCCCCACTTAAGGCAATGTTTGTTTTTTTTTTAAATTTTATGAGAAAGAGAGAGAAAGACAGAGAGAGAACTGGTGCACCAGGGCCTCCAGCCACTACAATCAAACTCCACATGTGCACTATCTTCTGTGTATAAGTGATATTACCCACTTGCGTCACCTTGTGCATCTGGCTTACGTGGGATCTGGAAAGTTGAACATATGTCCTTAGCCCTCACAGACAAGTGTCTTAACCACTAAGCAATCTCTCCAGCCCAGCACTGTGATTTTTAAGGTAAACATTTAAAAATAATTTTAGAGTCATTGAAAAGTTCAAAATGAGTAGAGTCTCCTTACCCTTCAATCTACTCCATCCATACTGTTGTCTTATATGATGTCCCTTTCTGTGTTAGTTACAGCCAAGACACCAACATTCACATGTGGCTACTAACCAATCCCCACACTGTTCTTCATTCCTTTTTTTCTCGTTAATGTCTACTTCTAATCCAGAATATATGCCACAGTACATGTCACATAGCACGGTCATGTTTCCAATTGTTCTCAGGTCTGTGACCTGTTCTTAGCTTTACATTATTTTCAAGGATTTGATAGTTTTGAGGTTACATACATTGTGTAATGCCCCTCAATATGTTTGTCTTATTTTTTCTTAACTAGAATGTGTTCAGGGTTTTAGAGAAGAATCTCACAGGGATTAAACTCACTTCTCTTTTTGTCATATAGGGACATATGATATATGTACAATAACCACACTATATCCATACAATATCCACACATATCTACATGACATATCCATACCATGTGTACACCATATCTACACAATATCAGCCACAGAATAACCACATCGTAGCCAACTGTGATGGTTACATTCTGTTAACTTGATCAGATCTGGACTTAAGTGAGGGACATACCTCTTAGGCAGGTCTGCAAGGGCATTTCCAGGAAGGATTAACTGAGGGAGGAAGTCCTTCCTCCAAAGTAGACAGCCTTTCACATGGTGGACTATAGATAAAGAAGCCCCAAGAGAACACAGGGGCTTTCTCCTGGCTGTCTGTGCAACTCACTCATGCATGATTCTACCTTGTTGGGCTATTTTTCATGGACATCAGAACCCAGTTCCATCAGGCTTCTAAGATATACTGAAGACCAGAGGCTCTCCAGGAATTTCTCAGGCCTTCAGTGACAGATAAGAACTACTGAGACATCCAGCCTTTTGAATTTAGAATCTACTGGGTTCTTCCACTCTCAAGCTATTGTTGGATGGCCCAGCTCATATCCTATAAGCTAATCCAATAAATGCCCTTATAATACATATTCATTCTAGTGGTTCTGTTCCTCTAGAGAACCCTGAATAATATACACACCATAGCCATACAATAGCCATACCATAGACACACATTATCCACATGATATCTACACCATATGATAACCACATCATATCCACATGATACCTCTGAGGATATAAACTTCTGTCACTTAGTTAAAGTCACTTGTATTTTCACTCCAAAGCCTTCTATGAATTTGGCTATTACATCTTGTCTTAGTTTGAGTGGCAATAAAATGACCATTTAAACATAGTTCAGCCAATTTATTGCCTGTAGCTATCAGACATACTACCTTAAATCATACCATGGTATGTATACAGTCACTGCATTCACAGACTGACTTTAACATTCAGCCTTGTGGTATAGAACTTAGATCTGGCAGAGCTGGATACTTCCAAAGGGCATGGCTAGATGGACATTATAACATGGACACTTAGTGTGCAAACTTCCCTAATGGCCTACTAAATTTTCTAATTAATGGACAGTGAGGGATTTGGTACAGCTGAAAAGAACCATTCTGGAGCTTATTACAGAACAGTAAGGTGGCAAGAGAAAAACAACTGGTCACTTACAAATATGGCAGTGAAAATAGGGGAGACACAAGACCCATCAAAATGACAAGAAGAAAACGCTGAATGCTTAGCACTGGACAAGTCATTCATCATACCACCAGAGCCCAGGAAACATTACAGAGAAAGTCATGGATTACTAGACTTTCTCACTGCTAAACTGAGAACCTCCTCCAGGGAGATGATAGTAGACACTGAGAAGACTCAAAACTCATTAAAGTAGAAAATAAGAAACTTCTGAGAGCTCAGCACTGAATGGGTCTTCCAACATACCCTCCAGGCTCAGGAAACATTGTAGAAGAGGAGGTGAAAAGAATATAAGAGCCACAGGGTGAAAGGGTGTACTGTGGGGCACTGTCCTCCCCACAGGAATTGACTTGCTCATTCATAACCCCACAGGAATTACCAATAACTCCACTGAGGGGGGCCAACAGTGGAATGGGAGGAAGGGAGAGGGGACAAAAGAGGATAACCCAATTGGACTATGACCAATTTGCAGTATGTTAATATATTAAAATCCTCAATAAGATTCTTTTTTAAAAATAGAACAATGAAATGGATTTTGTTCTGGAAATGATTTTAAGGGATAATGTAGTAGAGGAGAGAGAGATTAAATTCAACTCTGAATACAAGAAGGAAGGAAAGAAGGAAAGAAAGGAAAGAAAGAAAGAGAGAGAGAGAGAGAGAAAGAAAGAAAGAAAGAAAGAAGTGAGAATTTATAACCAAGGAGCAGAGGACAAGACAGTGGGTAAAAATGATGAAGGAAACATCAGGGGTCAGGGGGATTCAGGCTATAGCAACTTAGCAGGGTTTGTTCTGAAGACAGGGTAACCAGGTCCATACTGGGTGAGGGGGTATAAAACCCAGCTAAGATATGGAGGATACTAGAGGTGAGAAGAGCTGATTAAAATGACTGAGCAGAGTTCTGAGTACTGAGATGGAAATCCAAGGCTGGGCTAGGCTAAGCCGAGGACTCAGGAGCCCAACTACCATTCAGTCAGGGGGACCATTATCAGCATGCAGTCCAGGTATCACTGTGCTCAGCACCAACTTACACAGGTGTCATGCTCAACATGAGGTCTTCATTGAAGCCACACCCCAATTGCTGGGACTGTCCGGTCCCAACTTGCTTCCTTATATTTATTTTAACTTCTGGTAGACAGAAATGCTGTGTTTTCTCCTTCTCCATTTCAAAGCATCTCATCTTAAGCACCGATTCAGTCTATTTTGAACCAATTTTTCTCTCTCATGTGGACATTCACTTCAATTTCCATCTGTGGAAAATGAGGTGAGTTCGAGTGTCACAGAGCAGGTGTGCCTCCAGAGGAACCAGGAGCCTTCTAGCTGGCCACACTCCTAACTACGCTAGGACCACGGCTGAGGCTGAGGTTGATGGAAAAGGAAAACAGCTAGCTGCAGGGAAGCCAGGAGGAGGGAGGTCAACATGGCAAGCCGTAGCCCAGACACACTTCCAAGGAATCATAGCCCTGACCTCTTGGCAGAATGTGTGAGTTTTGCCAGCTAGCTCATTTCAAGGTATACAGGGGTGTTAGAACCCCGACTTCATCCCCGCCCCCTTCCCCAGCATTCTTAAGAAGGTCATAAAGACAAGTTTCGTTTATTGGTACATAATCATCAATATTTTAGTTAACAAAATTCTACAGACATCCATCTCACTTTTCATAAAGACTTGCAGGTCAGGGTTCTGGCAGGACCCAGGATTCATCCTTGATGGTTAAAATAAAAAGTCACTGAGGAATGGGCTCCCAGTGGGAACCAAGGCTGTTTGTTAACAGGGTATGTTGAGCGGTGACAGGAAGCCACTGTCATGCACAGGATGGAGGGAGGAAAGGCAGGAAGGAAGTGGTATCAATTTACAAAGGAAAATGATGGGCTATAGGGATGGAGGAAAGCTGTGGATTTGGTTCCTAAACTACCACTGACAACTCCTAACAATTCTTAGGAATTGTTTTATGTTGTTACACTGTTTTTGTATTTTTCATTTTCTAAATCCATTGTTGAGGCTTTTCAAGGTGCAAATCAAGAGAAAGGGTACTGTCTTGTTTGTTGTTCCAATTCAACAGGCAAATGAGTTCTGAAGACAGGAATGGACCCCCGAATGTTAGTTCACTGTTAGAACCCCTTCAGGTTGGGCATTTGACCTGCCTGTGCTGGCTTCTTCCAAAACACCATGCTTTTCCCTTAAGGCATGTTTAGGAAAGACAGGGGGTGTTTGGGAGGGGGGGGGGAATGGTAATCTGTGCTTGAAGACTAGGGTTTTCCCCTTGCAAACTGATCTTTCTTTAACCATCAGCCCACCCAGGCAATTCTTGTATCTGAGGGTTAGCAGATACAAATGGCTGTAGGTTAATGTTTGCTGTTCAGATGTGACTGCTTCCAGGTGTGCCCCTGGAAGGGTGAGGGTCAAGGCAGCTACAGGCAGTGCAATATGCACCCGTCTGTGATCCCGGGATGGCGACTGGAGTCCACAGAGCAAGGGCCAAACATGCTCTGGTCTTTTGTCAGGACTGAGAACGTGAGACAGTGCACTTAGGGCGCCAGTGTGTGCTGCTTTCCCGCCTGACCTTTTGTCTTGGCAACAAGCAAGTTTGGCTTGGCAACCTTGGTGAATTACACACTTCTGAGGCCAAAATGGAAGCTGTCACTGCCTCCCCCTTCCCTCAGGCCAGTAGCCACACACGGGTTATACTGGGCAGTCAGCCGCAGATATGAACAGAAATAGGAGGACAGAGGAGAGGACAGAAGAGATCCCAGAGGGAGAAATGCAGCCCAGTGTGAGGCTGTCACGTGACAGTGCCATGAGGTGAGCCATCCAAATCTCAACCCCTCTGGAAGGGGCAATGGAACACCCCCTTTCTCTCCTTCCCTTGTCTGCTTCTGTCTGGATCCCTGTCTCAGAGTGCGTAGGAAGCATTCTGTCCCCACATACCTCTCAATCCCCCACAGGCTTCAGGAAGGAGACGAGAGGATTAAGATATCATCTGTCCAAGGCAGAATCTTCCAGACTCAATTAAATGATGTGGTTTAGGAGGGGAATCATTGCAAGCAAGGTCTCCAGATGGGACCTCCTTTCCTGTCCTGCAATACCCACAGCATGCGTAGACTCATTCATTACACAACTTCTCACTGGAACGCCTCGTTCCAAAGACACCATGGCAGACCCAGGAACGTGGGACATTCACGATTGATGTTGTCAACTTTTCCCCCAAAGAATTGTCACCTATCTCCAAGTACTGGAATATAACAGAAATGTAATCTGTCAAATTGATGTGAACCCAAAGGGGACTGAAATACGTAAAACTAAAGCTGCCACCCAGTGATGTCGTGACAGCCTGTCTGAGCACAGCACATGTTACCCTTGTCACCCGCAGGATTCCCTGCTGATTCCAGATTAGTGCTGAGCAAGAATGCGACGGAAATGCTCCCACCACAGAAGAAGGAAAGAATGGTTAACAATGCCCACACAGCTGCGGCCCCTGAGAGGCGAGCCTACTGCAGCAGGAGTGACGGTGATCAGCAGTGCGGGGCACCCCGTGGACAGTATGCTTTTCATGCCGTGTGTTTAGTCAACTTGGGCTGCTATAAAAGATGCCATGGACCCAGCAGTGGAAATGACAGAGACTTATGGCTGAAGAGATGACTCAGTGAGCTCAACACTTGCTGTGCAAGTGTGTCTACATGGAGACATTTCACCCACAAATTATCTCCAGGACTCAAGGACAAGGCCAGCTTTAGAAAAACACAGTATGTCTTGTATGAAAATCTCAGAATGGAAAGAGATTCTGCAACTTGTAAGAGGCAGGAGGGGAAAATATGTGTGCAATAGCCTTTAAGAGTGATGGTAGCCACACAGGAAATCAGGTAGACCTATGGTCTGCCTACTCTCTGGTCTTCTCTGTCTGCCCCATATCCTGAAGGAGAAGGGGTGGAGATATTGCCATGCTGTGGTACCATGTGCCCACCCCAGCATCTAACACTGTGCTTTTATCTCAGTACCTAGTGTTTTGTGTATACCAGAGCACCCAGTACTAGGTATACATCCCAACACCTCGTACTGTGCTTACATCATAGTACCTAGTACCGTGTGCGCATCATAGTATCTAGTACTGAGTGTAAGTCCAAGTATCTAGTACAGTGCATACATCACAGTACCTAGTACTGTGTGTACATCCTAGCACCTAGTACTCTGTGTACATCCCAACACCTAGTATTATGTGTATATATCCCAGCACCTACCCCTAACTAACTCCCAGGGCCTTGTCATACGGGCACCACATCCCCTTTGAGTTCCCTGTCACTGAGAAACTCCTCAGAGAAGGCAGGGCCAAAGCCTGAGCAAATCTCCAAGCCCTCATACTTATCTAGTCAAACATAACCTTATACTTGCCCCTTGGCTCTGTCAAATTCATCAGGTTGTGATTTGTTTTTAAGAAGAAGAAAGACCCAGTCTGCACCCTAACTATTTTTGTCACCTGTGAGTACTAACACGGCTAGGATTAAACACATGAGCCCTTAGCCATGTGCCTGTCCCTACACACCAGCCACAGCACACCCCCTAAGTATGAGCATGAAAGCAGACACTGCATCACTGTCTCAAAGGAGCCCCAAGATGCAGCTTAGATCAACACTGGCTTCCTGCAAGGTGGACACTACGTAGCATATGTGTGTGTGGAATCTTAATAGAAGAGCAATGAGGACATTTCAATTTTTTTCTGGTGTGTGTGGGGTATGTGTGTGTGTTATGTGTATGAATGTGTATGTGTGGGCATAAGTGTATGTGCAAGTGCATGTGTTTGGAGGCTTAAGGTTGATATCACACAACTTTCCACCTTATTTTTTGAGACAGGGCCTGTCTCTCACTGCACCCAGAGCTCACCAATTTGGTTAGACAAGCTAGCAAGCAAGATCCTACTGTCTTCACCTCCCCAGAGTTGGGACTGCAGGCATGCACCACCCACACTCAGCTTTGACTTGGGTGATGCTGGGAATCTGAAGTCAGGTCCTCATGCTTGTACAGCAAGCACTTTACCACCCCCACCCCCACCCCAGCATCTCCTCAGCCCCAGAAAGGACCCTAAACCACTCTACAGCACAGCGCCCCCACAGGCGGCAAGGTGTAACTGTGACCAGGCAGCCTCTCTTCCATGACTAGCTTAGGGCCTCACTGAGTAGGTCCTATGGGAAGCTGGCTTTCCTCTTTCCAAAGTGTTTTCCTTTTGTAATTACGGCAGACTTTATTTGACTTGCCCACGCCCACTATGGCAGCCTGTTTTTCTCTTCTCCTAACACTTCGTGAAATCTCATTGCCATGAGGCCCTGCCTCCTTGCCCTCCTAAGTCCTAAGTCATTCAATCCTGAAAAAACTGCCCAAAACACAGAAAGAGGCAGAAATTATTGGAAGATCAGAATCAGCATTAAAATCTCAAACAAAAACCATACATGTGCTGGAGAGATGGCACTCTCTCTCTCAAATAAATCAATCTTTTTTTTTTTTTTTTTTTTTTCAGGTAGGGTTTCACTCTAGCTCAGGCTTTCCTGGAATTCACTATGTAGTTTCATGGTGGCCTCGAACTCACAGCAATCCTCCTACCTCTGCCTCCCGAGTGCTGGGATTAAAGGTGCGTACCACCATGCCCAGTTTCAATCTATTTTTAAAAATCCAGAATTAACAATGCAGTACCTGTCGTGGTGAGTAACACTGTCACTAGATCTTTGAGATGCTGATCTTCTTAGGTACTCAGCAGATTACTATGAATATTCCTCATGGATCAGTTTGCTGACACACAAAACCAGGCCAAACCTAAAATAGTATTCAGGGCAAAACATCTCACTGACCCGTGTAGGCTCAGGTTTCCAAAGGGAATGGACAGCCCTGACAGCTCACCGCACACGACTCAATCTCCTTTCCTTCGTGGAAAGCACCAGTGTGCCGGCAAGTTAATGAAGCATCTTTTAATTCTGATATCTGACTCAGAAAGGAAACGCTTGTTCTGCCCTAGGAAGCTCTTGGAGCATGTTTGTATGACTCTAGGATTCTCTGAATATAGGAGCTGTGGTATAGGTGTGCTGGGTTAACTGAACAGCCAACACTGACCACCTACAAACAAGAAGGAAGCCCAGCCTGGTCCCAAGAAGTCCCCTGAGGTCACATGGCAGCAGCACCCATGGCTGTTGGTGGGATAGAGGATGCTGTCAGAAGATGCATGTCCTATTTACTCTCTTAGCCAGTGACTGAGCTTTGGCCCTCACAGTCTCACCTCTCATTTTTCTAAAACTGTATCACATCCTCTGAACCTGAGGTGCAGACCGTGGGACTTGGCTGTGTCCTTCCAGCTTTCCATCCTTGAAGTCCTAACATGATATTGGAGTTCTCACTGATGAGGAAGTCCTGAGTCCTGAATTCTGCTTCCTTCTTTTTAATTTTACAGGAAAGCACTCTGCAGGGAGCTGTTTTGCTAAAGTGTATGGCATTGAGAAATTATGAGCTGGGAAGGAATAGGGCTCACTTGGTTAAGTGCAACATGCTCACCACATGAGGCATGAGGACCCCGAGTTTGAATCTCCAGCACCTATGTCTATAATCCCAGTGCTGGAAGGTGGAGACAGGAGGACTCCTGAGGTTCACTGGATAGCTAGTCTAGCTGAATTGGTGAGCTCCAGGTTCAGTGAGAGGCCCTGTGTTAAAAAAAAAAAAAAGATGGGGCTAGAGACATTGCTTAGTGGTTAACCCCGTGAAGCCTAGGGACCTAGGTTTAATTCTCCAGTACCCACGTAAGCCAGATGCACAAGGAGGCTCATGTTTTTAGAGATCATTTGCAGTGGCTGGAGGACCTGGCATGCCCATTATCTCTATCTGCATCTCCCTCTCTTTCTCTCTTAGATAATTTTTTTAAAAAATAAGGTGGAGAGCAACTGAAGAAGACACCTGACCCCCCTCACACACACGAACATACATATACACATGCATGCACACCATGCACAGATATAAAAAAAGGAAAAGAAGAAAATAGAAGAAACAGGAAAAGAAACGAAAATGTACACACTTTTTGGCTCACAGGCACAGCAGCCGGGTAGACGCAGGCTCATATTAGACACTAACCACTTGAGTAGCCGCTCTGGTCCACCCAGGGGCAGGTAGCTGGAATGGCATGTTCTCCTGCTCACAGCAGATGATTAAGATGGGCACTCAGTCAGTCCACTCCAGCTCTGTCTGATGTAGCGCCAAGGCTTTTCTGGAGAGGTTGGTGAGCGTTCCAGGCATGGCTGACACTTTGACCACTTCCCTGACATCTCTCCACCCGCACATGATTGACTTGATCCAGGAATGGAAGCTCACTCTTTCCATGAACCATCGGTTAAAGGATGGATACGCGACCTGATGCTGTTCTGGGAGAAGGAAAATGTCCCTTTGGGGGTGTTTTCTATTGGGGTTGATGACTTCAGCAGATCCCTGGAAAAGAATGCACAGACAGAGTTTCGAGAGTAGGCAATTTATTGAAACAAGTGTCACAAAAGGAGGGAAGTGGGCAGAGAAGAGATTCAGCTACAAGGAAGTCTCTATGAAGACCTCAGCCTACCCAGAGATGGAACTGAGTGGCCTTTAACGTGGCATTTTTCTCCTATGCCTTTGAACATGTGAGTGTCAGGGTTTGATACAATGCCCTTGGCTGGGAGAAGAGAACCCTGGGGTGGGCTGTTCCCGGCAAGGGGCATCATCTGACTTACAGGACCCTCTCTCAAGAAGGGACTCAGCCAAGTCATCCACAGCATGTATCTACAACACTTAAGGAAGAATCTAGCTTGTGATGGACTATATTGGCCACATGCTCAGTGCCCCACCTCTGTCAGATCCACATGATCAAGTACCACCCTACCTCTACAAGGGCCAGCAAACCTTCTGAAAGCCAGCTTGTGAATAGCAAATTTATTCCTACTTACTCTCCCAGAATCACAGAGTCCATGTGTGATGATGACCTTCCTGTAGGGTGACAGAAGTTCTACAAGATGTCCTTTGCCATCAGTCAGAGCTGGCGCCATTATCATGGCATAGGCTCCACCTACAGCTTTTTGTATCACTTGGAATATGAGTGAGAAAATCACTCCTGGATGTGGGAGATGATGCCACCCACGACCCAGAAGGACTTCCAGACATTGTGCTCTTCCTTAGTGCTGAGGAGACAAAAATGAATACTGTGCCCCTTGGCACACTCCACACCATCTGGAATTGTAAGTCTTCTTTGGATTTATCCTCTGGACCACCAGTGACTTGTAAGGTCTTGGACATCCTCAACATTCCTTGTGCATCATGTCTGTTGAACACAATGTTCCCAGTCAGTAGACCAGGGTGTGCCTCGACAAACAGTTTACATGGGCTAGGTCCCTGTGGACCATACTACAAGACAGGCAAGGAAAGTCTATTAGTTATTTTTCTTTTAAAATTATTTATTTATTTGTGAAGAGAGAAGGAAAAAGGCAGAAAGACCAGGGCACGCCAGGGCCTCTTGCCACTGCAAATAAACTCCAGATGCATGGGCCACTTTGTGCATCTGGCTTAGAATGGGTACTGGGGAATCAAACCCTGGCCACCAAGCAAGCAAGTGCCTTTAACCACTGAGACATGTATCCAGTCCTTTTAGTTATTTTTCTAATTGCTGTGATGAAATACCTGAACAAAGTAACTTAAGGAAGGGAGGATTTATTTGGCTTACGGTTTGAGGATATGATGGTTTGAATTAGGTGCCCCCCATAAACTCATATATTCTGAATGATTGATCCCAAGCTGATGGAAATTTGGGAATTGGAGCCTTGCTGGAGGATGTGTGTTGATGGAGGAAGGCTTAAGGGTGTTAAGGCCAGGCTTACTTTGCCAGAGTTTGGCTCACTGTCCTGTTGCTGTTTTCTACTTGCTGGGGCAGAAGTGATGTCCAGCCTCTAATCATGTCACTGTTACCCCTGCCACCATAGATCTTCCCCTCAAAACTGTTAGCCAAAATAAATAATCTTCCTCCCATCAGCTGCTGTTGGCCAGGTGCTCTATGCCAGCAACAAGAAGGTGACTCCAAGGAAGAAGGAAATAGTACACCATGGAGGGGAACACATGGCCCAGGAGATGCTACATCCGCAGCCAGCAATCAGAGAAAGATGAATGCTGGCACTCAGCTGGCTTTCTCTTGTGCCCTTGTCATTCAACCCAGGACTCCAGCTCATTCCATGTTCGAGGTGGGTCTTCCCTCTTCAGTTAAACGTCTGAAAGCTCTCTCAAAGACATGCCCCCAGAAGTGTGTATCTTAGGTGACTCCAAACCAAGTTGACAATGAAGATTAACCATCAAAGAAAGTTAACACGGCCACAGAAAATCATGGAAAAACCTGTGGTCCCTTGAAAGTTAGTAGGAATTATTTCTGATCTTCTCACCAGTACAGTGGCTACATATTATGTATTTGAGGCTGTTTTAATCCTCTCAAAGATTAATATATCTAATGTAGTGGGTAAATTGGAGCTCTTCTTTGGTAAAATGTGGGCTAGTCCTCTATCATTCATTAGGAACCATCTATATTTTGTATGCGTAAATCAATATGCATCCTTTAGGTCTCTGAGTGTGACACTAATCTGTCATCCTCCCCAGGATGGTGACACTTTCTGTCCTAACTTAAATAATGGTACAGTATTGAAGTGTTTTTTACTTGCCTTCACACTGGAAGCAAGGACCACTAAATGTAAGGATTCTGTCATCCATCCCCTCAGATATGCCCTTAGGGAGGGACCTGTGAAACTCTCACAAATATATCTTCAAGTCCAGTGGGCTGGGCCCAACTGAGACTGATCCTGGCTGGGATTCCATGTCCTCACCACATGCCTAACTCTTGTAAGAGGAGTATGAAGATGTTTGAGTTTGGCTATTGGTGTCAAGTCAGACCCAGTGTCCAGCAGCCTCTGAAATGTCCATGTATTCCCCTTTCCCAAGAGTAGACCAACCAAATTGCTAACAATCACATGGAGAACAAACAGGAGTCAGCAGTGATTTTGTGTATAGGTTTCAATAGAAAGTGTTGTGGGTTTTATAGGTCAAATGGTCTTTTTTGTGACTTTCCAGCTCTGTGGCCAGCCCAAGACCATTATGGACAATATGCAAGTGGCCAGGACTAGTTTGTTTACAAAAGCATTTCATTGGGTGAATTTGGGCAGCAGGATTTTTAGACTGAACCTGGGGATAATACAAATGATTGATGCTAGCTGGGCGTGGTGGCTAACGCCTTTAATCCCAGCACTCAGGAGGCAGAGGTAAGAGGATCACTGTGAGTTTGAAGTCACCCTGAGATCACACAGTGAATTCCAGGTCAGCCTGGGCTAGAAGGAGATCCTACCACAAAAAATAAAAATAACTAAAAATTATACTAAATATTTGTGTCGTGGGGTCCATCCACAATGAGATAGAGTCTTTCTTTCAGCCAGTAGATATTGGATCGAGATGTGGCTCAGGCCCAAAAACTTCACAAGAAATCATAACTTTGTACCAGGCAGCTGTTCTCACTCATGTTTTCATGATCCTTAGTCTCTTTGGCTTTATAAGAAAGCAGCTTATGTACTGCATGCAGCCCTATGGGAGACAGAAGTCATCAGTAGTGAAAACACTGGACACTGGGAGCTTCAAGTTTGGCCAGACAGGCCAAACAACCATACAAGTGCAATAGTGGCACGTCTGCTCTGGGGAAAACCAACTGCTCTCTAATTGGACTAGAGGCCCACTCTATGAGAGGGAATACATGCCTGATACTGAAAACCTAATCAAATAGCTATGGAAGGGGATGTTATGAGCCTTAGGGGTATAAAGCCTGCTCTTTTCTGGTTAAATGCATATATTATGCTCACCATATATGCTCACCCAGTAAGCACTACACTTAATGTTAATATTCATATAGTAATGCTACTCTCACTGTTGGTTAGAGAAGCTTCTCTTTTCAGATGGTAGTGATGACTAGGATGACCCAAAAGGTGACATAGTGCTAAGAAGTAACAGAGGAGTGCTCAGCATGGAAACATCTCTATCACACCCTCCAAGGCTCAGGGTCCATTGCGGAAGAGGGGGCAGAAGGAGTGTAAGAGCCAAAGAAGGGCACCACTCCTTACAATGCAACTGCCCAGACAGAAATTGGCCTCAATATCCATGACCTTGCAGTGCCTAGCAATACAAGACCCTCATAATAGGAGAAAAAGATGATGATATCAAAATAAAGGAGAGACTAATGGAGAGAGAGGGAGGGGATATGATGGAGTGTGGAGTTGTAAAGGGGGAGGTGGGGGAGGGGAGGGAAATATGGTTTATTGTCTGTAAGTATAGAAGTTGTCAATAAAAAAAATTAACAAAAAAGAAAGAAGCTTGCTACTTGGCTGCCATCTCTCTTGTTCACAGAGACCCTGGGCAGCGGGAATTGTACCCATAGCTCTCTGCAGGCTGCTATTCCCACTGTACAAGTCAGGGTCCTTTAGTGCAACTGAATAGATAGACTGAACACACACACACACACACATAATACATATGTAATGTAATATATATATAATACATATATATCACAAAGGTGATTTATTGGATTGGCTTATAGGATAAGGGATGGATGGTCTAACAGCGACTGCCTTCAGGCTGGAGAGGCTGAGAACCCAGTAACTTCTCAGTTCATGAGGCTGTGTTTCTCAGCAGTCCCAATCTGGTGCTCCAGAGAATTCCTGGAGAACCACAGGCCTTCAGTCGATATTGGAAGGCAGAAAAATCTGTGTTCCAACATCAGCAAAGGATGGCAGCTGCAGTGGTAGTCACTGGGTAGCTGCACTCACTTCAAGGGTGGATGCAGCCAGGCAGACTGCGTGGCATCTAAGTCACTGTGTGGAGGGGTTGCCCATGCTAGGGGAGGCTCTTCTGTCCCCAGTTAATCCTACCGGCACACGCACCCACTAACGCATCCAGAAGCCTGACTGTGAGTTGATCCTTGATCCAGTCAAGTTGACTTTCAAGATTAACCATCACATCTCTTTTTGGTCACTTCAATTGCTCATCCCTTGCTGTGACAGGTAAGCACCCATGCCTGCTATCTGTGGTTCTGGATCCTGTCATTTTCTTGGTCACAGAGAGCTCTGTTCTGTGGTAGTCTTACCTCTCCCAAGCCTCAGAGCAGGAGGGACAGCAACCTCTGTGCTCCTCGGTGATGCCCTTTTCCCTTTCTTACTGCTTTTAAGAAAGTTGTTCCTGGGCTGGAGAGATGGCTCAGCTATTCAAGACACTTGCTTGAAATGCCTATTGGCCCAGGTCCGATTACCCAGTACTCACATAAGGGCAGATGCATAAAGTGGTGCATGCATCTGCAGTTTATTTACCAAGAGGCCCTGGCAGACTCACTCTTTCTCTCTCTACCCCCCACCCAACTTGCAAATAAATAAAAACATTTTTTAAAGAGAGAAGAAAAGGCTGTTCCTTCTACACTATTCCATTGAACATCATTGGCTGGTGGCTTTCTCAGCCTGCCTTAGCACACACACTCCTGTGAGCTTTTGAGCCCTTGTTATGCTACATGAAGTGATTGCCTTCCCTCATCATCTTTCTGAATGTTGTCTGTTACTTATTACAGGTTTCTAAGAGACATTTTGAAAAAGGTCAGAGCCACATGCCAGGGTCCTTTGTCAAGATGTTATAGCCCGGATGGACAGTTGTTATTTCTGTATCCATACACTCTTCCTGGTCTGTGGAGATGGCTCAATGGATAAAGAACTTGCCACACAAGCATGACTACCTGATTTTGGATCCTCAGAAGCCACATGAAGCCAGAGACTATAGTACAAGAGTCTGTAGTCTCAGCATACCTACAGTGAGAAGGGAGGAAGAGACAAGAAAGTTCCCTGGAAACTCACAGGCCAGCTAGCCTGGTGAGCACAGCAACAAGCAATGAGAGAGCCTGCCTCTAACAAGATGGGCAATGAAGAATGACATTCAAAGTTGTCCTCTGACCTCCACATAAAGGCCCTGGCACGTATGCACCCATACTCACATACACATACATACACATGCACACCAAATGCATATATGTGTGCTTGCATACTCTTCCTTATGCCTAGCACTGTAGGACCCACTCATTTGCCTGCTCTTCCACTTTGTGATGGTTCACATTGGCTAGAAATCCAGGTCTTTCAGCTCAGTTTCTTCCCTCCTATGCAAACAAACTGTAACAGCCCCAATCCTTCATGCCACCACCTGCCTTTGACCTAACTTCCTCCCTGTTTGGGCTGCTTCCCACTTCATTGAAGTGTACTTTCACTTCATAAATTGCCTCTGTTTCTGTTTAACTCAGTGTCTCTGTTTTATTAATGCTTTGTTCTGGGACACAGAACCTGGAAATATCAGCAGGTGACCACAGAACACTGGTATTTGCCCTTATTGAGGAGACTGAACCCTTGTACCTCGGTGTAGAATGGGCTAACCACTCAGTAGATCTAGCACTCAGATAGAAGGAAGGCAGGATCTGGAGCAAGATGGTCTCTTTTGGATGGGATCATTTCCTGGGGAGGACTCTCTGGGAAGCTGGAAGATGAAGGCTGTCGTCTTGCAGGGTGGCAACTGGGGTGCTCTCAGGTGTATAGTGGAAACTTCAGTATTCACTGGGAGCTTCAGCAAATCCCTGTCTTTCTCTGGGAATCGCTATATCTGAGGATGGTGTCTAGAGTGGTTAGATCCATGCTGTCCCACAGAGGGGCTCCGGGGGACACGGCAGACACAGCAAGGACAGGAGGAGAATAGACCTGAGACCTGGTCCCTTTAATCTACTGGGCTGCCAGGCCCTGAGTAAATCAGTCTGAGGTGGCCCTCCCTTTCTTTAAAAGGATACCATTGTGACTGAGACATGCACTTGAAAATTGAATTTATGGAACATTCAAGGGACAGATGAAGGAAATAGAAAATAGAATAGGCAAGACTGATTGGATTTTTTTTCTGATCATAGACTTTCTTTTCTAACAATCCATATAGGCTGTAATGAAATTGGGAAGACATTGCTGAACTATATTCGTGCTCTTTTCTCTTTACATTGTGTGTGCTGGGCTTTACTCATTCTGCCAGAAGCATGCAATTGCTTCAAGGATATGTAAGTCGCTGCAATGAAAAGGAAGAAAGATTCAATATTGCACTCTGACATCCAGAGCAGAGTTTTCAAATCTGTAGCAAGACATTCCTTTTGTAATGTTTTCAACTTTTATTTATAGGTTTCCATTAAGAACCCAGTGTGGAGAATGAAACATTGACATTTTACATTAGCTAGGGCTAGAGACTGAAGGATATAATATCTAGTAAGGCCTGTACTTCAGGTCACTGTGGAGAGAGAATTCCAGTGGAGAGGCATATAGCATATGGCCAGCTATTCTTGAATAAGGGGTGTCAGGGATGCTGCAGGCTCATGTATATTATGGAAAGAGCCAGAGGTCCATGGGTGCTCCAGAGAGGTGATATGGAGAGATGTGGGTGCTGGAGGGGTATAGACACCAGAGGTAAGGCAGCAACATTCAAGGATGCTGGAGCCTTGGAAGTAGGGGCACGTGGCTGGAAAAAGCATGAACACACAACCCACTTCAACTACATGTGTGCAGACCAGACAAGGAGACAAAGCCAAGTCTGCTCAGCTTGTACTAGGGATCCTCAAAGCCCTCCTCTCCCTCAACATTTTGCAGGAAAGAATGAAAGAAAATCCAGTTGACAGAGGACTTTCCCAAGAGATCCAATCACCCAGGTCACATGGTGTCAGTCTACAACAACAATGGCATCTTGTTTTGTTTTTGTTTTGTGAGACAGGCTCTATGTAACTCTGGTTGTCATAGAGCTTGCTATGAAGACTAGGCCGGCCTCAAACTTGTAGCTATCCCCTTGCCCCTGCCTCTTCCTCTCATGTGCTGGAATTATAGTCATGCCCTACCATGCCCAGTCTGACAGTGACATGTTTAATATCCACCATGTGCTTGGATGGCTGAGGCTGAAAGATTGCATGAGCTCAGGAGTTCAAGGCCAGCCTATCTTGAGATAGCAAGATTCTATCTAATAAATACATTTAAAAAAGGCATTGTAATGTCTGCAGAATGGATTGCATCCCCTGTTCAGCTCCCTCAGACCCTATTTCACACAGAGCTAGAGCCCACTTTAGCCACAGAATGAAGAGGTTGCCTGGGAGGGAAACCGACACCCTTCAGATGGGAATAGCCTTTGCTCATGGTGGGAAAGAGTGGAGTGCCCATGCCCAGATTCCTCTTAGGTGAGATTATTCTAAGACATGTTCTAAGCCCACCTCAAAGCTCCTGGTGAAGTCATTCCATGGCCAGCATTACAGTCCCACTTCCTAAAACCACTGCTCAACACCAGTCACAGAGGGGACTTACACTCACTCTCTGATTTCTCTCTCTCTCTCTCTCTCTCTCTCTCTCTCTCTCTCTCTCTCTCTCTGTGTGTGTGTGTGTGTGTGTGTGTGTGTGTGGCCAGAGGACAATCTTGGGTGTTGTTCCTCACTAACACTGTCCACCCTTTTCAAGAAACGGTCTCTCACTGGCCTGGAACTCACCAATTAAGCTGCATTAGTTAGTCAGCAAGCTACAGGGATCCTCCTGTCTCTACCTTCCCAGTGCTAGGATTGTAGGCATATGCTACCATGCCTGGCTGTTTTGTTTTTGTTTTTTTTTAACATGGGTTCCAGGAAGCAAACGTAGGTCTTTATGCTTGCAAGGCAAGCACATCACAGTCTGAGCCATCTCCCCTGCCTTCACAATCAACCTTGAGCTTCCTTCTGGGAACCCTGAAAGGAAGAGACTGTGCAGTGAAGATGGGGGAATGAGTCTACATATGTCTCTGCCTCCTTGTGCCATGGATGTGCCCTGGACGTGCTCTGGATGTGCTCTAGAGAAAAGCAGAGAGGTATGAGGTAGAAGATCTGAGGGTCTAGTCTTCACCGCCCCTCAATTACTGTGATGGTACTCTTGAGGAGGACTGTTTGCAAACTCAAAAAGAAACTGTACTAGCTTTCCACTTCCATGTAGCAGTAGCAAATGTTCCCATTATTGTCATTATAAATGCACTTCGGTGTACTTGGTTTAGATCTGAAAGCATTATTTACTTATAAAAATATTTATCCATTTATTATGTATAAGGAATTATGCAGGGCAATTGTGACTGTTCTGGAATAACATGGAATCAAAATGTACAAGTAATCACCACATGCATCAGTAGTCCGAGACCTCTTCCTCAAGTGTCCCTAGTCAAACAGTATGAGCTCAGCTATATTTCTTTTCTTTATCCATGTGTATATGAGTGTACTATATTTCATGAGTATGCATGTTTTGTGTATGTATATGCACACACGTATGTTTGTGTGTGTGTGTGTGTGTACATCAAGTACCTTCCTCAGTTACTCTCCATCTTATTTTTTGAGCCAGGGCCTCTCACAGAACCTGGAACTCACTGATTTGTTTACATCAGATATCCAGAAAGCCCTACAGAGTCTGTTGTCTCCAGTTCTCCAATGTGGGGATTATAGGTGCATGCCCCTATAATTTTATAGGCTTTTATAGGGTACTGGGGCTCAAACTGTTAAGCATTTCTGGTCATTAATTAATGAACACTGTCACCCATAGAAAATCATTTATCAGACATCCACCAAGACACGCTTTCTTCAGTGGCCTGGAAATAGGACAACAGGTGAATGGCAGTGTGTATTTCCCCTTAGAACTCTGTCCTCAGAGACACGTACATGGCGCCTTAACAATAAACTGGCCATGCCATGACAAGGCTCCAATAGGTGGCCTTCAGCAAAAAGATGGGCCTTCTCTCATGAAGGAAAGGGCTGTGAAGGGATATGTGTACACTGGTCAGCTAGTTCCACAATATGTGAATTGTTCTGAACTCAGTGGTAGATACCCATGGATTTTCCCCTAAGGGTGAGCAGGCTAGGGTGCTGGCCATGCCCCAGGGCTGTGGCATAAACCTGGGTATATTCCATTTACTTCACGCTCCTTGGACCAGTAAGTCAGTGAGCCCTCTTGTGAGTACACAGGACAGGATACAGTAGGGCAACTGGATACATGCATGCTTCCTTAGCGGTTAGCAAATAGTTGATTGACAGTCTGGTACGTCAGCCATCTTGTTGGTCAAAGTGGACATATGGCCAGTCCTAAAGTCACTGCATTTGGAATGGTGTGGTGGTTTAAGTCAGATCCCCACCCCAAACTCATGTGTTCAGAATGCTTGGTCCGCAGCTGGTGTCAACTTGGGAGGTGGAGTCTTGTTGGAAGAGGTGTGTGGCTGAGAGTGGACCTTGAGGCTTATTAGCCACAGGACTTTACATCGCATTACAGAGATGTTTGCACATCTATGTTTATCACCCCTCTACACACATTAGCAAGGAAATGGAACCAGCCTAGATGTCCATCAATAGATAACTAGTTAATAAAATGTGGTACATATACACAGAGGGATTTTATTCATCTGTAAACAAAAATGAAATTAGGAGAATTACAGGAAAATTGATGGAACTGAAAAATATTACATTAAGTGAAGTAACTCAACCCCAGAAAGACAAATACCATATGTTCTCTCTCATGTACAGGCTCTAGCTTCTAAATATTAATTGGTGTATATCTGGGTGACCCCCTAGTCACTAAAACTTTCCAGGGTCACAATCCTGGATACATGTCCATGTTTGCAGTGCTTGGTTACTTGACGGGTGACATCTCTCTGGGAGGAACAAAGTTTGGTGTCATGAGTCATCTCCATCAGGTCCCTATTTTCTCTCATGGATTTAAAATCTTCACCCTCATACAAGGGACTTCCAGTGAATACTGGATCCCTCAGGGTCTCTGACTAGAATAGAGATGCTCTTTACTAAGTTAACCATAACAAGGTGCCCACATTTTCACCTCTCTGGTTCTCAGGGTACTGGACAGAACTTCGTGGAAGTCTTATTGAGTCTACTGATGCAGCCCCAGATTCGCAGGTCCTTTGGTTCCATGCCCAGGAGTGGAATACCTGGGTTAAAAACTGATTGAGAACAAAGGTCACTGCTATCTACAGCTTACTCTGAAACATGACAAATAAGATGGACTGGTGGTAGAGGCAGGCTCAGACCAGAGGGCAGAGGTGAGGAAGCCAAAACTCTGCAGATGGTCCTCAGCTTACATGGGCTTCATCCATATAAGCCCCATCATATGTTGAAAATAGTTGAAGTCCATAGTACAATTATGGCGTGTAGTTCGTATGGTACCCCAGCTCAGTAATGCCATGCTCAGGAGGATGAGATGTGGGGTGGTCACACTTGGGATCATGGGGTTTTGGGGGACTTCAGCTCACTGCTGCTGCCAGGCGTTCTAAGGGATGATGATACTGCAGACTGCTAGCCTGGGAAGAGATCCAAGTTTACAATTTAAAGCATGGATTCTGCTGGATGAATATTAATTTTGTACCAGCATCATGTTGAAAATCGTAAGTCAACTCAGCCTGAGTTGGATGCCATCTGTACAGTGCCGTGGTGATATTGGGTTTGGGTAAGGGGGTATATACTGAAATTATTGTTTTAATTATCACAACTTTTTATTTTTATTTTTGTTTTATCTCACTCTAGCTCAGGCTAACTTGGAATTCACTCTGTAGCTCAGGCTGACCTTGAATCACAGTGCTCATCCAACCTCTGTGTCCTGAGTGCTGAGATTAAAGGTGTGTGCCACCAATGCCCTGCTTTATCACAACATTTTGATATGTTTGAAAATATTCATAACATAATGCTGGGGGAAATTCAAGCAACAGTGATTCATTTTAAAATACTTTTGAATGTTGATATGTGTATTGTGCATGTTTCTGTGTGTGTATAGACATGTGTGTAGGTGTGTGTGTACATGTATGTGCATGTTTGTAGAGGCCAGAGATTGATGTCAGATACTTTCTTCAGTCACTCTCCACCTTATTTTTTTGAGAAAGTGAACCTAGAGTTTACTGATTTGGCTAAAATAATTAGGCAGTGGACCCCTGGGTACCTCCCGTCTCTGCTTCCCAAGCATTAGGATTACGGTCATATACCACCATGCCTGGCTTTTACTGGGTGCTAGGGATCTGAACTCAGGTCCTCATGCTTATGTGGCAAGTGTTTTACCATCAGAGCCAGGCCGCAAACATCAGTAGTCCTACAGGATATTGGGCAAAACCTCACAGACCACCCATAGGAAAGGGAACAGCAAGTTCCAGAGACCTGGGCTGGGTCCCCATGCAGTTGGGAGGGAGGCACTACTCCTGTAGTTGGGTCCTTTGCGGGAATCATGGGACTCAGTGACGTCCACACTCTGTCCATGGAGGCTCCAGGTCACTGTCCATTCATCTGCTGGGGCAGTAACCCTCACATGTGTCTTGAAGGAGTTTATTTCCTGCAGACCAGCTCAGAATCATGCTCTTCTTAACCAGCCTGCCTTGCAATGGTTCGTGAGCATCACAATCACACTATCTGGAAAATCCTAGCCTTCTAAATGCCACCTGGACCATACCCTATGCCCATAGGGAAAAAAAGAGCTGCCATCCAATTGGACACCTTCCAAATGCATTTTCTACGTAACTCTCCGGAGAAGAGGCAACCTCACATGCCTGGGCGTGACGAGCTAGGGTGACGAGCTATACAGTGAATTTCCTTAGTAAATTAACCATGCCTGCTGTATGCTTGGGTTCATGTCAGCCTGGTGGAGAATGCCCATGAGAGTTAATTAAGTAATCTAGTCTATCTGGGAAGATTGCTCACTGTGCAAGCACGAGGACTGAGTTTGATCCCCAGAACACACAAAAAAGTACTGGGTGTGATGGTGAGCACTTGTATTCGAGTACTAGGGGGCAGAGTCAGAAGATCCCTGGGACTAGCTGATGAGCCAACCTAGTGTAACGAGCAAGCCTCAGACTAATGAGAGACATTACTTCAAAAAAGACGGATGGCTTTCCTGAGGATGACACCCAAGGTTGTCCTCTGGCCTCCAGATGATGGGTGTATACACATGTGCATCTGCACTTCCACTAACATATGTGCTCTCCACGTCAGCATATGTACGAACATACACACACACTTACATGCAAGCAAAAATATGTTTTAAATTCTTTTAAGTTTTTCATATAATATTAATTTTTGTTTTTATTAAAATAAAAACGTTATTCAAAGTTTACATAATTGCGGGCTGGAGAGATGGCTTAGCGGTTAAGCGCTTGCCTGTGAAGCCTAAGGACCCCGGTTCGAGGCTCGACTCCCCAGGACCCACGTCAGCCAGATGCACAATGGGGCGCACGCGTTTGGAGTTCATTTGCAGTGGCTGGAGGCCCTGGCGCGCCCATTCTCTCTCCCTCTCTCTATCTGCCTCTTTCTCTCTCTGTCTGTCGCTCTCAAATAGATAAATAAATAAATAAAAATAACAAAAAAAAATTTAATAAAAAATAAATAAATAAATAATAAAAATTTACATAATTGCTCCATACCACTAATTATTTTACATTTAATTTTTTAAATATTTATTTATTTATTTGAGAGAGAGAGAGAGACAATGTGGTTGCACCAGGGCAAAAAACCTCCAGACACATGTGCCACATTGTGCATCTGGCTTTACATAACTACTGGGGAATTGAACCTGGGCAAGCAGGCTTTTCAAGCAAGTCCTTTAACTACTGGGCCTAGCCCTAAGTTTTAAATGTTTTAATTGAAGAAAAACCCAACCTGGCATTATTGCCTTCTGTGAGAAGATAGGGAAGGGTCATAGAGGAGTGTGGTTGGGCCTGGGACACTGAGGAGCAGTCAGGAGTCATCATTTCTGCAGAAGCATCAATAATCCTTACAAGCACAGACCAGTTACAGGGGCTCTTGTGAAGTAAAGAGAACCCCCAAGGACTACTGCAAGAAGTCCCTGTATTCTGGAAAGAAATGACTACCTTCCCAAAGCTACCAGCTCCTAGGTAATACCAGCTGAAATATGTTTAAAGGGAAGCAAAAGGTCTGCATTAGTCAATTTGTAGTTGGGACAGAATAACTGACAAAAATGAATTTAAGGGAGGCAAGGTTTATTTCAGCTTACAGCTCCAGGCCACAGTCCTTCATGGCGGGGAGACACAGCTGCAGGAGTTTGAGGCAGCCAGTCACATTCAGCACAGTGAGGAGGCAGAGTGTGATGGGTGAGGGTGCTCAGCTCCTCTGTCACCTCTGTATATAGTCCAGGACCCCAGACAATGAAAAGGTGCTTTCTACAATTAAGGTTCGTCTTTCTACTTTAAGGGAATCTAGACAACCCTTCACAGAGACCAACCTAATACACAGTTTCTCACAGACAATTCTAGGCCCTGTCACCTTGATAACCACTTGTCAACTTGAAGCCCAACCATATAACATTTTTTTTTTTTTTTTGGTTTTTTGAGGTAGGGTTTCACTCTAGCCCAGGCTGATCTGGAATTCACTATGGAGTCTCAGGGTGGCCTCGAACTCACGGCAATCCTCCTGCCTCTGCCTCCCGAGTGCTGGGATTAAAGGCGTGCATCCTTGACTCCATAAGTTCATGGCCCTCTCAGTGCAAAATACATTCAGTCCAACTTCAAAAGTCTTGATCAGACTTTACAACATTTACTCTCATCTGAGATTCAAGTGCCCTGGAAAACCAAACTACAAGTTACAGACTTTCAGCATACAATGGCACAGAGTAACCATTTTCATTCTAAAAGGGAAGAATGGGAGCACAGCAAGGAAAGACAGGACCAAAGCAAACCCAAAACTCAGCAGAGTAAATACCAAGTCCTGCAGCTCTAGGCCCAGTGTGCAGGACTCATGATAAAACCATCTGGGCTCTCAAAGGCTTGAGTAGCTCCGCCCCCGCAGCTGTGCTGCCTGTTGCCTCTCTCATGTGCCAGGTCCACTCTGAGTGCACAGCTTTTCTCCACAGATCATGGTCCTAACTTCTCTAACACCCTGGGATCTCCATTGCAACCTACTGTTGTTTATAGTTACAGCTTCACACAGTGACCTCTCATGGCCTCTGCCCTGCCTCACATTGCCTAGCCTCAGGGACTTTCTGGAACCATGGTGAACATTCCAGGACCCCTCCATCTTGCATCTTTCATTTTCCTAAAGCCAGTACCACATGGGCAAGGCTGCCAAGCTCTGCTGTCGGTTTGGGATGAAGTCAGGAACCCATGGAACATAGTTGTGTGCTGACCTTGGGGAGCAGAGACTTCTAAACATTCTCCCTTCAGGCCTTTTTCCTTTCAAAAGAATTCACATTCTTGCTAGCTTGAGTCTTCAGTGGCTGGTCTTGCACTCAGGGCACACTTCTTAATGTCCCAGTGCAGAGCAATTGGCTTATCTGTGATGGTGGTAATCTCTTTAACAATTACAGTTAAAATAGCTCCAGTCTCTAGGACTGGGACTTTAAATTTGTTTACATTTCTTTCTGTGTCAAACTATATTTTTTATAACTTTCTTCTTTGTATTCCTTGTAGCTCTGAATCAGAGCTGCACGGAGAAACCACGTCACACAGTGTTTATCTGCTTTGAAATTTCCTCCACCAAACACACTAGTCCATTATTTTTATTTTAATAATATTTTTATCTAGTTATTTAGTTGAGATATAGACAGAGAGAGAGAACATGAGTACACCAGGGCCTCTTCCCACTACACATGAACTCCAGATACATGCATCACCTTGTGCATCTGGCTTTATATGGGTACTAGAGATTTGAACCTAGGCCATCAGGTTTTATAAGCAAATGCCTTTAATTGCTGAGCCATCTCTCCAGCCCAAGTCCTGGAGCTTACCAAGTAGGCACTTGCATATACACATGTACATGTGTGCACATGTGGACACACACATTTTTAAACTAGCTTTTGTGTCCATACAGGAACAGAGCATGCTAGCTGGTTGCTGAGATGTTAACCTGGGATGTTTATTGACTCTTGTTTAGTGTATCTTTCTCTGCCGTACACCAGGGGTCCTGAGTTGGTACCCCATGCTAACACAGCATCACACACCTGACTCAGTGCTTTCCTGATGCCGTCTTGAAATGAAATACTATTTCAGAAGGGCCCTTGCAGAAGATGTGGCAGCCAGTACTCTAAGATCCCTTCTTGTGGGCATTCTTTTGAGTATCAGGAGACCTGGGAGGGAGAAATGAGGTTAGATGCTGGTGCCGAAGAGAAGTCTCTTCCAGCTGGGTAAAGCAGAGAGAAAGTCTCCTAAGACACTCCCTCCCCCACCATGGAGGCTCAGGCAGCTGCTGGTTGCAGTAGGCCGTGGCTGTGTGTCTGCTGAGTCTTGCTACCCCCACCAGAAGTCCTTCTCTGAGCACAGGTCCTCCCTGCAGTTGGTTCAACATTATACCTCTCTTGTCTAGGGGAATTCCAGGCAGGAAAATCTTTCCTATGACCAGTAGCATCATTGTTATGTTGCATTAACACCCCTGCAGGGCACAGAGTTGGCAAGTGCTCAGGGATGATAGCATGGACCTAGGACCAGGAGGTTCCCCAAAATATTGCCATGCCTCCGTACCCTCAAGAAATAGGTACACAGTGGAATGTTCTCATCCAACTGAGACTTAATCCAGGCGTGGGTTTAACTATACCTAATAAGGAAATGGGTCATAGGACACTTGATGTCGCCTTTTGTGTTCCCTCATTAACCTGGGTGTACATTCTCCTCTCTGCATGCAGGGACCCTGCCAGCTGAGGGACACATGGAGTACAGAGGAGAGTGCTCTCTCTCTCTCTCTTCTGGTTGAACCCTAAAATTCCTGCAGCTAAGAGTCCTGAAATATAAGGTCTTACTGCTGTGGAGTACTCCCCTGTCCCTTCTCCCAGGTCTCCTGGCTTTCTGTATGTATCTCTGGAAATGTAGACCTTGTGATGAGGGAGATGCATGTGGTCTGGTGAGACTCTTGACGTTTTTCTTTATTTTCCCCCTCGTGCTCAGGATGGAAACACAGGGCCTCTTGCTAGGCGAGTGCTCTGCTACTGAGTTACATCCTCAGCCTTTTGAAGCTTTTGAGCTCCAAAGGGACAGGGTGGCCTCCAGGAGAAGGATGCAGAGGGAGGAGTTGAAATTCCAGCTCAGGAAAGCTGTAGCCCTGGAGCTCATGCAGTAGGCTAGACTAGATGGCTAGGCAGCCCCAGGGACCCGCATGTCTCCACTTCCCAAGCACTAGGATTATAGGAGCGTGCCACCACGCTTGATCCTTGCACATCTAATTGACAAGGCCCACTGCGTATGTTGATACAGGCTGGTTGCAAACAGCACTCCACAAGCCCTCTGCAACAGGTGTGTGTTTTAGAGACCGAAGCCCCTGGACCTGGATTTATAGGAGGGACCAGCTGCTTCCTTTGGGCTGCTGTTTTTTGTCTCCGGTGCCCCTCTCAAAAACTGGAGTGGCAGCATTGCAAGTATGAACCTCACCCAAGGAACCTGTCACAGTTTTCCTTTGACAGGCTGCCACAAGCCTGCAGCTGTGGGGTGCTGTTTGCAGCCGGCCTGTGTCAACAAACACAGTGGGTCTTGTCAGTGCAATGCGTGAGGATCAGATGATAAATGCATTTTATTACAGCTCCTGCTGCCCAGAAGAAAAAAGCCCTGCACAATTTAATAGGATCACTGTGAACCATAATAGCAAAACATTCATTTGACTAAGTCCCATAGATTCTTGGACAGCTCTCCACGGGGTTTCTATGGTGACAGTGTTCATTATAAGTGCTGAACAAACACCAATTCACAGCCTCCATCTGAGGATGCAACCTGCTTCCTTCCCTCATGCTTGCTTCAAGCAGGGGCAGCTGAGACGTTAAGAAGATGCCATGACCACCAAGGTCCTTTGTGTGTGCTGTGCCCCCTCCCAAGAGAACAGCATGCAAACACAGATCAAGACAGAGACCCAGGGATGGAGGGATGCTAAGGAGCAGAAGAGAGGTCAGGATGACCCCCCAAATCAATGGCAGTGTCCACAGATTCGTCTGTCAGGCACTCACAATCACTAATTTGATTCTTGGCCCCACTTGTTAACATTTTTGTTAGATTAATTTCCTGACGCAAATTTTACTAAGGAATGTCTTCTCTGAAAGAATTTCAGAGCTGTTTTTACTCACGTTGCAAACAAATCTGGTGTCCCCTTGCAAACAGAGACCAACCACGAATGCCTGCCGAGATCCCCAATATGGGAGACACCTGTGCGTCTCACCTGCTGCTGGGACGCAGAAAGGACCAAGAGGCAGCCTATGCTGGGAAGGATGTCCGCATTGGACCCTGGCTCACAACTCTGCAGCATGCCACATGTCACCCAGCAGCAAAAGGGCACGCCCCCAGCTCTGCTACCAGGGCCTCTGATGTGCCTGCTGCTTGTGGCTTCTGCTTTGTTAGACCTGTGTCACCTAGAGCAAGTGACAGGCCAGCCCCAACATCTAGTCTAGTCCTTATTTTATTAATAATAATAACACCGAAAGACTCCTGTCTTTTTGTTTCTCCCTCTCCCTATATACCTTTAGCTCATATAGAAAAATAATTTTTTGTCTGTCTGTGTGTACACATGTGTGGAGGCCAGAAGACAACCTCAGCTGTTGTTCCTCAGGTGTTGTCCACCTGTTTTTGGAACAGGTTCTCCCAATGGCCTACAGCTCATCAACTAGGCAAATCTGGCTGACCAGTGAGCCCAAGGATCCTCTTGTCTCCACCTCCTCAATGCTGAGGTTACAAGCATGGACCACCAGCCCAGACATTTTTTTTTATGTGGTTTCTGGGGATCAAACTCAGATCTTTGTGCTTACACGGCAAGCAATTTACTGATTGAGCCATCTGATTTTTGTTTTGTTTTTAAGTCTGTCTTAATTTGCTTTGGCAAAGTTGTGATTCAGAAGAGCAAAAGTGGGCAAGTGAAGCAGACAGAGTACTCCGTGTACAGATCTGCACAGCAAGGGTGAAACAACGAGCCCTCTTTTGACATTGTCCACGGGGGCCGAGGGCCTGAGAATAACAGGCAGCTGTGACAGGCAGGAGCATTTCCAGAGAAAGGGACACTGGGGAAGGGACTATGTTTGATCTCAGGTCAGCCTTCATACGCACAGGGAGAGGTCAAGATGACGTCACTCCGGGTTTGAGCAAGTGTGTTCCAGGAAGTGCTTTGTTATTTTGGCAAAGTGTCTGTGGGTCGCCTTATGTGGGGGTCAGGTTTCCTGTAGTTGGAGTTCTGGTGGTTCCTGATGTTTACATGAGTAGACCATCAAATATTGACTAATGATGGAGTAAAGGAAAGTGGATTTCAACCTGATGGTGTTTGTGGGGCTAAAGTCGGGCAGAAGGCAGTGCATGCGCTTGGTGAGGGAGCCATAGGCACTTGATAGCTGCCCTTTTTTTCCATTCAGAATAAAGATCCAAGAGTGAGGTGAGAGCCAAGCTGATACTCTTGCCTCATCCCTCAATGGTTACTGATGTACCCTGTAACCACAGGCCAAGTAAGAAACTACTTTTTATGTGAAAAAAAAATAGATTAAGAGATTCTACTTATCTCTAGCTATGTTTTTAAAAGATCTTTATGTAAAGTAATAAAAAACATTAATGCAGGTACAGCCCCCAGGACGGGAAGAGGAGAAAGGAGACATTCTACAAAAGCCAGGCCCTTCTCTTGTCTTTAGAAACCAAAGTAAACAAATATCTGGCTGAAACGGTGGTGAAAGAGCAGAAAAGTATTCAACTTCAGGATTGTAGAAAAATAAACCAGCCCTCCACCAAAGAATTAAAAGAAATGAGCTTATAAATAGTGTGATTTATTAAACATCAAGGAAGTAATTCACGTCACCCCTCTAAAAGTCAAAACAGCACTGCTAACTCACAAGGCTGGCAGTGCACACCCAGCTCCTTACAACGAGCGGGCAGAGAAGTGTGTTTGCCTCCTCTGCACTCAATGTGACTTAAAGATTCTGTTCCAAGCACAAGAAGAGCATTCTGGTCCTGCTAGAATTCTGACAGTGTCCCCTGGACCATGTGCCAGTCAAAGATCCTCCCATCCAACAGCATGTATGATCTTCACATGGCTGCTCACAGTGACATCCAGCCCCTGTTCTGTCATGTTCATCCTCTGGGCAGAAAGACAGGTGGGGTGTTTCCTCAGTCCCAAAACACGAGTGTCCCTGCCAGGCCTGAAAAGTGAAAGTTTGCTACTGAGACCTATTTGCCACTACAGAAGGAAGTCCTGAGGTTTCGAGTTTCTGGGACCCCTATGCACCTGATCTGGATGTGGCCACAAAACTGTGTGTATGTGTGTACTTTCTGTGTCTTGGTCTGCCCTGATGTACCTCCCCACCCTGAAGGGGCCCAACTCAGCTCTGCCCTTCTTCCTGGAAGAGCCAGGAAACCACGCAAGCTGTGAGGTGCTGGGGACTAGCCCCAGCGCCTGCTGCCGGGACACCTCTCACCAGAAATCTTCAAGCCTGCAGAGTCTGCTCCCGAGAAATCAAACCCACTTCCACGTAGAGCAGGCCACACACGCCCTCAGATTTTGTAGGTCAGGGACCTCTGGAGTGCAGCATGAGGAGATTCAGCTAGGGTAGTGCCTGGTGGCTCTAGGCCAGCCCCCTTTTATGAGGGGTAGGGCTGGCATGCTGGCCATGGGCCAGTATCACCTCGTTTTCCTTTGAGGCTCAAAGCTCTGAGATCAATGTTGGCCCTGGTAGCACCTGCCAGGTATCAAAGGGCACAACTTGGCACAGGCTGGCAAAACTGAGAAGCCCCTGGACAAACCAGTTTTCTTGGTAGATTGTAGCTACAAAAGGTTCAGCCAACGCAGATCATAGAAAGATAGCATGTGTTTATACTGTCTGTGTGTGTACATACACAGATGTGTACATGCACACACACATACACAGAGACATATGGATAATGAATGCCTGCCTTTCATCTTACTTTGTACCCCAAGTTCAGAGAGCTGCAGAAAACACTCATAATAGTCAATGAAGTTTTGTCAGGTAAGCACACTTGGCACTCCTAGCACCCAGAACAGCACCTTGTCACACTCCCACAAGCCCGCTCCAAAGCCTTGTCACTCTCCAAGAGGAGCCACAGAGCTGGGTTTGAAGGTCACCACTGATCTGCTTTGCTTGACTTATTGCTGCATAAATGCACAATCCTACACAGTGGATTGAGTTTCCCCTCTCTTTTTCACCATGTTACATAAGCCCATAAGCTTCCACCCCACATGTATACACCCACAAGCTGACACAAGGTGTAAACATAGGTCTACATGTACACTTACAGATACATGCATGTATACACCCACGAGCTCACATCAGATGGCAAGACGTGCTCTAAACAACACAAAATTCCCTCCAGATAACTTCAATGCCCTGCACATTGTCAAGCCATTCATGGGAAAATGAGGGACATGTATAAAAGAAAAAATCATTTAGAAACACGAGGCTACCTATGCAACTTCAAACTTGAACCCAGAGAGCAATCTCTTGAAGAAATTCAAAGCCATTCCAGAGACAGAGACTCCATTGACTTACTGACCCCTTGCAGATTTTTCCCACAATCTCCTGGAAAACTGTCTCCAGCTCTGGTCAACTTCTGGCTTCCCCAGGAGGCAACAGGGACTGTCACATTGCAGGTGTCCGGTGACTGAGAAAAGCTGACTTTTACTCACTTGCTAGAGCTAACTGCCTGATGTTCACAAACTTGGGTATCTGCTGTAAGATCAAAATGATCAAGAATTGAAGCCTGGGCCTCCACATGCCAGAGCACTCACCTCATACCCCACTGTGCCCCAGCCATGCTATTCCCACTGCAGGGTGTGCCTGACTCTGGGATGGAGGCTTCCTACTGTTCCTGCTATTCACTGACCCTTGGATTCAGTGCTACCATGTAACAAAAGATGTATTCAGTGCATGTGCATGCGCACACTACACGACGCTCACATACCAGTACATTTGCATGTGTACGTGCATACCACTCAATGCTCACCTCTACATTTACACATGTGTGTGCATGCCACAAGTACCTACACATGCATGTACACACACCCCACTCACACGTTCACAAGCCTAAACATTTACTCAGGTATGTATATACATTGTATACACTCATACAGTCACATGTCTGCACATTTACACATGCATGTACACACACCCTACTCACAGTCACATATGCACACACACATACACACCCTCTAATACACCCATATTTCAGCACATTTGCACATATGTGTATATATACTATATACAGTCATATACCTGCATATTCATTCCCACACACACATGTACATCCTAAGATTACTCACAAATACACTCATACACCATATACTCATGCATTCTCACATAAATACCCCCATACTCACACACATACTTATAAACATCTGTACACACATGCATCTACACCTCCACACACTTGTGTGCATCTCTGTACACAGTCACACTCACTCAGTCTGATGTACATGCCCATGCACTTGGGCATACGCTGAGTTGCACCCTCATTCACACTTGTGCACACACTCAGATTCTGTCCAGCCCTTATTGCACACATCCCAGGCACGATTCACATGCAGCCTCCCCATGGTGCACTTCTGAGCTGGATACCATTGGCTCCACAGGCTGCAAAACTGATGGCACAGTGGCCTCCAGAGTGGTCAATGGTGGTCTTCACTCCAGGAGTCCCACTTATTTCCAGAGAGGGGAGAAACTATAGTGGAAGCTTCCCTCTACATGCTTCATTTTAGCAGACAAATGTGTCCCAATGGGTAACCCCTAGGAGCCCAAGGGAGAACTTGGAGCAGCACTATACCCATGCCCAAGGGCATGGCCTCATGTGGAAACCAAACAGCCACACTTCCCCAGAGGAAGACTGCCTTGGATGCACATGTTAGTGGTAAACTGAGGAGAGCCAGAAGGCTGGAGATGGGGGAGGAAGCAGAACCCATGAGAGGCAGCGGCACGATTTTGGGAGCCAGTATGATCCTTAAGTACTACTAAAATACCATCTAACTCAAATGAACAAATTCAATGAACATAGCAATGATGCTCAGCTCTGCCCACTCCCTCCAGACAGCTGGTTACACTATGTGCTGTGTCCTACAAGTGACTGGGTGACTTTGGCATGGATGGCCACTGTTGTTTCATGCCCTCACTGTGGTTGATAGCCTCACACTGCCACCTTAAGCATCAGCCATCCAGGACTCACTGGGACAAGGGAAAGCAGAAAGTGCTTTAATCAGAGCTTCAGCCAGCTGTAGGTCTTTTATTGTCCCACCTTTGATTGGCAGATCACAGCCCAGAAGGTCACCTCAGTGCATCCCCTCCAACAAAGCCTGTGCTATACATGACCTTGATCACTCCCAAGGGCCTTGAGATCCTAACATTTGTCTACCTGCCCCCGACTCCCCTGGCTACCCATGGCCTGGAGCCTGTTTCAATAGGGGAGGAAGAGGAAGGCATCAAGCACTCTGGGCTCTGGCCTGCACAGAGTAGGGCTGAGCCAGTTCTAGGGTCACGGGCAGAATGCTGACAGCTTCAGGCAAAAGGCCCATCTTCAGTGGGGCTCCTAGCTCCCCGTAAGCTTCCTGTGCTTACCATTTCTCTTCCTCCAGCCTGCCACGCCAAGTGTGTACTGCCTGTGGACAGGTACCCAGAGTGTCACTGGTGTCCCCTCACGTCTCCTCCCCAGCCAACCCGCCAGCCTCAGCTTCTTCTCTGACCCTCTTCACCAAGGAAATCTATCCAGATCCCAGGACAGCCAGACAACAACTGGACAGGTGATGGGAAAACTGAGCTCAGCATTTTCCCAGGTGCCCAGATCACAGAAGGCCTGAGCCTGTGGGATGCTCTTCATTGGATATTCCTTTAAGTCTGTAATCTGTAGCCCCTTTTGCTCCTGCGTATGGCTCTCAGACACACTGCCACTATCAGACTCCTGCTGAGGGCAAGATGAGACAACATTGTAAGGGTAAGAAGGGTGGCTCTCAGGAAAGCTCTGAGAACTCCTCCACCCATGGGTCCTATCTCTTCTGTCACCTTCAGCCCCCACTTTTCATTGGCAAAGCAGTACCTGGAGAAGGCGTAAGAGGATGACATGCAGATTTGGCCTCTGGGCTTTCTCACCAGAAGCTACAGGTGGCACTTTGGGAAAGGTCTTTGGGGATCTGGCTGAAACAATGATCTGATGTTTTGTGTCCCAGGCTTGGTTTCTGCTGTCTAGGCAGGAGGGTGAGCAGATCAACAGCTTCACCACATGGTGAACGCCCAAGGTCCACATGGTCCAAGTTCAGCAACACAAGCTGCCTGGAGACCATCATTATATGCTACAAACCCAAACAGGTTTGAACTCCACAACCCATATCCTAAGCAGGTCTAAGAGGCTGGCAGAGAGTTCCAGAGGGTGATCCTGTCAGAACGTGACTTCCCTGAGTTCACACACACCCCGGTGCCCCAGGCCCGGCCCTCATTATTTCAGTAACAACAACAAAACCTGCTTCTGCAGGCTCTCCCTCTACCAAGCACCATGGTGCAATGAGTCTACCACAGCCTCCAGGGGCTGTGGTTGGAAACAGACAACTGGAATTTTTTGCAAAGTGCATTGCTGCTTGCATTACAATGACTAGAAATGGGTTCAGACGAGTGTCCCACACCTATGACCCACATCACTCAGGAGGCTGAGGCAAGAAGATCGTGACCAGCCTGGGCTACATCAAGAAATCCTGACTCAAAATGCAAGCAATAAAATTTTAAAAATGAACACATCCATTTCTACTTTAAAAAAAGAATAATTACTCAAGAAAAAAAAGAAAATCTTTCCAACATTTCAACAATAGTTGGGTTTGTTAAGGTTTTAAGCTTTAAAAAGAAGATAAATAGGGCTGGAGAGAAGGCTTAGCAGTTAAGACACGTGCCTGTGAAGCCTAAGGACCCATGTTGGACTCTCCAGATCCCTGGTTAGCCAGATGCACAAAGGTGAGGCAAGGGCAAGGTCGCACATGCCCACTAGGTGGCGCAAGCATCTGGAGTTGGATTTCAGTGGCTGAGGCCCTGGCACCAATTCTCTGTTTCTCTTTCTGTTTCTTTGTCTCTCTCTCCTCTCTCTCTGAAATAAAATTTTTTAAATTTAATTTAATTTAATTTTAAAAAGAAGATAAATAATAAAGTCCTTGGGAGAAAAAAATAAAGCAATAGAGCCTTTGAGAAGTGAAGCACCTTTCTTTTCATTATTATTATTTATTTGTGTGTGTGTGTGTGTGTGTGTGTGTGTGTGTGCACGCATGTTCGTGTGTGATCCTGTGAGGGCAGGTGTGCATGTGCCATGGTGTGCCTTCTTACCTCATTTGAGGCAGTTTCTCACTCTGGATTCTCACTCTGCTTCTCTCTGCTACACGCACTCACCACGGGCTCCTGGCAAGTCCTCCTCCACCTCCCCATGCTGAGCTGCTTTTTCCGGGGCCCTGAGGATCCTCCGCAGGTGGCAAGTGCTTTACCCGCTGAGTCACCTCCCCAGCTCTGAAGCACTTTTTAAAATTTGAAGGTACACAGTGCTAGAATTTCTCAAGAATTAGTAGTGGGCATGTCATTGTTGAGTGCCTTTCAGACCCTGAGTTTAGATGGTAAGAGAGCCAACATCTGTTCACATGATACATGCACCTGCTTTTTATGTGATTGACAAGGTGAAACTTATACTAATTTTAACTTTCTGATGTAAAAGACAAACAATCACCGTGGTTTCATTTAGATGGGTGATGCAAGCTTTGAAAAGCTGCCATTTTAAATCCTGATTTTTTTTCTTTTTTGCTTTGTCCTTCTATCCACCTTGGTTTAGCTCTCATTGCTCTGAGCTGTGCGCCCCCATGGCCATCTGTGTTCTATGGAAACAGGGCAGGTCTAATCAGACCCTGAGGTAGCAACAGTGACCTCTCAAAGAGAGGCTGATGCCTGGTCTACATCTTGGTCTTTTTACCAAGGCCTTGCAAACACAAGGAGGTGTGGGGTCCACTCATACACATGTGAGGGGCAGAGTCAGATTCCCCATCCAAGGGTGAGTGTCCGCTGTCTGGTGCCCACCTGCCCTCAGACCAGCGGGCTTTATGGTTCAAGAATGGGCACTCTCCTGTTAACCTTCCATCATAGATGGAGGAGCTCATGAGGCCCCCACCACTCCCTGGGGCATTATTGGCAGTTGGTGGTTGCTGGGGGAACAGGAGACCACCTTGTTCAGTGGCGTAGACACTGGTAAGTTGTGCGTGCTGATGCCCCACCTCGGCTCATGTTTATAATCCTTATTAAACTCAATGGGTCACACATACAAAAAGTAAGAAATCAGAGCAGAAGTGACACCAGTTGGGAATGATAAAGAGATCAACAGAGTGGATGAGAGACAAGCGACAGTAATGGGGCATGAATGTAACCAAAATACATGGTCTACATGTAGTAGACTGTCAAAATAAATTAAGAGAAAAAGAGGTATCTGCTGGTGCAAAGCCTTACTGAAGAGGATTCCAGTAGCTCACCCAAATAATCCCAAGAACTGACAAATAGGTTTGTGTGAAATTAGCAAGCTTCTACATGGCAAAGGAAACACAAGCAGAATACAGAGACAGCCTACAGCATCTATAAAGAATCTGTAAAGAACCTCCAAAACTTCTCCAAGTCATCCAGTGGGTGAATGGACCGTACAGTCAGTTCTCAAAATAAGAAATACAAATGGCCAAAGTACGTTTGCAGAAGAGCTTGGTATCCTTAGACATCAAGAAAATTCAAATGAAAACTTCTTTGAGATTCCATCTTAACCCAGTCAGAATGATTATCCTCGAGGAAACAAATGACACAATAAATGATGGTGAGGATGTGGAGAGGCAGGATGCTTGTTCACTGCTGGTGGGAAAGTAAACTGGTACAGCCACTGTAGAAACCAATGTGGAGGTGTCTCCGAAAACTGAACCCAGAACTGCCATATGACCAGATAACTCAATAGACTGAATGAACAAACCACAGAGATGCTTATACAGCCATGCCCATGGCTGCACTCTTTCCAATAGGCAGGGAGTGGAGCCAGCCTAGATGCCCCGATGCCTTTCCGCAGATGAATCAGCTGCTGCCAACAAGCAAGGAGCACAAGCCTACAGTCCGGAAGGTTGTTGCTGTCCTCCAAAACTGTTCTTGTCTTCCTACATCACACAGAGACTCACAACAGTGGCATGGTTTGACCAAGTGTCTCCCCCCCCCCCATTTAACATATATACCTTACCATTCTCCTTACTTTTTTGTATATGTGTGTGTTCATGTGAGTATCATATTAGTGTGGGGGGGCATGTGTGTGAGCGGGTACGTGTGTACATGTGTGCACATGCTTGTGTTCAGGCCAGCAGCGGGTATCAGGCATCCTGGGCTGCACTGATTTTTTGAAACAGCATCTCTCATTGAACCTAGAGCTCACCAATTCCACTAGACTGACTAGCCAAGCAGCTATGGGGATCATCCTGCTCTGCCTCCCCAGCATTGGGATTACAGGCAGGCTGCCAGGCCAGGCTTTCACTTTGGCGTTCGTGACCCCAACTCAGGTCTTCATGCTTGCATGGAAAGCTTTTTACCTGCAGAGCCATCTCTGTAAGTTCCCATCTCACTTGTATCTCCTTATCTTTTCAGCTTAACACTAGATAATGAATGTTTAAACCAAACGGGATTCAGTTGCTTTCTGGAGCTCACAGCCTGCAGTGTGCCCATCTTTACATATGAACTCAAAAAAATTTCAAAGCGACACCAACATTACAAAAATGCCTAGTCTTGTCTTGGGTTTTAGATTGCCATGATTTTGTGTGACATCACAAAAAAAAAATCAGAGTTAAAGTAAGAAAATGTGTGTGTCCCTTGTAAGTGCTCACTCCATGCATAGTAAGAACTTTGCAGTTTTGTTCTTTGCCTTTGGTATTTAAAGGGCAAGGTTGTCATGCTCATAGCCCTGAGCATCTCATGTGTCAAAGATGAGCTGTCATCAGACGGGAAGTGAGCAAGTTTTAATTTCAAGGTAGCCAGCAGTGACAGGTGATGCCCACCAGGAGGGTCCCAGGGCTTAGTATGTGTGCTCAGTGTGGGGGACTCTACAGACTCTGTTGTCAAGGGACCAAAGACACTGAGAGAGAGTGACTCAGAAAATAAATGCTGTAGGTAATCACACATCAGAGAAAGCTGATGGGAAAATGCCTTTGATGACTCCAGGACATGTTGGCAAGCATCAGTTGTCTGCGCTTGCCAGAGTCACAAATGACTTAAAAAGATCATCTGGGGTGGAAGGGTGTCTGGGAGAGTACACCCCTTCAGAGAGAAAGCTGTGTTAAATGACAGAAAAATGGAGAGGCATCAAAGTTGTTTTCCATGGGTAATATGAGAATCTTTCATTTTGCAACTTCAAATAAAATACGGAAACCTAACTCTTTTTTTTTTTTTTTTACATGTTTTCCTTTTCTTGATTTTCTTTTTTCTTCTTTTCCTTTTTTTTTCTTTCTTTTTTTTTTTTTTTTTTGAGACAGGATCTTGCTATGTAGCCCAGGTTGACCTTGAACTTGCAATCTTACTGCCTCAACTGCCTTAGTGCTGAGATGAGAGGCAAGAGCAAGGGCATTTGATTCCACTTAGGGATTTTCATCTTCCCTGCTTTTTTAAAAATCTTATTTATTTATTTGCAAACAGAGAGATACAGAGACAGAGAGAAAGAGAGAGGAGAATATTGGTACATCCTGGCTTCTAGTCACTGCAAACAGACTCCAGAATATGTGCTACTTTGTACATCTGACTTTACATAGGTACTAGGGAATCGAACATGAGTGGTTAGGCTTTGCAAGTAAGTGCTTTAACCACTGAGCTGTCTTTCCAGCCCATCTTGCCTGATTTTAAACATTACAGTCTTTTGCTCAGTGGTTAAAGGCACTTGCTTGAAGAGCCTGATGGCCTGGGTTCAATTCCCCAGTACCCACTTAAAGCCAGATGCACAAAGTAGCACATGCATCTGGAGTTCATTTGCAGTGGTAGGAGGCACTAGTGTGCCTATTCTCTCTGTTTTTCTTTCTCTGTCTCTCCCCCCTTGCAAATAAATACATTAAAAAATATTTTCACCACAACTGTCACCATCACTACCACAAAAAAGAAAAAAAGAGAAAATAAAATATTTTAAAAATACATATCACTGTCCAGAGGATCAGAGAGTTTATCTTGCCTATCAGACATATTTTGTAAAACTCCTGGGCAGAAGTCACTTACATATCCTCCTTACTGTTCCTTTGTCCTACCTGAGCCTCCTGTCAGCTCCTCCCTTCTGTTTAAAGGGCTGCACTTAAGGATCATTAGGGGAGCTATTCCTGAGTCAGACTCTTTTGATTTTCCTCCTTGACAAGGTCTTTATCTTCCTGAGGCATCTCTCCACTGAATTTAGATGGCATAGTTGATGGTTAATTTCTTTCAATACTTGAAAAATGTGTGTATATGTGTGTGTGTGTATGTGAGTGTGCGTGCGCGTGCGTGTGTGTGTGTGTATGTGTGTGTGTGTGCGTGTGTGTGTGTGTGCCTGCATGTGAGCGCAGGCCCATGTGCCATGGTGCACATGTGGAGGTCAGAGGATAACTTCATGTGTCAGTGCTCACATCACCTTCCACCTTGCTTGGGGACATGCTTTCCTGTTCAGTGCTGGGTTTGCCAGGCTGGCTGACCCATGAGTTTCCATAGATTCTCCTGTTTCTACATCCTTTATCACCATCAGCACCTTGGAATTACAGGTGTCTGACACAGGACCCCTTTTGGGGATCCAAGCTCAGACACTCACACTGTGCAGTAGGCATTTTATCCACAGAGCCACCTCCTCAGCCCCTGAACTATTGTTGTCTCATGGGTCACATGTCACTTCTGTGTGCCACACAACTCTTAAGACTTCTTTTTCTGGTTACTTCTTCAGAGGAGGGGTTGAGGAAGTTTAAAGGTTACAGGGCCCCAAAAAACAAAAGAGAGAAATATTATTGTCCCTCTATTATACTAGAGGTCAGAAAAGTCAGAAAGGTCTGGCCTTGGAGCATGCACACTGCTTTCTGATCTCTTTCCGCCTAATGAGTTTGCTCTCTAGGTTTCTTTCTCCTTAAACTGGGGTCCTTCCCTAGATCTCTTCTTCCCTAAAGGAGTTCTTCCTTCTTAGAAGAGATAAGAAGAATTCCCTTTCCTGGAAGAGTGAAAATTAATCCCATGCCTAAAGCCCTGGCATCAGGGTTGGTTAGTTCAACAACCCCCCCACCACCACCACCAGTCTATAAAAGACCCCAGCATGGATTTCTAGGTGGGCTTTCCTATTTCTGGGAACCCCAGCTCTGCCTCCTCAGTATCTGTCCTTTTTCCTTTTTCTAAGCATTATAAGCTCTAAACTCTCAAATACTCTGTAATAAAATCTTTCTAAACTTCACCCTCTTAAAAAAAAACTTTTTTTTCTCTGACTTTTGGGCTTAAGGAGGTTTAATTATGATGTGACTTGGCATGGATTTCTTTGGATGTATCCTATTTGGGATTTGCTCATTTTCTTGAATCTATAGTTGCATCTTTTGGCAAAAGTGAAGTGTTCTCAGCTAGTATATCTATGAATATTCTTTTCGTTCCATGTTTCTCCTGTCTGTAATGCTGATGTTGTGTAATAAACTCTTAGCTTCCTAAAGGTCTGCTCACATCACCCCCCCCCCAACCCCCTGTGTGACTTTTCCTGGGAAGAGGAACAAACATCTATCCACTCCAATACGGCACCAATGACAGATCAAAGAAACGATTCCACCCGAGAGTAGCTTGGTGAACCAATGAGTTTAATTAGGGTCACTTAAAGGAGCATGGGCAACCCCCAAGTGGCCACATAACCAAAGATCAGGTATCTTTCCCTCCCAGCAACTACTAACTGTATATAAATCCTGGGGAAGAAGTGGGGCCTTGTGAACCCCTCTTCCAGCAACTATCACATGCTTATAAATCTTCATGCACTCCTCCTCACCTCTAGGATGGAAAACTAATGGGTCCAATCTTATGCAGGTAACCATAAGTAGTGAGTATTGAATAGTGCAACAGCCATGTCATGCCCAAAGGATCCCCCTGCACTCCTCTTGCTCACAAGGAGTAAATCTTACTGACCTGTCTTCAAGCCATTGCTCAGCGCACTGACCCCTGGTAGACATGATCCTGGGATCACTGCCCATTTGAGGTGTGGCTCATGTAAAATGGAAACACTCATCCCTGTTGAGTGACAATTTTCAGTGAAAGGAGAGAGGGACTCTCACAGATAACCAAAGCAGGGGAGAGGGCACTGGAGGCTTGACTATGGTGAGCCCTGAGAGGGATGAAGGGATCAGTATGTGGAACAGATCTGCTGAAACTGTTTGCAGCTGGAAGAGGAGGCAGTGGTCCTGTCTGGGGATGTTCAGGATTGAGATCTTACATACTGCTCTTTCTCTTCCTCCCCCTTACACCCCCCCTCCCTCCCACCCTCCCCCCACTTTCTTGCTTTCATTGAACATGCTCTTTGTTTCAAACCTTCCCTTTAAATCCAGTCTCAGGTTTATATTTAACACACACTAAACTAGAAATCCATAGCCTTCATGAGTAAATGGAAAAGGGAAATAGATGCCTGTTGCCCTCAAATTAATTAGAGTAAGAATCTTGTAGTGTGACGGCTTATTTCCTTTCTGTTCTGACTCCCACACCACAATGAAGTATATTCCAGAAACACACATGAGTTAAATTATTAAAAGTTGGGGGATTGGAGGGCGACTGTCCACTCACTCGTCTGCCTTGAGTGTACAGAACAAAACTCCAGTTCCAAATACAATTTACAAACTAAAATGGGTCACAGTTTCAAAACCACACTCACTGGGTGGTAGAATGAATGATGTTTTGCTTTCTTATCAATGGCTCTCTTTTTTGAAGAAGGATGTGTCATTTGTGTAACACAGAGGAAGAAACTGTGATCTGGGTTGCCTTCCATCCCCCAGCCTGGTGGATCCTGGCGAAGACACTTGGCAATGTCTGCTCATCATGCCTCCCTCGGGGCCACTGACATGTTCAAGAGCTCCAGAGTGTTGGTGCGCACCCCACTCCACTGCTGGAGTGTAGCTCTAAGCAGTGGTGTGGGATGTTCAGTGTATAGGATGAGAGCGTAGATGCGCAGGGCGGGGGACAAGAAGAGTTTCTGGCCAGCTAAGACTCCCAGGCACATTGTGCGTGAAGCCCAGACCACATCAAAAGCCTGGTGATCCCAGGGTGATTGATGCTCCAGGTCTTGTCCCCTGCCTTTTACACTATACCTGGCTGTAGTAGAGCACATACATTACCTGAACATAGGCAGCTTTCATCAGTAAAAGATGTGGAGCGCTGTTCTGATAGGGCTCTCTGCCAGGTGTTTTTGCATATCAGCACCAAGGAGCTGGCCAGGTGAACTCACCAACCTTTAGCTGTATTTGTTACAAACAGCTACACCGACGAGTGTTCAGCATGCGAGAGGTACAGACTGCATCTGTGTACATGAATGGCTAGTCTGTTAGTGCCTCGAGCACTGGGATAACTTTCTCAGACGCAGCACAGAAGCTCAGGTGGCACGCCTAAACTGACACGGCATGCCAACTTCAGACGGGGGGGGGGTCACTCAGTTCCCTCTTACCTGCAGGGAGGGCAGAATGAAAGCAGTAGACATGCGTTATGCACTTTTCTTAAACCCAGTGGAGGTGGTGCTGAAGGGGAGAGAAGAAAGCATGGCACTGGACATCTGGGCCAATCAGCTAATGGTATTTTCTTACAAGGGAACCCGTCCATGGACCTGGAAAAGCAAATGTACCTGGATGACAATGGCTCATGTAAGCAACTTACATTGAAGAAGGGTGGCTCCTGGGAGAGACCATGTAGGATCTCCATATCCGTAGAGGACCAGGTGGTGCTGTGGCTCCAGGGAGAGGTCATGTAGGATTCCATGTCTGTGGGGGAGCAGGTGAGCTCCTGGGAGAGGCCACATAGGATCTCCACACCAATAGAGGACCAGATGGAGCCAGATCACCACTGACAGCTCCAGCCTGCTTGGGGTCTGAGCAGCTTCCTGCTGGTCCTCTCAAGCCTCCTGTGCAGCATGCTACTCAGCAAGGGCTAAGCCTCCTGCTGCTTCGAACCCTCCCAAGGTAAAAGTGGCAGTCTGGGAGAGTTCTTTTTTGCTCCAGGCTCTCCTTCTCAGCCTGTGGATGCTTGCTTAGAACATGGTGCCCTTGAGCTGCCTTCCAGACTGTGCAATGCACCTCACTAGATTTCACTATGATTACCTCTGGCGTTTTCGGGAGACTTTGGCACATTGATCTGGTGCAAACTGTTCCAACTTACTCACATGCAGGACTTTAACATTTCAAGTCTGAAAAGGACAAAAAGAAATGTTTCACACCTACTGTGGAATCAGTACATGTTGCAGGTCCTGTGTATATAAATATATTTAGCTTTTAGCTTGAGGGTTTTTGTTCATGTTGCTCTTGTTTTGAAAGCCAATGCAATATCATTGTCCCCCAACACTGAATAGGGCTAGAGAGATGGCTCAGTCAGTAAGTGCTTGCCATGGAAGCACGAGGATGGGTTCACATTTCCAGCACCCAGGTAAATGTCAGGCACAGAGGCATGGACCTGTAACCCTGATGCTGTGGAGGAGACAAGGCATCCCAGGGAAACAGGCTAGCTACACTAGCTGAATCAGTGAGCTCTGGCTTCACAGACACATTTTCTCCAAAAAATAAGCTGATGGACATTCAGTGTTGACCTCTGGCCTCCACATGCACATGCATGTGCACCCACACATGCAGGTGCATCCACCCACATGCACACATACCATTCACATGCAAAAAGTCAAGCTTGAAAAAGTGACTACTAATTAAATAATTGTATATTTAACTAATAAGTTAATTGTCAAAATAATTATTGTAAATGATTATAAATTGGTAGAGCTGGAAGGAAATTTAGATAAATTTAAAAAGCCATCTTGGGCTGTAGAGCAGTTAAGGCACTTGCTGAAGGCCCAACAACCAAGATTCGGTTCCCCAGTACCCACATAAAGCCAGATGCACAAAGTGGTGCATGTATCTGGGGTTCATTTGCACAGGCTAGAGGCCCTGTCCATGCTCTTTCACTATCTTTCTCTCTCTCTCTCTCTCCCTCTCTCCTTGCAAATAAATAATTTTTTTTAAAGACATCTTATTTGCAAGCTAAGGAATTATGGTCCTAAAAGACGGATAATTGAGACATGAAAAAGACTAGAATGTTTTTTGTGGTTCTGTAATTTCTACCTTCTGTTTCCCTCTTCATGACTTCTAACATAGAAAAAAATCATTCTTATCAGCAATGGATTAAGTCAAGATGTGAATTAGACAAATATGGGAGGACACAAAGCAGAGTCCCTGTACCTAACAGCTCTGAGGTCCCTGTAGTACACCTGCAGCCCTTGCTTGCTGGTCTCTGCTTACTTGTGAGGGTGGGAGGGACTGGGGAGAAGGCTCCGTATCCAGGCTGTGTCCTGCAGCTCTGGAAGAGGGTTCAGCATCACAAACTTTGTTTGGGGGCTGAGAAGAAGGTTCAGTGGGTAAGAGTACTGCTGTAAGCCCAGTGCTGAGTGAGGAATACAGAAGGCTGCATGGAGCTCCCTGGTCAGCCACGCTAACTGAAAACAACAGTGTAAGCTCCAGATTCAATGAGATATCCTGCTTCAGGGAAATAAATAGAAAAGGAAAAGGAAGACACCTAGCTAGCATCCTCTGGTGTCCCCATGTATGTGCACAGTATGTGAACATCAGCATACACATGGATATATACCACACCACACACACACACACACACAAATACTTAGCTGCATATATGTTTCAGCTAGATCTACCAATAGCCATTCTCCTGGGGCTATCTGATCTGATATAGGGAGATGTCCTCCTTACTACCGCTCACTGTCTCATCCAAGCTGTCTCCATGGGTTTTAATTCAAGCATATATTTCAAGTGTATCTACTTTTTTTTTTTTTTTTTTTTTTGGTTTTTCATGGTAGGGTCTCGCTCTAGGCCAGGCTGACCTGGAACTCACTATGTAGTCTCAGGGTGGCCTTGAACTCACAGTGGTCGGCCTACCTCTACCTCCCGAGTGCTAGGATTAAAGGCGTGCGCCACCACGCCTGGCCGAGTGTATCTACTTTTTGAGCCCACCAGATTCAGCCTCCCTTATTGTCATGCTTAGACTGGTGCAGTAGCCACCTTTGTGGCTGTCCCCTTCTCATTCCTGTTCTCTTTCAGACTGTTTATCCCTAGTGGACATATCTTAGTTTTCTAGACATCTTGCCACACCATGACTTCAAGCTTTTGGAAGTTTACCTTTGCAAATTCAGACCTCAGCTTCCTTGCCCCCTTCCCGCTCCACTCCCATCATTCCATTCACCTTCTAGCTCACGGTGCTCAATGCTCGGCTCACCACCTCTGTGTGCTCTTTCCACTCCAGGGTACTGTCTCTATGGCAGCCCCACCTCCACTCCAAACATACAGTCACAGGTTTGACTCTCCTACTCCCAGTCCCTAATTGCCAACATCTCAGACTGACCATCTGTGGTGCCTCCCTGAATCTCTGTCATTGATTTGGTTGTCCATTTCACAGACTGTCTCACTCTCATATTCCTTTATTTGACAAAGCCATTCAATAACATGCTCTACGACAGCAGACTCATGGTGTGTCACCCTCCTATATCACCAGCCCTGACTGCCTGGCCTGTGTTAGGCACAGTGATGGAATGTAGGGTTGAACACACGCATAAGTGGGAGAACACATTCCATATTTCCAGAGATAACTGGATGGGGCCACAGTGTATTCCAGAAATACTGTTCAAACAGCCCAGATGAATAGTTGTGGTGGTTTGAATCAGGTATAACCCAAAAACTCATGTGTTTTGAATGTTTGGTCCCCAGCTGGTAGCAATTTGGGAGGTGGAGCCTTGCTGGAGGAGGTGTGCTATTGGGGGGTGGGCTTAGGGGTATCATAGACAGCTCCCCTTGCCAGAGCTCAGCTTACTCTCCTGCTGCTGTTGTCCACCTGCTGTGGCAAAGGTGTTGTCCGGCTTCTGCACATGCCATACTTTCCCCTGCCATCATGGAGCTTCCCCTTGAGAATATATGCCAAAGTAAATCTTTTCCTCCCATCAGTGCTTTTGCTCAGTGTTTTACTCCTGCAACAAGAAGGTAACTACCACAATGGCCAAAAGGTTAAAAATAGTTCACATGTCCAGTGATATGAGTGGATTGAGAAAACACAGTCCATCCATGTGATGAGCCACAATTCAGTTTTAAAACAGGGGGTCTGGAGAGGTGGGTCAGTGGTTAATAAGATTTCCTGCAAGGCCCAAGGACCTGGGTTAGATTCCCCAGTATCTGCATAAAGCCAGCTGCACAAAAATGATACATGCATTCATTTGCATATATCATTTACAAGAGCTACAGGCTCTGGCATGTCCTCTCTCTCTCTCTCTCTCTCCTTGGAAATAAATGAATAAAACAGAATGTGCTATCACAGACCTTATGGGAAGTTCTGAAACAAGTAAGACAAAATAACAAACCCTGTGAGGTCCCAAGTTCATGAGGTCCCTGGAGCAAACACTTTCTCCACTGAGCCATCTCCCCAGCCCAACACTGGTCATATTTTGAAGACCTCTATCAATGCATTTGTTTTTAATTTCTAAGACTCGTACCTGTGCCTTTTCATCATCAAATTCCATCCTTCCCCATTGGTCGGTTTTGCTTCCCACTGTAACCTTCCATATTTCCTCCCTTCTACCTTCCCCCAAAATTCTTGATGCTTCCCTTCCTGATATCCTATGTGGTGCTTGGCCTGTCTTTGATGGATATTTTTTGAAAAGCAAAGAGGAAAGGAAAAGTTTGGAACATGTAAATAAGAAGAGTATGTGTGAGGAGAGAGAGAGACAGAGAAAGGGAGGAGTTTTTTGTGAGGTAGAGACAGAGGAAAATGAACAAGGAGACAGTTGTATGAGAGACAGAGAAGAGAAGGAGGGAACGAGATTAAATCTCAACATGTCTAGAGAAAGCCATTGTACTAGACCAGAGCAACAGCTTAATTTCTCCCTGTCTCTGCATCTCTGCCTGCTATCTCTCTGATGGGCTCTGTCTCCCATTTATGAATTTCTAGTTGACACACCATAAACTTCACCTATTTAAAGGGCACAGTTCAGTGGGTTTTAGTACATTGTCAGGCTGTGCAGTTATCATGGGGTTCTAATTTTAGAGTATTTCAGTCACCCCTAGAAGAGACCTTGCAAGAAGAGCTCCCTCCTCCACCCTGCCCAGCCAACTCCACTTCCACTTGTAGCCTCTGACTTTGCCCTGCTTCCCAGAAATGGGATCCTTGGGGACAACCTCTGTCACACTGGCTGTTATGAATGGTGCTTTACTGATCTTGATTTGCAGCTCTCTTGTGCGCACAGCTGTTTTGACATCCATCCATCTTGTAAGTGCCTAGAGTTGCTGAGCCCTGTGCTATGTCTTGGCTTGACATTTTCAGGAGCTCCCCATCTGATCTGCAAAGTGGCCTGTGATCACTGTTTGAATGAATGTTGTTATTTAGCAATGGATACCTGGCCTAGAGTGTCCCAGGATCGGCTAGCACTCCCCTGAGCAATTTCTGTTCCTCCTACTTGGGCACTTCTGAGAAGTGTGAATGGGGCCTCAGCCTCAGAAAGCAACCTAGAGACTCCTCAAGGGCTTGAACAGAGGCCAGTGCTCTCCCAGGCAAGTTCCAGAGGAACTGAACCCTGTTCACATATGCACACAAATGTTCACAGCAGCATTGCTCGCAGCAGTGAAAAATGACAATCAACCCAAATGCCCCTCAGGGATGGACACATAAGTAAAGACAGGATATCCATGCAGAGGACTTTCTTTGCCCATTAACAAGACTGAATCACCAACACATGCTGTGATAGGCTGAACTTGAGGTTTGAAGATGAGCTAAGTTGAAGATGACCTTCACCAAACACTGCTGATTATGCAACTCCCTGGTGTCACAGTCTGATTGCTCTCCAGAGATTTAGAACCTTGCACCACACTCTATGGATGTTTCTCCCCACTGAAGATGGTATAGGTAGGTAGACAGTCTACTTTCCAGTCAGGCCCATCACCCCATTTCTTTTCAGAGTCCATTTGCTATGCAGAAAGCGAGGGTACTTCTGATCTGTGGACGAGGAGTCCAGCATGGTGCCACCTCTGCTCTTCACTCTGTCCTGGGGACCAGGGCAGTATTCTTCTCTTTGGAATAAGGTCATCTACTTTTTCAAACAAAGTGAGAATATGGACTCCAGGATCTAGGACCATACAGCCAAATGTTACAGGAAGAATCCAAGGATTCCCTGTTTGATGGGGAACAGGAAGAAAGAGAATGGACAATCATGGGTGCTGGTGAGATCTCAAGTGTTCTGGTACAGGTTTGGCGGGGAAGAGGCTGCCCTCCCAGTAATGTTGCATCAGTGAGCTTTAAAGAATGCATGGCCCAGTGGCCATGGCAGCCATCCACGCAGAAGGTCTGCTGGGCATGTGTTCATTTCCTCCATTTCTTTCTTTCTTTATTTCTTTTTCCATGAGAGAGAGGGAGAGAATTGGCATGCCAGGGCCTCCAGCCACTGCAATCAAACTCCAGATGCATGTGCCACCTTGTGCGCATGTGTGACCTTGTGCCCCTGCATCACCTCATACATCTGGCTTAAGTGGGTTCTAGGGAGGCAAACCTGGATCCTTAGGCTTTGTAGGCAAGTGTCTTAACCACTAAGACATCTCTGTATCCCTCACCTCCTCCATTTCTGACAATGATGAAATGGCATCACTACCCAAGGCTCCAGGAGAATGGGCTGCACTTGCAGGGTGACGAGGCATCGAGAAAACCAAGGTTTATTAGGAGTTTGTTCTGTTTTGGTTTTGCTTATCTGTATGCATGTGTTTGTGGGCTATGCATGCATGTGAGCATGCATCTTCATATGTGGCAGGTGTGCCTGGGTGTGTACAGGAATGTCTGCACATGTGTGCAAGTGCATGTGAAGGCCAAAGATCAATGTTGATATCTCCTTGGATCACGTTCTACCTCATTTTATCAAACAGAATCTCTCATGGAACCTAAATTCCAACAATTCAATTCAATTATACCAGCCAGCAATAGCAGGGATCCTCCTGCCTCTGTCTCCCCTGAGCTAAGATTATAGGCTGAGTATGTGCACCCACTGCTGGCTTCTACATGGGTGCTGGGGATTCAAACTTATGTCATCATGCTTGCATGGCAAGCACGATGATAACTGAGTCATCTCCCCAGGCCCCTCCTTTCTGGTGATATTGGGTATTGAACAACCTAGGACGTTGTTGAGCTACACAAGCACTTGATTGCTGAGCTCCTTCACTAGTGTCTGAGGTTCTGTCAGACACACCCTGATGGCTCAGATGGCCATGTTCTCATGGGTTTCCAAACCTTCCACTGCAGAGCAGGGAACTCTCAACTTTTGAAAGAAAAGGTAGGGAGAGGGAAGGCTGAGGATCCCACTCCACCTCCCCTTCTGATGTTTTCTTACTCTATTGCATTCACATTGTCAGAGATGCCCAGCCCACCTCTTGACCTGCAAGGCACTGAACAAAGTCAATCATCAGCCGAGTCTTTGGGTGGCTGGTGGCACCCCACAATTCAGATTGTCCCTCTATGAACTTCTTCTATCCCTAGCTCAGGCGACCTGGCCTCGCCTGTCCCCATGGGCTTGCTGCATGGGCTTCTTGCTCACCTCACTGTCCCATGACAGTACCACTCACTCTACTGACTTCTCATGCCCAGAGGATTGGAGCAGGGAGAGGGAGGGAGGGAGGGAGGGAGGGAGAGAGAGAGAGAGAGAGAGAGAGAGACAGAGATTTGGTTTTTTAAAACAGGTCTTGCTATGTAATCCAATCTGGTCTCAAATTTGCAATCCTCAGCCTTAGCCTCAAGGCTCTTGTTATCTTTGTCTCCATGTCAGAGCTGTTTCCAGCACAGCCAGGTGCATCCTGGGTTGTCTTATCTAACCCTTCAGTCATGTCCATATCTGCATCCTGCTATCTCCAGGGCCTCCCTTTAGCTTTCCTTTATTTCTGAATTTCTGGCTTCTGACCAGCCTGGACCCAAGGGTTTTTGAGAAGGTTGATGTGCTGATCACTGGGGGTGGTGACAATACTATCTTCAGTGTATGCCTTTCTCTGAAGAACATGTATGCATTCCATGTCTGTGGTCTCATCATTCATCCTCCCAGAATCCTTTGAGGCAGGCTGCTGCAGGTGTTTACATAGCGGGCACGGATGGCCCAGAGCAATCTGGAAAGATCCCAGGCTGAGTTGTGAGTAGCACAGACCTTAAATAGAAGCTGCCTGGGTTGCAGGACAGTCCTTTTCCACTCGGTGGATTAGCAGAGACCCATTACTTGATTTTGTTTTATTAATTTACTTTTTTACCCATAAATGGATGTTTATACCATCAAGATAAACATGCTCTGCAATCCCCAGTGGCCAGCTGAGGCTGGATCTGGTGGGCACATTACAGCCTGGCATGTCGGGTTTCCCTGGCACTAGCTGTTTCATCCAGGACAGACCTCCCCCCTTTGCCAGCCCCTCGCTCATCCCTTGAACTCTGCAGCACAGTGAATTGCTGGGGACTGCACAAGGTTTGGCCTCCCAGAGCTCAGGAGGCCCAGCAAGCTTCCCTTGAGGGCTCCGGCCTCTCCCTCCCATATGCATTTGCCTTTGTGCTGCCTTGAACCTCTGTGTATGACAAGATTTCCTATCCATAGAAAGCAAGGTTCTAATTTTGAACAATTTAGAACGAGTTGCTGGATCCTCTCCATTCCTATCTTCCACTTGTTATTCTTTCTTCTGGGCTTCATCATGAGGCTGAGAGAAGAGCATGCTGGCTGTTCTCCTCCCAGCCTGAGGCCTGTCCTTGCAGTGGTGAGAGGAGGACCCCAGCAGTGAGTTGCTTAAATCTACCAGTTAATGTCCATGACTGGTGACTGAAGAACTTGGGAGGTGCTGGAAGGGAAGCTCTACAGCTGTTGAGTGCAGATGTGCAGCCTCAGCACAGGGTCTCAGGGCTATCAAACGTCTTGCACAGAGACTGGCTTACCTTGACCCAGGGCCCCAGAGCACCAAGCAGAGACAATGTCTCTCTCGCCTCATTTTGAAGTGCCTTAGTACCACTTCTACTGCATTCTGTTGCTCACAAGTGAGGTCAGAGTCAGGCACAGGCTCTGGCTTGTGAGTTAGATTCTACATCTTGGTAACTAATACCAAGGGCATGGTGCAAAAGTGGGTGTGGAATATAAGGTATGTGGCTGCATATTGCTACAGCCATCCTTGGAAAATATAATGCACAACACGTGACATGGTACTCTTGCTTGGTAGTCATTTCATAAATAATGCTGAATGGCCATCAGTGAAGAGGGGTCTGGTCTTGGCCCTCTAGGAGAATGGATGTTGCAGTACAGTGGTTTTGGTAGGCTCCTTGTTCATTCTTCGATCCTGACCCACCATCAGAAAGCCTGGATGTTGGTTTAAAACAAAGAGTCCTAGGCCTACTCCAGGCGCAAATAAAGTCTCTGATTATTTTCCAATCCCTACCAAGGGATAGCTCACAAAAATTAGAGAAAATGCCTCCTAAGGGATTGGACTAGGTACGTGTTACTGTGGAGAATGGGCTAGAACTTTAGTGATTGGAAGCAGCAAACATTAACTGCCTCACAGATCCAACGTGGTGTGGCTTGGCTGGTCATCTGCTGCAGACGCTCACAAGCTACAGTCATTTCAGGACTTGTTTGGGGATGAACTTCTTCTAGCATCACTGTGTGGCTTCTGGATAGTCTTCAGCCTCCTTGACTCAGAACCAAAGACATGGGCTCCATGCTGTGGTATACAGGCAACTTGCAGCATGGTGGACTGCTTCCGTAGAGCAAGAGATCTGTGGAGAGAGAAAAGGAAAGAGAGAGGGAGAGGCTGAGATTTTGTTTCTGAAGCAGGGTTTTGCTAGGCAACCCAAGCTGGCTTCAAGTTCACAATACTCCTGCCTTAGCTTCCTGTAGCAGTCAGCTTCAGGTTCGCTGAGATGATCTTCTAGACCAGGCACAGTTATGGAGGAAGGGATATTCATTGAAACTTACAGATCCAGGGGAAGTTCCATAAATGCAGAAGAAGCTGGCCCTTTTTTCACAGGTACAAGCAGAGAGAGAGAGCCACAAGCCCAAAAGCCACACAGCACAGCACACTTCAGGAACTCCAGGTAGAACTAGGCACTTTGCATATCTTTAGATTGGAATTTCAAACCCACCACCACACCTTACTATCAGCCCAGTAACACCTCCTCCAGTCAGATGATTCCAGATCCAAACTATAAACTAATAAAACACTGAATATATTGGAGGCCATCTATTCAAACTACCACACCTCCCAAGTGCTTGAATTATATGCCTACATAATGATACGACACAGAGAGACAGGGAGAGAGAAAGAATACTAATCTCAAATCTGGCAGCATGATAGGATATGGAAGAATATTACTCTGTTTCCAAGTACAGCCAAACATTAAGAATAAAACCCTGATCCACACATACAGTATGTGGGAAATAAAGTTTTAACATGGAAACTCACCCACATAGGAACTGTGAGTAAGGAGTACAAAGACAAACAAAAGATCTTAGAAGATTGGACAGCTCCTTCAGGAGACCAAGTTGGAGCCACTTTCTTTCAAGAGCCCAGCTCATCCATCTGCCCAGACAGAGAAGATAAAGTGGACAGACAGTGCCTAGAAACCAGCGATGGTACAGATGAATCCCTTCAACATACTCTGGACCCTTTTCTGAGACTCTCTTTGCACAAATATTAAGAACCTGCTGGTTTTCCTGCAGCATTTTTAACCCTGCATCATTACGAATGCCAACCTTCATCCATGGTGGGTCTGTGATATCTAATACCATAAGCTTTCAGCAAATAACCACCTTGCTCCAGGAGTATGCTGACCACTGACTAGAATGTGATGTGATGTTGCAGGGACAGGTGAGCACAGCTCTATCAGTCAAGGGAGCAGGGTCACCTTGACCTGTGGACTAGAGAGGACAAAGGGAGAGAATTGAGCCTGAGAGGAAGAAAGTCACTTTGCAACAAGAGCAGACAGAGAAGAACCTGGGAGACTGTGATATGAAAACACATGGGAATAAGCCAAGGGCCTGGGCATATGTTCCTCTGCCTTCACAACTCGAGCTTAAGAAGAGCCCGTGAGAAGATATGAGCATGGCCCAGGGAAGGGGAGGTGGCCATATGGTGATCTCCTATTATTAAACATGACAGGCCCTCATTGGCAGAAGAGCAGACTTCCTTGCCCTTCCATAGGCTGTAGCAAAACTCCCGCCTATCTGGATGACCTGTCATGAGTTGTAAATTTCTCAAAATTCTCAACTAGCATTGGATGCTAGGATCATTGGCCCCTGCCCCCATGAGTGATTAATGTGCCTTCCATCAACGTAACAAAGACAGGTATCCAGTCAGCCTTCCATCAATGTAACAGATCCCTCAGATATTCAATGTATGAAGATAAAAGGTTTGAGCTCACAGTTCTGCAGATCTAAGTACATGATTAGTTATCCCTGTCATTTGGGTCTGCTGTGGCACATTGTGGCCACTGCATATTGCAGAGCAAAGCCACTCATGTCATGGCCAGGAAAAGAGAGAGAGAGAGAGAGGGACAGAGAGAGAGAGAAAGAAAGCAGGATTTTATAATGCTCTTCTAGAACAACCCTGTAGTGACCTAAAAATCTCTCACTGGCCCCTCTCCTAAAGGCTCCACCCAACAGCATCAAGTTAGGGACTAAACCTTTAGTATATAAGCCTTGGGGGTACATTCCAGATCCAAACAATGGCAATGGGTCATCTGAGAATGGGTGAGTTTTGTTAAACTCAGAGCTATATCCATCCCCCCACCTTCACTCTCTCCTACCACCTGGGCATGTTAACCCTGGGACTGTGAGACTGCCTCATGGTACTATAGTTGAGTATGCCTCTGGGATAACAGAAGGGAAGGCCGCCTTCTCCCAACCCACACCTCCGCATTCCACCCAAGGCTTCGCCTTCGTGGAGCAGTTTCTCACCTCTCCCCATAAAACTACTCCCTGGCCTTCACTCACTCCCTTGCTGGCTCTCCTCTTCTCGGGTGTGTACAACCCCCTCTTTTCTCTTCTCTCTCTCTCTCTCTCTCCCTCTCTCTGGTTCATGCATACCCTTCTTTCTTGTCTCTGTCTCTCTCTCCCACCTTCTCCCACTGCCCTGTAATAATAAAATCTAAGATCTAAGAAGCTGTCTGTCTTGGTCGTCCATTGTGAACCCCGAAATCTAACAAGTTCCCAATCCTCCTCTTTTCCTCGTTACCTGAGACCATCAGGCAGGGATAAAGGAGGACTTGTTGAGGGTCTCCGAGCTCACCAATGCTGTCTCTGAGCAACAATGAGGCTCCAGGCCTGCTTCTCTTCCATTCACAGAATTTAATGTCACTGTCTCTGGAAAAGCTTGCACGTGTCCTTCTCTGTATTTGCTTTTATGAGATAAATTGTGCTTAATTTCTGCTTCTCCTTTTCATCAGAGTCCTTGGCTCCCTTCAAGTATTAAACCCAAGGTCATTTCTGTTTTAGAATGACAGAAAATTAGTTCCATGTGGGCATTGTACATTATCCAAGAAGCCACAAGTAAAGACTTGGGAATAAAGCTTCCATCCTCTGTGAAAATAGGTCAGTTGAGGATTCTCCTGGCTCTCGGTGTGGGTTTATGCTGGAGCTGAAATTCTGCTGGTTTGAGTGAGCTGCTGAGTCAGAGGACAGAAGGCTGTGTGTGGTTCCTGACGCCTGGGGATGGAGGAAAAGCCTATTTCTTAAATTCTACTCCCAGTAGACATGTTGCTTCAGGCACCACTGTGTCCAATAGGACGGCTGGCGCCATGGAGTTGGGCCACTCCACTAGGCCAGGAAGCAAGAATTAGGGAAACAGAACTTCCAGTGGCCAAGATATCCTTGAGACTTGTCTCATGTTCTGTTTCATTCCCAGCACAAAATGGAGACATTTTATACTATCCTTGGACCCTCCGAAGATGAGAACAAAGAAGAGATGGGCTTAAACTTAAAAACACTGCAGACTAAGGTAGGATTACCTGACATGCACGGTTGGCTGGGTTTGGTCACTTTCATGATCAACAGAGACGACTGAGTGAATACACTTGAGAAGTGACACACAGGCTGCTATGGCAGCTTGGTAACTGCGCCCCAGACCCAGGTCTGCTTGGTTCATGTGATCCTGGACCAATGAGGTGCAGCCTCCTAACCCCTAGTTCTCTTAGCACTTAGTTGTACTGGTTTGACAGCAAGCACCCACTGTGATTAGCTCCTCTGAAGTGGCTCTCAGCTGCTCCTGGCTTGGACATTCGAGTTCTGAGCCATCCTGTAATTCTAAGCAGCAGAGTCCATTTTAAAAAGTGGTGCTCATCAGAGAATTTCACAGAGTGCCTGGGCTCCCAACAACAGCAAAGCACCTTGAGTGGTCACATCTGGTCCCCAGCATCCTAGGCCTTCTCCAGAAAGGACAAGAGAGGATGCAAGGGCTCCTTCCAAGTCTGTACAGACAGTGATTGTTCCTTTGGGTTAGAAACCAAACTTAACATTGGGATATCTTGTCTGGCCAGGCTCCTTGCACATTCCACCCATTCCCCAGGTCTTTCTTCCCCTGTGACTAACTGCTTACTCTCCTAGTCAGCTACCAACCCCCAGAGAACATGGCTTCTCCCTGGATGGGATCACATGCAACCTATATTTACATCATCAAGAGATGGAAGGTGACTGATCACCCCCACCTGTATTCCAACCAGTGGGATGGGACCCCTTGAGAAGAACAAGAGCTTTGCCTTCCCATGCAGGATTCCACCAGGAAGGTAGCTGAGGCCAGGCTATTCCCAGCAAGGGCAGAAGTACTGGGTCACAGGATCCATGGGCAGCTCTATCAGGTTAGCTGCAATTGCTGTGGTTTAGGTTTGGGACTCCCAATATCTTTTGCAGGGAGAGGTTTTGAGACAGGGTCTCCTGTATCCCAGGCTGGCCTCAAACTCACTATATAGCCAAAGATGATCCCCTTAACATCCACCTCCACAATGCTGAGATTATGAGTGGGTACTATCACAGCTGGTTTATGCAGTGCTCAGGATCAAACCCAGAACTCTACCAACTGAGCTACACCCTAGCTCTGGCTCACAAAATTGTGGTCATGGATGACAAGGTAATGTGACCTTGAATCTAGAGTTTGCAGAATGACATCTTCAAGACTCCTCATGGACGTAAACCTCAGCAGCGACCCTGTGTTAGCATCCCTCTCACTAGCTCTGTCCCTCTCCCTTCTTCCCTACCACATGCTGTTTATTTCTTTTATGTTCAGAGAATCAGAACTCCCTTCTAACAGCCATTGGGGCAAAAGAAACACAAGTGAATTTAGAGTTGGAAGAGCCAGCGAGTGGTAAGATGCAGAAGCGCTTGGAGACTAGAGAAGCCCTCCAGGAGGGAGGACCCGTGACCCAGTGCCTCCCACTGGAACCAAGTTCCATGGAGGAGAACAAGCTGTCCGGCTGCAAAACAACACAACCTCCTGGGCTTCTCGAGTTTCCTATCGTCAGCCTTTCCCCAAGAATGATTCATTGCGCCCCAGAGTCCAAGCTCCCAGACTGCAGAAGGGGCTCTGTATATCTCCACCACTAGCCAAAAGTGAATCCAAAGAGAGGGTCTCACCTCCATGGGAGAGCTCTTTCACACACTGACACTGTCACAGGGAGCTTATGGTATGGGACAGAAATGAAATGCATTCTCAGCTCTTACCCGGCACACACGAGAAACCATTCCTCCTCTTAGGACACCCTTTTGAGAAATCTCTCATCCTTGGCTGATTACCAGCAGCCAGAAGGTGAGCTTCAATCTCAAATGAGAATGCTGCATGAATAGCAATCTCTTTATCTCCTGGCAGTAAGAAAAAGAAGAGGAGCAAGTACCATGAGTGCCTTTAAGCCGGCACAAGCACATCATTTGTGGTCAATGACCCTTGTTAGCAATACAGAGACATTTTGTGCCGCTTGTACTGAGGCTTGCTCAGCCCAGTCCTGCACTGAGGACAGTTTGGTCAGAGCACTAGTTCTTGGGTCTGCTGGTACCACTTCACTAGAAAGATACCCATCTTTCTCACAAATGTACTTGCTGTAACTTGACAAAGCTTAAAACAAGAAGAAATGTCCTAGCATGGGGTCCAGCTTTCCTTCCTTCAAAGCCCTGATTGCTCTTGTCTTTATCCCCAGCTAACTACCTTAGACCTCAATCAGTGCCACACATCCCTTCCCAAGACCTTTCACTCCTTTTCATCTTACATCACCATGCCTGCTGGACTTGACTTCCTATAGCCTGCTCTGATCACCTATATCCCCTCTGCCTCACAAGCTCTAACTTTACACCCAGAAGTGGGGCTGGAATCTTCCCAGAGATGCTTTGCTGTCCTTCCAGATAATCAGCCTTAAGCCTCCCAGATCACTGACCTTCATCTGTCCCTCTCAGATGTCCATGTCACCCTTGTCTACCACCCTCTCTGTCTGAGTGAGGGGTATCCATGCCCTTATCCCCTTTGTCTCCCATTTATAACAAGAGCCTTATTAATCACATCTAGTAAAAGGCTATAACAGTAAGGGGGAAAAAAAGGTAAAAGGTGTAATGGTTAAATGAAAGTAATGAAGGTCATGTGTATGCAAGGTTCCTGACAACATAAAGGCAAAAGGGGTTTCCTTCTCCTCCATGCCCCCCATTCATGAACATGTGTGCTTCTCATAGGCTCAGAGGAAAGCGAGCAGCTCCTGAATTGAGACATGAAAGGGAAGGATGCCAGGGCAGCAGTAGGCCTGGCCTCCTTGGACCCATTATCTAGAAGATTGGCACAGTAGAGGCATGTTCCAGACCCAGAGCCCTGCTCCCTGGTGATTCCAGTCCTCACTGAACTGATTCTCCCAAGGCCACCACACTGAAGACTCCTCCATACACTTCTCTGGGAACAATGTCGGCTGCTATTTGCAGGGATGAATAGAGTGGTAAGTGGTACATCCTTCGTCTTCTGCTCTGGTGTGTGGGGGGCGGGAGGAGAACACACGAACCCCAAGCATTCGTGGCCCACAGAGGTAAGGATGAGAGCTACAAAGACACAGCTCTGAAAAACCTGCGCGGAGCCACTGTGTCAAGCTCTAGCAGAAAAAGACAAAGCCAAGAGACAATGAAAGAGAGGAACGCACATTTATGTCTGATACCAGCATCTGTCACAAAGTCTCTGCCATAGCCACAACCTTGCACAAAAGCCACCATAGACCTACACTGAAAACACTTCTGCAAGGACGTTTGCCCACCAACTTCCTGTCCAATCTTAGACCCACACCGTGCTTCTGAGTGAATCTTACAGTCAAGAATATTATTTCAAAATCACTTATGAAAGACTCTTTGAACACCTGCCTTTAAACTCCACCCCCACTTACCCCAAGCCCCTTTGGTTTACTGTGGTTTGCATACCCACCATTCCAAATGCACTCATTAATCTTTGTAGAATCGCTCTACTGATTATTTAGGTTTGCAGCACCAAGCAGTGTTAGGGTGATGGGGAAGGCAAGCATCTGAGATGTGACACTTGATAGAACCTTCCAGAAAGCTGAAAGAGCAGTCCCTCCAAGTGGGGAGATGGGTGTTTTTGAATGTAAACAAACAGCACAGGCAGTGGGCTGGGTGCAAGGAATGGTACCACTCTAGGAGAGCAAACAGGATAGATTTCAGGAGCGGCTGGACCAGTCACTCAGTGGCTGAGTCAATAAATACACCTGTGAGAGGTCGCCATGGAAGCTGCCACCTATATCCAGTCACGGAGTGGTGAGGACAAGCAAAAGCTGTATTGCAAGCTAAATTTTCTGTCCACACTGTGTGCATCAGAGTTAGCGGGGGCTCCCCTTGGTCCTCAGATCACCAGATTGGGATCCCCAGAAATCTGCCCTCCAGAGTGAGCCATCCTCCTAGGTGATGTCAGGAAGGCAGCTCAAGTCCTGCCTGATAGCTCTGGGGATGGAAGTGAACAGTCTGAGATCTGCTAAGATGGAGATGGTGGCAGCAACTATTGGCAGGCAGCAGTCAACAGCTGCTGGACCTGCCTGGGCATCTGCATCTTGAGCCATTCAAAGTGACAGTGAGTCAGCACTGTCCTTCTGAAGTGGGGTGACAGCTTCAGCATGAAAGGTAAGACAAGCTAGGTGATTTTCTGGCTTGATCCCATTAAAATGAGCAGGGAAGGCTGTCCTCATGACCAATGTTACATATAGTTCCAGCCCAGCTCTGCAGTTTTCTCAGCTTCTCAAGATCAACCATGTTTTCTACTAAAGACAGGATGTCTATGTAGAGCCATGTTGCACTAGAAACCCTTCTCTCCTTGCCCAACATCTCTGCTTAGAAAAACTAACTTCTGTCTCCATGTGCAACCACCCCATCTGAACTTTTCTTTTTTCTCGAGGTAGGGTCTCACTCTAGCCCAGGCTGACCTGGAATTCACTATGGAGTCTCAGGGTGGCCTTGAACTCACGGCAATCCTCCTACCTCTGCCTCCCAAGTGCTGGGATTAAAGGTATGCATTATTATGCCTGGTTTGAACTTCTTTTATGAGTCTTGGACATGTGACATCTGGGCCCTGAGTGGATAGGCACTTCCCCTGGAGGGCCAGAGGAAGGAGCAGGTGAAGTTTCTGCCTCCAGTCCCAAAGTCTGTCACCCCAGTAAGACTCTACAGCTGGTTGCAAGGAGGCTCTCAGCTATGAGACCTGCACTGTCTGTCTTTCAGGATAGTTCTTCTGTCTGCACATGGAACAAGCATAAAGTCAGTTTCTCCAACAAAACTCCCAACTTCATGTGAAAAAAAAAATTTCACTGTGGGTGTACATTGGCTCTGGGGAACCAAACTTAGCCTGAAAGACTTGCAAGCAAGTACCTTTAACTACTAAACCATCTCCTCAGCCCTGAAAACATTTTAATTAAAATGTTTCTGGGACTGGGATAGTGGCTTAGTGGTTCAAAGCACTTGCTGTAGAGGAGTTGGCATTCCCAACACCTGTGTAAAGCCCGACACTCAGAGACACACACACATCTGTAACCCCAGTGCGCCAGAGCAAGGGGAAGCCGAGCAAGAATCCTGAAACCAGACAGACCCAGTCTCAAGGTCGAGGTAGAGGACCAGTTCCTAGAGGATGCCCTCGGACCTCTACATGGTGCTGTGGCACTCACGTGCACAACACAAATACATAGATAAAGTATTTTTGAGCCAAGCGTGGTGGCATACACCTGCAATCCCCACACTTGAGAGACAAAAGCAGGAAGATGGCTGTGAGTAGGAAGCCAGCATGGGATACATAGTGGGATCCTGTGTCAAAAAAAAAAAAAAAGAAAGAGATTCTGTGTATGTCTACATACATACACATACACACACACACACACACACACACACACACACACACAGGGATCCCCTGTGTACACAGAGGGACAATAGATGGGAACGTCTGAGTTAGAGTTGTCACAAACTGAACACACAAATAGAACCAATATTAGAGAAAGAAATAGACATCTACAGCCCCCCCCCCCCCGGTCCCCTCCTCCCCCTTCAGTCACCATACCTGAAGGTAACAGCTCTCCTGGAATTTAACAGCAAAGTCAGCTCTGCCTGTCTTAAAACAGCCATGTACTGCCTGCTCTTATACCCAACTTCCAAAAATCACCTCTTAACATAACCTGTGCTGGTCTTTCTTTTTAGTTGTGAAAAAGACTTTATTAAGAAAAAAAAATAGGGCTGGAGAGATGGCTTAGGTGTTAAGGTGCTTGTTTGTGAAGCCTATGGAACTAGGTTTGATTCCCCAGAACCCATGTAAGTCAGATGCACATGGTGGTGCATGTTTCTGGAGTTCATTGGCAGTGGCTAGAGGCTCTGGTGCACCCATTTCTCTCTCTCTCTCTCACTATCTCTCCATATGTCTCTAATAAATAAATTTTTTAGAAAAGAAAGAAATTTAGTTAACAAGGCAAACAATTTAAAAGTTTTCCTGGCTTTTGTCAGAGCCTGCTTTATGCCCAAAGGGAATCACAGAACAAAGATTATTTATTTAAAAATAAAAAACTACTTTTAATACAGATAACACCACTCTGAAGCATACTACCAGAATGTTAATTGAGAAAAGTAGAAGAAAATAGTTTTGGTTTACTCAAATATTACATGCTAGGAGAAAAGTTGGCATGAGAAATACCAAGGAGGGCAGGTGTGTGTGTGTGTGTGTGTGTGTACAGGCTATTCCCTTCTATCCCCTCCCCCTGGCTCCCATTACCCTGGGGGCTCTCTTCATAGGGTTATAGTATTCACTGTGGGTCATTAAGCCCTCTTTCTATGTGGGATACTACGCTTCAGGATACTTCTACCCACTCTGTGGTTCTTAGAATCTTTCTACCCCTCTCCCGCAATGTTCCCTGAGCCATGGCAGGCCTGTTGAAGGTCTGATTTAGTGTTGAGTTTTTTATAGCCTCTGAGTTTCTGCTTTGATAGATTTTGATTAATCACTGTGTCTGTCACCATCACCCTGGAGCTGGTTGTCAGGCTGGCAGTAAGAGCAGTAATCATGTCATTGTTTCCTCTGCAATTTCTTCTGGGCCCTGGCTGATGTGTTAGAGGTGGCACATCTCACGGTGGGCAGTTGGCTAACTTCTTATCTTAATAACAGAGCTTGGCTCTCCTCCATTTTCTCTGCCATAATGGTGTGTGGGCCTTCTTGTAGCTGACCTTCCATTCTGAAGAGGTAATTTTTTTTCAGCCAACCCGTCCCCACCCTTCTCCTCCACATACCCACCTGCTCCAGGGCTTATTCCTCTATTGTGGGCTCTGAGGTCCCATGTCTGCCTGTGAATGCACCCCCACTTGACAAACCCAAAGGCACACACAGTGGACAAGATCTTTAGGGTTCTTCACTCTGCCCCTCCCCACTAGTGAGCTACATTCTTCCCTTCTCCTGAGAAGATCTTTGGCCATCAGCTGTCAATTCCAGGAGCTGTTGCTTCAGAGCTATACTTTATGAGGATAGGCGCACCCCTCATTGTCTTCATAGAAACCCCTCACTCCACCTCCATCCTATGACTTGTAAGGACATCATGAATGCTTAGAGAGGTGTTGAACAAAGAATGGTGGTATACAGGGTGGAAGAAGACCTTGTCATCCCTTGTTCTCCCTGTGGGGAGGAATCACTTGAAACTTGATTCAGGAATTCCTCTGAAGCAAGATGAGGTCAGAAGAGCAGCCAGGAGGACTGTGGACAGAGTAGAGTGATAGGAGTGTGGGCTGCATGTATGTGCATGATATGTGATGTGTATGGTGAGTAGTGTGTTTGCTTGTAATGTGTGCACATTTTCTGTGTTGCACTGCTTGTGTTTTATTGATGTATGTGTGGGGTCTGCATGCAGTAAGTATGGCATATGTGTGAATATTGCAGTGTGTGTGATGTGTATGTAGGGGTGTGTGTGATGTGTTTGAATGTGTGATATCTGTATTGTGTGTATCTTGTACAATGACTGTTGTGGTTTGAGTCAGGTGTCCCCCATAAACTTAGGTGTTCTGGAAGCTATGTTCCCCAGATGATGGCAATTGGAAATTAATGCTTCCTGGAGACATTGTATTGTTGGGGATGGACTTATGAGTGTTAGAGCCAGTTTCCCCTTGCCAGTGTTTGGCACACTCTCCTGTTGCTATTGGCCACCTTATGTAGGCCAGGGGGTGATGTTCACCCTCTGCTCATGCCATCGTTTTCCCCTGCCATCATGAAGCTTCCCCTCAAGCCTGTAAGCCAATATAAACCACTTTTTCCCACAAGCTGCTCTTGGTTGGGTGATTCCTACCAGCAACAGCAAACCAGACTGCAATAATGTGTATACAAATTTATATGGCTGTGATTGCTAGAGGGGTCATATACACATATTCAAGCATTCACATGCATACACACACACACACACACACACACACACACACACACACATTTTTGGCTTATATTCAATCAAGGGATAGTTAGTAAAAGAAATTCCAGGTGGAACTGCCTTCCCCAAAAGTCTCCACAGACAATGCCAGGCTGGCTGGAAGTGAGCAGATAAGACAAGCCCCAAGGAAGTACACATTCCTGTTCTTACCTCTAGCTGCAGTGGAGACCACACATAAGAGGCAAAGTCCTCAGACATAGCCTGACATGAGAACAGAGGGGACACACAGACTGGCCAGCTGCCTGCCAACAAGAGAGCTCACTCTGCACTATCTGGCTGGAGGGGAAGGGCTGCAGACACTGGAGACCTGGTGTTCACTCAGGCACACTGATAACAACAGCCTGCTCATCAACTGTAGTCAACTGCCCTTGCAGAATGCTCCAGATGGCCTGTCACCAAGGTTAGTCGGGAGATGGCACAATTATTGACTGTGCTGGCCATGGCTAGTGAAACTAATTGATACTTATATTGGCCAACATCTAGATGCCAACTCAACATTTACCACTCAGACATAACCTATGTCTCAAAGCAACAAAAGTTTTAAATATGAACATTGTGAGCCAAGACCAGCAAAAAGCCTGGATGTACAGAGATCCCATCTTCACCATGGTGGGCTCAGGACAGACATGTTTTTACAAAGTAAACTAAGAAAGGAAAGTTTATACTTATAAACAGAGGGTGCTCTGATGTCACCCTGACAACAGAAACCTTGACTCCAAAGAAAAATTATTAGTCAAGAAAAAATTAGTCAATATAGAATAGATTAATAAAACTGCATCTAAAAGTGGAAAGATACTGCTCTTCCATATTCAAAACTTCTTACATCTAATCAGAAATAAATATCCCAGCACTTCCTTCTTTGATTGAAATGTTTTCTTTCTTCTCTCTTTAATTTGCTGTGCTGGGGATTAAATCAGGGCAAGTGCTCCCCTGGGGAATTTTAGATCCCACAGGACACTGTGATCCATTCTCATCAAGTTCAGGAGACTAGAAAAATAAAACCTTTGGGTGATTCCATTCTTCTTTCTTTCTCTTTCCTTCTATCTCTTTATTTCTTTCTAGTGTGTGTGTGTGTGTTGTATACATGTATATGTACAGATACATGTGTATGTATGCCCCATGCATGCAGAGACCAGAGAAGAACATTGGGTATCTTCCTCTCTCACTCTTCTACCTTATTTCCTTGAGAAAATTGATACAGAAGTTGGAGCTCTGTGCCAATGCACCAATATGATATAGAAATTGGGGTTCTCTGCCAATTTACCAAAATGATACACCAACACACTGATATGATATGAGAAATTAGGATGTTTTTGGCAGTCAAGAGCCTCTCTCAGTAAAACTTCCCTGAGCCAGTGACCTCCAAGCTCTTGTCTGATGAAGTCAAAGAATTGAAATCCATAGACAAGAGGGTAAGATTTAAGAAGATTTTATTAAACTACATATAGAACTCAAAGCACTTATGAGAAGGAAAGTTTAATGGGGTACTAAGGGCCCAGGAAAGTCCTTGAACCCCAAACCCTAGGTTCATTTCTAATTTTAATTTAAAAATTGAATAAAAAGACTGATAAGGATAATTACTAAATCATTATATTTATTGAGGGAAGTACAGAGCCAAGGGAAGGCACCCACGTGGCTGGAGATCCCACATGGAGGGGCCTGGAAAAAAGCATGGAAAGAAAAGAGAAAAGAAAGTTCCAGGAGCTCCTGCCATGTGTGAAGCTGGAGGGAATAAGGACCCATGTAGAGAGTAAGGGCTCTCAGGGGCCCTCCTGGCTAGACCTTGTCCTAGACTGAGCCAGCCCAGGTCCAGCCAAGGGAAAAACTCACCCACAGCTGGAAGTTCCCAAATGGTCAGAGAGCCAACCTTCCCCTTACAAAGGTATTTATGACCTTACGGGTGGTCGGCTGACTTTTGGCTCATGTGAACCAGAGGGACAGCTGATTTGTCAGGGCTATGGGCTGTCTCAGAAACAGATTAGCTCTGGCACCAAGTTCTGGGGGCTGAACTTGACCAACCACAATGTTTATATCCTATGAAAGACCTCCCTCCCAGGAGGGGTCCTGATTGTGGAAAAACAGGTCTGGGGAAGCAGGCAAGTGATAAGAAGTCAGATCACTGATTTCTAGCAAGTGCAAACTTTCCTGTGCTTTTCACCTTCAGGGGTCCAGTCACCCTAACTGTTCCCCCTCTCAAAAGAGGAGAGTGCAGAGAGCTCTGGCCCATGAGAAGGCAGGAACAGAATAAAGTCTGTCTAGAGACCCAGAGTGGGTTCCGTTATAGGTTCTGGATGAGGGCTGAGTTAACCAGCCCTGGGCCAGATTTCTGTGTAGGAGAAGTTTAATTCTTTTAGGAATTTTAGTCCTCCAGGAAAGGGGAATGCCTTTCAAGGAAGGGACTTAGGTTGAGTTTATGGAAGAACACATCTAGGGAACTGCTTTATGCAGAGAGAGATAAGGAGAAGCTAGATCCTTCTCTGACATCTGGCAAAGTGGAGACTGAAAGGACAGGTTCAAGGAGAATAGAGGCTTTTACTTTTGGAGGACCCTGTTACCTCTAACCTACCTAAACTAGACTGACTAGGGAGTCCCAGTCATCTTCTGGTCACTACCTTCCTCAGTGCTGCCACATCTACCTTTTGACATGGAAGCTGAAGATGTGTACAGCCATGCCCACCTTCTAATGAGGGAGCTAAAGACGGATCTAACTCCGATCCTCATGCTTGCCTAGCAAGTGCTTTTCCCCACTGAGCAGCCCCCTCCAGCTCTGGTTCCACTCATCTTAAGGAAACCCCGAAGACGTGGCCACTTTCCTGCATTACCCCCATGGCTCTGTGGTACCCTGGGCTATGTGTAACCAGAGTCCTGGGTTGTGAGAAGTATTGTGAATGGTGATTTTCCAAGGCTGTGCTGAGTTCATATTGTGGGAGTATACACTGCAGTATGCCCCTCTTACACACGGGGTCTGAAACAAGGATGCTCCTGCACACGTCCCTGCCCTCTGAAGACTGTCCTCAATAATCACACATGAATGTTTATCAGTCACAGGCCTGCTGAGAAGGCCATGTTGCCCTTTCATTTCTCTCCGGCTTTGAAGGACTGAAAACGCTCTGTCCCCAAGCAGAGTAGCAGTTATTTTAAAAAGTAGGGCAGAGCTCTGCTGGAAAGACTGTTTCTGGGACAATGCCTTGAGGGGGTCTGTGAACGCGGCTACCAGCGGGGACAGCATCAGCAGACATAGCCCGAATGCAAAAGAAAGGGAGGGGTATTTTCTTCCCACCTGCTATCCTAAATTCACAGAAAGTGTTTCATGAATGAATGCTGAAACAGTCAACATTCAAACCACAAGATTCAGTACCCTCCTTCTCAAGGACCCTGGCCCAGCTCCAGGAAATGAGGCTGAATTAGTCACCAGGGTTATCAGAACAGAATGCCATGAACTAGAAGCTTAAATAATGAACATTTTTCTTCCCCTACTTCTGAAAAGTGAAAGTCCGGAGTCAAGGTCCCAGCAAGGTTGGGTCTTGGAGAGACCCCTCTTTCTGGCCTTCATAAGGCTGTCTTCTCTGTGCGTCATTGTATGATGGGGCAGGAGACAGCATGTGGCTGGCATGACTCAGTGGGTGACAGTGTTGTTTAATCAGCAGAGGAATGGAATAGAAAAGAATTAGGTGGTGAATCTGAGGGGCAGGAAGAGCCCTGCTGTTACAATGTTTAGAAGGACAAAAACGTGGCCGTGGAGCTCCACAGGGTCTGGGTATGAGATGTCTTCTGCTTCCTCCTCCCCAACCCCGTGTGCAGGACTGACTGTGAGCCAGAGATGGCCAGCATTCCTCACAGGCATTGTCATGCTGAGCCCCACAACCCCAGGGGATGGCTTCATTTCCCATATGTCCATCCCCAAGGCGATGCTTGCCACCTTCTGTGAGCCAAGCACTGCTGTAGCATGCAAGACAGCAGCATGAGGCAGATCCAGGAGCTCAGGGCTATGCAGAAAGTAACTGAAGAGTAGTAAGTTTCTGTAGAATTGTCCCATAAGGCCCCTGTGAAACAGTGATGTGCAAAATGAGACCTACGGAAGGGAGGAGCAAGCCACTGAGGACACCCTAGGAAGAGCACTCCACATGTCCTTTGCATTCAAGGGAAAGGCCTTGCAGGAAGGGGGTGCTCCAGAGCCCAAGAGCAGAAAAACAACAGTAGGCACAGAGGCAGGAGGTGGTGGGCAGGTGGGCAGGGCAGGAAGCAGGGTCTTTCAGGATGGCCTTCTTGCCGGGGTTGTACAAAGTGTGTAAATCTTACCCTGGGAAAGCCACCTTCTTGATCATGGTATTTCCCCTGCCAGGAAAGTATGTGACAGAAGCGTAAGTAACCTAAATACATGAGTGTGGAGAAGGAATGCCAGGCTAGTCTAGTCTAGCCAAAGCATGGTAATTGCTGGGACTTGGATGGTAGTTCCGAAGAAGGATGGGGGCAACTGAAAATTTGGATAATCACAAAAGTCCTGGGAACCCTTTAATCCTCTAATCTCTAAACCAAACCCTGACTATAACCATAAACCAGATACCAAGGAATGGCTACGTATTCTTTCCACCAGATCCATTTTGGCTATGCGAGGGAGGTTGGCAGAAGAAGTGTTCGTGTATGTGCAGATGAAGTATTACAATATGTGCTCAGAAGCAATCATGACAGTGAACAGAGAGGCTGACAGGCATCGTGGATGAGCAGTGGTCTCAGAGGCAAGGACAACTGTATAGCCCCCAGCCAAGCAGTTCACTATCTGTGGAATAAAAGAACATATCACTATGGAACAGAATGAAGCTATGTTGGGAAAATTATGAGGAGCTAGAGAGGTGGCTCAGAAGTTAAGGCACTTGCCTATAAAACTTAACGACCAGGGTTTGATTCTCCAGTACCCATGTAAAGCCAGATGTACAACATAGTGCATGCATCTGGGGTTTGCAGCAGCTAGATGTCCTGGCACACACCCATTCTCATTCTCTCTCTCTCTCACACACATACACTCTCTTTCTTCTCTCTTTCTCTCCCCTTGCAAATAAGTAAATAAATAATATATTTTTAAAAAAATTATAAGAAGGAAAGTGCAGGAGAAACAGGAGAGGAAGCAAGAAAGGCCATTCTCAATACAAGAATAAATGTCAGCTGGATGTGGTGGTGCATGCCTTTAATCCCAGCACTAGGGAGGCAGACGTAGGAGGACCACTGTGAGTTAGAGGGCATCCTAAGACTACATAGTGAATTCCAGGTCAGCCTGGACTAGAGTGGATAATTATCTATGGCACCGAGATTAGAGAACAAAGACAGTAGGTCCACCTTGGATCCATTCTCACACCAGCAGGGGTGGAGTGGTCCCGCCTTCCCTGGTACTCTTGGCTCCCTGCCATAGGGTCCTTCAAACTCCTCTTTCTACCCCTCAACACACACTTTCCAACAGAACATAAAAGAAAAGCCAGTTATCGGAGAAAAGTCCTTATTCTCAAGCTGATAACGCAGAGATCAAAAGTAGCAGCAGGAACTAATAAGACTGTCAGAGCCACCTAACAGGAAGAGATACGGAGTGAGTAGGAAAAGGAAGTGTCTGTGACCTGTGACCTTTGGCCTGTGACCTGGCCTCTGCCTTAATGTTTTGTTTGTTTTTATTTGTTTCTGACTGTTTATTTTGAAACAGGGTCTCCTATAGCCCAGGCTGGCTTTAAACTCACTATGTAGCCAAGGATGACCTTGAACTGATCCTCCTGCCTCCGCCTCCCAGGTCTGGTATTGACCTCTGCCACCACATCTGGCATGGCCTCTGCCTTTAGAGGGAGACAAGACTATGTCTTGGGCTGGAGAGATGGCTTAGTAGTTAAGGCAGTTTCCTGCAAAGTCTAAGGACCCAGGTTCAATTCCCCAGTACCTGTGTAAGCCAGAGCCACAAGGTGGACACAGGCATCTGGAGTTCCTTTGCAGTGGCTAGAGGGCCTGGAATGCTCATTCATTCTCACTCTCTGTCAAATAAATAAAAAATTTTTAATTTTTTAAAAAATTTATTTATTTGAGAGTGACAGACAGAGAGAAAGAGGTAGATAGAGAGAGAGAATGGGTGCGCCAGGGCCTCCAGCCACTGCAAATGAACTTCAGACTTGTGCGCCCCCTTGTGCATCTGGCTAACGTGGGCCCTGGGGAATCGAGCCTTGAACCGGGGTCCTTAGGCTTCACAGGCAAGCACTTAGCCATTAAGCCATCTCTCCAGCCCAAAATATATTTTTTTTAAAAAAGACTCAGGTCTCTTTGATGATATGTGGGGACCCTGCTCATCAAGTGTTGCGGCTCAGCCTCCTCATGCAATGCAATGCACACAGGTGAGGGAAATTGCAGGGCTCTGCCTGGGACCCTTGACTGCTGAGTACTGGCTCATCTGCAGTCAGCAGCCTGCAGTAGCAATCACCTAGCAACTGTTGTAGGAAGCCTGGTTGTCAGCAACAGATGAAAGAGACTGAAGCAAGAATAACTGCTGGACATGCAATCAGGCCCCTCGCAGTGTCTGTTCCATCCACCCTTACCATCTGCTCATGGGACAAGGGGACCACGAAAGGCCTTCCCAACACTGAGCTAACATGGCTTTCCATCCACCTTCACCTTCCAGAAAGATGGTGAGGACACCTTTAAGGGGCCACAGGAAGGGGTTTCCTTGCTGGCAGTCAGGCAGTGATGGACACATGGGTTCCAGCATGGCCCAGACCTTCCCTTTCTTCCACTCCATGTCTTCACCACAGCGACATTATCAGCCCAGGGCACCACACCTAGAAAGCTCTGCTTTGGGGAATGATCAAAAAGTCTCTGTGCTGCTATAATTTGGATGATGGACCTTAGACAGAAACCTCTGAAAATGCTTGTCAGAATGAACCCTTCCTCCTTTAAGCTGTACCATCTCAGGTAATTGTGATGGACCCTGTGACACTGCCTCCTAGGTCTTTTTGGTCTAAAGGGTCCCTGCACTTCCTGTTGTGCTCCAACATGCCCTGGTCTCCTGAGCTCTGTGTGCTCATGTCTGTGGGCCAGCTGCGACTTCAAGCCAAGCACTACAGACAGAGGTGACATAGTGCCCAGACTTCTTTTCTACAGAGCCTGGCACAATGTTTTTAAACCTTCAGCCAGACCCTTCCAAACTTACTCTTCCCCAGCTTCTCCTACAATTATGCAAGGCCAAGCTCTCTATCTCTCTGTCCTCTTGTCTCTGTCCCTTTCTTTTTCTGTTTTTGTCTCTCTCTCTCTTTCTCTATATCTGTCTTTTTCTCTGTCTCTATCCTCTTTGTCTCTCACTCTTTCTCTGTCCTCTGTCTCATTCTGCCTTTCCCTTTCTCCATCTGTTTCTCTCCCCCTCTGTCTCTGTTTCTTTGCCCCCACTGTCTCTCCCTGTGTCTTCGTTTCTCTCTCTCTCTCTCTCTCTCTCTCTCTCTCTATCTCTCTCCCTCTGCATTTCTCTCTCTGTCTCTGCCTCTATTTGTTTCAAATTAGGGTCTCACTCTGGCCCAGGCTGACCTGGAATTCACTATGTAGTCTTAGGTTGGCCTCGAACTCATGGTGATCCTCCTACCTCTGCCTCCTGAGTGCTGGGATTAAAGGACTGTGCCACCATGCCCAGCTTCTGTGTTTATTTCTTTCTCTGTTTTTCTCAGTGTCTTTACACCCTCTCCCCCCCCTCTCTCTCTCATATATATATATATATGTATGTATATGTATGTATATGTACATAACTTCTTGCAGTCTCTTACTTCCTTATTCCATACCTCTCTGAGGGATAGTTGTTTTCTGTTTTCATGATCAGAAAGTCAACTAACAAAGACTACATATTAGTAAAGCTCTCCATCCCTTCTCGACAGTGCCCACATTGTGTGGAACAAGAAATGAGTGTCACACTCATATTTACAAGAGCTGCAGAAATGCCAGTTTCCCTCCATTGGAAATTGGGTGACTTCAACCACAGAGGGTCTGCCCACATGCCCACAGAGAGAAGGGCCAGGGAGAGGGAGTGAGTCAGCCCAAGCTTCCATGTCTCCTGCCCACCTCCTCCCACTGCTCTCTCGGGGCCTCCTCTCTGCTCATCCATGCCACCTGAAACCAGACAAGGGCTCTCATCCTCAGGTGGGCAGGAAACTCAAAACAGCCTGAAGCGAGCGCTGGCCTGGGTGCTGATGAGACAATCTGATCTTTCTAACTGTCAAACAGCAATTTCTCTTTTCCTCTTGCTCTTCTATTCCCCCTTTAGTTGGAAGGCTGAAGACGTTTCCTAGGAAATAAAGCCAGTAGGTCAGGGAGGGTGAGCAGTGGAGTCTTGGGTGTTGGTGAGGTAAGCCTGAGTGAGTAGTGATGTGAGCCTCAGGCCCTGTCTGTTGCCAAGAACAACTTCTCTGACTGTAACTGGTCATTCATGAGTCTTTGAAGCTTGGGCAGAACTATGTGCCCTAAGTAGGAAATGTCACCACAAACCATTTAAGAGACTGGGAGCAGCATGGAATAACCCCAGAAGTGAAACCCCACTCTGATTCTGCTTCTTACACTTAAAACAAGTGAGGACACCATGAAGGGATGGTGTGCATGTGTGTGAGTGCGTGTTCACATGTATGCAGGCACATGCATGTGTATGGGTGCACGTGCACATGTGACAGCATGTGGAGGCCAGAGCCCGACATTGGTGCTCTTCCTCGATGGCTCTCTCTATTTTATTTACTGAGACAGGATCTGCCACTTGAACCAAGAGCTCCCCAATCAGGCTAGTCTGGCCTGCCCAAGGGATCCCCTGTGCCTGCCTCTTGGGACTGTAGGCCACTTATGCTCACCCATCATTTATATGTGCTCTAGGTTCCGGAACTGTGGTCCTCATGCAGCAAACACTTTATTCACTAAGCAATCTCTCCAGTTCTACATTTTCAAAACACTACAAAAGTGCTATATTATGAAAATTGTAGATGAAGAACAGGCTATATATGCATAAGATATTGAATCTCAGTCATTAGTATTGAGTAGTAGGGTTTAAAATTTTTGTATTTTCTTTTCTGAATTTTTCAAATGTTCTCCATTAGTTGATCCTATAATTAAAAAATTAATAATTAATTTTATCAAAGAGAAAAGGAGATGTTTAATATAAGGAAGTTTTTACCTTGTGTGTGGCCTTAGTGAAATGGTCTATAGTAAAATGTTTAATTAATGAAAAAGCACACTTTAACTTGTCTAAGGTCACACTAATAGTCCTTCCTCCTACACTTGCCTTCCAATCCCATGAGGAGAGATATCCCCTCTCCCCACAACCCCAAGACAATGGGGTGCCATTCTGAGAGCTGAGAGCTGAGCACCGGGAGCTAACACTCTCTCAAACCCGCCCCTGTCCCCTTCAGCACAGGCACCATTCCAGCCGCTATGGTTTGCATCTGGAATGCCCCTCAAAGGCCTGTGTATTAACATTAAAGGCAGGGCTACCAGACAATGGGGCTCATTAGGAGACTGTGGAGCCTCTAAGAAGTGGGGGCCATGGGGGAGGACATCAGGTTATTGTGGGCATGCTCTCAAAGGGGATTGTGAGACCCCAGCCCCTTCCTTTCCTTTAAGCCAAGCTATGAACAAGTTATGAGACATTTAGTCTTACCATACATTGCTGCCCTTATGTGATACCTTGTCCCAGGACCCAAACACACGGGAACCAAACAATCATGGATGAAACCTCCAAAACAGGAGATGAAAGTGATCTCTCGCTTCTCTTCTCTTCTCTTCTCTTCTCTTCCCTTCCCTTCCCTTCCTTTTCCTCTCTCTCTCTCTCTCTCTCTCTCTCTCTCTCTCATTCTCTCTCTCTCTCTGTGTGTGTGTGTGTGTGTGTGTGTGTGTGTGTGTGTGTCTTGAAATAGGGTCTCACTCTGTAGCTCAGGTTGCTCTGGAACTCACTAAATAGTTCACAGTGGCCTTGAACTCATGGCAGTAGTATATGTGTGGTGTGTGTGTTTGCTTGTTCATGTGTGTGTAAAGAGTGTCTCCTCAATCAATCCACCTCATTTTCTGAGATGAGGTAACTCACTGAACCTGAAGCTCATCAACTCAACAAGACTAGCTAGCCGTGAGCCCAGTGATCTCTGTCTCTACCTCCCCAGGCCTGACATTACATGTGTACTCCACCACACCCCCAGCATTTACACAGATGCTAGAGATCCAAACTCAGGTCCTCATGGCTGGTAGAGCAAGTGCTTTACCCACTGACCATCTCCTCAGCCTCATCAGTTGATTTTTGCAGACATTTGTTACAGTGACAGAAAGATGAGTAGCTCATCACCCAACTCTGTGTCATCCACTCTGCTCTGGATGGCTTCAGGGTCTGAGGTATGGCTTCTCCTCCATCCTCTGGTCAGCATCATCCCAAAGCCATCCCACATTTTTCAGGGAAGCTGTCCAGCGCCAGTCCCCCTCAACCTGCAGGCCTCGGAAATGTGTCAGGTAAAACAGGATTGAAAGCCTGGCTTTCTTCCCACAACCTGCTGCTTCCCTGGCCCTCCCCATCTGGGGGAAAGACATCATTCAATAAACTCAACTCTAGGCCCTACAGAAAACCTTCTATTCACTGCCAAAGTAGATCCTGAATCCATTCATGTCGCATCCACGTTGCCTGCAGAAGAGCCTCAAGCAAGCTTAGCTGTTTCTCCTGCAATAATGACCAGTGACCGTGCTCTCATGTCTCCCTCTGTGCTGAGCTCAACAAGCCTGGCTAACGCAGCAGGTTGTCATGGTCCCCTTCTCTCGCAGCTCGTGTTGCTGCCTAGTTGCTGGGTTTCTCTTCTTACTCCTTCATTCAACTGCCACCGTCACTCTGAGCCCTTTCTCTGCTCAGACAGACCAAGGTAGATTTCAGCTCAGGGACTTGGTGCTCACTGTTCCCTCCGCCAGGGATAAAAATCCTCTGGCCTTGTCACTTGTCATCTCCAGAATGCCAATTTCAGAGCATATATAGTTGTACAAAGGGGTCCAGTTCCCCACCTACATAGCTGATAATCCTCCAGCCCCATCCACTTCCCCACCAGACACACTGTCCATGTTTCCTTCTTTCTTTTCTTTCATCATTTTTTTTGTTTGTGCCAATGCACACACATGTATGTGTGATGTGGTATGTATATATATTTCTTGCAGTGGGCCTCACTCATCTATGGTGGCTGGTGCAGATGATTGGGTGCCCCACCCACTCCATCACTCTTCCACTTGGTTTTGTGTGTGTGTGTGTGTGTGTGTGAGAGAAGGGGGGGGAATGTGGTGTGTGTATACATTTGCTTGCAGTGGGGGCCACTCACCTACAGTGGCTATAGCAGATCATCTGGCATCCCACTCCATCACTCTTTCACTTGGTCTTGTTTTAAGTTATTTTATTTTTATTTATTTATTACTCATTTATTTATTTATTTGAGAGATAGAGAGTGCTCCAGGGCCACCAGCCACTGCAAATGAACTCCAGACACATGCACCACCTTGTGCATCTGGTTTATGTGTGTCCTGGGGATAGAACTTTGGTTCTTTGGCTTTGCAGGCAAGTTCCTTAACCATTAAGCCATCTCTCCAGCCCCACTTGGTCTTGTTTTAAGCTGGAGTCTCCTTACTGATTCCAGAGCTTGCCGGGCTCAGATGATTCTCAGGTCTCTGTTCCCCTGCAGTACTGGGGTTATAGGCACACATGGTCTCAAATAGCTATGTATGTGGGATCTTGAGATTCAAACTCCAGTGGTATCAGGCCCCTTCACTTAATTGCTGAGCCATCTTTCCAGCTCATATCTATCATTTTCCTTAAAGGTCTTTGATAAAATCCAGGCATAGTGGTTCTCACCTTTAATCCCAGCACTATAAAGGTGAGGTAGGAGGATGTTCTGGGCTATAGAATGAGTTCCAGGTCAAACTGGGCTAGGGTGACCCTGACTATATCAGTTACTTTCTCACTGCTAGGCCAAAATGCCTGATCAGCAGCTGATGGAAGGAAAGGGTTTATTATGGCTTACAGTTTCAAGAAGTATCCATCATGGCAAGGACTGTATGGCAGGAGAGATAGCTGTCATTATATCTTCACCTCAGCAGAAAGGAAGTAGAAAAGGCAAGCACAAAAGTACCAGTCCTGGCTGTACTAGATCACCCCAAGGTCCACCCCCATCAACACACCTCCTCCCACAAGGTTCTACCTCCTAAAGGCTCCACAAACTTCCCAAATAGCACTATCATCTGAGGATTAAGTATTCAGACATATGGGCTGTGGAGAAGTCTCAGAAGTTATAGATGCTTTCTTTCAGAGCCTGACTGCCTGAGTTCAATTCCCCAGTACACACATAAATCCAGATGCACAAAGTATAGCATGCATCTGGAGTTCATTTGCAGCCTCCCTGGTGCCCTCATATTCATTCATATTCCTTCTCTCTGTCATAAATAAAAGATATGTTTTTAAGAAGTATTCAAGGTCTGGAGAGATGACTTAGTGGTTAAGGCACTTGTCTGCAAGGCCAAAGGACCAAAGTTCAATTCCCCAGGACCCGCATAGGCCAGAAGTACAAGGTGACACATGCATCTGGGGTTCATTTTCAATGGCTAGAGGCCCTGGTGTGCCCAATCTCTCTCTCTCTCTCTCTGCCTCTCTCTCTTTCTCTCTCTCAAGTAAATAAATAAATAAATTTGAAATGTATTCAAACATCTGAATCTACTGGGGACATTTTACATTCAAAACACCACACTGCCTCAAAAGGAGTTGGGGGGGGGGCTTTGATGCTGCTTCCAGTTTTCCCTCACTGGAAAGGAATCACTGTCATTGATTATTATTATTTTTTTTTTGCTGACTTTTTTCCAGAGCATAACAAAATGCCTTTCCTTATTAAATTTTGGTTGAACAAATAAACAAATGAATAAATTTCCCTGGCACAAGATAAAATGTCTTAGCTCAAAGTTAGGTCAGCTATCTAGATAAACTGAATACTAACCAGGCTGACTAGAGACCAAATCACTTCACTGCAGAAAGCTTTATGCAGATACTACAGCCTCATGGGGCCACTAGTGAAGGTGAGCTGAGGCTTCCTGGGAGCACCAGGCAGGGAGTCCCCAAGGTCAAAGCTCCAGGGACCCCATAGCTGCTCTCAGGTACCTGTGGCATATGTTGAAGAAAAGCGGATGGCTGCCCCATGGTCAATGAGAGTGAAGAGTAAATGTGTCATGAGCTGCCAGCAGGCTTCTTTCTGTCCTGATTCTGAAGATACTTTGTCTTTCCCAGAAGGAAACTTGTGAAGTTTTGGAGTGTTGAGGAATAGTACAGGCAGGTGGGAATTAGAATGTATTACAGTTTCTTTTCTATTTCAACTTTCTTCATACTCCAACCTTCAAAATGTTTATTCTGATGTTAGCATTGTACACTACCAGACAGCTGTAAGCATTGCTTCACCCATAATAGACAAGAGGTGTATGACTCAGGAACCCTTCGTCCATGTCCTGCACCCTCTCCAAGAGCAGCCAAGCAAGGTATTACTGAAAGCAATGACCACTGTCGGCTACAGCATCTCGAAGTGATATGGCCATGAGGAGCAGAGCCCATGACTTCATCATCCCTTGGCTTCTTTGTGTATATGTGTGTGGTGTGTATACATGTTCATATGTGTTTAGTCACATGAGTAGGTGCATGTGTATGTGCACACGTGAAGGTCATAGGTTGATATTGCATGTCTTTCTCATGTTCTACTCACAGATTTACATAGTTTACCCAACCAGCTTGCTTTAGGGGTCTACCTGCCTTTTCCTTCCAAGTTCTGGGATTATAGGTGCACAGAACTATGCTCAGTATTTATGCAGGTGCTGGGGATCCAAACTCTGTCCCTCATACTTGCATGGCAAGCACTTTACCAACTGAGACATTCTCTCAGCTCCTTGGCTCTGATTTAAGATGAAGTTTGAAGCCCGAGTGTTTGGACAGACAGGGAAATATACAAGAGTAAAAGTTGTAAGAACACATTGAGATTTAGAAGTGGCAGTGGCTTGCTGTGTGAGGACAGACCACCAAGTAGAGAACCAGTCACAAGGTTCAAGGAATTGTCTGGGTGGCAGACTTTCCTTGCTGTCTACATTGAATAATATATTGCTAGTTTCATGCTGTGACTCATACAGTCATAGCTCCAGGTGCACAGCATACAGTGGAAGCAACACTGAGGCATAGCAGAGTGACATAGGAAAAGGGATTTTTATGACTAATGAGGTTGACCAGATGTCCCATAGGGAGTACTTTTGCTGTTTTCTATTTCATGTACCCTGGATTGATGGATTTTACTGAAAATTTAGTAATACATCATATTATACATTTTGATTAATGACAGTATTCATATTATAATGAGCTAAAACTTTTCCATTGCCTGGTTATGTCATAGTCATCACCTATCATTCCAGCTCCAATCAGAGTTCATGCATTTGTGATGATGCTGAGTAAACATACCTCCTCTGCTACCAACTGTGTAAAAACATAGCACATGATATTATATAATAATAATTAACAACTATGTAACTGGTTTATTTATTTATTATCCCATACTTTTATTCCTTATATTAAAGTCTATTACTTTTGGCTATTAAGTGACTAGCAGGTGGGTAGCCTATGCAATGTGGTTATGTTGGACAGAGGGATGATTTCCATCCTGGTCAGAATGGAATAAGACAATCCAAGATTTTTACTTCACTCTACTCAGAATAAAATGCAATTTAAAACATGAATTTTGGGCTGGAGAGATGGCTCAACAGTGCAAACATTTTCCAGAAAAGCCTAATGACCCAGATATGATTCCCTGGTATCCACGTAAACCCAAATGTACAAAGTAGAGCACCCATCTGGAGTTCATTTGCAGTGGCTAGAGGCCCTGGCATACACCCATCTCATTCTCTGTCTCTCATGAAAGCACTCTTTTGCTATCTCCTAGCAAATAAATAAATGAATCAAATATTTCTAAAAAAAAAAACTTATGAAATCTTTTTTCCAAAATTGTCCATATGATAGTTTAAGCTTTCATTTGACTTAGCAACTGAAAGCACAAACAAGGAAGAACTGCCATAAGCATAAAACAAGAGGTAGAACAAGACGCATAGAGCATGTATTCTATGTGAAATGCGAATACACAAGACCACACTACAAGGTTACATACATGTTCAAGGCATATTAAAATTGTGTTCCTCTTAATGATGTGGCTGAAACGAGAGAAGGAAACTGAAAATCAACAGAGTACAAAAAAAAAAAACAATAAATAGCTATTAAACAGGTTCATGAGAAGGACGAGAGTCATAAGGTCTAAGTAAAGAGAAATTGACCCACAACTATTATGCAGAGATGAGTGGAAGAAACAGGCATAGACACCTCCTAAGACACAGTCTCTGGGGGAACCTGGGCAGGAAAATGGTGCTTTCATTGAAACCTTTTTCTTCTTCTTTTTTTTTTTTAAAAGCATGAGCATGTACAACCTTCATAGAAACAGGAAAATAAGCAAGGGACAATGAGTCTTCCTTTTTCATTGTTGCATGTGTATATGTAATATATGTGTGCACATGCATGTGCACATGCATGTATATACCTGAGGAGACCAGAGGACAATCTTGACTATTATCCTTGGGAACATCATCATTTTTTGAAACAATCTCTTGTTGGCCTATATCAAACCAATTAGGCTAGACTGTCTGACCAGGAAGCCTTGGGGGATCCACCTGTGTTTATCTTCCGACCACTGCAATTAAAGTCAGGTGTTGCTATGCCCAGCATGCTAGCAAGGCAGGTACTTTACCCACTGAGCTATCTCCCCAGCCTCTGCAATGGCTCTTCAGTAAATGCAGATAGACAAGCAAAAGAGCAGAAGTTACTTCTGCCATGGACTGCTTAAGACCTGCTTTCTAGGGCTACAAAAGGTGAGACCTCACCCACTTGTTTTTCCTGCACACTCTACCCAGTTGGGTTGTTCTGGTTTGGTGTGCAACAAGCTTTCCTCCTCAGAGTTTCTTTCTGGTGGAAAAAGGCAACCATGGCCGTATCATGACTATCTGCTCACTAGCACCCCTCTTGGACTCAGAGGACATGCTCCTACCAGGAGAGGGGAGGGCCTAGGTGGCTCAAATGGGGCTTACAGTACAAATAGTCTTGCATGCCCCACACAGACCAACAGAACTTGTTTTAGGAAGCAGGTCTTTTTTTTTCTGTCTCTTTTCCTTTACTTTCATAGCTGTGATAGGGTGATGGGAGTGGTAGAGACTAGTCCAGCATAGAGGCAAGGCCCATGGGGCCACTGTCCACCCGAGACATGAGTGTTGCCAATGCTGCTGGTGACAGGATGTTTCCTGGGGAGAAGGTGCCTATTGTTTGTACACAAAACATGCCCATGTACCCAGGGAAGCCCGTCTGTAAAAAGTCACTTCTACAAAGCCCTGCAAGGAAAGGCTGACAAGACACATTTTGCCTCTGTGTCTTCTCACCCAGCTTCTAGACAGGCAAGTGAGGTATGTCAAACATCATGAGTGGCCAGGTCAAAGGGAAGCCTGGCATGCATGTGCCTCCATAGCTCCTCAGGTCTCAGGGAAGCCTGATATGCATGTGCCACCAAATCTACTCGGGCCTTCAGCTCCCCAGCTTGCCTAGGCCACAAAGTCACCCAAAGCCTTGGTTGCTCACTGTCTCCCAAGATTTACTTTTACATATGAGCCCAGGGACCACAGTCAGTCCTGTACAGTGAGTCCTGTGAATGCCTCTCCAATGATTATCTGGGTCCCCAAATCCCCACCACCCCCCTGAATCAATTGATTAAACAGACCATGGCCTCAATTACATATCCTAAGAAACTAGAGCTAGGTAGGCCCCTAGAAGCTCCTTTGCAGTTCTCTAGCCCTGAGGCCCCCCTTCCTGTTCCTGGTAGAAGGCATCCGGCCTGGGCCACCTCATCTAAGCAGACCCCAGGAGCCATGGGGTACCCAAACATGCCCCATGATGAACAAAACCAAATGGATGTGTTCCTGACCCAAATTATCATTTTCACTTCAAACACAAACATCCAGGGGTGAGGAGATGGCTCAGTCACTAAAGCACTCGCTGCCCAAGCATGAGGACCTGAGTTCAGATCCCCAAGCCCACGTCAAAGCTGGGCATGGCAGCATATGTCTGTAATCTCAGCAGGAGGTGGAGATAGGAGGATCCCCAGGGAAAATTGGCTAGCTATTCCAGCAGAATCACTGAGGTCTGGGCTTAGGGACAGACTGACTCAAAGAATAAGAGAGGAGCTCTTATTCTGGCCTCCACATGCACAAGCACACATGTGCAGCACACACCCCTAAGTACATCTCACACATGTACAAACATGTATGCACATGTGCTCACACACAGACACACATGCACACATCTGCACACACCCAAAAAAGCCAACCAAATTCTAAACTGGGAAAGTTTATATTTCAGTTCCCATTGAGATTTGCTTTTGTTTTATGAGAAAGACAGAGAGCAAGTGAGAAAGAGAGAGAATTGGTGCACCAGGGCCTCTAGCCACTGCACTCAAAAGTCCAGACGCATGTGCCACCTTGTGTGCATGCATCACCTTGTGAGCCTGACTTATGTCGGTTCTAGGCAGCTAAGCCTGGGTCCTAAGGCTTCGCAGGCAAGCACCGTAATAGCTAAGCCATCTCTCCAGTGCTCAATGAGATTTTTTGTTTTGTTCTTTTTTTTTTTTTTTTTTCTTTTTTTTGAGGTAAGGTCTCACTCTAGCTCAGGCTGACCTGGATTTCACTATGTCGTCTCAGGGTGGCCTCGAACTCATGATGGTTCTCCTATCTCTGCCTCCCAAGTGCTGGGATTAAAGGTGTGTGCCACCACACACAACCCTCAATGAGATTTTTAAATAAAGCTGAATTGCACGTTCAAATTTGTAACAATCCAAGTAACCTCTTTCATTCCCACAGCCAAAGCACCCCACTGTGTAGATCATCCCCTGGGACAGGACTCTCCCAGAAATATGGAGGCCACTCTTCACCATGCTGAAGGCCTGGGCCCATTGGGACCCTTTTCTGAGCTGTTAGGCTACAGGCTCCTGTTTGAATGGAGAGCCGTGTGTCTAAGGGAGGTATGGGTGGGAACAGCACGCAGAAGTGTGGAGGAGCCTGTACACATCCTCTGCTGAGGGCACAGAGACAGCCTCGAGGATGGCCGAGCTGCCCTTCCAAGTCCTACAGTTAAGTGACAGACTTGGAAGGCTGAAAAACAGTGGTGCCACGTGTGCCCTAAGCCCTCTTGCACCCTGGTTAGTCATGGTTCACACCATGCTGCCTGCCCTCCAGGCACCTGGCACAACACTGACCTTGCAACTGGGCCAGAGCAGCTGCAGGGACAGCAGTGGGATAGGCCACACCACAGCTGACAAGGACCTTGATCTCCAGGGGATAGTAGCTAACATGGCTAGACTCACTGACCGCAGAGATAGATGCCTGGAGAGGCATCTCCTTTCTCACCTCAGGCGTCAACCCCACTAGGAGCTGACAAGCTGACAGGGCTGCCTTCCATGGGAGGGCCTTGAAGGGAAGGAAGACAAGGTGTCTTCAGTCCTGTCAACTCCAGTCTTAGTTGAGAAGAGCAGCCTCAGGAGAAAGGCCTCCTCTTTCCATGCTGAGCACCTGGAGTTGGATTCCCAGGGCAGCGGTGGGGTGCCTAGCACTCACCTGGTACAACTGAGGCAACATGCCACCCTCTGGCTTTGACAGCAGACACAGTCCAACACAGTTCCACTGGCTGGAAGTCCAAGGTCAAGGTGTCAATGGAGAACAAGAAGGGCTGGGGAAGGTGCGCTAAGATCAGCCTCAGGGTGCAGACTTTCTGCAATGACATTGGGAAACAATAAACCTGATAGAACTTGAACCAAGGACATGTATTCCCATCCTGTGCACTACAACAGGAAGCAGCAAACTACTGCCAGGGCCAAATCACAGGGGCCAGATGGGCCACTTGCTCTGTGGGGGTTGCGCTGGACCACAGCCATGCTCCTTTGTGGATGCGTCATCTGTGGCTGCTTGGGTGCACTTGAGTGGCTACAATAGAGACCACCTGGTTACAAATCCTACAAATCATTGTGAAGAACATGTGCCCACAGGTCAGCTCCCTGTGGACAGAGCTCAGAGTAAGCTCTATCCCCAGCACCTGCACTCTGCCCCTCATCCATCAGGGCCTCAGAGTTGAGGCTATCTTATTCCAGTATACTCATGGGAACCAGTGCAGACTAAGCAGATGTGACAAGGGAGAAGGGGTGAGGGAGGCAAAGAACCCTAAAGAACAAGATGAAGGGAAGAAGGCAGATTTTATAAGTGCTTTAGGATTTATTTCCCCAAAATTCTAGCTGGATGAAATGGAGAGAAATCGTTGAATTTGGTTTCCCAGGTGTATGTGCACACACACACTCCCAGACGTCTGTAGATCTGCATAGGCAAACTAATCTTTATGGTTTGTTGTTGTTTTATTATTTTTTTTCCAAGGGAAGGTCTCATTCTAGCCCAGGCTAACTGGAATTCACTCTGTAGTTGCAGACTGGCCTCGAACTCGCAGCGATCCTCCTACCTCTGCCTCCCAAGTGTTGGCATTGAAGGTGTTCACCACCATGCCCAGCCAAACTGAACTTTCTGAAGTTTACATAATATAGTCAATTCCTTTCCTAAAGTACTGTCAACTCTGGAATTCAGCTCAGACAACTGACCGCTGCACACATCTGAGAGAGAGACAGGCCTGAGAATTCTTTTCTACCTTAGCCGCTCAGTGATCCACCATCAGCTTATTCTTACTCAGCTTTGGGCCCCATGACAAGCGGGAACAAAGGACTGGCTCTGCCAGGAGAGTGTCGGGACACCTCGAGTACATTCCTCAGATGTTTCTGTTTATACTTCACCTCCTTCCAGGTAGACGACTTCATCTTCCATGACAGAGCCCTGAGCACACCAGCTAAGTTTAGCAGTGTTCTCTGTGAATGTGCAGGGCTTCTATTATTAAGCTGATGAGAGATAAATATTTCCACTGTGACACAGCTGCTCCTGGCATTCAGGAACTCCAGTCCCGGAATCCTTTCCAAATAGGGAAGCTCGCAACACTTAAAAAATGAACTGAGGGGATCCCAAAGAATTTGTGGATTTGAAAGTATTCAACTCATGCCTGAAATACCTTTCGCATGAGGTACTGAGAAGGAACTGTGAACTCGGAAACATGAAGATCCCATGGCCTCAGATAGTACAAAGGGGCCGCTGCCCCCACGTCCCCCAGCCCTGTCGTGGCTGGCCGGCCAGGCTCAGCTGCAAACTGCAGCCACAGCTCTGACCACGTGGGCGTTCATACATTTTCATTTTGAGCTGAGGAAAGTGCTATACTACCCCCTCCAACATCCCAGCTCTTGGCGGAAGACAGGGTGTATTTCTGTGCCAGGAAGCCTGTGTAAAAATGTCAACAATAACAATCATCCTGGAAATTCAGGGGGGGATGGAAGCAGTCTAGTGGGAATTGCTGAGTGTTCGCTCTGCTCCAGCACTGGGTTCAGATCACCTTACTTGATCTCTGTCCTCTGTGGTGGCAGGACCACTGTCAATTTCATGTTTCACTCGTTCCTTCAGTAAGAGCAAACGTTATTGTCTGCTGCTTCCCAAGCCAGCATGTGGCATGCAAGCAATATCTCCCTCCAGTAAAAGTCGGAATGTGTGTGTGTGTGTGTGTGTGTGTGTGTGATGTGTGGTACGTATGTGTGCATGCAGAATATGTACATATGTGTACCCTGTGTGCACATGCAAAGGCCAGAGGAGGACATTAGGTACCAGCCCCCAGCACCCTTCGACCTTATTTCCTGGAGACAGAGTTTCTCACTGGCCCTGGAGCGGCCATTGTTTTCAGCCAGTGAGCCTCCCGTCTCCACCTCACCCCACTCAGTGCTGGGGGTATAGGTGTGCACAAATATGCCTGGCTTTTTACATGGGTGCTGACCATCAAACTCAGGTTCTCATGCTTATACAACAAGATCTCTTACCTGCTAAGGCAGCTCCCCCAAAACTTGGAAGTAATAATCCTATTTTTTTTTTTTTTTTTGCTTTTTCAAGGTAAGGTTTCCCTCTAGCCCAGGCTGAGCTGGAATGGCCTCGAACTCACTGCAATCTTCCTACCTCTGCCTCCGCCTCCTCAGTGCTGGGATTAAAGATGTGCGCCACCACACCCAGCTTGGAACTAATAATCTAATAATGGAGAACTATCAGAGTCAAGGTCACAATAGCTATCGTGTCCTGTTCGGTAATGCTAAATGCTTCAGAGAGAAACAGAGCGAGGCTCAAGGGTCCAGGAAGAGGGGGCAGTGTCTGAAGGAAACAACTTCCTAAAGAAGGTGACATCTAAGCATGGGCCCAGCACAAGCGAGGCAGCCCAAGGGGGAAGCTCTGCATACTTGAGACAATGGTGGATGTGCCTGGCGACAGGAGAGGATCGAGGCCTTGGGTGAGGGCTGGAAGTGGGAGTGAGAGACAATGCACTTGGGAGAGGTGGTCTAGACCTGACTATCAGGGCCTGGTGGGGACATGTGACAACCTGGACTTATGTTCTGTGGCATGGGCGAGGAACATAGACTTTAGTGCATTCTGATAGTTTCACTTCCCTGTGTATTACTTTTCTCATTGCTATGACCAAAAATCTCACAAAAAGTAACCGGGAGGAAGAATTTATTTTGGTTCCTGATTTGACAGGATCTAAGTCCATGGTGGTAGGGGAGGTCCAGCAGCGGGAATGCGAGGCTGCTTGCTCATATCTTGGCAGACCAGGAGGCAGAGATGAACAGGAAGTGGAACCAGTAGAGTCAGGAAGGTTGACTATTCTTTCTTCACAGGCCAGAGAATTGTAGCAAAGAAACAGACTCAGACAGCCAAACGCTGACCCTCCGTATTCTCTCTTCATACTGCATGAAGTTTCAATGGCGAAAGAGCCCATGCATGGTGACCACACGGACTTCTTGATAGACCAAGAATCCAAGAGCTATCAGATGTCCCAGTGATATCACTGGAAGGCAGCTGACCATGAATGGCAGCCACCTCCATCCCAGCCCTCATTCAAGATCGCAATGTGGGACATTTGTTGGCAGCAGAGCACATGCCGGGGCAGAGGAATTTGGATCTGTAGTTTCTCTTACAAGCAAAAGGCTTTCTCACATGCTACATCTCCGTGTCCACTCCTCTTATCTCAAGCTGTCATTTATCTCTGTTCCTGCTGCTCTGAATATGAGAAGCTACATCCAGAAGCTCATGTAGTCATGGAGAACCATGCCTGAATTTCCCAGAACAGGCAGGCACAGACTCCAAACTGAATCCCATAGTAGCCTTCAGTATGCCTATGAACCCTTTCTGCAATGTCTGCAATCTATCCACTAAGTTCATTTCTGCTTCAGAAAAGCAGCCAGTCGTTAGCAGCCTCCTCCCTTCCCAAACACCAGGGCCCTCAGATCTCCCCTAGCAACCTAGAGGGCCGAGGTCAGGCACAGAAAGCCAGTGGACCAGCCAAATGCACAGGGACCTTAAAGCTGTCAGAGCTTAAGGATCCCACTCCATGTTGTCACTGAGCACTCACCTCTGTCTGGGGGTGGCCAGGCACCTGCTATCTAGACAGACCCAGCATCGGAAGCTTTGCTATGACTTCATGAGAGCAAGAAGGGAGTGGGTCTCGGCCCTGGCCCACATTTCATCCACGATGATGCTTTGGGATGTGGCTTCCCTTGGCTGCCTGCATCCAAAGCCTATCCTTTCTCATCCCATGAGTCCTTTTCTTGAACTCTCCTAAGCAGCCATCCAGAGACAGGCCCAATACCATCTATGGGGCTGTCTTGATGCCTGACATGGCACAGATGGCCCGGGGTCTGTCTTACTAGGTGGACAGTGAGGGATTCTTGCACCCCTCAGTGGCCTGCAGCCCTGCACAGCTTGCAGAGGAATCTGAAGTGTTCAGGGAGCACCATCCCTGCACGCTGTCCCCAGAAATCCATGGAGTAGCTCCACACCGCCTACGCACAGAGATCCTGGGAGAGGATGCGAGGTTGCTGTGGTTTCCCAGGACTACAGAGGAGGTCAGGGGATGGAGGGGCAGGTCTCCTGCCAGGCTTTGAACACCCCACTCTACAGACAGAAGTATCTATGCAGAGTCATCACTCACTCTAGAATGGCACCCAGGCCCCACAAAGTGCTTTTTTAAAGAAGTCTTTCTCTCTCCTTCCTCCCCATGTTCATTGTCTGTTTTTTGTTCCACGGGGATATTTGGCCTATGTCAGCCCCAACTATAACTCCAGACTAATGCAGCCATCAAGGCAGAGAGCATGAGTGGCTCATATGACTGACTCGTCAGTTATCTTAGACCATTTATTTGCTCTTCCCAGGCCCTTTGGGTCTTCTCTCCTTGTACTCTTGCCCAGGCCCCAGTGAGTGTTCGGGCCAGGCCTTTAGGTGCACACATTGTTCACCTTGAGCCCAGAAGAGAAACCCCCCACACATTCAGTAAGGTCCTCTCTGGCCTCTTCTCATCATCAAGTCCCAAAATGACCCTACAGTGGTTTGGGGGGTGCCAACAGCTACAATAAAGCCCTCACCCATGTCTTCTGTCATAGACAGTGAATGCTCTGCACAGGTTTTGTAATCGGACCCTGGCTCAGCCTGGTGGCTGAGAGACAGGATGTCACTGTGAGTGGTGGGCTTGATGCTGCCGGCAGGCCGAGCTGTCCTATGGACCTGAGCACCACCACTCCCAGGAAGCCCAGCAGACACACTGCCTTCAGACTCCTGGCCTCCCGAGCCAGAAGAATGTACATTTCTGGGGCTTTTCAAGTCCTCCAGTGTGTGGTCCTTGGAATGAATGCAGAGGCCACACACGTGCACAGGCCATGCTGCCGTTGCTGTGGGATTTGTGCGGCTCTAAGCCGGGGTTCTCAGAAGTGTGGCCTCAGACTGCATCAGCAACATCACCTGGGATTCTGCAAGCACAAGCTCTAGGCTCCTCCCAGAGTCACTGGACTTTCCACTCTGTCTTCACAAGCCTCGAGGGACTCCGAACTTGCCCCAGTCTGAACACCCTGAGGAAGAAGAGCTACATCCAGATAAGGGGAGGATAGGAACTAGAGGATGGCTCAATATGGCTAGTCCCCCTGACAGTTGCCCTCCCCCACCTCCAGCTTACACTGGTGGGACATTACAGAATGCGAGATGGTGTTGCCATCCTGGCAGAATGAAGATATTCTAAAGAGACACTTAGGGGCTCATTTTGGCTTTCAGCCTATTGAAACAAGGCACCCCAAGGATTTGGAACTTCTCCAGGAACCTCATGCTGGGAGAAGGAAAAGGTTGAAGCCTGGTGGCAGCCAGAGGAGGGGCTTATCTCAAAGGAAGAGATCTCACACAGATCAGACTTGTCAGACCACCTTGTAGGGGAAACTGGAGACTACACAATGGTGGCTCAGTGACGGACCAGACCGTGACCAGGACTATTTAGTTATGCACACCTCCTGCCCTCGAGCTAAACCTAAGTCTCAAGCCAGGACCCCAGAGGTGGACTTGGGAGTCACTGGGCCCTTTATTTGTTCCTCTGCCCAATGTGGTCACATTGAATACATCTCCTTCCTCTGCTTTTCCACTATTCCATCTCTTTAACTGTTCTTTTGGGAGCAGGTAGTTGAGCCTAGTTTGTTAGGGCTGCAAGGGCCCAGGCTCTGACCTAATGTCTCTGGCAATAGTGGCCCAGCTTGAGAGGAGTGTACACACACCACAAAGTGTCATCGGGACCCAAACCCTGAATGCACGGAGGCTTCACCATGCACACTGCCTGTGATACCAGAGAGACTAAGGCTTGGTGCCTTGGGTGTTCTAGAATCACTGCAGCCTAAAGTGGTTCAGCTGGGAGGACCAATGTGGTGCCAGCTGGGTATGTCACAGCCAAGGACAGCATGGCCTTCCAACTGGCCCCAAAGAATAAATCCTCACCTTTCTCAGCCTCCATTACACAGTTGGCAAGCACTGTCCCAGTTGGCTCCTGGGGTATGACACTCCCAATTCTCTGCACAGAATGTCCCCATCCTGTGGACTAGTCTGTCCCTGGTGACTCACCCTGTTCCTCTTCACATAGTACTCTCCCATGCAACACCCGCCTCAGCCCCTCAAAATCACAGCATCCCATAATTGTTAAATTTCAGGACACCAGCTCGGCATCCATGCACCGCAGCACAGGAGAAGGGTGGTTCTTACTCTGAGGATCCTGGGCTTGTCTTTGGCAGCAGTACACTCTCTTTCCAGAAACCCTCATCATTCCTTCTGCACTGAAGACATGGTATCCTGGGGAGACTCCATTCCCTTCACTCATACTTTCTTGTTATAGAAACAAGGGGCACAGGATCTCTTTGGGGCTGTGGATTTGACAACTTGACAACAAAAGCTGCCTCCTGGCCCTCTGTCAGCCCAAAGCTGGATCTACCTGAATCTGCAAGTAGAGTATGTGTGTCTTTCTATGCCTTTGGCTGGCAGGGGCATGACACACCAGGCACCCTTGGGGAGCTGGCATCGGGTCTACAAGGAGGTCAGTACAGAGGTGCAGTGGTGCCTTCTGCAGAGCAAGTAGCCATCCCCCTGCAGCAGTGAGCCCAGGCAGGCTGAGTTTGCTCACTCCCTTTGTCATGCACACTCATTTGAAACATCCTTTGACCTCTTCCAGCACAAATGATTCTCAAGGAAGGAATGCACAGGCTAGGCTGTTAAGGAATAACAAGAAATGCTGAAACCGAAATCTGAGGTTCGGGGCTGGGATTGATGGAGGAACCTCTGCCCGGAAGAATGTTTATTTTATTTTATTATTTTGTATGCATGTAGCACAGCATGCTGTGTGTGGTGTGGTATGCCTATGTGGCATAAGCACATGTGTGTGCAGATGTATGTGCCCATTATGCTCATGTGCAAAGGTCAGAGGAGAGCACTAGCTGAACTTCCTCTATTGTTCACACACTTGTTTCCTTGAGCTGGAGTCTCACTAAACCTCAACTGCCATTTTCGGTCATCCAATCTGACTAGCAAGCCCCAGTGATTTCCTGGTCTCTGCTCTGTGCAGAACTGGGACACAAGCACACATGGTCATACCCATCTGTTAATGGGGTCACAGGGCAATTGAACTCAGGAAGTCCCAGGTCCTCATGCATTTGTGACAAATGTTCCTGCCTACTGAGCCACTTCCCTTACTCCTGGACTCTTGATCACAAATGTAATTTAGCTGACCTCAAGTCAGGGTGAGTGGGAAAAGGAGCCGGATCTCCATATAAGAGGGTATGTCATCAAGCTCATGCCTCAAGAGAAAACTTCCTGTTCATCCCCTACTTGGGGAATGTTAAACAGAAAAACAGTGTCACCCAATGATGGAGACTCCACAATAAACCAGTCCAGGCCACCGTAACAAAGCATCACAGATGGGACAATTGAAAACACACACAGTTGTGGGGCTGGCAGTCTGTGATCATGATGTCAGCGGGAGGCTGGGGAAATGGCTCAGTCTATAAAGTGCTTGCCTTGCAAGCATGAGGACCTGAGGTCAATCCCCAGAACCCAAGACAAAGAAGCCCAGTGGGGTGGCATACAATTTTAATCTCGGTGCTAGGGAAGAGAAGACAGGTGAATCTCTGGGGATCTCTAGCCAGCCAGTCCAGCCTACTTGACATGTTTCAGGTCAATGAGAGATCCTGTCTCAAACAAGGTGGACTGCATTCCTGAGGGACACCTGATGTTGTCCTCTGACATCCACATGCATGTTCATGGGCACCCGCACACACATAAAGAAGATGCCACAAGCTCTGGGGCCACTCTCCTTGGGGTATAGATGGTGACTTCTCCCTGTGTCCTCATGTGACTATGCCTCTAACTGTGTCTTCATTCTAATCTCCTCTCCTTTAGGACACCTGTCTTATTGGATTAAGGCCGACCTTCCAGACTTCATTTTAACTTAGTTTTCTCTTTTCAAGACCTTATACACATTCTGAGATCTTAGGAGCTGAGACTTTAGTATACAAATGTTAGGTAGGTGAGATTCATTCCAAATGTGCCATCCTGTGGTGAGCTCACTGTGTCTTCCTGGACAAGAAGTCTGGGGGGAATATGGAGTAATTCAGAGGGACCAGCCTGGGGTTGGGCAGATAAGGCAGCTGTGTTGGCCCTGGGCTAGATATGCCTTCCACTTCAGAGCCAAGTACCAAGAGCTCTGCACTGTACACTGTGTTCCTGGCCATGGCTCAAAGGAGAAAAAAGACAAAGGGAGTGGAGTGACCAGCTCAGAGGATCTTTATACTCCAGAGAAGCTGGGAGGGGACCCTCTCCACAGATGCCACACCCTTTCTCAACCTATGGGCTACCCTTCATTGCTGGAACTAACCTAATTCATACCACCCACAGACAGAGCCATACTGGAGAAAAGAAAGAGGACTCTTTGACCCCCCCCAAACACCTGTCTGATGCTACCTGTGGTCCTCTGGGATATGCACATGCAAAGTTGAAGGACTTCAGGGTGTAAGTATGCAGAGCAGATAGAAGTCTTCCTTCTAGGCCCCTTCTTATGCAGCCCCCTTTTTTTGTGTGTGTAATATATCTTTCTGTGTGTATGTATGTATGTTGTGTGTGTGTGTGTGTGTGTGTGTGTGTCTGTGTGTGTATGTGTTATACAATGTGTGCACTCAGATGCATACACCCTGTGCACACATAGTCAGAGGGCAGAGGAAGATGTTGGATGTCTTCCTCTACTGCATTTCTCCCCTTGTTTCCTTGAGACAGCTCACTCACTGAGTCTGGAGCTCAGGGTTTTGAGGGCCTGACTGACCAATAAGTCCCAGCACCCCTCATATCTCTGACCCTCTTCCCAGCACCGGGGTTTCAGATGTGCACAGCTATTATCGTGTATTCACAACCATTGGGGCTTGTGGTGGTTTGATTCAGGTGTCCCCCATAAACTTAGGTGCTCTGAATGCTAGGTTCCTAGCTGATGGAGATTTGGGAATTATTACCTCCTGGAAGGAGTATATTGTTGGGGGCAGACTTATGGGTGTCATAACCAGTTTCCCCTTGCCAGTGTTTGGCACACTCTCCTGTTGCTATTGTCCACCTTATGTGGGCCAGGGAGTGATGTCCACCCTCTGCTCATGTTCCTCTGCCATCGTGGAGCTTCCCCTCAAGCCTGTAAGCCAAAATAAGCCTCTTTTTCCCACAAGCTGCTCTTGGTTGGGTGATTTCTACCAGCAATGTGAACCTGACTGCAATAGTAAAGTGGTACCAAGGAGTGAGACTGCTGCTAGACACCTGACTGTGTGGCTTTGGCCTTTCGGAGCTGCTTTTCAAGAGCATTGTGGAAGGATTTGAAACCTTGGCCTAAGAGACACCTTGTAGAGCTATAAGTTCAGGTTGATCAGAGTTGAAAGACCTGAATTCAGTAAGAACTATGGACTGTGAGGTTTGGCTTATGAGGATAAGAGCTTTGCTTGGACTGGGCTAGCAGTTTGTGTGAGAAGCTTGCTGTTATGCCCTTGTCCTGAGAAGTTGTGCAGGGTTGCTTTGCATAGAAATGAACTGGTGTGAGCAGAGGGATATAGCATAGAAAGAAAAATCTTTGGGTGAATTGCTGCCCATTCAGCTGCAATTGAGAGATTGCAGCCTTTGAGACTGGGCCAGCTGACCTGCACTGGGGCAACAGGAAGAATGTAGACCCTTTTGAAGGGGCCTGAGTACTCAAGGAGTGTCCTGTTCTTCAAAGTCTATTTCATCCCCCCCCCCTCCAGATTAACAAATTGGCAGCTTACCTTATATTGTGGAGTATAAGAAATGCAAGAAAGAGAGGGCCATTGAGTTTGCAACACAGTCTTGTGATCTGGAAATGGCCATGGGCAGTGTGAAGCAGGTTTGCTGGAGGCCTGCATGGATACCCTATGGGGCCATAGGATGAACCGTGGGTTGCAATGGAGATCCAGCGGAGATGCTGGGACCACAAGATGGCTGCCAAGGAGAGCTGCCAGCCCCAGATGAAGTTTCCAGGACTGTGAATAGACTGGCTGGAGGGGCGGAACTAGAACTCCAGAGCCTTGTTGGTGATTAGAATTATCGGGCTTGGAGATTTGTCACTGGCTAGAGTTGTTGGTCTTGAAGATAGAGAGTATGATGTTTACCCTGGTTGTTTTAAATCTTGTATTGGTTAAATATTTCTTTGTTATGCCCAGTGCCATCTTTGGCAGTGGGAATGTTTATTCTGTGCCATTATGGTTTTTTTGAGGTTATTTTTTGGCTCAGTTAAAAGACCTTGGATTGTGGGGGTGTATGAACATCATTGGGATTGTTAAAGAATATGGGGACTTTGAAAGTCGGACTGAATGCATTGTATTTTATATCATGTATGGATATCAGTTTATGGGGACCAGGGGTGGAATGTGGTGGTTTGATTCAGGTGTCCCCCATAAACTTAGGAGTTCTGAATGCTAGGTTACCAGCTGATGGAGATTTGGGACTTAACGCCTCCTGGAGGCAGTATATTGTTGGGGGCGGGCTTATGGGTGTTATAACCAGTTTCCCCGTGCCAGTGTTTGGCACACTCTCCTGTTCCTGTTGTCAACCTTATGTGGGCCAGGTGGTGATGTCCATCCTCTGCTCATGCTATCGTTTTGCCTGCCATCGTGGAGCTTCCCTTCGAGCCTGTAAGCCAAAATAAACCTCTTTTTCCCACAAGCAGCTCTTGGCTGGGTGATTTCTGCCAGCAATGCGGACCTTACTGCAACAGGGCTTGAACTTGGGTCCTCATTTTTGCACAGCAAGTGTTTTTATCCAAGAGCCATCTCCCCATCCCATAAGCAGTCTTGAAGGAGAATCAACAAAGCATTCAAAGTAAAGGCAAGTGTAGTGCTTAAAATGTGAATGTATGTCCCCCGTAGCCTCAGATATTTTTTGATTAAGGTCAAGCTTCCTGCTTAAGTCTCCAGCAGCCTCATTGTGGGAGACATGTCCCTGGGGGGATGGATCTGAATCCCAGCCCAAAGGTGTGGTGGAGACCAGTTTGAGTTCTGGTGGGTCTGTGTTTTGTTGGTGTTGGTGCTTGCTTGCTGTTTTTGGTGTTTGCTGGCTGTTTGGTGGGCTTCTCTCTGCTTATAACTAGGAAAGGGGGCCAGCTTCTTCTGCCATTGATGGAACTTCCCCTGGATCTGTAAGCCTGACATAAACCCCTCCTTCCCATAAGCTGTGTCGGGTTAGATGTTCTTCCCAACAAGGTTCTGACTATGACAGCAAGGAAAGAAGGGAAGGGAAGGGAGAGAAGGAGGGACCAGTAAGGAGAAACTGACAAGTCAGGCTGAATGGCTGAAAATTAGCCTTTGGGGAGGTGTTGAAGTAGAGGCAGGTGAAAGGGGGGGGGTTCCATCTTTGAAGAAGCAAAGTTCCCCAAAAGGTGGAGAGAGAAAGAGAGAGAGAGAGAGAGACCCAGGGGTAAAAATCTATGTGATGAAGGCAAGGGCTGGTGCATTCCCTAGCCTACCTTGGGAGGAAGTGGCTTGGGCCCAGAATAGGACGGATAGTCAGTCTGGACATGTGATCAGAGGGAACACATGAGTTTGACAATTCTCCCCATTAATGGTTATAATGATGATTATATTCTAATTTAATTTGTTATTTGTATATGCACACTTATGTGTACATGTGTGTGAATGATGTGTCTGTGCATAGGCTTGCATGAACCATTCCACACATGCGGAGGTCAGAGGATAACCTCGAGGTGTTGGTCCTCTTGAAACATGGTCTCTATTGTGATTTGCTAATGGGGAAGCCAAACGAGCTTGTCCATGAACTTCAGAATTCTGACTCCATGTCTCTTTGCCATAGGCATGCTGGAATTACACATGCATGTTCCATTTTGTGTCCAGCTTTATACAGGGTGCTGGGGATCTAGACTCCGGCCAGCTTGCAGAGCGAGTACCTTAACTACCAAGCCATCTGCCCAGCCCCTGATGATTTTATATTTGCCTCTTGTTTTCTCATTGTTGATTCCCCTTAGCGATTGCTATGCTTGCATAGTTTGGGGGTCCTTAAATGCTCCATGGTGAATTGGTCTTAAAATTCTGTGCCCTTCAGAGACCAACCAGGACAGGTCACCCGAGCCCACTGGTTCCAGTGCCACCAGCCTTGTTCTCACCACATAGGTACCTAGGCATACTTCCCCATGCAACTTGTCACTGTCTCTGGGTGAACAGGAAGTTGTGGGGGGGGGGTGAGGAAATGGCTGTGCCTTACAGGATTTTGTTCCCTGAATTTGGGAGGAACAGAAGCCAAAAGTCACACCATCACACCCACCAGATGTCTGGCCTTCCTCTGAAGTCTCATGATGTTAGAGTTTCTTTTTGCCTCTGGGAGATGATGAGTGAACGTGTTAGTGTAGTTACACCGGCATGGACATAAGGGTCTGCAGTGAACATCACAGGATCTCCAGTGCAGAACTTCGCAGGCCGCATAGCATGCATAGCCACCGCTGCCTCCAGACAGATCAGGAGCAGAAAAGAAGGAAACAGAGGAGAAGAAAGGGGACGGCATTTAGAAAAGGTTCATGTGGAAGCTGAGGGGTAGGGCAGTTCTAGTAAGGAAACCAGTGCTAGTTCTGGCCAGGGAAGGACTTCTTGGCTGCCATTGGCACAAATACCCATCCAGCTCTAATAAGGCGCCCTGGACTTTAACCAGCGTAAGTTCAAACACACCTAGGGTGAGGGAAATCACATGCAAATCCCCATCAAAACCTAGCAGTCAGAAGCCCAGGTGCTGGGCACTGGCACAAGCTTGACCAAGCCAGATTATCGGGCTTATTCTCCCATTTCATGATCGGTGGTGGGATCCAAGCTTTCTTCCTCCCAGGATGCCCCTGGACCCACTCACTGTAGACTTAGTTCATCTTTTGTCCTGATACCGGCTCACTGAGCATCCTGCTTTGACTGTCTTGTACTCTCTACCTGGAGCTGGAGCATTCTAGAAGAGCTTCCATGGGGCGCTGCTGAGAGGTCCTGTTCGCAGAGGGCAGGGTTTGGTGAGAAGCTCTGTGTCCTGGGTATGCACAGGCTGAGTGGCATCTATCCCTCATGCCTTCTCTTAACCAAAACCCATCTGTGAGGGGAAGCAATCCCAGGGAGAAGACTTGGTGTTTGCCACGCCATTGGGACAGAACCCAGGGACAGACTGGAACTGCCATGCTTCAGATCTGGACCTGGGGACTCCAGGGAAGACAATGCAGACCAAAATGGGGCTGACTGCCAGGCAAACTGGTGACTCTGGTATGGTGCACCTCAGGTCAGTGCTCACCCAGGTCTTCTTCACATCTAATTCTTTATGTGGCTCACCTCACCATCCTGTGAGGCAGTTCAGGAGACACATGGACGGCATCCTCTGCAAGCATACAGAAAGTGACCAAGGAGACTTCCTAGGGACCAATGACCATCCTTTTCCCTCAACTAACCTCACAGTGTCCACACACCCCAGGCAGAGCCAGTGGTCTCTGAGACCCTTGGGCACGGGCCTCCAGATCCACAACATCAGGCTGAACATGCATGAATGCTGACCATGACAATCCAGGACACAGCCCCAGAGACAGCCCAACCCAGCTCTGGAGATAGCACACATCTGAATGCAAAGCTCTGAGTCTGAGAGCGAGCTGCCAGCCAGAGGAGACCCGCACCAGCCCTCCCTGGCTCCACTCTGGGCTGTGGGCAGCCTTGTGCACTATCTGTGTCGGACACTAGGCCTCAGCTAGGGAGCCTGGACCACCTCTGCTCTGCACAGTACGCACCAGAATACATGACAGATCATTCCAGCAAGGTGTTCATTCTAACCAGCTTCTGTGACCTTCAAATTACAAAAAAATAGGATCCTAAAAATAGTCCTGGGGAAATCAGGAAGGGAGCTGGGACTCAGCCCAGGAAGGCCCAGGGCCTGGGCGGATTTCCATGCAGCCTCCAAATTAGACAGCAGCTTCAGTTAGTGTCTTGAGAACCCAAAGATCAGAGTATGGGAGTAACGGTGAGCGGTGAGCGGAAAGTGCTCAGGGATTCGAAGTTGCCAGCTGTGTGCATCTCACTGCTTGAAGGTTCTTTAACTTTGCATTTGGAAGCAAATGCCTCTAACCACTGAGTCATCTCTCCATCCCTCACTTGGCTTCAGAAACAGGTACTTTCCCGTATGCACAGCTGGCTGCTGCATGCATCATTGCATTGCTCATCAGTTTTCAGCAGGAATGGGGCAATTTGGGAGGCCCTGCAGACCCACCTCTCCACGAAGTGGAATCTATAGACCGCAGCGCTGTAGCACCCAGGCCTGGCTGAGAAGAGGGACCCACTCCAGCTCCTTGGAGTTAGAATTTGTATGTCTGCAGGCTCTGAGAAAGCAGGGAGCTAGCTCCAAACTTCTAGGGGGTCCACCCCAAGCACAGTAGCTGGGCTGAAGGCCCTTCAGGTTGCAAGGGGGCAGGGAGTCAAGGCCTTAGCACATAAGTTGTAATCAGCTCTGCATTATTGGCAGAAAACACTTGACTAAGAGCAGCTTGTGGGAGGAAAGGGTTTATTTTGGCTTAGACTCAAGGGGAAGCTCCCTGATGGCAGGGGAAATTCATGGCACAATCATGAGGGTGGACATCACCCCCTGGCCAACATCAGGTGGACAACAGCAGCAGGACAGTGTGCCAAACACTGGCACGGGGAAGCTGGCTATAATACCCATAAGCCAGCCCCCAACAACACTCCACCTCCAGGAGGCCCCAATTCCCACATTGCCACCAACTGGGGACCTAGCATTCCAAACACATAAGTTTTGGGGGGACATCTGAATCAAACCACCATAACATAGGTGCTGCTGAAAGGAAGGGGTTCCATGAGGCTATAAGGAGCCAGAAGGTATGACTGCTGGCTGAGGGAAGCCATGAGACCAGCTGCCCCTAGACTCAGGTCACTGAGATTCCAGCCCAGGAGCCAACTCAGGACCACTGTCAGCAACTAGATAGGGGTCAACAGTGCAGCAGGTGCTGCCAGTGTAGGCTGGGACCTCTGAGGTTGTAGAGCAATTTCCTCCCTAGAGGGAGAAGGGAAGCTCGTGAGACTCAGGAAGCTCATAAGATTGATTCACAAGGCCCCTCCCTGAGGTCACAGACGCGGCACACACTTGTGAGCAGAGGAGGCTGTCCCAGGTGAGCTCCAGGGCTGCAACCTGACTTAGTTATCACCCACGTTGCAGTGAGTGGGCTCTCTGGTGACCCCACAGCTTTCATGTCACCCATGTTCCTGTCAGTAAGCCCTCATTCATGCTCTGTAACTAACCCTAGTAAATCCACTGGTTCACCAAGTTGTACTTTGGTTTGACTGTTGATGCCTTATCTCTGTATGTCTCCCAGTGACAAGTTAATGCAACACCGTGACACCCTGTAGCTACCCCTGAATCTCCACTCCTGCACACATAGAGAGGTTTCCAGCCATAGAGGTCCCTACTCGACCCCTAACAAAGCTCCTATGACACACCAGGTCAGGTACCCCACAGAGAGTGAGGGAGCTCTTGTCCTTTACAGAGACAGAAGCAGGATATAACCAAACATCACAGAAGCTGAGGGACAGAGCTGCAGCCATTGGGTGAGCATAAGACATGGCAGGACCCACTGGACAAATAGCCCTGAGAGAGCCATGGAACCACCCTGGAGCCAATGCCTGCTTCATATATATATATATATATATATATATACATATATATATATATATATACCTTCCTCTGTTTTGGAATTACCATTCTCACGGACACATAGTTTACCCAGAACCCAGAGCTCCATCCTGCAGGTAAGGGTGATTCATCCTGATCATTGCACTCACTACACCTGCAGGTAAGGGTGATTCATCCTGATCATTGCACTCACTACACCCCCATCGCTGGTCCTGGGCAGTCGGTTCCAGGAACATTTCTCCATCCCAGACACTCTCCCCGGAGATGCCCCTGTTTCTCCTCCTGCTGCCACGGCTGGTTGCTGTGTGTGTCCATCACAGAGATGAGCATAACAGAGTACGGCTGTTTGACTTCATTAACTCAGATGAGGTTTTTGAGGCAAGCCTACCATGGCATACCCTTAAGTGATGCAATGCTAGTTGTTTTCATCGCTACGTGGAGATATGGGGCCCCTTGTGGAGGTAAACCACACTTGGCTTTACATCCTGTGAATGATGGAGGTTTTGTATTCTCTCCAGCTTGGGACTCCCAGGAAGAAAGCAATTATGGCAATTGTTTCAATTTTAAAATGTATCAAGGAGCCAAGGATGTAGCTTAGTTGGTAGGATCTGGCCTAGCATACATGAGGCTCTGGATTAGATGTCTCTAGCACTGCATAAACCAGGTGTAGTGGTGCACACCTATAAACCTGGAACTTGAGAGATACAGGCTGGCCCAAGAGTATGTAGCCAGAGGAGATTGTTTGTTTTAGACAGGCTCTCTATATAGTCAAAGCTAGCCTGGCACTCATGATCTCCCTTCCTGAGTCTCTCAACCAAAATGACACTTGGGTCCCAACCAAGGTTCAAGTCATCATGGTCAGGGTTCAGAGTCCAGGAACACCCACCTCCCTTCCACTGTGAGCATACCTGGCCTTTGACAGTCGCAAGCACATCCTAACAGACAGGTCTAATGGACAATCCCTCCATTCCAAGCCTGGGAGCCGCCCTCCAGGGAGAAAGTAGATTCCTCCTGCTTGAAGAAAGTCCCTGGTGGAACAAAGCTTTTCAGGGATGCTCTAAGCCCAGCAGCAGAGGCCATGTAGCTGAGGGTACTGTAGGAAGCATGTGCTCTGGCGAGTAGGCACGAAGAGATGTCCCTACCAAGAGATCTCCACTTCCTTTGAGGGAGTTGGGAATGCACATGAGATATTCATTCCCACACTTCCTTTATAGAGTTCCAGTTCCTGGCTTTCCTCTTCAGTAGAGCAGGCATCCACGGAAGCTGCCATGGTGGACACACACGATCGCCCTGGAGAGGGATTTCCTGCACCTTGCCTTTGAAGCCCTTAAATAAATAAGTCACAGCTCTGGTGTACTTTCCACTGGGGAGAAAATAGCTGAATAAATACAGCACCTGCCCCTGGCACACAAACCCAGAAATCGGCGCGTGTGTCCATGGGCATAGTTTTCAGCCAAGGCATGGTCATTTGTCACTGAACCCAGGAAGGCTCCAGCTCTGAAGAAACAAAGTACGGGCTGTGGCCAAGTGCAAAGGCAACCAGACACAGCTTGGCTCCTAAGGCCATCGGGAAGCAGCTTTCCCATTTCCCAGATGGTGCTGGGCAAGTGGGGACCAGGTCTGCCCCCATGGAAACACATTCAGGCTTCAGTCCTGAGGGAGGCACAAGGTGGGGTCAGGGCACCAAGGGATGACCCCAGGTTGACACTCACCAGAGTATTCCATGGGAAAAGTAGGTGGGGTGGTGTCGAGAAAAGGCAGTGGACCCATATTCTGAGCATTCACGGAGTGCCCATGCTCTCTGCTTCCAAACAAACAGAGCTGAGGAGACAACAGAAGTTTACTCACCTTGATAGTCGTCTAATGGATCATCCTAGGTTTCAGAATCAGAAAAGGCCTGCTCGGGCAGCATCAGGTAGTATGTGTTGAGTCTTTTGAACCCCAGACAGCTGCTCCTCAAGCTACCTGTGTAACACATGCTACGGTCTGCATATCCCCTTCTAAAGACACGGTGCAAACTAATCCCATGGTGGGGTACTGAGAGGTAGGACCCGGTGGAACTTTAATAGGCACTCAGCTCATAGGGGTCCACCTTCACAAATGCATTAATGGCTTTCTCCAGACACTGGGTCAGATCCTTCCAGACCCGATTAGGTTTTTGTGGGAATGAGCTGGGTCTTTCAGGAGTGGGTCAGATCTTGTGGGATCAGGTTAGTTACTGTGTATGGGGTCCAGCCAGCACGCTTTTAATCTCCCAGTACACATGCCCCCTCTTTGTGTAGTCCATATGCCACTTTTCTGCCATGTTGTGACACAATGTGAACCTTTCATCAGAAACCACATAGGTGCCAATACCATCTTCTCAGATGCCTCTGGTTCCAAAGTCATGCCCTAAATAATCCTCTTTACTTTAGAAAGTTCTCAGCCTCGGGAATTTTGTAATATCAATGTACTAAGACACAGGACAAAGGAAGATGAGACAGGAAGAGGACATTTTTAAAAGCTTACAAAATGTGCAGAACAAAACAATAAGCAAATGTGACATTGACTCTGAAGAGGTTGTCTATTAGCAAAGAAAATTATTCTGAACTGCAATGATCAAAGGAAATGTAAAATGATGTTTTAAGTAGCTGAAAAGCATTGAGTGGTCCCCTCTATGCCGGCAGTTGAAGTGTGGGACCACCATCACGGTTTGCAGCAGCAACTGGAAGGATGCCTTCCTTCCGGCCATCCCCACCCACACCAGCATCTCCAGCGGTTCTGTGAGCTCTAGAGGCCATGACTGGCTCTGCAGGAATCTTAGTGGTTTTGCTGTTTTCCCTTGCGACCATCTCTTCACACAACTTCCTCATGGGCTGAGGGGTGAGAAAAAGATGAGTCCAGCCAGGACCCCAGAGGTGGAGCTGAGCCACAGCTGCTTTCCAGTGACAACAGGCAGCAGACTCTGCTGAGCATGTGAACCTGTGGAAAAGGGGACAATGCTTATTGTGCACTGTCCCACACTAGAACAATGAAAGAGATGGCAGCAGGACCCCACACTCTTTCCAGTCTGTCTAAGGGCAGAGGCTTCCCCTTTGGCCCATCACTGTCCTGGGAGTTTTGTCAAGGATCCTATTCACTGTGAGGTGGCCAGGAAAGCTCGCAGCAGCAGGAGGTGGACCTGGGGGTTAGCCTGGCTCAAGGCAGCCTGCACAGGCTCAGCATTTGGCAGTCTAGGCTGGCCTGGCCACCACATCTCTGAGGACAGATTTGTGGTCAGTTCTGCTTCGTTGACTGAGGTACAGTCAGACAAGCTGTCCATCTGTCCACCTATGCGGAAAAGGGGTGGGCACATTGGCTGTGGTAACACGACTACTAACCTGGGCCTTCCTTCAGCACCAGCACTCCCTGCTGATCCGTGATAGCTGGGTCTCTCCCCCTGCCCCCTGTCATCCTGGAGAGGATGGAACCTGGCTCAATCCCCAAGAGTCCCTTCGCCAGCCTGCTGTTCATTCTCCATGACATGGAAGCGGTAGAGAGACTGCAGAGCATGTCTGTCCTTTGTCACACCCCTGCACTGAAGAGAGCTTGCCTGTGTGTACCCTCTCCTGAGTTGGCATGGCTCCAGGCTCACCTTGGCTGACAGCACATAGTGGAAGCCACAGGACACAGTGCTAGTTTGTGTACAAAGGCATTATGAAGGGGCTGTGTTCTCTTTCTTCTCACAGGACCTCCCAGGGCTTCCTGAAACCATTAGGCATCAGCCACCTTCAAGTGCTGTAGCACCCTGAGCCAAAATCCTAGTCAAGTCCAGCCTGTAGCCACCCACACCATGGTGTCAAATATGGAAGAAAGACAGATTGAATTCCCCAAATCCCATTTGCCAACAAAATGCCATGTTGATGCAGCCCATGCTACCTGGAGCTGAAGAATCAATGAACCAAACCCTACCTGAATCCCTGACCCTTGAAACTTGACTCATTGTCACACGTCTCCAAGTCTTAAGACCATGATGACAGTGACAGGTACCTTTCACAAGCTCCAATGGACTACACATGGCTCCTTGGCTACTTTATTCTACAACTGAACCCCCCATACCACACACACAAACACACACACACACACACACACACACCGACTGCAGACCCAGCCCTGTGAGCTTGGGATTCTGGGTGTGGGGTTTGGAATCCACTCTGTGAGGGCTTCTGGAGTGCCAAGAGGAAGAGAGATAGCTGTGACCCATGGGAGCACAGCCCCAGGCTCCTCTTGGCACCTTCTGAATGAGGTCCAACCCCTGGGAAGTTGCACAATCACAGGGCAGAGACAGTCTTCTGCCCAGAAGCTCCATGGTAGGTAGATTCTCCCCTCAGTGCCACAGGCACATAGGGTGATATTCTCTGTTATGTCCTTTGCCTTGTGGAGCGTGTTTCAGCCTGCCTGGCCTCTAGCCTTCCTCCCTACAGTATTTGCAGACTTTTCCAAATGTTCCCTGGGGGCCAAAGTCCATCCTCGTCTACCTTTGCAGAACCTCTGCCCTAGTGTGTTGGGCTTTGCAGGAAAGGAGTCTCTGTTTCTATTCACTTCCCACACTACTGGTTGTGTCCCAAGAGTGCATCCCTTGGGTTAGGGATCCCTTTGGAAACATTTGTCTTTCTTAGATTTTCTGGGCTATGCCTCTCCACTTCCCCTCTGTGCATGGTCCAGCACACACACACACACACACACACACACACACACACACACACACACGGAGATGAAGATTCTGCAAATGAGCCCTCAGCTTAAGCTATGCCCACTAGCCAGTGTGAACAGACCTTAGGCCCTGCCCCTGTCTAAGCCTGACCTCTGAGCCCCACATCTCAGCTTTGTTCAGTCCCTTCCAGTCTAAGTGAGGCATAGCCTATGTCCTATCACTTCCATCCGCCCCTAAGTGATGCCACCCTTCTTTAGATGGATGGGGAAGAATGAAGGAAGTAGGTGCAGTTGAGGCTCAGCCTGATGTGCCCACCATGTCAGATACACTGCCACCCTACCACAAAGCAAAAGAAAAAACTCAGGGAGAGAGCTTACCATGTTCCGGATGATCCAGTTGCCTGCAAATGTTTAAATTTACATGTTCTGTGCCAGGATGGTGTTTTAGGAGTCCCTTAAAAAAAAAGAATGGGTCACACAGAAATAAAAGTCTGGGGCTGGAGAGACAGCTCAGTAGATAAAAGTGCTTAACCAGCACCCATGTAAAAGCAGGGCATGGTGATTCACATCTGTAATCCCATGGCTGGGGATATGAGACAGGAGGATCCTTAGAGCTTGCTGACTCACTAGTCTGGCAGAATTGGTGAGCTCTGGGCTCAGTGACAGACTTCGTCTCAAAAAATATGGTAGGTAGCAGTTGACAAAGACACCCAGTGTTGACTTTGAGCCTCCACATATGTATGCACACACATGCACCTGAACACACACATGTGCCCACACACATACAAACACAAGCACACCATATATAGATACTCATGAAAACCAAACTAAAAGAGGGAGAAGAGGGAGAAAAAGAAAGAAGCATCATGTGGGGAAAAGTTGGGGGTTTGAGTGGTGCTGGGACATGAGCTTGGCTTCACACATGCTCCATCTCAGCTCTGTCCCTGCATGTTGATGTGACTGTCATCTAATGTTGGGGTCAGAGTGGACTGGGCTGAAGAGAGGACATCTTGAGAAGCCTAGCAGACAATGAGCAGGAGCAGGTGGGGGAAGGCAAGGACAGGCAGGAGGCACATGGGGGTTGGCTGGCTCCACAGCTGTTGTCAACTTCACTTGCTTTCTACAATTACCTGAAACCGCAGTGCAAAGATATCAAATGGAAAATTCCAGAAATAAGCAAAACATAACTTTAAAAATTATTTGGGGAGGGGACTGAGAGGGTAGATGGCTCAGCAGTTAAAGATGTTTAATTGCAAACCTGCCAGCCCAGGTTCAATTCCCAAGCAACTCTTGTAAGCCAAACTCAAATGCCACAAGAATCAAGTGCCAAGTCATTTCCTTCAGCAAGAGGCCCTGGCACACCCCCACACACATGCAAATACATACATACATTAATTTAAAAAATAGAAAGTGGCTGGAGAGATGGCTTAGCAATTAAGGCACTTGCCCGTGAAGCCTAAGGACCCATGTTTGACTCTCCAGATCCCATGTAAGCCAGGCACACAAGGTGATACAAGCATGCAAGGTCATGCATGCACACAAGGTGGCGCATGTGTCTGGAGTTTGACTGCAATGGCTGGAGGCCCTGGAGCACCAGCTCTCTCCCCATCTCATAAAAAAAATTACAAAAAAAAAATTTAAATAAAAAGTAAAAGCTGTTCTGAGCAAGTTGAGTAGTTTTTGGAGATGTTTCTCCATCTCTTGTTCCATCTGCTCAGGAGTATCCATGCTGTATAAACTACCTGTCCATTGGTCACTTAGTACCTGTTGGTACTTGGTACAAGATGTGCTTGTGTTCCAGGCAGCCTTATGCAATAGTAATGCTATGCTTTCTAACTCACTCCCTTCATCTCACAGTGCCCCTATCACCACAGTAAGACAAGTATAGGAAGATACGAGAGAAGCCATTTGCTAAATTTTAGTGCAGTATGTTGTTACAAAATTACTATTTTATTTTATTTATCTACTTAAGAAAGAGAGAAAGAAGCAGAGAGAGTGAGAGAAAGAGAATGGGCATACCAAGACCTCTAGCCACTGCAAACAAACACTTTTGTGTGGGTGTATGAATATATTTCTAGAAAAAAAATCTAACAGAACAAGAAAGATCCACCCTGTGGGCAGTGCCACCCACTGGGCTCGGATCCCAGACTGAACAAAAGGGAGATGGTGGGCTGAGCAGCAGCATTCATCCCTGTCTGTTTCCTGATCACAGATGCAATGTGATGAGCCATCTCACACTCCTGCCGCCAAGTCTTCCTGCCATGATGGAATGCACCCTCAAACTGTGAGTAAAATAAGTTCTTCTTCCTCAAGGTGCTTCTATGGGGCATTTTGGCACACCAATGGAAAAGATAACTAATACAGTTGCTCAGATCCCCTACGTTAAATGATGCAATATTTGTGTAGAATCTACACACATCCTCCTCTAGACTTTAAATCACCTTCAGATTATTTATAATACTTAATACAATGTGAATTGTTTAAGGAATAAGGACAAGTGAAGAGTGCAAAAAAAAAGTAAGTACTAAAAAGTAAGGTAAAGAGCAATTGAGGAAGATGCTTGATGTTGACCTCAGGCTTCCACACCCACATCCACACAGAGGAATGTGCCCACCCATATTCAAACACACATGTACACATGAACTCACACTATATACACACATACATGCAAAGAATAGAACCCTAAGGTCCTCCTCAGCTATACAAGCAGTTCAAGGCCAGCCTGGGCTACATATGATCCTTCCTCAAAATTAAAAATAGGGCTGGAGAGATGGCTTAGTGGCTAAGGGGCTTGCTGGCAAAGCCTAAGGAGCTGGGTTCAATTCCCAGTACCCATGTGAAGCCAGGTGCACAAGGTGGCATATGCATCTGGAGTTTGTTTACAGTGGCTGGAGGAAGTGGCACATCCATATTCTCCCTCCTTCTCTCTCTCTCTCAAATAAATAAATATTTTAAAAATAAAAAGATGGACTAAACACAGACAAATAAGCAGATCAGGCATGGCAGTAGAATTCAGGCTACAGCTCCCCACAACCCCAGGACCTAAGCAAATCTCCGTTCCTAATCATGGAAAGTCTTCTCAGCACTAGAGACAGCCCTGCCCTTCCCCTGCCCTTCTCAACTCTGTGCAGTGATGTTCTGGCTACATGGACACCTCAGTAGAGGACGCTGGGGACAGTCATCTTTTATAAGCACATATGGCCATGTCCCCTGTAAGCAGCGCTTCCTCCTTCTGCACATGGAGGTAGGCATGTTTGGTGAGATAGGTCAGAATTTGAGATGCCCTTGTTCTCTTCCAGGTCTGCTATCCAGTGTCCATCTGGGGAGGGGCTTTCTGGGTTCATGTGCACATCTCATCCTATTCAATCAGGTGTCACTGAGAGGCATGATTCACAGACCCTGCAGCTGCTTGGGCATGTGCTCTCCCAGCTCACTCACCTCACGCCACGAGTCACTTGACCCTTGCCAGGAAACATAAAGCTGGTCTCCAGCTATTGCCAGGGATCGACACCTCAAACTACTCACACTCACTCACCTCCCATCTGCACTTTTCCTAAGGAGCTCTCAGATGCTCTCAAGAGGCAAAAAGGCCACCATGTCCTCACAGGCCACAGAGATCACTGTCCCCTAGCCTCATAATGGACCATACTGGATCCAGAAGCACAGTATGGTGGTAATGGTGAGAAAGGATATAACTGCCTATGGTACATCAGGCCCTGAGCACCCTTCCTGCAGGGCCTCCTCACTCCCTGGAGGGCAGGTACTGCCCTAGGCAGAAAGTGTCACTCCAACTCTGCTGCCCAGCTGCCTCACCTTACTCCCAGAGGCCTCCCTGGAACCCATACTCAAGGACAGCCACATGGAGGCATGACTCTAGGCCAGCAGGAGCTGGAAGGGCATTCTCTGTACCAGGAACAAGGGTCAGAAGTTACACAGAGCCAGGACAGGAGAGCAAGAGTAACTTCTCCAACCTGGCTGCTCCAGGCTGACCCCACAGCAATTCACAGACTTGACTGACTGGAATCCAGAGGCCAAAGCACTTCTCTACAGATGCCTGTAAGGCTCTGGGCAACTAATGACTCTGTTTACGGAGGACTATTGTGCATGCATGAGCTCCCTACACCTACGACCCAAGGGAAGAGCAGCTACCCAGACACTCCCGAAAGCCCACATACTCAGAGTAGGCCAAGGAGTCCAGTGGGCCAGATCCCAGGAGGTGGGATTGGCCCTCTAGCCTAGCACCGCAGTACCATCCCTGTGTCCTACAGGCAGAAGACCCACATGTGTTAGCTCCCCAGCAGCTGTAGAGGCCACTGCAAGAAAGACGGAAGTAACTTTGCCCAGAAGCCCTGCCTACCAAAGGCCAGATGTTGCTGCAGGCTTCCACCACGCTTGCTGGGACCATCTAACCTCAAGTGAACCTTCCCTGGGGTACAAACTTGGGCTTCCGCCCTGGAGAATCAGTAACTGAGGTTTGAGAGGCAGCTGCTTACATTCATCCCCAAGAGGTATCAAAGACCGGAAGCCGGTAGGGCGCAGGCCACTATCAGGCCAGGTCATGTGACAGGCAGGAAAGCCTTGGCAGAGGATGGATCCGCTATCTGTCGCCAGGTCCATAAAAGCAAGTCATAAAGCAGAAGGAACCCTCTTGCAGTGACCAGATGGCTGCAGTTTCTCTGAACCTGGTGCAGGGAGAGAGAGGGCATCCAGGAAATGGGTCATCGGGGTTGTTTATGCGATGGTGCTCTGCTGCTGAGTGGGGACCGAATCCACCTCCTGCAGCGTCTTGTAAACCTTGAGGTTCAAGAGTGTAAACAGTCCAGACCAGGTGTCCTTCTCCCTGGGAAAGTCAAAGGCTTTCCCCACGCACCATGGGAGGTCTGTTCTCCGTGCCTTCTGTGTCTCTCTATAACCCTGCCTCTTTGCTAGACCAGCCATTCTCAAAATGGGTCCCCTATTAGCAATATCAGCTTTGCAGGGAGCTCTAAGAAGCATTCCTTCTCAGACCATCCTGTGACCCCTGATGAACACCAGTTCCCAGGGGCTACACCTGTGCCCAACACGGCCTGCAGTGGTGCTGATGCGCCCAGGGATTTGAAAGCCACGGCTCTAGCTCTACCTGCTGTCATGGCCCTGGAGCCCCTTCCTCCAATCCATGCTTTGTGCCCATGGAAGTCATCTCTCCAAATCCCCTGGGGACATGACACCTTCCTCTGGAATTTCAGAGGCTGTCATACCCACCAAGACCATCATGAGGAAGTACGAAGTCTGAGACGATGCATAAAGAATATTTCAGTAACAGGAAGGAAACTGAGTCAGTGAACAACATTGAAGTCCAACTAGGAGAAGTCCAGGACCGAAGGTTTCACTGATGAATTTTACTAGACATAGAGAGAAGAAAACAAACACATACTTCTCAAACTCCTCCAAAAAAAAAAAAAAATTGAAGAGAAGAAAAAAAAATTGAAGAGAAGGAAACACTTCTAAACTCATTCTACATGGCCAAAAATTACCCTGATGTCAATACCAACAAAGATAAAAGAAGTCCCAGTAAGAACTGATGCAAAAGCAGCAAAGTCTGAGCATGTACAATTAATTAGAATCCAGTACATGGGTCATGTGCTGTGACCAAATGGGAGCTATTCCTAGAATACAAACATGGTTTCCAGAGGCAAAAACTATGGAAACAGCAAGGCTTTTGTCAGGTACTTTGTTACAGCACTGAGGAAATTAACTAATGCAGTGGGTTATGTTTCTCATTTTCCCATTTCTTCTGGTTGTCCTACTCATATAATTGTTCATAGCAGCCTCAGGCTATTTTGCATTCCTATGTTATAAGTTGTGATGTCTCTTCTTTCATTTCTAATGTTATTTATAGGAAACTTCTGTCATTCATAGTTAATACAGCTAAAGGTTTTATGATTTTGTCTACCAAGTAATGGATAGAGGACCTAGAAAGAACCTCAATATTGAACCAGGGTCTTGAAGTGTACTGAAGATTTGATGGACCAAATAGACACATTCAGAACATTCTACCCAACAGCAAAATACACATTTTGCTCAGTCTCACAGGGAACATGCTCTAGGATAGATCATATGTTAGAAGATAAAATATGCCTTAATGAATTCAAGAATACTGAAATTATATCAAGGTTCTTTTCTAACCACAATGGCCTGAAACTAAAAATCAGGAATAGATGGGAAGCTGGAAATTAAACAACATGCTCCAGAATAACCAATGGGTCACAAAAGAAATCTAAGGGAACTGATAAATACATCACACCAAGACCTATGAGGTGTAGCAAAAGCAGTGTGGTATGAAATTCACATTGCTAAACATCTACATTAAGAAAAGAGAAAGATCTCTAGCAAACAGCCTCATGTTACACCTCGAGGAACCAGGAAAAGAAGAGCAGATTAAGTTAGTGGAGGGAATAACAGATGAAAGATTAGAACAGAAACAAAGGAAATACACACGAGTTGTACACCCAAGTTCATAGCAACATTACTCATGATAGCCGAATGGTGGAGGTCATCAATGCACCCATTAATTACTGACTAGATAAACAAGATGCCATCTATATATTTTTTTTTAATTTTTATTTATTTATTTGAGAGAGAGAGAGATACAGAATAGGCAGGTAGAAAGAGAGAGAGAGAGAGAGAAAGAGAATGGGTGTGCCAGGGCCTCCAGCCACTGCAACTGAACTCCAGATGCATGTGCCCCCTTGTGTATCTGGCTTATGTGGGTTCTGGGGAGTTGAACCTGGGTCCTTTAGCTTTGCAGGCAAGCAACTTAACCATTAAGCCATCCAGCTCAAGATGTTGTCTATATATAATGAACGATTATTCTACTTTAGAAATGAAGCAATTCTGACATGTGCACACATACAGACCATATCTGTAAAATGGAGAGAAAAAAGCCATAGCTAAAGCCCTTACTATGTGCCAGCTGTTGCTCTGGGCACTAAATGCACATTGTTATTAAACCCAGCTACTGGCAGAGAGGTCTTAATATCACTGTGTCTAACAGATGAGGAAACTGAGGCATGGGATACTTCAGCAATGTCCCATTGTTAATGGTGGAATCCATCTTGAACCCAGGCTGAGAGTCTAATCTGGGTGACCACATAGCTCTGAGTACATAAATTATTCAAAGGTGTCCCCTCAGAAATGCTGTGACATGTCAGCTGACATAAGCCACCTAAACACCATATAGATCTCAATCCCACCTGTTACTTTTAACCAAGACTATTCTCCAAGTTACATCCATAAGGATCTCCCTGCCTATCAACTAAGCCCCTCTTCTGAGCCCTCTCCTTCTTGCCATCACACAGCCCTGGGCACTGTTGACTGCACACTTCACAGAGGTCTCACTTGGTTTTGTGAATATTGTCCAGCTTCTCTTCTCTCTCTCCTTTTGTGGGTGCCCTTCTCTGTCCATCTGAAACGTTAGGGTGCTTTGGGACATGCATCTAAGTTCTCTCTCCGCAGACAACCTCCCCCTTCGACACACTTGTAGCTCCAGCCTTGGTCTCCACGTAGACCTGTGCACTGGTTCACAGGCTCTCTTTGGTAGTCCATTGGCACACCCAGCTCAGAACGCGCAAGGCAAAGCTTGTCCTAGCCCTTTCTAAGCTTCCCTCTTCCTAGCTTTCTGCCCCACCATGCAGCAGATGACCCATCAGAACTGTTTGGATTCTAAGGGCTCTGAGAGTTGGTCTGGGACACATTTTGCCAATGGCTCTTTATGTGTTTGTAATCCATACGAGTGAGCTCACATCTCTAAACAGTGATGCCCAACTCACAGTGATGGGACAAACATGATGATAATTACCATTCACATCAAGTATCCTGTGGATGTTTCTAGTCATTGATTGGTTAATCCACAAAGCTCCACACTCCAAAGCCATTGCCCAGGCCTACCTTGATCTGATCACTTCAGAGGTCCACTCAGGCATACCCATCTCTATAGACTGCAATGTGGCCCTTGCCTAAAAATGTCTAGCTTTGAATTAGGGACATAGTAGCCACTTTGCAGAGGCAGCAGGAAGTTGAATGCAGGGATGATCACTGTATGGAACCCTCACCAGGATGCCTGGTGTGTGCAAATGCTGAGAAGTGGGCCCTTCTGCCACCGCTGCTGTTTCTTCACTAGACCAGCACAACTGGTCTGCAGCTTTGACCCCACAGAGCAACGGGCCATGGGGCTGCAAGGCAGGGGCTGTGTCACTGCACAGTCCCACACAGCTGATATGAGGTAACAGGTGTTCCATGATTACATGTGGAGAACAGAATTACCAGGGTTCTGTAAGAACAGAGCCAATAGAATGAATATATTTTAGGGCAGGAGAGATGGCTCAGCAGTTAAGGCATTTGTATGCAAATCCTAACTCGAGATCCATTCCCCGGATGCACAAAGTGGTGCATGCATCTGGAGTTCATTTGCAATGGTTAGAGCCCCTGGCATACCAATACTAAATCTCTCTGCGTCTTCCTCTTTCTCTATGTCTCTATCTCTTTCTCAAATAAATAAATAGAATATTTTTAAATAGAATGAATATATTTTTTTACCATTTCTTAGATGTGCTTACATGATATGGGCTGGGTGGCCCACAGAGGCTGACTGCACACTGGTGGAGAGACTGAGAACTTAACAGCTGTGCAGTCCTCTCGGCTGGATGCCTCAACACTCCCAATCTGGTACAGAAGGCTTGGAGGGTTCTTGGATAGGTGCTGGTCTTCAGGACACATTGGAAGAGTGGAGAAGCTGTGTTCTGATGTCAGCTAAGGTGGCGGCAACAGGGTAGATGTCTCACCAGCTAGGGGCATGGGCATTCAGGAAAAATCATTTTTCCCCCTTGGGACTTCTTTTTATGTAGGCTGCCACTAAAAGACCTCCATACAAAAGGGAGAGCCCCCTCCCCACCCTCAGCTAATCCCTATTAGGAACACTCTCACAGATCTGCCCAGAGGAGAGGCATGTCTCTTACTTGCATTCTGGTCCAATCATGTTGACAATAGATGGTGACCATCACAGAGGAAAACAGAAGCAATCTCAGGTTGGTTCTGGCCAAGCGCTTGTGTGTATGGCAACTCCAGAGACTTAGGCACAGATTTCTGACTTGATGGGTCCTCGTGGGATCCAGTGGGCTGCACTTCATCTCCATGGGACAGCCGCTTGAAACTAAGCACAGGAAAGACGAACCCGTGGGCAGTGACGCATTTCTGCAAGGCTAGCACTTGGGAGGCTGAAGCAGGAGGACTGGATGCTCAACACAAGCCTGGACGGCATAGCAAGACCCTGTTTCCAAAACCTAAAGAAAAAACAATCGTAAAATCACTGTGGCTGACACAGCCCTGAGTTGTCTGCAGGCCTCATTGGTCTTGGACCTCAGCTGCAGCTGTATCCACAAAGCTCTGAGCCCCTACAGGAAAGCTTGCACCTAAGTTCTGTGCACCCTCTCAGCTTCCTGCCCTGTCTCTGGTGCAGGGAGGCTCATGATGTCCTGCAGGCCTAGCCAAGAATTGGGAAAAGTGATAGCCACAGAGCAGCAGAGAAATGTCCCAGAGGAAGGGAGCCTCTGTGGTCCCTTCCTTTCCTGTCACCACTCCTGGCAAGCAGACCCGTTGTCTCAGGCTCCATGTTAAGGGTGTTTACACCATATCAAGCCCACAGCCCAGCTGGGGAAGAGCAGGCCCTGGCACCTGTTTTAAGACTCTCCACCAATGGCCACTGTCTATACTGTCCTGAAGGATGGTCAGCCATCGCCCAGTGCAAGAACTGCCCAAGTCATATAACCAAGTGCAGCCACAGCCAGGGACCATGGCTAGCTAGTTCCAGCAGTGGTCACTCTTCAATGTGCACAATGGAACTTGAGGCCAGGCCAGGCCAGGGACACATGTGTCTCAGCAGTGTCCCATTCCTGACACACAGAGCAGGTCATGGAGCAGCTTCATGGAGCCACAGCCACACATCACAGGGCCCTGAGGCATTTGTCAACACTGTGAGAATGGGACATCCTCTTTCCAGTAGTGTGAAAACTATGTAAAACCAATCATTTCACATCCCCTGAATTAACATAATTATTTTCATTGTAATGTGACTTAAGTATGTAACATTGTGAAATCGGGGGCAGATTTTATGTATTTTTACAGCTTTTATCTAACCATAAACCAACATAATTTTCCGATTCAGTACTATAAGACTGCAAATCCAATCAAGTTCAAATCAATCCATTTATTTACTGTTGACAGGTGATGGCATTTTTGCAGAAACTCATTTGCCGATATTGGATTCAGAGCAGGAGGCCACTGCCTGAGGGCTAGCTTTATAGACAATGTTTCTGGGTTTTCATTTCAATAAAGCAAATACAGACAATGCCAGTCCCATAACTAGGCTGTTCCAATCACTCAAAGGCTTTGTTTGCGACCTAAGGCTAATTCATCCCTCTGACCGGCTCTGCCCACCTTGGAAACCCTTTCCTTTCGGCTCCTGGGTCAGCTTTGGAGGCGCGCCCTCATCTCCACCCCTCAGCTAACCAACTTGTGAGACTTATCGAAGGGTTTTCTCTCCCTGCGTGTCTGATTTCCAAATGGGGCCATATCCACATGACTCTCCTGCTTCCCTCCCACTGACAGCGCCAGACATTTCCACCTGCACCTAATTCATCCTTGAGGAACTGTGGTACTCTATCGCCTGTCCTCCACTGGATCCTCATTGCATTTTGTGTGTAGCGCATATGTGTGCATATGCATACACAGGCATGCATGCACGGTGCATGCTTATGTGTGCATTTATGTGGGTGTGAAGGTTACAAGACAACTTTGGGTGCGGTTCGTCAGGAACTGCCCATCTTCCTGAGAGAGGCTCTCCCACTGGCCTGGAATTTGCCCAGTAGGCTATACTGTCTGCCCAGTGAGTCCCAGGAATCTACCTGTCTCTACCTTCCCAGAGCAAGGATTACAAGTATGTGTCACCATGTCTAGGTTTGTTTTTTTTTTTTTTTTTTTTTTTTGGCATATGTTCTAGGGATTTAATTCAGATCCTCGTGTTTGCTAGGCAAGCACTTAACCCTCTGAGCCATCTCCTCAGCCCCTCTCATCGCATTTTGAACAAAATCAACTTTTGTCTTTGTGCTACCCAGGACCCCAAAACAGACACTGCCTGCTCCTCTCACAGCTCTGGGTGCTGTGTTGCCCATTCTGCATCTCACAGCACCCTTCCCAGCTCCTCCCACAACAAGTGTCTGAGCACGCGTCTCTCAGCTCCAGCTGTTTCTTCTGCTAATCTGTCCTCAGTGCTTCTTGTCAACTTCGTGTCATCTCCCTCTGGTCCCTCTGTCCAGCATCTCTTAGCTCTGTTGGCTGTTTTCTGTCTTTATTCTGTTGGTTTGGAGAGTAAGTCTCAGTTACAGCAGCTTCTGTTACAGATAAGCCCCTAGTGTGATTAGAGTGTGAAATGTTCCCCCACAGGCTCATGTATTCGAACACTTGGTCCCCAGGTGGCAGTCTTTGAGATAGTTGTGGAACCTTTAAGAGATGACACCTTGCTACAGGAAATGCGTTACTTGGGGGGCAGGCCTTGAGATTTTAAAAGTCTGGCCTCACTTCCTGTTTGTTCTCTGCTTCCTGTGTGAAATGTGATACACAGGCCTGCCATGTTTTCCCCACCATAATGGACTGTATCCCCCAAACATAAGCTAAAATAAACTCTTTTTGTCTTTCAGTTACCTCTGGTCAGGTATTTGTTCACAGCTGCAGGAAAGTAACTAATCTACTCTCAGACTAACAAGTTCTATCTCCAGGTGACTCTGTACTCTTGTCAAATAAAACAGATGGCTTCTGAGTGGCAGGTGGATCCTGCCCCACCCGTGACCCAGGGTCCTCCCATCATGAGGCTGCTCCACCTTTATGTCATAGTTTCTAGCAATGACAGAGAAGGACACTGGGTGAGCCCTCGGTGTCTGCGTGGGAACCTGTGTCTCCAGAGTAGTGTGAAGACTCCATTGCCCACCGCTTCCTCCACTCCAGTTCCTCAGAGCCATTTGTCATTTACCCACTTGGCCTTTTAGTCTTCACTGAATGGAGTGATGCTGTCAATCAGCAGAAACCATGGTGTGGTGTCACCGTCCATGTGCCCGGATCATCTCTGATATGTGAGTGTTAATATTTGAGAATGAGCATCAAGACAAATCCAATATGACTGGCCAGACATGTGTGATTCATGAGCATGGAGGTCACCATGGGTGGACAGGGACTGCAGAGCTGCCACAGCAAGAGAACCAGTCATCCACACTGGCATTTAGAAGAAATTTATCTGAGCAAGGAGCAAGAGTGAGCTCACGGTTGCAGAAGAGGGGAGATTCAGTGAACCCCAGAGGCTTCAGTCCTGGGGAAGCTAGGGAGTCTGACCAGAAGAGTAGCACCCTATACATGTGTTCGGTTTTCTCTGATTAGTCCTCAGTTGGACGTGCTAACAGAAAATGGGAAGTAGAGCTGGAAAGATGGCTTAGTGGTTAAAGGAATTTCGTTGCAAAGCTTGATGCCCTAGGTCCTAGGTTCCAGTACCCATGTAAAACCAGATGCCAAGTCATGCATGTGTCTAGAGGTCATTTGTAGTGGCAAGAGGTCCTGGCATATACATTCTCTCTCTCTCTCTCCTCATAAAGAAAATGGAAAGTTGTGAGTTATCAACAAAGTCTTGACTGTTCTGAGCCAAGTGCTACAGATTTGGCTTTGCGAGCTGCAGATGCCATGGAATCCAGTTCTATTACTGTATGTCATTGGCCTGTTGCCTCTCTGTGTGTTAAGTTTATCCATCATTTTGTTTTTAAGACTGTGTCTCATGATGTCCAGGCTGGCCTTCAACATTCGACATAGCTGAGACTGGCTTTAAACTTCTGATCCTCTTGCCTCCACCTACCAAGTGGCGGAATTGTAGACATGAGCACCACAACACCAGGTTTATGTGGTGCTGGCCATTGAACCCAGAGCTTTGTGCATGCTCGGCAGGTTCTCTGTCAACTGACTCGCATCCCTAGTTCTAGTCTATCTATCTATGCAGCTGTCTCCCATCCATCCGACAATTAAGCCTTTCTATCAGCTGTCTATACAGCTGTTGTCAACTATGTGTCTATCCACACAAGTGTAATCTATATTGGCTATCTACCCACCTACCTGCTTCTGTCTTCCATCTACTTATCACTATCATCTCCCTATCTGTAGATCTATTATTTATCTGCTCTCTATCTTTCCATCATGCTACCCTGATCCCTCTATCTGAGAAACTTTGCATAGAATAAAGCTATATTATAACAAAATAAATGAACCTGGCAAGTATTATATGAACTGAAATCAACCAGGCAGGGGAAGACATATATCATGTCATCTCATTCATACTTATGATCTAAAAAAATCAAATTTATGATATAATAGTTGCCAGAGGCTGGTAGGAGGAAGTGGTCAAAGCGCATAAAAGTACAAGAGTCCTATTGTACATGATGGAATAAGGCTGCACTATGCAGGTAGCCGAGCAAATCAATGGTGTGGTGAGCCCAGGCCAAGAAGGATGGTCTGGAGGGAAAACCGAGGGCTTGAGCTCATAAACGATGCTGTCACAGCACCAGGTCCCATCTTCCAGAGGGCAGTACCACACAAATACGCAATAGAAGTGTCTAACCTAGATCTGGCCTAGTAACCTCCAGCAGGTGAGAGCCACGGAGGATGAGAGGGAGCAGGCGGTGTCTCACATGTATGCACAGCCCAGAGGTGGTTCTCCAGAGCCAGAGAAGGACCCCAAAAGTGCTAGATGAATAGCATGAGGGCTCCTTTTCCTCAAGCTTCAAGAGGACACTGAGAAAACAGGAAGATCCAGCCACCCACACTGTTCACTGCACTGGGGGCATTCAGCTCACTGTCTCATTACCCCTGCCAGTGTATGCCTTGCAGGAGTGAAAGAACCTGGCAGAATCTAAGGCTGAGAACCCACTGATAGGAATACCAGCTATCATTATCAGATGGCTGTCCTTCTAGGGTAGAGTGGACTAGGGCCAAGCCTATTTAGCATATACACTCCACACACCCACACACAGGCACTCATACTTATGCACGATATACATACACATGCACGTACTTGTACACTCACAGACATCCACTCTCACACATATACACTTCCCCATTCATCAACACACGTGTACTTAGACATAGTCATATTTAACAACCTAACACACACATTCACTAGTGCACATGCTCAACATGCACAGACCCTCATACGTGCACCTGCTTACACATGCTCAATATGCCCGTTACACTCACAAACACAACACACATGTCTGCTGCCACATGCACATACACACACCTAGTTGTCACACATGCACACTGTCACATACTCTCACAAACTAACAGACACAATACTCCCACACATATCTGCGTGCACTCTGACTCACATTTTCGTGTGTTCTTTTGCACACAGATACATGTGTGCACATGTCCACGCCCAGCTGCACACACACATGTTCACACAAACACACATGCACAATGCTTAGATGGCGATAGTAGCTGTGGCCAACATAAAGCAGGGCTGTGCTCTACATCCAACAGAGGGCTCGGCTGAAACCACTTCTCAGAGACAGGAGTCTCCTCCAGGCCTCGCTTCCTCCCTCGGGAGCTCTCCTTCCATGAGGTACATTCCCCAGAATCCACACTCAGGCTCTCCTCCTAGGCATGCAGCCTCAGTGAGTGCCCTTGCTCCTGAGATGGACAAGAATGCCTGCCCACCCTGAGGTGTTTCCCTTTGGGCCTGACACCCACCCACTCATTGGCCCAGGTGACCAGCCTGACTTCCCTTAGGGGCTTTCCACCCTAGCTTTGTCTGTGACCACAACCCAGACCTCAGCTCTCAGGGAAACCCAGGACCCAGCCCAGGCCTCCTGCTCCATCCTCACACATCTCTACTAGCCTGTCTCTCTCTGGGAGACAGAGGATGATAGATCAGGACCCTTGTCCATTTTACTTACTCTCTACTCCCCAGGGCCTGAGGTACTAGACCCATGGTAGACATTCAGTGAGTACTTGGAAGAAATATATGAGATTCATATAAGCTATCAAGTCAGTGAACCAAAGCAGCAGAAGCCAGTGATGTCTACTCAATACCTTAGGACTCACTGAAATGAGAAACATCCATCAACAGTTCTCAGACCTGTTTTCATAGCAATAGCATTCCAGTCTCTCAGACAACAAAGATTCCACAAAGTGGCTTCAAACTCTGGACTCAGAGGTGAATGTACATTTGGTGGTTGGTTCAAATTCTCTTGCAAGATAACATATTAGTGTCATTATTTCCAGGCTTTCTGAACATCATACAGAAGCCAGGATTGAAAGAGAATGCCAGGACAAATGCCACATGTTCTCCCTCATCAGTGGTTCCTAGCCTGGAGCACTTTGAGTTGCAGGCACTCCTGATAGGCAGCTCAAGGGTCAGATAGTAGGGATGAGAGTTTGTTGGGGAAGGGGAATGAGAGACCTGGGGGAAATACACACAAAACTAAATCCAAATGAATTTGTTCCATTGAAACTTTTCTCCTGGATAGTAGATTAAATGATACAACCCTCAACAGGAATATGTCGGGATTGTTGGGTGAGAAGGGCCCTGGAGAGGGTGGGATGAAGCCTAACCCTAAAACATTTGGCTCTGGCTTGTAATTCCCAGTGTCAGAAATCTGTTACAATCCACACTGAACTATTGATCAGAGAGACCTGTGAGGTTCCCAAAATAAGACAGGCTTCCATCAAAGCCTTTGATTACCCACCTGAGGTAAAAGGTAAGACCCTATTGCTGAAGACATTACATGCTGCTGACACAGAACATTGAGAGATCTGAATGGAATCTGGAAGGAAGCCAGTCCCCAGATGATCTGCCTATATAGTACTGGAAAGTGCTACATGAGCTGCTGAGGAAACATGGCCAACAGCCTTGTGTGCTAACAGGGGACACTGCTATACAAAAGCAACCAGCCTGACAAGATGGACAGGTCTGTGCAATAGTGGTACCCAATCCAGGTGGGTAACCAGTGGTTCTCTCATTGGCTAAGATATCTGTTCAGTGGACAAGAACTCTTAGCTAGAACTAGGAACCGAGTCAGAATCCTATAGAGACCAAAATCATGAACTCCAACAAGAAGCTCTGACTAGTCTTTAGCCAAAAGAGAGGCTATACCCATCACAATCTTTCTTAGTTAATAATGTTTATCCCATTCAACCTATGCTGACCTCTGTCTCCTTTGGAGAATCTGTTTCTCTTTTTTCAGAAGGCAGAACGAGGAGATAAACCACCCCTCACACATCAGCCAGGGCCCAGGTGAAACTGCAGAGGAACTGGCAAGATGAGCAAGAGCGCTGCTTCAATAGCGATCCTGTCAACCTGGGCAAGGGTCATGGATCAGACACTGAGGATTCTCAAAATGCACCAGAACAGAAATCCAGAACCTGCTGAGAGCACAACACTAAAGTAGACTTTAAACCCACCCACCACAACTCAGGGAATTTTGCAGAAGAGCAGGCAGAAAAATTGTGAGAGCCATAGAGTAGAAGGGAATGTCCAGAAGCATGGCTGCCCCCCTCCCAATGACTGACTGATGCTCTCACTCTATACCCTGAGAACCTAGCGGGAACACCAGCAATCCTACTGAGGAGGGTCCTCAGTGGAATGGGGCCAGGGAGGAGGGAAATGATCGTACTAATGTAGGATGTATCCATACAACTTTCCACTTAGTAAAAAGAGAAAACTTTAGGCATTAACTTTAGGCCTATTCTAAACAACAGAAATGAGCTAAGAACCTCTCGTTTTGTTGAGGAGAGGGGCATCATTGAGTAATCAGCAGGCCTAAACCCAACTTGATAAGCCACAAAGAGCAAAGTGATTCCTGAGAGCATACAGTACCAGCTCATCCTATGCCCTGAGATCCCATGGGCCATGTGTTTGCTTTCAGCAGCTGCTACAGCAAATCCCACTGACTTCAATGACATTAATTGAATGATCTATCTTAAAGATCGGGAGGTCAGACTCTTAAATTCCTACCCTTACCCAGGTGTCAGAGGCATGCACCCCTTCTGGAGACTGCAGGGGAGTCTATTCCCACCCTTTACAGCTCCTAAGGGACCCACATTCCTAGCTGGTGACCTTTCCTTCCATCTTTAAAACATACCAGCCCAGTGTCTGCTCCCATGAGCCTGATACTGTACACTGCCGTCTCCTTGATGGAGCCTGGTGATGCACTAGGCTCACCCCAATAACCCAGGAACAGTATTCCCATCTCGGAAGCCTCTGCTAACTGCATCTGTGATGAACTTTGGTTATGTCAGGTACACAGTCACAGGTTCTAGGGATGAGAGTGGAAACATGACCTGAGGCTCTGGGAATCGTTACTCAACTGCCACAGTAGCTAAGCATCAAACATGGCAAAGGCATTTGGATCAGTCTGCACATTTGTTGGAGCTCGTTTTAACCTGGAGATTCCCAAGGGGCTCTTGGTAAAGTCAGAAGTGAGTATTTTTACCTCCTGGTGATCAAATGTTCCACACAGAGAATGAAGATCTAGGGGGGTCTGGAAAAGGTTCGGTGGTCCTGGTGTCCTCACTGGCTTACAGCTGCTGGGCTGGGCACTGTGGAAACTCTGCCTTCTCTCTGCAGCTGCCCAGTTTGCACCTGCTGGGTGGATTAAGCAAAGCTAGATTTTCCTGGCCTTGGACCTGGAAACCTTCAAGTCTTCCTTAAAATAGATGTTTTCAGAAAAGCAATGTGGAAAAAAGTGCAGCTCCATTAATATTTTATAATGCATTTCAGACAAAAGACACCGTATGAAGCCATGAAGAGATGTCCAAAAAATAGAATTATCAAGAGATAATATTCTGCTTCCTTCATGTGTGTGTGTAGAGGGTGGGGCACATGTGTGCCACAGCATGCACGTGAAGATCAGAGGGCAGCCTCGGTGTCGGCCTCACCTTCAGCCTCATCTGACACAGGATCTCTTCACTTGCTACAACGTTCAGCTGTAAGTGGGATCTGGAGCCCTGAACTCAGCTACTCATGTTTGTGTGGCAAGTACTTTATCCACTGAGCCCCCTCCCCAGTCCTGTTCTTCTCCCTTCTATTTGCCATTTGCCCCACCTCTCATCATCAGCTTCCGTCCCTGTGATCATGACTGAGATGGCTTTGCAACACCTGTTAATATCATGGTGACTCTGTGATCATTGTTCCCAAACAGAACAACCCACGGTCAGGTGTGCCTGGAACTCCCAAGTGGAAATGTGCAAAACCCCAGGGCTAGAACCCTCCTAGACGCTCACCCCTTCCTTCTGCCCATGTCCATCCAAGCCATGATTCGTACCTGCTCCCTTCTTGTTGGCATCCAACTATCATGCCCTCCCTTAGACCCAGTTGGCTTCCCCACTCTCAACCTCCTCCCTTCCCCTGTTCCTGCTCCAGTGAGCAGCCTCCACTTCCCCAGCTTCCCCTCCCCAGCCCCATGCTGCAAACACCACTTTTCTATGACCTAAAGCACACTACATTTTGTCATACTTCAAGACCCTCGTCATGCTGTTCCAGTCACCTGAATACCTTCCTCCTTACTCTCAGCACTATGATGGCTGTTCTGGCTGCATCACTAGGATGTTTCCCTTCTTTAACTCTGCTAGACCCCAGGAGGTGCACATTCTGCAGCCCTTCTTCACTGCACTGAGATATCCGTGAGCTGCTCCTCACACCCTGAGGCTGCCCTGGCAGTGCACCTGCTTTTCTTCTAGCTTCACCTATTCCCCCCACTGGAGAGCAGCTGCTGTTCCCGTTGCCTGCAGCAGCCCTTGGCACCCCTCAGCGCTGGGCATGTTTGAGCACTTCTGCCTCTCCTCACTTACTCGTCCACGCTCCAGAGAGAGCAGGTGAGGGGTTCTGGAGAAAAGAGGGTCCCACCTGGAGCAGTACCAGAGGATGGCAGACAGAGGGCCAGTAGCTCTCTGCACCTTTCTTAGGTTCTGGCTCAGCTTTTTGGTGAAGCCTGGGCTGCCTGGCCTTTCTGTGCACAGATGCGGGAGCCCTTTCTCCAGGGTGTGCAGCACAGCCATCTCCTGCCAGGGTGCTGTGAGACTCGTCACTCATGCTGCTGTGTCACTCATCACAACCCATGCAGGGACCAGGTCTCCAGCATAAACACTCGGGGGGTGGGGGATCATTCCACCATGGTGTGAATTTGTGAGCCACCCTCATCTCTTTTGCTCAAACCAAATCAATGAAAGGAGGTCCAGAAAGGGCTCCTAAAATGTGATGACAACCTCAGGGGTGGGACAAGCACACGAGGGAAGAGAGCACCTTCCCAGAGCGGCCATCACTGCATCCACTGAGGAGGGCCCTGAGGCTTCCCTTGACCTGCTTAAGACCATGTGTGTGCATGTGCGTATGTAGGTGCCTGTCCCCGTGTGTGCACAAGTACACATATGTGTGGAGGTACATGTGCATGTGTGTGCAGGCTAAAGGGCAACTTCAGGTGGATCCTCAGGAATGCCGTCCATCTTTTCTAAGACAGGGTCTCTCATTGGCCTAGAGCTCACTGATTAGACTATGCTGGCTGGCCAGTGAACTCCAGAGCTGGGATTACAGGTACATACCACCATGCTCTGCATTTTTAGGTGAGTTCTGGGAGTCAAAGTCAGGTCCTTATGCTTGCAAGGTAGCACTTTGCTGGCTAAACCATCTCTCCAGCCCCCATACTTCTTGACTTCTATTTAAGACCCACTTGAAGCCAAACTGAAAACTGGATCCATCTGCTCCTCTATCTAGTTTCACTGTGATACTCCAAGCACAATAGTGCTCATTTCCCAGAGAAAACTAGGTGGAAACTCTCCTGATAAACACACATCAAAGAAAGTCTAGTTCTTAATGGAGAGCCACAGCCATGGCATCAAGGATCAGGAAGTGGTCTCTGCTGACTCTTTCACATTATTGTTTTTTCTCTAAACTTGCATCGTGATTATGGGCCTTTATACATCTTGTGCATGCCCAGCCCACCAAACAGAAGGGGGACACCTCCCCAGGGCCTCCATGTCATGGGAACAGACCAGCATTCCTGGGTTAGGTAACACAGCTGCTGCAGCACCTGGAGAGCAGTGTGAATTCCATTCACGAAGGAAGTGTGTAAAGATCCCCAGCCACTTGGCATTCTGCTCTTAGGTTCTCAAACAGGTTGGTAAAGTAGAACTTTTGCCCTCATATTTCCTGTGTATTTCTCATTAATGGAATCCTTTGGAAACACCATGCTCCATGTGACTTCAGAAGCAACTGGTTCTACTTTCCAGAGAAGGTATTTTTGTCAATAAAAAAGTTCCAATCATTTTCCCATGGATTGTTGGGTGCTTGCTCACATGTAATCTGAGAAAATGAGCATCAGTATTCTGCAGGGGTGGAGAGAGAAAAGATGAAGACACTTATAGGGAATGGAGCCCAGGATAACTGATGATGAATGCGGTCAGGAACAGCAAAGGTATGGGATGGTAGGCTTGCCATCATCGCCTTCCTGTGAATGATGAATGCGTGCATTTGGGTCTGAGACTGGTGTATTCATGAATGTTTAAACAATAACACTGCTGAAGATGGATGCCCGTGAGATATGCCACTCCCCTAATGAGGGTTCCCACAGGAGGGCAAGGTTAAACATCACTGCTCAAAATAGATTTCCTTTGCAAACCCACTCCAGGAAGTGAGAAGGAAAAACATTTCCACAGAACAGCTTGGCCTGGGCAGAGCAGGAACACAAGATCCTGGATGGAAGAAGAGGAAGAAAAATGCTTTTACGTCTCTTACACTGTTTAAATATTTGGAGATCTGAAACCCTTCTCCATGACTCTGTTACACACCACAGAAGCAGAGTTGCTTCTGAGTGCTGCCAGGAGTCTGTTGATGTTTGCACAGAGAACCTTCTTAAAATGTGGTTAATGCTTTCCCACCAGAAGACACACTGCCATTCAGCTTGTCAGCTCACAGGGACGCTCATGGTCTAGAACAGATGGCCCACCACAAGGTGTCCACAAGACAATATCAACAGGACAGATGGTGACTCAGTGTCCCTTCTGGGCCACCAGATTCCTAGTACCATTCAGTTCCACTTCCTTACCAACCATCCTCTGTGCCCCAGCACCCCTAGAAATCGCTTCTCCAGCATTCCAGTGTCATGACCTCACCATGGCTACTGCTGGATACCCTTTCTTCAGAACTCCCTCTTGATGAGGGATAGATTTCTTAATGAGATTAGAAGTCCCAAGTCAGTGGCTCTCAAGTCTTGAGTTCTTGTACACATTAGCAAAGAATTAAATGCAGACCCAGAATAGGGCAATTGGTGAGATTTATTTTAGGGAGAGTTGAGGTAATAGAGGGGGAAAATAGCAGGAAAGTGTCCACACTAAGAAAAGATCCCCTGACTTCCAGGTCAGGCTGAGACAGGGCAGAGAAAACTGGAAAACATAAAACATGGAGGTTTGAATCAAGTCCTTTTATAGACATCCAATCAGGATGAGCCTCGTTGACAAGTTCAAATGTATATGAAGGATGATGATTGGTTGCTGGGCCCAGGAAGAATGCTGATTCAGGAGGGGCCCACTCACCACTGCTAGACCCGGAAAAGTTGAGGAAGATCCAGGAAACTGCTGCTGCTGCTGATGATGGTGATGATGATGATGGTGCAGCCAACTCAGATAAGACTGGATCAGGTTGCAGTTCTAGTCTTGCCAGGGATGGAAGGGTGACATTCATATTTCAGCCAACCAGTCCTGAGCTACCTTGCTCCTAATCTGTTTCATTGTGGTGGCTGCCCTGTCTTTACTTCCAGTCTTTGCTCAGACAGCTCCCTGTTAGAGAGACTGGTTTCCTGGAGAACCAACTTCCTCAGCCACACTTTGCTTCTCTTCCATTTGTTCTCATAGCCTATAGTACTTAATTTTCTCCCTGTGACCAAAGACATGAAAAGAAGCAACGTAAGGAGGAGCTTATTTGGCTTGCAGTTCAAGAAGGTATACCATCCACCATGATGGTGAAGGCCTGCTGGCAGGAGCACGAGGCTACTGCTCATGTTGTACACAGTCAAGAAGCAAAGAGTGAACAGGAAGCAGGGCTGGGATATAAAACTCCAAGACCTACTTCCAATGACCCTCTTCCTCCAGAAAGGCTGCTCATCCTAAAGGTTTTAACCTTTCCCAAACTCTATGCAAGCACATGACCCTGTGGGGGTATTTTACATTCAAACTACAACATAGTGCTCTAAGTAAACACTGTGCACTGTTGACTGCCCTCATTCTGCCTAGAGAGTGGACTTCACTCACTGCCACAAGGCTCTTGCTCCATTCACAGTGTCCAGCAGATGCTCAGGAAATACTTGTTGAAGAGATGAATTGCCATGCCACACACCCCATTGGATGGTGAGTGCCTGAGAGGCAAGCTCGTCCTCATTCGCACTTGGGTTGCCAGCCTGTTGTGAACATTTGGGAATGCCTGAGCTGTCTGGGCACAAGGTCTTTGTGATGACACAGGTGATATGTTGAGCCACTGGCCTCATCCAAGCTCAAATGAGGGCTCTCTCTTCCTTCTGTCTCTGCCTCCAGCCACACAGGCAAGGATCTAATTGATCCATGCTGGGCTTTTGTACAAAAGTCAAATGGTGGTCAGTGCTGAGCACTCTAGAATGTTCACACAGAAACCACAAGAAATAGGGCTAGGTCGTTTTGGCTTTGTATACAAAGAAATGTAACACTGGCTTTTAAAAAGTGAGTGTTTGGAAGATGGAGAGATGGCTCAGTGGTTAAAGGCACTTGCTTGTAAAGCCGGACTGCCAGGGGTTTGATTTCCCAGTACCCACATAAACCTAGATGCACAAAGTGGCACATGTGTCTGGAGTTCTGTTTGTAGTGGCGGAAGCCCTGCTGTGCTCTCTCTCTCTCTCCCCCCATCCTCTTTCTCCTCTCTCTCCCCTTGCAAAATAAATAATAAAATAATTTTGAAAAAGTGGGCATTTGTTTCTCTTCCAGGTAAAGATATCACCACTGTTGGCAGTCCAGAGTTGAGCAGCTCAGTTAGCTGGTGGGGCGACTTCCACATGCCTGGCTCTATTCTGAGTTCCTCTCCAGGCACACCCCACCACGGCTGTGGCCATTTCCTGCACACCAAAACACATGTTTCCAGGGAAAGCATGAGACTCTGGCCCCGGCATTGTCCAGCAGCTGGCCCATGTTGAGAAGAGCAGTGCAGGGAAGAACACCGCAGCAAAGCAGAGGGACTGGGAAGCAGCCTGGCTTTGCAGGAACGGGAGAGCCATGCTCACAGAAAGGAGCAAGCAGCCAGTGGAGACCTTTGAAGTACACTTTAGAAAAAAGAGAAATAGGTTCCAGCCATCAGCCAGGAGGTATTTCTTTTGTCCCTTTGTTGTTGATGTAATCACATACCATTTGCATACCAAGTGTCCACCAAGTGTACAAGGGTTGTCAGGGGGACAACTGCTTCTGATTGGAAGCTCAGGTCTCCTCTGGGGATTAAACAGCATGTAAGGACTGGAAATGTTCTATTTAACCTCATTAAATACTTGGATTTCACCAATGCAAAACTCTCTTAGGGCCATGATACAGGAACTGAATGGCATTTCATTGAGGCTATGTCCCAGAACATAAATGGGGATGGAAAAGATGTAAGGTTTTTCTGTCCCATAGAAAACGGATGATTGTAGTTAAATAAATATTTGTTATCAGAGAGCTGGGAAGGAGTCAGAGGAGGGCTAAGCCACTGCCCACAAGGTCCCAGGAGTAGTCCCAGGGCGCTGTTTACATCCCCAGCTCAGGCAACCTGACAAGCTGCCGTCTCAGTGAAAAAGTCCCATGCCCAGATTACAAATGAGGAAACTGAGGTTCAGGAGACTAAAGACACTTTCTCAGCCAATAGTTAACACAGACTTTTCCTTTTTTATTACTGTGTAAGAATCCAAATACGTTGCCCTTTCTACCATCATCTAAAAGGTAGCTTGCCTCAAAATAAAATAAATCCATTTATATCTATCCTTTCTGAGATATGTGTGGCAGTTTGAACATATGTCCCCCCAGTAGACTCAGGTGTTTTATTAAAGCTTGTAGCTTGGATTTTCAGCCACCTGGCTGGAAGAGGTGTTCAGGGGCACATCTTATTTCCAACCTAAAAAAATGCAGAACCATCTGTTCTCTGCCTGGGTCCCTGCCACTTTGCTGTTTGGTGGTGCTTGCTTGCTTGTGGTGGTCTTTCCCAGTGCTTGGATCAGCCTCTTCCACCATTATGGAATTTCCTCCGGACCTTTGAGCTGAAACAAACCCTTCCTCCTATAAGCTGTGCCTGATTTGGATGTTCATCCCAGCAATGTGGAGCGAGATGACTCTGATACCAAACAGAAAGTGACAGAGCTAGGCTGATCCCATTCACATTCTGTATCAGACCCTCTGTTCCTCCATAAACACATTTTTAAAAATTGTTTATTTTATTTTATTTTTATTTGAGAGACGGGGGGGTGGGGGAGAATGGGTGCACCAGAGCCTCCAGCCACTGCAAACAAACTCCAGACTCATGTGCCACCTTGCGCATCTGGCTTACATGGGTCCTGGGGAATCAAACCCAGGTTCTTTGGCTTTGCAGGCAAGTGCCTTAACCGCTAAGCCATCTCTCCAGCCCCATAAACACACTTTTAGTGGAACTTATCATTGTGCCATTGGGGACGAGGTAGGAGGCATGGAGGTGAACTTGAATGAGCTGTGAAGCTGGGGTTCTAGTTCAGCAGAGTGGATACCTTGAGCATCCCCAGGTACACAAAATCTCAGTACCCAGAGTGCTGTCTGCAAGGGAGCGCATCTTCAAGATCACTTGGGCAGAGGGCTATGAGGCCTGGGGTTCTGTATGGTGACTGCACCCCATTTCTCTCCTCTCCTGGTACCCTCTGATCATCAGGGCACTGCAGCTTTCCCATGCCACCCACTTAGCAGACCAGGTTATGGGATGTCAAGGCCAACTCAGCAGACCACACTTCTGCAGCAAAACTAGCGAGCGACATTCACTTCTGTATCAGATATTTTCTCACTGCTGGGAAAACATGGCAGGGGCAGGAAGCCAGAGTCACATCATCACATCAGCAGGGGAAGCAGGGAGCAAGCGCAGCAAGCAGGGCTGGGCTGTGAAACCTGAAGGCCTGCCCCTAGTGACACACTTCTTCCAGCAAGGTTCTACCTCCCAGAGGTCCCACAACCTTCCCAAACAGCACCAGGAACTAAGAATTCAAACACATGGGGGGTACTTTACATTCCAACCACCATAGCTTCCATCCTTTGTTTCCATATCTGGTAGTTGTTCCAAGGCATAGTGGCCCTTTCCTGAATTCCAGCTTAAGTAAGCAGTTGCCAAGCAATGGCCGCTGGGTCAGAACGTGCTAACTTTCTCCTGCAAATGTGCCCTGTACATATATCCATGACCAGCAAGTAACCAGCTAACTACATGGAAACAGACCCATGTGTGACCACAGTGACATCAGCATCCTCTGCAGGTCATGTAGATTTAACTGTTATGTCACTGCTACTCAAGAGAGAGCCTGTAAATTATTTTTAAAATGAGGTGATATGATACCCAGAGTCCCACCAAAGCAAGCCTTGCTCCAAGTGGAGGCAATAATCCTGACTTCTCATTTTGAGGCGCTCCCTTCCTCCTTCTTGGGGCACATGGCATTTCCATGCAGCAACTGTGACGTAGGAGCCAAAGTGACCACCTTCTCCTCGTCAGCAGCAGGATGCTAGGAGAAACCACACATGTCAAAAGGGAAAACAGAAGCTTCTTGTGTCCGAGGTCTTGGGAAGATCTCCAGAGGGCACATCATCACCTCGTCCGCTTGCACTCGCTGGCAGGCTGCTCCTGCTTATCCTGGACCCCCAGGTGCTGCCTGGTACCTGCCATCTCGGCCAATGCTGCTCTTCTGCTTTCCTTCCCAGGAAGCAAGGTCTGTTGATAAGGACAGATGAGCTCACTAACAGCCACGTTCTTAATTGCCTTTCTGTGTGTGAATGTGCTATGTGTGTATGTGCGTGTGTGTGCGTGCGTGCACACATGATCTTATGCAAGTGAATGCGTGAATGTGTGTGCATGTGTATACACACATGTATGGAGATCAAAGTCAAGGTCTGGTCTCTCCAACTCATTTTTTGAGTCAGGATGTCTCACCTAACCTAGAGCTCACCAATTCAGCTAGTCTAGCTAGCCAGCAAGCCCCAGTAATTCCCTATCTCCACTTCTCCAGTGCTGGTGTGATAGGTGTGGCCCACAACACCCAGCTTTCATGTGGGGGCTGGGGGTCCCAACTCTGTTCCTCACATTTGCACACAACAAGCGCTTTATCAGGTAAGCCATCTCCTCCACACCTAAGTGCCTTTGGAAAAGGGATTGGGTGTAGAATCGCCACATGGAAGAGAAGGCAAGTGCCACAAAGGCTGGCAAGAGACCAGGAGGCAGAACAGCACACACGAACATGCATGCCGTTCAATAACTGATCTGTGACACAGGAAACACAGAGGCAGGACCAGGCTCTTGTATCTCCCTTCTCTTTCAGGTCAGGCCACCTCATAATGGGTAGAGGGTGCCAGCCACCGGAGCACTGAGACCCGGCAGCCAGTGGTGAAGGACTGAGCGAGGTCCCCACAGACAGCCATCTGCTTATGGAAAGGGCATGGGAGAACGTGGTAGCCCGTCTAGGGATGCGCCAAGCAACACTGTCATCTCTGGAGCTCTGAATAAGAGGAAGGTTTCTCATGAGAAATCCAACCTCATACTGGACCACACGCTCCCACTAATGTGGGTCTGGGAATCTAAAGCCAAGAAATGAATGCAAGAATTTGCCTTAAATGGGTGAAATCCCTAAGCCCCCTCTGTGGGAACACTCTTGCAATCCAGTACACATGTGTGTAGGCCTCTAGGGGGGCTCCCAGAAGGGTCTCCCACGCGCCACTTCCATTTCCTGTTCAGCTCTGCTGAGCAAGCAGGTTTGGTCTTTCCACTTTCCGCTGAAGGGAACAGGAGCTCCTGGAAGCAAGGCTGACTGCCAGTGGTGCGGGAAACAGTCCCTGACCTGTGAAAACACGGAAGCTGCTAACACGATGTGGGTCATGCCAGGAGGACCCAGGAGCCCCAGAGGGGACCGTGAGAGCAGCAGCAAGGAGGCAGAAGCAGTGGGATAAACCGTGACCTTGAGTAACAGTGTGATGCTTCAAAACGCAAGAGGCTGCAGCTGGGCGCTGTGGCCCATTCTTTAATCCCAGCATTCTAGAGACTGAGATAGATGGCCTCAAATTGGAAGCCAGTCTGGGCTACAAGTGAGTTCCAGGTCAGCCTGGGCTAGAGTGGGACTCTGCCTCAAATAGATAGATAGATAGATAGATAGATAGATAGATAGATAGATAGATAGATAAAAACAAAGGCAAAGAGCTGGGAGATGGCTCAATGGGTAAGAGCAGTGCTGGGGAGGTGGATGCAGGAGGATCCCAGGGACCCGTGGGTCAGACAGTCTAGCCTACTTGCAAGTTCAAAGCCAATGAGAGACTCTGACCCTAAAAAGATGGACAGCAACACCTGAGGTTGCCCTCTGGCCTCCATGTGCACATACATGCACTAGCACCTGCACATACATGTACACCTTCACACACATGAATTGAATGCACACATATATATGCACACACACATAAAATCACCCAAGGAATTTTTTTTTCAAAAACTTGAGGGTAATCACGGCTCAGGGAATTTTACAGAAGAGGGGATGCAGTGCTTGTGAGGGCCACAGGGTGGGAGGGAATATCCAGAGGCACTGCCTCCCCCCCGCAATGACTGACTGCTGCTCTCACGACTCATACCCCACAGCGCCATGTGGAATACCAGAAATCCCAGTGAGGAGGATCCTCTGTGGAAGGCGGGCAGGAAGGAGAGAAATGATGGTACCAACACATGATGTGTGCACATAATGTATATGATTAATAAAAAAATAAATAAGAGTTTAAAAAACTCGAGGGTGAAGAATCAATTCTTCCTGCCCCTTGCTACATGCACTCTCCCAGGTGGTGTCAAGTAACTAATGAGGAAAGTTTCCCCTTTGTACAAATAGAAATGTCTGAGCTAATAAATGATGAAGGAATGTTACAGGTTAAACATTAGATTTTATTGTTTTTGTTTTAGTCAGTGCCAGGGATGGAACCCAGGACTTCATCCATGAAAGACAAGTGCTTGACCACTGAGCTCCACCCCAGGTCAGATCTATGACCTTTCAGGAGGCACTGAGCATCGTGGTAGTAGCTTCTTACCTCACCATGAGGACTTTATGTCTGTGGTTTATGCAACACCATGCGGAAGGTCACACCTCACTTGTGAATTACTCTTATTCCCAAACAAATCAACTAGTCAAATAGACTTAAATATTGATATAGCACTAAATTAAATTACCACATCTTAGTAAATACATAGAAACAAAGTTTAAAATATGGGAGAAATCAGCCAAGTCCACAGCATTGACTAAGTATTGGGAGTCCCAGAAGGAGACAACTTGAGAACAAGACAACGCGAGGCAAAGGAAAGCCAGGGTTCAAAGGAGGCTGGAATCATAGTAGATGGAAAACTTTTCCAATGTAAACATTTTACTTTAATAGTCATCCAAATAATCAATTTTTTTTAATGTAGCTGAATGTGGTACTGGGAGTACACGCCTAGAATTCGAGTACTCGGGAGGCTGAGGCAGGAGGATCATGAATAAGAGGCCAGCCAATATAGTGGCTTCCAGGAAAGTCTAAGTTACATGAGACTCCAACTCAAAATTCCAAATACACACACACACACACACACACACACACATATACACACACATTATAACCAAGTAGAATTTGTAATGCATGCAAAGTTGGTTCAGTACTAGACCATCATTTGATATAATCCAGCACATTAGAAGATTAATGACAAAAATCACATGATCAAAAGTCATTATGCACTAAAAATAGAATTATTTAGGTCGAAGTCTAATTTTACAAATGTACCAGAGCTATATGCAAAGAATGACAAGCTTTTAAGAAAAAAATTAGAGACCATGGTTAAAATATTCAATATTGTTATACATTGATACCACTGGTTCTTCCTAATCTGATCTATTCATTCAAGGAAATCCCAATAAAATCTTAGCAAACTATATTTTCTGACTATATGTTTACATGGAGTCTATAAAACCAGCTGGTGGTGCTGTTTGGGAAGGTTGTGGATCCTTGAGGAAGTGGAGCCTCCTCGCTAGAGAACGTAGGTCACCGGAGGTGGGACTTGAGTTTTTACAGCTTGGAACATTTCCTGTCCATTCTCTCCTTCCTGATCCTCCCCTCCATGATACACAGTATCCCCTCATATGGTGAGCCAGGGTAAAACACTTCCTCCTTAAGTTGCTTCTTGTCAGGTATTTGGTCATAGCAATGAGTAATGCCCTTCCTTGCAAAATATCACAATTTATTATAGACATTGGATGTGGGGTTCCTAGGATCAAAACAAGTAGTAGGAACACAGAAAAAATAACCTTCACATCTGCCAAATGTTCTTTTAGACAGCTCTGGTGAGAACACAGCCACCACCTCAACACTTACTTGCTTGTCAGCCAAGTACGGATGTGGGCTGTGCTCCCACTGATGTCGTGATGGATCCTAAACTCTCCCTCCGCATCACAGCTCCATAGTCAGAAGCCCCAAATATTTTCTTTCTTGCTAAAATGAGGTGCTTTGCCCTAGGAACAAGAGAAGCTAGAAGGCTGACTATAGTTTTGGCTATCAGCACTGGAAATGTGATCTGCCTCCCACTGAGACATGTGTATTAAGAAATGCCTCAAAATATACAGAAAGGGTAATAGCTAAAAATCTAACATATTCATTATGCTAGCAAATAACCAGCAAATCAAACTAGTAATAATATTGCCATCGGCCACAGTAGACATCAAAACAAAATGGTAAGGGGCTGGAGATACAGCTCAGTTCATAAAGCGCTTGCCTAGCATACCCAGAACCACATAAAAAAAAACCAGGTTTAATGGTGTATGTTTGAACTCCCAGCACTGGGAAAGTGGAAACTGAAGGAACAAAAGTTCAAGGTCATCCTTGGCTACATTGTATGTTTGAGGCCAGCCTGGAGCACATGAGACTTTGTCTTTATAAAAACGAAAATTTGGGGCTGGGGAGATGTCTTAGCAGTTAAGGTACTTGCCTGAAAAGCCTAAGGACCCAGGTTTGATTCCCTAGTACCCGTGTAAGCCAGATGCACATGGTGGCGCACACATCTGGAGTTCGTTTGCAGTGGCTGAAGGCCCTGGTGCACTTATTCTCTCTCTCTCTATCGTTCTCTCTTCCATAAGTAAGTAAATTAATTAAAAAATAATTTTTAAAAACTGATTAAAAGTCATCATTTTTAATTATTCATTGTGTGTGTGAATGCTAGTGTGTGTGCACAACAGTGCACACTGTGGAAGTCAGAGGACAATTTTAGGTCCATCTTCACCATTCCACTTCCTTTGAGGCAGGGTTTCTCTTGCTCACATTCTGCTGTTGTTATCTTTGCTGTGCCTGCCAAAGGCATCCAGGAAATGCTCCTGTCTCTGCCTCCCATGTTGTCTTCAGAGTGCTGGGATTACAGAAGCCCACAATGTTATTTTTACATGGAGTCTAAGGACCAAACTTGTGTACTCAGGCTTGATCAATGAACATTTTATCCACCAAGCTATCTCCCCAGATTAATTATATGAAAGAACATACTTAATATTCATGCTTCTCTTAAATTTATTTTCTTATTACTGGGACAAACACCAGACCAGAAGCAGCTTATGGGAAGAAAGGGTTTACTTCAGGCTTACAGATTTCAGGGGAAGCTTCATCATGGTGGAACAAGCTGGCTCACCTTATCATTCATCCATAGCAGAGAGACAACAGCCAGCACCAGCAAGTAGGAACTAGTTCTGAACACACACCTTGGGACTGGACTCAAGATCATCCCCCAGTGACATACCTCCTACAGCAGGGTTCCGCCCACTGAGAGTAAGTAGAAAACTTAATCTAAAATACCTGAGGTTATGGGCCCATTTATATTCAAACCACCACATGATGCTCTCCTCTGGACTCCACATGTACACGCATGGAATGTGCACATGCAAGCACCACACATCACACATACCACACCACACAGGTACTCTACACACATGCCAACAAATAGTAATTTCTATAAAATACATCAGTCATCCTACTCCAGAAAAGATTCTACTTAGACAAACACAGACTTTAAATACTGACTTCAAAAACCTAGAAATAATCATTCAAAGACCCTGGAAAAGTTGAACAAGCCATTTAAAAGCTATCCTGACCTAAAAACTGCCCGCATTTTGTGTAGAAAATTGGGACAATTTTCAAAGAAAAACTAATTTCAACACAAACTTTTTTAGCACAAAGAAGAAAAGCTTCCAGATTCCCTTCACCAAGAACACTGCGATGAACTTCAGTGTGAAAGAGCAAGCATCCCTCACAGAAGACAGCAACGTGAAGGCTTAGCCAGCACTGGCCTGCAGAATTCATCCATACGTTGGACACAGCACACACTGTGACCAAGCTGAGCTCATTCCAGAAATGCAAAAATGGTTGTGTTAAGAAACCATTATGTAATTCACTCAATCGGTCAGGGGTCAGTTGCAAGCAACAGAATCCTCTTTTACAGTTTTGACCCCCAAAGGGACTCATAACAGGGCATTACATGGCTCCCAGAAGTGTGGACAGGGCTGGAGAAAGACCATATTCACATGTAATATTACTGTATGTTGTAATAGTTATATCATTAAGTATTGTTGTTAGTCTCTTACTGTTTCAAATTTATACATTAAGTTTCATTATAGGGCTATGTATATGAAAATAGTACCTATAATGTTTGGTGAGGCATTAGTTACTTTTCTCATTGCTATGGCAAAATACCTGACAAAAGCAATTTAAAGAAGGAAAGGTTTGTATTAGGCTCACAGTTTGACACTAGGGTGTGCTTTTAGTGGGGTGGGGGTCACCATAGCAGCTTCTCTGAGACAGGCCTGAAAGGGAGCCTCTCCCTCCCCTCTGTATCCAGCCCAGTCCCAGCCACAAGGCACACCACCCAGAGGCTGCCTCACCCAGAAGGCCACAGCTATCCAGCGGCTTGCCTGCTGAACAGACTATCTTCCTGCTCCGCTACTGATCATGCCTGCCTTCTGTGCCAAGCCTGGTGGCACCCTGCAACCTGCCTGTCGTAATCCACCACCCAGTCTACCCTCTGCGGGTTCTCACCATCAGATGAAACCAGCCCGTCCCAGCTTTCCTCAGAAGAAAGAGACATGGAATCACAGCCTTGCTCAAATGTGAATGAAATCCAGGAGGTAGCCTGAGAAAGGCTTGGCAAGTGTACACGCTCCCCTCCTTGAGGTCTGGGGTGCTGTATGGCTGTGAAGCACCGACATGTCACACACATGCTGGCAACTCCCTCCTGTCTCCACACCCCACTGTGCTGTTGCCTGGCAACCGCTCTTCCAAACAACACTAACAGAACTTGCTCTTAACCTACCTGAACGCCGCTCTCCTGGTACTAACGGAAACACACCCAAGACTGGTGTCTGGAACAATACCAGGGCTAAGTCATGGTGCTAACCACCAATAGCACAATCTAAGTTTTTAAAAGGTGGAAGAAAAAATTGGCCAACATATACAAACATAAACCAAAAAGTAAAGGATTGTGCATGTAAAACAGTTCTAATGTCTGCCATTTGTTATGAGGTCAGGATAACTATCCCTAGTCCCCAAAACACATGCAGCAAAAACTACTTACACAGTATCTATATTTATATTGCATCAGGAATTAAAGTGGTGGGGGAATCACGGAAAATCCACACAGATGACATGTGCACAGGCACACGCATGTATACACACATGAGTTTCTATTTGATCCTTACTACATACTACATACCAAAATAACTCAAAATGCACCAAAGACCACCATTTAAACTGCAAAAATATAAAACTTGTGGGCTGGAGAGATGGCTCAGCAGGTAAGGTGCTTGTCTGAAAGCCTAACGACCTGGGTTCAATTCCCCAGTACCCACATAAAGCCAGATACAGCTTAGTGTGACCAGTTTAGGCACTGCCCAAGTACTGTGCCCCACATGAGGGAGGCAGGTTGGTGAAAGACAGAATGGGGCAGAGATGCCTGCATACTGTTACCTGGGCAAGTGGAGACCTCAGGCAAGGACAGTGTCCACACAGTGACTGAGGAGATGACCCCTCAGGTCCAAGTTCCATGCCAAGAAACATCATTCTCAGTTCAGCCAGCAGCATGGCATGGATAAAGGAGTTGTTCTAGAAGTGGATTTGAGGCACACAGTGTAGCTGAGACCAGCGCTGCACCCCCCCCCCCCCCAGGCCTACCTAGTTGCAGATTCCTGGGCAAAATAACTGGAGACTGTTGTGGAAGACTATTCAGAGTGGATGGCATCAGTGTGACATCGGAGAAGGTTGAGGAGAGCAATAAAGACAAAGAATTTCCATGTCTGTCAACTTGTGCTATGTAACTGCCCATGGACAGGACACTCAAGTGTAGCAGTTGGTCTGGGGACAGATGTCCAGATCAAGGTGTTAGAGCGCTGCTGACTAACAAAGACAGTCTCCTGATGCCTGTGTGCCTACAAATGCCCTCTTCTCGTGAGGACACCAGTGGATTAGATAAGATTAGAACACACTTGATTGAAGAAAAGCAGGATTAGGAGGGCAAGCAGCAGGCCAGTTCATGGAAAGGCAGCTGAAGCAGTGCTCTTGAGAGTCAAAGCTTTTGCGGGGAGAGTGAGAAGCATTTTGCTAAGGTGGTGTAGTGGGGTCTGAAGCCACAGAGGGAGACAGAGGCTCTGGAAATCCGAAAGAACAAAGCTCAGGGGTCCTTCTGTGAGCTTCTGCAGAGAAGTATGAGGAGAAGGAGTGTATCTGGGGAGAACGAGTATATCTGGGAAGGAGTATATCTGGGGATAAGGCATATATTTGGGGAGAAGTATATCTGGGGAGAAGTATATATGAGAAGTTTATCAGGGAGAAGGAGTATATCTGGGGAGAAGGTGTATATTTGGGGAGATGAAGTATATCTGGGGAGAAGGAGTATATCTGGGGAGAAGGCATAAATGCGGGGAAAAGAAGTATCTGGACACTGATTACATCATGGAGACAATGGAGGGATGAAAGATAAAGAAGGTGTCTGTCCTTCAAAGTCTCCAGCGGGGGTGGGGGGGACAGTTCTATTGTTACCTGCTCTTAGATAGGACCCAAGGTCGTAACCCAGGTGGTTTTGGCTTTCCCTGGCAATGGAGGGCTAGTTACTGATTTCCTGCCTGGCCCTGGTGTTGGGTAGCAGTGACCACAGCTATTTTCTAACACTATCCAAAGGAGCCTGAGATTACACCATAAAGCATAATTTCCAAATAAGGTCACACCATGCATTTTAGAGGTCAAGACCTCAACTGTCTCTTCTGGAAAGGATGTCATTCCCCCTAACCATTGAGCTCAATGAGGTGGGAGGGGAGCTTTTTGAAAGAGCACATGGGCACATCCCTAAGATACTAGTGCCCACTAGGAAGTGAATTTAGGGGCTCAGCTTTGGTTGCTTCCTTGCCAAAACTACAAAGGTCTTGAATGAGTCATTCACACAGGCTGCATTCTCCATGAATAGGATGATGCCCAAAAATGTAGCACTACCCATTATACCTTGATTCACAGACATCCCCAAATAGTGACAGTTTCAGGAAGCATTCAGTGCTTGCTTGGCTGTCCCTGTGTAACCCTTGCAGTAATGTGGGGACACAGAGCTGAGGTCTGAGGTTCACTCTGCCAAAGGGAAGGCAGAGGCAAGGCAGGCTCTCTGGGACAAACAGGGTGGGACCAGGCTTTGAGCCCAACTGCAGAGACCCAATCCTTCCTGGGCACACAGGACTGCCATGGGGCCATCTTCTGGGCTCAGCATCAAAACAGGGTAGGGACAAGGGGCATGGGCAAGTGGGTCTGAATTTAAGGAACAGCCCCAGTCAATCTCAAAGGACAACATAGATGAAAACCATCTGCAGAGAACATACCAAATGATATCCTGTGATCTGACCATGCATTTGTGGATACATTCAGGGACAGAAACATGTACCTGAGGGAATACTCTTCAGACAGAAAAAAGAATGGAATCTTGTTTGTACCAATGTGGACAGAACATAAAACGAGACAAGCACCTCATGATCCCACTCAGAGGTAGAATCTAAACAAGTTGCTTTCATAGATGTTGAGAGAGAGAATGGTGGTTTCCAGGCTGGGGAGAGTGGGGTGGAGAAAGGATGAGAGAAGTCATCACTGGGTGCTAAGTTACAACTGGGTAGAAGCAAGAAGTTGTATCTGCTACCGACGGGATGGCTGTTGATAACAATACACTGTATGCTTCTAAAGGTCAGAGAAGGAGTTTAAAAAGTTTTTCCCACAAACAAATGATAAATATTTGAAGAGTGCAATGTTTCCTTGACTTGAGCATCACACAGTATGTGCATGTACCAAAGCATTAGCATGTACACTGTCTATGCTCATATGTATCAACTAAAAATAAAGAAAGAAGGGGAGCTGGTTTGGGTGTAAAATGTTCCCTCACATCCTCATATGTTGGTGATTAAGCTTCAGACTCAATCCCCAGCTGGTGGCGACTTGGGGAGATGGAGCCTTGCTGGAAGAGGGTTGGGTCTTGGAGTGTGACAGTCTAGCCCTGCTTGCTGCACGGAGCTCACTCTACTTCTTCCATGCTGGTGTGGAGATGGAAGTCCAGCTGCCTGCTCCTGCCTTGCTTCTCCCACCATGATGACACTTCCCCTCAAAACTGGAGGCCGGAAGGAAACCTTTTCTTTCCATGATCTATTTCTGGTCAAGTGTTTCATCCCAGTAATGACAAGGTAACTGCTTTAGAGGACTAGAGTGATGGTTCAGTGAATAAAGTGTTTGCCATGCATGAGAACCTGGGTTCAGATCAGTGCTGGAGAGGTGGAAACAGGAGGATCCTCAGGGCTTGGGGGCTCGCTAGTCTAGTCAAATTGATGAGCTCTAGGTTCAGTAAGAAACACTGTCTCAAAGAATAAGGTAGAGAGTGACTGAAAAAGATACCCAATGCTAGCCTCAGACCTACACACACACAACACAAAAAACATACATATAAACATAGACACATGCATACACACATACATGCACATGCATAGCACACACAACATACATACACATATACACAAGCATACACCACACATGTACATATACAAGTACATGCACACACACAACACACATTCACCCACTCATACACACACATGCCTGCAAAGTACACTCACACATATACACATGTTAAATAAATAGACATAAGGAAAGAAAACACTGGAAGTCTGTCCCACTGAAAAAATTTGTTTCAATTCTTTTATCCCTGACTGTATGTACCCAATATGTCTCTACCCCCGTCCATGCAATGAGGGACACTGTAGCTTTAAGAAAGTAGTCCCCAGCTGGAGTTAAGACACTTGCCTGCAAAGAGGACTCAGGTTTAATTCCCCAGGACCCATGTTAGCCAGATGCACAAGGGGGCTCATGCGTCTGCAGTTTGTTTGCAATGGCTAGAAGCCCTAGCAACCCTCTCCCCCCACCTCTCTCTCTCTCTCTCTCTCTCTCTCTCTCTCTCTCTCTCTCATAACTAAATAAATAAATAAAAATAAAAATAAATCTTTAAAAGAAAGTAGTCCCATATGCCCTACTCCTGGCCTCCTCTTCCTCTGTTTCAGCCAAGTGTCTTCTGACAAGTAACTCTGCCCTTGATTTCCTCAGCAGTAACATGCTCAAAATAAAATCAATACACTCAGTGTCTTAAGAATACTTGCTGTGGCCTCCAGAGACTTGAATGCACTCGTGGGATGCTAGAAATGCCTTTGGCTCATGTCAAACTACTCATGTCTGGCTTGGCATAGACTACCATGGGCTGTCATTTTCCCAGCCTGGTAAGGATGACAGTGAGCCCCTGCTGCCCTTTTCCCTGGACTCCCCTCTCCAGTATCTGCCTTTGCAGTACTGTTTAAGCAAGCTGCATATTCAGCAAGGGTCAGGCTGCTTTAAACAAGGCAAGTCCAGCCACCAGGCACATGGGCAAAAAATTGCAGTATGCTCCAAGAAGAGCCAACACCACCCAGCCGCAATGTGTATGCTCCACTCACACACGTGAGGCAAGGGGAATCAAATGCTTGCTGAGTACCATTTCTTATGTATTGGTGAGTGTGTGGTGTGTACACATGTATGTATGTGTGTTCATATGTGTATGGGCACTAGGAGATGGTTCAGTGGAGAGTGTGCTTGCTGAGCAACTGAGTACCCAAGTTCTGATCCAGAAGCTGTGGTGGACTTTTTGATTCCTGCATGCCTACATCCAGAAGGGAGTTTGAGACAGGAGAATGTCTTGCAAGCTCATGAATGGAGTGGTGAACAAGAGTTCCTGCCTCAACACTAAGTGAGAGGTGAGGAACAACTTAATTTGTCCTCTGATATGCACAAGCTTGCTGTCACACACACACACAATCACTCACACCCATGAATACATACATACACAAAAGAAGGGAAGGAGAGAGGGATGAAAGGAGGAAGGAAGGGAGAAAGGGAGGGAGGGAGAAAGGGAAGAGGAAGGAAGTCCATTTCTCAGCAGAGGCTTCTTCTCCACTGGGCAGCCAGCATTTGTGAGCACTGTCTTAGGAACATTTATCTAGAAGTGCTTAAGGCAGTCTTTAGAATTGATTAATACTTATTTCAACTGGGAAAGTTTTCAGCCCTGCACCCTGGAAGCCAATTCTCTTGTAAATGAGAAGCTAGAAAGGGGGAAACAGTTAAAATGTGGGCACACTGATAAATCTACAAAATGGTGAGGGGGGTAGTGAATACACATGCGGAAGAGCTCATTAAATCATCAAGGCAGGGCTAAAGAGATGGCTTAGCAGTTACGGAGTTTGCCTGCAAAGCCTAAAGACCCTGGTTCAATTCTCCAGGACCCACGTAAGCCAGATGCATAAGGTGACGCATGTGTCTGGAGTTTGTTTTCAGTGGCTAGAGGCTGTGGCATGCTCTCTCTCTCTCTCTCTCTCTCAAAAATAAATAATTTAAAATATATTTTCCAGGACTGGCTTACCAGTTAAGACACTTGCCTGAGAAGCTTAAGGACCCATGTTCAACTCTCCAGATCCCACATTAGCCAGATGCACAAAGGTGAGGCAAGCACAAGGTCACACAGGCCCACTAGGTGGCACAAGCGTCTGGCAGTCAATATCAGTGGCTGAGGACCTGGCACACCAGTTCTCTCTGTGTCTCTCTAAAAACAAATGTTTTCCATCTTTATAAAAAGAAATAATCAAGGTAGTGTCTTCAAGAGGGTTGTGTCACGTGACTTTCCCTGGTGAGACATGAACATCTATTCACCCCAGACAGGGCACCAACCACAGACCAAAGAAACCATTCCAACCAAGGCTAGTTTAGTGAGACAGTGAGTTTATTTGGGGTTATTTACAGGAGCATGGATGACTCGAAGGCAGCTGTGGTCACTAAAAAGGCCACCCCAGCATGGGTGACAACTCACAAAAGCTGCATCCCTGGAGCTCACCACAGGACTTGCAGGTAGCTGGGCTGCTTGCAGAGTGTCCTCTCCAGACATTGTTACTGAGAGTATAACCTGGGCAGGGAGGAACCTTGTAAATCTTGGAACTTCCCTCAGTTCTTGAGTTTTGTAAGTTTCATTCAGTTCCTGAGTCTTAAGGAGCCCCCTCCCCCCTCCATGAAGGGATGTTTCATTTCAGAGGAAATATACAATAGGTGGTGTGCAAAGCCACTGAGAGAGATCTGAGCTGAAGTCCAGCTGGTGACTGGATCACATGAAGCTCATCCCTCTGCCATAGGTCTGTGGTCCTCAGCAACCGCGCACCACCTTGCCCAAGAGACCTGTCACATGCTGACAGGTTCTCTCAGAAGGTAGGTAGGGTCTGACAGTTCACATTCATAACACATTCCCAAGGGACAGTCCTCAGGCATCTGGCCCAGGTACCCTGATTCCGATTATTGCAAGACATTAAAACCTCCCTCTCTTCTCTGGAGCTGTTTCCTTCCTACATGGAAGGCAGTGACTGGGGACTTGAGGCAAGCTAGGTTGTTCCTAGCATTACACGCTCCATTCCCTATCTCTGGGTGGCCTGCACAGGTGGCTTCTGTGTACATAGAAGGGCATGCAGTGCCTAGTGGCCCTAGATGACAGGGTAGTGGCTTCCTGGGATTGACGTAATGGGCTCCCTGGCTTTCCAGGAACTGGTCTTCTTGGCTCATTTAAACATGACCATTTCTTATAAACCATGTGTTGGCTTACATCAGGAACCATTAGCCATGAGAAATGGAACCTCTGTGGGTGATTAGAGGAAGTGATGGGAGGGAATAGCCAAGGTGAAAGTCATGGTCCCTTCTGACCACTCACAGCTCAGGGAAAAGCGCATGGACTGAGCGTGCAGGCAGGCAGGAGGATGGGCGAGTGAGGGTCCTTGCTCCTGTCTAGCAGCAGAGAGCCTTGGAGATGCACAGCTCCTTCTCCACTTATGTCAAGCCTGCGACACAGAACCAGCCTCAGCCATCCCTCTGAAATTCTGCAGTGCACACTGGTCTGCTGTGATAGAACCCCAGGGAGTGACCCAGTTTCACATCCTGTCCTGAAACCATCTGTGGCAGTGCTTGTTGCACAAAGCTGGCATGAAGTTGAAAATCACTAGAGCCAAACACCTGCAAATTGTAGGTGGGGGGATCCAGCAAAGGCATAGGAACTGTGTGTGTGCTCTTGAAAGGGTCACTTTCTTTTTTATTTAATTTTTTATTGACAATTTCTATAATTGTAGACAATAACCCATGGCAATTCCCTCCCTCCTCTCACTTGCCCCTTTGCAACTCCACTCTCTATCATATATTTCCCTTGCTCAATCAGTCTCTCTTTTATTTTGAAGTCAACATCTTTTTCTCCTATTATGATGGTCTTGTATAGGTAGTGTCAGATACTGTGAGGTCATGGATAGCCAGTCCATTTTGTGTCTGAAAGAGCACATTGTAGGGAACCCTTTCTTTGGCTCCTACATTCTTCCCACCACCTCCTCCGCAATGGACCCTGAGCCTTGGAAGATGTGATAGAGATGTTTCAGTGCTGAGCACTCTGTCACTTCTTAGCACCATGGTGCCTTCTGAGTCATCCCAAGGTCAACGCTGTCTGAAAAGAGAAGCTTCTCTAAACAAAAGTGAGAGTAGCGTTAATATATGGGTATGAACATTAAGAGAAGTGCTTACTAGGCAGTTTGGTGAACATAGTACATACATTTAGTCAGACACCAGTGGACATTATACCCCTAGGGCTCATAATGTTGTAGATTTTCAGTATCAGGGATGTATTCCCTCCCATGGAGAGGGCCTCCAGTCCAATTACATAGCAGTTGGTTTCCCCCATAACAGACATGCCACTATTGCACCTGTTGGCTCATTTGGCCTGGCTGGCCAAATTTAAGGCTTGCATTGTCCACTGTTGAATATCTCTACTGGTGTTTTTTTTTTTTTTTTCTCTCTCTCTCTCCCATTTAACTGCATACAGCATGGCTTTCTCTAGCTTTCTGTCGGCTGGTTTACATGGAGGAGGTTTTCAGCTCAGCTCCAGGAGGATTTCTCAGTGATCTTACAGCCCAAATATGTGGAGTCTTCAGCAATAGGGTCTTACTATCCATTCCTGATGGGAAACTAAGAGCCCTGGCAATGGCCTGTAATGTTTTGGGGGAATCAGGGGCCTCCCTGGCCAACAACTCACTATAAGGTATCCCATCCCTGGCACTGAAAATTTTCCACTAACAATCTATGGTTTCTGGGTGTTCCATTGTCCAAAAAAGTAGGTCTCCATATGACTTATTTATTTCCTCTTAGATTTTGATTAGCCTTCCCTCCACCTTTCCTTTACTCAATCTCTTCCCAAAAGGGTCACTCTCAAGTGCTGCTGTGACTGTAGCCCTGACCCTCCCCACCCCCCATTAACAGGTCAAAATAACAGAAGTCTGCCTACTAGTTTACTTGTTCATTTATTTTGTGTATGTGTGTGTGTTTGCAACTCAAGCTCACATAGTATATAAGCAACTTTTTAAAAGTCAAACTTCAGTTCACCCAAATATTTTGCTTTTCTTTCCAGACCTGTCTGAGGTGGAATGCAAGGCTTTGCAAATGCTGGTCAAGAGCTCTTCCACTGAGTCACACCTCCAACCCCATCTGCCCTGGTCTTTCCCTCCCTGCCCCAAGTCTCCAAGGAATGATGCACTGAGATGGACCTGGGCTCCAACTGGTCAGGGCAGGAAGGACCCATAACCTTCCATCCAAATGCATCTAAACTCTGTTATCACACCGCTGCATTTTGGGCTTCTCTCCAGGACTCTGGATTAATCTTGGGTGTCACCAGAGAGAACACTGGAGGGCTTTGTTAGACCTTCAACACAAAGAGGTTCCCTCCAATGGCACCACCACCATACTGAACCTGAAGAAGGCTCCTATGAGAAAGTGCTGCCTGGTATGGGAAACTTGGACCAGCTGTTGTCTGCTTGCACTGACACGGGGATAGTTTTTCTTTTCTTCACAAGTCCCCTGCAGAGAGAAAAGGCTTGGAGCTATGGATCTCCATGCAAGTTCAAGTGTCATGAGTCAGTGTCTCTAGAGAAATGGACCCCATAGGCTTTGCATCATTAGGAAGAGGAACTGGCTCATGGAACAATCCAGGCTGTCACACCACATGCTCTGAAGTCTGCCAGTGCAAGATTCAGAGGAGTCCATGTTCCAGTTAGGGTCCAAGGACAGAAAAAGCTTGCTGTACCTGAGCAAGCAGACCAACAGGAGGGGTTCCATCACACAAACAGCTGATTGTACACAGTCCATCACATCTGGCAGTTCTAGACATTTCCTGTGTACCAACTCAAATGTTAGTATCACCCAGAAATGCTCTGAATAACATACAACCAAGTATCTGGGTGCCCAGTGGCCTAGCCACGCTGACGCTAAAAATTCATCATCACACTGAGCATGCAATTGGTCATAAGTATCCCAAATGTCATGCCACCTAAGGGCAGCTGGGCACACTCAGGGCAGCAAATCCCAACAAGGAAAGCAGCTGTCTATGCCAGCAGAGCCTGTGGTCCCACCATGGCCAGCTCACCTGGTCCACCCAGCCCGGCAACATGGAGACACATTTCCAGCCCACTCACCAGGCACAGTCCAGAAGCACATGTGGCTAGGTGAAGCGCCTGCCCATGTCTCCATCCAATACTAATAGGGATTAGGAGTAAGGTGAACCCTGTCTTATAGGCAGCTCGTGAGGATTGCAGGCCCAGAAAGAAGAAAATGGTATCTGTGTGGCCTGATGGAACCAGTAAGCATGGAGATTTTATAATCAGTCCAGAAAGCAGAGTCTAGCATGTAAAATCCAAAAAGCCCTGACTTTCAACTGCCCAGTGAGCACTTCTCTTAATGTTCATACCCATATATTAATGCTACTCTCACTTTTGGTTACAGAAGTTTCTCTTTTCAGATGGCAGTGACCTTGGGATGAATCAGAAGGCACCATGGTGCTGAGAAGATGTGACAGAGGAGCGCTAAGCACTGAAACATCTCTATCACACTTTCCAAGGCTCAGGGTCCATTGTGGAAGAAGTGGCAGAAAGAATGTAAGGGCCAAAGGAAGGGTAGGATACCTTATAACGTGCTCCTCCAGACACCAAGTGGCCTGGATATCCATGACTTCACAGTGCCTGGCACTACCTACACAAGACCATCATAAGAGGAGGAAAAGATCATGACATCAAAATAAAAGAGAGACTGATTGAGGGGGGCAGGGGATATGATGGAGAGTGGAGTTTCAAAGGGGAAAGTGGAGGGAGGGAGGGCATTACCATGGGATATTGTTTACAATCATGGAAGTTGTCAATAAAAATAAGTTAATTAATTTTTTTAAAACATGAAAAAAAAAGATCCAAAGCCCTGACTCACGCTGACTTATGGGAGGCCAGCTGGTGGATACACACAAAGTAACTAATCCTTTGTCTAATCAGCAGCCTATAGGCACGACCCCCGGGGCCCTCCCACACACATACATTCAAAGTAACCAATCCAATCCACCCTAACTTGATACTTCATTTATAAGCCCAAGGGTATAAAATGCCCCATCCAAGTCACTAGCTGGTTCCACTAGGTAGCTACCCAAGGGAGCTTTCCTGCCTTACTTTTGTTTGCTTTTGTAATAAGTCTTTGCTTAATCTACCCCTTTCCTGTGTCTGTACTTGTCAGTTCTTTGCAAGTCACAAGACAATGAACCCAAGAACCCTGGCTTGGGAAGTTTAGTGAGCACAGAGTGTTCACCAGTGCCATAGCCCCCAAGGTAGTCCCTCTCAAAACAGGGGAATGACGGTACCTCGCTCCAGCTCCACACCTGCAGGTCAGTAGCCAGCTCTGTCTGACAACCCTCACCCCAGAGCACATGCTATCCATATGCCAGAGGAGCCAGTTCCCTAAGTGTTCCAGCGCTTCTGGAGTACAGAGCACCCATGTTTAGATTGGGCTGGGGGATCCTCCTACTATGCATAACTGCATCTTGACCTCATAGAAGTTGGGGCTCAAAGCCTTCCTCCCTGGTCCTTCCACGGCATGGTCTCCGGGGCGCTCTGCACTCTGCAGGGATAGCGAAGTCACCAGCACCTAGGGCTACCTGAGTCTTCAATACCCAGTCCAGTCAGGATAGACTTCACCTTCCAAGGGGGTTGTGGTCATGGCAGGTCCAGTGGCTTCCCTGAGCTCAGGCAATTTCACCCCCAAGGGGGCTAGGGTGCAGGAAAGGGAGGGAGGGCCTCTGTGAACAGAGGGTGTCTCCTGAGCAAGGCTGGGGGTTGGGCCAGCAGGGAGCCAGCTCTTCTCAGGAGCGCCTGCAGCATTGATGGCCCGTGTTTCTAGCAGATTCTGCTGTTTGCAGACCTACTGGCTCTTATAGTGGCACTGTAAGTGCAGTGAGCACTCCGAGGGGCTCCAGGCCAGACAGGCGCTCCCACCTGGTCCATCTGCCCTCCCCGGGGCAGGGGCACCATCCTCCCCACACGCAGGTCACAGGACGTGCATTTGGCTTCCATCTGGGCTGGGCCGTGGGGGGTGGCAGCTGGTTTCCCAGTGTGTGTTTGAGGTTGTCTCTTCCTTACTCTCAGATACAAAGTTACGGCACATCTGGGGACCCACCAAGGAGGGTATTGTCAAGGCCCACCCAGGGCTTGCTCTGTGACGGGGACTGGGAGGAATCCTGACTCCAGAAAGGGTCCCCACACCCACCTCCCACCCTCATTCCAATCACCTTTCTCCCCCACCAGCCTCCTCACCTCACCATCAGACTCTCAGCCTACCTCTCTCAACCCATCCACCCCCTACCACCTCCAAAATCACCCTCCTGTACCCTATCAACCTCCCTCTTGGCCCCATCCTCACCACCCCTTCCCATCCCACTCACTCCCTGAGGCTCAGCCTCACTTCCTGTCGCTCCTCCCCTGTTTCACAAACCTCCCAGTAGGTCTCCTCACCCTTCCTCTTCCTTCCCGATTTCCCTCCCCATCTCTCCATCCTGTCTCCATTCCCATGCCCCACTCCCTCTTATCCCTCTCCGTCCCACCTCCTCATGCCAGTCCCACTTTAATTCCTCATCCGCCTTCATCCCTAATATGGCCCCTCATTTCCGGAGCCCCCTGTTCTCCAGCACTGTGCCTTTCTCCTTGACCCTAGCTCCCCTCTTACCTCACCCTGTTGGTTCTGCACCCACACTTCACATATGGAGACCCCTGATTATACCCAGGCCACCCGGAGTGCCTACCCTCTGTGGTCACACCACCTTGGTGAGACGGCCACCCAGCTTCTGTGGTGTCCCAAGGCTTCCCTCCCAGCAGGTAAAAACCCACTTCCTGGCCAGGCTGCCGCCCACCATGTCTTGGAACTGTCCCACCCTGTGCTTATAGTTCCAAGCCTTCGACCGGCCCCCAACCAACCTCAAAGTCTCTCCTGGCTGGCTCATCCATGACTTTTCCAGGACAGCAGCCACCAGACCCACCAGCTGCACCTTGACTCAGCTCCAGAAGACACCTCCCATGAGAGAGACCATCACCAGGACAAGCTCCAGTCCCTGCCAGGAAGATGGAGGCCTCAGAGCTGCCTAAAGTGCTCGAAGTAGAAACATCAGATTGCAACTTTCACAGAGCAACCTCAGTGGGGCAGAGGACGGGGAGGCCTAGAGCCAGAGATCGCACAGGCAGAAGACAGGACAGCCCAAGTTCCTCTATCCCCCATCTTTGCAGTAGTTTCCCATGGGAGTCAAATCCATGCTCCTAGCTGTGCAAGCAGGGAGCCCCTTCTTTGCCAGGGATCTCCCACACAAACAGGATTTGACTCTCAGACTCCCACCATCCCACTCTAATGCCCGGCTACTGATCTGAGCCCATTGTTAACTTTGGGTCAGGGTCCTCAATGCATTTCAGAGGTGAAATTTTACCCATTATTCATAGGCCAGGTCTCGTCCCCCCTGGATGGGTGAGAAAGCAAAAGAAATCTCTTGAGAGCAATGTAGCATCGGTGCCTTGTGCCCCACCCCCCTGCCCAGGTACTGCTTAACCAGACAAGGCTTGGCCACAGGTACCTGTGTGTCGGGCTCCTTGCATGCTTTCTCACACTTCCAGGACGCTCTGTGTGGGGAGCCACGTGCTACCTGGTAGACACCAGCAAATACACCCTGCTGAGAAGGCAGGTGAGTTTCCAGTTTTACTCCTGAGAAAACAAAGTAGAAATGTCTATGTACTGCAGGAACTGATCCTGTCCCTACCCTATTTAAGCCAGTTGATGTTCAAGGCCCAGAGAAAATGCTCCAGATGGTCTGTGTTGATGCTTGGGTTCCTCTGGAGACATGAAACTCCTATAATCTGTTTTCTTCTCAAAGATTGTCACCTCTGACACTCACTTTTTCTTTGTTATTTCTTTTTTTTAATATTTTTATTTATTTACTTGAGACTGAGAGAAAGAGGCAAACAGAGAGAGAGAGAGAAAGAATGGGTATACCAAGGCCTCTAGCCACTACAAATGAACTCCAGATGCATGTGTCGCATTGTGCATCTGGCTTGCATGGGTCCTGGAGAATCGAACCTGGGTCCTTCACAGGCAAGCGCCTTAACCACTGAGCCATCTCTCCAGTCCTTCTTTGTTATATCTATATTGGTAGATCTGACTATTGTTGCAGACACTTGTGACACATATTCATGGAGTTAAAACAGGAAGAAAGGAATGGAGCCCAGGAGTCAACTTCCTGCCACCCAGGTGCCCATAGCATTTTCCTTGCTCTGTACATTCCCATCATGCTCTAGAGTATCACACTGTCCTTAAAACATACAAAACAAAGTCATGCTTGAACATATGTATGGTCTACTAGCACAGGATGGTTGAACAGAGTATCTATTTGGCAGCTCTGAACAACTCTCAATTCCTGCACATCAGGGATTCTGACCGAGAGCAGAGATGGCTTCATTTGCTCCATGACAGTGGGACCTCTTAGGGGGCACTGGAGACACACAGGGGACCGTCTGATAACTGCTCCCTCATAGGTCTGGCAGTCTGTGCAGGTTGACAGTTCACGTGGCCTGTCCTTGTGGTCTCTGCTTCCTTACAAGATGACGGTGCTGAAGTCCTGTCCGGTCCCCACTGAGGAAGCATCCCTCCTCACTTTCAGCTCTCAGGGCAGGATGGGGACATATACATGAGGGTGACCCACGAGCCCCACTCTGTGCCATCATCACTACTCAGCCATCTGGCCTCCTCGCTTCCCTTTCTCTCCAAGGTCCAGCTCTGGGTCAAGGTGGCATTATTTCCTTTCTCTAATGTCTGTGTGTGTGTGTGTGTGTGTGTGTGTGTGTGTGTGTGTCTCTATGCACATGCATATGTGTGTGGAGGTCAGAGGTAAATTTAGGTGTCATCCTCAGGAACACTGTGTACCTTTCTTCTATGACAAGGTCTCTCATTGCTCTAAAGCTCACCAATTCAGCTAGACTGGCTGCCCAGCACTGGGATTACAATTAAACCAGACTGGCTGGCCAGTGAGCCTGAGGGATGCTTTCGTCTGTTTGCACAGCACTGGGATTACAAGCACATGCCACAGCACCAGTCTTTTTTATGGAGGTGCTAGAATTGAACTCAGGTTCCCATATGTGTGCTGCAAGCACATGATCCATGGAGCTACCGCCCTAGCCAGAATCACATTCCTCAGATGACTGCCTTGGGTAGCATGCCTCCCCCTGGGCCTCACCTGCAGTTATTTTAGTGTTTTCTCTAGACTTTCAGAAGAGAGCAAACTAGCCCAAAACTTCAAGATGGCCTCTCCGAACCATGGCCCAGCACTCACCACTAAATGGATATTGAAATGAATTGAAATTCTGCCTCTGTGCACTGACAGTATGGCGGACACTTTCTCTAGGAATGCTGGCATATGGCTTCTCCACACTGAAGATTTTCAGGATAGAGATGCCCATCAATCGTTTGGCTGCCCACTGTGCAAGTCTAAGCCATGTGAAGTCCTGCCCTGGGCAGCCGCTTCTGCTGCCCCCCCCCCGCCGTCCTTAGACCACATGCCCAGCCTCTCCAGACACTCTGATAGTCACTGCACCAGCAGCTGTCCATCAGGTGTGTGGCCCGGTGTGATCTCACCCAAGCCATCCCTCTGTGAGGCCCCATGCATGAGCAGCCTGGCTCAGCAGTTCCCCAAACCCCAAGCCCCGGGTGACGATGCTTTGCTGTCTACCCACTAATTGCCACTTTCACTGAGCTATGTCTGGCCGCAATTCCAAAATTCCATTCTGACAGTCTGCACCATGTCCCCAGCTCCAACATGGGAGTCATTCTTCACTGCCTGTCAGTGTATGGGATCGGGTAGCACAGACAGATAGATCAACGCCTTTTACGGACCTCAGTGAGTGGAGAGGCGGCTGCATGCTGCCGGTCTGCACCGTGCAAAGCCTGATTAGTGGCTGGCACACAGATGCTTAATAGCTTTTTCTCTCCTGGGTCTGCAGAAGTCTGCAAGACTCAAGGCTGACAGCCCAGCAGAAGAGGGGATTTATGACTCCTTTATGGAAGATTAGTGTTTACCTTGAAGCTCCCCCACCCCACCCCACAACAGGAACCACAGGTTGGGCATTAATCAGCTCTTAAGAATTCCAAGGACAAATCTACTGCAAGAACAGCTTTGAATTTCAATTGTCACAGCCAGGGGAACACTTGATAGAGGGGAGCAATAGACTAAAGGCAGAGGGAGGTCATGTGCTGGGATATGAACTGTAGATAGAGGGAGGTCATGGGCTGGGAGATGAACTGTAGGTAGAGGGAGGTCATGGGCTGGGAGATGAACTGTAGATAGAGGGAGGTCATGGGCTGGGAAATGAACTGTAGATAGAGGGAGGTCATGGGCTGGGATATGAACTGTAGGTAGAGGGAGGTTATGGGCTGGGATATGAACTGTAGGTAGAGGGAGGTTATGGGCTGAGATATGAACTGTAGGTAGAGGGAGGTCATGGGCTGGGATATGAACTGTAGGTAGAGGGAGGTCATGGGCTGGGATATGAACTGTAGGTACAAGGAGGTTATGGGCTGGGATATGAACTGTAGGTAGAGGGAGGTTATGGGCTGAGATATGAACTGTAGGTAGAGGGAGGTCATGGGCTGGGATATGAACTGTAGGTAGAGGGAAGTCATGGGCTGGCATATGAACTGTAGGTAGAGGGAGGTCATTGATTGTGGTATGAACTGTATAGAGCAAGGTTATGGGCTGGAATGTGAGCTGTAGCAAGAGAGAGGTCATGGGAAAAAATAATAACAAAATAAAGGACTTTGAGTAATGACAAAAAATTTACATAGCATACACCATGGCAGGTTACAGAAGAAACAATTCTTGGATTCAAATGCAGGCTAGAAACTTGTGGGCTCTTAAGAGCCACCTGTCCTTGACTCCTTCAAGAGCAGACAGCAAAGTGGTGAGATAAAGAGGGTCACAGTGAATGAAGCCTCAGCCAGGGGCACACATGACTTTGTTCTCTCTGGCATCCCATTTTCTGAGTGTAACTCACTAAGTGCTGAGGGAAGGGGCAGCAGAAACAAGACATAACATGATCCATAAGGGAAGAAAGTCATGACTACATGAGTGACCTGCATTCTGACCCAGGTCTGAGAAAAGTGTGGGGGCATCCTTTAGGAAGAAGATAGATACCCCCAACTAGTCAGGGCCATGCTAAATTCATGCCAAATGCTTAATCCTAGAATTTTGGGCTCAGTGGAAACGCAGAGATAACTATCAGTGATAGTGTTCATATATCATTGTTCATTGCCACTATCCATTTTTTGAACCTTGGTAGAATGAAAGTAACCTGACAAACACATTTTAGAGGACATTTTGTAACCAACATGCTCTGGGCTTACAAGCATGTTTCTTCCCACTCAGGTTTCCATGTCAGTCATGTCAGGATTAGACATGGTCACGTTGATGGTCACACTGGCACACACTGGCTATGACATTAGCTATGCAGAGCATCATGGCAAATTTTCAGGTAAGGATTGTCCTTCTTAGAGTCCCTTTGCTTCAGATGGCAGATCCAAGCTCAAGTTTTCCCAGGTCACCTGCACTTCTGACTAGCTCTCTGCCAACTAGAGTGACCACAACCTGCTTTGCACTTGATCACTTTTGATAATGACTCAGACTCAGGAAGCACTGTACTAGGATTAGTGTTATCATATAGCTGGATGAAGAGAAGCAGAGTGACTTCTCAAGGGGTCTCAAATAAGAGACTGCTGGGTCTTTGGGGTGTGTCACCCTTCTCACACATCAATGTATGATCAACTATGAAAGCCCCTCTCAGTATCAGATATCTGCAGAATCCACAGGAGTCTCACATGTAAGCATGGATACTGGGATCTCTGGTCATGTGATTGAATGTTGTCTCCAACCACCTCCTCTGCCCTGATGCTTCCCAAAGTGAGACTGATGGAGAGCAAAGCTCTTACCCTCTAGTGAGAAAGTTGCTAATTTCTGGGGATGGAAAGATTGCTCCGTGGTTAAAGGCTCTTATTTGTAGAGTCTGACAGCCCTAGTTCAATTCCCCAGTACCCACGTAAAGCCAAACACACAAAAGGGGCACATGAGTCTAGAGTTGATTTGCAGTGACAAGAGGCCCTGGCACACCCATTCTCTCTCTCTCTCTCTCTCTCTCTCTCTCTCTCTCTCCTCCTCCCTCCCTCTAACGAATAAATAAAAACAATTTTTAAAAGAAAATTTCTTATTTCAGTGTGACTGACCCTCATCTTGAGTCTTCTTGTTCACATAAATCCAAGTGTAGTCCAATGACAAAGACTGCTGGGAAATCCCAAGGATTTAGAGGGTCCTTCTTAGGAACCTGAGACAAAGGCCTGAAAATGCTTTGGTATTAACAAGGTGCACATGGCATGCTAAGGCTGTCTAATGTCACAGTCCTTTCCCATATCCATCACTCTCCCATGACCAAACAGGAAGTAGGAGCTCCATCTGCCCTTCTCGTGGCTCCCCTGGCTAACCTGACACCTTTGTCTGCAAAGCACACGTTTCCTTGGCCCTTTGTTACCAGACAGCTGCCCCCTGAGCTCCTCTGCCTCTGCTCAGAGCCAGACCCTCTGCTTCCCAACCCTGCCTTGGATGCATGCATCTTAATTCCCAAAGGTTCCTTCACACAGACTAAGCCTTAGTTATGTTAGGGTCCCCTGGTCAACCAGAACCCCAACACTCATGTTCTTATCCCTTTCCCTCCCTCAAACCTTCTTTAAAAGGCTTTTCTCTGGTCCTCTGAGTCCTGTCTGGTGATGGTTAATACTGTTTGTCAATTTGACAGGATGTAGAATCATCTAAGCGATGAATTTTGGGCGTATCTGTGAGGGAATTTCTGGGTTAACTAAGGAGTGAAGACCCACCCTAAATGTGGTGCTCTCCTATGGACTCAGGACCCAGACTTAAGCAAAGGGAGGAAGTGAGATGACCACCAGCATTCATCTCTCACTGCTTCCTAACTACAGGTGCAGTCTGCTCATTCTGCCAGACCCTACTCCTACTAACATGCCTTCCCCATGGTGATGGCCTGTATCCCCTGCAAACCCTAAGCTTAAAGAAACCCTTCTTCTCTTAAATTACTTCTTGTCATCAGGTGTTTGGTCACAACAATGAGAAAAGTAGCCAACAGTCACCTCTTCTCCAGCCCCAATTACTTTTCTCCTATTGGTGAATGCCCGACCTCTTTCCCTGCCACGGAGGTCAGCAGCCTCTCTGCTCACATAGCCACTTTGCTAAAGGAGCAGAGTCACTGCAGAAATGAGGATACTGAACTCCAAGGTCTTCTAGAAGTCAGGTGCCACTCCTTCAAGAGCAAGACTGCATCTTCCTACCATGAGAAGCCAGCAGTCCATAGCAGAGCGCCTTCCACATTGATGGTGTTATTCTCGGTGGATCTACAGCAGATTTGCCATGGGAGACAATCTCTGTGTGTGTTCAATGTCTGTGTGTGGGCATTGGCACATGCCTGCCAGGATAGCACACCCAAGGCTGGTCAGTTCCAGCTATCCCACAGAACCATTCTTCCCAGAATCCCAATGATCCTATGATTTCCAGGAGGTTCTGAGCTTTGGGGCAGATCAGTGACTTTCTCCAAGTTCATTGATTATTCTCTGTTGGGCACAACCTTTTTATGATGCTAACTGGGCAGAAGCCTAAGGGAATATTGACTCAGAAGGCACTGCTATGTACCTTTCCCCAGGGACCTGACCCCCTCAGAGCTTCCCATGCCTACCTTGGGTCCCCTAACATGATGCAACCATGGGAAACCAAGTCACTTGCCAATCACACGGAGGTCCCCTTGCAACACTGCTAACACAAAGATCTCTGTACGAGGTCAAAGCGGCCACGGGATCTGGTCTTCCAGGCAGGCTGGCGGGAGGAGCAAATGCCTTAAGTGGAAACAGGCAGAAGCGTGTTGGGAGTATTTTCACACTGGGAAGCTGGGCTGCAGTGTTTGGGGTGCCAAGGTAAACAGACACACAAGCAATCTGCTTGTGCATGCCCCCGGCACTTCAGCACAGCCCAGGGGAGAGGAAAAGGGGAGCTGGGTCCAGAGCCTGGTTTCCATGGCTCCCATAGACTCAATCCAACCTGCAACCCCAGCTGCAGACAGGGCTCAGGGAAGCCTAGCCTTGGGCAAGAGAGATGTCAAGTGGGGGTCTAGTAGAGGAGCAGAAAGAAAGGGAGAAAAGGAACAGTGATCAGCTTAGGAAGAAGGATAGTCAAACTCAGGTCATCTCAGACCATCTTTTCCAAAATTTAAAACACAAGGCAATACAAAGCCAGGCATTGCTAATGTTTCCAAAGTCTGTATTTGATTTCCCCACTTTTCTAATGCAACATCAAAGTGCTGACATTGACCTTCCTACTTCTAGTCCAGGGTGAACGCCACACACAGGCAGACACTGAGGCAGAGCCAAGCAGAGGATTAAAAACAGCACCCTGCCTCCTGCCTCCTGCCCCTTCCTTTATCCCCAGCTCCGGAGCTCCTAGTGATGCTGTCCCCAGAAGGCGGGCTGGGCGGGCCTCAGTTTCACAAGCAAACTCTCTCGCAGTCACAGCTCCGTGGAGCGGCTTCATGACAGATTCAAAGAGGCACATGAAACAGCTCTGGGCCCTTCAAAGGGAGAGGGTGTCTCCAAGGAGCTTTTGAAAGCACAGCCTCGCCCTGCAGAAAGAAACGTGCAGCGGCCACCCAGGCTCCCCAGATGTTGCTCAGCTCTGGGGAGCCCTGTTCACCTGATTGTATCAGTGTCTGCGAATTCTCAGGAGCTGGTCCCTCCTGCTACTGGCCAACGCTCCAGGAATGAGGGAGAGCAGGAACAGCCGCAGGCTGCAAGTGCACGCACCTGGTCTCCAGCTCCGTTCTCACCTTCCACTGGGCCCCTAGCTGGAAGACAACCACTTTCTCAGCTCTTATTCATTTGGGAAACCCACCCTGTGGGAAACCCACCCTAGGCCACAGAGAAAGGAGCCTTGCCAAGTACTTTGGCAGCTATGGCGATGAAGGGCCTACGCAAAAATGAACGTGGCACACGCTCCAAGGGAAGAGTGTGTTCCCACCAAGGATTATGACAGAGAGCTGCCTGTTCAGACACCCCAAACAGCTTTGGCAAAAGGGATCTCTCTTTCTATATTTGGCCAAAAATGTATGTGGCAGAACAAATGCTACTATTTTGAAATAAATGGGATGTTCAGGATGATATTTTTTTTTGTAGAGTTTAGCGTTGGTTGTATGTTCCACAGCTGATATCAAACATTATTAAGTACCCACGTCAGAAGACTTTTAAATCCAATTTAGGGTAGTGGTAATTTAGGAATACTATGCCAATCTGTTGCTGTTCGAGGTGATGTATTCTCACTGTTTAAGACCAAGCAGGGTTTCATAAGCCACCTTGGACATGAGGTAACCGCAGGGTTCACATTGTACAAGGCTAAAGGAGCTCCACAGGTCACAGGAGCTTTTCCCTATGGTCACAGCCATCTGTGAGTAGAAATGGCTCCCTGGAAGCAAGTGATGCTGGGCCTGCAGGAAGAGACTGATAGTGAAAGTTCATGGAGTTTTGTACAATCCCAAATGCACAGTCTGTGTATGAATATAAAATGGCCCAATTCGGCCTGTATTTTGAAATGCCACTTTTTTAGATGAGTAAGTTGGTAGGTATACTTTTCCCTCAGCAAAAATGTAACCTGGTGGGTAGAACAAATGAGAGTAGGAAAGATGATTGTGGTACGTAGAACAAGGCTGAAGTCACACACACATCACTGGTGTGACTGTCATAGGAGGTGGACCGCAGCCCTTTCGTGAGCAATGTGGCTTAGGCCCAAGCTGGTGCTCACCGTCCCTCCACCACAGCTTGGCCAGCATCCTTAGAAGTCACACACTCAAGACACGATGGCGACGTGGTTTTTCTTTGGGTCTACGAAGAGCTCCAGCTACTGGTTATATGTGAGCAGCCAGGACCAGAAGAGTCAGCACTGTGCCCCAGCAGGCTGGCAGATGCATACTCTCTGCTCTGAGTGGTCGTGGACTCCCAGGTTGTGACTGCCGATTCCTCGGCAGTGTGGAGCGGCGGGGCAGTGTGGATCTCTCACGGTCAGCTTCTGCCTCAGGACCTCCGTACTCCAGAGACTTGTATTCTCTTGCCACCACTGTTTCTTCCCAGGTAAAGAGACATCAAACAGTGTTCGAATAGTCCTGACATACCTTTGGCCCCTTGATAAGTAAAGGGTTCTCTCTTCCAGCTAGAGCCCCATAATGAAAGCAGCAGCAAATCCTTTATTTTCTTTTGTTGCTGTGTCTATGTGTGCATGCATACCTGTGCATGTGTGCATTGCATGCGGGCCGAGGACAACCTCAGGGTGTTGATCCTCACCTTTTTGGGACAGGAACCTTCTTCTTGCTTTGCACTAGGAAGTCCATACCAGCTGGCCCACTAGTTTGGGATTCTCCCAACTCTGCCTCCCTCCCATTCCTATGTGTGTGTTAATTTCAGATGTGTGTGCCACTTTGTGTCCAGCTTCACGTGGGTGCTAGGATCTGGACTCGGGTCATGAGGCTTAGATGGCAGGCGCTTTTAACACTGAGCCATCTCCCCAGCCGCATCACAGTCTGGGTTTACATGACTGGACTCAGCTTCCAGGTAGACCAGTGGCCTAAGCAGAGGTACATGATGTTATCACAATCCCTAGAGAGAAATATATGATGACGTAAGTGTCCCTAAATAGAAGTATGTTATGTCATCGCTGCCACTAAACAGAAGTATATGTTGTCACTGTCTCTAAACAGAAGGATATGACACCATCACTGTCCCTAAATAGGCTCTTTGAGGAGGATCCCCAATTGGGTTCACAGACCTTGGACAGCACCTAGGCTTTGGTAGTCGCACCTCCACCCATCTTGCGGAGAGATCACTCGTGATGCCACAGCGGTGGGATGGTGACTGCAGCTGCCACATGTCCGAGCACACCCTGCGCCAGACCGCCGTCACAGCGCCAGGCTCCACTAGCTGGAGGCTTTCGGCAGCTTCCAGGGCAGGGGGACCCCGGCCCTCTGCATCAGTTACTTGCTCACAGCTGTGATAAAATACCTGACAAAGGCAAATTGAGCAAGGAAAGGCCAGTTCATGGAGGTGTGGCAGGCATGGCACCAGGAGCATGAGGTGGCAGGTGACATCGCACCCACCGTCAGGAGATGAATGCTGGTACCCAGTTTGTTTTCTCGTTGGTGTTCAGTCCCAGACCCTCGCCCATGGAGTGGTGCCACCCATATTCAGGTGGGTTTCCATCTTGGTTACTCCTCTCTGGAAGCACCCTCACAGATATGTTGGAAGTGACTCCCAAATAAGTGCAAATCCCATCAAACTGACAATAGAGATTAACCATCACACCCTCCAATACAGATGACCAGAGGCAGGAAACTCAAGTGCTGGGTGTGAATGGGAACCTGGACTGCTACTGACAACACCAACTTCCCCCCCCCCCAATCCCTGGTGTCCCCATCCTGCACTGGGCTACCCGTCTCCTGCCCATGGCTCTTCTCTCCTGCCCGCAGGGTCACTGTGCCATAAGGTCACAGGCCCCAACCTCTTGGAAGGTTAGAGGGGTCTTAGGGGTTCTGGAATAGAGTCTTTGAACCCCAAATCCTTAGTTTGTGTCTACTTTTAACCGAAGAATTGGATAAAATAAGACCAAGAAGGACAGTTCTTAAATTATTATATGTATTTAGGAAAGCACAAAACCAAGGGAAGGAAAATGAACACACCTATGTGGTCTGAAAGCCCATACGTGGGCCTAAAAGGAAATACATGAAAATTGACAGACGGGGGTGGAGAACTCATGTGGAAATAAGGAGGAGTCTCCCCTTAAGAGAAGTTTACCAGAGCCTCAAAGTTCTGGAGCTGGCCAAGAGAGGCTTGCTCTCCCCTGGCAAACATATTTATAACCGTATGGTTGTGGGCCCTACCTTACAGCTGAGGTGAGCAGGGTGAGAGTTGATTGGTCTGGGCTAGGGGCTGGATTATGAAGAGGCCAGCCATGACGCTGAACTGGGGGCTGAGCTTGACCAACCACTATGTCAGGATTAGATTTAAATTTCAGGAAATGGGACCTCCCTCCCAGGAGGGGTTCAGATTATTTCTGGAAAAAACAATCTAGGGAAGAGATAAGACTGCAAGGATAGGCCCAAAGACATTCCTGCTTTTTACTTTTTACTAAACTTTTAAAAACCTGCTTTTCACTAAACTACCTAACAAAACTACCTCACTCCCTCTCATTGGGACTCTTAGCCAGGCTGCCCTTCCATACAGCCCAGGGAAGGAGGATGCTGTTGGATTAACCCAAATGACACAGAATCACCCTAAGGTAAGAAGACCCAGTGAGCAGTACAGGGCCTCTACCCCGACCCTGACCAAGGCTGTCACCACCTGTATGAGCCTGTTTGCTTATCCAAGGTAAATGGAAACAGGCTTATGTGTCCTGAAGACTCTGGGGAGACCCGAGAAGGAAACAACCTTTGAGGACAGTGACATCCCTACAGCCTGAGCCCTCTCTCCCACACACCTGCTCGCTCTCTCTCTCTCTCTCTCTCTCTCCCTCTCTCCTGCCCATGATACCCAAATCCCTTCTGCCACCTGACTAGGGATCCTAGACACACCACACTGAACTTAATGTTTCCCTTAAATCATGCATGGTACACCTGTAATCCTAGCACTTGGGAGGCTAAGGCAGGGGAATTGCCTAAGTTTAAAGCTTGGTTGGACTGTATAGTGAGTTCAAGGCCAATGTGGGCTACAAAGTGAGACACTGTCTCCAAACAAACAAACAAGAGGCTGGAGAGATGGCTTAGTGGTTAAGGTGGTTGCCTGTGAAGCCTGAAGACCCAGGTTCAATTCCCCAGTGCCCACGTAAGCCAGATGCACAAGGAGGTGCGTGTGTCTGGAGTTCATTTACAGTGGCTAGAGTCCCTGGCATGGCCACTGTGTGTCTCTATCTTTATCTGCCTCTTAAAAAAAAAAGAAAAGAAAAGAAAAGAAAAGAAAAGAAAAGAAAAGAAAAGAAAAGAAAAGAAAAGAAAAGAAAGAAAGGGCCGGGCGTGGTGGCGCACGCCTTTAATCCCAGCACTCGGGAGGCAGAGGTAGGAGGATTGCCGTGAGTTCGAGGCCACCCTGAGACTCCGTAGTGAATTCCAGGTCAGCCTGGGCTAGAGTGAGACCCTACCTCAAAAAACCAAAAAAAAAAAAAAAAAAAAAAAAAAAAAAAAAGAAAGAAAGAAAGAAAAACAAAGGGCTGAACATTTTTGGCATGCTTGTATGTGTGCTGATGTTCACAGATGTAAATGTAGGCACATGCATGCTATGGTACACATTTGTGGGGGTTAGAAAACAGCTTCAGACACTGGTCCTCATAAGCTTCCAGCTTGTTTGAGGCAGGGTCTCTTGTCTGCTGCTACCTTCCCCAGGCTAGCTGACCCAGGGACTTCTGGGATTTCGCCTACCTGCATGTCCCTTTTTGTCCTAGGTGTGCTGGGATTACAGAAGCTTGCTACAGCATTAGGCTTTACGTGGGGTCTGGCAATCTGGCCTGAATTGGCAAGTGCTCTATCCACTGAGCAATCTCCCCAGCACTGAGTAAATAGTTTTCAAAGCCTCCTCCAGAGTTGTGATCTCCTCCCTTCTTGAATCTCTGAGGTCTGTACTGAGTCCCACCCTCAAATCCCAGGGCTACTTTACACTGAGGTGTTAATGACTGCCTCCAGGGGTGATAGCTGCAGAACACCCCAGTTGTCAAGAGTCAGCCCTTAATAGTTACCACTGAGGGGGACACTGGGACCCAAAGGCAGAGAAGAATTTCTTACCTGAGGAATATGACTGACCTGAGAACAAGCATGCATCTGGAATGGAAACACCCCAGTCCCAAATCTCACTCTACAGTTCACCCACAGATAAACTCTCAGGACAGTAGTGTCTTTTTCCCAACCTCTCACCCAAGGGCAAGGTGCCTCCCCACCACAGGAGAGCTGCCCTATAGCTGGGACTTCAGCCTCCTCCGGGTTTCTGCTACCAAACAGCACACAGCCTTGTGGAGGCTGGGCAGGCCGGAGGAGCCCTAAGGCCAGTTCTGCCTTCATGTCTCGCCCCTCCCCCTTCCAGCATGGATGAGAACTCAGAGCTTTCTGATGAAGCCTTCTCTTCCACAAGCATGTGGGGCACACATGTCTGCCGGCAGAGTGTCTGCTGAATAAACGAATAAATACATCTTAAGACGTCTTCTTTTTAACCTGGAAACTGTCATTAATAATCTGATTTTTATCTTCATAGCGCTTTGGCCCTAAAGGTATCAGACTTCCATATTATCTTGTTTCACTCAAGCTTTGCAGTCTAGCTTGACATGCTGTTTAATCTTCACACATCAAAGGCGAAGGCTCTGCTACATGGGTGACTATTGTTACCCATCTGCACTCACAAGGAACTACCGCTCTCCATGGAAACCCAGCCTCCCCCGCCCCAAGGCTACAAAGCCATTTCCTTGAAAAATAATGATCAAGTAACAGAATAAAAAGCAAGGTGAAGGGCTGAGGAGATGGCTCAGAGGGTAAAGTGCTGCACAAACACAGGGCAGGCGTCCGCACCTCCAGCGCCCACGTAAGAGTGCCAAGGTGAGTGCCTGCAGCTCCAGCGCTGGGAGTGGAGACAGGAGGATCCCTGGAGCTTGCTGGTTAGCTCTAGGTTCAGCAAGAGAGAACAAGTCGGGCATGGCGGTGCACGCCTTTAATCCCAGCACTGGGGGAGACAGAGGTGGAAGGACTGCTGTGAGTTCTAGGCCAGCCTGAGACTACACAGTGAATGCAAGGTCAGCCTGGGCTAGAGCAAGGTCTTACCTTGAAAAACCAAAATAAATAAACAAAGTGGAGAGTGACTGAATAAGACACTTGATGTCAACCTCTGGCCTGTGCACACAGGCACCCACACACATATATGCACATACACCATACATTTACACAGGCAAAAAATAATAAAATAAAATAAAATAAAAAGCAAGAGGAGGAGAACAAAGGAAAGACATTTTTGTTGTTTTCTAAAATATTTCTGATATAAGTCATGGGAGTCAGCACCAGGGGGGTACCATGGGGTGTCCACCTTGGAAGCACCCTTCACAGCTCACTCATCTAATGAAAGTAGAGTGCTTCATGCTCATGTAAATGATTGACTCCACAGAGCTCAGATGTGCTCAGAATTTATAGGTATGCTGACCCACAGTCCTTAGATTAGAAAATGTGTAGCTCAAACCTGGTAAGCAGGACCCCTACTTCGGTGTGGGGCTACCTCACGGGAAAGCATCCGCCCTCCATGATAACCCATCAGGACCCACAAGGCTGCAGGGGCAGGGCTCCTGGTGTGTCTCAGCTCTCCAGACCAGACCTTCTTCTCCACCTGACTGCAGCCATGTGTCCATCTCTAAGGCCAGGCTGGAAGAGTCTATGTCCACACTCCTTGGGCCTTGCCCACTGGGATCATATTCATTTCATACTTCTATCTCCCAGTGAAATAATCAAATGCTCAAATCTAAGCACCCACCCCAAGCATCAAGATGTGAAGGTGAGAGACACCCTGGTCATGAGATACACCTGTCATCTGTGCAGAACATTCATAGCCACTGCCACCCAGAGCTGCAGGGGGGCTCCAGCAGGGTCCTGTTGGCCCAGGCCCTAAGTCATGAGCCTTTCAAGGCTCCGTTGAAAGCATGGCACACATTCTAGACAGACCAAGGGCATGCAGCTTGTATCTGATGATGCCACACACCCAGGGAAATTCATAGGGTGCCAGATAGAAAGCCCTGAAGTCCCACAAGGCACTGGGTCCCTGGGGCTATTAAGAGAGTCCTCAGGAGCTCCCAGAACGGAGGGGCCTCTGTCCAAAGCCACCTCAGAAATACCAGGACAGTGACTGGAGATGACTTCCCTGTCATCTGCTGTTAATGGACTCTGTTTCCTGTCCATTTCCTCCCATAAGTCACCTTGGAAGTGTAACAGGGGTTGGGGGAGGGCAGAATTGGGGTTCTGGGTGCTTTCTGGAACCCCAAGCCCCGAGTTTATATCTGTAAACTAACCAAAGAATTGGCAATTCCAGATTCAAGAAAATGATTTTTTTATAGATTCAGTTTTTTATATATATACTTTTTTAATTATTTGAGAGAGAGAGGAAGAGACAGAGACAAAAAGAGAATGAGCACACCAGGGCCTCTAGCCACTGCAAACGAACTCCAGACGCATGTGCCCCCTTATGCGTCTGGCTTACGTGAGTCCTGGAGAATAGAACCAGGGTCCTTAGGCTTAGCAGACAAATGCCTTAACCACTAAGCCATTTCTCCAGCCTGAAAATGATTTCGGGTTTTTGTTTTTTTTTTTGGTTTTTTTGAGGTAGGGTCTCACTCTGGCCCAGGCTGACCTGGAATTCACTATGTATTCTCAGGGTGGCCTCGAACTCATGGCGATCCTCCTACCTCTGCCTCCCGAGTGCTGGGATTAAAGGCGTGCACCACCACGACCGGCCTGAAAATGATTTTTTTTTAATACCACATTTTATTCAGATCTTACAAAGATGTGGAGAGGAAGGGGAAAAACTGGGAGCTAAGGAAGAGAAGGGAAGATAAAGTGGGTAGAAGGGAAATATGCCATGTGGTCCCCAGGAGCCCGTGTATGCCATGTAAACATGAGCCCACATAAACTAACATGGATCTTAGACAAAAACATGAAAAGCGATTTTTTTTAAATGTGCACTTCCAGAGCCGGACGTGGTGGTGCATGCCTTTAATCCCAGCACTCGGAAGGCAGAGGTAGGAGGATCGCCATGAGTTAGAGGCCACTCTGAGACTTCAGAGTGAATCCAGGTCAGCCTAGGCTAGAGCAAGAGGCTACCTTGAAAACATAAAAATATAAAAGAGCACTTGCAAAAAGATTAAAAGCGAAGACAATAATGAAAGATAAAAAGGTGTCTCATGCCAGGGTGGGAGAGATATCTTAGCATCCGAGAAGCCATGAACATTGCTACCAGTTCTGGAGAGAAAGAAAAAAAATGCCCAACTCTCTCAGTGGGTCCTGGAGGATATACTTTAGAATTTGCGCCATCACCCCTGGATACACCTACACCAGGTGTCCTAAGCTTTGAAAAGAAATCCACCCACACCTGGCAGGGTGCGAGCTCAAGAGATATCTAGTTGGATAAAATGAGGAAAGACTAGATCCCTTAACAGACACAGTCAGGGCCAGCTGAGATCGGCGAGGCCAGCTGGGATAGGCATGGTGAGGGTGTGACGTCATAGGCCTTCCTGCCTATTATGGAACCCCCTACAGGAGTCTCCAGCAAACTTGGGGAGATAGGTAGTTATTCCCACAGCCGACTACCATTCCGAAAGGCAAGATGGATTGTCCTTGGGACCAAAAATGGCTAAGAATGGCTTGTAACCTGAAAGGATAACAAAGGGTCCAGTGACTGGCCGCCTCTGGGTCCCAGACACATCACCCTCCTTGAGAAGGTACAAACAGGAGGGGGAGAAAAAACTAAGTCATGTTTTCACACACTTGATCCACACAGAAGTCAGGTGCAGTGAGTACAATAACAATTTTGCTCACTGCTGAAGTTCAAGAAATACTTGTTGAAGGAACAAGTTCATTCTCCCAAAGACAAAATATCAAGGGCAGATCATATAAGAATACTGCCTCTAGAAGATACATTTCTTGGGGGGAAGCCATTAGTCTGGGTTTTTTTTGTTGTTGTTGTTTATTTGTTTGTTTGGTTTTTTTACTATATCAAAATATTTGAGGCAGTCTACTTTATAAAGAAAAGGAGTGTTTGTCACTGTGTTGAGTGAAATAAGCAGTCAGAAAAAGACTAATGCCATCTACTTCCCTTACCTCAGGTTACTGGAGTATGCGAGTCAGAGAGACAAAGTAGAATGGGGGGCAGGAAAGGGACAGGGGATAGAGGGAATGGGGTGACTACTTAATGTTTCATGGGGACAGAGTTTCTACAAAGGAAGATTTGAAAGTTCTGGGCATGATGGTCATGACAGCTACACACTGCAGTGTTGTCCTCTGACCTCCACACTTTACATGGCCCTCATGTATGTACACACATACACACAAACACACACATACACACGGTTGGGTCAGGGAGCATGACCACATGGAGTGAGTGACCAGCCCTGCTGTCTCCATGTGTGTTTACATCTGGTGGCTATGCAGGTCAGCATGACTCAGAATCACAGTAGAAACAAAGCAGAGGTGATAGGTCAACAGCCTGTCAATGCCTATGCTAAAGGACACTCTCAGCCAGTGATGTGAGTCCAGCTTGCCCGGGTTCAATGCCACATTGGATCCGAGCCATCATAGTCCTGCCTTGCCAGGCGGGGACAGCTGCAGCTCACAGTGGCCCCATGCGGCTCGCCACCCAGGGCCACCAATGACTCATCTGGTGCCATGGATTAGTGTTGCCATCTTGACTTGCATGGGTCTTAAGGTTTTAAAGTCTTCTGCTATTAATCTAGGATGTGTTTCATTTTGTAACTGAATGAATTCCAAGCCCACAGCATGGAGTTCATGCCTGCTTTTAGTTTGTGCCTGTGGCTTAGTTTTGGTTTCCGGAAAACCCTTGGAGATGCAAATCTGAGTGCAGGGGACTTGTCCAGCAGAGCTGGCAGCCCTGACCACCAGCTCCGGGCTGGGGAGGGTCTCTGATACTTTAAGGAAGTTTCCAGGTGGATAAATCTGGAAGCTGGTCTGTGGTCCATAGCAGAGCTGCCCTGGGGGAGAAAGTGAGGAAGGATTCACCCCATAGTCATTTCCCTCCCCCAGGTCTGCAAGTTGGCATCATGGAAGGCCTGTGGCTCTCTTACTTAATTGCCTAGAGAAGTTCACCTGACAGTTGCTGAGCAAACACTAAAGTTTTAGCTGCACTTGGGGTGAGTGAGAGCTCAGATCCTCCACAAAGGCTCCAGAGATGCTACTGTACTGTCCAGGACTCACTTTGGGAACAACTGATCCAGTCAGCCAGAAGCCTCAGCAGAGAGGCACCATGCTTGAATATTTTTGTCTTTGTTTTGATGTGTGTGGTGTGCATGCATGTGTGTACGGAGGCTAGAAATTTTGGTGTGTGTGGGCCCATATGGGGGGAGGGCAGCCAGAGGTCAACATCAAGTGTGTCCCCACCCCCTCCACCTGAACTCTACACTCATGTCTTTCCTGTGAGTAGAAAGAACATGTGGCAAGGAGTCTGTGAGAAGTGAATTAAAGAAAAGTATTTGGAAGGAGGCCACTCCTCATGGATGTTTATACAGTGGCACTGGGCACCAGTGTTCCCGAGTGAGGCAGAAAAAGCAGTGCCGTCAGCTTGGCACAGAGGCCACTGGCCTGAATCATCCAAGGCGACCAGTCAATACTGTCAATGTGACTGGATTTGGAATCCTCTAGTAGACACCTCTCTGGGTGTATCTGTCAGGCCAGTTCCACAGATATTTAACGGAGTTGGGAAGACCCACTGTGAACAACGGTGGTGCCATTCCCAGGGCTGAATCAAAGGGGGAAAGGAGGAAGCGAGCCAGCTGAGCACCCCGCCCGCATCACCTCTCTCTGCCCTCTGACTGTGGTCTGAAGGTGAGCCGCCACTTCATGCTCCTGCAACCGCGCCTTCCAGGCTACGATGATCTGTGTCTCCTAAAACCATAAGCCTTCCTCCCTTAAGCTGCTTTTATCAGCTATTTGGTCACAGCAATGAAAAACTGGCTGATAGACCACCAGAGCAACATGCCAACAGATGTTTCCATGTGAGAAACCAAGTGTTATTGTTTAATTAGAAGAAATAGCCCCATAGAAAGCTGTGGAATGTTAGGAACGTGTTCACATTCTGAAAATGAAAACAGGAAAGATTTCTGTAGTTGGCCTTCTTGGGAGTGCACCCCACCTGCTCTCTATCTGGTAAGTTTGCTTTGCAGAGAGGAGCAGGGTCAGGAGCACGAGGCAAGGAGACCGGGTCCTGCAACCAAAGGGTCTGAAGGAGCCACCAGAAGCCCAGCGGGAGGCACTGCAGGGCCGAGAGGGAGGCTGAGTGCCCATTGGCTGGGGACTAGGGTCTCCTGTGCCACTCAGCTCACTGAATAGGGGACATGCTACGCTCTCCCCTTGCCCCCCACCTTGACCTCTTGCTGGCAACCCCCACTAGCCCACCTCCCGTTCCTAACATTTACGTGTGCAGAGTTGGCTGGCTCATTGGGCAAAGTGCTTGCTTGCTGCATCAGCATGCGGACCTGAATTCAGGTCTTCAGCACCCACAGAAAAGCTGGACATGGCGGCACAAGCCTGTAATCCCAGCACTCAGGAAGTGGCTCACTAGCCTGGCCCCGTCAGTGAGTTCTGGGTTCAGCGGGAGATCCTGTCTCAAGGAATAAGGTGGAAAGCAACACAGAAAGATATCCAGTGCTGACCTCTGGCCTCCGTGTGCATTGTACACAGGTTCACTCATACTTGTTCACACCTGTGAACACATTCAGCCCACACATATACACATGCAAAACTATGGAGAAAAACATTGCACGTGCACTTGGAGAAAAGAAGCAACTATTCCAGGGAGGAATTATTCCATGGACTTCACCCCACCAGGCAGGCCCCAATTAACCCCACATGTGAAATAAGCTTGCATACAGTCACAGAGGTAGTGACTGTTCTAACAGGGGAAGGCAGACCTGGCTCCCCAGGATGAGTCTTGCCCAGTGAAAGGAAATGAGCATCTCCTGCAGCAAGTCCCCCTAGGACATGGCGTTCCCCAGCAGGGGAAGTGCTGAGGTCAGAGCTGCTGGCACCATAGGGTGGAATCAGTTGTGCCTTACCTCCTCTGCTCACCTTTCCAGGGGCTTCCTCCCTGACAAGTCACAAAGTGCTTCTGGCCAAGTAGGGCACATGAGATCTGACTCTGGCCAAAGTTCACCCACCTTGGCCCCATCTGGGAAAGCTGGCTGACCTGGTGGCGAGCCATCATGCTGTGTTGACCAGGAATGAGTTGGCTCTTCCCTAGGAATTCACACTCTGTACTGGCTTTGTAAAAATGATATAGAGAGGGCTGGGGAGGTTGATCAGATAAGGTACTTGCTATACAAACATCAAGACCAGAGTTTGAGCCCCAGAACCCACATTTAAAAAAAAAAACAAGTGTGGTGGTACACACTTGAAATTCCAGCACTAGGGAAGCAGAGACAAGATGATCCTTGGAGATCATTAATCAGGTAGTCTAGCCTAATTGGAGAGTTCCAGGCCACTGAGAGACCCTGTCTCAAAAAAGGTGGAAGTCATTCATGAAGAATAGCACTTGAGGCTGGCCTCTGGCCTCCACATGCACACATATACACATGCACACATGCCCATATACATATGAACAAGCCATTCTCATGTGCACACACCACTCACACATGCAAAAGGAGGAGAAGGGGGCAAGAGGAGAGAGAGATCACTTGGGTTCATCCAATTTACTGCATAAATGTGGGATTGGCTCCCGCAGTCTTATTCCTGGTAATGACCTCTTCCCTTCAGCCTTTCCAAAAGTCATTTCAAAATAAAGGAATGTGAGGGTTTGGATCTGAAGTGTCTCCCAGAGAAGAGAAGTATGTTTTGAGTGCTTGGTCCCTGGCCTGTGGTGCTATTTTGAAGGCTGTGGAGTGTGCAGGAGGTGGGGCCCGACTGGCAGAAGTACATCACTGGAGGCAGCCTTTGAAGGTGACACCCGCCTCCGGTTCCCATGGAGCTCCCTCTGCTTCCCAGTCCACCATGATGTGAAGAGCAGCCTCATGTCCCACTGCGAGGGATGGAGCCACGCCCATCACTATGCCTTGCCCACCGTGAAGGACTGAAAGCGCCCTGAAGTGGAGTCAGACAGTCTACTACTGTGCATGAGGTCATGAAAGCGCTCTGAACCCATGGCCCAAACAAGCCTTTCCTCCTAAATTGTTTCTGTCAAGGATTTTAGTCACAGAAAACCAGGAATAACTAATAGAGAGAGAGTATTTAAGAGAGCCGGAGAGGCAGCTTTCATACATACAAATGACAAAAGTTAAGAATGCTCGTGGGTCAGTCCTTCTGTGTGTAAGTGAAGAATTCTCCTGCCTCACTGAGCTTCTCCACAGGACTGCTTCTTGGGGTGTCCATACTGCCCTGACACATCCATCCTGGCCTTTAGTTGGGGTTCTGTGGATCCAAACTTAGGCTCTCACACTTACAGACTAAGCATTTACTTTACCCACTGAGCCATCTCCTTAGTAACCTCATGTCTATTTTTTTAACACCTTAGTTAATTTTAGAAATGAGTTCACACACACAACTCCAAGCTGACTTAATGGAAACACCAGGACATAGCAAGGTTCGGCCTTTGCATGCCCGCTGTGCAGCCAAGGCTCACATGCCTTAAAGAACTCATTTGTGAGCTGGAGAGCTGGCTCAGTGGTTAAGGTGCTTGCTTGCAAAGCCTGAAGGCCTGACTTTGATTCCCCAGTATCCATGTAAAGCCAGATGCACAAAGTGGTGTATGTGCCTGGAGTTCATTTGCAGGGGCACTAGGCCCTGGTTTGCCCATTCTCATTTTCATATTTTTTTCTCTCTCTCTTCAAATAAATAAATAAAATTATTTTTGAAAAGGATTTACTTGCATCCCAACAAAAAAAACCACTGCAAGTCAGACCCCAACTTCCTTCTGAAACAGAAATTTTGGGGTTCCTTGCCAATCACCAGTATGCCAACACACCAATAAATTTAGGGTACCCCAGATTCTTGTCTTATGAATTTAAAGAATTAAAATCCATAGACCAGAGGGAAAGGTTTAGAGGGACTTGATTAGATTAAGGAAAGGAAAGAGAAGAAAGTACAGAGAGCTCCTGCCAGGTGGAGGATGGAGAACGCAGACAGCCCATGGGGAAGTAAGGGTGGGGGGTCTCCCCTCGCCTCAGCCCAGCCAGGCCAAGATGAGGGAAGTTTACCAGAACCTCAAAGTTCGGGAGCCAGCCAAGAGAGATGCTTGTCCTTGGCACGCATCTATTTATAACCTGATTGTGGTGGCTTCACCTCCAGCTCAGGTGAGCCAGAGTGAGGGGTGATTGGTCTAGGGCTAGGGGCTGGTTTAGGAAGAGGCCAGCCATGATGCCAAATTCTAGGGGCTGAACTTGACTAACCACAATGTCAGCATTAGATTTAAATTCTACAAAAAGAGGCCTCCCTCCCAGGAGGCACTCAGGTTGTTTGTGGAAAAACAGATCTAGGTAACTCCTTGGAGCAAGAGACAAGAAGTCAGATCATCCTTTGATCTCTAGCAAAGTAGAGATTGGGAGGACAGATGTTCTGCCTTTACTTTTGGGGCCCACTCTCCCTAAAGTATCTACAAAAGCTACTTGACTCCCTTTCACTTCTGTATACCCCATTTCCAGTGCTTTTCAGTCCAGGACTACTGCAAACAACACCCAAAGAAGTGTAGCCACCTCTGACAAAGTGGCCGTCTGCAAAGAAACGGCTCCAAGCCTGATGCTGGGGGGTAGTGGGCACACTTGAGTGCAATCACTGGTCCTTGGGGGATGGGGCAGGGAGAAGCACTGTTAAGGCTGAGGCATTCCAGCGGGTGAGTGGACACTTGGGTGAAGGACAGGAAGGACATTTAAACAAACTGCATCTACAAAGGATGAGGTAAAGAAAGGCAGTGCGAGGAGTTATGGAGCACGAAGCATGAGGGCAGATGGAAAAGATGAGACAATAAGAGATAATTGTCTTCATTTGAGATGGGCCCTGCACACCACACCCAGGGTGGTGAATTTACCTTGGAAATCTGTACTTCTCAAACAGAGATTTGCAGAATGCCAGAGATTTGTAGCTTTCTTCTCCATGCTGTGAGCTCTTTCTGTTGTTTTTTATTTTATTTTATTTTATTTTATTTTATTTTATTTATTTATTTATTTAAAAGAAAGAAAGAGTGGATGCACCAGAGCCTCTAGCCACTGCAAATGAAATCCAGACACATAGACCACTTTGTACATCTGGTGTTACGTGTGTAGTGAAGAATTGAACTAGGGTCCTTAGGCTTTACAGGCAAGCGCCTTAATCACCAAGCCATCTCTCCAGCCCCTTTCTGATTTTTAATACTGATGGCATTTTTTTGTCTTTTGGTTTTTCAAGGTACAGTCTCACTCTAGCTCAGGCTGACATGGAATTCACTGTGTAGTCTCAGAGTGGCCTTGAACTCATGGTGATCCTCCTACCTCTGCCTCCCAAGTGCTGGGATTAAAGGCGTGTGCCACCACGCCCAGCTACTGATGGCATTTTAAAATAGAATATTAGAAAAATATTTGGGGTCATCTGTGGAGCCAGTGGAGGCCTCGTGGACTTGGGCTTCTTACTGGGGCTCAGTGCTGCAGGCATATCTTCCTGACAATAGCAGCGTGGAGCAGCCTGGGGGTTCTTCTCCGAATACAGGATTTGATCAAAGCTGCTACTTTTGAGATGGCTCCTAGAGGGGCCAAAGTTCTTTTGCACATCCTCAGAGACCTCTGAGCCAAAGCATCAGGAGAAGGTGGGATGGGGTAGAGCTAGCTGCCTAAATCTATGGAGTTCAGATGATACGTCAGTTTTCCAGTGGAAGTCACCGTAAGAATTGATCTTGCAAGAGGAACACTGTCTTATCTGTGCTGACCACAGGCCCAGACACACCTAGTGACCCGCTTAGGGTCACAAAGCCAGGGCTTCTTCCCCGTCCCAGCCTGAGATCTAGTCTTGCCTGCTTGTTCCTGTCTGTCTCTCTGCCTGTGTTGCCAGTGTGCCTGTGTATGTGTGTACGTGAGTTTCTGAGTGCGCATATGTGTGCTGGAATGCATGTGTGGTTGTATGTGTTAGGAGTGGGTACATAAATGCCCTGAATGTGTACGTGTGTGTCTGTGTGCCCACAGGTATGGCTGTGCAGATTTGAACATGTACATGTGTGCCTGTATGCATGCATGTGATGGCTTCCTTTGCCTTGATTAAAAGGCTAGCCTGAGAACTCTGTGTCATTTCAAATCATCATTCCAAACTCTCCCTCCAATGGGCTTCTCGGAGAACCCCGTCGCTCCAGCCTCTTCCTGCTTCTACTTCTAAAAGACCTGCTTGTCTTCCTCCTACTGTGTGTGCCCTCATTTCCACCCCAAGGTCCTCACTGAAGTCGGCCCTGGGTGGGTGCTTCAATTCTTGACCATCTTTAAAATAAACAGTGTTAAGCGAGGCGTGGTGGCACATGCCTTTAATCCCAGCACTTGGGAGGCAGAGATAGGAAGATTACCATGAGTCTAAGGCCACCCTAAGACTACGTAGTGAGTTCTAGGTGAGCCTGGGCTACAGTGAAACCCTACCTCGAAAAACAAAACAAAAACAAAAAAATTAAATAAATAAAATAAACAGTGTTAATGTGTTGCCAGCCTCAGGACCTTCCGAGAGCAGCAGAGAAGGAGACGAGGAGAAGAGGGCCCCTTTCTACCTCTGGTACCCCCTCCAGAATCTTTGTGGTTGTGTTCCCTTAGCAGGTTCCCTAGCGGGGCTGGAGCCACAGTAAGGGCACAACATAGATCCCGCCTCACACTGGTGGCCACTGTTATCCAGGCATATCTTCACAGGTGCAGGTAGACACAACACTCTTACAGCTTGGGCAGAGCCCTTTTTCCTTAGAAGCCCAGCCTTGAAGCCATCTGGAACAATTATCAGGGCTCCTAGTATCTGCCTGTTAGCCCCCAGCTGATGGGTCTGAAAGCAGCTTTGAGGATCAAAGGTGTTCTAGAAGGATGTAGATCAAGGATACTCACCTGTTCAACAAAGGACTGAGAAGATGCCCTTGGGAGGTGGAGCATGAGGGCCGGTTAGTTAACCACAGGGGTGGAAGGTCCTGGGTTTCAAAACAAATGCTTACACATGGCTGAGAAGCGAGAGAGATGTGGGGGCATTTGGTCCCCAAAACATTCCCTCTGTGCTTGGAGAGCAGCCAAGTAGAGCCCATAGGGAGGCTCAGGGCCAAGGCTGTGGTAAGATGTGAGCGCAACATTGTATGGCTGCAGAGAGATTAAAGGAAGAAGACAGTGGGGAGGACAGGGCAAGGCAGAGAACAGCCCAGAATCTTACAGACAGAGAGCAACGCCTTACAAGCCCAGTGAGTGCACACAGGCTGTGTTCACTCCGCTGCAGCGTGGGTTCACTTAGATCTGAAGAGGGCTGAGAGCATGCTCAGAAACAACCACCTCTCCCTGCACGGCGTGCATGCCTCCCTTAAAAGGGAGCAGGGAGTGGGTCTCCTTGTTCTCACAGAATGAAGGGCTCATGAGAGCCGACAGCATTCGAAACCCAAATACTGACCTAGAGAGATGACTCAGTAGGCAAAGGGTCTGCTGTTCAAGCATGTCAACCTGAGCTCGGATTCCCGGGCCCCACATAAAGCAGTGGCGAGCATTTATAATCCCATTCCTCCTATGGCTAAATATGAGGCAGAGACAGGAGAGTCCCAGCCAGCCTTGCTGGTTTACACAGCGATAAAACAAGAGACCCTGGCTCAAACAAGGTAGAGGATGAAGACTGACACCCAAGGTTGTCCTCTGACGTACACACACACACATGCACACACACAAAGTTAATAATACAAAATGCCCCAACACTGCCCACCAAGTATTGTACCACCAACCACCCTCCATGCTGGGATTCCCTCCTGCTGACAGCCTTGATTCTTGGGTGGTGGGAAACTGAGCTCACATGGTCATTCACCTCTCCCTGACCCAGACCAGGAAGAATTTAATTCATGATGACCCAAGTGCATTTGTCTGCAGCCTTACCATCCTGGGAAGGACTGGGCTCCACGCTCCCTCTCACGGTGCCGTGCTTGCTTTGCAGTCTTCCTCGGAGGTTGGGGCAGCAGCTTCGTGCTGAAGTTCACACCTTATAATCCCCTCTACTCAAAGCTTGTTCCCTCACTGTCACTTCAGGCTAAGGAAATATCTTCCTGTCAGGAAGACGGAAAATACATCAGTTACTTTCTCATTGCTGTGAACGAGATACATGACCAGAAGCAATTTGTGGAAGGAAAGGGTTTATTGGGGGCTTACAGTTTTGAGGGGAAGTTTCATGGCCGGGATGGCATAGTGGCAAGAGCAGGTACCAGCTTGTCACATCATCATATCAGCAGGCAGGAAGCAGATTGTGAACAGGAAGTGGAACTGAGCTATAATATCTCAAGGCCTGCCCCACGTCTTCCAGCAGGACTCCACCTCCTCAAGGTTCCACCAAACAGCACCACTAGCTGGGATCCAAGTGAGCTGGTGGGGGACATTTTTACACTCAAAACACAACAGAAGGTGGGAGGAAGAAAAAGCAGTCTGCCTCCCCTGGAGCCATGCTGCCCATGGAGCCCGGCTGGTGCAAAGGTGGCTGAGAAATGCCATCTCTACATGAGGTGTGACTGCACAGAACAGCAGGCTGTGTCTGCAGAGAAGTCCCTCTCCCTCTCCCATCCTCCAACGACTGAGGGAATTTACCAACCAATGACTCAGTGTGCATGTAGGATACATTCAATGTATTCCCTCTGTACACTCACTGGATGAAACATCCAGAAAACAAAACAAAACACTGCACTATTGACATGAAAGAAACACATCATCTATCCCAAAGTGCATCAGATCTGGCTCCAAGTTCCCACTTATCAAGTGAGAAGACAAGTTTCCATCACATCTTGGGGCTCCTTCTTAGCCCGTTGGGATGTTTGGTGCTCATACCATCCAGGAAAAGCAGGCGCCAGGCCACACTTGGTTTCCTTTCAAAGCAGCAGCAGCCTCCCCGGGTCCCGCCAGCTAGCCTGCAATCGAAGTTGGCTGGCCTCCCAGAACTCCCCTAAGCCTCTTGAGGGCTCTTCCCTCCCACCCCCGATCCTGGCAATATCCCCTTCCGTTTAGCCTAAAGTGCAACGAGACCTTTGAATGAGGTGCCCAGAACCCAGGCAGACCCCTTGCTGCCCCCCACGGTGGAAACAGGCATTTCCCCCTTCATTTTCACCCCCATCTCCAAAAAGCAATGCTATTGTGGACATTACTTTTTACTTCCTTGGCATTTCAAAATACACATTTTGATAATCTGCAAACGATCTTATTCCTTTTAGGCAAACTAAAATTACACTTCAGTTTTCCAAAAGCAATGCTATTTAGGTGATCTCTCAGAAAGTTTGCCCCTGCATGATCCAGGCAACCAACATGTCAGATTTATTGTTTGCTCTTCATATTTATAAGTCAAAGATGTGGACCAGAAAAATCCCAAGGGGTTGTGAAAGGCTGGCTTCCAGGATTCTTTTGTGGTTAGGAAAAGTGGCTTTGATCCACTAGAGTTCAAATATTTGAAGATGAAAAGCCCATACTGTGACAGGGGTGCTGGGTAGATGGCTCAGCAGGTAATCATGGGACCTGAATTCAGATCCTCAGCCCCTACATTAAAAGCTGGGTGTGGAGGCAGAGACAAGGATCTCTGGGGCAAGTTGGCAAGCTGGACTAGCCAAATCAGCGAGCTTTGAGTTTAAGTAAGAGACTCTCTCACTATTTATTTAAGGCAGAGAGAAATTGAGGAAGACATGCTATGGCAACCTCTGACATTCATACACAACAGACACACATGTCTATGGCTCACATACTCCCTCATACATATAAACATACACACATACACACACACACATACTGATATATGGACCTATCCCATGCCAAATGTATTACTCTTTTTCTCTGGTTCCTTATAGCCAACCTGTAAAAGGAGGTCCAGAATGTTCCAGAAAATCTCTGCACAAAGTTAAAGGCAAAGCATAGACTGTTAGCTTCTGGTAACTGTGACAAAATACCTGAGAGAGCCAGCTGATTAGGAAAGGTTTATTTCAGTTCCTAGCTTCAATCCATGGTCTGTTGCCCTGCTATTTCAGGGACTGTGGTGAGGTGGCCTGTCACACTGAGGAGTATGTGACAGACCAGGACAGCTTAGCTCATGACAGCCAAAGATTGGTGGGAAGGGGCCAGGGGCCCAATACCCCCTTCTAGGACACAATCCCTGTGAACTAGCTTCCTTCTGTCGTGCCCACATCCTAAAGGTTCAACCACGTTCCAACAACAGCATCAGCTGAGGCCAAGCCTTCAACACATGGGCCTTTGGGAGACGTTGAAGACCCAAGTGTTGCAGAGAGTCATTGCTATTTATCAGTGGCAAGGCTCACAGATGGTCATCTCACTCTGTAGGTCCCTCACTCTTGCTAGCAGCTGCATAGTGTGACTTTTATGCTCAGAGAAGCATTTCCGGACTGCTTAAACACTATGCCAAGCTTCCCCGGGCTACTTCTCCCAAAGACTAACTAGATCAACACAACAGTCTCATGTGGCTAAGTGGATGACTCCTGGTCACTGACCAGTTTTAAATATCTGATATGAGGGGCTTGGGAGATGGCTCAGTTGGCAAAGTGCTGCATTTAAGGACCTGAGTATGGACCTCCAGAACCTATGTGTGGTGGTTTGATTCAGGTGTCCCCCATAAATTTAAGTGTTCTGGGAATGCTAGGTCCCCAGCTGATGGCAATTTAGAAATTAAAGCCTCCTGGAGGCAGTGTATTGTTGGGGATGGGCTTATGGGTGTTTCAACCAGCTTCCTCTTGCCAGTGTTTGTCACACTCCCCTGTTGCTATTGTCCACCTGATATTGGCCAGGAGATGGTGTCCACTCTCTGCTCATGGCACCGTTTTCCCCTGCCATCATGGAGCTTTCCCTCGAGTTTGTAAGCCAAAATAAACCCTTTTCCCCACAAGCTGCTCTTGGTTAGGTATTTTCTGCCAGCAATGCGAACCTGACTGCAACACCATGTTAAAAGTGAGCCTGGTGGCACATGCATGTAATGCCTGTGCTGCGGCAGCAGATGGAAGGGTCCCCAGTACTCACTCACTAGCTAGTCTAACTGAAAGAGTGAGCAAGGTTCAGTGAGGAACCCTGTGTCAAAACAATAAGATGGAGTGTCAGGATGCTGGAAAAATCTATGCAGCTTGTTGAGAAAGAAAAGTCATCAGTTTTAGCAGTGGACCCTGCAAGCTTTATGGTTGGCCAGCCAGGCCAAATATAGCAACTGGTACAATGGTGGCATGTCTGTTATGAGAAAGAAAACTAAGGGGAACCCTATGGCTGGTGTGATGGTTTAAATAGAATAGATGGCCCCCAATATATTCAGTTGTTTATTTGTTTGTAGTTTACATCTTTAGCCACCTGGCTGGAGACAGTGTCACTGGGTGGATCTTAAGGTATGGTGGTGGGTTTCAGATTTCAATCTAAAGATATGCAAAGTGTGCCTAACAGGAGTTCCTAAAGTGTGCTGTGTGGCCTTTGGCTTTTGGCTAGTGCTTCTCTCTCTCTGCTTGGTCCTGTGAAGGCAGGCCAGCTTCTTCTGCCATTTATGGAACTTCCCCTGGATCTGTAAGCTTCATTAAATATCCCTTCCTCCTTAACTGTGCCTGGTCTGGAAGTTCATCTCAGTGAACCTGAAGCTGTCTCCTACAGAACTTGGTACCAGGAGTGGGGTGAGATGAACCTGACTATGTGGATGTTGATCTTTTGGAACCTTTGTTTTGGAGGAATAGGCATGGACTTGGCTGCTTGCAACTGAAGATGTCTTCTGGAGTGGTAAGCTAAGTTTTATGGACTATTCTGATGAGAGTCTGAGAATGCTAAGTGAAGACAGCATTGAACTTCAAGGCTTGGCTTATGAGTTTTCTAAGGAGAAGGAAAGACTGCAGAGGACTTTGTTGGAACTGGGCTACTGGCATAAGGGCTGGCTGCATCCTGCTGCCCAGGCCCAGAGAGTTTGATCAAGGTTAAATCTGTAATGGACTGATGTGCTTGGCTAAAGATATTGGACTGAGAGATTTAAGATTTTAAACTGGAAAACCTCAAGCAAGTTAAAATTACAGGCACTGAGACTGGTTTTAGGTTATTGAATCTGCTATTGTCAAACACATTAGCACTCTTAAGGAAGATGGTCCAATTGCTTTACCATGGAAAGGATGCCTGAGGAAAGACTATCATAGAAATGCAAACACTTTTGGAAAGAGTTGACTGGAGAAGGAACCTGCTTTTCAAGGCTATGATTTGTTTCATCCCTGAATTAAGAATGTGGCTGTGTCCTGCACAACTGGTATTGATTTCAGAAGCATGAAAAATGCATGGAGTGGTCGTGAATTGCACACGGTTCCAGGAGCAGCTGCTGAGATGCGGCATGAGGTAGGGCCTAATGCCCTGAGAGGCTGAAAGAGCCTTTGGAAAATGTGAGGAGTGCTCATGAATTGCACAGGGTTCCAGGAGCTGCTGATGAGATGCTGCATGAGGCAGGGCATGATGCCCTGATAGGCTAAAAGAGCCTTTGGAAGATGGACCATGGTTTGCATGAAGACCTCAAGATGTTTTGGATATACCAGGGCTATACAAGCGCTACCATAGAGCGCAGTTTTGGCCTGAGATGGAAGTGTTCCCTGCTACTCTGCTCAGTTGGAGGGGCGGAATTGGAAAATCTGGAGACTGTCAGTCTTTGGTTGTATTGGACTTGAACTGCAGAAGTTTGATGTTTGTTTGATGGTGGTTGAGTTTGCATTGTTTTAGTCTCTCCTTGCTATGCCTTATACCAGTTGAAAATGTTTACTCTGTGCCTTTATATGTTAGAAGTGTTTAACTTGTTTGATTTTACAGGTCTTAATATCTTAAACTGGTCAAGACTGTGGGGACCTTTGAAATTGAACTGAGTACAATTTATAATGTGTGATGGTTATAAATCTATTGGGGGCCAGGGGCGAAATGTGATGGTTTAAATAGAATAGATGGCCCCCAATATATTCAGTTGTTTATTTGTTTGTAGTTTACATCTTTAGCCACCTGGCTGGAGACAGTGTCACTGGGTGGATCTTAGGTGTGGTGATGGGTTTCAGATTTCAATCTAAAGATATGCAAAGTGTGCCTAACAGGAGTTCCTAAAGTGTGCTGTGTGGCCTTTGGCTTTTGGCTAGTGCCTCTCTCTCTCTCTCTCTGCTTGGTCCTGTGAAGGCAGGCCAGCTTCTTCTGCCATTTATGGAACTTCCCCTGGATCTGTAAGCTTCAATAAATATCCCTTCCTCCTTAACTGTGCCTAGTCTGGAAGTTCATCTCAGTGAACCTGAAGCTGTCTGCTACAGCTGGGGAGGTCATGAGCACTATGGGGGAACTACTGCTGCTATCTGGGTAATAGATATGCCCACCAAACTGCCCTCTAAATACTTATGTTTATGCCCATATATTAATACCACTCTTACTTTGGGTTAGAGAAGCTTCCTGTTTTCAGATGGTGGTGACCACTGGAGTGACTCAAACTCACCGTAGTTCTGAGAAGAAGTGACAATGGAGCATTCAGCACAGAGACATCTCTATACCACACCCTCCAAGGCTCAGGGACCATTGCCTAAGAGACGGCAGAAAGAATGTAAGAGCCAAAGAAAGGGAAGACTGCTTACAATGCTATCTTCTAGAAACAAAGTGGCCTTGATATTCCTGACCTGACAATGGCTGGCGCTACCTACACAAGACCTGCATAATAGGAAGGAAAAAAAATGAAGACATTCAGGCTGGAGAAACGGCTTAGCAGTTAAGGTGTTTGCCTGCAAAGCCAAAGACCCAGGTACGATTCCTCAGGACTCACATAAGCCAGATGCACAAAGAGGAGCTGGTGTCTGCAGGTTGTTTGCAGTGGCTAGAGGCCCTGGCATGCCCATTCTCTCTCTCCCTCTCTCCCCTACTTTTTTTTCTCCCTCTCTCTTATAAATAAATAAAAATAAAATGTTTTTTAAAAGTCCAAATTAGAGCTGAAGAGATGGCTTAGTGGTTAAGGCATTCGCCTGCAAAGCTAAAGGACCCAGGTACAATTCCTCAGGACCCATGTAAGCCAGATGCATAAGGTGGCACATGCATCTGGATTTCGTTTACGGCAGCTGAAGGCCCTAGCACACTCATTTCCTCTCTATATATATCTGCCTCTTTCTTTCTCTGTTTCTCTCTCTGAAATAAAGAAATAAATAATATATTTTAAAAGTCTAAATTATTTGTTTAATGATGACATCAAAAGGCATTCAGTGGGAGGGGATTTTGAAGAGGAAAAAGGGAGAATGGTGGGAGGGAACTATGATTATGTTATGTTTTTATATTCATGAAAGTTGTCAATAAAAATGTTTTTTTAACTGGGTGTGGTGGCACACTCCTTTGATCCCAGCACTCAGGAGGCAGAGGTAGGAGGATTGACGTGAGTTCAAGGCCACCCTGAAACTGCATAGTAAATTTCAGGTCAGCCTGAGCTACAGTGAGACCCACCTCAAAAAAAAAAAAAAAATGTTTTTAAAAAGGTTAAGTTGATTGAGGAAGAACCCAGTGTGTCTCCATATGCACACATTTGCATACCCATTTATACACACAAGCGTGTCCAGACACACACACATACACTATCTAAGATTAAAAGACTTCTTGGCTGAACTGTACTCTGTACTTTCAGCCCAATAGCTACAGATAGATACCCTCATGTTCCTGTCATGGTCCTGATATTTATTCATATCTGCTGGGTGTGTGTGTTTATGTTACACATTTCAACACTTAACAGATCCCAGGAAGTAGCTCATTAAGCCACCAAGAGCTGATTAGATCTGCTCATCTATATGGTACTTGTTATTTGGTGACTTGAAGCCATCCTTATATTTTTGGCATGTGCATGTGTATATGGTATAGATGTGTGTTGATATGTGTGTGGGTACATGTATGGGGAATGCGTGTGTGTGCATGTATACAAGGAGGTAAGAGGTCAATGTTGGGTGTCTTCCTCTCTCAGTCTCTCTTCACTCTTTTTTTTTTTCTTGGTTTTTAAATGTAGGGTCTCACTCTAGTGCAGGCTGACCTGGAATTTACTATGTAGTCTCAGAATGGCCTTGTACTCCCAGCAATCCTCCTACCTCTGGCTCCAGAATGCTGGGATTAAAGACATGTGTGCACCACCATGTCCAGATACTCTTCACTTTATTGGTTTTGTTGTTGTTGTTGTTATCGCTTGTTTTTTCAAGGTAGGGTCTCCCTCTAGCCCAGGCTGACCTAAAATTCACTATGTAGTCGCAGGCTGCTCTCGAGCTCACAGAGATCCTTAGGGCTGGGATTAAAGGCATGTGCCACCACACCCAACACACTTTATTTTTTGAGACAACATGTTTCACTGAACTGGGAACTCACCAATTCAACCAGACTGGCTAGCTAGTAAGTCCTAGATATTCTCCTGTCTCTACACCTCCAGTGCTGGGATTACAAGCATGAGCCACAATGTCCAGTATGTTACATGGACGTTGGGGATCTGTTGTAGTCAGCTCCTCATTGCTGGGATGAACATCCAACCAGTTCATGGGAGGAAGGGGTTTATTTCAGGCTTACAAAATCCAGGGGAAACTGTGTCAGTGGTGGAAGAAGCTGCTGACTTCCACACATCCTGAAACAACTGCAGCAAGCAAACAAGCGAACGCAAGCCGCCAGAGCTCAAACCTCTGAAAGCAGAGCTGGATTCAGATCTACCCCCCCCCCCACAGTGACACATCTCTTCTGGCAGGAATCTGCCTATCAAGTAGGAAATTTAATCAAAAATGACTGAGTCTATGGGGCCCAACATCCAAACAATGACATTCACAAGTATCACAGGATCCAAACTCAGATCCTTACGTTTGTGTAACAAGCACTTTACCAACTGAGCCATCTCCCCAGCCCCCACCCACATGTTTTGCAATGAGTAAAACGTACCTTAGCAGAATGGACTATGTAGTGGTTCTGGTGGGTTTGTGTTAAAAATCCACATTGTGGAAATGAGCCACATGCAATGGGAAGCCAGCCTGACTAACGAAGGCAGAAATGTCCACAGAACAGCCTCATACGTGCTTCAAAAACAATGAAGATCGTTTTCTAAACATTTTCAGTTCAAAAGCGGTTGAGTTCATGAAGCAATTACAAGTGTTTTTAAAAACACACAATTAAAGTCTAACAATTCATTGTTTTTCTATTTAGTGCTTCCTCCCACTAGACATAATTCAAAGTGTACCTCATTTATTTCTTCTAAGCCAAAAACAAAATCAATCATCTTCTTGTGAGACCTGACCCCAGAGGAAGTCCATACTTCATGACAGAGGAGTACCATGTCCTTCACAGCTGCCACGGGTGAGACTCGGGTCCTGTGGATCTGCGCTCCCTCTTTGTCCAGCAGGACCCCTTCAGCTCAGTCTTAAATTGCAGCCAAGTGGAGAGAGAAACTCTAGAAGATCAGAGTAGCCTTTTTCTCCATTTCTCCAGGGCTTCTGTTGTTCAACTCAGCACCGAGGAGGAAGCAGAAAGCTGAGCTTTCACAACAATGAGTAAGAGACTGTCTGGAACTGGGAACCAACGCTGCTATGCCTCTGGTACGGCATGCAGAGGGAAGCATGGGCCTCCTCTGGGCCAGCAGCTCCCGCCCAGTTCCTTCTTGGCCACCTAGAGCTTTCCCCTTTGCTTCATCCATCCTCTTTGCTTCACTTGCTTTTTGTAGTGTACGTACTTCATTCTTCGGGGCAGGAGACAAGAATCCAGCAGAGAAGGAAGAAAATCAGCAGCATGCTCCCCAAACACTCAGGTGGAGAGAACAGTTTTCTCATTTGCGAGGGAACATGCCTTGCTCCCCACAGGCCCATGTTCCTGTTCTCTTCACATCACCTGAGGCTATGGAGGGGTCTCTGGGCCCCTGGGCTGCTGGGTCAGGTGGAGTGGGGCATGATGGGCATGCCTTCCACTGAGCATTTTGGGGTGCCCCCTGCCTCACAGGGCAGAGAGAGAAGATTTACCAGAGGACAGAGGGTGCCTGAGTCCTTGGGTGACCTGTCCAAGCCTAGGCATCTATTTCCCAAGGAGTTGTTAGAATACTAGCTAGCAGGACCCTGGGCTGTTCGTTCCCATGGTCACTCCATGCACCATAGTGTGGCTCTGCCATGACTTGTTTATTTATGCCACTGGAATGACATACTCAGTACCGCATGGAACAAGATACTAAGTAACCTGGAATAAAATGTTAAATACCCCGGAGATTACATAGTAAGTACCCTACAGAACAATATACTAAGTTTTCCCTGGTACTACACACTAAGTACCCCCACAGAACAAGATACCAGGTACCCCATGGAACAAGATATTAAGTATCCCTGGAAAAGAATACTAAGTCCCCCTGGGATAACATAGTAAGTACCCTACAAAACAAATACTAAGTTATCTCCTGGAACCATAGATTAAGTACCCCATAGGATACCAAGTACCCTATGGGACACGATATTAACTATCCCTGGAAGAGAATACTAAGTGCCCTTGTGATAACATAGTTGAATACCCTATGAGTGAGATACTAAGTTACTCGCAGGCCTGCACTCAGCTTCTATTTTGTGGATAGCACCTCTCAGCTCCTGTTCTGGACCTTCTCCCTCAAGCAGGGCAGCACCCAAGGGGCACAGGTATGAGCTACATGTGCTAAGATAGGCCAGTCACAGCCCAGGACAGATTCAAAGACCCAGAATTCGGCTCCACCTCCCACTGGCCAGGGCCACGCAGTGTGAGAACTGTGTGGACAATGCAAATGCTATAGGCTGGGCTGCTCCTGGTCCCTCCAGCCCTTGACACTCTGCTTTTCCGCCCGAACCCCTGCCCCATAGCAGTAGCCCCTGGAGCAAGCCTGGCCATGCACACCAGCCCTCCCCAGTATGCAGTCCCCTCTTTGGCCTCGGCCTGATCTCCACATGCTGCTCCCAGCCTCACCTGGCCTTGACTTCAGCAATTCACCACGGCTGAGACACCCACACACATCCATCCACATGGGGTCTGTAGCAGGCAGCCTCACCTTGCTGGGATGAACCTCCAGACCAGACACAGTTTAGGGGAGGAAGAAGGGTTTTATTTGAAGCTTACAGATCCAAGGGAAGTTGCATAATGGCAGAAGTTGGCCTGTTTTCCCAGGTCCAGGCAGAGGGAGGGAGAGCCACCAGCACCACGAGCAAGCACCCTCCAGGAACTCCAGGTAAAGCTCGGGCACTTTGCACAGCTTGAAACAGGAATTCCAAATCCACCCTCACACCTTAGGGCTGGACTCTAGTATCAACCCAGTGACACCTCCTCCAACCAGGCAGGTAGAGATTTAACTTACAAGCTTGAATAAAATCCTGAATATATTGAGGGACGCCCATTCAAATTGCCAGAGTCTATGAATGCATGCTTCCCACATGCCGACAAAGAGGCACTGCACGCAGAATGCGTGCACACATTCCATTTGTGTCGACACTCACTGCTCATGTCTTCTCATCACAATGCTGTGCTGCCTCCACACACTTGACACAAGGCCTCTCTCAGACCCAACAACCAGTGAGAGTGCTGAGGTTCACTCTAAACAGACCCACAAATTCCCTTTCCCCATGGTATTAGTGTTGCTAAACTTGCTGAAGATAGTGTCCTGCCCACCATTGGTAAGAGAGGGCAGGAGTCACGGCAAAGGAAAGCTGACCCTGCTGGGGAACCATCGGCTGGCTGTGCTCAGACACAGATGTCGGTGGCCATCCTTGGAAGAGACACCTCCCAGGCACTGTGCCAGATACCTCCCACACCTCACCTCCCTGTGTGCCCCCCTGCCCAGCTCCTCAGCCTGGAGGCCTTGGTTCTCTCAGGGCCTAGACGTGGGGTCCGTGGAGCACTGTGGGAGCTTATTACAAGCTTATTAAAGCTTGTTACTTGGACACCCAGCCACCTGGCTGGAAGAGGTGTCATTGGGGTGAATCTGATTTCAGGCAAAAGGTGTGCAGAAAGGTCTGAGCCTGGCCTGTGTCCCTGCTGCCTGCTGCCCACTCGTGCTTGTTGCTTTTGGTTTCCATGGACTTTTTGGTTGTTTCTCTGTGCTTGGATATATGGAAACAGGTTTTTCTTTTTCTTTATTTTTTTCTCTTTTTTTTGCCATTGATGGAACTTCCCCTCTGGATCTATAAGCTTGAAATAAACCCCTTCCTCCTATAAATTGTCTGGTTTGGATGTTCATCCAGCAATGTGGAACTGTCTCCAACAGCCAGTGCTGGGGAGATGGAGCTAGGAGGGTCCCTGGGACTCACTGGCAGCTGGTCTTACCTAGTTGGCAAATTGCAGGCCAGTGTGCTTAAAAAAACTGTAGATGAATTCTTGAGGATCAACACCAGAGATGTTTTCTGGTCTCCAACACAATCTTGAATAGACTCACTGCCCATTTTTTCTCACTGCCATGCTATGCTACCTCCAAATAAACTCATTGTCTTTGGAGAATCCTTACGTTATTTAGGTGAACACCAATGTAGGCACTGTGTGCTGGGTCTGAGGGCCTGCAAGAGTTTCAGAAGAGCATTAAGTGTGACCCATCATTGCCCCATATGAAAGCAAACATTCACTGGGCAGACCATGAACATGTGATCTAAGGAGTTTTAATTCCCTGAAAGAATGAAATTTCTTAATGCAGTACTTTGTGAAATGAGGAATGTGACGTGCCTTGATGGGCTGATCACCCTAATTACTGTTGCAAAAAATTCTGTGTATACAAGGAGGTAGTCAAAATACTCCTTGCCCCCTTCCCAAGACCAAATTTAAATATTATACAAACTAGAATGCAGTAAGAACATTACCACCAGAAATGGAAGGCTTGGCTTGACAGGGCTCATGGCTGTAATCCTAGCATTTGGGAAGCTGAGGTATGAGGATCGCATGCTTGAGACTTATCTGGTTACATAGTAAGATCATGCTAACAACAATGTAATTCACCACAGCAAAAGGTAGAAACAACCTGAGTAGCCATTATAAAATTATTAAAAGGAGGAGTCTTAAGGGCAGGTTTAGTTGAGAGACTATCAATAGATTTATTTTGTAGGGAAACGTTAATGGTGGGGGGGTTAGTATGCCCTAGAAGAGTATGGCAGGGTCACTGCAGCCCAAGATGGAAGGCAGTCAGTAGGGAAGGGCTGCAGTTCCCAAGGAACAAAGGGAGTTCGTTACTTCTATAAGTTTTGTGGGGTGGGGAGAATTTCCTTGCCACATGGATAGCCTCCATGCTAGGAGTCCTGGAGGAAAGCACTAGGGAAAACAAGCAGACATGTGGGTCCCAGTACCAAGGATACTAGTCTTTCTGTCCCTCTTGGCCTTGGGCCCTGGCCACTAGGGCCTCTTCATGTGACTACATCTCTGTTCTAACACCATCATCAGAAAAATGAATGAAAAAGATGTGGCCTACTGATACAATGGGATACCATTCAGTCTTAAGAAGGAAGAAGAGGGATGGAGAGGTGGCTTAGCAGTTAAGGTGCTTGCCTGCAAAGCCTAAGGACCCAGGTTCAATTGTCCAGGTCCCAAGTAAGCCAAATGTGCATGGTGGCACATGCATTTGGAGTTCATTTGCAGTGTCTAGAGGCCCTGGTGCTCCCATTCTCTCTCTCCCCCCCCCCTCCCTCTGTATGTATGTGTGTATGTGTCTCAAAAGAATAAATAAAAATAAATCTTAAGAAGAATGAAGTTTATCACAGGTATCACACCTGGATGGCTCCAAGGACATGTTGTGTTATTTCACTTAGATGACATATCTAGAATAGCCAAACTCTGATAAAAAGTGGAATGGAGGTGTCAGAGGAATCAGGAAAGGTAGCTGCTTAATGGGAGCTTGAGTCTTATAAGATGACAGTTCTGGAGATTCATAATAGTAAGAGTCACATGATCACATGAACATAATGCTACACAACTGTACAATTAAAATGGTTAAGATGGTGAATTTTATGTCATATATATTTTACCACATTCTTTAAATATCCATTAAAAAATGATTCAAGGCTGGAGAGAAGGCTCAGCCAATAGGTACAGTGTTTGTTTTGTAAGCATGAGGACCTGAGTTTGATCACCAGTACTCCTGTAAAATGTAAGGCATGGTGATAAGCACCTACAACACCAGCACTGGGGAAGTGGAGGCAGGAGGATTCCTAGGCTTGCTGGCTAGGTAGCCTGGCCTCACTGTGGAGCTCCAGGCAGAAGGGATGGTGTTCTGAGGTTGTCACCTGAGGTTGTGCTCTGGTCTCCACACACACACACACACACACACACACACAGACATACCTGTTCTAACCATCATACCAGCTGTAACTTGTTATCACTACACATGTAAAACACCTTCAGGAAGAATGGCAACCATTAGCCCCAGATCAAAAGAGCGAAGGCAAGTGTGGGTTCTGGTATTTCCGGTTTAGTCACCAACCCTGGGCTTCCCCCACAGCGCACAATAAGGAACACAGTGCAGGTAATAGCTGAACAGGGGATCAGAGACCATAAACACAGCATGACACCCACACACAGCCCAGCGTCTCTGCACAAGGGTCCTAGAGTAGAAATTGTCTTGATGCACATCAACACACAAATGGAAAAATACAGTCCAGCAACTCTACACACTGTAAAGGAAATGTAGCCATGAAAAGATATGGCACCAACATGCTACAACATGGGTGAACCTCGAAAACATGGTGAGTAAAAGAAGCCACATGTGATATTCACAAAAAAGGTAAATCCACAAACACAGAAAGTGGATTCATGGCTGCTAGGCTGGCACCGGAAGCAGAGACCACCAGAAGTTGCTAGAGCTCATCGTTTGGAAGGTGACAGAAAGGTTTTAAAACTGGACCAAGCTCAGCCTGGTGTGGTGGCACATGCCTTAAATCCCAGCACTTGGGAGGAGGCCATGAATTCAAGGCCACCCTGAGACTACATAGTGAATTCCAGGTCAGCCTGGGCTAGAGCAAGACCCTACCTCTAAAATCAAAACAAAACTGGTCCCAGCTCATGTTTACATAGCCCTTACTAAAGAATCTTTGAGGGCTGGAGAGATGGCTCAGCAGTTAAGATGCTTGCCTGTAAAGCCTATGGACCCAAGTTTGATTTTCCAGGTGCCACCTAAGCCAGATGCACAAGGTAGTGCATGCGTCTAGAGTTCATTTGCAGTGACTGGAGGCCCTAGCACACCCATTCTCTCTCTCTCTCTCTCTCTCTCTCTCTCTCTCTCTCTCTCATAAATAAATTAATAAATAAAAAGAATTTTTGAACTGTATGTTTAAAATAGGTGAACTTTATGACAGATAAATACTGTTTAATATTTAAAATTTTTAAGTTAAATAACTTATTTTTCTGTATTTACAAGGGGTTGATTCAGGACCCACAAGGACATCATATCCACAGATTGTCAAGTTCCTTATGCAAAATGTCCTAGAATTTGCACAGAACCTATGCACATCTTCCCATAGACTGAAACTCACTTTTGGTTTTTTGTAATACCTACACCGTACGACTACAGTGTAAATGCTATGGAAATAGTCTTTTGTCACACTATATTGCTTCAAGAATAACAACAGAAAGATGTCTATACATGTGCAGGAGAGAAGCAATTGTTTTCTGGTACTTTGACTCGTGGCTAGTTGAATCCAGGGAAGCAGAGTCCACAGATCCTGGCAGAATGCAGGCACATGCAGAATCGTGACTATCTTGTCTCTGTGTGAAAATGTAGCCATTCTCACACTGAGGACACATCACTGTTTCCTGCCACAGTCTAAAGCAGGGGTACATACCCTCCTGAGCAGCGAGCGCTCCAGCCCTGTCCTGAGAGTGCAGCCACAAATCTGTGAGCCACAACAGGCCCAGAGACCGCTGCAGACAGCCAACTTGAGAGTCAAGCAAGACAAGTTCATAATCACATATCACTGTGGACTGAAACTCAACTCCCCCCAAGCCCCCCGCTTCAAGGCCCATGTGCTAAAGGCTTATTCGCTGTGAGAGGATGGAGTCATAAAAAGGTGGGGCTTAGCAGGAGGGCTTTGGAGAGGGGGTCTTGCTCTCAGAGAAAATAGAGATTGGGATTGCCTCTTCTCTCTTTTTGGTTTCCTGACCATAGTGAGTCATTTCGCCCCACCACACATTTCACTTTTCCTTTATATCTTGCCACCAGTTCAAAGCAACAATGGCGGATTGACCTGTGAGCTAAAGTAAACCTTTTCTCTTTATAAGGTGACCATGTCAGATATTTGTAATAGTGACAGATTGCTGGCTGACACCTGTGTTCTGACATAAGACTCGGCTTTTCATAAAGTTATAGTTCTGCCTCAGTTACTGACGTCTACCAACCATCGCCAAGCGTCAAAGACAGAAACCCTATCACAGTGGGCCACAGACTTGGAATGATTGATACAGGGACACCCTGGCAGAGGTGCCTCTAGGAAGCATCCAGAATGAAAGGCAAAGCCCTTCTTGATGATGGAGCTCTTGAAAGGAACAGAAGTTACGGTACTGAAAGGCATTTCCCTTTAGAAAGAAAGCATAAAGTAAGCACAGAGTGCATTCTGTAAGGATGGCACTCAACAGCTGAGATGGAAGAGTCACAAGTTCAAGGCTTGCCTGAGCTGCATAGCAAGACCTTATCTCAAACAACTAGGAGAGAGGAAAGACATAAAGAATAGAATGAACACACCAGTCCATTAACCTATCCATTGAGACAACAATGGGTTGTGGGGTTGTGGTTTTTTTCTTTTAGTTTTTACTTTTTTGAGACAGGGTCTCATGCAGTGTAGGCAGGCCTTAAACTCACTATGCAGCTGAGAATGATCTTGAACTTCTGATCTTCCTGCTTCTAGCTCACAGATGCTGAGATCACAGACATACATCTCACACCTGGGGATGAAACTCAGCATTCTGTGCACACTAGGCAAGCCCTCTACCAACTGAGCTTCATCTCCAGCCCTGAGTCAACAATCTTTTTAAAGGTTCTTCTTGTCCCTGGGGGAGAAGGCAGGGTTCCTGGAGAGCCCTCGGCACCAAGGTCTCCCCACCCTTCCCATAAGCTGAAGCTGCCACACTTGCATCTGTTGTATTACTGGACATGGAACTACTTCAAGAGAGTGTTTTGTTAATAAAAACAGCAAAACCACCATTCAATGACTTCATTAGGAAATGAAGTCTTTTTCAAACAATGACAGGCTAGCTGGGGCAGTGTGACTTCCAGAATACAGGTCCCTGTGACCCAACCCTCCTGTGTCACGGTGCCTTTCCCTCACTACTTCACACAGAGCCTAGCATCCCAGGTCAAGGTGATACCCAAACCTATTCCTGATCTTGTCCTTGGAACATGCTGGTAGTCCAAGAGCCCATGGTGATGACCAAAGCAGCAGAAAAGACTCAGGCCTGCTCTGACAAGAAAAGCAACAGGGGCTGGAGAGATTGCTTAGTGGTTAAGCACTTGCCTGTGAAGCCTAACGACCCTGGTTCGAGGCTCGATTCTCCAGGACCCACGTTAGCCAGATGCACAAGGGGGCACATGCATCTGGAATTCATTTGCAGTGGCTGGAAGCCCTGGCGTGCCCATTCTCTCTCTCTCTCTCTCTCTGTCTCTTTCTCTCTCTGTTACTCTCAAATAAATAAATAAAAATGAACAAAAAATTTAAAAAAAGAAAGAAAGGCAACAGAGCAGAGGTGCCCCCTGCCCAAGGTCAAGTGTGTGTCAGGTGTAAATGGGAAAAATTAGAAGGCAGAGATAGCAGAGGCACTGGGAGAAGCTCCGAGGTGCCTCGGAAGACCTGGGCATGGATTTTGTTGCAGGTTCGCCACACCCAGAGCTTTGTTCAGACAAGCCAAGGACCCAGTAGACAGGTGTCCCCATGAATATGACCTTGTGTGGCTTGTTGCCTAGTGGAGAGGCCTGGAAGGGGAGGAACAATGGGTAATTGTGACAGTTTTACAGCTCTGTGCAGAGAGACTGAATGGGGACCTGTGTGGCAGGAATTGGCTCTTAAAGTTTCTGTGAGCCCAGGAGCCCAAATGACAGAAGACGCGTGTGATAGGTAGAGACGGATGTCTGCACCAGCAGAGGTGCTCCCACAGGGCAGAGGGGGCCCTGGCACCTAAAGGTTTGTTGATGCCTGGCACAGTGGGCAGAGACAGAGGCAAGGCCTAGAGAAGGAAGCCTCAGATGGGGTCAAAGAAGTTGGTGGAAGACAGGCCGGAAACTTCCTTGTGCACAAAGGACAAGAGTCACCAGTGAAGCGCCCTTCCAAAATCAGAGGGGGCAGGCCAGGGGTTCTTAGAGTTGTGGAATTGATGCCATGCTGGCTTCTTCCAAGCCAGGGACTGTAGACATGGGAGTCACACATTATTTCTGTTTTGTAAGCCTGAAGAAAGCTGCTTTGGAAAGAAACAAAACACTCATTAACCTGGGTCTAGGGAAATCCAAAATCAATATTACCTAACTCCAGATCACCCATCAGCCTCGGGGCCTTGTGGTAGTTGCCTCTGTGATAAGAGGGAACAAGAGAGAGTAGCTGTTATCACCTTATCCACAGCTCCCCTCACGTCTACAACCCTGCAGTCATTACCAGGCATGTTCCCCTGCTCTTGAACCCATGACAGCCCCCAGCCAACCTGTCCACCAGACCTGTCCAGCCATTTCCTGCCAACACCAGTGATCTCTAGGAATATGTCCACCTCTTTAAATTCAACACAAATGTTTGAAACCTCATATGTGAGGAGCAAATATGGCCTTGTTGACTGAGATGCTCCAGGGCTATGGAAATATGGTTAGGGTCCAGAGCCCTCCACTAGCAAGTGGTTCATATGGGAACAGGAAAGACAGCTCTCCGTCCCTTTGGGTGTCGCCATAGCCCTTCATGCAGAAAATGTAAATAATAATTATGGTGCCACGGTGTAAACAGGGTGGTATGTTGACTTGCCTGGCCCGTGTTTTGCTCTCACTACTGAACCCACTTTGGTTTCTTGGACACCCATCAAAGTGCAAAAGGAGGAACAGGACAAGCAGTGACTGTCACCTGAACGAAGCTCAGGGCCACACACCCCAGGGAGGCTGCAAAGGGAAGGTAGAGTGAACCCCAGAGTTTGGTTTCCGACTGAGACCGGCTGTCAGCCCCAGGTGGAGACAGCCAAGGATCTCCCAAACAGCATGCGTGAGCTAGGACAGAGCTCAAGGCAAATGAGTTCCAGAAAGGATCTTGACTGTTTCTAGGACATTCCTGTAAACCCATTCTTTCTGATGAATAATGACTCACTTGAAATTGCTCACGTATTATTTACTGAAAAATGTGTTCACAGGGCGGGGAGATGGCTCAGTGAATGGAGTGCTCGCCACTCAAGTGTGAGCACCTGAGTTGGATTTCCAGATTTCACATAAAAGCCAGAAGCTGTGGTGGGCTTCTGTGATCCCAGCACCCTGATACTGATGCCGAAGGCAAGACGGGAAGCAGACAGGAGAATTTCCTGGAGTCTCCTGCTGAGTACGGCAAAGAATAGCAGCAAAGCAAGACTGCACAGAGAAAGCCTGCCTCAAGTGAAGTAGGAAGGTGAGGACCGACACAAAAGACGTCCTCCGATCTCCACACGCACACCGGGGCACATGTGCACCTGCACTCAGACATGCACACGCATGAGCATGCAGACCCCAACATGCATACAACAGAAATAAATTCTAAAAGTAATTTTAAAGTAACTGTTTTAAATCGTTTTCATGGGTTCATGGCACTATCCCCCTCATTCTTTCTGTTTGTGTTCCAGGGTGGTAAATGCCTCAGATACAGAGAGAGCAAGAATGCATTTCCTGCAGAAGGAGGTATAACATGTGGACTGAGGGTGCTGGGGTAAGGCTGAATGAGTACCCCCAAGAGGTCAAGAGTTGCAGGATTGGACCCAGCATGGCAATGCTGACCCAGTGTGATCCCAGCTTGTGGAACGTTTATGAGATGGGGATCTAATGGAAGGTAGTTAGGTCACTGGGGGAATCACCTCTGGAAGGGATGAAAATCATTCTTGTGGGATCTTAACTTAGTCCTCCATAGAGTGTTTTTTTAATAAAAAGAACAGGGGTTGAGGAGATGGTTCTGTGGGAAAGAGCTTGCCTCACAAACATGAGGATCTGAGATTGAACCCCCAGCACCCAGGTAAATGCCAGGAGCAGAGGCATGTGCCTGCACTGAGAAGCACTGAATTCCAGCCCTGAGAAGGTGTGGACAGCAAGGTTCCAGTATTGAGAAGAAGCGGACAGAAAGGTTCTTAGGACTTGCTGGCCAGCTAGTCTAGGCAAATCTGTGAGCTCCAGGTACAGAGGATCTCAAAATAAGGTGGAGAGCCATTGAAGAAGACACCCAATAAGGACCTCTGGTTTCCACACACATGTGTACACACGTACATGCACCCACACAAATATGAGCACACTTGCACATAAATAAATTTAAAATAAAAATAAAAACAAAGCTTGTCCCTCCCCTCATTTTGTCTTCTCTCACACATGATATCTCCCTCTTGCACAAATCCTCTCCTATGGACTGGTCCCACATCCCCTTCAGATGTCCCCACCATCAAGTCTGATTTACAATGATAGTCCTGACTTGATGCAATTTTATAAACAGATCTTTTTTTTGTACATTGCACTTTAAACAGAGATCCATTTTTTTAAAGATTTATTTTTATTTATTTATTAGAGGCTGACAGAGAGAGAGAGAGAGAGAGAGAATGGGTGCAACAGGGTCTCTAGCCACTGCAAATGAACTCCAGATGTGTGTGCCACCATGTGCATCTGGCTTACTTTGGACCTGGAGAATTGAACCTGAGTCCTTAGGATTTGCAGGTATGTGCCTTAACTTCTAAGCCATCTCTCTAGCTCCAGAGCTGCATTTTTAAACACGCCCTGGCTCCCTGACCTCAGGAAGCATAGATTCCTGCAGTCACACCTGCACCTGTTCAGTCATAACACGTGGCATATAGCCCCGCCAGGCTGGTCAGCACACACCTCATCCCACACCTCTGCCACCTACTTGTTCCCCAGGAGGCTCTCTAAGGGTATCCTTGGGCAGCAGGACACCACGTGGGAGAAAATACTGTGCATGAGTAACCAATCCAAATGTGTACTGATTTTAAAATCATCATAATTTTTATATTTGAAAAATGTGCCCCAACATCTGCCTGGGAAAACGAGGCTGTTGCATGGAGGACACCCAACACGTACATGGCAGGTGGTGCTCTGAGACTGGGTGTGGGTGCATTGCCCCCACTAGACCCTGTGCTACCTGTTGCTGAGAGGCTTGACCACAGTACCTTATTCTTTCCCATGCATGGCCCACGTATGTCATTTGTCCCTCAAACCCTTGGTCCACTGAAAGACTACATTTCCCAGCATCCCCAGTGTCACATGGAGCCAGATGAACATTTGTGACAGTGGAATATGAGCAGAACTGATGTATATCACATTGAGGTCTGACCCCAAAACTTCCCACAGGCTCAAGCTCTTCCCTCTTTCTCCTCACCTGCTGCCTGGATTCAGAGGACTTAGGATGCTCAGGGCTGTCAGTGGGGTCAGATGTGGGCTTTGGAAGGAGCATGGATCTCCTGTCGAGCATAGCACCCCTCCACCACCACACAGCCAGCCCTCTGTGGTCAAGGCTGAATCAGGGAGCTCCTCTTCCCTAGGGCAGACCTCTGAGCTCTGGTGTTGCATGACATTTCCTGGGAGATGTGAACAAACATTTACTCACCCCAGATGGGACACCAATGACACACCAGAGGAACAATTCCACCCACGTCCAGCTTAGTGAGCCAGTGCGTTTACTGGGGGCTACATACAGAGCAGGGTGAGGGGTTACTTACAGGAGCATGGATGACTCAAAGGCAGCGCTATCACCAAAAAGCCCACCCCAGCACAGGTGACGACTCCCAAAACCTTCGTCCCTTAAGCTCCCTGCACAACTTGCAACCAGCACCTTGGAAAGTCTCTACTCCCCAGTAACTGTTCCTGTATACTTTAGTGTGTGGCATCGGGGGGGGGGGGCTTTGTGAGTCCTTTACATTTCAGAAGCACCCTGAACCTTATGCGGTTCATTTATTTCAGGAGTCTTAAGGACGCTCCATCCAGGAGGGAAGGTTTCAATTTCAAGGAAATAGCTAAACCACATATGTGGAAGCCAGCGGCACTGATCTGTGTCCAGGAGGCTGTCCAAGCCCATGCAGAGTGCATGAAGGCACCAAGGACGGAGAAAATCAAAAAGGTTTCCTGGCGAAGGGGCGGGGAGGAGGGTAGAAACTGATTAGCTCCATGCCCCAGGTGTGGGTGTGCCTGGGCAAATGACACCACTGAAGAGTCTCATATCAAAGGTCCCATTGCTACTGCTGAGTCGGCAGCCAAAGAGCCCAGCACGGTGGAGGAGTTGGCACCTCCACTGCCCTGGGGGCAAGAAGCAGGAGACCTTCCCAGCCTGGAAAGAGCGCATCGGGTTCTGCGCTCCCTCAACCCTGCAGAACACGGGGAGTGGACTGCGCACGGGGCCCAGGATCACCTGTCAGGCTGGCTGGGCCAGGCCCCCGGGCTCTTGTCCCCATGGAACTCAGCTCAGCGAAGGTGTGGAGCTGAGCTGGTTGTTGCTGGCAAAACACCAACCAGCGTACACTGCCCTTGCCTCACCTCAGGCCAAGTTGCCTGACTTTTGTTAACGTCTTGTTTGATTTTGTGTTGAGACAGGGTCACATGGGGCCCAGACTGGCTTCCACTTCCACCTCTAGTGCTGGGGTCATAGGCTGCACCACGGCGCTCAGTCTGTGTGGTGCTGCGGAGGGAACCAGGGCCCCAGCCTGTCGGCACTCTAGCACCGGAGCTACAACTCCCATCTCCCATCTGACTTTTATTTTTTTATTTTTATTTTATTCATTTTTTTTTTTTTTTTTTTTTTTTTTGGTTTTTCCAAGGTAGGGTCTCATTCTAACCCAGGCTGACCTGGAATTCACTATGTAGTCTCAGGGTGGCCTTGAACTCTCCGCAATCCTCCTACCTCTGCCTCCCGAGTGCTGGGATTAAAAGCGTGCGCCACCACAGCCAGCTTTCCATCTGACTTTTGGACCACACACTTTGTCAGAAGACACACACACACACACATACCCACATAGGGACACATACACATGCACACATGCATGCAGGCCCAGCCTGTCAGGAGGGAGGCACACATGCATGCAGGAGGGAGGTAGAAGGAGCCAGCTGCTTGTGTGGGTGTTCCAACCAATCCATGTGATCCCAGGGCAGAAAAAAAAATGTCACCATAATGGCAAGTCAAGGAAGGCACTGATCATCCACACGCACAAGCTCCCCTGAGGATCCCTGGCTCCGGAGCTGAGGTGCCCCAAGGACCTGGCATTATGGACCCCCTCCAGCAGGCAGAGCAGAGCAACCTGACCTCATGCATAAGGTGCCATGCACAGGATTGTTCAAGGTGACCCCCCAACAAATGCTGCTGCTACTGGTGAGGATACCTCAGGATTAGCAAAAGCTAGAGAGCCAGAAAGCCAATAGAAAGACAGCTTATAGGGCTGGAGAGATGGCTTAGCAGTTAAGCTCTTGCTTGTGAAGCCTAAGGACCCCAGTTGGAGGCTTGATTCCCCAATACCCACGTAAGCCAGATGCATAACGTGGTGCATGCTTCTAGAGTTTGTTTGCTGTAGCTGGAGGCTCTGGTATGCCAATTCTCTCTTTCTCTCTCTCTCTCTCTCTCTTTCTCTCTCCCTCCCTCTTTCTCTATTGCTCTCAAATAAATAAAAATAAACCTTTTTTTTTTTTAAAGTTGGACAAAGTTTCAAGCCTATGGTGAGTTAGGTGTCATAATTTCCTGGGCTACTTCCACACATCTGAGTGCAAATGAAGTCCTGTGGCAAAAATGGATTGCTAACGAAAGTCCAGCAGCCTGTGCAAGAGGTCCTGCCGTCCAGGGGGTGCTGGTGAGATGAGGGAGGGGTCCTGAAAACTGATGCGACGTTAGAATTCCACACACAGGATGTTGCTAAGGACGAACAAGCAAAAGGCTTCAAACTGGCAAACTGTATGTATGCAGTTCTACAAAACCGTGATGCAGGAAAGCGAGCAGCGGAGCTAGAAGTCATGATGGTGATCTGCTTTTGAACAGTAGCGACAGGCAGTATGTGGGGACCCTGATGCCATTTCCCGGGCTGGCAACACATGCATTTGCCTGGCAAAAATCTGCCACACTGTACAATCATGGTGTGTGCCCCTTTCTCTATAAGGTATACTTTACTAGAATTCTTCAAAAATGCAGTGGTCCATTTGGGGTAGCCAGGGAGCCATTCCAGAAGGTAGTGTGTGGCAAAGGAATTCCACCTTCACAGTGAGGGCTTTGTCAGCCAGGCTGCAGCTTACTCCCAGTGTACTGACCCTCAAGTCAGTGTCTCCACTGGAATCTCAGCCCGCACGTTGCTGCCCGCCTCCCTGTAACTTGGTCCAGCAGGGATTTCAGACACAGCCCTATGTGACTGGAGCTCCCACCTGCACTGGTGGCAATGCTTGTCAAGTAAAAAAAAAAAGGTGAATTAACAAAGTATAAATATAAAAATCTATGCCGGGCATGGTGGCGCACGCCTTTAATCCCAGCACTCGGGAGGCAGAGGGAGGAGGATCGCTGTGAGTTCAAGGCCACCCTGAGACTCCATAGTGAATTCCAGGTCAGGCCCGGGCTAGAGTGAGACCCTACCTCGAAAAACCAAAAAAAAAAAAAAAAAAAATCTCTGTTTTCCATATAAACACACATACAACAAAGCTTCAAACTGTGGCTGCCCCCAATCCTGCTGAAAGAACAAAAAGATGACTGGAATGCCTCCATTTAAAATAAAAGACATCACTTTTTTTTTTTTTCTGGTTTTCTGAGGTAGGGTCTCACTCTAGCCTAGGCTGACCTGGAATTCACTCTGTATTCTTGGAGTGGCCTTGAACTCACGGCGATCCTCCTACCTCTGTCTCCCAAGTGCTGGAATTAAAGGCATGTGCCACCACGCCCAGCTTCTTTTGTCAAGTCTTTGCTGTATTTTTCAAACAAAAATAGATCATAACTTTAAATTCTACACACAGGCTGGGAAGATGGCTCAGTGGGTAAAGGGCTGATCTTGCATAAGGACCTGAGTCTGATACCCAAACCTGTGTTAAAAAGCCAGGCATGGTGGTGAGCCAGGGGAGCAGAGACAGGAGAATCTCTGGAACCTGCTGAACCAGCCAGTCTAGCCTCATTGGTGAGCTCCAGGCCAACAAAAGATCCTGTCTCGAAAACAGGTAAAATAATATCCAAGGCTGTTTGCTAGCCTCAGCACACACACACACACACACACACACATACACACACACACACGCAAAGTCTAAAAATTTTTTTAACTCAATGGTCACAGTAAGCCATAGCTTTTAGGTCCATGAGCCCCAAGTCCCCAGGATTGTGAAGAAGCCAATAGGAGCACAGCTCTGCACAGGGTTAGCCAAGTCCCTGTAACCTCATAATGTCATGTGGGCGTGTTTACCGCTGGCTTTTGCTGACTGGCCTCTTTTCATTTACTTGCCAGATCCTGGCACTGGATTCCAGGAGCTATGCTCTACCAGGATTCCCACAGCCCGTGACACCATGTCAGAAGCAAAACCACTGTGGCACTGAAAGGGCAATGATGCTGTGGTCTCTTTATCACGACCCTCACCACACACTTGTTTTCAGAGCTGGGCACTCAGGTTTTCGTGTGTGTGCCCACCCCATCCACATATGACCCCATAGTATGACCAATATTCCACCCACTGAGGGAACATCTTGGTCCCCCAAAGCTGAGTCTGGGCAGTACGTATGAAGACAGTGTGTGTCTGAGAGCTATGCTGAGCTGTGAGGGAAATGTATTGTATCCAAAAAGCTCAGGAAGGCTCTCCATGCACAGGAAGTGTAGGACCCAGAGGCCAGCAGGCCAGATCATGATCACCAGTCTCCCTCCTCTGGGGCACAAGCTGGGTCTGTAGGGCCAGCATGGCTCTCCCACTCAGAGACTGCCCAGGGAATCTACAGACCTGCTGTATCCAGGTCCAGACATCCACAGGGCTTGCAGTCTCCCTGCCATGAGGAGCAGCAGCTGCGATCAGCCATAGGCAGCAACGGAATACTATTATAGCCAGTGTATCTTGTCTAGCCTATGAACCACATCTGCTTCCAGGAACCTCCTTCAATAGGAACTGCCTGGCAACTAGACTTTGGCCAAGCAAATGGCCAGAGAACAGGTGTCACATACTTTCTTTCCCAAGCGGGCCCAGCATAGACACGGCCTGTGGCTCAGCATACCATGGGCTCAGCAGTCATGCATATGGATGACACTGCTTTATCCAGACCTGCACGGACTCATCTAAGCCTTGTCCCCAGCACAGCCACCAGGGACATGGGCTGAGTGGTGGGAGAACGCAACCTTTGCAGCCTAACCACCTGACCTTGGATCTGGTGTGACCTCTAGCATGGCGACATTGCTGAGTGTCGATCCACTACTATGTAAGACAGAGCTGGTCAAACCTGCCGCTGTGAGAGTGAAGGAGATGGTAAAGATAGATGGTCCAGCCGGCTGAATGCATAGCAGTGTGCATGCCTGTGGTTGTATGTGCAGGTGTAAGTATGTGTGTGTGTGTGTACATGTTTTAGCATGGACATGGGAGTGACATATGTCCCAGCCTTAACTCCGAACATGGAACTTTCTGGACCTCTCTAGGCCCTGCAAGCCGCATGTAGAACCCAGTGTGATCCCATTAGCCCCTTGCTCCTTCCCACCACCCTCCAGGGAAGACCACAATTTGGGACTTTCCGTGACTTCCCACTCGCTAGGGCTTTCCAGAATTCCTGCGAACCTCCCCAGTAGCCTGGAAACCAAGAGCTCTGGTGCTGCCCTAGAACTATCTAGAAGGTTTTCTGTTCTCAGCCCATCAATTGCCTAACTGAGGTAGGTGACACCAAAGATGCAGGTAGCACAGCGCAGGAGCTACTGTGTGCCTTAACACCCACAGGCTCTGCAGCACCCTCAGTCCTGGAGCTGACAGCTCACTTGACCTCTCTGTCTGCCAGCACAGCCATCCAAGAAAAGCCCTGGACCAGCCATATCATCATAGGGTCTCCATCTCTGGGTCCCAAAGCTCCACAGAAAGGCACTGTCAGCTTAGGACGCAAGGGTGTCTTGGGGAGAAGAACCAGATTTAGCATTTGAAGTGTGGTACTTGACTTTATGGGTGTCCCATTGCCACAGTCTCTTCCCTTGTCTGCTCAAGCAAAATGAGGGACAGGGCAAAAAGGGGGAGTCAGGCTACTGTCAGTTCTGTTCCAGAAAGTGCTTCTCCATTGGGCAGGTTTGCAACATGGGCAGCTGGAAGTGCCTGTCACCATAACAAGACAGTCTTTGGGAGGGTCTTTTCTTTCTGCAGTTTTCCTTTTTTTTTTTTTTTTTTGGTATCATTTCTTTGCTCCCTCCTCCTTCTTTTTTTAAAAATATAGGAGCTCTGGGGCCTAAGAGATGTTCCAGCACTTAACAGCGCTTCCTGCACAAGCACGGGGGCCTGAGGGGACCTAAGACTACCTGAGTTTAATTCCCCAGCCCTCACATAAACAACTGGGCATGGCCTTGAACACCTGTAATCTCAGTCCTATTGGGAGCAGAGACTTAGTGGGCTTGCAAAAATGGCAAGCTCCAGAAAGAGACTCCATCTATCTCAAGAAAACACACCGATGAGTGATGGAGGAACGTACCGACGTTCTCCTCTGACCCCTGCAGTCGTGCACACTGGGCTAGCTCATCTGCACACATGTGCATACACCACGCTCACAGCACACCGCATATACTATGCACATGCACACACAAAAGCATAGAAACTCTGTCTCTGCGACTTGCTGGCCAGCCAGTTGAATCTGAATGGCAAGCTTCAGGCTAATGAAGAACCATGTCTCAGAGAGCGGATGGCATTCCTGAGGATAACCCCAGTGGTGCCCTCGGGCCTCCACATGCATGCATACATGTGTGCACATGCACATACACAGACACACACATACACACATCCAAGCTCAGAGGAGGTGGCTTGAAAATTCAGTGTGCATGTGTGCCTGCACGTACACATGGGCTTGTTGGCACATCTGTGCACATGTATGTGCATGTGTAGCTGTTGTGTGCAGTAACCTGTATGGGAGGCTTCTCACACACACAGGTAACAGAGTCCCCAGCCTTCTTCATTTTCTCAAAGTGGCAATGACTTTGGAGAAGGCTCTGCCCACCTTCCAAAGGGTTCACTTGATCGATTCTCTCTCTACTCATCTTTCACTTTTACTGGAAAACAGACAGCCTATGTCCTAAACAAAGTTGATAATGTTTGTTTCCTTTGTCCTCCCTCCTTCCACCCCACCCCAATTTACTCTTCCAGACCCTTCCTGGAACCCACTGGGCTTCTGCCCTGGGTCAGAGCAGCCTTTAAAAGCTTAGTTGGCCAGCAAGGACAAGCTGGCTCCTTCAGCCCCCAGTACACACCCAGAAAGCAAGGAGTAATTCCCTGGAGGCTGCTCTGGAAACAGCCCAGGGCCACCATGCCCTGTTAATTTCAGGACAATTCATCATGCTGTGACAGAGCCAGACATCTCCACCACAGACTGCCACCATGGTGCTAAGGAGGCCATGTCAGAGAGTCATGCCCCTGGTCCCCTGAGTAGAACAGAGCATGCAGGAAGCTGTGTGGCAGAGGTCTGCAACTTACACACAGAATACCAAAGACAGCGTGCATCTCCCAGCGTGGGCTCTTGCGGTAGCCCTGGGGCCACAGTAGTTCTCAATCAATGCACTGGGAAGGATGAGGTGTTTCTGTAACCAACCCGTCCCAGACGGCTATCCATGAAGTGCATCTTGTGAAATGAACTGAAGTGGCTGTAAGCTTGCATGTTGTTTCTGGGATCTCGTGCTATGAAGCCTTTGCTTACTCCTGTCTCCTGTGTTCTCCTCTCTGTGGCCCAGTGTGTTACTTTTCTTGTTGCTGTGACCGAATGCCTAAGAGAAGCCATTTCAGGGAAGAGAGGCATACTTCATTCAATTAATGGTCTGGGGAGATGTTACCCACCATGGTGGGGAAGGCATGGCATATCCACAGCGTGGGAAGTGGGCTGCAGCTGCTTGTCACATCTCCACAGATCAGGAAGCAGAAAGCAGGAACCAGCCTGGCACTTGCCTCCTGGAGATTCAGCAACCTTCCCAAACAGCCGCCAGCTGGTAACCCAGTGTCCCAGACATGAGTCTATGAGGGACGCTTCACATTCAAATGGTGACACTCAGTAACAGCGTGCAGGCCACGGGGACGTGGTATGCTCTCATGTCTCATCCTCACCCCTCGCCATCCTGGGAAGTTCAAGGGTCAGTGCACCTCTGCTCCATGCTGGGAGGCAAAACATCTGTTCCTGAGGCATTGACTCTGGTACTTCAGCTCACTAAAGACTCAAAGGAGTAGCAGGGAGGTCAATGTCATGTCGACTTGCCTAAGCTAAGAGCTGCCCAGAGACGGGAAATTCTGGGTGTTGCTGGAGGTATCAGTGTTGGGGCTGGTTGGCAGAGTAAAAGATATCTGCCGTCACCACTGCAGGGACCCATCACCCTAATCACTGAGGACCCAGATGGACCAGAAGGCCTGAGGATGGGGGACTTGGCTCTGGGTAAGCTGAAACACCCACCCTCTCCTGCCCTGGGATATCAATGCCCTGATTCCCAGCCCTTCAGATAGGAACTACATCACCATAATCTTGGGTCTTCAATGGGCAAACATAGGACATGGGACTTCCTGGTCTCTCTAATTCCCATCTCTCCCTCTGTCTTTCTCTTTCTCTACACACACATGGGGGGGGGGTCAAGGTGCACAGTGGGTCAGTGGGTGTGTGGAATACAAGTCTCTGGCAGCAGCTACTCAAGCATGGAGCATGGCACCTTCCTGGGGACTGTAGAGGTGACCTGGAAGCAGAAGCAGTTGGGAGGGAGGTGGGAAAAGCAGAAAGGAAAAGGAAGCCCAGCACAAGCCCTGAGCCAGTGGTCAGCATGTCCTCTAGCAGCAGGGGCAGGCCTCGCTGTGGCTCTGCTGTGTGTGTCAGCTTTCTGGTGGGGAGCATGCTGTGAGCGGCCCCAATACACAATCCTGGCATCTAGAGGACCTACGCTGGGGAGCCCCTGAGATGGGATGGCCCTCCTTCACTCCTCTGCTGAGAACCTGGAGCCTCAGAGCGGAGACCCCACCCTGTCTTCCGTGGGTGGGAAAAGGGAGAAACTCTCACCTCACGGCAGGCGCAGCCTCCATGACCCTGTCGCAAACAAAACCATCAGGACAATAAGATCGCATTTAGTACAGGCGAAGCCAAATGTCTGCCCGCACAGGTAAAATCTCATCCTGCCTGTCACTATAGATCCGTATCAGTCCTGTGTCAGTCCAAGTGAATCTAGAGGAGGCTGGCAGCTGGCCAGCAGGGTAACCATGGGGAGAGCAAGCACTACTCATGCTACTCTGAGACCCGGTTCTGCAAACTGGCCCTGGGAGTTCTTGAAAGTGGCCAGCCTGCAGGACAGGCTAAGGGTCTGTGTCTAGGAAGGAAGCTGCCTCTGGACAGCAGGACAGAGAGGGGGATCACCAGAGCCGAGCAGGGGCCCTGGGTGCACGTTCTTCCCACAGCTCTGCTCTGTCTCCTGCCCTCACCATGCAGCACAGTGTGGACCAGGCAGATTATAGAGCCATAGCCCAGAGCCACACAGCCCATTGGCCGCATGTGGCAGGGCTGGGCCACACCGCTGCTAAAAACAGCTGTTTCGCCCATCCTACCCAAAAGAGCACAGGATGACATTCCTGTCATAATTGAAGAAGACCGCAGCTGCTCCCTGGGGTTGGCTCCGCCCAGGCCTCCCTGCATTCCTCACACCCAAATCTTTTCAGGAGCTGCTAGCAGGGGGTGCTCCCAGCTCCCAGCCTTGTCCCACCAGGATGGGGACTAGCATGACCGCTGTCAAAGAGGATGGGGAAACCTCCAGAATGCCAAGACTCCGTGCTGAGGCAGGGAAACTGAGGCTGGAGCTTCTGCACTTACTCGAGGCCCAGCTGGGTTTGCTAACCAGGACCCGTGTCTCCTGAATTGTCAGAAAGTACTTTCCTGACTTTTTCAAGCAACTGCTTGGGGAGGTGAAACATAAAATGTAGAAACATGTTTTCTTCCTTTGGATGAGTCCAGCAATCAGCATGGGCCTCCTCAGGGACCTGGAGAGGCGAGCTGACTCCTTCAAGGCCTGGGGGGATCGCTGAGATCAGCCAAAGCCTGCAGCCCACGCCCAAGCCCAGCCCTGCGGTAGAGCTGGAGTCACGGCGCCATTGAGGCAGAGCTGGCGGCCTTCCCGGGCAAGAGAGGGCTGTATTGGGCGAGTCTCACAGACCAGGGTGCCCCTGGGGCTTGTAGACCAGGAGCAGAGGTAGGAGCCCCGCCAAGCCGCCTCTCCAAGGACACCAAAATTATCCTGTCACTCCTGTGCTGTTGTAAACAATGAAACTCTTTGAAGTTCAAACTGAGCCTTCCCACAGCCTGGGCTCCCCAGTCAAACTGCTCTTACAGGGCAATTAAGATGCTGTCTGCAGGTATCAAGCTATTTTCAGGATTGGCTGGGGCTCCATGGTCTGCCAGGCACAGCCAGGCAGTGGCCAGAAGCCTGGGGTAAGGGTTGCAGCTGAAAGAAGCTAAGACCTCCGAGGGAATGCCAGAGCCACTGCTGAGGACCAGGCATGGCGAGCTATCTCCCACCTGCACCAGCGCTCAGGCCCAGGTGGGGCAGGCACACACCTGAGATCAGAGCTTTGAAGTTCTGCCTTTGCAGACAAGCCTGGCTCTGGATAAAACTGTTACAAGTCACTCTCAAGGTGCCTTTTATCAGAGACCAGAGGAAGGACTTGAAAGCAGGGCGCCTGAGGTTTTCAAAAGAACCTGCAAGACTGGGGAGGGAACAAAAACCCACCACAAGCTCTGAAAGGAAGCCAACTTATGTCTACAGCCTTCTCCAAGCTCAGAGCCCTGCTCTGGGCCTATGGCTTCACAGGAGCATGCTGCCAGGCTGCACATGGGAGTTAGCTTATGGCTGCATGGATCCCATATAAAAACCGGAGGGGGGCTCTCTTGCTCTCTTGCTCTGCATCAAAAATGCAGACTGAGGCTGGAGAAATGGCTTAGCAGCTAAGCACTTGCCTGTGAAGCCTGAGGACCCCAGTTGGAGGCTCCATTCCCCAGGACCTACGTTAGCCAGATGCACAAGGGGGCGCATGTGTCTGGAGTTCATTTGCAATGGCTGGAGCCCTGGTGCGCCCATTCTCTCTCTATCTATCTGCATCGTTGTCGCTCTCAAATAAATAAATAAAAATAAACAACAAAAAAAATTTTTTAATGCAGACTGGTGGGAGAATTGCTAATGGTTCAAGGCACTTGTTTGCAGAGTCTTGTCAGCCCAGGTTTGATTCCCAGCCACCCATGTATAAAGCCAGGCAACAGGCTTTTTGTTTGCTTGCAACTACAAGAAACCCCGGTGTGTGTGTGTGTGTGTGTGTGTGTGTGTGTGTGTGTGTGTATGCATGCATGCACACACAAATAAATAAATAACTTTTAAGTAAAAAATAAATTCAAAGGGCTGTCCACCACCTGAGCCTTCTCTGCCTGGGAACTCCGTCAGTGAGCCAGCCCTCTGGGCTGGGCAGGTAAGTGAGACCGGGCTGCCTCCAGAAAAATGCAAATAGGAATTAAAGAGGGCAGAAAGCTGTGGTGTAGACCAACTCAAACAGACAGGTCTGGGTTCCCTGGACTCGACAGACCAGAAACTTGTTCCTCAGATGAAAGACAGCCCTTGAGGAGCCGGCATCCTCGCAGTGCCACTGGCAGCGAGTTACCCTTCGTGCCTGGTCTGGTGAGGGGCAGGCCTTCTCAGAGGCCACCGAGCCATACCAAGAGCTCCTGCCGAAGTAGCGGCCAGGCCAGGCTCCCCCAAGCCAGTAACACCACATGAAGACTGTGCAAAGCCAAGTCTGGGTGACTTGTACTCATGCTTAACCAATAACAGGGTGTCCCCTGTGGGGTGCCCCAGGCCAGGCACCTGCAGGGTGTGGGCCATGGAAAGGTGACTGCACCCTACCCTTGAGAGCACCCACACACTGGGCTGATGGACACTTTGGCCAACAGCTTAAAAGGTTCTTTTCACTGGGGTAAAACACATATAACATATATGCCATCCAACCTTCTGTTCTGCATGTGCATATGTACATAGTGTGTGTGCCTATGTTATATGAATGTCCGTATGTGTGCGGGCTCCTGTAAGCATGTATGAGTGGAGGCCAGATATTGATGCCAGGTGCCTTCCTCACTCTACCTTTTAAAAAAATTAATTAATTAATAATTAATTAAAGAGAGAGAAAGAATGTGCATCCTAGGGCCTCTAGCCACTGTACACGAACTCCAGATGCATGTGCTACCTTGTACAGTTGGCTTACATGGGTACTGGGGAATTGAGCCGGGCTGGGTCCTTAGGCTTTGCAGGCAAGCGCCTTCACTGTTGAGCTATCTCTCCAGCCCATCCACCTTTTCTGAGAAAGGTTTCTCACTAAACTCAGAGCTTACCAATTCTGCTAGACTAGATGGCCAACAAGTCCCAGAACCACGTTGTGTTCACCTCCCCAGTGCTGGGACTACAGGTGGGGTGGTTGTTTGTCACATGGCTTCTGGGGATCCAAACTGGGGTCCTCGTGCTTGTGAGGCAAGCACTTTAGCCACTGAACCAGCTTCCCAGCCCCCACCTAGCATGTTCTAAGCACACAGTTCAGAGGCTGCAACAACAGCCACAGGGTTGTGCAGCCATCAATGCCATCCATCTCCAGAACTTTCTCACCTTCTCAGACTGTAGCCATCCCCATTAAACATGATCTCCCCTCTTTCCCTCCCTCTGTCCTTGCCAACCTCTCTGCTACTTCTATGAATTTAAGGACTTCATATAACTGGAACCATATGGAATTTGCTGGTTTGCATTTGTCTAAAAATAAAGACATCTCAGTCACATTGGCACAGTTGTTTTATAATTAATTTTTTCAATTACTGTACAACACACATGATTATTCTAGTGTAGAATTCTGAGCACTGTAAGACATGCAAGCTTGTAACCACTGCTACAGTTTGGACACAAAAAAGTTTCAATCCCCTCCCCCGCCCCAAAATCTTTCCCGAAGTATCACTTTATATTCACCTAGTGGCCAAACCAATTACATCTATCATTTACGCTTTGTCCTGCCAGTGACCTTTCCAAGAATGTCCTACAGGTGGTCGGCAGTTATGGTTTTCCCAAGTTCCGGAAGCAATTCAGTGGAAATTGTACTTTGTGTATTTGTCAACGTGCAGTGTGATGCTGGCGGGATGCTGGGCAGTGCGAAGTGACTGCAGTTCCCAGTCAGCCCCACGATCACCAGGGAAACAATAAATAATGTCCTGCACAGTTCACTGTACTCAGCAAGTTCCATGAGCTATTTGACACTTCATTATAAATAGGCTTGTGTCTGATGGCTTTGCCCAAGAGCAGAGAGCACAGTGTCCTGAGCTGTGAAGGTAGGCGAGGTTAAGCCGCGACGTCCGACAGTTCACTGTACTTGGTGCATTTTCCACTTACCATGGATTCCCAGGGCACGCGGTGAGGAACCTCTGCACAGAAAGCACGCTGCCTCAGACCGGGTCACTCAGTGGAAAGCTGAGGCACATCCTTGCTGAATGTAAAACAGTCTGTTCTCTTTTATCACACATCAGCAGCCTGGTGGGTTCTTTTTGATATGTGTGTGTGGTGCACATGCATGTGGGTGTGCATGCTTATATGCGTTGGCACCCGGGCGTGTACAGGTGTGCATCCGCTATGTGCACGTGTGTGGAGACTAGAGGTGAGCCTTAGAGGTTTTCCTCAGTCACCCTCCACCTTATTCTTTGAGGCAGGGTCTGCTGCTGGTCTAGCTATCCAGCAAGCCCCAGGATTCCCTGTAGCAGGTGCGCACCACCATATGGAACATTTTTAGGTGGGTTTTGGAGATCTGAAAACTCAGGTTCCTATGTTTACACGGTAAGCATTTTACCCACTGAGCCATTTTCCAGGCCATACTCTACACTTGCCTATACTGTCATTTTTACCTGTCCTGTTTCACTTAGCAGCATGTCCTCGTTTTGCCCTGTTGAATGCTGTGTGTCAAAGTTTCATTCCTTTTTGTGAATGCATAATATTCTAGTGTATTTTTTGAAGAGTACAATTCTTTTTACTCAGGTATGGTAAGGCTTACAGACAAGGAAATGACTGTCACGAAGGCAAAATTTAATTTGGGTCTCCAGAAGCAAGAGGCAGGGCAAGCCTCACAAGGCCACATGAGAAGCCCCAGGGAAGGTCAGGAGCAGAGGGCAGGAGGAAAACGTGCACCAGTGCCTTGACTGTGGCTTCCTTAGGGAAGGAACCAGTCAGGCGGGGTGAGCAGGCTCCAGGTGGTTCACTTGCGTAAGTTCAGAAGGCTCTGGGGCAGAGATGTCCCTATTGTCTGTCACCTGGCCCTGGGGTGAGGGGAGCAGATGAAGAGTAGCCTGGAATGGGGGACTCTGACAAAAGAGGTGGCTGGAAATAGGACTGACATGGGCTGGTTTGCAGAAACCTTTTCCTAGGAAGTCACGAGGTGCAGTCTCTGCAGGGTTATCAAGGCTCCACTAGCCAAAGCATCCAAAATAGGATCCATGGTTGGCACACACATACATAATACCACACTCAGCTTACCCGTGTGTCCATCCGTGGGCTCTGGGGCTGCCTCGACCTTTGGGCTGTGCTGCCTGTGACACGCAGCAGCTGCCGTCGAGGCTGGCTTGTGACAAGCGTCTGTTCCAGTGCTGAGCAGCCGGAATATTTCAAAGCACACTGAGAACCCACTCGGAGTTTTCTTCACATGTGTTTGTGTATCTGTTCATGTGTGTGTGTGGAGGTGCACATGTGTGTGTGTGCACATATACAAGCCAGAGATTGGCAGGTGTCTGTCTCCCTCAATCATTCTGGACTTTGTTTTTTGAGACAGGGTCTCACTGAACCCAAAGCTCACCAACTCATCTAGACTAGTTACTAGCAAGCCCCGGGGGCCCTCCAGTCTCCACCTCCCTGGCACTGGGACCACGGGTGCATGCCCATCCTTGCCTTCTTATGTGGTTGTAGGGGATCCTGAATGCAGGTCCGCACACTTATGCAGCAAGCACTTTACTAACCAAGCCATTGCCACAACCCCAGATCCCAACTTTATTTTCCAGAAATGATGAAGAGAGCTCCAAAACCAAAGGTTGAAACACACAGTAGCCTCCACTAGCTGAGTGGGTTTTGCCCTCAGCCTCTTTTCTCCAGCATCTCTGGCTAGAACCATCACAAAACCCAGTCACCTTCTGCTCCTGCAGCAAGAAACAATCCAGGTCCACCTCTGTGGTAAGGGACAGCTGGTGACCCATGAGCAGGTGCCCTCAGCACCCTTTGCCAACACACAAAACTATTTACCAACCAGCACACTGAGGACCCGTGACCTCCGAATCCTTTGCCTTCCCTGTGGATGTGTGCTACAGTGATATACCATGAGCCCCAGCACACCATCCCCGTCCCGCACTAGCCCCAGCTCATGTCCCCTCTGTCTGCTAAGCCCAGCTCACCATCCCTCTCTAAGGTGAGTATCGGTACCTCAGCTATCCCCTTGTGCTTGATGGAGCTCTGGGTGTTGCTGTACCATGACAAGTCAGAGAGAAGAGCACATAGCCTGCAGTTTTTCTAAGGAAAGAAAACACTCATTACTAGAACACCTACGTTTTAGACTTTTCATTACAATGTATCTCAGATTATTTGGGGGGGGGGGAGAAGGGGGCCAGCACACGCAGCACTGCACGTGATAACCATCTTCAAGAACTGAAGAGGAGAGCCACAGATGAGTCAGAGTTGGTCCACTGACACACAGCAATGGCTGAATGCTACGAAGGAGAGGTCAGCAGGAAGGCGTCCCTCCTCCCACACCTCCCCCCTCAGACTAGGAACCCTGACTCATGAGAAATTCCCAAGCAGCTCTGAGAAGGCCAAAGACGTGAGCCACTTAGGAGATGGCTGAGAAGGATAGAAATAAAAGGAAGCCCTGGCCAGCAGCCTCGAGCCTGCATAGGATGTCCTACAAGGGGGCCTAGGCAGCAAGAACCTGCATGTGCATGGTGCCGCAGCAGCAAAAGGCCACTGAGTCAGCGTGCTTTCTCATCCACTCTAGCCTTTCTTTCCTTAGACAGGAAATCTGCTCTTCCCCCTTCCCTTCCCAGTGCATGCCTCCCATAACAGCAAATTCAGAGAAAGTAAACTAATTCAAGGGACATGGGTCTATAGAGTTCTTTTTGAGGATGCATATGTATGTATGGTGTGCCTGCACCTGTGAATTTGTACTCAAATGCATATGGATATACATGTGTGTGTGTGTAGAGGCTCAAGGTCAAAGTCAGATGTTCTCTGCAATCACTTTCCATCTTACTTTCTTTTTAATTTTTTGTTTATTTTTATTTGTTTGTTTATGTGAAAGTGACAGACAGAGAGAAAGAGGCAGAGAGAGAGAGAGAATGGGCACGCCAGGGCTTCCAGCCACTGCACATGAACTCCAGACGCTTGTGCCTCCTTCTGCATCTGGCTAACATGGGTCCTGGGGAATTGAGCCTTGAACTGGGGTCCTTAGGCTTCACAGGCAAGCACTTAACCACTAAGCCATCTCTGTAGCCCTATCTTACTTTTTTTTTAGAGAGAGAGTAAGAACAAGAGAGAGAGAGAGAATTGGCATGCCAGGGCCTGCAGTAAAACTCTAGATGCTTGAACCACCTAATGCACATGTGTGACCTTGTACGTGTGTCACTTTTATGTATCTGGCTTACATGGGATCTGGAGAGAGATTGAACATGTGTCCTTAGGCTTCACAGACAAGCACCTTAACAGCTAAGCCATCTCTCTATCTTACCTTTTGAGACAAACTCTCTCACTTAAGCCAGATCTCACCAATTAAGCATGTGCTGCCAAGCCAAGTGCTGGGGATCTGATCTCAGGTCCTCATGCTTGTGCATTAAGCACCTTACCAAATGGGGCCATCTCTCCTGGCCATCCTTTCTATTTTTGGCTTGTTGGTTTCTGTTGTCACAATGCAGAGCATTATGGAGCAACATGGACACTTTATGCATTCAGTCATGTGACACAGGTCTATGGAGCCTCTGCAAATGGTTAAACTCTGACCTGACCAGGTCATACGGATTCATGGGCGACTGAGACAGAGGTTTCTGCTCTAGCCAAGCTCACCTGCTGATCACAGGAATACACTGCAGGGTGAGATTGCAGAAAGGGATGACAGCTTCAAGAACAAACAAGTAGGAGGGACGAGGAGAGAAAGCAGAGCCTCTGTGTCCTTGTGTGGGTTGCGGCAGCACCTTTCAGAGGGCAGCACCCATGTGAGCTGACCATTAACAGAGTGCCTGCCCAGGATACCCTAGTGTGGAGGAGAAGAATCAGTGTGGAGGTCCTGGTGAGGAGAGAAGCTTCACTGTGGAGGTCCCGGTGAGGAGAGAAGCTTCAGTGTGGAGGTCCCAGTGAGGAGAGAAGCTTCAGTGTGGAGGTCCCAGTGAGGAGAGAAGCTTCAGTGTGGAGGTCTGGTGAGGAGAGAAGCATCAGTGTGGAGGTCCTGGTGAGGAGAGAAGCATCAGTGTGGAGATCCTGGTGAGGAGAGAAGCATCAGTGTGGAGGTCCTGGTGAGGAGAGAAGCTTCAGTGTGGAGGTCCTGGTGAGGAGAGAAGCATCAGTGTGGAGATCCTGGTGAGGAGAGAAGCATCAGTGTGGAGGTCCTGGTGACGAGAGAAGCATCAGTGTGGAGGTCCGAGTGAGGAGAGAAGCATCAGTGTGGAGGTCCTGGTGAGGAGAGAAGCTTCAGTGTGGAGGTCCTGGTGAGGAGAGAAGCATCAGTGTGGAGGTCCTGGTGAGGAGAGAAGCATCAGTGTGGAGGTCCTGGTGAGGAGAGAAGCTTCAGTGTGGAGGTCCTGGTGAGGAGAGAAGCTTCAGTGTGGAGCTCCTGGTGAGGAGAGAAGCATCAGTGTGGAGGTCCTGGTGAGGAGAGAAGCTTCAGTGTGGAGCTCCTGGTGAGGAGAGAAGCATCAGTGTGGAGGTCTGGTGAGGAGAGAAGCATCAGTGTGGAGGTCCTGGTGAGGAGAGAAGCATCAGTGTGGAGGTCCTGGTGAGGAGAGAAGCATCAGTGTGGAGGTCCTGGTGAGGAGAGAAGCATCAGTGTGGAGGTCCTGGTGAGGAGAGAAGCATCAGTGTGGAGGTCCTGGTGAGGAGAGAAGCATCAGTATGGAGGTCCTGGTGAGGAGAGAAGCATCAGGGTGGAGGTCCGAGTGAGGAGAGAAGCATCAGTGTGGAGATCCTGGTGAGGAGAGAAGTTTCAGAGTGGCAGGCACTGGATGGAATATGGTCTGTGTTGTTGGCTCAGGACTCAACAAGGAAGGGACAGGGGATAGGAAGAGCTTTTTGGGGAAAGAAATAGGAATTGCAAGGCAAGGGCATTAGGGTAGAAAGGAGACATGCATTTGAAATGGCAAGAAGCAGAGAGATGAGGAACTCCAATGGAGAGGAGGGAGACTCACAGTGTCACAAGGGCCCTAACCCAAATCAGACTGCCCAGCCGGTAGAGCTTGGACTTCATCCAGATGGTTCTGTGCTTGTATCACATGAATAGAAAACACACAGAAATTATTCCTTGAGGTTCTTGTGAGGTCCCAAGGTGCAGGTCAACCAAGGGATTTCTGCCTAAGAGCAGATTGTGATAGAGAAGCCACAAAAGATGTGTGTGGGAAAAGGATGTTGCCACCCCCTAGGCCTAAAGCCCCTTATTGGAACCCAAATGAGCCTTCTGAGAGATGCCACCCAACAGGAAATGGGGACTTCAGTTAAGAGTCACTACTCAGAGACCCGATACCACACTCCCAACAGCCTGCTTTCTACTGGGGGGTGTCCCTATAGCTGAACTTCAGAAAGAGGACAAAACAGGGGAGCAATCTGACAGTCCATAGTCACCAAGCTTTGGATCATAGGTCAGGAATACAGACAGCAGAGGCCCCATAAGATGCCATTGAGCACTTAGCAAAGTGTCAGAGCCGGGGAAGAGCCACCCGGGACTGATTCCAAGGGCCAGGCTTGCCAGAGGTACAGAGATGGAAACAGGGCAGGCAGTCTCCCAGGATCTGGCCCATCTTTTCCAAGGGTTTCTTGTGCTTCCCCCAGCCCTGTCGTCATTGCTGACAAAAAGTTATGCACACACTGCCACACATTGGACACACACACCTGCAGGAGGCCAGGCTGGAAAGGTAGGACCTGGCCACTAACAGATGAACAAAGCCATCTTCGTGGATGAAGACGGACAAAGCCAACCTCAAGGAAGTTGAAGTCTGATATGGCCAGATGCTCCCTTCCACTTCGTGCAGTCTCATCTTGGTCCTGAAACCAGGAGAAACATCTCAAATTAACCTGCAGACACCAAGCGCATGCATTCAGAAAAGGCCCTGTGTCTTTAAATCCTAAGCAACATTTGAAAGCATGCGTAGTACAGTGTTGTTCTTCCGCCGTCCCTCCCTCATGTAAAGTTCAAGTTGAGAAAGACCTTTTGGGATGGAACAGTTGCATAAGTGTAGGATTAGCTGTACTTGATTATAAATAAATGAATGACTGTGGGTGAAGAAAACCTAGTAAACGTTGGGGCTCTACCCCACCCCCATCTTTAAGCCTCGGTTGAAATCCCAGCCTTTTGGTTTTCTTTCAGTCTTCATGAGTTTCTGTCACTCCTGCAGACCTGGGTTTCTACCACACTGGGACCCAAGTCTGCAGGCTTAAGTGCCACCCAGGATGCCAAGCTTCTTCTCAGCCCTCTGGTTTCCCCCACCCCACCGAGCCTTCTTATTCCTGACTGTCTGCCTCTGAGGACCCAGCCTGGGATGAGGAGCTTGGGATAGCCCATTTGCTGAATAAGTGAAGGGATTCCAGCCCTGGTCAGTGATTGTGAGTCAGTTCTCAGAAACAGCCTGAATTCTGTGTTTATAAATAAGTGCATGGATAAAGGGAGTGGCTAGGGATATTGCCCAATTGGTAGAGTACCTGTCTAGCATGCATGAAGGCCTGGGTTCAAGTCCCACCACTGCATAAATCCAGACATGATGATGCATACCTGAAATCCCAGCATTCTGGAGGCAGAGGCCAAGGAGCAAAGGTCCAAGGTCACTGGGTGTGGTGACACACCTTTAATATCAGCAGGGAGGCAGAGGTAGGGGGAATCACCATGAGTTTGAGGCCAGCCCGGGAATATAGAGTGAGTTTAGGGTCAGCATGAGCTAGAGTGAGACCTTACCTTGAAAAAACAAAACAAAGGCTGGGAAAATGGCTTAGTGGTTAAGGTGTTTGCCTGAGAAGTCTAAGGACCCTGGTTCAATTCTCCAGGACCCACAGAAGCCAGATGCACAAGGGGGCGCATGCGTCTGGAGTTTGTTTGCAGTGGCTGGAGGTGCTGGCGTGCCCATTCTCTCTCTATGTCTCTTCCCCTCTCTCTCGCTCTGTCTCTCTCTCTCAAATAAATAAATAAAAAATAAAAATAAAGTCCAAGGTAATCCTCAACTACATACAGAGTTCAAGACTACTCTGAGCTACATGAGACCCTGTCTCAAGACAAAAAAAACATCAACAACACAAGCAAACAAGAACTAAATAGGTTAACTATGGCCAGGGAAGTGAGGGCCATCCATGCCAATACGGATGAAAATGGGCTTTAAGCCTGGGCCTTGCCAACCGTGCAGTGGTGGCTTTGGCTCAGTCACCTCCTGTACCTGAGACTCCATCTTAGAAGACTCATAAGGGACTCACTCATAAGGACCCAGGAAGAGTGGGGGGGGGCAATGATTCTCACCCTTGGCACAAGCAAAGACTCCCCTCTTTTAGGATCCACCCACTATAAGAAGGGACCCAAGTCTTTACTCAATTGACAAATATGGAAACCCAAGACTTCTTCTGTCTGTCACTCGTGCCTGTGTGTCTGAGAAAGTAATGTTCATGTCATGAGTGCTCCATTTCCTTCATTCAGCCCTTCAACAAGCATTGGCTAAGTGCCCATATGAGCCAAGGGATGAATGGGTGCTGAGGCCCACAAAGACAAAGACAGCGGTTGTCCTCAAACATTCACTAGCTGGCCATGAGGCTCATGCAAACCAGCAATTATGACCAAGTTTGGTGCAGAATCTTTACACAGTGTCAAGGAACACAGAACAGGTGACCTAAGCCTGCAGAGGCTCAGGGCCTGAGCAGGAGGGAGGCCTTGCAGAGGCCACCACCACCTGACAGCACAGAGGTTCCACATGCATGTGACATAAGTCAAGGCCTGGGGGTAACTCCTCCCTGAGTCTTCAGTGCTTTGTGAGGGTCAAGGAGGAGCTGTGAAGCCAGCCGCGTTTTCTTGACTACGCCCCCCCCCCCACAAGCCCTGCCCACTTCAGCTTCCCTATGTGTGAAATCAAGCATTAGAGGAAAGCTCCCTGCCACGGGCAGTCAACCAGGAGGTCCGTGGAGAACCGGCCCCTAGGGCAGATGGGAACCAGCAGTGGTCTGATAAGGATGCAGCTCTCAGGGCCTCTGACCTTGGTGTAACTAGGTGCCTGTGAGAGGAGGAGCTGACCTTCGCCATGGTCTTGCTCCCAGTCTTGGCAGGCCTTGGAGAGTCAATGGACAGTTGTGGAAGCTGATGGCAAGCTGGCAGGTGGTGAACACCGTGCACCAGGCCCTGTGCCAGCCATGAGACAAAGGGCTTGAGGGTTACTGCTGCTACCCCAACTGTGCATACACTTCCCCTGAGGACTATCCAAGCCTGGCACCTCGCAGGGAGGAGGGTCAGAAAGACAAGAGAAGCCTCAACAATTCTTATCTCCTGGGGTCCATGCTTGTGTGGTCCCTTCTCAAGGCCACAGAACCTGAGACTTGCTTCTAGGAAATAGAATATAGTAACCACAAAGAAAGTTCTCCATTATCTTTTCTTTTCCTTTCTTTTTTTTTTGTTGTTTTTTTGTTTTTTTTTGTTTGTTTGTTTGTTTGTTTGTTTGATAGGGTCTCATTCTAGCTCAGGCTGATCTGGAATTCACTAATGTAGTCTCAGGGTAGCCTCAAACTCACAGCAACCTCCTACCTCTGCCTCCTGAGTGCTGGGACTAAAGGCATGCACCACCATGGCCAGCTTACTTTTCTTTCTTTTCATTTCTTTTTTTTTTTTTAATTTTCTTTCTTTGAGACAGGGTCTCCTGTAGCCCAGGCTGGCCTCAAACTCACTATGTAGCTAAGGATGACCTTGAACTTCTGATATCCCTGCCTCTACCCCACCTCCAGCCCAATACTTACACTGCAAGTATGTGCTACTATGCCCCCAATAGCTAGGAATTGGACCCAACGTTTTATACTTTCTAGGCAAACACTCTACCAACTGAGCTGCATCGCCAGCCAATTGGCTTTAAAGTCTCAATCAGTTGGTTTTGACAACAAGAAGAATATACAGACAAAACCCCTCAGGATAATGTCCCTTCACAGTGTGAGGGACTCCTTACTGCTGGCCTTGCAGAAGGAGCGGTCATAAAGTAAGAGGGTCATGCAGGGCTCTTGGCCAAGGAGTTGAGGGTACTCACCACAGGGGTCAAAAGCAGTCTCCTTTGATGGCCAGAAAGCCATGGAGTCTCAGCCCAGGGCAGGAGAGGTTGAACTCTGCCAATAGCCTGAGGATTCTGGAATCTCCTTTGCAGTGGATCCTCCAGACCCAGATGAGCCCCACCCTCTCTAGGAAGGACAAGCAAGGCCTGCCAAGATCCTGGGACCAAGCGGGCCAGCCACTGTCCGTGGTGTACTCAGCCTACTCCTGGTGGTCCAAGCCTGCCAGGTAGGGCTCTGGAAAATGGAAAGTCTCCATGGGGATTCCTGTATTCCTTTAGGGGAAGGGAGCCTCAAGCCCAATGTCCCATGTGTGTCCATGGGACACTGGGCTCATCATTAGAGGTCACTCCAAAAGGAGCCTGGCAGGAATGACGAAAAGCTTCTTGTCATCAGATCCAGGTCTAAAGAGCCCCTTAAAGCCCATTTTCTACTACAGCTTGTCCTTCTCTCCAGCAAGTCATATTACCTCTGTCCTTCCTGGGGATAGAATCTCATTTTAACCAGGAATCCCATTGTGCATAAAATAAAAACTGCTCGAAATGTCATTTCACATAAATAAATGCTACATACATTCAGCGTCAGATATGCTGTCACTGTTTTGTGCATGAAGAAATAGAAAACAGGTGTACTAAGTATCTCTACACCCTCATACCCATCTGGTCTGGCAGGCTCCAGAAGACTCTCTAGTCCCAGGTCACATCTTTGTCCACTGTGCCTCCTCGCCTCTTCTTCCTCCACTCCATCTTCCCTCACACCAGTCATGTCTGTGCTGTGAATGCTGGAGCAGTCTTGGAAAGAACAGGGACCCCTTCCTGGAGTGACATGTGTGTATGGTTGGGGGAGGATCTGAGAGTGCATGTTCATGCATGTATGGATGCACGTGGGTATGGTGAGGAGTGCTCGTGGAGGCCAGAAATCGTTTCCTCAGTCCCTCTCTACCTTATTCATTGAGACCTGGTCTCACCCTGAACCTAGAGCTCACTAATTCAGCTAGGCTAGCTAGCCAGAAAATGCTAGGAATCCCCTCTCTCTGCCTTCCAAGTGCTTGGGTTACAGGCATGCATCACCATGCCCAACTTTGATGTGTGTGCTTGGGGGTCAAACTCAGTTCCCCGTGCTTTCTGGGCAAGCGCTTTGCCATGAGCCATCTCCCAGCCAGGGTGACATTTCAAAATAGTTTCTATTTTTTATTTTTATTAATTGTATTATCTAGATTACAAGGGAAACCAGTTTGAGTGTATTTCAGCTATAAAAAATATTATGGGGGCTGGAGAGATGGCTTAGCAATTAATGTGCTTGCCTGCAAAGCCAAAGAACCCAGGTTGGATTTCCCAGGACCCACGTAAGCCAGATGCACAAGGTGGCACAAGTGTCTGGAGTTCATTTGTAGTGGCTGAAGACCCTGGCATGTCCATTATCTTCCCTCTCTCTTTCTCTCTCTCAAATACACAAATAAAAATAAAATATAAAAAATATTTTTGCAATGGAATCTTCTTCATAAAGACATTAAGCAACAATTAGTGGCTGATCAATCCATTGCCAGGCCCCAGTGATGCTGAGCAGAAAGGAAATGTCAAGATATCTCAACAACCTTCCCGAAAGGATAGCTGTGCTATTCCCAAGGTCAGAGGTCAGAGGTGCCATCAGTGCAGTAGAAAGACACACTGAAGTTAGATGTTACTGAAAATAATGATGGTCCTGCCAGGCTGAGACACCCCCTTCCCCAGGTGAGCCTCACCTTTGGATGAATAGACGGAAAAAAGGAAGAGGTCAAAGAATGGGGAAGCAATAGGATTCTCCCTTTTTTGTTTCATAAACAAGAGGCCAGGCTCAGGGTGAGGTTTGGTGGTAGAGCTCTTACTGAGCATGTGTGAGGCTCTGGCTTTGATCCTCAGCCTGGTAAAGAAATAAGTAAGTTGGAAGGTTGGGGAGGTTGCTCAGTGGGCAAAGCATTTGCCACACAAGCATGAGAACCTGAGTTTGGGTCCCCAGCACCCACATAAATGCCAGGTGTGGCGATGTGTGCCTATAATCCCAGCACTCAGGTGGCAAGAACAGGTGGATTCCCAGGGCAAGCTGGCTAACTAGTCTAGGCAAATTAGTGAGCTCCAAATTCAGCAAGAGACTTTGTCTCAAAAAAAAAAAAAAAAAATGGTGGAGGGGCTGGAGAAATGGCTCAGTGGTCAAGCATGTTTCTTGTAAAAGCGTGAAGGCCTGAGGTGTCATGAAACTTCAGGAGTTCAAATCTCTAGAACCCACATGAACAATTGGGTGTGGCCACATGTGTCTGTAACCCCAGTCCAGCAAAGGGGAGCAGAGACCAGGGAATTGCCAGAGCTTACGGAAAGCAGCAAACTCTGGTATCAGTGACTCCAGCTCAAATAAGAACTAATGGAAGAGAAACAGAACTAGATGCAGATGCAGCACACACCCACACACGCACATACACAGGCACACACACACATATACATGCACACACATACACAAACACACATATGCATACATGCACATGAACACACATATATGGATTCACATACACAAATAAACACATACATATGCACATACACATATTCACACACATATGCATACCCACGCATATATGCACACATGCATGCACACACACATACATATGCACATACACACATACACTCACACACATACATAAGGGAGTGCCTTCGGGAGAAACTAAATCATTCTCCTAGTTCCAAAAGCCCTAAGGACAGTAGAATTCTCTGCAAAATAAATTCCCGTGAACTGGTTCAGACAGCGGGGTTGGGATTTTCATACATCTGCTCCAACCTAAACTCTGGGCAGATATACAGACTGGCCACTCCGCCGGCCCATCCCCCTCACGTAGCAGCTGTTATCAACAGAGGGTTTTCCTGTTACTGTAGGACACATCTGCCAGCGAACAAGCCAAGCTGTTGGTGGTTGGGGTGACAGAACACCCAGAGCCTGACAGCCAAACCCTGGTACTATGTGACCTGGGAGCAGCAGAGGGCATCCAGAGGGTTGCCAGCCTCTGACCATATGCTCATCATGTGACACATGGGGGCTCCAGAGTGGCCATGAGGAGGTCTCAGCTGCACCATCAAAGAAAAGCCACCCACTGTCACCAGAGATAGAGAGGAGGGGCGACAAAACCATGATGCAGCCTTGATAACATTTCCAAGACAGAACTGGGATTTGTAAGTCTCCGATTGTCGGGCTCCCTGAGTCACACCACCGGAAGAGGCATTCCTTATGAGCGTGTTCGTGTGTACCCTGCAGGCTCGGTTTACACACATGCTATTTCCTGTATTCGCCCCTTCCTCCACCTGCAGCTCTGCAAAAAGAGACATGGCTTTGCTAATCTGAAAATTTCATTTAAAAAGAATGAAAGTGGGGAAAAAAAGGAGTCCTTTGTCAACCTTCCCTGAGCACAGAGAAGAGGAACAAACACGGAAGACCTTTGAGCCAAAGGACCCTTTCCTCTCCAGCTGAAACCTTATTCCAGCATGGAACCCTCTGGATTGTCAGAAATGAGGTTCTCAGGCTCCACAACCTGTTGTTCTCCAGGTCCTGGCAATTTCTCAGAGTTCATAAAGGTTGCTGGGGGTGGGGGACTGTGGGAATGTAAAGCCACCACTGAATTGCTGTGAAGGAGGCATCTGGGACTAGACCCCATATCGTCTCTACCTTCCTCTGACCACCTCTGCCAGCTGGTTAGTTGACAGTACAGGCTGGAAGAGGAAGGGGCTCTGAGAACCCCCAGCTGGTGCATCGTCCCCTGGGCGGTCCAGCATGAGCATGTTCAGTCGCTCTGTGCCCACCCCTGGGTGCTGAGTTACAATCCTCTGCTTGGCCAGGCAGCTGGAGGATGACTGGGCTCGCAGCATCAGCCAATGAGAGTCCAGAGCCCTGCCTCAGAGCTGCGATCCCATTCCAGAGGGAAATAGCCAAGGAAGGGGTTCCTGGAGAGACATATGGCTGCCTGGAAGGCACTGAGGAGCCACATAGACGTGGCAAGGAAGACAAGGGTTCAGCCACATCAGAGGAGGGGACTGGATATTCTCCAAGTCACCAGGCTGAGTGGGCACCTCAGAACTATTGTGATGTCAAAGGGAGAGCAGCGGTTAGACCTGGATGATGGATGCTGCTAGCTCCCGTAGCTGCCAACCAGACAGTGTGAGAAACAACGGAGAGCCAAGGCCCACTAATATGAAGACATCTTCGTGGGAAAGCATGAGACAGCAGGGAGAGAGAAGAGGCCACTCCATTTACATCCAACTTGGTAACACAGTATACATGATACATGTATCTACATATGAGCCTGTCACATGTGGGATAATCTCTCATGTGAAGATCATGAATCAGTGTCCAAGAACAGCAAACCAAAATAACCATACTGTGAATTTCCAAAGATCAAAGTGTTCAAACCACCAATGGCCAAACTATTTTAGACCAAGGTCATTTGGCTCCATTAAATACTTCACAGCTCACAAGAGCCAAGGGAAGGATGTGGTTTTATCAGTTGCTTGCAATATTCCTTGGGTCTTCTAGATGAGGAGTCACTGGTCCCATAAAAGATGTGCAGTCCTGAGTGGCTAGACACCAGGATTTCCCTGCTGGCAGCTCCCAGGGGCCTCAGCAGACAAATGTCCCCGTGTTGACCTACAAGTCAGCTGAGGACAAATCCTGCTGACATCCATAAGGCCCCTGATCTAGAGGGGTGTCACCACCACCCTGCTGTGGTCCCAACCTATGCAAATAACAACCCACTCACCCGGTAAACAGACTCCAGCTGCTGCTAGCCATCCTGCACTCCTCCTGGGATCACGGGAGGCAGGGTCAGCCGAAGTTTCTAAATCTAACAGCCCACTCAGCGTGGGATTTATTTTCCTAAAGCTCTCCAGCCCACTTTTGTTCTCCTGGCTGTTTAACTATGTTTAGTACACACCCTGTAAACAAAACTGTGACTGGCTCACCTGACCCAAGGCTGGAAGAGTAAAGAGCTCTAACCTCAAAATCCAGATCCTCAACATGATACACACACACTACATGTGCATAAACAACATACACCCACTGCATATGCACATGAATCCACACACTATATAGGCACACACTCAACACAGGCACATACAACACACGGTATACATACAACATATTCACACCTACCCACACACTTCACATGCATACACACCACATAATTCTCACACTACACTTATGCACATATATGCACACACACTATGTGCAATGTATACACAACACACACATTCTAGTAGTCTATATTTTTATTTCTTTGAGAGACAGAAAACGGGCCTCTTGCCACTACAAACGAACTCCGGATGCACGCATTATTTTGTGCATCTGGGGAATTGAAGCAGGTCCAGCGGGCAAGTCAGCATTTTTAATCGCTGAGCCATCTCCCCAGCTCAACACACACATCCTACACATATACACATAGCACATACATCACAAGTACCCAACTACTACTGACCACACACCCTGAGTTAGCACTGTTAGGAGGAAGAGCCTAGATGTCTGCTCTTTAGCAGCTGGTCCTGAGGTTTGACTCTGGATCTTAAAACAGCCAGACCTCAGGCCTTTACGCCCCTTGCATGTGGCCTGGGGACCTTCAGCTAGTGACAGCAGCTTGTAGGGTATGCCCAGGACAGCCTGAAATGTTTGCTGTCTGGGAACACTCACCTTGAGTGCACATGTCGTGGGTCTGCAGACTCCTGTATCCTCCCCTCACAGGCCAGGGCTGTGGTCCTAATGAAAGAAACACTGGAGACCGATGACTGATCTTGGCAATCCAGGAGCAGGAAAAAGTTCTATAGCAAATGAGATCAGGCACCCCTCACCCCCCGCGCCCGGTTAGCTCACCAGACAAACTACAAAGAGTCTCTGAGCATAATCCCAGCCCCAGACTTGCTCCAGCAGTTGGCTCACTTGGCCAACCTCTGTCCCCCTTGGACTGGGAACCAAACGCCCCCGGGCCAAAGCAAAGTCTGATGGAGAGGATGCTACCAAAACTCCCCATCAAGCCCCTCCCCCACAGCCAACTCAAAGGGTCTGTCCATCAGTTCCTCAGAGTCTCGAAGGCTAGGCGAAGGTTTCCTCCTCCGACAGCAGCCAGCTAGAGGCAGGCAGGGGAGCAGAGGCAAGTGGGTACACTGGTTCTGCTACCCACCCTGAGGAGCCTCCGGGCTTTCCATGGCAGATCCCTCCCTAGAGGGCGCTTCCACCTTCCCTCAGTATTTCAGAATTACTTTTGTCTATTTATTTGGATAATGCTAGGGATGAAACCAGGGGCGTAACAAGTGCTTTAAACTTATGCTACATGAGACTCTCTCTCTCTTTCTCTCCACACACACACACTTATGTATATGGGTTAGGAAGATGGTTCCATGACTAAAGGTACTTGCTGCCAAGCCTACCAGCCCAGGTTCAGTTCCCAAGCCACACATGTAAGCCAAACGCAAAAAATGGAGCAAGCATACAGGCATTGGTTTGTAGCAGCAAGAGGCCCTGAGGTGTACATACTCAGAGATGGAGAGAAATAAAAAGTAAAGTAAAAAAAAATTTATATTTCTGGTAGGGAAGATGGCTCAGCAGTCAAAGGTGCTTGCTTGTAAAGTTTGCAGGCCTAGGGATCAATTCCCTAGTACCCACATAAATCCAGATGCACAAAGTGGCACATGTGTTTGGAGTTTGTTTGCAGTGGCAAGACGTCCTGACATGCCCTTACTCCCTCTCCTCTTCTCTCTTCACCTCTCCTCTCCTCTCTCCCTCTCTCTCTTAAAAAAGAAAAAGAAAATCCAAAGTTTATGTTTCAAAGTTGATGCACACAGGCATTAAAAAGACCTTGCAGGGGTGGGTGTGGCTTCCAAGTAGATAAAAGTCTAAGAAACGCAGCAAGGCTCAGCCATTTCCTTGAGGGTCCTACATGTCCTTGTCTTTGGGATATTTTTCTCTTATCTGACATTCTCTTGAACAAGGTTCTCAGGTCTCTCTCAAGAGGATAGGACTGTGAGCCTTGACTTCGCACCCAGGAGCCCAACAGGCCAGTTAAGATCTCTTCCTTCGCTGGGCTGACCTCCTCTCTCCCTGCTTCTGACTGGGCTCCCAGGTCCTGAGACTTCACATTCTTTTTCCACGGAGAACACATCTTGATCCTGCGGGCACAGCTGGGACTGCCTGGCCATAGTCTTAAGTGATATTAGGACTCAGTTCTCTCTTTGATTTTTATCCTGTTTCACTATCCAATATGCCACTGCTTTTGCAGAATTACATGCAAACCTTCCTTCTCATTTTAGTCCCTGAAAATTTATTTAGGAATGGTGATTACTCATCCTCTAAGGAGACACTGGTCTCTGAGCTGCCTCTGATGGAAGAAGGACTAGACAATTAATGTCTGCTCAAGTTTGAGTGCCTTCAGAATTCTGATTCTTGGTTTAATTTTATTTTCTGGTGGTAAAAACTATCCATTCTAACTGCATATCAAAATGCATGAATAAAGGGACTGGGTAAATAGCTCTGTTAGCAAAGTGCTTGCAAGCATGAAGACTGGAGTTCAATCCCCAGTGCCCACAGAACAACAGAAACAAAAAGAAAGGCCTGCTTGCAATCCCAGCACTGGGAGGCAGAGACAGATGGGTCCCTGGGGTTCACTGGCCAGCTAGACAAGCCTAATTGATAAGCTCTAGGCCAATGAGAGACCCTGTCTCAACAAAGGTGGATGGGGGCTGGAGGGATGACTTAGTGGTTAAGGCATTTACCTGCAAAGCCAAAGGACCCAGGTTTGATTCCCCAGGACCCACGTTAGCCAGATGTACAAGGTGGCACATGCATCTGGAGTTCGTTTGCAGTGGCTAGAGGCCCTGGCACACCCATTCTCTCCCTCTCTCTCTCCCTCTTTCTCTCTGTCAAATAAATAAATAAATAAATTTTTTAAAAAAAGCTTTTTTGAAAAAAGGTAGATGCGGGCTGGAGAGATGGCTTAGCAGTTAAGGCACATGCCTGCAAAGCCTAAGGACCTAGGTTCGATTCTCCAGGTCCCACATAAGCCAGATGCACATGGTGGCGCATGCATCTTGAGTTCGTTTGTGGTGGCTAGAGGCCCTGGTGTGCCCATTTTCTCTCTCTCTCTCTCTCTCTCTCGCTCTCACTCTCGCTCCCTCTCTCTCATAAATAAATAAAAATACAATCTTAAAAAAATAAAATAAGGACTGGAGGGATGACTTAGCAGTTAAGGTGCTTGCCTGCAAAACCAAAGGACCCAGGTTTGATTCCCCAGAACCTACATTAGCCAGATGCACAAGGGGGCGCATGCATTTGGAGTTCATTTGCAGTGGCTGAAGGCCCTGCCACAGCCATTCTCTCTCTCTCTCTCTCTCTCTCTCTCTCTCTCTCTCTCTCTCTCTCTCTCTGTCTTTCTCTGTCAAATGAATAAATAAAAATTTAAAACAAAATGAGAAAATTTTTAAGGTGGATGGTATCTGAAGGAACAACAGCCAAGGTTGTCATCTGGCCTCCAAATGCACATGCACATGCACACCTGCACACACATACACACAAGAATGAAAGCATAATACAAACAATGACCAGGGGCTGGAGAGATGGCTTAGCAGTTAAGTGCTTGCCTGTGAAGCCTTAAGGACCCCAGTGTGAGGCTCAGTTCCCCAGGACCCACGTTAGCCAGATGCACAAGGGGACGCACGCGTCTGGAGTTCGTTTGCAGTGGCTGGAGGCCCTGGCGCGCCCATTCTCTCTCTCTCTCTCCCTCACTCTCTCTCTCTTTCTCTCTCCCTCTTTCTCTCTCTGTCTGTCACTCTCAAATAAATAAATAAATAAAAATAAACAAAAAATGAACAGATAAAGATTAAAGCTATAAAACTGACATATCCCCATCTCCTGGTGGGAATCCCCACATCTCTACTGCTGTGTCCACTCCCCTCTCACTCTGTCAGGCTTACAAGACATTCCTGTGTGCTGGAGAGAAAGTGCTATTTTCAAAGCCTCAAGCTTAGATTTTACAGACCTTTACTATTTATGCTTATTTTCCAATTATTTCATGTTTCAAAAATGTGGACTTGTTTTTCTTCTTTCTTTCCTTTTCTCTATATTATTTCTCCTCTTTTCTAGGTTTGGGGATTAAGCACTTGGTTCAAATCTTTTCAGTCAGTCGTACAGGTTTCCTATTCATAACTTTAGGTCAGCCCTTCCTTCCCTGGAATGCACCAAGGACCTGAAAACCTTTGAGAAAGAGTGTCCCCAAGAGCCAGCCCCATTGATTGAGATAGCTCTGCTATAAAGCTCTGCCTTTTTTGCCTTCATTGGGCATGACTTTGAGTTTCTTTGTTATCCCAAAGTCAGTTGGAATCTTGTGTAAATCCAACCCTTTGGGGGTAACTAGACCAGAACTGTGGGTCCTCTGAGCTTTCAACTGGTGCTGAAGTCAGTCCAGATCCAATTCTTCCAGTTCTCATGGAAGACAAAATCTGGACACAAAGGGGGGGCCCTTACCTGCTGTGACTCAGGATGCCCAACTCAAAGTCCCAACAGGGCCAACATGGAGCCTGGAGCCCAGACTGCAGCTTGTGGCCACTCACTTGAGAAAGCCACCAGGCCAGCACAGACACAGGGCTGGCTGAGAAGGGACAGAAAGTCATCAGGGGAGCAGGGAGATGGTGGACACACACACACACTGTCTCATCCCCCCCCCAGATAGCCACTGGAGAGGGCTAAGGGATGGCCAGGTCCAACCCTGCATGTTCAGACAGTACTGATACCATTTTGATGCTTTAGAGTTACTTGGAACTCTATCTAGATCCTTCCCAGACCACTGCTCAAGCTCTGGTATTTAAAGTGTGTGGGAAACACTCAATCTGACACTCACTTAAAAGCTAAAAAAAAAAAAAAAAATACCTTATGGGAAATGCAGTCAAACCCTTCTCTCTTCCCACTGGCCTTGGCATCCTAACACCTCCTAAAACCTGAGATTTATGGCCTGCTCGCTCCCCACCGCCTCCCTGCACTCAGCCTGCCTCTGTATCCTCTGGAAAGCGCTCCTGAGTGGCAGTCCCATGTCTCCTAGGTGGACCACCCCATAAGTCTGAAAGCCACCCAGGTCATGACCTTTGGGACCCATTCCCCCACCTTCCCCAGCCCATCTGTCTTACAAGCCCCATCAGCACATCCAGTTTTACGACCTCTTCTCCCTCTGCCTGGAATGTGTTGGGCCACACCGCTCAACAGGACTCTCAGCTGGGCGGCCAGACCGCTGGCTGCTGCATATCTGCCTGCAATAAACTGGCTTCGTCAGGCATTCCTTCAGGTTGCGCCTGTAGGATCTCCTCAGCCGACTGGGTCTGGTGTTGCAGGTTTAGCAGATAATCTGACAGAGGCCCTGATCTCTGGGATCCACAGAACATCTGTGCTGGAAGCCCTCTGACTCGAGCTGGCCAAGGAAACCTGAGACGGCTTTGCAAGCAACAGGTGGGTCCACAACTATGGCTGTCAGGGCACCAGTTAGGGGTAATTCATGACTTGTATCTGGAGGCACCTGGTCCCCTGTGGTGTGAGGAAAGATGACAGCTGCCTGAGCCCGTTTCTATGCAGGTTCCCCTCTGCATGCCTTTAAAGAGAGGCCAGACACTTCAGGCCCATCTATTCTGTCAGGGAGTTCTCAGAGAGACCCTCAGCCTGGACCCCCAGGCAGCCAGCTGCCAGAGGTCCCAGGTGCCCTGTGTCTGCTCTGGAGAAAGGGGTCCATGGCCACAGCCCCACAGCACAGAAACCATGGACTGAACGTGTCTTGTCGTGTCTGCAGCAGCTCTGCAATAGCCACAACGGAACCCACCGCGTTTCCGTGGATGGAGGCCAGAGTGGGTTACAGCTGGATAACGGAATATTATTGGGCCTTAAAAAGGAACGTCTGGGGCTCAGGAGATGGCTCAGCGGGTAAAGACTCTTGTTTGAAAGCCTGTCGACCTCGACCCAAGTTCAATCCTCCGCAGCATCCATATAAAGCTGAATGCCAAATGGCACACACATCTATGATCCCAGCATACCCACGGCAATGGGAGAGGCACACGGAGAAGCCTGAAGCTCAGACCTGCTGGCAATACCAACAACACTGAAAGAGAGATCTCAAAGAGGGTAGAAGGAGAGGGCAGACAACTTTTGATTTCCACACATGCACCACATTGTGCATACACACACACACACACACACACACACACACACACACAAATAAAAAAGATTCCTGCAAAACAAATTTCGGCACACAAATGAATCTTGAGGACATAAGCTCAGTTAAATAATCCAGTCTGTCACCACGGGACAAATAGAGCATGATTCCACTTACGTGGTACCAAAGGAACAGACAGGCAGCAGAATGGTGGTTGACAGAAAATAGAAGGGGATCCACTCCTTAACAGGGACAGGGTGTTGGATTAACCACATGAAAACATTCTAGATGCCTGCCCCACAACAACCATGTGGGTGACTTAACACTACTTGAAAATGGCTAAGATGCTAGATTTTTTTTAATGCATTTTTACTAGAATTAAAAACAAGCAAAGGGCTAGAGGCTTAGTGGTTAAGGCACCTGCCTGCAAAGCCTAAGGACCTAAGTTCGATTCCCCAGGACCCACGTAAATAAATAAAATATTTTTTATTTAAAAACAAACAAAGAGGTGCCCCACTATGTATACAACTTCCAACAGTGGTTGGGGCTTCACTGCTTCTTGGGATGCAAGGCACACACTAAGATGCCCACTGTAGTAAGTAGGCACTGACCATGGAACTCAGCAACCCCAATGCCCTCAGTCTGTCCCTGGCTTTTCAACCAAGAGCTTTGGCCAGAGACCAGGGAACCAGGCTGTGTCCCCTAGCCAACTGTGGGGCTCAGGCACACCAGCCCAGGGCTAGTGGTTGGGAAGGAAAAAGCTGCGACAGGAGCCCTGAAGGTTCCTTCCACTCCCCCAAGGACAAAAATATTTGTAAAGCATTGGAGGGTCTGATGGACAAGGAGGATAAGCCCATTTTACAAGTCCAAGCATTAGCTTTAGCAGCCTCACGGCATGCTCAGGTGCTTGTGGTAACCTCTAAGACATGGATGGGTCAGGTTCACTGAGCCAGCAGCTTCCAGAGACCAAGAGCCTTAGGAGCAGCCACCATGCACGCAGGGTACAGCAGCATGTAGCACCAGCAGCCTCACTGGCCACTGGGGCTCCACCATCACGTATGCTGGACCTATGAAAGTTTGGCAACAAGCAGAGATAAAATAAAAGGGTGTGACCAGCAGCCTCCCCAGTTTATTTTCTTCTTGTGAGTGTGTGTGTGTCGTGTGTATGTGCACACGTGTGTAGAGGCCAGAAGCTGATGTAGGTTTCTTCTTCAGTCGATTTCCACCTTATTCTTTGAGATACTCAAAGCCTCAAAGGCCTTGAATCGCTCATTGAACCCGGAGCTCACCTACTGAGCTAAAACAGACAGCAAGCCCCAGGGACGCTCCCGTCTCTGTCTCCCCGACAGTGGGATTACGGCACATACTGCCATGCCCAGCTCTGACATGAGTGTTGGGCATCCAAACTCAGTTCCTCATGCTTGTGTGGTAATCACTTTAGTGACTGAGACATCTCCTCAGCCCACAAATACATTTTTGACTTAAGATATTGATGCAGGATTTGGGGGTTCAGGAGGAGTCCCCCCAGAATTTATGAACCCAAAGTTTTGGGTTCTGTCTAACCTTTAATAAAGAATTAATAGCCTGGCCCCTCTAATCCCAGTGCTGGAGAAGCAGACAGGAATCCTGAGCAAGGAAGAGGCAGAGAAGGAGAGACCAGGCGGCTGGGAGACAAGAAATACCAAAAGAGCCCTCACACAGAGCCACCAATCCACATTTCGCAGCCTTGTGTGTTTTGCGAGTGATTTGCTCATCAGACAAAAAGGTCCCAATGGCTGCGAGAATGTGCCAATTGCCAGATAGAGGGATTAGGAATCTCCAGCAATAGTGGTACATGTCTGGCACCACAGCCAGGCCCTGCCAACCCCTTCTGTATCCGCTCTGGTCTCATAGAGCTGTGTATCATCTCATTGCCAGTGGGGAGAGCTTTTATAGGGCCAAGGAGAAATTTCATCCTTCAGAACCTGCAAGTACCTGACCAGAAGTGAGGCCAGTCTGTGTGCTCAGACCAAGCAGGACAATGACCAAGCCCAACAAGGTCAGTCTCTTGCAAGTGATAGGGGTGTGTGACCTCGGATAGTCTCCAGGCTCCCTCTCTCCATGGGAGATGCTCCCTAGCACCTCTGCATGTAAAGGAGATGGGGTCAATCTAGTGACACCCTGAAGCCTCATCCCTGGTGTCCTGGAGCCTCCTGAGATAGCTCTGCCCTTAGCTAATGCCATGGGCACACAGCTGAAGGCCAGTCTTGGAGTGGCACAAGTCTCTGAGGTAGGGCAAGCTTGGACAGCTGATCAAATTCCCTCACTCTTCTGTGTCCACAGAAGAATTGTCTGTGATATATACCTGGGGTGAGAACACCACATAACTGCAGACAAATATGTGTGTGGGTGCAAGCATGTTTTAATGACTATGTTTGAGTGAATAAACATAGTGTGTGCATATGTGTGCATGCGTGCAGGAAGTATGTATACACACAGGCTGAACCTCATGATCAAAGAGACAGTTTAGTGGGAAAGTGCCTTGTGAACACATTCCCAGCACGAGGCATGGTGGTCCACACCTTTAATCCCAGCACTGCAGAGACCAAAATAGGAGGATCCCTGGGGCTGTCTAGCTAGCCCCGCTGAATCAGTGAGCTCCAGATTCAGGGGAAAGCCCCCCTCAAAAATTAAGGTAGAGCAATGGGGAGCTGGCTCAGTGGTTAAAGGCACTTGCTTACAAAGCCTGATGGCCTGGGTTCGATTTCCCAGTACCCAAATAAAGCCAGATGCACAAAGTGGTGCATGCATCTGGAATTTGTTTGCAGTGGCAGAGGCCTTGGTGTGCCCATTCTCCTCTCTCTCTCTCTCTCTCTCTCTCTCTCTGTTTTCAAATAAATTAATAAAAATATTTTGAAAAATAAAATAAGTTAAAAGTGGCTAAGGAAGATACCAGACATTGATCACTGGCCTCCACACAACTATGCAGACACTTACACACTAACAATCACACCCACCAACACACACACACATACATACACACACACACACACACACACACACACACACACACACACACACAAATATGACAAAGACACCAAGCTATAATTTCCAAGGTCATCAGCTGTAAATGACCCAACTTGGTCAGGCTTTCACTCTCTTTTGCCTTCTCTCCTGCTCACTTGATGCAGCAAGCTGTCACTTTGGAGAGTCCCACCCAGCAAAGAACTGAAACTGTCCAGCAGCCAATGCTGCACCAAATCCTGCCAATACCCAGCTTAGATGCACATCCTTCCCCTGTAAACCAGGAGGAATAGAATGAGACCAACACTTTGACAAGCCTGGGAGAGACCCTGAGGTAGAAGGTCCAGCCCAGCCTCACTGATTCCTAACCTGCATACACTATAGTGGTGAGTACTCCATGATAACACAGAGTGGATTGGAACTAATTGCTAATTACATATACTAATATACTAATAACTAATTATATAACAATACATAATGAAGACAGATTTAGAGGTGTAGTATTGCCTGAAAATTGCCAAGCATATGGGCATGGCTGCAAAACCTGGCCATGAAAGAAAACGCTAGAAAAGTTTTGAGGCGTGTGGCAAGGAAAGCCTCAATTTCCTTCAAATTCAGCTTTAAGGACAAGGCCAGTGAGAGCTCAGAGAGACTAAAGAACGTGGTCTGGGCGTAGGAGGAAGGGGCCTCCCATCACATGGCGGCAGAAAGCGCAGGGACAGTTCTCCACAATTACATGGACAGCAGATGTACGTAAGGAGCTCCGTCTTCTCTAAGGAGACATCCAAGCAAAGTGTGGAAGGTCTTTCAACTTTCTTCTTGCTTTATAATTAGAGGAGAGCAATACACTGCAGAAAGAAAAAACTGAACCAAAATACAACCTGGTGTGGTATGAATCTGAAATGTCACTGCACAGGGTCATGTTTTAATGCCCACTTTATGGAATTTTTATATTTTTATATTTATTTATTTATTATTTATTTATTTATTTGAGAGAAAGACATGCCATGGCCTCTGGCTGCTGCAAATGAACTCCAGATGCGTGCACCACCATGTGCATCTGACTTACATGGGTTCTGGGGAATCCAACCTGGGTCCCTAGGCTTCACAGGCAAGTGCCATAACCACTAAACCATCTCTCCAGCCCAGAGCCATGTTTTAAATACTGATCCCCTAGTGTTTTGGAGAGACCTCTGTGGAACATTAGAGAGGTAGGGCTTAGCTGGAAGAAGTAGGTCACCAAAGGTTATACCCAGCCCCTGGTTCTGGTCTCTCTCTCTTTCTCTCTCCCTATCACTCTCTCTCTCTCTCTCCCCTACCTGATCCACCATAATGTGAGCAACTTCCTCCACACTTCCACAGCCATAAGCTTCTTGGTCTGAACTTATCCACCATATCTTGCCTGCCATGATGGACTGAAAGCCTCTGAAACCATGAGAGCCAAAATGAACTTTCCCTCCCTTCTTTCTGTTGGGTATTTTAGACATAGTAACACAAGAGTAACTAAGATAGAACCCAGAGTGGGTGGTGTTGAAAGTTATCACTTCTTCAGATGGGGAAAAAGAATGCTAAAAGTAAGAGTTAAATAACATTCAAAGCTAGTCTGGAAATAAAGCCATTAGTGTGACTACATGACCTTTTTGTAATGGCCTCCCAGGTGATGAAGTCATGACAGTAACAATGAGGCACATGGGGTCCTTTCAAGGGGTTCAGTGTATGCCTTCTACTTCCTCACAGTTGAACAGTGGGGTCTCTGGAAGGTTTGTAAGTGTTTATTCCTTAGTTGTCTCAGTAGAAGTCCAAGGCAAAAAAAAAAAAAATCACAAAGGGATGTGTGGTTATTGCATTTGTGTAATGGATCAGATCTCAGTAAGATTCATAGAAAATCCACAAGGAGTTTAAGCAAACTGTATTAGCACAAAAATTCTGCTAACTGAACCTCAAAGGCACAAAGAAATTCCCTTGAACTGCGTATTCCCACTTCATGGACAGGAAGTCAATGCTATCCATGTCATCATACTCATGCCTCTATTGGGTGCCAGAGCAATTTCTCTCTCTCCCTTTCTCTCTCTCTCTCTCTCTCTCTCTCTCTCCTTCCCTCCACTATGTAGCCATGGATGACCTTGAACTCCTGACCATCCTGCTTCCACTTCCCTAGTGCTTGGATTACAGTTGTGTATCCCCACACCTGATTGATGCAATGCTAGGGGTGGAATCCAGGGCCTTGTGCATGCTAAGCAAGCACTCTCCTACCTGAGCCTCATCCCCAGCCCAGAACTTACTCTTCAGTACGCAGGTCTGCAGAGAGGAGTGTGTGGCACAGCACAGCACTTCTACGCAGGCGCTTCAGCCTCTTCCAGACCTGGCTTACGTAGCAACATTTTCAACTTGGAGCTGGTGCTACAATGTGGTGAGACATGGGGGACCTAGCAGGAGGACATATGTCCCTAGAGGACAGAGGACAGACTGGAGAAATGGCTCATAGTAGCCTCTACCTCTCCTCATGGTGAGAGGAAGAGGACAAGGCTACACCTTGTAAGGTGATTCTGAGGATCAAAGTACAGCAAACATAGGGGATAGAGAGATGGCTCAGCCTTTTAAAGACACTTCCTATTAAAGCCTGCTGGTCCAGATTCAATTCCCCAGTACCCACGTAAAGCCAAATGCACAAAGTGGAGCATGCATCTGGAGTTCATTTGCAGCAGCAAGAGGCCCTGGTGAGCCCATTTCTTCTCTCTTATGCTTTCTGTTTTCCTCTATTTTTCTCTCTTTGAAAATAACTAAGTGAAACTATTTTAAAACACACAGAAAAGATGACAAGATGTCATTTCCAAGACTTGGCCATAAAATGGTGACTTCTGCTACACTTGAGCTTGCTCTCTTGTCTGCCTCACTGTGACCTAGCACAGAACCATGTTGAAGGAAGCCACAGGTGGCAAGAAACAAAGCAAGCCTCCCAGCCAAGGAGCAATCAAGGCCCTGGCCTATAAGGATCTGGACCTGTCACTGAGGACAGAGAATGTAGCTGACAAATGCTTATGTTCCTAAACATTCACAGTGAATCCACAGCCCCAAGTGATGGTCTAGGAGGTAAAGCCCTTGGAGAACACTTGGTCATGATGGAGGAGCCCTTAAAGACTTTTCAAAGAGGCCCAGAGAGTTCTCTCACAGTTGCTAACATTCAAAGGCCTGGAAAGGCATCCCATCTATGAATTAAGAAGTGGACCTCCCTAGATACCAATTTGTCCATACCTTGGTCTTGGACTTCCAGTCTCTACAGCAGTGAGACACAAACATTTAAGCTGCCTCCTCTGTGGTACTTTTGTTACAACAGCCAGAGCTAAAGCACAAGCCTGTCCGGTTAGTTTTGATCATCAGCCTAACTAGATTGAGAAACACCAAAGAGATTAGTGACGGTCATCTGTAGTGTCTGTGAGGGTATTACCAGAGCTGAGTAGATCCTGAGGACTCTCATGTGGTGAATGGATTAATGCCTTCATGGATTCTCCATATCCTGGAATTGGTAGGAGGTTGTGAAAGGTAGTCGGAAGAGGTAAGTCACTGGGGCGTGTCCCTGGAGGCTGTATCTTGTGCTGGCCTCTCCCTTCATACCACTTCCCTCTGCTTCCTGCCTACAAGGGAAGAACAGCCTCCTATACAGACTCCTGCTACCATGATGAACTTTCCAAGTGTAAGGGGCCATGTGACCATGGGCTGACCCCTGTGAAATGGTGAGCCAAAGTAAATCCTACCTTCCTTAAGTTGTTTCTGTTAGGTATTTTGTAAACACCAGTTGCAGTCAGGTTCACATTACTGGCAGAAAACACCCGACCAAGAGCAGCTTCTGGGGGCAAAAGGGTTTAGTTACAGAGTCAAGGGGAAGCTCCATGATGGTAAGGGAAAACGATGGCATGAGCAGAGGGTGGACATCACCTGCCGGCCAACATAAGGTAGACAACAGCAACAAGAGAGTGTGCCAAACATTGGCAAGAGCAAGCTGGCTATAACACCCATAAGCCCACTCCCAATAATACACTGCCTCCAGGAGGCTTTAATTTCCAAGTTTCCATCAGCTGGGGACCTAGCTTTTAGAACACTTAAGTTTATGGGGGAGACCTGAATCAAACCACCACAACACCTGACAAAAACAACAAAATTCAGCAAGCAAAAGAATTCACATAGAGCCTTAAAATGGCTACAGCCTCAGAAAACATCTCCAAGGACCCAGGCAGGAGCCCAGCTGAGTGTCCCCACCACTGTATGTGCCTGGATTCCTGACCACAGAAAGCAACCCACTGGTTCTATATGTTGTTCTTTCAAACCCTGCTATCGGGTGGTTAAGCAACATGGGTAACAAAACGATCCTCTCCCCAGTGGAACTGGAGTTATCTGAGTGTGAGGAATGCCCATAGTTGAGGGGCATCTATGGCCCTTGGAAGCCAGCACCACTGGGAAAGCCTACTTACAATGAGGTTCTACCGAGAGACAAATGTCTCACAGTCTCTATCCCTCATATGCGGATCCTAACACTGAATTTTTAGATTCATATGTAACATGGAGTAAGAGTCAGTACTAGAGGCCAAGTAGCTAGAATGGGGCCATGGGGGTGAGGGGCCTAGAAAAGCAGGAATAGCAGATAGGTGAGGAGAGGGACAGAATATTGGGAGTAGGACAATGTAGGGGACTCAGGAGATGGAGATGTAGGACGGAAGACAGTGGGGGAGGCTTAACCAAAACTAAAGATGATATAGACACACCATATGGAAACTTACTCTTTAACTTATTTTCTCATTTGAGAGAGAGAGAATGAATGGGCACATCACAGGACCTCCAGCCACTGCAAACAAACTCCAGATGCATGTGCCACCTTGTGCATCTGGCTTATGTGGGTTCTGGGGAATTGAACCTGGATCCTTTGATTTTACAGGCAAGCACCTTAACAGCCAAGCCATCTCTCAAGCCTGAAACTTACTCTTTCATTTAAATAACTAAATATAAAATTTAAGCCATAGGTTCTTACTGGAAAATCCCAGTGCCATGGTGGGGAAGCTCTCAGTGTTGGCTGTTTGCCAGGGAGGTCGGTGAGACTTCAAAAACAATACAGGCTGTTACCAGTGCTCTTGGTTCCCCACCAGAACTAGAATGTAAGACTCTTTTGCTGAAGACGCAACATGCTTCAGATGCTAGACATTGAGAAACCAAACTGGTGCTGAACTGGAAGCCTCCTCCTCCTGCTCACTAGCTGCCATAGTGCTGGAAAGTTCTTTGCAGGATGCTGGAGAGAAGTCATCAACGGTCTTAACCAGCAGTGAACCCTGCGAACTACACAACTGGCCAGCCAGACAATATGACCCCATCAGTTGCAATAGTGGCATGACTGTTACAAGGCTCACCAGCTGCTTTCTAATTGGATTTGAGGTCCCCTCCATAGGAAAGAATTCATGTCTGCGACCGAAAACCTAGTCAAAAGCCTATGGCTTGAAAGGTCATAGGCCCTAGTTGTTTGGCTAAATGGGGAGTGCTGTACCCAACAAACTGCCCTGTGAATACTTATGTTTGTGCTCAGATAGTAGTGCTGCTCTCGCTTTTGATCAGAGAAGCATCTTGTCACAGATGGCAGTGATTACTGAGGAGCGCTGAAAGGACATGTCAGTTAAATGCTCAGCATTAAATGAGACATCTCTATCATGCCCACCAAAACTCGGGGAACATGGTAAAAGAGGTGAGGTGGCAGAATGAATGTAAGAGCCAGAGTCCTCACAGTGTTGCGCCTCGGGCTCCTTTTCTGAGATTAACACCACCCCTTAAATATCAGGGCAGCAGCCTTTACCTGAAAGAGGAAGTGCTGGAAGAACTCTCAACTGCCATGGGTGTCCAGAGCACCATGGTGGGGGTTGTCCCTGACAGCATTGGAGTAGCTTTTCTAGGTGTTTGGAGTTTGTTCCCAAGCAGTCAAGCAGGAGCGGGTAGCCGTGAGTAAAGGACACAGATGGAAAAGCCCTCAAACCAGGCCAGCCTTTGATCCCTGACGTTGTGCTCAGGGCTGCCTCATTTGCCTTCCATGACTCACAGACAACAGAGCTCAGCACAGGGACTTCTGTCACACATGTGCTCCTAAGAGTAGTGCTGACGGGAGAGAGATAAGAGCCCCAGGGGCTTCCAAACAGCGCTGCCACTCAGGGCATGGCATGGACCTGTGGGAGCGTGGTGAGTGGCTCCCTGTGAATGTGTGAATGTGTGTATAGGTGTGCAAGTGTGAGTGTGAGTGTGCAGGTATGGATGCAGCATGTGGGTGTGGTTTAAGTGTGTACCTGTGCAAGGATGTGCTTGAATACATGAGTGTACATGTGCATGGGGGGTGCGTTAGGATGTGAGTGAATGGGTGTGCATGGGAATGCATGAACAAATGAGTATGCATGTACCCATGTGATCTGTACATGGTTTAGATATACCTGTGTGTGTGTGTGTGTGTGTGTGTGTGTATACAGGGGTGTGGGTACAACTTTGAATGTGTACATGTGTGCATGTGTGGGTATGGAAATGTGCAAGTACCATGTGTATTTGGGTATGCTATAGCTGTGTATGGATACATGCATGTGCATGGAGGTGTGTGCTTGGATATGCATGGATATAAGTGGGAGCCTGAACTTCCTACTATGTTCCATCAACAAGCCTGTGCTCAGAACAGTCACAGCAGGAAAGCAACAACAGCAACTGAGGGCCAGGAAAGTAAGAGACCTATGCCTACTGTGGACTACATGCATATGCATGCATGGGTGTATGGGCATCTCTGGGTGGGTGTGTGGTATTAGGTGTGAGTGTGCATGTATGCATGAGTGTGTGGGGCATCTCTGGGTGAGTGTGTGGTATTAGGTGTGAGTATACACGTATGCATGGGTGTGTGATATTCGGTGTGAGTGAGCATGTATGCATGAGTGTTTGGGCATCTGTGGGTGTGTGGTATTAGGTGTGAGTGAGCACATATGCATGGGTGTGTGGGCATCTCTGGGTGTGTGGTATTCGGTGTGAGTTTGCACGTATGCATGGGGGTGTGGGCATGTATAGGTGGGTGTGTGGTATTAGGTGTGCATGTGCATGTATGTATGCAGCATGTCCATAGGCATGTACTTTCAATGTACATGCATGTATAGTGGTGCATGTGCACATGTGCATTCTGTCTAGTCTCCCCAGGGCACTAGTGGCCACAGGATGCCAGCAGTCACTGGCTGTGCAGTGTGCTGTGCACGGAGTCTTCATGACGCTTACAACACAGAACAGGAGAGCCAGGCGCGGAGGCGTGGAAAGCCCTCACCAAGGCCCTGGGAAGAGCTGTGAACACTTTGGGGCTGGCCTGAGTTGCTTAGGCCACCATGGCCTGTCCATTGGCCTCTCTGTTCCTGTCCCTCTTTTGTGACCTGAATTGAAACTGCTCACACACCTGCAGGGCATGCTGGGAATTTGCCAGCATGCTCCCACAGGGGGAGGAGCCTGTTTCACCTCTGGCAGAATGCGAGTGTCCAAGACAGGGCAAGTTCCCTTCGTCCTCCTTCACTCAGGCATGTCCCCACACCTGCTCTGTACCTGCACTGTGCTGGGGCCAGTAGTGCAAGCTCCAGAAACAGAGCTGACGTGTACTCGAGTGATTTACCTAGACATCGTGCTCCTGTCCTGGGTAGCACCGTGGGGAGAAGGCAGGAGGAGAAGCATCGAAGTGCAAGTTCAAGGCCAGGCAGCTCTGGCCTCAGCAGAGTCCACAGCATCCACAGTGCCCTGAGGTGTGTCTGTGAGAAGGGTGCAGCTGTGAGTCCGTCCACACCAGCCAGTCCTAGAATAGAGGCCTCCCTGGAGGAGGGGAACCATCCCTTCCTGCTCTCCCCAGGAAAAGATAAAAATGGCTCCCACGGAAGCCTAAGGGCAAGTTCCTCATGGAGGTCACAGGCAGCAGCTGGGAGCTGGCATCAGCTAGACCCAGAGGCTGATGAATGTGGCACACAGAGCAGAAGCTGCAGGTGTAGGGGACACCTTCCAGTGACCGGCCTCAGGCTCAGAGCAACAGAACCGGACCTAGCTAAAGAGCCCTCCTGGCTGGCTGCAGTAACACTACCCTGCTCCTGGGGCAGAAGAATAACAGTAGACAAGGGCCAAGAAAGCAAGGAAACTCTCCCTGGTGGGTTTTAGGGTGCTTTTTTTTTTCTTTTTTGCCTATGCATGTCTATGTGGTATACATTTGTGTATGCATGTTCGTGTGTATGTGGACACACACGTGTGTGTGCAGATGCATGTGCATGGGTGTGCACTTGCATGTGGAGACCAGAGAACCTCAGGCTGTTCCTCAGAAACAGTGTCCACCTCTTTTTTTTTTTTTTTGAGATAGGTCTTCTCATTGACCCGGAGCTCACCCATTAGGCTAGACTGGCCAGCAAACTCAAAGGGTCCTCTTGTCTTTGCCTGCTCAGCTCTGCGATTACAGGCACACCAGCATGCCCAGCACTTATGAGTACAGTGGGGATCGAACTCGGGTTCTCAGGCTTGTGAGGCAAGCAAGCACTTTCCCAGCTGAGCCACCTCCCACAGCTTCCCGGGTGGACTTTTACCTGAAGCCTACTAGCATCAAAGTCCTCTTCCAGCAAAGAGACCCATGTGAAGGAAGGCCCTGTGTGGACCGTGACACTGCTTTGGGGGTCACAGCAGGGCACACAGATGCTGGCTCTACATCAGGGGGTCTTCCTCACTGGTGACAGGTGGAGGCGGAGTGCTGAATGCTGAGCTCCGGGGAGAGTCGATGGGACAAGTGGCACTGCTGGTGTCCCCTGCTCCATGTGTGGGAAGGAGGGTGTTACCTGGTGGAAGACATGTGGATAGAGCTGTCTTTGTTACTGCAGCTTCATCTGTACCTCAATTCACTCATCTATGTGGCCAGGAAGTTAGTTAGCAGGACATTAGGGGGTGTCAGGAAACAGAGTAGAGAAAAAAGAATTTTGCAGTGACCTCTGTTAAAGGCTGAATTGGAGCTGGGGAAATGGATCAGTGGTTAAAAGTGCTTGCATGCAAAGCCTGATGGCCCAGGTTTGATTCCCCAGTAACCATGTGTGGTACTTTGAATATATGTCCCCCAATATATCCAGTGTTTTATTAGCTTGTAGTTTGGATCTGCAGCCACCTGGCTGGAGGTGATGTCACTGGGTGGATCTTAGGGTCCAGCCCTAAGGTGTGGTGGTGAGTGTGAGATTCCAATCTAAAGCTATGCAGAGTGTGCCTAGCTAGAGTGCCTGAAGTGCGCTGTGCTGTGTGGCGTTTGGCTTGTGCCTCTCTCTCTCTCTCTCTCTCTCTCTCTCTCTCTCTCCTTGGACCTGTGAAGGCAGGCCAGCATCTTCTGCCATTATGGAACTTCCCCTGGATCTGTAAGCTTCAATAAATATCCCTTCCTCCATAACTGTGCCTGGTCTGGATGTTCATCTCAGCGAACCTGAAGCTGCCTGCTGTACCATGTAAAGCCAGCTGCACAAGGTGCTGCTTGTATCTGGAGTTTGTGTGCAGTAGTAGGTCCTGGAGCACCCGTTCATTCTCTCTGTCTCTCTAGCTCTTTCTCAAAAAAAAAAAAAAAAAATTAAAGGTGAAATTATGCAACCCTCCTCTCCAAAATATATATATATATATATGTTAAAGTCCTAATTTCCAGAACCTGTGAGCAGGACTTTCAATGCTTCAGAGGGCCCCTAATCTGATGTGATGAATGTCCTTATAAAAACAAGTCCCGTAGGAGCTGGGAAAATGAGTCAGTGAGTTTGGGTGCCCAGATTCCATGCAAAAGCCAGAAGCTATGGTGGGCATCTGTAATCCCAGCATGCCTGTAGTGAAATGGGAGGCAGAAACAGGAAAATTTTCTGGAAGCCGTGCAACCAGCTCACCTGGCAAAAACAATGGTGAAGGAGAGATCCTGTCTCAAACAAGGTAGAAGATGAGGACAACACCTGAGCGTTGATCTCTGGCCTGCACACACACGCACACACACACACACACACACATGTACACACACACACACACACACACACACAAATATACACATACACAAATACACATACCCACATTCATCATATATATCTACTCATGCCAAAAAAAAATCCTGCCTGACTTATACCAGCATGTGAGGTCCAGAGCACAGAGGGGGAGCACCACTGACTGCCCAGCCCACCAAGGTACCCTGAATCTTGCAACCCACGGCCCCGAGGAGTGCGGAGAAACACCCCTTCTGCACCCAGCACATTCCACTTCCCAAAGCCCCTGCTAGTGCTTTACCCTTGACTTTTCAGCCCAGTGCGTTTTGTAGGAAACATAACCCACATGGCATTGAGTCACTGGCCTGAGACCAGCAGAAAGTCATTTTGTAAGAAACACTTTATGGCCACCAGGGGCCTCTTTGCTCAGAAACAGGAAGTCATCATCAGCCCAGAGTAAGCCAGCTTGTCCACACCCCCTCCTTCCCGCCCCCACCACGTTAGTTTTTCACACAAATCTCTTGCTGGCCTCTGCTGACTTCTTAGTCATAGGTCAGATTTTATTTTCACACTTTTTCTTTCACTCTTGACTATTGAACTCACATTGGACCCACCTGCCTGCAGGAGCCCCAGAAGACTGTAAGTGCAGCTTGGCACTTCCCCCCAGCCCTGGTGGATGAGGGGGTACATGACCAGCAGTAGAGACCACAGGACTTAGGCCCAATTCCATGGATAGATGCCACCCGTGGAGGCTTCTGGTACTTGGTGATAGCACGCTGTGATGGTAGAGAACACAGCTGTAAAGTCATGCACATGTCACTCTATGTCTCTGAAGTTCAGAGTCTGTGTCTACTGAGCAAGAATGCTAACAACCAGCTGGTAAAAGTTGTTGTAGGAATGTAAGGAGCTGGGCTGAAGAGATGGCTCAGTGGTTAAAAGCATCTGCTTTCAAAGCCTGATGGCCCAGCTTTGATTCCCAGGACTCACGTAAAACCAGATACACAAAATGGTAGGTGCATCTAGAGTTTGTTTGCAGTGACAGAAGGCCCTGATGTACCCATTCTCTCTCTCTCTCTCTCTCTCTCCTCCTCCTCCTCCTCCTCTTCCTCCTGCTCCTCCTCCTCCTCTCTCCTCTCTTTCTCTGCTTGTAAATAAATTATTTTAAGAAGGGGAATGCAAGGAGCCAACATGTATACATAGCTTGGTGCAGCACCTGGTATAGCATGCATGTTCAAGCAGGGTAAGTGATACTGTCCAAGGGCTCATGGAAATTCACCAACAAAGAGCCGTGAGGGGTGACAATGTTTTTGCGAAGTCCCTATAATCCAGTGCTGTTTCTGGCACATGGTGTGAATGTCATTGAATGTCTGTTAAATGACACAAGTGAATAGGGCAAAGCGGCAGCCTGTCCCTAAGCAATTCAACAGCATTCCCAGTTTCTTGTAGCTTCGCCTCCTCTGTTAAAGTGTTATAGCTTGGATATTCACCCAATAGAGTTTTATTCCCCCTGTCAAAAGTAAAATGGATGACTCCTTTATTTTTTCCACTTTATCACAGTGCAGTGGGGGCAGATGCAGGGACCCAGCTGAAAGCTCTTCAGACGAGGTCCCCCGGCCAGCCTGGACTCTCCAATCTGGCAGAGTGGACAAGAAAGCACAGAAAGTAAAGCAGTGGCTTCAGGGCCATTGAGTAGCAGACCTGTTCTCCATGGGTGGCTGGACACGGTCACATGGCCCACTGTCTTCCATACCTGGCTGATCGCCCTCCCTTGAATCCTGGCCTGCCTCATGGCCTGCTCAAGCAATTCAACTTCTGGCTCTGCCAGGGCTAGGCCATCAGAGGTTTTCACTTCCCTTTGAGCTTTTGGGCCACACTTACTCATAAACTCCAGGATAAATGTCTCCATCTCCTTACTCTCTCCAAGGCCAAAGGAAACCTGCATCCTTGTTTCCCCAGCAGGTAACAGCAGGCCAGCACTCTGCCTCATCTTCTGGCCAAAGCCAGCCAGATCCAGGGTGCCATCTTCCCTGAAGAGTGGAAGCCCCCATCCCTGGGTTCCTGGGGCCTCCTGGAATGGGCTTCTATATTTCTAGTTGAGAAACATTCATAGCCGTGGTCTGGGATTTAGAGTTTGGGATCTTGTTTTTACTAAGTGGGGCAGAGGGTAGAAGAAATAGCATGCCTTGCCCATAGTAAGTGCTGCGCTGTGAGCCCACGAGGAGGAGCCTGAGAGGTACAAGACCAGTTCCTTCTCCCATGCTTGCACCACTTAGTGCCCAGGCCACCTTGCCCCCAACCCTACCACTTCCTTCCCAGTGTTGCCCTTCTTGATTCCGCCCCTCAGGAAGTTTGGTGTGTAAAAATAAGCATTTCACCCAACACAGTCTACATGTAGCTTATGCCAGTTGGAGAAGACACATTGGCAACATAGCAACTCCGACTACGTGGGTCATCAGTGCCGCCTGCATCTGCGATGGATGGACAGCACCTTCCTAGGGTGTCTGTCCCGGGAGTCACATAGCACAGGCATGTTAGATGAGATCTTCACAGCTCTTCTTCTGCAGTGTGTAGTCCTGGGTCACTCCCCATATTCCTTTTAATAGTAATTAAGACAAGGTGACTTATAACCAAAGCAGATGCAAGAATGGTGCTTGGTATACAAATATATTTTTCTCTCTGGAAACTCTGATCTTACAAGGAAGTAAATCTACTTTTAGTCACAAAGCACACATGTACATGTTGAGCATTTTGGAAACTTTTCCCAGTTGTTTGGCTTATATATTTTCATATTTTATAAATTTACATATTTTATGAAACCGACTTTTTAAAATCATTATTAACATGAACAATATTTTCAACCCATTGAAGGGTATAGGTTTTCATTTCAATAATTTTTTGGTACAATTTAAAGAAAGATGGATGACAGAATCAAGATACTTGGAATCACAAGAAAGAAAAGAAAAAGAGAGGGAGGGAGGAGAGAAGTAGGGGAGAAAAAGGGAAGGACCACCCTGAACCTAGCCTGGTTCTCCTTCCATGAAGAAACAAAATAAAGAAGTTTGGGGGCTGAGAGATGGCTTAGTGGTTAAGCGTTTGCCTGTGAAGCCTAAGGACCCCGGTTCGAGGCTCGATTCCCCAGTACCCACGTTAGCCAGATGCACAAGAGGGCGCACGCGCCTGGAGTTCGTTTGCAGTGGCTGGAGGCCCTGGCACGCCCATTCTCTCTCTCTATCTGCCTCTTTCTCTCTCTGTCTGTCGCTCTCAAATAACTAAATTAAAAAAAAAAAAATGAACAACAACAACAAAAATTTTTTAAAAAAAAAAGAAGTTTGGAAGCCAGCGTTGCGCAGCTCTAATCCCAGCACTGGAGAGGTGAGGGCCGGAGGACGAGGAATCCAGTCTCAGCTACACAGTGAGTCCAAGGCCAGACACGGCCAGCTCCCGCAGACTGGCTACACCCAGTGGACCTCACCAGTAATGGCTGGGGGTGAGTTGTTCCAGACATTTCTCAACATTGGCCCCTGCCAGCCCAGTTGTACACTAGCCAATTTGATGGCATGTGCCCTGCCCGAATGACTAAGGAAGTTGAGTGCCTTTCATGGGCTAAGGAACCCTGTTTCCTCTTCTGAGCAGTCCCGGTTTCCTGCGGGGGAGGGGAGGTCGGGTGTGTGTGTGTGTGTGTGTGTGTGTGTGTGTGTGTGTGTGTGTTTGTGTCTATGAGCTTGTGTGTGGTGGTGGTGTGTGTATGCATGTGGGGTGGGGGGCAGGCAGGCAGAGGTTGACATTGTGTGTCCCCTTCAGTGGCTCTCCATATCTTTTGAGACAGAGTTTCTCACAGAACCCTAGCTCACCAACTCACCTAGAATAGCTAGCTAGCAAGCTCTGGGGATCTTCCTGCCTCTGCCTCCCCAGAGCTGAAACATGATGCAGACACGCACCACCAGACCAGGCATTTTATGTGAGCACTGGGGATCAAACTTGAGTCCCCACGCCTGCGTGGCAAGCACTTTACCCACTGAGCCATCTACCCAGTCCCAGACGGCTTTTTAAAAATATATTTTACATATGAGTCCTCTGTCAAATTCACAGTTTGCAAATATCTCCTCTCATTCTGAGGCTGTCTTCTCACAGTCTAATGTTAATCTCAGTGGACTCTTGCTGATCATGCCCGGTGTAAGAAATATTTGCCTCCCCCAAGCTCAGGAGGACAACCTGTTTTCTTTGTTTTATTATTTTGTCTTTTGCATTTAGAACTGCTATTCATCTGTAGTTCATTATGAATTTAAAGGAAGGTGGGCATCAAAACAAAGTATTTTTCCATATGAATACCTAATTAACAAATGCCATTTATGAGGAAGATTTTTCCCTCTGTGGAGTAATGTATTTTTTAGTGTGTGTACATTGTGTGTGTATAGTGTGTGTGATGTGCTATATGTGTATAGCATATACACCTATGTGTGCAAATTCACATGGCTCATGCACATGTGTATAGGAGAGCAGGGGGGAAAGGTCAGGGGTCCTCCTCTATCACTCTTATGCATTGTTCCCTTAAGACAGAGTATCTCACTGAACTCAGAGCTGTTACTTTTTAAAATATTTTTATTTTTATTTATTTATTGAAGAGAGAAAGAGGCAGAAAGAGGGTGAGGGAGGGAGAGACACAGAAAAAGAGAGAGAGAATGGGCATGCCAGGGCATCCAGCCACAGCAAATGAACTCCAGAAACATGTGCCCCCCTGTGCCTCTGGTTTATGTGGGTCCTGGGGAATCGAACCTGGGTCCTTTGGCTTTTCAGGCAAATGCCTTAACCACTAAGCCATCTCTCCAGCCCAGAGATATCATTTTTGATGAGGCTGACTGACCAGCAAGCTCCCATGATTCTCTTGAATCTGAGCCCCACCCCTTAGCACTGAGATAAAAAACAGGCGGCCATGTCCAGCTTCGCACATGCGTGCTGGAGATTGAAGTCCAGTCCTCATATTCGCACTGCAAACACTTTTCCCATGGAGCCATCTCCCAGTCTCACCATCTTTTTATTGAATAGATCAAGCGGTCATGAACCCTGGTCTCTGTTCCAGGCTTCCTTCTCCTGCTGCATTGGTCTGTGTGTGTGCATCCACCACAGCCTGACTCTCCCTGGCTTTAGGATGGAGAGCTTAGGTTCATGCGTTAATTTGCTTCTTCAGGATCACATTGGCTCTTAGAGTAGTTTGTTGGCATCCCTAGGGTTTTAGGATCAGTTTGCCAGTGTTCATAATTTTTTTTTAAATACTGCTCTTAAACTCTTCCATATAGGTCTTATTGGCATGACTTTTATTTTTAGAGTTAGAATTTGATTTCATGGCTTAAATCATTTTGTGTTTCTGTATCTGAAAACTATATATATATATATATATATATATATATATATATATATTCTTATCATTTGGGGCTATTATACTTTCTGTTGTTGCTTTGTAAGATTTCTTTATAAATTAAGAAAATGGTGCCCCTTTGTCTTTGTTTGAGTTGCAAATATTTTCCTAGGTTTTCATTTATCTTTTGGCTTGGCATATGTATGTACAGCGATATTAGTTTATTTTTTTTTTTTTTTTTGAGGTAGGGTCTCACTCTGGCTCAGGCTGACCTGGAATTCACTATGTAGTCTCAGGGTGGCCTCGAACTCTCGGCGATTCTCCTACCTCTGCCTCCCGAGTGCTGGGATTAAAGGCGTGCGCCACCACGCCCGGCGACATTAGTTTATTTTTATGTGTGTCAATCATTTGTACTTTCATGTGTTTACAGATGGGCATGCCCCATGCAGATACTTGCCAAGACTGGCCAGAAGGGAATGTCAGGTGTCTTCCTCCATCACTCTTCCACCTCACTTCCTTGGGAGAGGCAGAGTCTCTCACTGAATTTGGGGTTTGCCATTTTCCAGTTAGACTGTCTGACCAATGTGAGGCTATGCCCAGCTTCTTACATGGGTGCTGAGGGTTGAACCCAGCTCTTCATGCACATGCAGCAAGTGCTCTTAGCAGCGAGGAGGAGCCATCTCCTCAGCCCTCCCTTCTACCCCCCCCCACCCCCCCACCCCCCCACCCCCGTGTCCTTAGAGAGGACTGTCTGAATCCATCTGGGCCATTACAACAAAAATCACTAACGACTATGTAGGTCGTAAATAACCCATTTATTTCTCACAGTTCCAAGGCTGGAAGTGCAAGGTCAATACACCAGCATCTTTGGGTTCTGGCAATGACCTGCTTTCTTGTTCCTAGATGACGCCTTTGTGCCATGTCCTCACACGGTAGAAGGAAGAAGCAATGTGCTGGCATCTCTTTCTGTAAATGAGGGTGTCACCCTTCTGCCAGATCTCCTTGCAGAAGCCCCATTTCCTTACATCACACTGGGAGTCAGGTTCAACTATATGGATTTGGCTACGAGGGGCTGTTCAGCATTCTCATAGCATCCTCCAAGATTACTGCTGTAATTGTCTTAAAACTCCTGCTCATACTAAGAAGAAAGCTTACCAAGAACGACAGAATAAGGCGGCGTGCTTTCTTTCATTACTTCCTTCCTTCAGCATAGTTCTGCAGTGTCACATTCTGAGACATTTCAAAATAAATGTGGCCCAGGTGTTGTCCCAAGCTTGTCAGAGTCAAGACAGAAGCAATAGAATGGGGCTCCCAAGTCTGAGATGACACTCTGCCCTTTCCCTGACATGGGCCACCTGGGTAGGGAGAGGAGATTTCTCCACAATCACCATCACCCTCTTCCGTGAACTTCACAGAGGAAGTGGTTGAAACTGCAGCAGGTTAAAACTGAAACTGACAGTGGCTCCCTCACCGACTCCCCTCCTAACAGATGTCCAGCAGTCCTTTCATTATCACAGTAGCCGAGCCCAGGCTGGTCTTGAACTCACTATGTAGTCAAAGATGACTTTGAATGCCTTATCTTCTGCTCCACCTCCAGAGTCCTGTGTGACTACAGACATGTGCCACCACGACCACGTACTGGAGATGTATCCAGAGCGAGCACTACCAGCTGAATGGTTCCCGGCCCATGGGCAGTGTTCATTGTAATTCTGTGCTCCTTGTTAGCAGAAACACGCCAGTATTCGGCCCAGGAAATCTGGGCTAAGCTACTTTACCTTCCAGGAAGCACCGCCTCGTCTCTGGTACTGATGCCACATCCCTGCAGCAGACATCCCTGGTCAGCCTCCAGGGCAGCAGTGTCAAGTGATGGAAGACAGCTGGAAACAAGGCCAGCGCAGGCTCACACTGAGACTTTCAAGACCAGAGCTGGCTGCTGGCAGAGGCCTCAGAGCCTCCCTGCCAGGGACCAGCTGGACCTCCAAGCTGGCTAATCCGCTTGGGTGGCCTTGGTCACCAGGCATCGCCACCAAGCCTGGACACCCACCCACACCAGGCACCTGGGTGGCTGCCACCTGCCGGGGGACATCAGGGCCAAATTTCCCCCCAGCCTGCTAGCTTCACACAGCTCCTTGGGGACTGTCCCCAGGTCTGTAAGACCTGAAGGCACTCAGTTTTTCTAAGAAAGGCTCAGCCAACCTCCTCTGGGGAAATTATAGAGCTGCCCCTGGGGTGCCACCTCCAAACAGCTCTTGGCATTCTCAGCCCCAGAGGCTTCACATGCCTCTCCCACTTCCTGCTCTTCTTACACTCTTCACTTCAGAAGCAAAAGCAGACCCTGAGCTAGTGTCCTTTTAGCTCTGAGTGGGCCCTCCCCTAGTTGGGAACTTCTCTGGAGCGTGGAGGCTGGGGAGATGCTCAGTGGGCAAAGTGCTAGCCGTGCGAGCGTGAGGACCCGAGTTCTGATCCCCAGTAGCCATGCTGTTGCAGTCAGGTTCGCATTGCTGGCAGAAAACACCTGACCAAGCACAGCTTGTGGGGGGGAAAGGGGTTTATTTTGGCTTACAAACTTGAGAGGAAGCTCCATGATGGCAGGGGAAAACAATGGCATGAGCAGAGGGTGGGCATCACCTCCTCACCAATATCAGGTAGAAAACAGCAACAGGAGAGTGTACCAAACACTGGCAAGGGAAAACTGGCTGTAACACCCATAAGCTCGCTCCCAACAATACACTGCCTCCTGGAGGCATTAATTTCCAAATTTCCATCAGCTGGAAACCTAGCATTCAGAACACCTAAGTTTATGGGCGACACCTGAATCAAACCACTACACATGCGAAAAAGCTATGTGCCTATAATCCTAGTGCTGGGGAGGCTGAGGAAGAAAGGTCCCTGGGACTTGCTGACAAGCTGGTGCAATCAAATCAGTGAGTTTCAGGTTCAGTGAGAGACCTTGTCTCAAAAACTAAGGTGGATTGCAAGGCCACTGGGAAATCCTGCTGGAACTGAACTGATAACCTCCTCCATGTAGATCAGCTGACAGAAAGCTGGAAGAAGCCATTCTACATGCAGTTCAATGGGAGAAAGAGAAATCACTAGTGAAGATACTCAACAGTGGACACTGCAAGCCTTATATTTGGCCAGCCAGGCCAAATGAGCCAACGGGTTCAATAGTGGCACATCTATCAGAGTGGAAACCAACTGCCCTCTAATTGGACTGGAGGTCCGCTCCATGGGAGGGAATACATCCCTGATACTGAAAACTTAAAACAGGGGTAGTCATGAGCCCTAGGGGCATAACGTCTGCTGTTGTCTGGCTAAATGTATATACTATGCTTATCAAGCTGCCCAGTAAGCACTTCTCTTAATGTTCATGCCCTTATATTAATGCTACTCTCACTTTGGGTAGATAATCTTCTCTTTTCATATGGCAGTGACCTTGGGATGACTCAGAAGGTATCATGGTGCTGGAAAGAAGTAACCGCAGTGCTCAGTACTGCAATATCTGTATCACACCTTCCAAGGCTCAGGGTCTAATACGGAAGAGGTGGCAGAAAGAATGTAAGAGCCAAAGGAAGGGTAGGACTCCATACAACGTGCTCCTTCCAGACACAAAATGGCCTGGATATCCATGACCTCACAGTGCCGGACACTACCTACACAAGACCATCATAAGAGGAGGAAAAGATCATGACATCAAAATTAAGAGAGACTGATTGAGATGGGGAGGGGATACGATGGAGAATGGAGTTTCAAAGGAGAAAGCGGCGGGGGGGGGGGAGGGTATTACCACCATGGGGTATTTTTTATAATCATGGAAGTTGTTAATAAAAATTTGGAAGGAAAAAAAAAACTAAGGTGGAGGGCTGGAGGGGTGGCTTAGCGGTTAAGGCATTTGCCTGCAAAGCCAAAGGACCCACGTTTGATTCCGCAGGACCCACGTTAGCCAGATGCACAAGGGGGCGCACGCATCTAGAGTTCGTCTACAGTGGCTGGAGGCCCTGACGTGCCCATTCTCTCTCTCTCTCTCCCTCTTGCTCTGTCAAATAAATAAAATATTTAAAAATAAAATAAAACTAAGGTGGAGAGTGATTAAAGAAGACCTGTGCCATTGAACTCTGACTCCACATGCACCTGCGCATCACATCCCCACACACAAACTCATACATATATGCAATGCCCATACACACACAAATTAGAGAATAGTGCATAGTTTGAGGTGTCCTGAAAAGCCAACTGTAAAACTACTGAAGGACTACTCAAGCAGCCCAGAGCCCAAGGCCAGCAGGCTGTAGAAATACATAACAACCGACAGCTCCAGGGACACAAACAGAACTCTAAGGTCACTGGGTTTCTTTGTGCTATAGTTTGGACGTGGCTTGCCACCCTAAAACCTTTGTGTTAGGAGCTTGGTTCCCAGTGTGTTAAGCAGCCCTTAGATCACAGGAGCATGTCTTGAGAAGGAGATCCTGGGAGAATGATGGTTGTCTGTCACCACAACCCCTGAGTCTCCCAATGGCATTCTGTTTTGAGATGTGATCCCTCTGTTTCAGATGTTCTTCTGCCAGAATGTCTTCATTACCAGAGACTGGACCAAAGGGGTTGCTTCTGACTTTGAACTGTCAGCCTCTAAAACAGCTATCTAAATAAACCTGTTTATCAAGTTAGCCTGTCTCAGGCATTTCCTCATAGTAATGCAAAGCTACCATAAATGAAGGGGAAAGTCTCCAGAGATTGGGTGGAGGGCCCTGTGGGTGGTCAGGGGAAATTGTAAATAAAGCATAGTTTATCCCACAGCAGTGGGAGGCTATTTCTTAAAGGCCACTTTTTCTTTATTTCTTCTTTCTTGCTGTCTTTCTTTCCTTCTTGGTGTGCCTGTTCTTGTGTGTGAGTGAATGCACATGTGGAGGTCAGGAAACGACTTTCATAGTCCTCACCTTTCCACTTATTTGAGGCAGAGCCTGCCTCACTGGATCTCACTCTGTTGTTGTTCTTGGCTGCATTCACTATGAGCTTCCAGGAAGTTCTCCTGTCCACCTCCCATATCATCTTCAGTGTCCATATGCTGGGATCACAGAAGACCACCACTGTTTTCATTTTTTTCTTTTCTAAAATTTTTTATAATTAATAACTTCCATGATTATAAAAAATATCCCATGGTAATTCCCTCCCTCCCCCCCCCCCACTTTCCCCTTTGAAACTCCACTCTGCATCCTATTCCCTCCCCTTCTCAATCAGTCTCTCTTTTATTTTGATGTCATCAACTTTTCCTCCTATCATGATGGTCTTGTGTAGGTAGTGTCAGGCACTATGAGGTCATGGATATCCAGGCCATTTTGTGTCTGGTGGAGCACGTTGTAAGGAGTCCTACCCTTCCTTATATTCTTCTCTTATATTCTCTTATATTCTTTCTGCCACCTCTTCCGCAATGAACCCTGAGCCTTGGAAGTTGTGATAGAGATATTGCAGTGCTGAGCACTCCTCTGTCACTTCTTCTCAGTACCATCATGCCTTCTGAGTCATCTCAAGGTCACTGCCATCTAAAAAGAGAAAGTTCTCTAATAAAAAAGTGAGAATAGCATTAATATATGGGTAATAACATTAAGAGAAGTGCTTACTGGGCAATTTGATGAGCATAGTATATACATTTACACAGACAGCAGCAGCCGTTCTATATCCCTAGCCATCAGGGAAATGCAGATTAAAACTACGATGAGATTCCATCTCACTCCTGTCAGATTGGCTACCATCATGAAAACAAATGACCATAAATGCTGGTGAAGATACAGAAAAAGAGGAACCCTTCTACACTGTTGGTGGGAATGCAATCTGGTACAGCCCATTGTGGAAATCAGTGTGGAGGTTCCTGATGCAGCTAAAAATAGCTCTACCATATGACCCAGCTATACCACACCTAGGCATATATCCTAAGGACTCATCTCATTACTTTAGCAATACTTGCTCAACCATGTTTATTGCTGCTCTATTCACAATAGCTAGGAAATGGAACCAGCCTACAGGTCCCTCAACTGATGAGTGGATAATGAAGATATGGCACATTTATACAATGGAGTTCTACTCAATGGTAAAGAAAAGTGAAGTTATGAAATTTTCAGGAAAATGGATGGATCTGGAAAGGATTGTACTAAGTGAGGCAACACCCAGGCCCAGAAACCCAAATGTCGCATGTTCTCTCTCATATGTACATAGCTACAAATGATTGGACTTCTGTGTGAGTAGGAAGAAAACTCAGTAGCAGAGGCCAGAAAGCTAGAAAGGAGATATAAAGGGACTAGAAAGAAAGGGAGGGGAGACTTAATAGGATGGTATTGTGTACATGTAAGTAGAAGAACAGATTAAGGGGGGTGAAAAGGCCCAAGTGAGGTCAGGGGAAGAGATTGAGTAAAGGAAAGATGGAGGGAGAGCAATCAAAATCTAAGAGGATATAAATAAATCATATGGAATCCTACTTTTTTGGACAATGGAACACTCAGGGGCCATAGATTGTTACTAGAAAAGTTTCAATGCCAGGCATGGGATACATTCCAGTGAGGTTTTGGCCAGGGAGGTCCCTGATGCCCCCAAAACATTACAGGCTATGGCCGAGGCCCTTGGTTTCCCACCAGGAATAGATAGTAAGACCCTATTGCTGAATACGCCATATACTTGGGCTGCAAGGTCACTGAAAAATCCTGCTGGAACTGAGCTGAAAACCTCCTCCATGTAGACCAGCTGGCAGAAAGCTGGAAGAAGCCATGCTGCATGCAGCTCAATGGGAGAGAGAGAAATCACCAGTGAAGATAATCCGCAGTGGACACTGCAAGCCTTATATTTGGCCAACCAGACAAAATGAGCCAACAGGTGCAACAGGGCACGTCTGTTATGGCGGAAACCAACTGCCCTCTAATTTGACTGGAGGCCTGCTCCATGGGAGGGAATACATCCCTGATACTGAAAACCTACAACAGGGGTAGTCATGTTTTCAGTTTTTTAGGTGGGGTGTGGCTTGAGCAGAGAGTATTTTATCCACTGAGCCATCTCCCCAGACCCCTGACCAAGGAGGCAAGTCTGGGTTTTCTATGTAGTCAAGAATGGCTTTGAGCTTCTGGTCCTTGTGCCACCCCTCCTGAGTGTATACCCCCCCCCCTCATGTCTGTGGTATTTGAAATTGAACCCAGAGCTTTGTGCATGCTAGACAAGCACTCTACCAGCTGAACTACATCCTCAGCTCATTGGTCCCTGTTTTCTAACTGGAGATATAGTTGGTGAATTTCAATTTAAAAACCCAAAAGTTCTTTGTCCATTTGCTGTAAAAACCATGCAGAGTAACTGCGGCATACTGCAAACTGTGTTTAGAGGCCAAAGATTTCCACTGCACATGGTGCTCCAAGCTCTCCTGAGATGGTTCTCTAAGATATGTGGCAGAGCACAGCACATGCTCTCCCCGCAGGAACATTCCTCTAGCACCCTGTGTACAAGTCACCAGATAGAACTGGCCAGAGAGAGACACTGGGCCCAAGGGAGCCCTGGCTGATAGAAAGGAATGTGTGTCAACACACTGGAGACAAAGGTGCAAAGTGAAGACATCTCTGCTCTACTGAAGAAAGCAGACACACATCACTGATGGGAGGGAAGGGGGGCTGTCAGGTGCTGCCTAGAACAGGGCCACCGAGAAGGGGAGCCAAGGCTGGAATGGGAGGGAGGGGAGTGCGGCTTGGGAGCAGAACAGGGCTGGAAGCCACTGGGGAGCAGGATGACTTGAAACCAAAACGTGGCAGGAGGAGGAGGAGGTGGTGATAGAGTGGATAGAATAAATATATATATTGTAAAGGAGATCTATTAGATTGGCTTACAGGACATGGGCTGGGCAGTTCAACAATGACAGCAGGTTGGAGAGTCTGAGAAGCTCATAGTGGTTCAGTCCATGAGGCTGGAGGCCTCAGTGGTCCCAATCTGGCCCTGAAGGCTGGAGGATTCCTGAACGCTGCTGATCTTCAGCTCACTCTGGAAGCTGAAGAAGCAGATTCTGATGTCCATGAAGGATGTCACCAACAGGTAACAAGGGCAGCCAGGCAAAAAAGGCATTGCTTTTTCTGGAACTTTTTTTTTTATGTAGGCTGCCACCAGGAAGGCTGCCACTTCTGAAGGAGAGTCTTTCTCCCTCAGTTCATCCTTCCTGCAGATGCCCTCACAGACCTGCACAAGAGGCATATCTGTTGCTTCATTCCTGCTCCACTCAAGTTACAAAGCCTGCTGACCTGGCTTCGATTCCTCAGCATCCACATAAGCGAGACATAAGGGACACAAAAAATGGTATAAGCATCTGGCATTCTTCTGTAGCAGCAAGGGGACCCAGGGCACACACACACACACACACACGTGCACGCACACACACATGCAAGCACAAGTGTGCACAAATAAATTTAAAAGTTTAAAAATAGAAATAAAGTATAAAGAGAGGCTGGCACTTTGTTTTAGCTGGTTAAGTGCTTGCATGAGGATCTGAAAGCCCAAGCACAGCATTATGTATGCACCTATTATCCCAGCTCTGGTGAGGAAGAGACAGAAGGACCCATGGACTTGCTGGCTACCTTGACTAACCCAATTAGTGAGTTCTGGGTTCCATGAGAGACTGTGTCTCAATAAGTAAGCTGAAAAGAGACTGAGGAAGACACCCAACATTGACTTCCAGCCTCACACGCATGCACACATGTATGCATATGCACCGACACACACATGAGAAACAGAAGAAGAAAGTCAAAAGAGGACTAGAGATATAGCTCACTGATGAAACAGTTGCCTAGGGTGCATGAGGCCCTGGGTTTGATCCTGGGGTTGTGAGGACAATCAACGAAATGTTGTCATTCTGTCCTGAATTTAAGCCACCATCTTGGACTGCCAGGCATTGTATGTGATCACATCTTTCTTCAGACATAAATACATGCCACCAAAGAAGGTGTGAGCTATTCTTGGTTCAAGCATGCCATTTAGCCAACCACTCTCCATAGTAATGGTTCTGCTTAAGGAGGGCAGGCAGTCCCTGAGCATGCCCCCTGGGGAGGCTCGGAACTGTCTGGCCTGCAGACAGCCCCACTCAGCCTCCTTTCTTCATAAGCCGCCTCACTGACATCTTTACTGGATGGAGTCTTTCCACTCAGAGACCAGAGCACTCTACCCCCAGCCTGGGAAAGCCTAAGAAGGCTGGGAGGGGGATGAATTCTCCTCTCCTGGAAACACTTCAACCCTCAGCATCTCTAAGACCTCAGAGAGAGCCAACCAGGGTGCCCACCCACATGCATCCCACCATTGGTTTCCACCCCACATTCACACTGCAGTGCACTCAGCTACCCACCAGCCTTAGCTTGCAGGTGTGCAGGCTGAGTTCCCACATGGACCCTGCTGGTCACACATGCTGATTTCCTCTATTCTCACACTGGCCACCTGAAGGTGAGGTGAGGCCCAGAGGCCTTGAGAATGGAGAGAGAACCTGCCATAGAAACTCAGTGTGGCTGTTTCCAGAACACAGGCACCCATCACTGTAATATGAGCCCCACCCCATGCACATTAATCTCTCAGGATCTAAAAATTAAGGTGAATAAAATTCAGTGTAACTCTAGAGATTTGAAATATTTTTAAACAATGAGTTTTTAAACTTCTGTTTGTTTACAAGCAGAGCAAGACAGAGATGAGAGAGAGAGAGAGAGAATGGGCGCACCAGGGCCATCAGCCAGTGCAAAAGAATTCCAGACAATGCACCACCTTGTGCATCTGGTATGTCACCCTAGGCAGTTGCTCCCCGCCTCAACCCCTCTCCACAAGACCTTCATTTTATCCCAAGTTCTCAACTCCTCCCAAAGCACTCTCAGTTGGGGCTGGGAAGATTGCTTAGTGGTTAGAGGCACTTGCTTCAAAAAACAGTCAATACTCTGAGCCATGCCAATGCTAGCCCAGCTCCATTCTCCACCCCAGTTCCTCCTGCCTATCTTGTGATCTCACTCCACCTCTCATCTTCCTTGCTTTTCATTTTTCTTTATTTCTCTCAATTCTTTTTATTCCATCCACTTCATTGCCATATTGACATTTCTTCTCCACATAGTACTTCTCTCCAGTAATTTTAGGTCACCTGTTTGACCACCAGACATTGAGTCTCTTTCTTAAGACATTGTAACCACGAGAAACTAACCAGGGAACATCCCACTGAAGATGATGCAGCAATCTAGACTACTGCTTTGCATTCCTTTTTCTTTCCTTTTCCATTTACAAAGCTGACCAATCACTCCACCAGACCCCAGCTCTGACCCCTATCTTCTGTGTCTCCATGATCAGTATGGTAGTAAGGATCAGAACCTGCTGATTCTTCTACAGGCAGGTTTCTGAGAACTGCACTGTGTTTCAGTCTTTCCCCCTGGAATTTAAGAAAAGATTTCTGAGTAGGGAGTGATGGCTCATGCCCTGTAATCTTAGCACTCAGAGGCTGAGGCAGGAGGATTTCTGGGCGCTCAAAGGCAGGCTGGAGTGAAGAGGGAATTGTGAGCCAACCTAAAACACCAGTTTAGTCTAATTTTAAACCCACTTTACAACTCAGAAGGCCCCTATCACATCTGCATGATCCCTGAACAAAGGTCCAAATTCTCTGGGGTTCAGGCTTGCTGGGCCCCCTGGATGTGGCACTGTTACACAAGGAAGGTAGACTAGGTCACAGCCTGCTGCTATGATTAGCTTGCATGATTACTTATCTCTTTGGAAAGCATGTCTTGTCACCTTGGTGAGCTTGAAGATCATGGTGTCAGGACCACACCTCATGGACAGTGTGAAGCACAAAAGTGAACCTGAGGGTGTTCTGCAGAATCAGGCACCAGGATGTAGGCACATGATGCCAGACAACAGTCCAACCACATCCAGAGTGAGTGTGAAGGCTAGCCTTGGGCTGAGCAGCCCTTTACCTTGCGCTTGGTTGATAGAACCAGAGACACAAGACAAATTCATAATCAGAAGACCTGACAAAGGTGCAGCATGTCTTCTTGACAGGAAGGAGGAGTCTCCAAGGGAAGCCATCACAGATACCAGAGAGAGGTCTAAACCAGGCCTCTATGAAGCGTGCCCAGCTACAAAAGAGCACTGGAGAACTCTTGGATCCACCCATGTCTCACATGGCACCTGTCATAACAGGCTCCAGCAAACAGAACTGGATTAAGGAACACAGTGTGGTAGAACACAGTGGATCCCAGGAAGTAGACTTCATGACTGCCTGGGCTAACTTCCCAGGAGCTCCAGGGCTGACAGACCTGAAGACTTGCTGCTGTTAGGCAATGGCTGGCCCTGTGCCTCTACCTCCATCACCATTGCATGTGGTCACCAAAGAAGGGGAAATTTAAGGAAAAGCAACTACTGTGGAATCTTGTAGTGAGGGGTGGCAATGAGGGATCCTGGGTATGTGGCTCACCAGCTCTAACCTGACCCTCTGATGGCCCTGAGATAGTGGCAGGCGTCAGAACCCACCACAGGTCGCAGGAGAAGCACTTATCTGAAGGAGCCCCTTGGGCATAGAAGACGTCTGCTACATGGGCACCATGCATGGTCCTACTCAGGGGCTCAAACTGGAATTCCAAGCTTGACTCAGTCTCTTCAAAGGTAGGGAAGGTCACAAATGAATCTTAATGTCTTCTCCAATAGCCATCCTGGTCTCTTATGGCAAAAGATGGGCAGGTGGATGGCAAAGCTGGCACCCTGGAGGGGGTCTCAAGAGGGCCACAGCTGGACTCAGGAGAGGACCCACAGCATCATCAGGCCTCCTGCAAGAGACAGAACCACCAGGCGGCTAGGAGTGTATTACCCTGAGTGCAGGGAGTTGGGCGAAAGGAGTGTTCTTATCCTCCAGAACATAAGAAAAGCTCTTGAGGCTGGTACGGAGCTTGGGTGGACATAAATGACACCTTGTTTCTTGCCAACAAAGAGTTGGGTCCACAGAGCATATCTAGGAGATTCTGCCTCCTAGAGGTTCCTCAGGCACCCCACCCTGCCAGTCTGTGCACAGTCCCGGAATTTATTCAAGGCCAGGCCATAGTGAAACTTCAGGGGAAGGCACCTGTGCAGTGGCCCTGCCTTGCAGACATCTGGGGCCCCAAATCTCTGTGTTTCTCCATGCAACTCCTCTCTGTGACTGTCAGGGGGAGGAAAGAGAAACAAGGTTCCCCTGAAAAATGCCCACAGAAGCCAAGGGCACCAAAGCACTGCGTCTGTCAGAAGGAGAGTTTGCCTGGGTGGAAGGAATAGGGACGCATGACTTGCTGTGCCTGTGTTCGGGATGGAAGGGATTCAACAGCCACATGACCAGTGAGAAGACAGAGCCATTACTCAGGATGCTATTCAGCTCCTCAAGCCAGGCAGTCGCCGACAGGCCACTTCCCAGGCCCAGAAGCCCCATAGCCCACCGATCGCAGAGTGAATACTGGGATCAGACGGCACAGATGAGAAGTCCATATGGGTGCCAGTCTCCAGTCTCTGACCTCCAACCTGCAGGAGAAGCAGGCACTGAGGGCCCAGCCCCATGCGCAGCACAAACAGGATTGCAGAACCCAGACTGTCAGCAGTTCGCGAGTCTGGAGGCCCTAAGGCACGTGGGGCTGGTCTCCATCAACAGCACAGAAAATCTGCCCCTGGCATCCGCGGGACACCACCTTGTTCCTGCCAAAAGCACAGTCAGGGCCACTGAGGTCCCCAGGGGACATGCTGCCCAGTCAGAGTCCATCTCCCTGCTTTCCTGGGCTCCATCCAGCAGCAAGAGATACTCTGTGCCTGGAGGAGAAAAAACATGTTGCCCACAGCTCCTATTACGCAAAGACAGTAAAAATTACCAAGTTGGTTTTTGTTTTTTGTCTTTTAAAAAAGCTTTTCTTCTTAAAAGCAAATGCTCCTGGAAACATGGGAGGCAGTGGCTGTGTTGTTTCCTGCCTCTAATGTTCAAGTACTTAGTATTCCCTCACAAAAATGCCAGGAAAATAGCTCGCCTGCCCTGAAGAACGCTGCTTTCTTTCTGAATTAAAACCTGAAAGGGATTTGTTTTTTTTTGTTGTTGTTGTTTTGTTTTTTTAAAGCCTTGGCTGCTGAGAAATGAGAGCCAGCATGCTCTCCAGCTCTGGTCTCTGATGGACTGTTTCTCCTCCCTAGTTGTCTACTCTTCTGCCAGTGTCCCTGATCTCACTTTAACTTCTTGCCAAGACACCTGCAAGCTCTTTGAAAGCAGGGAGGAGTTAAAAAGAAACAAGCAAAGACACACTTGTAAAGAAGTAGGCTGAGAGGATGGAGAGATTGTTCAACCGTGTAGGCACTTGCCTGCAAAGTCTAATGACACTGCTTCAATTCCTCGGTACCCATGTAAAGCCAGATGCACAAAGTGGCATATACATCTGGAGTTCGTTTGCAGTGACTAGAGACCCTAGCGATCCCATTCATTCTCTCTCTCTCCCTCCCTCCCTCCCTCCCTCCTTGCAAATAAATTAATAAATAAAAAGAAGCAGGCAAAGGACAGTTACACAAGAGAGCACCTAGTTTTTCAAAGATCAGTTGCTGTGTAATAAGTCACTTCAAAACTTAGTGTGTTTAAAGCAAGTGTTTCGTTTTCTGATCACTCATGGTTTCGGTGTGTTGCACCTGGGTACTGAGGCCAGGGCCCTGGGCAGCCGGGCCTGAGGCAGCTGCAGCTGGGGGAGCCAGGAACACCTGCACCCTCCATCCCACCACGGCTTGCCCATCACCAGCGTGTGCTTCCTCCCAATAGGGCACCTCTGCCTGTAGGAACCATTGTGTGTTGAACACGTCCCAGCCATCGGCAAGGACTCCTCAGGAGTCAGGAGCCTGTCACGTCAGTGCAGTGCTGTGTACGTGCCAGAGTTAAAGGTGGCCCTGCGTTCCCAATCTGCGGGACAGTTGATTAAAACACACACACACACACACACACACACACACACAAGTGGCCGCCTTAAAGCTGCTACACCAGTTTTCCCTGGCCCAACCTTAACCCAAAGGAGAACTGTGGTCGACTTCCCTCACAAGCCACGCCCATCCCGAGGCCACGCCCACTTAAAGGCCGGGCCCCCTCATAGCACAACCAGCCCCAAGCTGTGCTTTCACAAAGCCACACCCAGTCTCAAGCCACGCCCACTCAGAGCCGTGCACCCCATAGGCCAAGCTCACTCAAAGGCTACACCCCACTAAAAACCAGGAATCTAGAGGCTATGCTCACCTCTGAAAAAGGCACGTCCAAGTGTAGGCCGAGCCCACCAAACAGCCTTGGAGGACAGAAGCCTCGCCCCCTCCCCCGCCTTGGCCTTCCAGCAGAGTACCCACCCCTGCGTGGAAAGGCGGCCCCTGAGGAGAAACGGGCCGCACTGTGGGAGCGCTGTAGTCAAGCATGTGTCACATAGATCCTCCCTGGGTGCTGCCAGCCCCGGGAGCCCTGGGGCTCAGCATCTGCCAGGCTGCTGGCTAGATGCACTGTGGGCCCCAGAAAGGGGCCGCCTACTGGGCACTGCTGGTGCCCTTGCCTGCCAGGAGCCTATTCAGCTTTGCTCCCTTGGAAACAATGGGGATGCTCATAGTTTGATCAGCCTTAGGCTCCAGGGCAGTGACAGCTTAATATGTGCTTGCCCGTTTGAAAAATTGAAAATTTTTTAAATACAGAGGCCAAGTCCTTTGGGATTCATCCCTCAGTTGGTTAGACTGTCTGTGCTGCAGTTAGTTGCTTGCCTGGGTTTTGAGGACTGTGTTGTGATGTTTGATAGACGATGAAGGTGAGGGAATGAATTTGCATGCCATCTGAGCCTCAGAGAAGACAGGCGATGAGAGTAGATGGGTGGCCTGCTGCTGAGAACTTGTCTGTTTGTGGTTGGCAGGGCTTCTGTTCCAGCCGTGGCCATCAAATATCCCCACAGCCTCACGGTCAGCTGCCAAGGCCTTCATCCCTCCACACAGCCAAAACCTATAACTTTTCCTGACCTTCATAGTCTACAGCGAGGACCCCTCAGCAATGCCAGGACAGAGCTGGCCTAACCACTGTGCCTTTCCCCAGGCACTGCTCTGCCCTAAGCACCCTTGTGCTGGAGGGACACTGGCAGAACACTTGTCAGACCAACCTTACCACCTTAGGGTTAGGACAGAATTAGGAGGCATGCAGGTGACTTGGGCCCCAGAGAGCAAGCCACACAGGAGTCTACTGAGTTAAGAAGGCTTAGCGGGTTAGTGTGCAAAAGAGAGCATCTCTCCTTAGCTTTGGCTTAATTGCAGTCTTGCCCCCCACCCGCTGGACATGGGTCCTTACATACAAGGAAATCAGCAGATGGAAATATGCAGAGTGAAGATTGTCCTGAGCAACGTTGATATCTAGCAGAACTTTTCTTATCCTGCTCAGATACAATAGGCATCTAGGGCCATTAAGAGCCATCTACAGTAAAAACAGGGCTGTGAGGCTATTCTTCCTCAACTGGAGACCAGGAAGCCGAAGCTCAGAGAGTGTGACTTCAGAACTCCAAATCAGCCATGGCTCAGTCTGACCACTATGCCTGGATTCTACCCTTTCAGTTAGGGTCTGATTGGCTCTGGTTGTGTTTGTACATTTTTATTTTGAGACAGTCTCACTAAGCTGCTCATGCTGCCCTTGAACTTACCCTGTAGCCTAGGAAGGCCTTCAGCTTGCAATCCACCTGCCTCAGCTCCTGAGTAGTTGGAATTACAGACCCGCACCACAAGGCTCAGCTTGTTTTGCTTTTTTTTTTCAAACATTTTTTTATTTGCAATTAGAGAGAGAGAGAGAGAAGGGGCAAGCTAGGGCCTCTAGCCACTGCAAACAAACTCCAGATGCATGTACCACTTTGTACATCTGGCTTTATGTGGGTACTGGGGAATAGAATCTGGGTCCTTTGGCTTTGCAGGCAAGCACCTTAACCACTGAACAATCTCTCCAGCCCTTGTTTTGCTTTTCTGGAGACAGGGTTTCATGTGGTGCCCAGGCTGGCTTTGAACTCCCAGGCTCAGGTGGTCTTTCTGTCTCAGCCAGTGAACTGATAGGACTCTAGGTGTGTCACTGAGTCTGGCTTCGTTTTTCTTTTCACATTGATCATGTGACAAACCCCAGGAGCAGAATTAGCACCAAGTCAAGCTTTCCACCTGCACCAATATGTTGGGGCACAGAGGGACTGAGATTGGGAGGGTGGAGGAATAAGGTCAACTGCAGGACACCCCTCCACTCCCCAGACAACAGATTTCTCAGGGTCCTAGTGTCCTTGCTCCAGGCCACATATGAATCAGGGGCAGGTGATCCCTCCACCCAGGCTCACATGACTGCCCACATTGGCTGGGGGTGGGCAGCTGCCTCACCTGCCTCCCAGATGCCCGAGGCCAGAGCCTTCCATCCAGGCTCTGGCCTCTGTCATCCCCAACAGCTGGGCCTTTGTGCACCGGGGCCTCTGGTGTCCTGTGATCCGCAAAAGCCCCTGACCTCCTGCCCCTCTCCTTAGTCCAGAAGGCAGATGCAAGGACTGAGTGACCTGCTACACAAAGCACTTGCAAAAAATAAAAGTAAACAATAAATAGGTGAAACTTTTTAAAGCTATTTTATTGGCATGGAAGATGGCTCAGTGGGGAAAGTGCTTATTGCACCAGCGTAAGGACCTGAGCTTGGATCCCCAGCATCCATGTAAAAGTTGGGTGTAATGGTGTGCACCTATAATTCCAGTGCTGGGGAGTCTGAGATAGGAGGATCCCTGCTGCAAGCTTGCCAGCTTGTCTGTCTAGCTGAGTATAGCTCTCTGTTCAGTGAGAAACCCAAAGTAGAGCCAGGCATGGGAGCACACACCTTTAATCACAGAGGTAGGAGGACTGCCGTGAGTTTGCAGGCAGCCTGAGGCTACAGAGTAAGTTTCAGGTCAGCCTGAAATGTAGCGAGACCCAATCTCAAAAAAAAAAAAAAAAAAAAAAGGTAGAGAGTAATCAAAGAAGACATCCAACATTGACCTATGGCCTTCACATGCATACACACACATACATGTGCACCTGTATATACATGTGTGCCCACACACATGCAAACATACATTTACACACCACACCTACGAATACACAAAGAGTAATTCATTTATAATGTGAATTGACAAGTAAAATTGTCTATATTTATGATGTGCAACATGGTGTTGTGCTGTATGGCTATTTTGTGGATTGATCTCCTCAAGCTACATTTATTCTTATACTTATTTGGCAGGGCTGATAAGAACATTTAAAATCTGCTTTCCAAGCAATTTTCAAGGACACAGTATATCACCAGTAAGTACAGTCTCCATGAATGACAACGGAGCTCTTTTTTTTTTAATATATTTTTTTTTGTTCATTTTTATTTATTTATTTGAGAGTGACAGAGAGAGGAACAGGCAGATAGAGAGAAAGAGAGAGAATGGGCGCGCCAGGGCTTGCAGCCACTGCAAACGAACTCCAGATGTGTGCACCCCCTTGTGCATCTGGCTAACGTGGGTCCTGGAGAATCAAGCCTCGAACCGGGGTCCTCAGGCTTCACAGGCAAGCACTTAACCGCTAAGCCATCTCTCCAGCCCCGGAGCTCTTAATCTAACCAAACTTTGTGCCCTTTGGCCACCATCCCATTCCCTAACTACTGGGAGCCACCATGTGACTGTTTATATGTGGTCAACTTTTCTCCACTCACAAATGAAAGAGTTTGTGTGGTGTTTGTCTTTCTGTACCTGACTTATTTTATGTAGCATCCCTGTGTTCATCCATATTGTCATGACAGTATTTCCTTCCTCCGTGTTAAAAATTTTTTATGGTTTATTTTTTATTTTTCCTCATGTATGTGTATATGATGTGTGTGCCTACATATGTATAGGTGCACATGTGGTGGGGTGCATGTTCACATGTGTGTGGAGGCCAGAGATCAATGTTGGGTGTCTTCCTCAATAGCTCTCCACCTTATTTTCCGAGACAGGATCTCTCACTGAACCTGGAGCTCACTGACTCAGCTAGACCTGCACAGGCAGCACAGGAAGCTCCCCAAATCCTGGAGAACGGAAGAGATTACAAGGTGACCAAGACCTCCTGTGTGTAGATTGGCGTGCAGCTCAGAGAGCTTCCTTGCAGCTTTCTGAATATCCGTCAGCACTAGCCCTGGGGCCTGGCTGACGGTGGGAAGGTGAGAGCCCTGGCTCTACCGCATGGCCTTGCTCAGCAAAGACCAGGCTCCCCAGCGGTGGCATCTGATGCCGGTATTTTCACACTAGCCACTCACAATGCAAACTTCATGGTTTCCACGCATATGTCCACTCTAGCCAGCAGCCAGGGTTGGAATGAAGACCGACCTTAATGTAACTCGGCTTTCTGATTTTGGGGTGGCCATCCTGTCTCCTGACCAGAACAAACCAGCACATCTTCACCCAGTCCTGATTCTGGTCCTCAAGGTCACCAGGCCCCAAGGAGTTCTGTCAGATGGCCAAGCTCACACCCCTCTTAAAAACACAGAGAAGGAGGCTGGGGCGACCCACAATCCCCATGAGGATGACCTGCATCCCCAACAAGGAGGGCCCCTTTGGAAAAGGGGCAGAGATGAGGAAAAGGATGGTAGCAACATGTGGTGTTTACATACTAAGTATATCCATAACTAATAATCATAAATTTTTTTAAAAGGAGGCTGGGGAGATGGCTCAGCAGACAAGTGTGCTTGGTGCAGAAGGTGGATCCCCAGCACCAGGCATGATGATATGTGCCTATAACTCCAGTCTTGAGGGGGGGCAGAGAAAGGAGAATCACTGGGACTCGCTAGTCAGCCAGTCTGATGGAAAAATGGCAGCTCCAGGTTGAGTGAGAGATTCCTTCTCAAGAAAACAACGTAGAAGAGCAATGGAGGGAAGATAGCCAACATTCTATGCTGGCCCCTGCACATGTGTGCACAGGGCACATGCATTTGTACATATGCAACACAGGGAGAGAGGGGGGGGAGAGAAAACAAGTCACTGAGTCTATAATGGGGTTTTTTTGGGTTCGAGAAAAGTTTTTAAACTCCAAACCCTAAGTTCTTACCTGTTTTTAACAAAGAACTGGAATAAACATACTGAGAAAGACAACTTAGAAACTATTACATTTATTCAGGGGAGTCAGAGAGAGTCCATGAACCAAGAAAAGGGGAATGAATGAACCCACATGGTCTGAGAGTCCATATGGGAGTTGAGCATGGGCCTGGGGAAAAAAATGTAAAAAGGACTTTTTTAAAAGGATTGTGCTTTTAAAAATTAACAGGCCATAAAAATAATTTTAAAGAAGGAATATTCTTTCCCACTCTGCCAGCCAGGCCACAGAGTGGGAAGGACATGGTCTTACCAGTATTGAGAACTCTGAGACTCAGGTGAGCTTGAAAAGGATAGAGAAAGTACCCCCCCCCCCATAAATCTCTATTTATGTAGACTCAGGGTGCTGTTTCCTGAAGAGGTTGGCATGCCTGGGTACAGCAGGAGAGCCGATTGATATGGGTTCAGAGAAGGGAGTCCACACATACCTGGGAAGGTGTGAAAGTATGAGGGCTAGGTTAGATAGCATTTGAGGTAGCCAGGTAGGGAGCCGGCCCACCTAGGATTGTGTATCACACCGCCGCCATGCCTAACGCAGCTCACCCCACCTATCTCAGGTGCCCGGCCTGCTTCAGTAGCAGGATTGAGCATCTGCCCTCCTCAATCAATCAAATATCAATCTCTCTCTGTCCCTCACAAGCACAGGCTCACCCTGTCCAGGTGTGGGTGGACCTCTCCTCTGAGTCCAGGCAAATTGGCCCATACACCTGATGAAGGTATGCCAATCTCTTCCTGAGCATGAAATCCAAAAAATCTTACTTGGGCCCACGGAAGAGGTTAGTCTTCTCTCTCTAGCTTTTGAACTGTACACAACTCCACACCTCCTCTCTGCTCCAGAGATATGTTGTTATTTATTCATTCATTTGTGAGTGAGAAAATGGGTGCCCCACTGTAAATCAACTCCAGATGCATGTGCCATCATATGCATCTGACTTATGTGGGTTCTAGGGAATGGAACCTGTGTCGTTAGGCTTCACAGGCAAGCACCTTAACTGCTAAGACATCTCTCCAGCCAGAATTTTCTTTTCTGAGGCAAACCCAACAGGCTGACTTTTTTATATTTTAGGTGAGAGAGTGAGAGCAAGAGTGAGAGAGAGAAAATTGGTGCTCTAGGGCCTCCAGCCACTATAATTAAACTCCTGATGCTTGTGCTACCTTTTGCACATGTGTGACCTTGTACACTAGAGTCACCTTGTGCGTCTGGCTTACATGGGACCTGGAGAATTGAACATGGGTCCTTAGGCTTCACAGACAAGCACCTTAACTGTTAAGCCATCTCTCCAGCCCTGGAATTTTTTTATTACTATTTTTATGACTTTTTCGTCTCTTTGGAAGCTCACATCTTTGCTTCTTAGAAACACCCCTCCTCACATTTTTTTATTTTTTTTGTCCAGGATTCATGTTCATTGTTCTACATGAACTCCCAGGATAATGTATATTTCCCCCATCCCCATCCACTTTCTCTTCTCTTCCTCCTCAGCCCTCAAACCCTTGGCCCTCTTCTCCCTTCACTGCTTGTTACATTAGAATAAAATATGGTGGCTTACAAAGCACTCTCTTTAGTCCGAATTGCCAATTCTTTGGTTAATTAACAGACACGAACTCAAGATTTGGGGTTCTAGGATTATTCCTAACATACCATTCCCCATTTTAGACAGATGATAGATAGCTAGATAGACGAATGGAGGGAAGGCAGGAGGGAGAGAAAGATACCTGACTGGGTGAGAGTGCAGCAGATGCTAAATCCCAGTTTTGCTGCAACATACTGAAGGTGACATCTTCAGATTTCTCTCTTGTGAGCCTTCCTCTAACCGCCTGCCTAACACAGCTACCTGACTAGCTCACTCTCAACCCCAAACCCCCAGATATTCTTTGGCAGCCCCAGTACATACTGAAACCCCACCAAATACTTTTTATATTTGGTAATGCCTAGCCAGTCCTAGCCCCAATCACCAGGGATTCAAATGCAGGTGTTCTAGGTGAGGCCTGCACGTGCCCAGGTGACAAAGAAAGACAAATGTATAGATGGAAGAAAAAAAATCTACTGAATCTCCTGGGACAGGCAGCTACTTAGTGCAGTCCTAGGAGAGTGAAAATTGAGGCTGGGAAGATAGTTGATATGGTAAAGTGTTTACCATTTGAGCTTGAGGAACTGAGTTCAGATCCCTAGTTCCCTAGTACCCAAGTAAAAGCCAGGCAAGTTGATGTTCACCTATAATCCCAGCACTGAGAAAGCAGAAACAGGAGACTCCCTTGAGCTTGTTGACTAGCTGTTCTAGCCTAGTCAGTGAGCTTCAAGTTCAGTGAGAGCCTGTCTCAAAATAATAATAATTAATAATAATAATAAGGTAAATTGAGAAAATAAGGTAATTGAGAGTAATTGAGGAAGAGACTCAACATCAACCTCTAGCATCAAGATGCACACACACACATACACACACACACACACACACACACACACACGCACGCACGCACACTCAAACATACATTTGTGCCCCTCCAAATACATGCATACACACCAATAAGTAAATTAAAAACTGAAAATGACAGCTTGCCATCAGAAATGTCTCTGAGACAGGCCTGACCTCTCAGTAACTGGTGTAGCCTCATTCACTTTTGCCTGTACCACTAGGTCAGCTTTGGGCTTCGATTCCCTTGAGTCATGAAAACCTTCTCACCTCTCATGTTCTCAAGGCAAAAAGAGACTTGGGGCCTCTTCATCAAGACAACTGTAGCAGGCAGCTTATCTGGGGAACCCCCAAAACAGCACCAGCTCTTCTCCACATATCTTCTCAGGGGGTTGCAACCCTAGGTTCAGGGGTTGTCCCCACAGCAATTAAGCCAGTCAGACGAGACCTAGCAGAGAAAGTTGCCTGGGACCTGATGTCAACTGATTTATGATGTGCCCGAGGTCAGAGGCCATGCACATGTTCGAGGCCTCAGTTACCTCTTTCTTTCAGTATGGATATTTTGACAGGTTTCAGATTTAGAAAAATATTGCAAAAATGAAACAAAGAATTATCCTCTGCCCTTCACCCAGTTTCCCAAATAGTAACTTAAGTGTTGACATTCTACCCTTCTGGCCTCTTCTCTTTCTCTTTCCCCAGCCTCTCAGTGAAAATTGGGGGGGTGGAGGAGGAGTTGGCATTGGTACTAAACATGTACAAACTTTGTTTCTTTGTTTCTTGCCATTATTCCCCAAAAAGTGCACTATAACAACTATAAGTCATCTAACTGTGATTCAAAGTGTCTGAAGAGGGCAGCTGGTAGCAGTCAGGGGTAGGGCCCTTGGCTAGCATGCACAAAACCCTGGGTTCCATCCCTAGCACTGTTCTTGTAATGGGGTGCTAAGGATCCAGAAAAGTCTTTGCACCCCAAACCCTAAGTTTACTTCTATTTTTTCTTCATTTTTTTATTGACAACTTCCATGATTGCATGATTGTAAACAATATCCCATGGTAATTCACTCCCTCCCCCCACTTTCCCCTTTAAACTCCACTCTCCATATCCCCCCCCCCCATCAGTCTCTCTTTTACTTTGATGTCATCATCTTTTCCTCCTACTATGATGGTCTTGTGTAGGTAGTGTCAGGCACTGAGAGGTCATGGATATCCAGGCCATTTTGTGTCTGGAAGAGCACATTTTAAGGAGTCCTACCCTTCCTTTGGCTCTTCCATTCTTTTTGCCACCTCTTCCTCAATGGACCATGAGCCTTGGAAGGTGTGATAGAGATGTTTCAGTGCTGAGCACTCCTCTGTCACTTCTTCTCAGCACCATGGTGCCTTCTAAGTCATCCCAAGGTCATTGCCGTCTGAAAAGAGAAGGTTCTCTAACCAAAAGTGAGAGTAGCATTAATATATGGGTATGAACATTAAGAGAAGTGCTTACTGGACAGTTTGATGAGCATAGTATATACATTTAGCCAGACAGCAGCAGACATTACCCCCTAGGGCTCACTACCTCTGTGGTAGGTTTTCAGTATCAGGGATGTATTCCCTTCCATGGAGCAGGCCTCCAGTCAAACTAGAGGGCAGTTGGTTTCCCCCATAACAGAAGTGCCACTATTGCACCAGTTGGTTCATTTGGCCTGGCTGGCCAAATATAAGGCTTGCAGTGTCCACTGTTGAGTCTCTTCATTGGTGATTTCTCTCTCTCCCATTGAGCTGCATGCAGTGTGGATTTTTCCAGCTTTCTGTTAGCTGGTCCACATGGAGGAGGTTTTCAGTTCAGTTCCAGCAGGATTTCTCAGTGACCTTGCAGCTCAAGTATGTGGAGTCTTCAGCAATAGGGTCTTACCATCTATTCCTGGTGGGAAACCAAGGGCCTCGGGCATAGCCTGTAATGTTTTGGGAGCATTAGGGACCTCCCTGGCTAACAACCCACTAGAAGGTATCCCATCCCTGGCACTGAAAATTTTCTAGTAACAATCTATGGCTCCTGAGTGTTCCATTGTCCAAAAAAGTAGGATTCCATATGATTTATTTAAATCCTCTTAGATTTTGGTTAGCCCTCCCTCCATCTTTCCTTTACTCAATCTCTTCACCTGACCTCACTTAGGCCTTTTCACCCCCATTAGTCTGTTCTTCTACTTACATGTATACAATACCATCCTATTAATATATTTTAATATTTTTGTTTATTTATTAGTAGCAGTTTTTAATTTTTGTTTATTTGTGAGTAGAGAGAGAAGAGAGACAGAATACAGAGAGAATTGGCATGCCAGGGCCTCTAGCCACTGCAAACGAACTCCAGACACATGTGCCCCTGTGCATCTGGCTTACATGGGTCCTGGGAATCAAATCTGGGTCCTATGGCTTCGCAGGCAAACGCCTTCACCACTAAGCCATCTCTCCAGTCCAACTTCTAGTTTTTAATCAAAGAATTGAATTTTAAAAAGAAGACTGAGAAGGATAATGTGGACAGTAAGAGCTAGGGGTCCCTCCCGGCTGGGCCTGGGCTAGGGCATAGGTGGAGACCCTCCAGGCTGGGCCTGGGCCTGAGCCAACCAGCCCAGGCCCAGCTGAGGGGAAAACTCACCCACAGCTGGAAGTTCCCAAGTGATCAGAGCCTGCCTTCCCCTTGCAAAGGTATTCATGACCTTATGGGAGTGGGCTGTCTTTCAACTCAGGTGAACCAGAGGGCCAGCTGGTTGGTTAGGGTTAAGGACTGTCTCAGGAAGAGGTTAGCTCTGGCACCAAGTTCCGGGCGGGAGGGTGGAGGGAAGGGAAGGAGGGGAGACTGAACTTGACCAACCACAATGTTTAAATCTTATGAAAGACCTCCCTCCCAGAAGGGGTCCTGGCTGTTTGTGGAAAAACAGGTCTGGGGAACTAGGCAAGAGATAAGTCAGATCATCTTTGATTTTCAGCAAGGGCAAACTTTCTTGCTCATTCTGATACCTAAGTCGATCCTGAAACCATCTGTTATGGATACTGAGTGGCGATTGCATGGGAGAGAAATGCTATATTTTATCTCATCTACACTAGAAGCAGTTGCAGGTACCTTTCTTAGTAAGTACTTGCCGAGTATTTCTTGAGACTCAGGGACCCTTTCCTAAACGCCCACAGCATGTCAGCTAGATGTTGACAGTGCCACACTACCTCCAGCGGCAGGTCACGCTCAGAGAGCACCAGCTGTTTCAGGGTTGCCCCGGATGGCAGCCGGTCACACTGAGCAGACCCACTCTCAGGAGCTGGGCTCTGTCCCACATGTTCCCGCCCCTTTGTCTTCCAGGACCTGGGAGTCTTAGGGAGAGCTCGGGCTGAGTCCAATTGTCAGAAGCGTCCTCAGTGTCGGCACTGTCGGTGCCTCCAGAGCAGGGGATGTTCAGAAGTGAGGAGTTCCCCTCTAAAAGGTCAATCTCCACTCTCAGAGATTGTCCCCCCTCCAAAAAAAAAAAAAAGTCAAACTGGGTCTGACAGATTTCTTGCCCAGATAAAACCTCACAGGGTACACAAGGCTGGCTGCCTCCTGCTGGCAGCCCGCTGGTTCCTTCACGACTGTGAAGTGTACTTAACGTAGCACATCAATTAATATCTGCTGCAGCCAGGACCTGGGGGTGGGGGCGCTGGGTAGTACTGCACTCTTGGAATCAGGGGCTCCGTATTGGCACAGGGTGTTGGGGGAGGGCTTAGCTCCGGCACCCCAGCATGGCCATGATTGTTATGTAAACACCGAGCCCAGCTCCAGGGTGGCTTGCCCATCTGCTAGGCCGCACACTTCTAGCTGCCCTAATCATTTTCCATCCTCTTAGGTGGAAACTTGGAAAATGGACAGGGCTCTCAGTCTCCCTTTCATTTGCTAACGAGCCATTTCAGCTAAGCCTGGCTCTCTATTCTTCTAGGGCATTTGTGTTTGTGAAAAGACCCGTCTCAAATTTCTGGGGCAGGAGCAGCTGCTCTGGACGCCTCCTTTCACTGCGCCCATCTCCCCCCGGCCTGGCCCCACCCGCTCCCTCCTTTTGTCTCTGTCAAAGCCAGCCCCTCAGCACCACCCTGACCCTTGGCCAACTCAGAGCCTTCTTCTTTGTCAGCCTCCCAGACTAGTTTCACCCTAAATCAAGCATTGTTTGGGCTCCTGAGGCCAGCACGTGCCCACACCCCCTAATCTTTTAATTTCACCCCAGGAGAAAGCAGCTGTTAGTGATACACGCAGCGTACAGCTGTTGGCTGCGCCTGCTGCCGGCTCCGGGAACAATGACGAGCAAAGAAGGGAGTTCGGGCAGCAGGAATACGTGCGTCTCCCCCTCTTTCTTCTTAGATTTTTTTTTTCTTTTTGCAACAGTTGGCAGCACGTGCTGTGAAATGTGGTCTTAGTAGAAAAGCCACCCTGCCCCAAAGTGGGGTTTTGTCTGCACCCATTCACTGCCACACCCTCCTTGGTTTGCATTAGGGCTCATTTCAGAAACAGTCTTTCAGTTCCAAAGATCCCTGGCGCGTGGCACGATCCATTTGCTACCACAGCAGTCATCTGATAAATTACAGGGTGAGCCCCAGATGGGCAGAAGAGGCCCCACACTGGCTCCTGGCACCAGCGTGTGCCCACCTGGGGCTCCTGGAGCCTGCAGCCCTGGGGTCTGGCGGCTGCTTTGGGAACATCAGTGCTTCCCGGTAATTTTGCAGTAAGTCTGATTTAGGTTAAGGATTCCATAGAGCATGCAGAACCAGAGTGCAAGAGGATGCCCTAGAAAGTACTCATAGGCAAAGCCAGCCCAAGGTCAACCTCGCAGGGGAGAATCACCTCCACTGAGACACTGGGGAGCTGAGTGAGCCTGCTAGGAAGGAATAGCTTGATTTTTCTGGGCTCTCTCATCAGTGCCCCAGCAGTCTGAGACATTGAACCAGGATTGAGGAGACTAGAGCTGTTAGCCCAACCTGCAGGTGTCTTCCTCAGCCCTGCAGGTCACCTCCCTGGGTCATAGCACCCCCACTTGGAAGAAAGACTTCACAGGGCACTGCCCTGGACAAGTTTGCCAAGTGTTGGAAGATTCCCTGTCTGCACCAATCCACACAGACATGGAGCTCAGGAAATCCAACTGGTACAATGTGGCAAGCTACAGTTTTGATTCCAATTAATTTACAATAGTCACACGTGACTAGTGGCTGCAGCATAGGAAAGTTTGAAATCCATGATCTCAAGAAATAACGTTAAGTGCAGTTGCCTGGATCTTATTTCCAGAAGGTCTGGTTTTACTGTTTCAGGAACACCCTGAAAATAAGAATCTTAAGGCTCCAGATTGCTCTGATAGGTGGCAAAGTAGACTTCCAGCTCCATGGCTCCAGGGCTAGGGGCCACTATGCATTTGGAAGGTGCTGAGCTGTTAAACACTCACTTTTCTGAAGTACTTTTAAAAACAGCTCTTTTAGGGATGGAGAGATAAGTAAGTAGTTCAAGGTACTTGTTTGCAATGCCTGACAACCTGGGTTTAATTCCCCAGTACCCACGAAAAGCCAAATGCACCAAGTGGCACATGCATCTAGAGTTCGTTTGAAGTGACATGAGGCCTTGGCACACCCTTATGCTCTCTCACTCTCTTTCTCAAATTAATTAATTAATTAGTTTAAAAACCAGTTTATTTCACTTGATGATTCTTAGAGCCAGCTTACATGTAGGCATTTCCATCTCAATATCTGTCCCTCTTCATCTTGTCAGGGACAGGGACACAGAGCGGTCATTGCCCAGAGGGCTTTCATGCAGCCACAGGTTGGCATGGGCCTCTTTCCACCCACTGTATTTCACCTGGTGGGCAACTGAAAGATCCCAGCAGAAACCCGATGCTCGTCAGAGGAACATATGGCGAGCTGTACACCTGCCTGGTGCCGCACCTGCTGGGCCTCCCAAGGGTGTGGGGCCGCTGGCTCGGGTGCTCCAGGCCACAGGCAGAGCGTCCGATCCATCTGCATGCTGGACGCCTGCCACGTGCCTGGACTCCAGGCAGATCTGACACAGCATGTCATTGCTTTGAAGATCGGCAAATGTGGAGAGAGCTGCTCCCCAGACAACAGAGCTGCAGTCCGTCTGGGACACCGGCCCGCGTGCTGGGGCCCTGCAGAGGGAACAGGCACGCACGAGCAAGCCCTCCAGGACCTGCTGCCCCAGAGTATATTCCAGAAGTCAGGACCCAGCTAGACTACCTGGAGTGAGGGAAGGAGAGCCAGTACCTTAAACAGGCCAACGTGACGACGCAGGGAGGCTGAGGGTGGAAATGGTTTCATACAAGCTCCCATTCCATTGTTTCTGTTCTTCCACACTCTTTCAGACAAAGCAACACTCTGGTTTGTAATGAACACAAGGAAATGAATGGCCACATGGTGACCACATTATGAATATCTCTTCCAAATGCTGGTAACTGCACTCCAAGGCTGAGCCTCCAAACTCCCCCATAAAAATGAGAAGAGAAGGCTCTCTCCCCACCTCTCTCAATCAGTTGCAGAACAAATAACCTGAGACCTTTGCCCCTCCCGCTGGGCAGAGAATAGTGGGCGCAAGTGTGTGGGGCTGATGTGTATGAATCCTTGCCCTGAAAGATTTGGCCCTCAACCCTGGAAAAGGATGAACTGTCAATCCAGCCCAGTGTGGCCCTGTCCCTGCTGCCACTCTTTGGGGTGGTGAACCCACACCCACACCCCTGCCAGCCAGCAGCTTCTAACCCACATCTGGCACCTCAGCCATCTGTCTAGGCATGGGACTACCACACATTTGATGGAGGTAGGGCTCAAAAAGGGACAGAAGACAGGTAATGTGGCCACATGACCAAGGTGCTGAGAGAAGGGCACCCTCATAAAATATCGTGACACTTGAGGCCAGGCTCATAGCTGCAGCTGAAGCCCGGTGGCCTGAGCATTCTGGGCCCCAGGCCTGCATTCCTGCTCCCCCCACCACCACCACTAGCTCCAGGAGATACAGCAGCGGCTGTCCTCCAGCGGCTGCAGGCTGGGGAAGGTGACAGGCAGGAGCATTTTGAGGCCACTAGCAAAGAACAATGGGAGCCTAAAGGGTAATCCGGGAACAGAAGAATGAGAGGCAGCCTGTGCCAGCCATGGGCTAGTTCATTACCCAGACAGCAGATGGAGGGTGGCCTAGTTGCTGGGCAGAACTTGTGCTGCGGGACTTGTGAGTGGGGAAGGCAGGAGCTGGCAGCGTCAGGCTCCGCCCACCAGCCCCGCCCTGTCCCCTGAGACCATGCGGGCTATGAACTTCCTGGAGCCCTTGACTAGGACTGAGTAAAACCTGTATTTTCAGCTTGTGGGTATAAAAGCCCCCATTGTTTCCCCAGTAGTCCCCCAATTGTGCTGCAAGCATTCCCCATCTGAGACCACCACACCGGAGCAAGAATGGTTCTTCCAGGAGGGGCCTCGGCCCCAGGGTGGGGTCCTGTCATTGCCTTTCTCCAAGTAGGTCTGTACTCGGCTGACCTATTTTGTCTTCATTTTTTTAAATCTTTTGTGTGTGTGTGTGTGAATTTTTGAACTTTTTTATTGACAGCTTCCACAAATATAAGCTCTATAACATGATCATAATTCTCTGCCACATCCTCCCTTTTCCTCCTCCCAAATACCCCCTCCAACTGAATTCCCTTCTTTACAACCAGTCGCTCTTTTATTTCAATGAAATTACTTTTTTTTTTTTTTAACCTATTATGCAGGTCTTATGAAGGTAGCGTCACCCACTGTGAGGTCATGAATATCAAGGCCACTTTGTGTCTGGAAGACAATATTGTAAGCACTCCTCCTCTTCCTTTGTCTCTTCCATTCTTTCTGCCACCTCTTCTGCAATGGTCCCCATCCGTGGAGGGTGTGATGGAGATGTCTCACTTAGTGCTGAACACTGCACTGTCACTTCTGCTGAACTGTTTTAAATGGGCTGTAGGACAAGCCTGCAGGCGCGCTTTTGCAAAGGAAATGTTAGAGGGAGCCTTCGCCCTGGGACAGTGCTCATCAATGCACTCTGGGGACATCGACGTTGGAGATGTGCACCCTGGGGGTATGTGCACTGGGTGATGCGCCCACTTGGGTGAGCATGCTGGGGGTTGGGGGAACAGGCACCCTGGGGTGTATTCCTGCAGGAGAGCACCCTGGGGCCATGCACACTGGCCCAGGCCCTTCCATCCCCCTTGCTCACCGAACAACCCTGCCATCAGCTATCAGCAGACTTCAAACCTGCACTGGCAGAAAAACTGCCCAGGCTCCTTGGATGATGCAGGACGCTGGGAGAGCCCTGTCTTTCTCTCCTGCCTGCCCTGAACTCTCCATTATGTCACCAGAATCTCCTGTTGCTAGCTGGTCCCAGCGGAACCCTGCACATCTCAGAGTTATAACGCTTCAGCTGGCACAGTTGAGTTTCTTGCCTGCTGGAGCCTCGTTAGCCCAAGGTATGTCCGCATGGCAAAATCCCCATCAGAGGAGCTGGAAAGAAAGCACAGTGGGCAAAGTGCCTGTCCCGCAAGCATGAGGACCTGAGTTTGGATCCTTGACACCCACCGCACACCTGAAATACTGTCACTGGTGTGACAAAGACAGGATTCCTAGAGCTTGCTGCTGAGCTTGTCTAGCTGCATTGGGAGACACAGGTTGAGTGAGAGACTCTTGTCTCAACAGAATAAGGCAAAGAGTGACTAAGGAAGGCATATGATGTTGACCTCTGGCCTCCACACACACAGGCACAGGCGCATGCACACACATATGCACAACACACATACACGTACACGTGCACGCACCCCCAGACATACGGAAACACATCCACACCACACACAGAAGCACGCGCTAACAATTGCACATCAGAGGACATTCCTGCCTTGTGCTTCCAACCGCAGCTGTCTCACTGCCTTCCACCTGCTCTGTGCTTGAAAAGCAGTATTTCAAGACACTGCGTCCGCACCGTTCTCATTTTAATTCAGCCTGCTGAGTAAGCACATGCCCCGCATGTGTGTGCTAAGGCTGTCGTGAAGGACACTGCAGAAGGAACACTGTTCTCTCAGATCAGGTTAAATACCTGCTCTTCCATGCATGCAGCCATGCATGTCTAGGGGTCAGCAGAAATGCAAGCCGGGAGTAGCCTGCTGTTTCTTCGACTGCTTCATATTCCCTCCAGTGAAACAATAAGTAGCCGGAGGGAGGCCATTGGTGAACTGTCTGCATGGAGATGCCTTCCAGAGACTCATTCAAATCACATGGACTCTGCCCACATTTACCATCCCCCAAATCTTATCTAAAATGCTTGCCTTGGGACTTCCCTTGTTTAGCAGTGTCTATTAAAATAATATAAGTTAGGGCTTGGAGGGTTAGCTTAGTGGTGAAGATGCTTGCCTGAAAAGCCAAAGGACCCAGGTTCGATTCCCCAAGACCCACATAAGCCAGATGCACAAGGCAGTGCACGCGTCTGGAGTTAGTTTGCAACAGCTGGAGGCCCTGGCGCACCCATCCACCCTCCCTCTCTTTCTCTCTCTCTCTCTCTCAAATAAATAAATAAAAATAAAATGATACAAATTATTTCAAGAAAAATTTAATAGTGCATGTTTTCAAAAGATTTAAAAATCAATCTCTTGACAAGGTTAGGCGTTTTTCCAGTAAGGAAGGACTCTTCCCATGCTGGCTTGCTGGGGTTGCTGCCACACTGTGTGGCACACTGGCAGCTTCAGATGGTGACTGGAGGCTGACATCAGAACCACGCACATGAGGTCCTTCTGGCAGCTGTAAGGGAGGCTCTGCTCTAGGCCTTGCCCTCAGCTTCTCATGCTTGCTGGCCATTTTCAACGTTGCCTAGCTGCAGATCTCTGCCTTCATCGTCACATGACGTTCCCCCTGTGTGTCTGTCTCTGCACTGCCTTTCTTTATAGGACACCGAGCCAGTCTTATAGGGTTGGGCCCCACCATACTGACCTCACTGTTATTTGATCAGGTCTATAAAGACTGTTCCCAAGAAGTGTCCAAGGAGTTGTCATGACACTGCCACGATGAGCACCACCATCACTCCCACCATTACCACTGTGACTATGACCACATCACCACGCCATCACGACCACCATTACCACTGTGACTATGACCACATCACCACGCCATCACGACCACCATTACCACTGTGACTATGACCACATCACCACGCCATCACGACCACCATTACCACTGTGACTATGACCACATCACCACCCCATCATGACCACCATTACCACTGTGACTATGACCACATCACCACCCCATCACGCCCACCACCATCGCCGTGAGCACCGTCACTCTCCCCACCACTGCCATCTTCACCAACATCATAGTCACGAGCGCCACGATCAGGGCTAGGGCGAAGGCTCTGCTGGTAAGAGCGATTGCTGCACAAGCATGGGGACCTGAGTTTGGTCCCCAGCACCCACATAAAAATCCAGCCAGGGGGTCAGGCGTGGTGGCACATGTCTTTAATCCCAGCACTTGGGAGGCCAAGGTAGGATGATTGCCATGAGTTCAAGACCATCCTGAGACTACAGAATGAATTCCAGGATAGCCTGGGCTGTGAGACCCTACCTTGAAAAACAAACAAACAAACAAACAAAATAGTCATGGCCGCACATATCTTCCTCTGACCTCCACATGCATGTGCACAAGGTGCACACATCTGCACGCACACATGCATGCACTGCACACACCCAAAAACCCACCACTACCATCACCATCATCATTGTAACCATCACAACCAACCACTTCACCAGCATCGCTACCATTACCATTGTTCTCACCAAGACCAATACCATCATCATAGTCACTTTGTCATCAATAGAATCACCACCACCATCGCTGTCACCATCGGCATTGTCATCGTCCCCGCCAGTGCCATGTCCATTGCAGCTCATCTGGTCCTCCTACAGCCTCTGACGTAAACATTGTGATTTTTCTAGATTACGGCCCTGGAGCACAGAATGCAGCTATCAGGCTTTGGGATCTGTGTCCTTAAGGAATAGTCCCATGGACACGGCAGTACCAAAAACCTGGACATACCCCAAATTCTTCCTGCCGGGGAGTTCTGAGCAATGACTGGCCATCATGCACATCTCCCAGGGAGAAAGAAAGCAAGTCATAGAATCCACACAGTGTGAGTTTATTTGTAACATGCAAAAAACACTAGGCTGGGATACGGCCCAGTGGTAGAGCACTTGAATCGACACACGAAAGTTTAAAAACAGGCACAATTTAGCCATCCACTACTTGGTGACTCGTAGGTTACCAGACAAGGTGACGATAAACAGAATTCAGGCCAGGGCCTGCTGCAAGTAAAGTGACAAAGCGGGGAAGAAGGTGGTAGGACTATTTAAGAGTCTGGGTAGCTCCTGCTAACCTGTGCGTCTTCGTCCATTGTGGCTCTCCCGCATGTATGTATTGATTGCATGTGTGCACAGTACATTCAGATTCTTTTTGTTCTGTCATCACCAAAGGAGGAGTAGCAAGAAATACAGGAGCTGCTTCCAGCCAGGGAGCCCTGGTGGATAGCAGCTGCAATGCTGTGCATTTCTGCTGAGACCAGAGCCTGTCTACAACACAGGTAGTCTCAAGCTGACACTCTGACCCTCAGCGCCACCCCTGCCTGCTCTGCATGGGTAAGGTGAGGCACACACTGAGAGCAAAAATCGTAGTTTGTGCCAAATGTCACATGTTGCTACTTTTGTTTAAATATACTTAAGGCTAAACTCTGGGGCCCTGTATGTCATCTGGGCACACAGGACACCCCATGTTAGGCATCTTACAGCATCCAGCAGTCTCAAACCTGGCAGCACCTCCCAGTACATGCCAATGCCATAGGCAGCTTGCAACCTCTCACAGTCAAGAAGCCGGATCAGGGATTCTCAGAGGCCCTGATGACAAGGTGCACGGAGGGAGGGTCTCTCTCTCTCTGCAGGCTCCATGGAGGCTCTCCCTCTGCTGGCTCCATATCTCCTTAAGCACTGCCCTAGCTCCCCGCTTGCCTTCCCCTGGGAAGAGGGGCCTGTCTTGTAGCACAGAGTCCAACACCCTCCTGCTAAGCACAGCATGACATTGGGGGAAAAGATACACCCTCTCTGACTCCCCGAGCACTGTCTAGACCTGTGCAGACAAAATCTAACTGCTGGGTGGTCACCTCTGACCCACCCGTCAGTAGCCCCCATGCTGCACACTGACCGTTCCCTTCCCTGTGCTCCTGTGGTGCCATATCTGCAGGAGCCCCTCACCCCTTCCTCTCCTCTTGGTCTGAGGTCCCTCCTACCCGTTGGGCCTGTCCCAGGGACACCACTCTCCTGTGTTCCCTGTATTAACAACTGAGCATTTAAAGCCAGAAGGAATAGCTGACAGCCTGAGAGATGAGAGCTCAGGTCCTCACCTTCTGGCCTCAACCCAGTCCCCACCTCAGGGCACAAGGCCCATCTGTTGTGAAGCCAGATGTGGGACAGCTGAATGCCATAGCAGGACCAAAGAATAGCTCAGCCTTTGACCTCACCACCATCCTAAGGCCCAGGGAATTCTCTCTCTCTCCCTTATATAGGCACATGCATGCCCATGGGATTGCACACATGCATAATATACACTCACATGTATGAGTACACAGTGACATGCTCATACATACGCACAACTGCATGCTACTTACATACATATACACAGTCACACACACACAGTGGCACACACATATACACCTCAGGCAGGCACCAGAGACAATGTGTCTGTAAAGGCAGCTGCAGCTCTTCAGTCTAATCATGTGAAATGGGCTTGTACGTCTTACAGGTATGCAACTCGCAGCCAGTCATTCCGAATTCAGAAAGTCCTGGGAACAGAACACTTTCCAAACAGGTTTGGCTGCAGTTACACCTGAGCGCATGGGAAGCTTTCTCTCCCCAGCTCAGTTGCGCCATGAAACATTACCACCTTTACCTGCCATGTGCCACCCACGCATGGATGGTGGTGTGGAGCACATGATGGGGCATAATCCAAAGCACCCACAGGCTTGGGTCCTATTTGGCTCAGGGACCATGCCCACTGCCGGTAGGTATACAGAGTGCACAACATCATTCCCAAGGCAGCCCGGGCACCAGCACAGCCCCACTACCCAGACTCCACCACTAAGTTCATCAGTGGGAAGACACAGGGGCACGACAAAGACATAGAAAAGACACATCAAGTCACATTCATTCCCATTCCTTTCAATGGAAGTAGACAGATCTGTGGCTCAAGAAACTTCTAGAGACATGAACGGAAGTATCTCTCACTACCAGGGTGAGTTCTTGTAAATCCCACAGACTCACTATGTATCGCGAAGGATTCTGAGGGTCCCTCTGTCTTCTGCCCATCCCTGGCTTCCCTCTCCATGTGCACACGCATGTGTATGCCTACACATGCACACATAATGGCATAGTCAGGTGGAAACACACACAGCCTCTGGACAAACACATATACTACACATATGCTCCTGCACACAAGCCCCCTCCATACCAGAGACTTTTGTAGGACACCTGTCCATGGGACTACATACAGCAGGCTCTCATGTTGTCTAATGCAGAGTAAACCTGAATGTGGACATGATATGACTGTGAGGCTGATGTCTCCTTCACTGGTCTCCAACCCCACCAGAACTCACTCTATGCAACAAAGAAGACTCTGCACTCTCTTCCAGGACTTTATTCCACTTGGCTTTGCAACCGTTTTTCTAGAATTGTTTCTCAAAGAGAATTTCAGAGTCAACAAAGAAGCCTGGCTCATTGCACACCTGTCAGGCGGAAATGGTAGCAGTTGCTACACTATTAAAAGCTATTTAAGATGTGCCCGCACATCAAAGCCTTTGCCTCTCAGAGAGAGATCCTCAGACCCCAGGGCTGCCTCATGCAAAGCTGACAGCCAAGGGACAGGGGTGTGGTTTCCCCATTGGGTGGAGGAGGAGGGTGCTTCAGGGAAATGTAGTTCTTTGAACCTGGAAAAGGGAGAGTTGTAATTTCCCTGTGTCCTCAAGGAGTTCACAGCTGAATGCTGACACCTGCTCAGCAGGGAGTTGCTCTGAGCATCCTCCATTCTTTCTTCCAATGGAGACAAGCCAAAACCCAGGCATCTCCATTCACAGGCCCTCGGCCACCCATGGTTCAGGGTCCACGTTCCTTCCTGCTTCCCATCCTGCCTGTTTTATTGCCTGTGTCAACACATATTTCCCGACAAAACCAAAGAGCCCCGACAGCAAACACTCTGACACCTCCGGGAACATGTCAGGTGCCAGGCTCTGGAGGGAGAAAGCACATCGGCCAGGACCCAGTCACCTCTGTCGATGCAGCAATAAACTTTCTGTGTGTGCCCAGGTGATATGGGCACAGGGCCAGATCTCACTCACCTGGTGCCAGCCCAGGCCCCTGCAGAACAAGACCCGCTGAGGCATGGACAGCCTAGTGCAAAGCCCAGGCGGTAGTGGTGGCTGCTCTGTAGGTTGCCACCCACTGTTCGTAAGTGAATGGTTGGACCAAAGCCCTTCCTGATAACAAGTAATTTTAACACTCGCTGTATCCTGAAATGCACTTGGTTACTTACTGTACTACACCTACCATAGCATAATAGATAGATAAATGATGATGATTGACATGTAGGTGAGTGGATGGATGGACAGACAAGCAGATGGATGGATAGATGGGTGGGTAAGATGGATATTGATTTAATACTTACTGGTGATATATAAGGAACAAGAAGTAGTGTTACGATGGCATATATTTGGATAGCAAATGTTTCAGCATATGTATTAGATGGACACAGCAAGTCCTCAGTCATTGGCATTAGGTAGAACTTGTAAGGATGCTTCCTGGCACTGGACATTTTTTAGGGGTTCTGAGGCCCTAGGCAGTATTACAACATGGTGTTGTCATCTACAAGTGTGTTGGGCTGCATTGATAGCTGTCATGAGATACATGAGGCCTGGTTGGACATTGCCTGGTCTTGAGCTTCTCTTAATAGACATCATCACTGCATGTCTTGGGAATTTAGTGTCTGTTTAGGCATGTGAGGAATGCATGGTGTTACAGTGAACACTGCAAGCCTTAAGTTTGGCCATCCAGGCCAAATGAGCCAATGGGTATAATAGTGGCATGTCTGTTACAGGGGAAACTGACCGCTCTCTTATTGGACTGAAGGCCTGCTCCATGGGAGGGAACACATGCCTGATACTGAAAACCTATGATGGGGAAAGTCATGAGCCCTAGGGATGTAACACCTGCTGGTTTCTGGCTAAATGCGAATATCACGCCCACCAAACGGCCAAGTAAGCACTTCTCTTAATTGTCATACCCATATATTAATGCCAACCTCACTTTTGATTAGAGAAACTTCTCTTTTCAGATGTTGGTGACCTCTGGGATGGCTCAAAAGGCACCATAGTGCTGAGAAGAAGTGACGGAGGAGTGCTCAGCACTGAAATGTCCCTATCACACCTTCCAAGGCTCGTGGTCCATTGAGGAAGAGGTGGCAGAAAGAAGAGCCAAAGGAAGGGTAGGACTCCTTACAATGTGCTCCTCCAGACACAAAATGGCCTGGATATCCATGACCTCACAGTGCCTGACACTACCTACACAAGACCCTCATAACAGGAGGAAAAGATGATGACATCAAAATAAAAAGACTGATTGGGGGTGGGAGGGGGTATGATGGAGAGTCATGTTTTATTGTCTATAATTATGGAAGTTGTCAATAAAAAAGAAATGCATGGTGTTAACAGATAGAAGTGGGAGTAGAGCACCCCTCAAATATGGGCCCTCTATTCAATTCTACCTTGGGGAACCTCAAGTACCCCCAACCCTGTCCACAAAAGGCCATCCGTCCCCTCAGAATTCTTCCAACCAAAAACTGCCTCCTCACACTCCCAGCATGCTACTATGAGATCAATCCTTCATAAGGGCCAACACTAGGGGGCAGAAACCAGTCCCATGGTCAGTTGACAGTGGGGTTCAGCAGCCACCCACATTCCATCATATCTTTTTATGTTCTGTTCTTTGTAGCAGCAAATTCTGAGCAACTGAGATGGGTCAACCATGGGTCAACTCTGAGTCTTCTTTGTCAGCCCCTGGACAAAGTGGCCAAGGCTATGCAGAGGCACCAATCCTAGGCCATGTCCAAATGAAAGCCAGCCCTGATCGAGTAGGGGAAGTTTTCAAAATAAGCCAGTGAGTCCCCCTCAGCTAGTAAAGATATGTGGGGGAGTCTCACCTACCAATGACCCATCAGTGTTAGTCTCTATAGGTATTAGATCATAAGAAGTCACACATTTCATGATGGGTCTGGACCAGGAACCTCCCTCCTTCCCCTGCTGGATCCAAAGCCCACTTCCTGACTTTTGCATCTACCCATGGTCCAACTCTGCCTGCCTCACTTCAGAACCAAGGGCCAGGCAAACAGCAGTAGAGCCTGTTTATAGATGGGATCTGCCTGGCTTTGTCACCTACTTCAACCATTGCCTAGGTTTAAATAGGAGACCACTGTTTTATCTATTTATTTATTATTTATATATTATTTATTTATTTTGGTTTTTGAGGTAGGGTTTCATGCTACCTCAGACTGACCTAGAATTCATTTGTAGTCTCAGGGTGGCCTTGAACTCACAACAATCCTCCTACCTCCATTGTTTTAGACTGAGCTTGAGTACAAGGTCCAAGCCAACTAGAGAAGAATGGAATAAGTTATTTAAGGGCTGGGGTTGATGGTTCAGTGGTTAGTAGCACTTGCTGCTCAAGCTTGATGACCACAGTTTGGATCCCCAGGAACCATGTGAAACTGGGCACAAGTAGGTCACACATCTATGAGCCAAACACTCTTATAGAAATGGGAGGCAGGGTCAAGAACCTCCTGAAGTTCATGGACCAGCTAGTCTGATGTTTGCAGAGGCAAAAACAATAAGAGACCTTGTCTCAAACAAGGTATAAGTATGGACCAACAACCCGAGTTGTCCTCTTCCTCTTCTTATAAAGCCACAAATGCCATCATAGTGGCCCCACTTCATGACTTCATCTGACCCTAGTCACCTCCCAAGAGCCCCACTTCCAAATACCATCAACATAGAAATGTGACAATTTAGGCTTCCAACCCTTGACCTCTTAGGGAACAAATTCAAAGCAGCTCAGCCTTAATTGCACAGAGAGAAGAGAAGTGAACCTGTGACAGCAGGTGGGATGAGAGCCAGGCCTTCCCCTTCACTGCCTTTCCTTGGCCTTTCTCCAGCTGAGCTGGGTAATCTCAGCTATCTGTTCATCCACAGGATCAGAACCCAAAGGCCCAGAGCCCTCTTCCCTGGAGAACTGCCAGCCAGCTCCCTGGGATCTTCTTATCTCCCCAGCTCTATGTCTAGAAGTACCACATGGACAGAAAGACACTTGGGTATGTACTAAATATAGAACAAGCTGGTGATGGCTGGGAAGATTGCTCAGTGGTCAGGCGCCTACCATACCAGCATGAGCACCTGAGTTTGACTCCCAGTACCCACAGAAAACATGGTAGTGCATGTCTATAATCTCAATGCTGTAGAAGCAGAAGTAGGAGGACCTCAGGGGCTGGCTGGCCAACTAGTCTTGCCAAATTGGTGAGGTCTGGATTCAGGAAGAGACCCTGTTTCAATAAACAAGGTGGACAGCAATTGAGGAAGAAATACGATGTTGATCTCTGACCTCCACATGCACATGCACACACATATACACACACTCAGAAAAGAAAGAAGTTACTGTGGAGATACTTTCTAGTGTGGTGTCTGAACTTGATCAGAACTTGCTAGTTGATGTCTGACCTTGACCCTCATCTACAAACATACTCATCTCCCTGGGCTTCTCCGGGACTGGTTTACTCAGCCTTTAGAACAGACTAAGAATGGAGCAGACACACCCACCCTAGAGGAGCTGGGGATGGTGGCAGTGAGGTGCCTGAGTGCACAGGAACCAGGGTGGAACCAACCTTCCCAGATCTCTGCAGCAGGAAGCACAGGGTAGGAGCCCTCCTGGCTCCTGTCCTCTGGGCCCAGGAGTGACCAAACAGGTTCTCCAGGTAGCAGGAGCACAGGGTGCAGGGCCAGGAACACCTTGTTCCAAACTGTGTTCTGAAGGGCTGTGTGCACAACCCAACATGTGGGTGGCACATCCTTCATGTGTTCCCAACCGTGACCTGGTGCATGCCAGGAGGAAAAGAAAGTCACCCTCCATCAGGGTTAACCTGGGACAAGCTGTTTAAGCAAGAGAAGAAAAGCTCAGAGAGGGGCAATCTGCTTCTCCTCTGTAGCCTTGGTAAGGGCGACACCAGATAGAAAGTTCCAGTCATCTCCCTGTCCTGGGAGGGTCTTGGCAGATCAGATGTGGACCCTAGCCTGGAGAGAGGACCACCTTGTCTCATTCTTTGCTTGGCTGAGGCAAATCAAGAGAACAGGGCTCAGTATGCCTGGAATGTCTACAAGGGGGTCCCAGAAATCTACATTTGTCAATGTACCAGGAAGGGCTGGGGACACGGCTTGGTGATTAAAGTGCTTGTTTGCAAAGCCTGGCAGCCTGGGGTTCAATTTCCCAGCACTCATGTAAAGCCAGATGCACAGTGATGTCTGCATCCAGAGTTCATGAACAGTAGCAAGAAGTCCTGATTGTGCCTATGCTCTTTCTCTTTCACTCTGTTTCTCCCTCCTTGCAAATAAAATAAAAATATTAAAAATATTTTTTAAAAGGCACTAAGTAATACTAAGGCGACCGTCCACAGACTAATGTCTAGGAGCTATGCCCATGTATACCCCAGAAATGCAGAGCACTCCTCCCAGCAGGGAGATAATAAAGTTGGATGGGTCTTGAAACATTGACATGAATGGGTTGGAGTTGACTAATCACAGGTTTGCTTTCTGGAAGGAGATAGAGATGGGACACTTTTTTTTTTTTTTTCCTGAGTGTCTAGGTTCCTCTTGAGACTTCCTGTCACCTCTGCTTGTCCATATCCTGGCCCCATGCATGCTCATCTCCCTAGCTTTCTGGATCCCAAATCAGGCTGAGGGCACCTGCCCCGCCCCCATCCCCCTCCAGTAAGCCACCTACTCCAGCACACTTGGCTCAGCTGAGTCCTGTATTTTGAAATCAACAGTCAGTCAAATGTCACTCCCCACCTGGTGGCTGGCTATAGAGCAAAGGCTTTGCTTGCCATCCCTGCAGCGCAGCTCTGCACCTGAGGATGCAAGGACGGCGGGAACAGGTGTAGCCAAGGCAGAGAGCTCGCTGTTCCTCCTTCGCGATGGTTCAGGCCTGTGTCTGGGCGGCAGGACACGCTGTCATCCTTGTCAATCAGGAGGCCAGGCGGGGAAGAGGGTGGAAGAGGAGGGCTTTGTGCTGTCATGATAGAGTCTCTCTCACAGCATTCCTAGTTCTCAAAAATAGCCTGTGACAGAGGGAATCCACTCCAGTGACAGGGCAAAGCCCAGAGAGCAGTTAAATACGGCTCTGCCCCAGGTTCCTCATCTGGCAGCAGAGGCTCATTCAGACTCCTGCCTGCCTGAGTAAAGTGAATCCTTCAGCCTGAGGTCCTTAGAAATCAGGGGCAATTCTCTTGTTTTGGAAATTGGCAATGCTATCGGGCCATGTGTCACCAGCAAGAGAGCCATGCTGTGCTAACCCAGCCATTCACAGAGCCCAGATGGGCACCCACACGAAGGGGAACCACACAGCCAGATGCTGCCCATCACCAACCCTGGCAGGCCCTCACAGCGCCCAGCCTTTCCTCCAGCCCTTCCCTGGACAGCCAATTAGAACTGGGAGAAAGAAGTGACTGTGTGTATGGGGGGGAAGGGGTGAAGACCCTCTGAGGGCTTCTGGAAAAGCACTAGGAAGGGGAGCTGCAGAGGCCACTTGTAGTCTGAGGGGAGAAGATGGGCATCAATATCATGTTCCCAAGACCCATCTACGGGGTGCACTGCTGAGGGAGGGGCTCAGTCCTAGGTCTTTGGTCTTGACACCCATCCCAGCTCAGAAGACTACTCAACAATCCCATGCAAGTCTTGGCTCTGTCTTTCACTCCTAAGCTCTCAGCACCCTGAGGTGAAAAATCTGTGTTCCAAAGATAAGAAGCATGCATGTTTGGACATGAGTGCAGCCCTCAAGCCGAGCAAAGATTCCCCGTGGGCATCAGGACTGTGGGCTAGCACACAACAAGAACTCAGACCCTCCCTCAAGCAAAGCAGAAGGTGAGGACCAACACCCGACAGTTCTCTGGCCCGAGCACATGCACGGTGACACGTCCACAGCAGCACTCGCCCACACACGTGACCACAAAACACGTGCAACAAAGAACCAAGTGTGAGTAAGGGGTGAGAGGCAGCTCCCTGCTCAGGGAGCTTGTGTGAGCAGGGGACAAGGCACCGGAGAGGGGCCTGAGAGGGGCCGTCAATCACAAAGCCCCAGGTCACTTTGTTCCACAACCTCAGCCTCGAGCCAGAGCAGCAGGAGTCAGCGTCGGTAGCTACCCAGGTATCCTCGCCATGAAATGAGATGAGAACTTGTAGATTGAAACCACAAGGCAGGGCATGCCCATGCCTCCATGCAGCCCTGGCAAATGGGGAAACTGAGGCCAGTAGCTATAGAAACATTGCCGTGAGCCATGCTAAGGATCTCAGAAGGCACCTCAGACGATCCCTGATGCTAGCAGACGCTGACCCTGAGGGTGACTTCCAGATGGCCTCCCTGTCCAGTGTCAGCTGCTTCTGTTTCCCTGGGGGCCTTCAGCAAAGGGACAGACTGCTGGACTCTGTTGTGGCGACAGGACTCTGTTGTGCAATTTGTGCTGGACTCTCATGGCCTCCCTCTCAGGGGTGCGGTGTGTTTGGTTCAAACAGTATGTGAAGATTTGTCCACAAACACAGTTCGAGGCTGGAGCCTGCAGGCGGTGGCTGTCACCCTGCTCCACATTTCACAACTGTCCCTTGTTTTCAATTAGCACAAGAGGTGGCTTCCTACAGTGAGGCTGGCTGCCGCAGGAGCCGCTGGCTCCCCCCTTCTCCTCTGTGGCGATTGCACTTTCCTGGTCCCAACAAGAGGCCACTCCACAGATGTTCCTCCCCTCCTCAGCTGCCTTCCTGAATCTCGGTCACTGAGGCCCTGGCTCAGCTCACCCTTGGCAGGAGCTCAGTGACACTCAAGGGTTGTCTGTGAGCCAGAGAGGAACTACTCCTGCATTTTGCAGGCCATTCAGATGTGCAAATGCAACTGTGAGAGCCCTTTACTGTGCCAAACATGGGGTGTAGCGCAACAAAATGAGAAGCGAGGAGCGTGATGGGGCGAGGCCCTGCTTAGCAGAGTGCGACAAGGCCTGCGGCAGGTCTGCACAGTCCGGAGGAGCAGCCGCCCTGCTCTTCTGCACTGCCATGTGCACAGGGAGAGACACTAGCAGAAGGAGGAAGGGCTTCTGGCCGAGCCACGTCCCCCCCCCCCCAAGGGAGGAGGGGCAGCCTATCTTTGTACTCTCATTCTCACTCTTTGCCCGGGTGTGTCCCCAGAGCCTGTGTGTGTCTAACTGTGGAATGAATACCCAGTACAAAGCTCTCTGGCATGCATGGGAAGAGCATATGGTGGCCGCACCACAGTGACAGCTGCTGGCAGATGACAAAATGCACGTAAGATCTTTTCCCTGCAGCCCTGACTGCCGGAATGGAACCATTAGGTCGGGCCCAGCAGCCTCCAGGGCTCCTTGCCTCTCTATCCCTTCTGCGCATGGGCAGACAATGTCCCTTCTGCTGAAAGAGGACTTTCTTTCTTCCAAGATGTTTTTCTTAATGTAAGCTCAACCTGTGTCCTTAAGCCCAGATATCATCACTAAAGGCGACAGGAGGAAGCTTTGGGAAAATGGCAGTGAGGCCGGGTCTTGCTTGGCTGCATTGCTCCTGGGTTTCTGAATCCTTTTTTTTTTCTTTTTTACATATATGTGAGTGTGGTGTGCATCCATGCATGTGTGCAAGCATGTGGCGACCAGAGATTGATGTTGGGTATCTTCCTTGACTGTTTTCCTCTTTACTCACATAGTCTGTCATTTAAACACAGAGCTCATCAGTTCAGCTAGTCTAGCTAGCAGGCCTTCCCCTGAAAAGTCCCTGTCTCCATCTCCCTAATGCTGGGATTACAGGTAGCCACCATGCCCACCCAGCATTTATATGGGTGCCAGGGATCTGAACTCTGGTCCTCAGGCTTTCACCACAAGCACTTTATTCATTGAGCCATTATCTCCCTAGCCTGCCTCTCTGATTCTTAATCCTACCTGTCTTCCCCCAAAGAATAGAAGGAGCAGTGTCAGTGCTCAATCTCTGATGAACCATGAAGTTGTGCTTCCAGGGAGAACAAGGCTATGTGGACTCCAGAGGCTTCCTAACGGATGTCCAGCTGGGACAGGTGATTCCAATAAGGAGGAATAAATAGCAAATCCCCAAAGCCCACCAGACATGTAGGCCAGTGGTAAGGGCTTGTACATCTTAGTACAGCAAAGCACTCTGTAGCTCCCTACTCACTGTCTGTTTCATGCTTTCTTTAAATAAAATTCATTTATTTGTTTGTTTACTCAAGAGAGAGAATATGGATGTACCAGGAGCTCTTTTCACTGAAAATTCCAGATATATGTGCCACTTTGTGCACCTGGCTTTATGTGGGTACTACGAAATCAAACCCAGACTGTCAAGCTTGACAAGTAAGTGCCGATAACCACTAAGAAATCTCCTCGGTCCTCTTTCATGCTTTCACTCACTTGTAATTAACCATATGAAAGAAGAAAATGTATGTGTGCAGTGCAGTAAGATACTTTTGAAAGTGAGAGACCACATTCACATACATTTTGTTATAATATATTATAATTGTTTTGTTATTATTAATTTCTTACTTATTAAACTTTATCACTGGGTGTAGTGGTGTGCACTTTTAATCCCAGCACTCTGGAGGTAGAGGTAGGAGGTTTGCCATGAGTTTGAGGCCACCCTGAGACTACATAATGAATTCCAAGTCAGCCTGAGCTACAATGAGACCCTTGAAAAATCATGCAAAAAAAATAAAGAAAAAAAAAACTTTATCATAGATCTGTGTGTAGTGTATAAGTAAGGTTTCATTTTGTCTATAATTTTTGGCATGCAGTGGTCTTAGAATGCATCTCCATGGAAGTAGGGGGTGCTGTGTGGACACATGTTCTATCAAGGCTGCCTTCAGTTCTTGGCCTAGAGAACCTCACCCTACCCTTCTCACACCAACCTGGATCCCACCAGCTTACGCACCCTTCTACCTGGCCCAACAAATTCTAGAGGACCTGGGGCAGAGAAAGGAGAAGGAGTGTGCCCCTACAAGTCAACCTATCTTGCCGAGGGCCCAGTAAGTTTGAAAGAAGGTCAGATGGTGGAGGTGAGAGCTGTATTCCAACAAGACCAGAAATTCAGCCAGGGCCACAGAGGCAGCCGAGGGTCTTCCTGGGGACCCCATGGAGAGAGATGGAACAGGGAGTGCAGAAGCTCCTGTCTGCAGGAGGTGGCGTTACGTATGGGTGGAGTTGGGGATCCCTGTGCGGGCACACGATCCCTTGCCCACCACCCTGTGGAAAGCCCAGGCAAGCTCCTCAGCTAGCTTCGTGTGGCCTTGGACATCTGCCAGTATGAGGAGAGCAATGGAAGACAAGGCCAGATCTCTGTGGTGTTTTCACCATGCTGAGCTATTCAAAGGCACCATGCTGAGAGACTGGATACTGCAGGGTAGGTAACAGGGCTTCACTGGCTAGGCATCTGGAGTAGAGTCTACTAAACTGGCCAAAGTCTTTTTGCCTCAAAAGGTGACCTCTGATAGCAGAGTGCCAGGAAAAGGAAGCTACAAGCCAGCTGGCCCTCCTTTGTCATGGCGTGGAGAGACCAAAGGCCAGGGTGACCCTGTCTGCAGTGAGGCCAGAGCCTAACCAGGTCACTGTGTTGCTCCCCAAGCAACCAGCCCTGGGTGACACCATGTGTGCACTGCGGGCCAGAAGTTGAAGGAGGCAGAGAAGCCACTCTCTTGTCATACCACGAACCCCTGGACCCAGTCCAGGTGTGCATGCCACACAGGACAAGCGCGACGTGCCAGGCCCTCCAAGCAATCTCAGTTGTCTTCTGAGGGGCTGCCGGGCAGCTCTACGCCCCGCAGAGCAGTCCTGGGAGCCAGCATTTTTCTCAGGGCTGTGTGAGGCTTTGGAATTTGAAGAATAAAATGTGTTCTTTTATGAGGCAGCTGCAAAAGGGCCAGGCAGGGCTTACAGCCCAGAGCTCTGCTAGCGTAGCCCTTGAGCTGCCTGATAAGGGCTGTGGGACAGCCTGACCCCCATCCCAGCCCTGCCTGAGGCCACTAAGCCACTCACCCGCCCAAATTCCCACCTGTCCTGGGCTCAGGGCTGGGAGCAGGGCAGGACTTGTCTGTTCTGCCTTTCTGAAATGGGTCCACACCTGGATTCTCATCAAGGCCCTGCCACAGGCCAAGCCCCAAGGTGAAGGCAGGAACACTGAGCCTCTGCTCCTAGGATCTCAAGGTCTCCTACACCACCCACAGAGAAACATCATGGCAGAGCCTAGGCCACAAGAGTAGAGAGGAAGGCCCTGGGCTCAGGCAGCTTCCGAGAGAGGCAATTGAAGTGGATGATAGAGAAAAAAGGTCCTAGAGTGTCCAGGAACTCTGCAGGGGTGAGGAGTCAGGCTCACGGACTAGTGGGTTACTCTGTGGTCTGTAACAGGGAGCCACAGGAGAAGAGGGATAAGGGACCTGGGAAGTCACTCATTCTGCAGGAGAGGGGCAGGGCAGGATGGACAGGGCATATTGTGGGGGGATCTATGTTTGTGGACAGAGCATGCAGGTGGTGGGTGTTTGGGGATGAAGACCCATGGACAAACGTCAGGGGCAGGCCAGTGGGTGGGAGACCAAAGTGGACTAGAGGCAGGAGGAACAATGAAAAGACCCTGGATCGCTGGGGAGGGGTCTTAGAGTCCAAGGAGCAGGCTGGGAAGACAGCTGGCAATCAGTCCTATTGCTGAAACTTAGGAAGGAGCTGAAGAAGGGGTAACCATCGATGGGAGCAGGAAGGGGCACACACACGCACCCCCAGGATCTGATCACCCAGAAGCCAACAGTGCCTAACCACAAGCAGGTTTAGCAGAGTGCAAAATGCTCATACAGAAACTCTGCATCCCTGGTAACGTACACAAAAATAAATGCCAGTTGAATCAAACACCGAACTATGCTTTAAATGTTGCATAGGAAGGTTTGGGAGAGACGATCATGACTTTGGCAGGAGTTGTCTCCCTGGCAGGGCTGAGAACGTGCAAGACATCAGGAGGAGATGGGTACCTTGAAGCACGTAACTCCAAAAACATGCGTAGGATATGACAGAGAAGAGTCTTAAAACAAAGCAATAAAGTGTGCAGAAATATTTAAACCTTCCATGACAAGACCAAGGGTTAACGTTCACAATACATCAAAATACTTGACAAATTAATGAGAAAAAAGATAAACATCTTCATGAAAACGCTGGTAAAGCACAACTTTGCCAAACATTGCCTAACTTTGCCAAACATTGGCAAAGCAAAACTTTACAAAGGCAAATTGGTACAGTAGGTTTCTCAGTTTTTCTGGTAAAGTCACAGAGAGACCCGTCACTTCTCGCCCTGTGGAACAAAGCATCAGGTGACAGAGACACAGCAGCCTGTGTCAGACCAAGGCTGTGTCCCCAGAGCTCCTCCTTGCTCTGTTACAGACCCCCTGAAGGACATACATTCCATGCTGCAGCCACAGGACAGGGACTTAGAGTAAACAAAAGCAGCCCTTGGTCATGGTAGCACCTCCGATTTTGAGTCTATTTATTATAGCTGTTAGTGTTCCTGTGATTCACATAACCAAGGAACTAGCCACTCCCAGGAAAAAAATAATAATTTGACAGTAAAGACCTGAGAACAACGTTCACTTGTATGAATAGGATTAGATGTAAGGTGAATTGAGATACTGTTCTTGACCAAACTCCATCCAATATTCCGTAAGTACTGTAAATACCCAGCATTGGAGCGTGCACAGGAAAGCAGGTGCCTCCTATTCCATGGGTGGAAGTATTAGGTTCATGCAATCTTTTAGGGAGTAATTTGAATATAGCAATAAAAAAATTTAAAGCCGGGCGTGGTGGCATACGCCTTTAATCCCAGCACACGGGAGGCAGAGGTAGGAGGATCACAGTGAGTTCAAGGCCACCCTGAGACTACATAGTGAATTCCACATCAGCCTGGACTAGAGTGAAACCCTACCTGAAAAAAAACAGCAACAACAACAAAAATTTAAATATGGGCTGGAGGGATGGCTTAGCAGTTAAGGTGCTTGCCTGTAAAGCCAAAGGACCCAGGTTCAATTTGCCAGGACCCGTGTTGGCCAGATGCACAAGGGGGCACATGTGTCTGGAGTTCGTTTGCAGTGGCTAGAGGCCCTGGGGTGCCCATTCTCTCTCTCTCTCTCTCTCTCTCTCTCCCTCTCTCTGTCTAATAAATAAATAAAAATGAATATTTTTTTTTTTTTTGGTTTTTTGAGGTAGGGTCTCACTCTGGCTCAGGCTGACCTGGAATTCACTATGTAGTCTCAGGGTGGCCTCGAACTCTCAGCGATCCTCCTACCTCTGCCTCCCGAGTGCTGGGATTAAAGGCATGCGCCACCACGCCCGGCAAAAATGAATATTTTTAAAACAAATTTAAATATGCATACTTTTGAGTTAGCCATTCTACCTTCTTTTGCACGTATATATGTGTATTATGTGTGTATTCATGGTCATATGTATGGGGGTTGCAGGTACACACACATGTGTGTGGGCATACATGGAGAGTTGTCTTAACTGCTGTGTTTGAGATAGGACCTTTCACTGAACTCAGGGATCACTAAGTAGGCTAGACAAGCTAGCCAGCAAGCCCCACCTCCTTATCTGTCTCCACCTCCCTAGCTCTGGAATTATAGGTGAGTATCACCATGCCCTACATTTTTTACATGGATACTGAGGATCCAAATTTAGGTCCTCATGTTTGCACAGCAAGCACTTCACTACTGAACCACTACCCTAGTACCCACAATTATACTTGTAAGAAATATGTTGCATAGATAGATAAATCCCTACTGATTACATGTGCGCACATGCGTGCTCACACACACACACACACACACACACACACACACTTCTGCTGTTGATTTTTTAAAATATTTTTAAATTTTTATTTATTTATTTATTTCAGAGAGAGATAAAGAGACAGAGAGAATGGGTGCATCAGGGCCTGTAGTCACTGCAAACGAACTCTAGACGCATGAGCCATCTTGTGCATCTGGCTTATGTGGATCCTGGGGAATCGAACCTGGTTCCTTTGGCTTTGCAGGCAAGTGTGCCTTAACTGCTAAGCCATCCAGCCAGCCCCAGGTTGATTTTTTTGAAAGTAAAATAAACAAGTTCAAGAAACTTAAATAGGCAAGAATGAGGCCCTTAGTTACTGAAAACCTACTCATTCCAAGAAATCTGGCAGAACCAATAGAATGGATGTGGAAAATCTATGCATGTCAACATGGGTGGATACTCTGATTCGTCATGTGAGAGATTTAGTAGGAAACTGCTACGGGGATCCACACCATGGGTGATAAACATGCTACCTGAATGTGAGATTGCTCACATGTCTCAGAGTGCACCACTACCCACACCCTACACACATATGCATAATTTCACAGGTGCTGAAAATACCCAGAGGGGATGGGAAGAGGCTCATGGGTAGAGCACTTGACAAATGAGAACCAGAGTTGGGATCTCCAGCATTCATGTACCTGCTGGGTGGGCAGGAGGCCAACCCTTAATCCCAGGGCTTGGGAGATAGAGACAAGAGATCCAGGGGCAAGCTAGAGAGCTATAATAACCAAATCAGTGAGCCCTGGCTTCAAGTGAACAACTCTGCCTGCATAAATAGGGTGGAGAGCAATTAGAAAGGACAACTGATGTCAAGCTCTGGCCTCCACACACACGCATACACATATATGCCCACATGTAAATCCATACACATATGAACATGCATGCATACCACACACGAGCACACACAAACACCTGGACAAATCCACCCTACACTGCAAATCATGACAGCCCAGCAACAGCAGTGAGACGATTGAGACGTGGATGTGTTGGGACTTCTTTTTCTTTTTTTTTTTTTTTTTTTGGTTTTTTGAGGTAGGGTCTTGTTCTAGTCCCAGGCTGACCTGGAATTCACTACGTAGCCTCAGGCTGGTCTTGAACTCACACAATCGATCCTGCTACCTCTGCCTCTTGAGAGCTGGAATCCTAGGCGTGCATCACCACGTCTGGCCCAGGACTTTATTTTCATGCAGATATTTTGCATTGTGTCAAGTGTGTAGTAAAATACAAGGAAAAGAAATAACGAGGTAGTTAAGAAGCTTGTATCTAACAATGTACGTAAAGGGTGGGGTGAAAAAGAAAAATTCTTCATTTTCTTTGTTTTTACACATATATGTGTGGTGTGCCTGTGCGTAGATGTGTGTGAGCACATGTGCACGTGTGTGCATATGCATGTGGATTTTTTTTTTTTAATTTTTAGGGTAGGGTCTCACTCTAGCCCAGGCTGACCTGGAATTCACTATGTAGTCTCAGGGTGGCCCCAAACTCACAGTGATTCGCCTACCTCTGCCTCTCGAGTGCTGGGATTAAAGGCGTGCGCCATCATGGCCGGCTTTAAGGATTTATTTATTTTTTTTAGACAGGGTCTCTCACTGAACCTAGAACTCATTGAGTGGACTAGACTAATTATCCAGCAAGCCCCAGGTATCCTCTTATCTCTGCTTGCCCAGCACTTGGATTATAGGCCTACACCACCACACCCAGTTTTTATGTGGGTGCTGGGGATTAGAATCCAGGTCCCCGTACCTACAAGGCAAGCACTTAACCTGTGAGCCGTCTCCCCTGCCTCTCAATGACTGACAATTTTCTCTCTTCTTATTTCTCTTCTGGAATCCTTCTGTAGCCACAGGTACCTTGTACTTTGGTTTATTCTTTGATTTTCCTCTTCAACATCTCTGTCTTTCTGTTTTCCAGAAGATTCCCTCCACAGTATTTTCCAAGCTTCTCCTGTGCTTCTTTGCTTCTCTGCCACATAGTTTTGCTTAGACATGCGTGCTTAGACACTGGACATCTGTGTGTCCTCTTTTGAGTGTCCAGGTGCTTCTGGTGGGTATCTCCTTGTTCTTGCCCAGTCTCTGAGCTGTCATGGCTTCCGCATTGCCTTCCTTTCCTTGGGTCTTGTTTCTGCTTCTTATGATTTGCTTTCCTCCACTGCTTGGGCTGGGGCCATTCTCCCCTCACAAGTCCCTCTTGTCTGGGGGGAAGAAGCCCTGTGGGGATGGGTGCTTCTTCCCTCAGGGCTGGTCAGGTGCATACTGGCAATCTCCTCAAGCAACCCAGATCGCAATGCCAGGCCTCTCACCAAACAGGGCTCTTCCAGCCTTCTTCCTGGAAGGTGTAATCCAGGTGTGTGTTCCCAACGCCCCCTAGGAAAAGACAATGAGTGAGGGGCTGGGTGCCTCTACACTGGTTTTTGCAGGCTGGGGTCTCAACCTCAGCACCACCCAGATCTCCTGTTTGGTCACCCCGGTCAGTCCCCAGTCTTCTGCCTGTCCTGGCCAGTGGACTGTCTGTGGTTCTGTCCATGTCTTTGGGTCTCTGTGTGCCATAGCTTCAGGTGTCCCAGGTGGTTGCAACCCCTCTGGGATCTCCCAATGAAAACAGGGTCTTGGACTATTCCCTTCAACCTGGCAGGTCTATAAAGAAGAAAAACAGCAGATTATAGCAAAAGCAAGGCAGTACAACATCTAAGCTGGGGTCAAACAGGTCTACAGTGGCCACCTGGAGATGTGGCTGCTACCTCGGAGCACTCGCCACCATGCTGTGGGGGAACCACTGGAAGAGGCCATGTTTAGGGCTGGGGCAATGGTTCCTGCTGAGCCCAGCCTTTCAGTCCCCCCCCCCCCCCAGATGAGGCCTCCATCATGGTGGAGCTGACTCAGCCAGCCCTGCGTGGTCCTGTAGGAACCCTGAACACAGGAAGAGCAGGGAGGCTGATAAGCGGTTCTTATAAACCCACTGTTTGGTTGGTTTGCTGTCAACCAGCAGGAACTGGGACAATCATGAACTTCTGTTTGTTATATCATGAACCACCACAGACACACACCACACATCACATGCATACACTACATGCTATAAGCACACTACACACACCACACACAGATCATACATGCCACACACCATACACATCACATAAACCACCTATTGTACTTACCTTCTAGCACCCAACCAAAAAGGGGAAAGAAATGGCTTATTGTGGCTTACAGTCTTCAGGGGAAGCTTCATGATAGAAGGGGAAAGATGGTAGAGCAGAGGCTGAACATCACTGCCTTGCCAACATCAGGTGAAAAACAGTAGCAGGACAGTGAGCTGAGGGGAACTGGCAATGCGACCCCTAAAGCAGCCCCCAACAACACTCCTCCTCCAGCAAGGCTTCACCTCCTAAATTGTCACCAGCTGGGGACCAAGCTTCAAAATCATGTGAGTTTATAAGGACATCTGATTCAAACAACACCACCCATACTACACACCACATTCGACATACTAGACATATCACATGAACACACTATAATTCATGTGTATACTATGCCACACACAGAGACCAAACATGACACATACATCATATACCACACATACTATATCTATCACATACCATGTATTTCACACATCACACATGTCACACATACACATATATCACATGCACCACACACAAGTCACACATACTACATACCACACTCATACACACATCACATTCCCATCACTTAGGCACATCTCACAGGTCATACACACATTATACATATACGTACATGTGTATATACATATATATGTATATATCACACACACACTTGCCAGCGCCAGTACATAGGTCTCCATCAGCACTGGGCTGAGCCTGCACTCTCCTGGCCTGTATGCTCTATGGCTGTCCACAGCCCTTTAAGGTCCTTTTCTTCATCATTCACTATGATTCTGTGGTCACTTGGGGAACATAGAGAAATGCACAAGGCCTATGTGCCCATGTTAACCAGAGTGTGCAGAAAAGTGTTCTGTGTGCTTTGAAGGATTCAAACCATAGTCACATTAAAACAGCCTGCAGGAAAGTGAGGCAATGGCTGGGGACATAGTGTGCCCAGGGTCATCCTCATCCTTAGAAGAACAGCGGCATCTGGGTGACAATCTGATTGTGAGGGTTCCCACCTTCAGCTGCTTCCTATGCTCACTACTAATTCAAAATAGAAACTTGGTCCATCATGAGGCAAGACAGCCCCACAGAACCATCTGCAGTGGGCAGTCAGAGGCCTCAGGGAGGTGACTGGATCCTGCTATAAGGTGAGAGGTCAGCTGGGGCCCAGCAGAGCCTAGATTTGGTGTCAAGAGCAGTGGCCAGGTCCCAGCTAGATCATGGTCACCCTCAGACCTCCCACAAGTGGTGCAACTGAACTACTGACCCCTGCTCAGAATTGGTGGACTCTGAGGCTTCATTTCCTTATAGCAGTGCTTTGAGATGGAAAACAGCATTCCGAGGTCACAGACACATCCATAAAGACTCTGCTCTGCTGCGGGTGAGTCAGCAAAAGTTGTCACAGCTCCTGCAAAAAAACAACCAGGCACAGCCCTCCTGACTGCGCCGTAACCTTGCTGGGGAGAGAAAACACATCCACGTGGTTTTCCGTACTTCACATGATGTGGAGCAAAGACTTGCTACAAGGCCCACAGGGCTACCTCACACCCTTCACAGTCTTATGAAAAGCAAGCAAATAAAGGGAAAACTCAGTTAGGGAGCTGGGGACATGGGTCCCTTGGGCTCTAGGCTGCCATGGCCACTCCTCTTTGGGCCTCTAAGGCCTAAACTAGTCATGTCAGCTTGCAGTGACAATGTCCCACCCAGTTCCACCTAGGCCTGTCTCTGTTTCTCTCTCTCTCTCTCTCTCTCTCTCTCTCTCTCTCTCTCTGTGTCTATACATGTGTGCACACGTATCTGTAGGCTAGAGATCAATGTCTGATTTCTTAATTGCTCTCCCTCTTGTTTTTTATGTTTATTTTAAAATTTTATTTGGCCCATATGTATGTAGTATACATAGTACAGTATGTGTGTGGCGTGGCTTGTGTGTGGGATCTGCACACTGCTGTATGCACAAGTGAGCACAGATGCACACATTCCATGAGCATACATGTGCAATGTCCTTTGATATCACTCTTCCATGCTATTTCCTTGAGGTGGAGAGTCTCACTGAACCCAAAGCCGGTGTTTTCAGTGAGGCTGGCTGACCAGCAGGCCTCTGCTCCCCATTAGCACGGGAATCACAGGCCTTCACGGCCATGCCCAGCTTGTTGTTCTTGTTGCTGCCATCGTTGTTGTGCTTTGCATGGGCGCCGGGTACAGAACTCAGCTCCAGCCACGCCTCTCGGGTCCCTCATGCTTGTGCAGCAAATGCTCTTATCCGCGGAGTGATCTCCCCAGCCCATCCACCTTACCTTTTCAGACAGGGTCTCTCAATCAACCCAGAGCTCACTGTTTGGGCTAGACAAGCTAGCCAGCTAGCTCTAGGGATCCTCTAGTCTCTGCTTCCCTAGTGCTAGGATTACAGGCACGTGCTGCCACACATGACGTTTTATGTGGGTGCTGGGGATCTGAACTCTTGTCCCCATACTAGCATGGCATGTGCTTTACCCACTGAGCAATCTCCCCAGCTCTGCCTTGACTCTTTTCAATGACTCCCTGACAGTCTTTCACCCCTTTATTGTAAACATTATAATACACAGAAGAGTGATAGAATTGCATAGTAGGCCCTATGGTCTGGACAGTACCAGTCACATTTGGCTGCACAGGGATCTTGGTATTCATGGCAGACCTCCCACAAGTGCCAAAACCAGAGGCCTTTTTTGGGGGAAAGGGGGTCATTGAGCTTTTAGAACTTTATTATATAATCTGTTTTTTATTTATTTCAAAGCAGAGAGAGATAGATGGTGGATAGATAGATAGATAGATAGATAGATAGATAGATAGATGACAGATGGAGAATGTGCATGCCAGGGCCTCTTGCCACCACAAACAAATTCCGGATGAATGTGCCACTTTGTGCATCTGGCTTTACATGGGTACTGAGAAACCAAACTCAGGCCATCAGGCTTTTCAACTACTAAGCTATCTCTCCAGTCCCCTGAGGTTTTTTTATATAGTAGGCTAGCATTTGCATATAACCTACATATGCCCAACCCTCCATGTACTTTAAATCCTCTCTAGATTACTCTTAATACCTAATACATTGTTTCTGAGTTCCAGGGTAAAGTGTCAGATTAGAAGCTTCCTTCATGTAACTGTGTGAATAAAAGTCAGGATAGCAAAGGAAAGATTCAAAAGAAAGACAGAAAGAGCAGAAGAGCATCAGAAGTCACCAGTGGGGTGAAAAGGCATCGAGAAGCGTGTAGAAACAGAAAGGCGACACAAGCAAGAGGAGCAAGACACACACAGCTCGAGCCACATGGCTGCCTGGCAAGCCCCGGGGTGTCCACTCCTGGCTGAAGAGCTGAAGCTTGGGTCCAGTGGACACTTTCCACAACCTCGTCCCTCCAGGACCGGAGAGGACTGACACAGGTCCCCCAGTGGCACATGTCAGTGCTGCACCTGCCTCCCACACACCCCAGTACACGTGGGAGACATCCCTTGACTTAGCAGCAGCCACCTAAAATGCACAAACTGCCAGGACTCTGGAGTCACCAAGCAAAAGAGAGAATATCAAGGGCAGAAGAAATAACGCACACTTAAATAAGCATGACCACCACTTCCAGGAACTCTGGAATATGATCAAGAAACCAAACCTCAGAACACTGGGAGATAAAAGAAGAAACTGAGGTAAAAACTAAAGGCACCAAAAAAATCTACTTAATAAAATTATACCAGGGCTAGAGAGATGGCTCAGCAGTTCAGGCAACTGCCTACAAAGCCTAATGACCCAGGTTGGATTCTCCAGTACTCACATAAAGCCAAATGCACAAAGTGGCGCATGCATCATTTGCAGTGGCTAGAGGTCCTGGTATGTCCTTTTTCTCTGCCTCTCTTCTCTCTTTCTTTCCCCTGCTCTCTCTGCTTGTAAGGAAATAAAAAACTAATATTTTTAAAGAATACAACAAATAGTGAACATTCATGAAAAATCCTCAAAAAATTATTGCAAGCCAAATTCAACAAGAAGTTTAAAAGCTTATACTTTGTTACCAAGTTGGTTTCATTCAAGGATGCAAGGATGGCTCAGTATGCACAAATCAATCAATGTACTACGGAACATAAATAGACCTAAGGAGCGAGAGTATCTATTCACCTTAGTGAATGCAAGAAAGGCCTTTGACAATGTTCCACATGCCTTCATAATAAAATTACAGAAGAGGGCTGGAGAGATGGCTTAGCAGTTAAGTGCTTGCCTGTGAAGCCTAAGGACCCAGGTTCAAGGCTCGATTTCCCAGGACTCATGTTAGCCAGATGAATGAAGGGGGCGCATACATCTGGAGCTAGTTTGCAGTGGCTGGAGGTCCTGGCATGCCCATGCTCTCTCTCTGTCTGCCTCTTTCTCTCTCTGTCTGTCGCTCTCAAATAAATAAATAAAAATAAACAAAAAATTAGGAATAGAAGGAGCATACATAAACATAACCAGGGCACATGTGATAAACCTACAGCCAACATTATACAGCCTGGGGAAACTGAAAGCATTTCCTCTAAAGTCAGGAAGGAGGCAAGGGTCTCTAGTCTCTTCTTTTCTTATTTAATATCTTATTTATTTATTTGAGAAAGAGAGAAAAAAGAGGCAGACACAGAGAGATAATGGGTACACCAGGGCCTCGAGCCATTGCAAACGAACTTCAGATGCAGGTACCAGCTTGTGCATCTGGCTGACATGGATACTGGGGAATCAAACCTGAGTCCTTAGGCTTCACAGACAAGCACCTTAATCACTAAGCCATCTCTCCAGCCCTCCACTCTCTTCTTTATGTAACATAATGCTTGAAATCTTAGCTAGAGCAATACCACACACATGTGAAGTATATGACCCTATACTTAAAAGATCTGAAAGGCTCCGTCAGCTCTGATAAACACTTTCAACAAGTTAACAGAATATAAAGCAACATAAAAACACAACTACTTTCTATATAACTGTAATGAGGTTGATGTACAAGAAATCTGAGGGAAATCCCACCTACATTGTCTTCAGAAAAAAATACATATATAATACCAAGAATAACCCAAATCAAGGAAGTGAGAGAACTCTACATTAAAAACTTGAAAACCCTCAAGAAAGAAATTGAATCTAGCACATGGAGAAACCTACATTCTTATAGATAGGCAGAAAATGGCCACGTTATCACCATAAATGACTTCAAATTATACCACCAGGGTTATGGTAACAAAAACAGCAGGGTACCAATACAAGATAGCCATGTAGACCAATGGGATACTCTAGAGGCCCAGAAACAAACCCATGTAGCTACAATCTCCCAAGCGAAGGGGGACTGTTGCAGGGGAAGACAGAGCCCAGCAGGAGGAGGTGGCATAAACCAGGGAAGGTAATGGGGGGGGGGGACAATATGAGCAAAGCACAGTAGACATACATGTATGAAAATGTCATAATGAAACCCATTACTTTGTATGCCAACTAACATTTAGTAGGAAAAAAACTTCAATACAACGTAACTATTATGGACATAGTTGCTAGACTATATCATTGAGATGATACATCTACATTTCCAAGACAGTCATAATCCTTTCAAACATTGTCATTCTGTGCTTGGCTGGCTCCACCAAGGTTGAGCCTGTGGATCCAGGAGGCTGCGTCGTCTGTGTTCTCCCACACCTGGCTGCCTTCCAGCTGTCCATCAACCCATCACATTCTTCCTTGTGTCACCATATACAACAAACATCAGGCCTTCACATGAACACCCATGGGCCTAACAGTATTTCAGCTCAACGTCATCTTGGGATTTTAAATTTTCTGGCAAGGTATACCTAGAGAGAATATGGTGTGATTTAGGTGCACACGGGCATCTATTGCACCCTTCCTGACACCTACATCCTTCAGGAATCATGGCAGCCCAAGGTGGTGCTGAAGAGAATCACAATAGCCCGAGGCTCTGGGGAAGGGTGCCACACATCTGTCACCAATGCCAGGCCAGATTCTGCTGCACAGGAGTGTGTCACTGGGGAAGTCTCTCCACCTCTCTAGTCTGCATTTCCTCATTCTTAAGCAGGAACTTCCACCAGTCCTGCCTGCAGTGGAGGGACATTATGTGGTCATAAAAAATCATAAGTACAGCGGAGCGTGGTGGCTCACGCCTTTAATCCTAGTACACAAGAGGCAGAGAGGAGGATCTCTGTGAGTCTGAGGTCATCCTGAGACTACATAGTGAATTCCAGGTCAGCCTGGGCTAAAGCAAGACACTATCTCAAAAAAACAAAAACAGCCGGGCGTGGTAGCGCACGCCTTTAATCCCAGCACTTGGGAGGCAGAGGTAGGAGGATCACCGTGAGTTGGAGGCCACACTGAGACTCCATACTGAATTCCAGGTCAGCCTGGGCTAGAGTGAGACCCTACCTCGAAAAACCGAAAAACCAAAAAAAAAATAAAAAATAAAAAATAAATAAATAAAAATAAAAAAAACAAAAACAAACAAACAAACAAAAAAAGACGACATGTAGAGAAACAAAAAAAGAGAAAAGATGGGTGACTGTCACGGGCAGAGGAGAAGTCACCAAGAGCCTGGCTCTGGTCACACACAGCCCAGCCTGTCCTCGAGGTCTGTGGCAGCAGTGGTGGGGCTAGCAACACCTGGGAGAGGGAAAAGAAGGGCTTGGAGGGAGACCTTCTTTCCCAAGCTGGCCTGGGGCTCCTGGGCTGCTCTGAGCGCTCTCCCTGGGCAGGAGCTGGCATCCTGAAATCACTCACTGTAGCTCTGTACTGTCCCTAGGCAGGGCTGGCCTTCCTGAAGAGAACTGTGTGAGGCATGGCACAGGACGGCGGGTCAGGCCATTTGCCAAAGGAAATTCTCACCTCACAGCTGTAAGTACCGCTGCCTCTTACAGGCCAGAGTGAGCAAGTTCCCCAGGAGCTACCCCAGGGTGCAGCTCAAAAGCCATGTATCTTCAATGGCCCAGGCCTGATCACCCTGGCTAGGGCTGCTGCCCACATCACGTTAGCCTCCACTTACCAGAACCACACAGGCCACCTACAAAGTCCCCTTCTCCTTTCCTCTGAAGCCTGGGCAGCACAGGCAGGTCATTGTCTCCCTATCTGGGTTTTGTTTTATTTTGTTTTAAATATGTTTTATTTATTTGTTTGTTTATTTATCTATTTATTTAAGAGAGAGAAAGAGACAGGGGGTGGGGGAGAGAGAATGGGCACACCAGGGCATCCAGCCACTGCAAACGAACTCCAGACACATGCACCCCCTTGTGCATCTGGCTTACATGGGTCCTGGAGATAGATGTAGATCCTAAGGAGAGAGCCACCCCATAATACCTCAAAAGGGCCCCGGCTGAAACTAAGAAAAATTGGAGAAACAAGCAAGGGGGCTATTTTCCTGATGAACCGGATACCAGCACAAGGGGGAAGGAGATCAGCACAGAGAAAAATCAACTCCTACCAAATCAGAGAGCCAGAGCCTCAGAGGCCCCCAACACCTCATCACTGAAGCAGACCAAAAATGAAGCCAACATGGCTCAGGGAAATTTTGCGGAAGAGGGGGCAGAAAGAATGTCAGAGCCACATATTGGGTCATGATATGCAGAGACATTTAGCTTACCCATAACTGTGGGCTAACTCCACAATGCATGACCCATATACCTCAACAAGGAGGGGCCAAGGGGAGGGGGTAGGTCACGGATGAGCCTAATAATGGTACCAAACTGACTGTATTTGCTGAATACAAAACTAAGTAATAAAGAAAACAAAAAAATAAAATAAAATTAATAAAATTAATTTAAAAAATTAAATTAAATTAAATTAAATTAAAAAAAAAAAAAGAATTGAGCCGGGATCCTTTGGCTTTGCAAGCAAGCACCTTAACCACTAAGCCATTCCTCAAGCCCCCAATCTAGGCTTTGAGGGGGCTTTGGGGTATAGTGGTCCCCCAGAAATGGTCACTGTGAGTGTCTGGCCACATTACAGTTGTAGCCTGAGGGAGCTGATGCCACTGGGGGCCAGTGACAGAGCATGGGGGCACACACAACTGCTGCCCCCTGGTGCGGTTCCAGACCGCAGGCCCAGGTGCCTAAGCAGAGACCTTCCATGCTCTTCCTTCCCTCCTCTATCCTTGTTCCCTCTGTGACTGGAATTTTCCCGAGCCATCTCCTGGATAAGCGATTTTATAGTCATATTTTTTACTTCCAGTCTGCTCCTAAGGACCAGGGACACTCTAGGATGCCCCTCCCCTATGTAAGGAGCGGCTTGTTCCTAGTCCTCTCTCCTACCAGACCACTCTTCCTGTTCCTGTAACTTACAGCGCCATATGGAGCCTTCAGAGGTCATGGTGGGCAGGCGTTCAAGTCTCAGGCAGCATGAGCTCATCTCACAGCCATTCCACTCTCCGCTCAGCCAGGCTCTGTCCTGACTTCAGCCTTTGCTGTACCCACAACTGGTGACCTTCCCAGACTCAAGATCTCCCAGCTCAGGCTACTCCTGTATCCCTCTACCCTGGCCCCTTGGTTCCCTCACATTTGGGGACACAGACCTTACTTTATAAGAGCAGAACAGAGCTGGAAGGTCACACACAGTCCTGAATCCAACACCTTCCCTTTTGTTAGAAGAATCCCGAAGCTTCCTCACTCTGTCCCTTCACTCTACAGATGCTCTCCTTCAGTCAAGCAGGGTCACAGGGCTCCTAAGCAAAGGGCATGTTGGAGCCAAAAGTCCTGAAGTAAGCTAGGGCTGAGCATCCAGCACTGAGACCTTGCAGGGGATAACAGAGTTTCACAGAGCATGCAGCCTGATTGGCTGTGAGTCTATAAACACATGCGGGGTCAGGTGTTTCCAGGCCTAACATAAGTTATGATTATATAGTTCTAAGACATTTTTCAAAAGCAAGTGTTGGAGAGGCTGGAGAGATGGCTCAGTCAGTAAAGTGCTTGTAGCACAAGCATGAGGACCTGAGTTCAGATCCTCAATACACATTTAAAAGCCAGGTGTTGGGCTGGAGAGATGGCTTAGTGGTTAAGCGCTTGCCTGTGAAGCCTAAGGACCCCGGTTCAAGGCTCAATTCCCCAGGACCCACGTTAGCCAGATGCACAAGGGGGGCACACGCATCTGGAGTTTGTTTGCAGTGGCTGAAGGCCCTGGCCCACCCACTCTCTCTCTCTCTCTCTATCTGCCTCTCTCTCTCTCTCTCTCTCTGTCACTCTCAAATAAATAAATAAAAATGAACAAAAAAATATTAAAAGCCAGGTGTTGTGATACACACCTGAAATACCAGCACTGGAGAGATGGAGACAGGTGGACACTCAAAGCAGGCTGGTCAGCCAATCTAGTGAAGAGGTGAGCTCCAGGGTTACTATTAGACCCTATCTGAAAAAGTAAAGTGGAGAACAATAGAGGAGGACACTCGACATTGACCTCTGGCCTCCACATGTAAATATGCACACATGTGTGTGTGCACAAATCTGCATATACATGCAAGTTTGCACATATGCACACACACATCACACATACAATCACATGTACGAACACACGCAACAAAAGCCTGTGTTGGAAGCTTAACTCTGCATACAGTAGAGTTGGCAAGTGGGGTTTAATGTCATGTCTGAAGGGTTCCACCCATGAGTGGACTTATACCAGTTATGAAGGTCTTGAGGCTGCAAGTTCCATCTTTGACTCTGGTTATGTTCTTACTCTTCTGCCTTCTGCCATGGATGACACAACGTAAAGGTCCTCTCTAGAAGCCAGGTCCTCGACCTGGAGCTTTCCAGCAGCCAAAACAGTTGGAAATAAACCTCTGTTCTTTATAAACAACTCTGCCTTGGGTGTTCTGTTATAACATCACAAAATCACACAGGAGAAGGAACACTTGCAGGCTTGGAGGGGGTGGCCTCTTTTCTCTGTGCCCTCTTCCCTGTTGGGACCTTCTGCCTTGTCCTTCCCCAACTGCACACCCAAGATCCACATGCTCATAGACAGACAGAAGCTTCAGCCTTCCCTTTGATAGGACAGCCAAAGAGACTGTCACCTGTTCAAGCCAGGAAGAGCTATGTACCACCTGTGCCATGCCCTGGACTAGTGGGACTAGTCAGATGGAAATAGAGCCCCAGTGTGGTGGTTTGAATGTGAATCGTCTGTCACCCATTAGCCTCATGGGTTTGTAATTAAGCCTTTGGGAGGTGGAGCCTTGCTGGAGGAGACTGTCACTGGGGAAGGACCTAGAGGTTTCCTAGTCCAGGCCTACACTCTTTCTGCTCCTGCCCTGCTGCTGATGTATGAAGATGCCAGCAGCTTGCCTGCTTCTGCCAGGCTCTCTTCCACCCTGATGGAACTTCCCCTAAAGCTGCAAGCCGGAAATAAAGCCTTTCCTCCCAGCAGCTGCTTCTGGCAGGCCATTTTGTCCCAGCAGCAAGAAGATAACTGCTACACCCACCTTGTCAGCTGGAAGAGCACCATGGAATTCAGAAGTGTGTTTGAAAGTGTGTGTGTTTCACCCACCACACGTGCCCAGAGGCCCCAGCCCATGTGTCACCTACCCCAGTGAGTTCTCAGGCCCTCTGCTCCAAATCACCTGGCCTGGGCTGCAAGGTTTTCCATTTCCTTCTGTTGAGCTTGGGTTTTATGACTCCCACCATCACCAGACCACTGTCCGCCTCCCACCCCATCCAGGGCTGGAGCAAAACAAGCCTGTCCATCAAAGCCAGCAGCACATTGCCCCACAGCCAAACATTCTCCATGAGTGCAGCCACGGCTCAGAAAGGAATTTGTCTTTCACAGAAGACATTAACACACATGACCATAAACTCGGAAACCACAATCCTACGACATGTCAGAAGACTCTGAAGAAAGCCTTAACTCCTGTGAGCATATTAAAATCTAATCTGAGCATTTGGAATTGAGAGCTCTGGCTGTGGCTGGACTCCCTCCAGCTGCTATCTGCAGACTAAAGCATCCATGGCATGATGTTTGTGTAATAAAAACACCAAATCAAACCCAGCATGCCAAACAGATAGAATGACATGTCCAAGATCACTCTCATAGCTCCAAATAACACCCCACACACACATGTGCTTTTGGATTTCATCTATAAAGGCTGTTAGGACAACTTTTCCTTCTTTTCTTGTGTGGTATATATGCATGTGTGTTCGTATCTGTGTAGGTACACATGTGTGGGGGTGAATGTGTGTTCATATATGCATGTGTGTTCATATCTGTGTAGATACTCATGGGAGGTGTGTGTGCATGTGTCTGTGGAGATCAGAGGATATGCTCGCATGTCATCCTCAGGTACATTATCCACCACTTTTTCAGACAGGGTCTCTAGTTGGCCTAGAATTATAAACACATGCCACCACACCTAGCCTTTTTATGTGGGTGCTGGAGATTGAAGAAGTATGGGCCTCATGCTCACAAAGCAATCACTTTACCAATTGAGCTACCTCCATAGCCCTGGACTTCATAAGAACCCTCTGATATGTTTATGAAATTTGGACATGTGCAGCTATTAATTCCAGCAAAATCCATCTAAATGTAGGTACAACAGGCTGACAAAATGTATGCATAGCCAAGGTAAGTTGGGTATGGGGAGTAACTGAACCTATCCATGTTGGAAATTTATTTATCTATGGATTTGCTTATTTGTTTTGCAGTACTGGGATGAGACCTAGGGCTCTACCTGCATAGGCAACTGCTACACATATGAGCCACATCCCCAGTCCTTCCCAGCCTCAATATTAAAATGTCCCTTTTGCAGAGCCATAATCAAGTCATTTAAGGTACTGGAAATCTAACTGATGTGTTTTAACTTGCAGCTTCTAAGACCATGAGCCAGACATGTGTACAATTTTGAATGCTTCTCTACACTGCCTTTCCATCAACACATGGTGATTGGGCTGGGATGGCTCAGTGGATAAAGTATTTGCTGTGAAAGTATGAGGACGCGAGTTCAGATCCCCAGAACCCACCTAAAGCAGGACATGGCAACATGAGTGCGTATGATCCCAGCACTCCTTCAGACAGAGGGGAGGTGGAGACAGGGGAACAGTGGAGCTAGGAGAATCCACTGACATCTGCAGGCCAGATGCCAGTTAGCCTGGTGTTTGCAGCAGTAAATAACAAAGAAACCAGGCCTCTAACAAGGTGGAAAGTGAGGAACTACACCCAAAGTTGTCACCTGACAGCCACATGCAGCGCTCACACACACAAACATGATGATTGACAGCTGTCTGTTACTTTTGGTGCTCTGTGGAAGTGAATTGCTATCATCATTGGCTCATGTAGATGAAGGTGCTTGGGCCACATTGTCACACATGGGGGGGGAGCGGGAGATATTTGGTGCCTCTGTGAAATTCATTCTAAGTACTTGACAACATGTCATCACTTCAAGTTGGCAAATGTAACACTAATGTGAAAATTCATTTCGACTTGTGCTCATCTGCAGGGTGACTTGATGTTTTAAATTTTATTTTTGACCATATATATAATATATTTTGATCATATTCACCCCCAGTATCTTTATTTTGACAATTTCAAACATGTATATATTTTAATCATATTCACCAACTCCCAGTGACTTGATGTTTTTGTTCAGAGTTCCAAATAACCACATTTTCCTATATATATGGCAAAGAATACAAATATAGAAAACTTGGTGACTCAGTTCTTCTTTCCCACTGGATATGGTGATGTATTTGAAGAAGTAACTGGCTAGAAGAGAGGTGTGGATGAAGTTACAAGAAAGGTGCACAATGGAAGGAAAGCAAGCCCCTTGGCCCCTCCTGTGCACAAGGCTGGCCTGGCACCAACAGCCCTTAGAGCATTTTTCTTCTGCAAATGGGAAACGTTGCTAAGAGCTTTGAAGTCCCCACTCCTGCATTCGAAGTGTATGTGTCAACCCCACGCTGCTCTGACGAAACACCACAGGTTGACTGAGCAGAAGTAACTGAAAGTTATTACTCCTGCTTCTGGAGGCTGGCAGTCCACAGCCAAAGCACCGGCAGTTTGGTGTCTGGGAAAGTCCTCTTCCTCACAGATGATGTATTGGTGACTGTCTCACTGATGTGACAAAATACCTGACAAAAGTAAATTAAGACAGAAATTCTTGGTTTTTTGTGGGGGGGCAGTTGCTCACAGTTTGAGGGTACACTTCATTATGGTGGCAGGGAGTGTGAGGCAGCTGTCACATTGCATCTGCAGTCAGGAAGCAGAGATGAGTGCTGGTACTCAGCTCACTTTCTCCTTCTTACTCAGTCCAGGACCCCAGCCCATGCTGCTTCCAGTTAGAGTGGGTACTCCTACCTTAATTAGGTCCACAGTCCTAGGTGATTCTAGAGCCTGCCAAGTTGACATGAGTTATCACAGATGGCATCTCCTCAGTGTGGTTAAAGAGTCAAAACTGGCTTTTGTCACATATGCATTAATTCCATCCAAGAGGCTCCTGGTGATCTAGTCGCCTTCCATGGCCCCCACTTCCAAACGTGGGGAGCACCTTCAACACACGAACACGGGCAGACACAAGCATTTAGACCACAGCCATTTTAATTTCAGATCATTTTTCATTCATCTTGTGAAGAAAAAAAAAGAAAAAAATGCACAGCCCCTGTTGCCCCATGAAGGCATGTTTATCTCTCTGTGTTTACTTGATAATCACCAATATGGCCAGCAGGAGCAAGACTGAAAAGACAAACTAACAAGTGTACTGGTCCCCAAGGTGTTCATAAGCCAATAGTAGAACCTAAGCTCGTCCCTCCTCCTAGTCCACTGCAAGTTGAGGGAGGAGAGATCTGCTCTACACAGACACTCAGGGACCTAGGTCCTCAGTGGTTGAAAGACATTTATTCATTCATCCATTTGTTTGTTTATATTTTATTGAGAGCACTAATATATGAACATATAGTAATTTGATTATGTTCCCGTTCCTTTATACTTTTGTCCCTCTCTCCAGCCCCCTTCCCTGAGGACCCTCCTTTTTCAAGGTAGTCCTTCTGTTTTGTTGATTCATTTCTTTTTTACTCCTCTGTCAATATTTATTTAGAGATACTCTCTCAGCCTGGCCTCCCACTCATGATCCTGCTGCTTCAGCTTTCTGAGTGAAGAGATTACAGGCGTGTCTCCACAGTATCTTCATCAGACATGGTAATGAGAATTTGAGGGGCTGGAGAGATGGATCAGTAGACTTGATGGCCTGGATTTGATTCCCCAGTACCTACATAAAGCCAGATGCACAAAGTGGCAGATGTGTCTGGAGTTCATTTGCAGTGAGTGGCTAAAGGGCCTGGCATACCCACTGTCCCCCTCTCTCATTCTCCCTCTTTCTCTCTTACTCTCTCTCTCTTTCAATCTCTCTTTCTTTATCCCTCTCTCTCTCTCTCTATCTATCTATCTATCTATCTCTTTGCTTGCAAATAAATAAATAAAGGTATTTGCTAAAAAAAAAAAAAGAAAGAAAATGAGAACTTGAAGGAAGATTCTCAGAATTTGCAGACCAGCTACTTCAGCCCAGGGGCCACAGCTAGCTGTGCCCAAGGTGGGAACAATGCAGTTTAGCTGGAATCCACCAGGGAAAGAGCCATGACTGTACACATGCTCATGCCACATCACTCACACCATGTGTGAATGCACCACTTCAACCATATGCACATGCACTCCCACCATGTGTAAACACACACATTCACATCATGTGTGGATACGCCACTCCCACCACATGTGAAGACACACACTCATGTCAACACATGCATTCATGTCACATGTGGGCATACCACTCTCAGCACACGTGAATACACTATCCCTACCATGTGTGAGCACACACTCCCACTCACAACAGTCTAGCCAGCCCCAGTCCAGATGCGCAAACCCTTTTCCTCTACACACTGCTCCAGGTATGCCCAGTTCTCTGAAGCAGAGTCCTGTTCTCAGAACCATGGACACAGCTGCAGTCCGCCTGCCCCCAGTGCTGGGGCTATGCTGTCACATGGCCACATCTAAGGACATCCTTCCATTTCAATCGCCTGCTTTCTTTCTGACAATTTTCTGGTTAGTAAGTACAATCTATCCTCCACATTTCACCAGAACAGAGTAAAGCAGATTTATAAAGTGATTTCTCCACAGACAATGTGTGTGTGTGTGTGTACCTAAGTATTTAGTAACTGCAGCTCTCTGAGACAAGCTTGCAAGCTAGTGCAGACCAAATGTAAATATTTGAGGTCATTTTCCAGATGTCTAGGCAAACCAGTGGCTCCTTGGTCCCTTCTTCTCACCCCTGGCACTCTCTTCTCTGGTTTAAAGGAAAGAAAAATGAGTAAGGGGCCCAGCACCCATGAGGCCAGTGACACGTGGGGTTCTATACAAGTTGTGTTATAGACAAAACGAATGGTCAATGGACCCAACAGGTATTTTACTCATACAAAGAGACAGAGAATCCCGATTGGAGGAACAACCCATCACCGATCTAATTTCCCGGAGCCTGCAATCCAAGATTTAGTGATACAATTAAGAGTCTCTTCTTTGTTGTCATTGACCTGGTCAGGGACAGTGGCTGGAAACCAAGGATGTGGCGTCTCCCTCAGTTTCTGTGGGCTGTGAGATGGAGGTGGCTTGATAGCCATGGGGGTGGGGTACAGTCACTTATGCTGGCAGGTTGTTCACTCCTGGGGTTCGTGTTCCTGCAACATGTGGATGGCTTCCTCTGGAGCAAGTGGAGAGAGAAAGAAAAAGAGCAGGACAGGAACTGTCTACGGCCACACCCACCGCCTTCTGTGACTCCTGGGAAACGCACAGCATGGCCTTCATCACAGTCCCGGGCAAGAAGGAGCTCCAGGCAGTGACAGAACTGCCTCTCCGCGGAGGGCTACCACACTCTGCCATAGGCAAAGCTGGTAGGGAAGGCGCATAATGACTTTCACACGTGTGTGTGTGTGCTGTGCACGTGTGTACGCATGTCCATATGTATGTGGGCACATGAGGGGTTTGGGTGTGTACCTACATGTGGAGGCTAGAGGTTGACATTGGGGTCTATCTTAGTGGCTCTCTACCTTCTATATTTTTGTTTTTTCTGAGGTAGGGCCTCCCTCTAGCCCAATCTGACCTGAAACTCACTCTTGAGCCCAGGCTGGCCTTGAACTCACGTTGACCCTCCTACCACAGCTTTCTGAGTGCTGGCATTGAAGACATGAATCACCACAACCGGCTTTCCACTGCATACTTTTAGAGACAGGAATTCTCGCTGGACCCAGAGCTCACAGATTCAGCGACCCAGCAAGACTTGGGGGTCCTCATGTCTCAGCAGGCTCTGCCCTGGGATTACAGATTAATGCCAGCACTTCATATGGGTGCAGGGTGTCCTAATGCTCACACAGCCAAGTGCTTTACCCACTGAGCTATCTTCCCCAGCCCATCTTGAAGAACAGCTTGGAATGCAGGCCCCACTGGGCTGAGCTCCCAAGAAGGTGAGAGGAGTGAGTTTGAGTTCAGAGCCCTTCCCGTGCACTGTGTTAGAAAGTGCCCAGCTTTCAAGGGATGGTCTTTTGAATACAGCTGTGTCGGCTGAACACTGGGCCAGCCAGCACCTGCCCAGTCTATGTGACAAGATGTGAGATAAACTATGAAAGCCTCAGGGTACAGAGACTGACTTATGATCAATAGCAACACAATTAGTCAATAATAAGTTCAGGACCCACCTCTGCCCTCCATCCAGCTTCCAGCCAAGGTCAAAGGTCTGATGCATATTAATACATATCTTAAAAAGAAGAGAGTTAATCATGGAGATTTTTACAAAATGGAAAGTGCTTGGGCCAAGGTCGTGACTCTAGGCCTCTTCCTGCTCTTGCTGGAACTGCTTCTCCTGCTTCAGGGTCAGGGCCAACCACAGCTCACGGCCAGCATGGCTGCAGCTTGTCCCCCACCAGGCTGGGAGCTGCCTGCTCCCAGGAGAGAGTCTGCATGGGGGGGGGCACAAATTCCCTCCTGGGCTTCAGTCTGTAGTGTGCACTTGATCAGGAGGCCTACACCCCTCGGGATCAAAGGCAATTCTCAATCTGCCAAGGAGGGCTGGGAACCAGCTGCCCACAGGGCATCTTGCCATGGCCCCAACAGAAGGTAGTGGTTGAAAGAGGGGCTGAAGGGGAGAGACAATGGGTAGTGGGGAGCCTTAGCAAGATAGCAGATTCCTGCCCTCCAGAAAGATAGCTGACTGTAGTGGGCTCTTGGGGTCAATTCTGGGGCCTCCAGTGAGCCTTCAGTGGCTCCCAGGAACCCAGGGTGCCAAAGTTGTTACAAAGCAGTCCCCAGCTCATCAGCCTCGGGGAATAAGGTAGACTTGTCACACAGAGTCGATGGCTCAGAGTCCGCAGGATACTTGCTAAGATTTCCTCGTCCTTGTGCCTGACCTGGAACATAGAATTGGACCAGAAGCACATGGATAGTAATAGAAATAGAGACAGCTGGTTAAAAAAAAAAAGCCGGGCGTGGTGGTACACGCCTTTAATCCCAGCACTGGGAGGCAGAGGAAGGAGGATCAACGCAAGTTCGAGGCCACCCTGAGAGTCCATAGTAAATTCCAGGTCAGCCTGGAGCCTGGGTTAAAGTGAGACCCTACCTTGAAAAAAAAAACAGAGAGGCAGGCTGGGATAAGGCCCAGTGAGTAAAGTGCCTATCATGCAAGCATGAGGCCCTGAGATCAGATCTCTAGCACTCACATACGCTGGCAGTGTACCTGAAACCCCACCCCTGGGGCAGCCACAAAGGAAGACCCCCTGGGACTTGCAGGCTACTTTATCTAACACAACTGATGAGCTCTGGGTTCAGTGAGAGACTGTCTCAAAGACACTCAACACTGACCTCCAGCCTCCCACACATATATACACGTACATACAGATGTCAAGAAAGAGAAAGACACTCCCCAGAAAGGAAATAGGACAGGAGCTGGGAAGGGTTAGAGCTCTAGTCCCCCCGCCCCCAGGCCCTGCCCCGCAGGCCTCTAGGGTGATTTACATCGCGCTCGCCTCACCCTGCTCTCATGTCATTTCCTGGAGCGCGCTCTCTCCTGCGCATGTGCATCTTCACTCGTTCCATCACTGGTCCAGTTCTTTGTTCTGGAAATCTCAGCAGGTGCCTATGAACTTCCATCCCTTTGCCAGAACCTTCCACTCCTGACAGCCACTCCCTCAGCTTTGCAGCTTTGTGGCTAGAGGGACAGAGATTATAGCTAGGTACTGACTGACTTGGGGCCTCCATGTGGGCGTGACAGTCGCCCCAAGTGTTTGCCCACTGTCCTTGTCCTCACCATGGGCCTCGAGCAGCATGGACTGCAGCGGGGAGAAGGCTCCCTGGGGCCACAGGGAGCAAAAGCCCACCACGTGCATCACGTGAAGATCAGCGTGGGCCCTGTAAGCCTGAGCAGCCATCCCACCCCGAGGCTTGCTAGCAAGGAGGGACATGGTGAGGACGGGGGAGCAGGTCTTCACACCTCTGCAGGGGGCTGGGCCTGGCTCTCAGGGATGCTCAAAGTCCATCTTCACCTCCCCAGAGATGAAGTGGGTATGGGGGGGTTGGGGGAGATGAGGACATCAGAAAGGAGAAAGGAAAGGAGCCCTGAACTGCAGCTGCAGGAGAACAAAACTTGGGGAGAAAGCATTCAGGCAGCCAAAGGGAATGTCACAAGCCTCCAGCCTCAGAAGTAATTCACTTCCCTACCCTCTGTGAGTCTGGAGGCTCTGGGTAGCCCTACAGGGAGTGAACATTGGGTACAAACGCTGGGCAGCCCACTTTGTCCCTAAAAGAAGACTCCAGCTGTTGGCAACAGGGCTGCTTGGGAAGCAGGGCTCTCCCCAGGACGGGAAAGGAGTCACAGCCGGCGAAGGCAAGCGCTGCTCCCGTGTGGCTAGGGCTAGGCGGCAAGCTGCTGAGGCATGCCCCACAGCATGCGCCCTGGGACCCAGGGCTGCGGGAAAGCAGTCCGGCCTGTGGCCACTCCCAGCACGGTCTCTTCTGAAACCCACGGCCTCCCTATCTCGCCTTTTGACCTTGCCTATTCCCACTAGAAGTCCCGGGTCACATGGGCAGGTTACCATCAGGAAGCCCCTCCCCCATTCTTAAAGCATGAGGTCCCCACCGCTCCACCACACACACCAGTTCCTTGGCAGGCCCACGAGGTCACATGGGGCTAGCGAGGAAGAAGGAATTCCAAGTTCGAGGGAGGGAGGGCGGTGCGGAAGAGGAAGGGATTCCTCCGCACAGCTGAAAATGCATGAACTGAGCTAGGGGCCGGTGTGGGCGAGCCACGACTCATTGAATGGCTTACAAAGGAAAAACAAGAGGACACTCCATTCAAGCCGCCACACCATGGTCCTGGACTATAATACCCGTGCAGCTAAGATTTATAAGAGAACAATTCCCAACGCCTTCAGTGTCTGTTAAATGGATGAAACTCAGGTGGGACAGGGAAGGGTGGGGAACATGGGGAACGAGGCTTCTTGCCCCTCTGAATTCATGATGTGAAAGATGCTTGAAACAGGCATTGATTTTTACAGCTGAGTTGAGTCATGCCCCAGCGGCTTCGAAACAGTGTTCACACCAACTCTACTGAGACAACCAGAAGAAGGCAGGAGGAAGGACAGCCCTGGGCCTAGGGTGCAGGTGAAGCAGGCTTCACGGGGCAGTAGCAAGGTCCCCTCCTCCGAGAAGGACACAAGGTCCGTGGGGATGGTGCAGACTCAAGACTCTAGATCAGGCCATACTCAGGAAGCATGAAGGGAGTTCTTGCCCCCACGACCCACACCCAGCCTTGGTACTCTTGGGAAGAGACTACGAAGTGGACAAGTAGGGACAGGTTTGCATGAACACATCATGACAGCTTAAGAAGGAAACATTGAGAGTCCTGCCTGAAGATGACTCAGTGCCCCAGTCCTCTTTCTGCAGTGAAAAACCTGAGTGCACAGGTATATGTACCCCTACCTATAGAAGACACCCTAACACACACTTCCTACAGAACAGACCCAGAATCACTGCCCCAGTCTTCATGTTGTCAGTTATAAGCACAGAAGGTGCCAACACCTGTGGTTCATCAGCTTTCAATATTTTCATTATCATAACAAAGACAAAGAACATCAAATCACCAAGAGAAGAGACTGATTTGGGCTCAAGGGTTGAGAGGTTCCCATCCATGGCCAGTTAATCCCCCTAGTATGGGCCTGTGACAAGATAGCACATCGTAGCAGAAGCTTGTGACCAAGCAAGAAAGGCTCATCCACCAGGAAACAAACAAAAGAAAAAAAGAGGGGGCTGGAAACCATCCCAATGTCCTAAAGGCTTCAGGCCAGACTCTACCTCTTAAAGATCCCACCACCTCCCAAAGCACCACTGTGGGGTCCGAGCCTTGAACACATGGACCTGTGGGAGACAATCCAAATCTAAACTCTAGGGGTTTGTTCATAGAAAGACTTTTTTATATAGAGATTGCCATGAACAGCCCCAAGACACCCCTCTCCTGCATCCTCTTGGGGATGCCACAAGGCTCAACGACGCCCTGGGATCTGAATTCAGAACGTAGTGCCTGCACAGCTAGCACTTGACCCGCTGAGCATCTCTCCTTCCCTGGAAGTCTCACAATTTGATGGCATTATTAGGAGGTGGTGGAAAGTATAGATGGCAGGCCTAGTTGGAGGAAATAGGTCACTGAGGGTATGGCTTCGAAGGAGATATCTTGTCCCTAACCCCTTCCTGGGTGTATCTCTGCTTTCTGGCTACCATGAGGAAAACAGCTTTGGTAAACCACTCTGCTGCGATGCTCAGCCCCTAGCAATGGAACCAGGGGGTCAATGACTAAAACCTTGGGAGCAGCGAACTGAAATGCATCTTTCTTCCATGAAGCCACAATGGAAAACTATGTATGAACTACTAGGATTGTCCCTCCCCAGCCAGCCAGCACTGACTACTGCGGCCTCATCAGGGGGCTCTGGGGTGGGGGGTAAGGGCTCCTGTCCTACAGAGTTGTAGGTTTTGGGTTGTTTTTGAGAAGACTTCCAAATCTGTTGTCAACAAGGTACCATCTGATAATTAACCATGGCCACTCTTCCCACACTCCTTCCTACAACCGACACTAACAGAGGGGAACCCCGTTCCCAGCTGTGGGAAAAGGAGTTCTTGTCTACTGAGCTAGCTTACACTCACTTATTGTGTTCAGAACACACTAAGCAAGCAACGCAGAGGACACAGGGAAGAGCTTCAGAGGGGAGTTAAGGTGGGGTCGAGGGCTTCTTCATGGATAATTGTGGGTCTTGGGTCACACCGCTTCTAAAGAACACGGGGTTGCTGGAAAGTTTGTTGCTATTTTGGTAAATGGCTTTGTGGCCTGGCCTTCATTGTGGAGAACTATTTATACTAGTTGTGAATATAATTCCAAAGCTTTGCCCAAGAACATTCTGAGCTTTGTTTTCCTTTTTTTTTAAGCATTTGATCAAAGGATGCTTTGCCCCAAGTTTGAAAACCCATTGTTAATATTCTTGCTCTATTTCAGGTTCTGTTTGGGAAATTTTTTCCCATAGATACAGATGTATTTATTTTATTGTTTTGATGTTGGCACATTTTAAGTTAATATTCCACCCATTTTTTCCCTTCTGGAAATGGTGGAAAAGAGGAATAGAAAAACTTGGCAATGTTCACATGTCTTAGTAAGCAGGATATAGGATCTAAGAGACTGGATGCTGCATCATTTATTTTCATTTTAAAGATTGTTTCTATTTTCTTTTTATTTTTGACAATTTCATATATGCATATAAGGTAATTTGATCTTATTTACACTTTCATGCCCTTGTATTCCCACTAACACCCTTCTTCCCAACTAATTCCCTCCCTACTTTTCTGGCGTGTGTGTGTGTGCGTGCGTGTGAGTGTGCGTGTGCGTGTGTGCGCGTGTGTGTGTGTGTGTGTGTGCGTGCGTGCGCTGTGCCCGTGCTCCATGAGTTTACTTGGGGTTGCCATAAGCATAGGTAGGAATTCCTTAGTAGAGGACGGGCAGAGTTACAGAGGCCACACTATGAAAGACAATGACTCCCTTTCCCCAGCAACTATTGTCAATAGCTACTCCAGGAGGAGTGGGCTCTTGTCAGCCCCTCCCCAGATCCAAGATGGAATGTTGACAATGGGGTTGATCACGTGCTGGAAACCACAGCTACTGTGAGTTCATGAGTGAAGCAACCACATCATACCAAGAAGACAGCATTCTCTTTTCCCTCCTCCTGCTCTTACATTCTTTCTGTCTTCTCTTCCACGACATTCCCTGAACCTTTGAGAGGATGGCTTAGATGTCCCATTTAGGGCTGAGTACATGATAGTCACTTGTTCTCAGCATTTTTGCCTGCTATCCATCTCTTACTAACCTCTGCACATTGCAGAAAGGAAATTCCATGATCAAGGCTGAGAGCAGCACCAAAGATTAAAAAAAAAAAAATTCTTGGTGTTCACAGTTAAAAGAAAAGGGGGCACAAAATAAGAACAATAGCTCACACTGCTAAGGAGGATTTGGCACCTGCCTGGGGCCTGTGCCACAGGGAAGGAGGTAGAGCCAGTGTCCTTCTGCCTTGGCCCTGGCCATGCACACTGTTGGCCAAGCTTGGGCGGTAAGGTGCTCATTTTTGCTTCCAGAATCACTTTCTTCCCCTCTGCCCCACAAGCAGCACTTGTTGCACTGCCCTCTGAAACTCAGGCGAGGACCAGTGCCTCCTGCCCGCCAGCCTCCCTTCCATCTGTCTGCAGGACATCGCTTGGAGCAGAGACCTGCAAATTCCAGGCAAGTCTCTTCTCCCACAATCCGCATTGGCCAGTACGTGTGAGTTAGCTGACAGCCGGGGCTGGGAGACCACAGACATGAACACCAGGAGGCCACAGGAGCTATAAATGCCTCTGTCTTCCTAACGCTGGGAGTGTCAGACAAACCACCAAAAGCCTGGGGTCTCACTCAGCCTGTCCTCTATCAAGGCAGTTCCACCAAGCCATTTGCTGGCAGTGGAAAGACAAGGGAGGGCCATTCACTGATTTCTCATCAAGGTCCCTATAATCGGAGCCACTTGGTCACTAGCTGTCAACTTGATGGATTCAACCTGTTGGGAACCCACAAGAAGGGGGTGATTGAGAAAACAGAGAGACAGAACACATGGGCAGCACAAGTCCAGATGCCAGGGCCTTCAGGACAAGAATGGCAATGTGTGCTTGCTGACATCATTCCCACCAATGCTTCATTGCCCTCCTCAACAAGAGTATCAGCAGACAGCCTCAGAGCTGCCCATTTTGCAGGTGGGAGACTCGAATTCAGGACCAACGCACCTTATCCAGGTCACAGCTAACCAGAAGGTAACTCTGGAAGGCTGTGCAATCCAGTCAGTTCTTTGTCACTAAAATGCACACCTAACAGAGATACAGAACACAAGGGTGCATTTAGCTTTTACAGCAAAGTCTGAGGTCAGTGGCCCCACATGGCAGATGGTTGCCCATTATGGCAGAAACACAGATAGGAGAGATGAATATCTCATCACCCCCTTGAAGGGCAACCCCCCCATGACCTGAGTACCCCCTAGTAGGCCCCACCTCTTAAAGGTCCACAGCACCCCTAATATCACCACTCTGAGGACCAAGCCTACATATAGGAGTCTCTGGGGAGCACTCAACATCCAAGTGACACCAGAGTGGCTCTGAAGGTCCTGTGCGTCCCACTCTGAGGGCCTACCTTGTCATAGCAACCGCACCCCTCTCAGTTTGCAGTCTGAAACACCAGGAGACATGGGGGCAAGAGGTCAGATGACGTCATCACAGGCTACTAGAATGCCATCTCTACTGCCCACCTCCTGCCAGTGCAGCCTCTGGCAGGGCTATGACTCTGCTGCTGAGTCGCCCAAGCTTCTGCAGCTGGGTCACCAGGGGGACTCCCAACATCATGTGTGGAAGGACGCCACCTGAGGCAAAGTCCCTCAGCATTTGGCTTACCTTCACCCAGGGACCTGCTGAGCTCAGGAAGAAAAATACTGATAAAGTAGCCTTGACCCAGAAAGGCACAAGGACAAAATGTATCCTAGAGTACTTTGCCAGAGCTACTATTACAAAATGTTACATGCCCACTGGGCAGCTAAACCCTCAGAACAATTGTCCCGCTGGCCTGAAGGCTGCTCGCAGGACCAAAGTCCCTGAGACAGAGCAGAGTCCTCATTGCTGCTCCCTTGCACTGTATGTAGCATCTTGTGGCTTATAGACAGATCTCTGCAGCCTCCTCCTCTATATTTTCTCAAGCCATTCTCCTGTCATTTTCTTTTCTCATAAGGGCAACAGTCTTGCTTTAAGGCCCTCTCTAATGACCTCACTGTAACTTCATTACATTTGCTAAGTGCCCTCTTCCAAGTAGGCAGTTTCACAGTTACTAGGGTACCAGCCTGTCTTTGGGGAGAGGCACAGTTCACACTACAACAATAGGGAGCAAGCTGGGGCTGACTGGCCAATGGGTTAATTGGCTCCCAGACTATCCAGCTACCATAGAGTCCACAGCAGCCCCAGAGACAAGGGCTGCCTGAGAAAGGGACAGAAAGCATGCATGACAGTGTACATTAGTTACTGTCTCGTTGCTGTGACAAAGGACCTGATAAAGGCAGCTTAGGGAGGGAAGGGTTTATTTCAGCTTGGAGTCTGAGGATCCCCCATCATGTCAGGGAACGCCTGGTAGCAGGAGTATGAGGCAGCTGGTCACATTAAATCCACAGTTAGAAAGCAGAAAGAGAGGAACTTGGGACACTGCCATGGAGCGGTGCTGTCGCATTCAGTGTGGGTCTTTTCACAGCTCAATTAACCAACCTAGAAACTCCTTCAGCCATGCGGTCTGTCTCCTAGGTGACTCTAGATCTTGTCAAGTTGACAATATTACTCATCATATGGTGTCACTCCAGGTAGCCTCTCAGCCTGCCCCATGTGCTCCATGCTGGAGGGAAGTCTTTGCAAAGCACCCTCGCCTGGTATCAGGTGGAGACCCTGAGATGCCCTGCTCCAAGGCCTCCTTGGGCAGGGCAGGTGGACCCTGGGGACACCGAGGGGTCACTCCTCATGACCATTCCCTGTACCTTCCCTTTCATGTCAGATGTGGTCACTTGGGCCCTCACTTGGTCAGAGACAGTAGGGCATGGCCAAGGCTGCCTCCCTGAGTTTCTTGACCTAGGCAAGGATGGAGCCGCAGAACACCTTCCCTGGGGTACTGATCCCCCTGAGGCTTTCCTGGGAATGGTCCTCAAGGTCCCACTTCATTAGACAGGAACTCTCACTGGGGACTTGGAGAAAAGGACCCAGTGCAAGTGGCTGGTCAGGCCTTCCTGGAACATCAGTGCATCCGAATCCACAATGGCCTGGCATGCTTCCCCAAGCATCAAGCTCACCACAAACCTACCAGAGCATCTTGTGGAATGGAGGATGGAAGTCACCGTTGCTGGAACCCTCGCTGTGCTTTCCCTCTGAAAGCCCCTCCAGGGACAGCCTGGGCCATAGGCTGGAGGGCCTCTCTCAAGCAGCCCACTGCCAAGGCTAGCCTCCCTAAGGAACTTCAGCAAGGCCCCCAGGCCATCTTCCTGAACCCTTGCTCCTTGGTTCTTCCTCTCCAGGAAGCCATCCCAAAGACATCCCAAGAGTCTCCTCTGGAAGGCTCCCTGGGAAGCCACAGGAAAGATAAAGCCATGGGCCTTTGGAGCCTTTTACTTTTCATGATAACTGATAAGAGGGGAGCTGGAGCCCAAGGCATCCAGCAGGCCCCCTAAGAGAGAAGTTTACACAGCCTTTAAACAAACTGTGGGATCAACTCTGTCTACAGTTCCTATTAGTAGGGTCCCATCAGCCAGTCCTGAAAGGCTTCTAACTGATAGAATCTGGCTCCTGCATAAAAAAGAAAGGCTTTCTACAAGCTGCTAGGAAACCCTATGCAGCCCTGGTTGTCAGCCCCAATGCCCAGGAAGGCAGATGAGGTCTCCAGAAAACCCTGCTAAGACAGCCTCTGTGATACAGTGCCTTCCTCCATACAAATTCCAATATCATTATGTGCAAATGCTACAGCTGGGCTGTCCTTAATCAGCCAGTAGTCACATCCCAGACACACAAGAAGCCAAGAGTGGCCAAGGCTAGAGATGTGGTGAGACCCCAAGCCAGCCGCTCTGGGCAGTAGATCAGTGGATGGTCTCCTGCAAGAAGCAAAGCACCTCCCTTTTTCTCACATTCATCTGGGATGTGATAGTTAAGCTTCATTTTACTCCTGACTAAATTTAGGATCACCAAGGAAACATACATCTGGGTGTGTCTATGAGGCTGTTTCCAGAAGGTTTAACTGAGCAGGGAAGACCCACCCTGAATGTGGTCAGCACCATCCCTTGGGCTGGAGTCCAGAGATAAATGAAAAGGATGAATGAGCTGAGCACCAGCTTCTAGCTCTCTGTTTCCTGACCACAGATGCAATGTGACCAGCCACCTCACACTCCTGCCACCATGCCTTCCCAGTGATGAACTATACTTTCAAATCATGAGCCGCAATAAACCCTTCCTTGAGTTGCTTTTGTCAGGAATTTTGTTACAGTTACAAGAAAAGTAACTAACACAGGGAAACATCCTTCAAGGGTTCAGGAAGCCTCCAGCCACAGGCAGCTCAGCCCAGACCCTCCCATGAGATTTTGGCTCATGGAGCCTACCCCACCCTAGGAGGCAGGTCAGCCAGCCAGGAATCAGGGCCATGGCTATCTCCATCATAGTAGACAACTCAGAGGCAGTAACCCTCACCAACCTTAGATCTTGAGCCAACTTTGGATAGGAGTTTCCAGGTCTGATATTCTGATATCCCACCATGTGTGTGTGTGTGTGTGTATGTGTGTGCCAGTTGACCACTTCTGGTGTCCCTTCTAAGCTGTCATTCATCTTTTTTTGAGACAGGGTCTCTCACTGGCCTGGTGCTCATCAAGTAGGCTAGACTGACTGGTGCTGAGCCCCAGGGAGTCACCTGTCTGCCTCTGCTGGGGTTACCAACATACACCAGCATGCTTGGCCTTTTATAACATGTGTTCTGGGGATTAAACTCAAGTCCTCATATTGTACAGCAAGCATTTTACCCACAGAGCTATCTCCCTGACCATCTTCACTTATTTTTTTAAGGAAAAAATAAAACACTGTCAAAAGAAACTCAGCCATACCTAGAAGACCCTCCATCTACCCCCAGCAAAGGAGCAGCACTAGGGGGCCATCCCCATCACACATAGCACCCTGGCCAGGGTGCGGACATTCCCAGTGCCTCATTTAGCATCCCCCTGACCCAGCCCAACAGCCCTATAAAATTCTACAAGGACACGAAAAGGTCACTTCTGCATGGCCCAGTGCTGGGATCCACTTCCCAGAATAGCAAGCCCAAGGCCTGGGCAGAGCAGGTCGCTCCTTGGAAGCCCAGCAGAGAGCAGGGTTCCCGGCCCAGTGCCTCCTTCCTGCCCCGCAGATGGCTGAGTAGTTGGTCCTTCACCTGAGCTCAGCAGAGCTGTGCTGCTTCTGTGACCTGCTGCGCTGACCCAAGCCCCCTCCATGGAATACCCTGTCCAGTTTAGAGTCTGCAGTGTGCCAGGCAACACTTCAAAGACCTTGCTCTTCAACTGGAGAGTGCCTGAACTTGGGACACAAAATTATGGCCAGTTTTTCAGGCTGGGCTTGGGAACTAGCTTGTTAGGGCTTCTTCAAGGGTCACACACAGCCCCACCACCCACGGATGCTCTGTGCCGAAGCAGGCAAACATTAAGCAGAATGATGAGTCTAAGGTCCTCCTCCAAAACTGCTGTGTGCTAGAAGGAAAGTCAAGAAAACACATCTGGTCCCTCACTCAACACCCATGGTTTCCAGCCCCCGGGCCGTCTGATTGGCCTCAAGAAGTGTGATTGGACTTCCTTCCAAGATTCAAGCTTTACTGGCTCATCACCCTCACATGGGACCTCCCCCTTAGCTCAAGAGTCCCTGTGCCTCTCTGTCATCCATTGGAGCTGGTCTGTGGGAAGGTACCCACTGCACAACCCCACAGGGCACCGAGGGGAAGTAGAGAAGGGCACACCTGTAGAAAAGCAAAGGCGACCCATGCTCCTGCCCTCATGACCTAGAAAGCTTTTCATAATCTAAAAACAAATGGACAGAAGATTCTCCATCCTTTGAGAGTGATGCAAGACTCCATGGAATGGCTGTCTGTGGTTTACCCATCTGCTGTCCTGCCCAAACCATCTGGCTGAAATACCCAGGACCATCTTTACAAAGAGCTGAGAGAACACTCTAGACATGCCTCTGACACATCGATGCATTCATTTCTAAAGCATAAGTGCCTACAACTGGGACTGCTGAAGCAGCATGTCCACACATGCCCATAGTAAAATAAACCCCAGAGCCCCTGTGTCCGTATGGCTCCCTGGTCCTGGCATTGGTATGGCATTGCAGTCAGCTTCACGTTGCTGGTAGAAAGCATCTGACCAAGAGCAGCTTGTAGGAAGAAAGAGCTTATTTTGGCTTACAGACTAGAGGGGAAACTACATGATGGTAGGGGGAAATGATGGCATGAGCAGAGGGTGGACATCACCTCCTGGCCAACATCAGGTGGCCAACAGCAGCAGGAGAGTATGCCAAACACTGGCAAGGGGAAACTGACTGTACACCCATAAGCTAGCCCCCCAAGAACACGCCACCTCCAGGAGGATCCAATTCCCAAATTTCCACCATATGGGGACCTAGCATTCAGAACACATATGTCTATGGGGGACACCTGAATCAAACCACCACATGTAGGAATATGACTATTCCCTGGGCTGCCTCCTCTGAGGTGGTCTGATTTCAAGCTGTGTGCCCTTCCAAGGGGTGGACACATAGCTCACCATGACTTTCATCCTCATGTCCCTAACTCCCTGTCAGCCTGACTTTCTTTGGATATGACGCTGAAACTGAAGAGGCCTCTGCCCCCATTTTCAAAATCTTTGCCCATGTTTTTACTATCTTTTGACCTCATTTTTGCATGTATATTGTGAACCTAACCATTTGTCTTTTATAGGAATGGGCAACCTTCCCCCAGCTGAACCTAGTTCATTTCACCTGTGCCAGAAAGACAGACAGACAAAATGCCAAGCTTCTGGTGTTAACATTTTTGCTTGATTTTTTTGTTTATTTGGTTGGTTTTCTGTTTGGAGGGGGTTGTTTTGTTTTTATTTTTATATAGGGTCTCATGTAGCCCTGGATGGACTTGAATCCACTATGTAGCCAAGGATGACCTTGGACTCCCAATCCTCTTACCTTCTGACTGCTCAGATTACAGGCATGTGCTACACACCCCATTTACACAATTCTGGGAACCAAACCCAGGAACTCCTGCATGTTGGGCAAGCATTGTACTAACTAAGGTACAACCCCAGCCCCAGAATGCTTAAGTTTCTTGCAGCAAATGTGCCCTTTGCATAGGTCAAATTTGTCAGCTCTCATAATGTTCCTTTCCACTTTCCCAGTCCCGGTTAAAGGACAGATCCTCAGCCCAAGTCACACAGCCACGTGCTTTAAATGGCACCTGTGGTCATCAGAACTGTGGGAGGTTTGCGTTTGATTTTTATGGTGCTGTGAGGCAAACCCAAGACCACTCACATGCTGGGCAAATCCCCTACCACCCAGCCCTGCCCCAAAGCTGCAGGCTTTGCCTGGTAGATCCCAGGCTGCCTAAGTCTTCCTGCCCATCTGGAAGCAGCTGCCCCAGGGCAAGGTTGTGGATCACTGCCAACAGGGCCTCTTTCTCCTTCCTGGCCTCAGGTAGCAGCAGTGTAGACACCCCGCAAGAACACTTCCGCCTTAATCCAAAGATTCCAGGGATTGCCTTTCTTATTTTTGGCAGATTCCTGAGTTTTTCAGAAAGAAACAAAGATACAAGCTAAGCCCGGAGACACTCAGCCCCAAAAGAAAGTCACAGAGACTCTCGGAAGTCAGTATGCAGGCTCACCTGTCCCGAGCACCGGGAACAGCCTGATCCAGGCTGGACCCACCCAAGGGTCCTGGTGATTAACTGGAGTCACTGGGGTCAGAGCCTGGGCCCTGGAAGTGCCGGCAAGCTGGCTTGACCACTGTCCTCAATACACCAACTGAAGCGACAAGTGATAGTGAAAGCAGAAAAGGGAGATTTGTTCAATGTGGCCACGTCAGGAAGAGGACAAGAGGTCTAGTGACCCCCCCGCCCCCAAGTCCCTCTGTGAGGGTCCGGACATATGGTTTAGGTTTAAATAGAGGGTCAGAGCAATAAATAACTCAGCAGTCCTGGTTAAGGTGTGCTCTCATTCCTCGAAGACCCATCATTGTCTGGCTCAGTTTCCCTGGCAAGATGGTCTAACAGATCAGAACCCTGTGACACCTCATCCTGACAACAAGTTCCTCCTCCGGCTGGCACCAGGCTTCAACCTTCCCTTCTCCCCACCCCACCCCCAAGCATGAGATTCCTGAGGAAATTAATTTAATTTCTTGGGAGTCTGTTGTTTGAAGAGCCAATGGGAGGGACACAAGCGACACTCTTTGGTATCTTCAGCCCTGCCAGGTCAGTTGCAGCCAGGCTGGGGTGACTCTGTGCAGGGCAGTGGAGGGGGGGGGGGAGGTGCAGAGCGAAGCTCATGCACAAAGTCCTTCACACCAAGCTTCATCATGTGGACACTCAAGTGACCCCCACCCTGACCCCGCATCATATGGAAGCCACATCTGGAAGCTCACCCAGCTGCTGAGCAGGCATCAGGGATCCCAAGTGTTCCTGGACCTCAAAGTCCTGGTACTCAGCCCTCCACACTTGCTGGCTCCCTGCCCTGGTCTCTTCCTCTCCCTGGGCCACTGACTGTTCCCTTGGCCTCATTTGAATGGTTGCAGAGACCCCTAGAAATCCTGTCAGCTCCAGGGAGCTCGCAGGGCACCATCCAGGACCTGTAGCCAGTGAATGCTGAAGGTGAGGACAGGAGACAGGTGCCACCAGGCGAGCTGTGTGCATGGCCAGCCAGCCCCCACCACTGTTCCTTCCCAGGTTTCTGATGGTGTGCTGTGGATTCCTGCCTCCTCTCAGGCTCCCAGTCTCCCTCAGCTCCGCCCACTCTAGTGGATTCAGCACCTGTCACCCAAGACTGTCCCAGAAGTAGGGAAATTCCAATGGTGGCTCAGCCCCAGTGGCAACAAAGTTCTTGCTGGCCTGTGGCAATGGAAACTAGATGCGCTTTACCTAGGACTTGGCCCTTCCTAAGGTCCCTGACCCTTGGCCATGGGAACCGAGGAAGAGCTGACTGTGTGCACAAAAGGACCTCTGCCCTCTGCCTCCCACTCTCCTCAGCTCCCTCCCACTCTCACTACCCAGCCTTGGGGGAAGTTGCCAATGCCCCAGCAGAAGACCTGGGGGAGGGACTAGGAACTGATGCTGAGGCCTGAGTTGGGGGAAGGGTGGCCTCCAGGAAGCCAGCAGGAGGACCTGGCTGGGCAAGGCAAGGCCTGAGAGACAGGAGAATGGCCCTGCTGGGACTAGATGGATGCAAGCTGCCTAGTAGAAAGAAGGCAAAGGAGTGTGGGAAGACACACACAGAGGCAGATGTGGGAGAGGAGGGGATGACCACACAGCCAAAAGTATAGCCTGCTCCTGTTCTGGGCCTGGGATTGTACCCTGGCTGCTGTCTCCCACTGACCACCCACTTAGGTGGCCTCCCATGCCTTCCTAGCCAGGGAAACCCAAGCTGCTAGGACTGCTGACCCAGGCTCAGCCACCAGGATGAGGCAAAGACAATTTACTACCAACTAGCTAGGTTCTGGGCTCCCTGTCCCTTCTAGCAACTTGGCCTAGGGCAACACCTTTGACACCCTCTGGGAACAAGGTCTGGGGGGCCCTAGCTACTCTCTTCTGCCACTTTGCGGGCTCCCAGGGGATCTCCAGATCTCTCTCCCCTACATAGCTGCTCATTAAAAGTTTTTTTGTTTTTGTTTTTTTGTTTTGTTTTGTTTTTTGAGGTGGTTTCACTCTAGCTCAGGCTGACCTGGAGCTCACTATGTAGTCTCAAGTGCCCTTGAACTTATGGTGTTCCTCCTACCTCTGCCTCCTGAGTGCTGTGATTAAAGGTGTGTGCCACCAAACCCGGCTTGCTCAGTTCTTTTACATGTGCATGGACATGTATGCATGCACAGAGGAAAAACAGGTCATTCAATAAACCCTTTCTTTAAATTCTTATGGTGAGCTCACCTCAGCATGACGTTGTCTCTGGCCCAGACCCACTGGCCTGCCAGTCTCTCAAGCATGCCAGGTGCTTCTTGCCACAGGTCCTTTGCACGTGCTCCCCACAAACAGTGTACTTATGATCCTTCCCACTGGCCCTCTATCCCTCAGCATGGTGTCCCTTCTGCATCGATGATCTCCTGGCTCCATGACATGCATTCTTACAGAAATGGGAGCTTGTCTTTCCTGCCTTCAGAGCATTTTGAAGTTATACACTTACCTCTGTGAACTGTGGCCAGGGTGTGCTCTCTCTCCCACCACAGGGGTTTGTCGGGGTCAAAGGGCCCCCTGGAATGCCTGGGACATTTTCCACATGGCTGGCACACAGTAGACATGAGAAATATGCTGGATGAACTCCACAATGCCAGAGACTCCAGAGTGAACCCCACCACCCTGTGCCCCAGCCACAGGCTCACTGACATTGTGACCTCTGCTCTATCCCAATCCTGTGCCCAGGCTCTTAGATTTCCTCTCCCCTCTGCTGCATAATACAGTTCTCCAAGATGATTTCCTTTCTAGGACCCAGAGGTTCCAGTCTATCTATCAAGAAGAAAATGACGCCTATGTTCTTTTCATTCGCCCCAGTAAGTCAAGCTTTATGTCCCCATAGACCTCAGAAGATGGAGCCACTGCCCTCAGGCTCTGGCCAGGGCTACAATGTTATCTCTGCTTCTCCTCCTCCCCAGAGAGTCTTGTTGGCCTGAGGTGGCACCCGTGGCCGCAGGTGTGTCTACACATCTACCGGAACAGAATGTTCCCTGATGTTCCCAAGAAATTCCACAGAGCGGGGAAGTCACTTGGTGGCCTTGAGATGACCCTCACCTCCAAGCAGTAGGAATGTAGGTGAGTGCTTCCCCACTGACCAGGCTGCAGGACTGTCTATGTGGGCAGATGTTCCTGGTGAGAGCAGCAGGCCCCAAGAGGCAGACCCTCGGAGTGGCAGAAGCCCAGCTCTGAGACCCCAGGGAGCCACGGCACTCTCCACTATAAGGCTGCCTAGAGCTGCCTGAGGCGGGATTTCAGCCAACCATGGCCGAATGCCAAATGGGGCAGAGGGGACCTAGCCAGGTCCAGGGGGAAGTCAAGCTTAGTCCTGCCCTGAGAGAAGCCACGTGACGGTGGACGGTGAAGTCAGAGGACAGTGGCCACAAGGAGATGGATTTGGCAGGGCAGGACTAACTAGAGGCAGCTCAAAATAGTGAGACTTTTCAGGGTCCCACTGGGCTCATCCTGGTATCTATTGGATCTGGACAGCCCTGTGGGAGGCCAGGCCTCTGTTCCTGGGAGATTTCCTGGGAGCAAGAGAGAGGGTCACCCCACCACTGGCTGCACAGATGAGAAGGCCACAGCATGCAACTGTCACCACGCTCAGGGCCCAGAGCAAGATGACAGTGCAGGGCCCTCTGCTGTGAGCAGCGAGGCAGGCAGGACAGCAAACATGAGCCCAGCACAGGGCCGGCATGTTTCACACGAGGGCTGCCTGGAGTATGTAATGACATCAGTTCAGTGAGAAACCTGTCTAAGGTGCCAGGGTTCCTGGTGCATGTGCGTGCTAACAGCTAATAGGCCTAGTGGGATGCCTGGACTGTCCTTTCTTTTATTTTTTTATGAGAGAGAGAGAGTAAATGAGTGAGTGAGTGAGAGTGAGAGCAAGAGAATTGGCGTGCCAGAGCCTCCAGCTACTGCGATCAAACTCCAGCCACCTGTGTCACCTTGTGCACATGTGCAACCTTGCATGCTTGTGTCACTGTGTGTCTGGCTTACGTGGGACCTGGAGAGTCGAGCATGAGTCCTTAGGCATCACAGGCAAGCGTCTCACTGCTAAGCCATCTCTCCAGGCCTGGGCCAGGCCTTTCTAAGGACAGCATTACACTGGTGTCACCCGCCCCTTGCTCACATGGCTTTGGGCCTTCCTGGAGTCTGTCAAGGGCAAGGAGGGACCCACCAGAAAATCCCAACTGTGGGCTGAAGAAAAGGCTCAGCTGACAAAGTGCTTGTCTTGCAGGCACAAGGACTTGAGTTCAATCCACAGACCCCAGGTAAAAATGCTGGGCTGGCAAGATGATTCAGTAGATAAAGTACTTGCCACTTAATCCTACTTCAGTTCAACCCCCAGACCCCAAGTAAAAAGCTAAATGCCAGGAAGGGCTCTGCAGTGCCAGCACACTAATGACCGCTGGGAGGGAGGCAGAAACGGGAGGATTCCCCAGAAACTCTGAGGCTCATAGCAAATGAAGCAGTGAGAATGAGAGAGAGCCCCCATCTTAGACCAGGAAGAAGGGGAAGGATAACACTCAGAAGTTGCCCTCTGATCTCCACACAAGCACCATGCTTGCAACCTCACTTGAGTGCATAGATATATACACACTTCATGAACATACCAAAAAATAAAATACCTTGACGGTGTGGTGCTGTGTGCTTGCAGTCTCAGCACCGAGGTGGCAGAGACACAGCTCTCTAGAGCTCACTGCCCAGCTACGATGACCTAACTGGTGACTTCCAGGCTGGTAAGCAACCCTGTCTAAACAAGAAGCAGACAGTGGCCTGGCATGGTGGCACACGCCTTTGGTCCCAGCACTCAGGAGGCAGAGGTAGGAGCTTGCTGTGAGTTCAAGGCCACCCTGAGACTCCATAATGAATTCCAGGTCAGCCTGGGCTAGAGCGAGACCTTACCTTGAAAAGAAGAAAAGAAGTGGACCGTGTTACTAAGTATGACATCTTAGGTTGTCCTCTGGCACACACACACACATGCACCCTGACACACACAAGCATACACATACACAAGCAAACATAAATTTTAAAAGAATTTTTTTAAAAAAACACTTAGTTGTGTGGGAAGAACCAGGGAAGAGGATCCCACCCTCTCACCTCACAGGTACCCTCCATCTCGCTCCAGCCCCTCCCAGAATCTGTCCCTGTCTTCCACATTTCATTTGGGGTTCCCAATGCTACAGAATCTGACGCAGTTGGAAAAGGAGAAAACTGTCTTCAGAATTGAGCCATTTGGCAGTGAGCTAATAGGGAGATGGAAGGGAGGGTGTTATCCCTGTCCCTCGACGCTGGATAGTCCCCAGTGTGACGTCAGCTGGCCCCACGCTCACTCACTGCATCACACAGGGCTTTGCTGAAAGCTAGCGTGAGCGGCTGCCAAATACAAATACGTGGCAGTGTGCTGGCAGAAAGGCCCGGTGACCCAGAAGACAGGATGACACAGAGGAACTAATCTAAGGTTTTGACTTAAGCTAAAACAAATGCACATCAGTATCGACTTGAAAAGAGTCAGTTTATTATCTTGTAGCCCAGATCTCTGTGGAAAATACCCAAAGAAGGGAGGAATCACTGTGGCTGCAATGTCTGCCCACACTGCTTTAGAGTCAACTGGAAGGGGGACCCCAGGGATCAAGGGGTCAACTGGAAGGGAGCACCTACACTGCGTCCTCAGCCTCAGTGACACCCCTCAGCTAAAAAGCTCATGAGTTAAACAGCTACCCCACCTCAAGTTCACCTCCGCACACCCAAATCCAGAAGACTATGTCCTGTTGTGGTTCTTTTCCCCTACCGTCATCCACACCCGACCACAGGGGAGCCCCAGCAGCCCACTCACATATACAGCATCCTGAGGCCGTCCTTAACCCTGAACCCCTGGACCACAGCTACTGATAGGCTCCCAGCTCCCTGAGGGCAGAAGCTCTTTGGATCCACCCTAGGTCTCTGCACTCCACAGCCCATGTATCTAGCTGTTCTAGAAGCTTCCACACACCTGCAGGGTGACAAAGCCAGGCCCCTGTAAGCCTGAGTGCCAAGTGAGAACAAGTGGAAAGCCTCTTCTGTTTGTCCCAGAAAGTTCCACGGAGGCCACCAATGCTCCCAAGCACCACAGAGGAAAGCCTCTGAAGAACTACGAAGGAGTTCAGCCTACTTGTTCCCATGCCAAGGTCCTCAAGGGCAGGAACAAGTACTGGGGGCCACGTCCTCACCTCTGCCCTACTTGAACACTAAATCCCCCACCAGATGTGTTGGAGGAAGGGACAGGCAGATAGATTCATCTTTCTACAGCCTGGGAGCATCGCTGTACATCTGCAAAAAAGAATGAGGTTTCTGCATTGCCCACATTGGTATTCTCATTCATCTCCATAAATATCTAAGCACATCCGTTTCTGTCATGTCCTGGATGAGCCTAGGCAGAGTCTATCACAACCCTGACAACAGGGCTCACAGCTCCTCATGGAGATTTACCAATGGGATATAAGAACTGCGTCACAAAACACACCAGTGGCTAAGGCTTTCTCCAGGGACCAATCTGAATGAACACGACAGCAATTTGGAGAAGCACTATTGAAGAGCTCTAGGCAAGGATGACTATGCTTGGTAGAGCACAGCCAGGTAAGCTCTCTGGACCCCTCTGAATTCCAAATGTACTTGACTCGGAAGTCACACCAGAGAGATCCTGGGATCCCAGAGCCATGCCCCCTTGTATTGAACATCTTTATAGCTCTACCGTTCTAGGGCCAAATCCAAAGGACAACAAATCCCTTGAGCATTCCCACCTGGCACAGTCGTCTTCCCCAACAGAGGTCCCAAACGCACTAACCACAAGCCTACAGTGAATATGGCAAGCACACACGAACAGCAGGCTAGCCTGCACCTTGCTGAAGGGTGTTTCTTGCTTTGTATTTTGGCAGATGGGCAGAGCTCTCAGACAAGGGCAAACTGGTAAGTTAGGCTGCCCTAGCAAGCCCCACTGGCTGCCAGAAACCCTCTTTGTTCCGACTAACAGCTGTCCAGCTGAGTAATTCCCCCAAGCAGAGAAGTCATCGCCTCCAAGGAACAAAGGCGCTCAGTGCTCCTGGCTGCTGATCAGCTGCCTGGGGAACCTTGGGCCTCCTTGTCTCACATGTGGGCAGCAGCTACCATGCCCAGGGCTGGGGTGGTCAGGCCCACCCCCCTCTTGGGTGCCCACTGAGCAGATTCAGGCCACCCTGGAGATGCAGGTTAAGAGGCTCAGAGACTAAAGGACCTCTTTTGGTTTTCCTGAACTTTGTCATCCCACCCCACAGCTAGAAAGCACCCCTCTCCCCACTCCTCACCACATCCCTGAGCTGGCAGGTGCCTGTCTTGCATGCCAAGAAAGCGGGCAGCACGAGGAGGCTGAGAGCTGTGTTTACGGGGAAGCAGAAGAGTGAGGGTAAACTACAAGCAGACGCAGAGATAAAAATAACAGCAGTACAGGAGGTCCTGCCAAAGGAAAGCTGTGCTCCCAGCAGCTAATCACCTCAGCAGCCCGGGGCAGGGACCCCAGCGGTAAGGACACAGCCGCGGCCCCGCTCCACAGGCAGCTGGAGGGAGCTGGCTCCCTTCTCCCTCTCATCTGGTTCCTTGGCTCCAGCAGACATCTGAGAAGTTCAGCAGGGATACAGGATTCCTGCAAGCTATGCAGCCCTTGTAAACAGCTCCCGGACCAGCTCTGGAAGGACCACAAAGCAATGCCTGGGCTATTTCCAAGCCGGGAGTTAGTTCCCAGCTGTGTGACCTTGAGCAAGTCACCTTCTGCGGCAGCCTTCCTGGGAAGTGCTTCTCAGGGTGAGGGGTTGTGGAGCAACGGTGCCAGGGCCTTAAACACTGGCCCCCCTCCCTGTACTCTGGAAGAAAGCCTTATTTACAGAGGCTGGTGTGAGCCGCCAGCCATACAGTTCAGAACATCCTCACCCTGGCCTGGTGACCAGGCTAGGCAGGGTGTCTGGGTGGGGTGACAGTATATTGCATGAACTTTCCCTGAGGAGTCATAAGCAAACATCTGTTTCCCCACATTAGGGCACTGATGACAGAATGAAGTAATGATTCCACTGTAGTTCAACTTGGGGAAGTAGTGAGTATCTTGGGCTCGCTTACAGAGCTTGGGTTGTAGAGTCATGTTATAGGAGCATGGGTGACCCCAGCACAGCCACACCACTGAAAAGTCTCACCCAACATGGGTGACAAACCTGCCCATGGCTGCAATGACAGAAGAGTCCCCCCTTCAGCTAGCCTTCCACACAGTATATTCTCTAGCACCTTCTGAGACCATGGGAGCATGAGCAGCAATGGCAGGATTGCATATAGCTGTCAGGAGGTGCAGGAGAGATGTCAGGTGAGGGTCTAAGGGTTGTCCCCACCCCTCAGGGTCTTCTGTGGTCATCACACCTGCTCTGATGAAGATGAAGATGGCAGCCGTGCTCACAGGACAGCACTTTACAATGTAGTCTTACCAGCTGATGCCAAGGCAGTTACAAAGCCCCAGGCACCACCCAGGAAGAAAAACTGAGCCCACCACCACCACAGATTTTTGTCCCAGGTGTCAGTTCCATGTAGCAGTAGATGCTACATTCAATGACAACATATATGAGGATTTTCCATAGCTTTGTGGCTTGGGACCCACAGGTTTCGTGAAACCATTTGTAAATAATTAAAGAAAGGTTTTACCCATTAGTTTGTCTGGCATCTACTCAGCCAGTAGGCTTTAGAGACCCCATGTCTGCAGGATACTCACATCCCTCTGGTGGTTTCATTTTCAAAAGTAACAGCTCAAGGGGTTGACAGGGGACTCTGGGTAAAGTGCTTGCCATGCAAGCACAAGGACTTCTGTAGGGACCCATGCCCTAATAAAAACTAGGCATGACAGCAGGCACCTGTAATCCCAGTGCTGGGGAGGCAGAGACAGGAGCATCCCTAGGGCAAGCTGGCTGGCTAGCTGGTCTAGCCAAATTGCTGAACTCTGAATTCAGTGAGAGATCTGTCCCAAAAAATTAAAGTTGGACTAGGGAGATGGCTCAGTGGTTAAAAGTGCTTGCATTCAGCGGGTATGGTGGTGCATGCCTTTGATCCCAGCACTCAAGAGGCTGAGATAGGAGGATCACTGTGCATTGGAGGCCAGTCTGAGGCTGAATAATGAATTCCAGGTCAGCCTGAGCTACAACGAGACCCTATCTCAAAACAACAACAAAAAGTGCTTGTTTCCAAAGCTTTTTGGCATGTGGTTAAATTCTCCAGTGTCTACCTAAAGCCAGATGCACAAAGTGGTGTATGTGTCTGGAGCACTTTTGCAGCAGCAAGAGGCCCTGGGACACACATGTTCTCTCTCTCTCTCTCTCTCTCTTTCTCCATGAAGTAAATAAAAATTTTTTAAATAATAAGGTGGAGAGCAATTGTGGAAGACACCCAATGTCAACCTCTAACTTCCGCACACACACCCTCACCTATACAAACATCATACACATTCACATCACACACATTCCACATCCAAAATAAATAAATAAAAATAAAAAAGTAATAGCTCAGCACACATCAAAAGCAAAATCAACCCCCAAACAGTGGTAGCTAGCTTCTGGATGCCTGAAACTCTCTTTCCCCACTCCAGGTCACACTTTTCCAACAGCTCATTTGTAGGGGTTCCTGGAAACCCCACCTCGCCATCCTCCTGGGAGGTCTCTCGGACAGCTGTATTCAAGCAAGGACAGCAAGGGACGAGGTACATGGCTTTCTGGGTGTTCCCCTCACCCCCCCCCCCAGGGTCTGGGGCAGTCCAGAGGGCAGATGGGCCAGACCAGTGGCCTTGGGGTGCCGTGAGCCTGCAGGGAACACACATGTGACACCATCAGGGAACAGAACACAGTGACCTTTGGAGAAAGTTGCAGGTACAGGTTCAGCCAGGCGGTAGATACAAGAGCACATTTCTCACGGTAAGTGCAGAGGTGTATCTGTCGGTGTTCGGTCATGCTTACTGAATACCACAGACTGGGTGAGCTAAACAGAAAGGAGGTTTAGTTTTACCTGATGATTCTGGAGAGGCAGGGTCCCGTCTGGTGATGGTGTTTATATTGGCAGAATCCAAACTACATTGCACATCTTTATGTCCCTTCTGGCTTCTGCCTTGCTGTGAAGCCACCTAGTATTTAAACATAGTCTCCATGCTCATAACCTTATTTAAGCTTAATCACCTCCAAAGAACCACCTCTAAGCTTGGTAGTCATATTAAGTTTCTATCCTCTTATTTCTTATCCTCTCACACCTCATAATGGGGATTTACTCAAGTGTAAAATGTTTTTTTAATGCGGGGGGGGGAGTGGGAAATAAATGCAAACTGTATTCTAGACATAGCAGGAAGATTGAGGAGGAGACTTGATTGGTAAAGTGTTTGCCTTGCAAGAATGAGGACCTGAATTTGATCCCCAGAATCTACAAACTGGATTTTTAACATCCAGACATAGCAATGCATGTTTATAATCCCAGTACAGGAGTGGTGGAGACAGGGAGGATCCCTGTGACCAGCCAGTCTAACTTACTTGGTGAACTCCAAGCCAATAATAGACTCTGACTAAAAACAGTGGATGGCACCTGAGGAAGAACAACGGAAGTGGCCCACTGGCTTACTCACACACTTGCGTATATTTGCACATGCATGCATACACACGTGCGCACATACAGAGAGAAAGAGAGATACGAAACTTTCTTTTGCTAAGCCTGGGAGAGGCCAGGACCTCCGAGCAGGGTCGGGAGCAGAGGATCTGCCTTCCAGCAGGCGTGGGGCAGCCGCCCCCAACCAGAGAGTTTTCTGTGCCAACCCTTGGCAGAGAGGCTAGTGGCCAATTTCCTGCTCAGTCCGAATTTGCCCTCTGCTGCCAGATCCAAGCCTTAGGACAAAGAAGACACGCTCTCTAGAGAACTCTGAGAGCTGAGCTTCTCCTCTAATTGCTAACACGTGCAAGACCAAGCAAAGGACGGGGCCACCACCTTTCAGATCAGAACAGAACATGCTGTGAGCAGGAGGCACACCATCACCTTGCCCAAGAACTCCACAAGGTGCAATGTTCCCACAGCGTCACAGCTTAGTCAGAACCAAGCACCGGCCATTCCTTTTGCTATACTACCTTGTTTATTTGAAGTAATTTGCAGCCCCGACTGGGAAAAAAAAAGCCATAAATAAGGCAAGTGTCAGAGACAGGAAGCTTGTAGGAGCAATGTCTTGCTTCCTTGCTTCGTCCACCCAGAAAAGCAAAGCCCTTTGCCGGCTTCCACTTTGGAACAGGGCTCTCTCCTTGCATGCTAATGTGGCAGGTGGGAAGGGAAACCAAACTCGATGGTTGCAGTTCAGCGGTGGTTGGGTGAAGACCGGAAGAAGGTGTCTAGAGCAGACAAGGCCTGGCTCATTCCTGGGTGTTCACAGACCCTTGAAGGACCAAAAGTAGAGCTTGGAAGGATGAACATGTGGACAGAGCCACTGGAAACACACCGTCAGGCATGTCTGGAGGCCTCTGTGGGACATGGCCAGGCCACCAAGACTTCCTCAAGGCACTTACGTTGCTCTCTAGAAAGTCACTGTATCCATCCCCTCTGTCTTTCTCATCCTTGACTCTCTGAGACTGATAAAGCTGGACCTGCTGACCTAACTCTTTTTCCTTTCCTTATTTGTTCTTGTTAATTGAAACATGATAATTGTTCATATTTATGAGGTGCACATCAGATGATGACCAATTCCAGGTCATTGTCATTTCCATCTGCTTAGACACTCTTCATTCCTTTGTATTCAGAGCCCATGAATTTCCCTAATATGACTTCTAGTTCTTAGTATGGTACATACGAGATTACGGTGCACTGGCATCCTCCTACTTACTGTAGGACAGTGGATCACATTCCCCTGGTCTAACTTGGCAGTGGTATCCACTCTCCAGCCTCCCTCTGTCCTCCATCTCTTCATCGCTCCCAGTCTCCAGCCACCACTATTCCCCATTCTCCTCCTCTGACACCTTCTTCATTAGTTCTCTTAGCCTATCTTTTGTCACTTGAACATAATGCAAATCAGATGACAAGATTTTATTCTTTTATGACTGAATAGTATTCCATTATGCTGACATCTCATTTTCCTTATCCTTCGATAGATACACATTGGTTGGTTGTTTATTGTGCATAGTGTTTCAGTCGACATGAACACACAAGCCGCTCTTTGATAAGTTGGTTTTATCTCCACTGGAGTCATACCCAGGAATGAGGCTGTTGGGGTCATATGGTAGTTCTAGTTTTAAGGTTTTGAAGACCTTCCATATTTCTCTCAGCAATGGCTGTACTAATTTGCATATCCTCCCCTAGGAGTGCCTAAGGGTTCTCTTCAACATCCTCACCTACATGTGGCTTTTTTTTTTTTTTTTTTCCTTTTCTGATGGTCTGCCACTCTGGCTAGGGAGAGATGGTATCTCTTTGCCATTTTGATCTCATTTCTCTGATGATTAATAATGTTGACCATTTTCTGATATACTTGGCCATTCGTATTTCTTTAGAGAAGTGTCTATTCAGCTAATTTACCCACTTTTTTCTTAAATTATTTTTATTTATTTATTTGAGAGAGAGAGAGAAAGAAAGAAGCAGAGAGAGAGAGAGAGAGAGAGAGAAATGGGCACTCCAGGGCCTCCAGCCACTTCAAACAAACTCCAGACACATGCGCCATTTTGTGCATCTGGCCTATGTGGGTCCTGGGAAACAGAACCTAGATCTTTTGGCTTTACAGACAAGTGCCTTAACCACTAAGCAATCTCTCCAGCCCCATTTTTTACTTTTTAGTTAGTATACTAAATAGTGACTTTTCACTATGATATTTTCATATACACACATATATGTATATGTATAAATGTATGTATATATACATATATGTCATTGTATTTTGCCCATTATTTAGATTATTTTGAAATTTTTACTTATTTTATTTACTTATAGCTGTTAAATTCATGTATATATACATATACATATACATATACATACATATATGACATTAACATCTTACTGGCTGGATATTTGATAAATGTTTTCTCCCAACCTATAGGTTTTCTCTGTACTTCATTGATGATGATGATGTTGATTTTCTTGCTGTGCAGAAGCTCTTTAATATGACATAATCCCACTTGTCAAGATTTTTTTTTTTTTTTGAGGTAGGGTCTCACTCTAGCCCAGGCTGACCTGGAATTCACTATGTAGTCTCAGGGTGGCCTTGAACTCATGGTGATCCTCCTATTTCTGCCTCCCCAGTGCTGGGATTAAAGGTATGAGCCACCACGCCCAGCTAGTTTTTTATTACATGGCATGTATTTTTGAGTCTTATCCCCCTAATACTTGCCTATATTGATGCCCTAGAACTTTTTCCCTGTGTTCTCTTCTGGCAGTTTCATAGTTCAGCCCTGAGTTGTCCTTTCTGTCTTGTGGAGACGGAAGTCTAGTTTCATTCTTCTGCACATGGGCACTCAGTTTCTAGCACCATTTACTGAAGAGTCTGCCCTTCCTCCCATGTAGCTGTTGGTGCCTATTGATATGAAATCTCTCTAGCTTATTTAACACTTGGGCCCCAGTTGGCTCACTTCCTTTCTACTCTCTGCTTCCTGATTGCAGACAATGTGACCAGCTATTTCCCACCCTTGTTGCCTGCCATGATGGACTATATTGCCTGTAACTGTAAGCCAAAAATCAACCTTCCTCCAAAAGGTGTTTCTTGTCAGATATTTGCTCGCAGTTACCAGAAAAACAACTACAGTGATTCCTTTGCTGAACACCAGTGGACTGTGGACACTGGTTACTTAGGTTCTCTGCTCTGTCATTCTTCATATCCTGCCATCTTGGTCATGACAGGATTGCAGATTATCTTACTGTCAGGTATTGTGATGCCTCCAGCCTTGTTTTGATCAAGATCTTTTTGGCTCTTCAGGGTCTACCGTGCCTCCATGTGAATTTTAGGATTTTTTGTGAAGAATGCCATTGGCATTGAACCTGTGAGTCATACTGAGTTCTATGCTCATTTCACAAAATTGAAACTTCCAGTCTATGAAGAGAAGAAAGCTGTCCATTGATTGTGCCTTCTTCAGTTCAACAGTGTCCTTTCATGTTCATAATAGAGATCATTTTGCTTCCCCTGTAAAACTTATTTCTGGGGTAAATGGAAAGTTTGGTTTTAGACCTTTGTTTTGTAGCCATAAAGAATGAGGTTTTTCTTGTGTTCTTCCTCAGCCATTTCAATATTGGTACTTAAAAATAATGCTCTTTGGAGAAGAGATTGAGTAAAGAAAAGGTGGGCAGAGGGTTAATCAAAATCTAAGAAGGTATGAGTAAGTCATATGGAAATCTATTTTTTTGGACAATGCAAATCCAGAAGCCATAGATTGTTACTAGAAATTTTTCAGTGCCAAGGATAGGATACCTTCCAGTGAGTTGCTGGCCAGGGAGGTCTCTGATGGCCCCCAAAACATTACAGGACATTTCCAAGGCTCTTGGTATCCCACCAGGAATAGATGGTAAGATTCTATTGCTGAAGACTCCACATACTTGGGCTGCAAGGTCACTGAGAAATCCTGCTGGAGCTGAGCTGAAAATCTCCTCCATGTAGACCAGCTGACAGAAAACTGGAAAATGCGACACTGCATGCAGTTCCATGGGAGAGAGAGAGATCACCAGTGGAGATAAATAACAGTGGACATTGCAAGTCTTAAAGCTGGCTTGCCAGGTCAAATGAGCCAATGGGTACAATAGTGGCATGTCTGTTACGGGGGAAACCAACCACTCTCTAATTGGACTGAAGGCCTGCTCTACAGGAGGGAATACATCCCTGATACTGAAAACCCATGACAGGGGAAGTCACGTCTGCTGGTATCTGACTAAATGTGTATAGTATGCTCACCAAACTGCCCAGTAAGCACTTCTCTTAATGTTCGTACCCATATATTAATGCTAGTCTCACTTTTGGTTCGAGAAACTTCTCTTTCCAGATGGTGGTGACTTTGGGATGACTCAGAAGGCACCATAGTGCTGAGAAGTGACAAAGGAGTGCTCAGCACTGAAACATCTCTATCACACCTTCCAAGGTTCAGGGTCCATTGTGGAAGAGGTGGTGGAAAGAATGTAAGAGCCAAAGGAAGGGTAGGACTCCTTACAATGTGCCCTGGGCTTTCTGACAGGTTCTCCCTGGGTACCTAAAAGACGTTCTTGGTAGACTTCAGGCCTGGCCCTGACCCCAGCCTTACTCCCTGAGGAAAGGGGCCGTGGTGCTACAGAAGGCACCTGCAAGAGGCTCTGTAGGAACTGAAAAACTCTTTGTGGATGGGACAGCAGAGGGTATCAATGTACTACAGGGACCTGGAGGTCACTCCTGGCAGCTAGCATGAACCTTGGGGATCTCATGACTATTGGAGGTAGTCATCTAATACTTACATTTTTGCATATGTACATATGTGTATGGTGTGTGTGTGTGTGTGTATACACATGCTTATATGAAGGCAGGCACACATATGTGTACAGGCATAGTGCGTGTGTGAATGAATGTGTGTGGAAGCCAGAGGACAGCTTCAGGTATCCTTCCTCAAGCACACTGTTCAGCTGTCCAACTCTTTCTGGAACAGGGTGTCTTATTGGCCTGGAATTCACCAATGAGACTACAAAAGTTGACCATCATGCCTCAGGGATCCTCCTGTCTTTGCTTCCCCAGTGCTGGAGTTATAAATGTGTGCCACCATGCCCATAGATACTGAGGATCAAAGTCCAGCACTTTGCCCACTGGTCTATCTCCTTAACACTCCAGTTCTGATCATATGGAAACTAGAACTCCGGGGAGTACTGTGGAATACTGTCTTCCCAGCATGACATGGCATTCATAACCTCACGGCACTGCAGGTAGCTAGCAACCATAGAGAGTGAGTAGGGAACCTTCAATGGGATACCCCAGACACCAGTCTGTACTTGCAACAATCTCATGGCCAGAAAGAAAAAGAAAAAGCAGGGCCTGAGGTCTCATAATCCCCTTTGAAGGTATGTCCCCAGTGACCTAAAGACCTCCCATGAGGTCTCAGCTTTTAAAGTATCCACAACCTCAATAACACCCTCCTAGAGACCAAACCTTTAATACACAGACTTTTGAAAGATATTCAACACCCATCCTCCAAACCCTAGGTCAACCCAAGCTGATCTTGGAAGTGACATGTTAGCCCAACACCAATTCTTCAGACTTGACCTTGTCCCTTGATTTGGCCTTGAAGAGCCAGAACTTGAGTGATTTGCAGAAATCCAAAGGCAGAAAATGAGTGCTGATGGTTTGAAATGGGTTTCTGGTGGCTGAGCACACAGCTGGCATCGTCTTCCTGGAATGTCTGTGTCGGGTTCCTGCTCAGCACAGGCAGTTCTCTGAAGAGCTCTGTTGTTGCTGTGAATCACCCTGGGTCACTCTAATCTTGCTCTAAGAGAAGCTTTTCTCTAGGGTGAAATCTTCCTCCTGTTTTCCATTTGCCTTCTCATTGTGTTCCTGTTGTTCCATACAGTTCTGTCTACCTGCCCTTCATCACAATAAAATCCCAGCCGATTTTAAATTGCCTGCATCTTCCCACTCAAGGACGAGAGAATGTAAATGAATGTCTGCCAGGCCCCCATGACGGGGGGGGGGGAATGTGAATACAGAGCTCCTGACAGGAATCAGGATCCATTCAAACTACCACTTGCATAACCAACAGGCTTGTAAACCTCAACCCACCGCCAGCTCCAAAGACTGAAGAATGAATCATGAAAACAGGCAGCAAGTCCAGTCTCCTCTTCAAGGTGACAAAGGAAAACCACATCAGTCACTTGGTGTGCGATAAGCTCAGTCAGCGGCTGTAGGATGTGAGATTCACTTGGGGGAGGGGAGAGCATCCCCATCCTGCCAGAGGCATTCCCATAACTGACTGGCTTCCACCTGCCTGCCTGCCTCAGCTTCCAGACAGCAAGCTCTGGGCTCTTCCTGGATCGCATTGATCCACTTTCCCCACATCCAGGAGCTGGAGAGCCCTCATCACAGGAAGCAGCGAGCAATAACACAGCACAGAACTTTGCTTTAACTAGATTATATTACAAGACAATTAGGCCAAGCTGCAGACATCCCAGTCAAGAATACGCCATGTTCCCATCCTTCCTCTCAGCCACTTCCTCTGGGAGAGTTCTGAGATATCTGCCCATCCTGGGGTGACTCTCGGGGGCCACACAGCCCTTGTCCAGGTTACAGATAAGAAGGGTCCTAGGGTACTAGGGAAGTTCAGAGCTACAAGGAGACCCGGGCCTCCTCTACAGAAAGAAACTTCATCTGCAGAATGTGAAGCACACAGCAGCTGCTTTTCCTCTCCATGCTGGTATCTGCAAGGGCATGGCACCTGGAGATGAGGGCATGAGGGGAAGGGCTCGTGTTTGTAACAGGATGATGGTCGGGAGCCTGCAACACAGTAGATGGTTTTATCTTCTGTGCCTTCAGGATACTCATTCAACCACAGCCCCATTCATACATTTTAAGTGACTTACATAATATTCCTAGAGTTATCCTGTATTATTAGTTATTGTCAATCTATTCCTGTGACTAATTTAAATATTCTTTTAATTATGTGTGTGTGTGGTGTATGCATATGTGTGTGTGTATGTTCATGTGTGTGAGTGCAGGTGCATGGATGCCTCCACATGCATGTGGAGGTCAGAAGACAGGCCCGGTGTCAGTCCTGGCCTTCCATCTTGTTTTAAGCAAGGTCTCTTTGATGTTCACTGTTGAAAAAGCCAGACTGGCTAGCCCATGAGCTTCTAGGCTTCTCCTGTCTCTGCCTACCATCTTACCACAAGCAGAGCTGGGATGGCAGACACTTGGGTTCTGGGGACCTGAACCTAGGTCCTCATGCTTACATAGCAAGCACTTTACCCACTGAGTGTCTCCCCAACCCCACTTGTGCCTAATGTAGAAATTAAACCTTGTCTTGGAGATGTATGTAGAGGAAAGCTCATGCATATAAAGGGTGCAGTACTATCTGAGGTTTCAGGCATCCACTTCAGGTCATAGAATATGTCCCCTCCCCTAGAACAAGAACTCCTGTATTCTGTTGGTATCTGGGCACTAACTAAAGGGGCACAACAGCAGCCTACCAACCCCATTCCAACTCCATGGTGATGTTGGAAGGATCCTCCAGACACTACCAACTCCATGATGATTCTTGAAGAACCCTCCAGACACTACCAACTCCATGGTAATGTTGGAAGAACCCTCCAGACACTGCTAACTCCATGGCGATGTTGGAAGGAGTCTCCAGACACTACCAACCCAATGGTGATCTTGGAAGGAGCCTCCAGACACTACCAATCCCATGGTGATATTGGGAGGAGTTTCCAGACACTACCAACACCATGGTGATGTTGGAAGGAGTCTCCAGACACTACCAACTCCATGGTGATGTTGGAAGGAGTCTCCAGACACCACCAACTCCATAGTGATGTTTGAAGGAGCCTCCTGACACTACCAACTCCATGGTGATTTTGGAAGGAGTCTCCAGACCCTACCAACTCCATAGTGATGTTGGAAGGAGTCTTCAGACCCTACCAACTCCATGGTGATGTTGGAAGAACCCTCCAGACACTACCAGCTCCTCTTTATAGAGCCATCCCATGAATGCTAAGTTGGAACAAGTCCCAATTCTGACCTAGGGCCAACATACTGTCCTCTCTGCCCCTGCTTCAAGCTAATTCCCAGTCTGTTCTACCTGCAGAAGAGCCAGCCAGCTAGACCTTGAACTTGGCTGAGTTCTGAGGCTGAATTGTTTTACCGGCAGATAGTCTAAGAAAACATGCCATGCACATGTGGAGTCTGGCATGACCAAGACTCCAGGATATAAAATGGGAGAATGTCTAAGGAGAGGAGCACTGTATGATCAGAGATGATGAGAGAGGGAGATGTTGCAGGACAGAGAAACCAAAGAGTCATGACTCAGTACAGGTGGTGTCAGTTGAGCCAGAGCCCAGTGAACATGAGATATGGGAGAGGGGTAAGGAGGATGGCAGCAGAGAGGACACTGGAACCCCTGGCCATGCTAGGCAACAAACTGCCATAAACTCAATAGTGTGGAAACAACTTCCCTGTGCAAGGTCCTACAGGCCTGAGCCAAGCATTAGCATTGGTGACTCACCCAAGATGAGGTGACTCATCTGAGGCTCTGAAGAATTTGATTCAGAGCTCTGTTGTGTGGATGACAGCAATGGGTTTCTTCCTTCCTTCCTTCCTTCCTTTCTTCTTCTTCTTTTTTTTTTTTTTTTTTTTTTTTTTTTTTTTTTTTTTTGATTTTTGGTTTTTTTTGAGGTAGGGTCTTACTCTAACTCAGGCTGACCTGGAAATCACTCTGTAGTCTCAGGGTGGCCTCTAACTCAGGGCAATCCTCCTACATCTGCCTCCCTAGTGCTGGGATTAAAGGCATGCACCCCCAAGCCCAACTTCTTTCTTTCTTTTTTGACACATTTTTAAAAAATTATTGTCACTAGGATGAAAGGGCAAGGCAGGTGCCAAAGGGTTATACACAAAGCAATAGCCTCTAGAGTTTTCTCAATACTACCCCACCCCTCACACACATACTGCTCAATACCAAAAGACAGGAGCCTCCAGCCTGGGGTAGGGGTGAAGTTTGCACAAAAGTCCTAGAAGCCACATTGTCCAGGGCTGAGGAAGGGGTGTGGACCTATGTGAGTGGCAAGAAAGACTAAGGATCTGCTCCCTTTGTCTGCAGGACACACTGGGGCTTTAACTTTTGGGCTGGCTTTCGGGGAGTCCTCAAGGAAATGGATGGAAAGGGTTTCGGTGTGTTACACAGGGCACTCAGATTTCGATCGGGGATCTAAGGAAAAGTGGAAGAGTAGTGAAGGTGTGTAGGGCACACAGGGCTTAAATCTCAGACCCGAAGACTCAGGCTTACACCTCCAGGGTCTCCCCAACCCAGGCCACCTGTTCCGGCCAGTGTTTCTCCTGGGCTTCCTCCAGGCCCCTGATCAGATCATCCAGGAACCCAAACAGGTGACCTACTTGACCGCAGGATTCCTGGGGCCCACATGGATCTCCTGGGACCCTCTTGCCTGGATGTTGGCGTTTCTCCGGCATCAAGCTGCCCTCTCCTCTTCTTCCTCTTCCCAGATACTTTGGAAACTGGGATCCACCAGCCTCCAGCCGAGGTGCTGCCTCTTAATGGCTGGGTGCTTCCTCCAGGGGAAGCGCTGGCCAGGGTGCTGCCGCTTGACCTCCTCGGCAAAAACTGGTACCAGTGAGGCCGCGTTATCCCATCCCACAGGGTCCTCCAGTTTGAGCGGCTCTAAGTCCATGGCAGCCTGACCTCCCTCTTCTTCCTTTCCCATCTGCCTGGGTGCTGACGCTTATAGATCCAGTTGGGTAGAGGGATCTGAGACTCTACGGCTCCACCCAGGTCCCCTCGCACCCACTGAAGGTTTTTCTGAAAAATACGGTCTGCCAGGCTCAGGGGATTCTCTGCAGCCTTTTCCTGGGCCCCCTCCTCCAGCTGGGTATAGCCTCCAGGGACACCAGTCAAAATTAGGGCTAGCGGCAACCGAGGGCCCGACCCGGCGACGTCTGCAGGGCTAGCAGTCCATGGGACGGTGGATCGTTGCTCAGGACAGAAGGAGCCACCGTCAGCTGCGCACTGAATGGGTTTCTTCTATGAGTGGGAATAGGTCCCATCAGCTTACCACCTTACTGACTGCCAGAGAGGCCCTACCCACTCTGCTACTTTCGTGTGTGAGTGTGTGTGTGTGGGGGGGGTATTTAAATGTAGGAGTGCCCATGTGTGTTCATGTGTGTATGGGTGAGAGTGCGTGTGGGTACACACACATGCAGAGGCTAGAAGGCAACCTCAGGCATGTTTCCTCAGGTATCATCCACTGTGGTGGTTTGATTCAGATGCCCCCCCCCCCATAAGCTTATGTGTTCTGACTACTAAGTCTCTAGATGATGACAATTTGGGAATTGGAGCCTCCTGGGGATGATGTATTACTGGGGGCAGGCTCGTGGGTGTTATAGCCAGCTTCATCTCGCCGGTGTTTGGCACACTCTGTTGTTGTCCACCTGATGTTGACCAGAGATGATGTCCAGCCTCTGCTCATGCCATGTTTTCCCCTGCCATCATGGAGCTTCCCTTCAAGACTGTAAGCCAAAATAAACCCTTTCCTCCCACAAGCTGCTCTTGGTTGGGTGTTTTCTGCCAGCAATGCAAAGCTGACCGCAACATCCACCTGTTTTTGAAACAAGGTCTCTCATTGGCCTGGAACTTCCCAAATAGGCTAGACTGACTAAATAGGGATCATCCTGTCTCAACATCTCCAGCAGGTATCACAAGGGTGTTCCACCACACCTGGCTTGTTCATGGTAGTGACCATGGTGTTGCTGCTCAGGATCAAGCCCAGGGCCTTGTGCATCCTAGACAATGCTCCACCACTGAGCTATATCTCCAGCCCCACACTTGGCATTTTCAAGTAGGTTTTGGGGATTGAACTCAGGTCCTCATGCTCACAAGGCAAGCACTTTACTCACTAAGCTGTCTCCTATTTTACGGCTAGAATGCCTCCCTGTTTTCCTGCACAGTTACTTTCTTCTTCAGAGCCACCAGTGATGGGACAAATGCGTCCATAATCTGGACTTTCTTCCACTGCAGCCAACCTCTGCTCTTCAGGGCTGAGTGTGATTAGGCATGGCTCTGACGAAACCTCGCCCTCTTTTCAGATCCACTGGTAATTGACTTTAGCTGCATCCTCAAAGCCCTTTAATCTCATGGTGAGAGGAAGTCTGGAGGTTCCTGTAACGGAAAGCCACCGGGGAGCTCTTCCTCCTGGGGAGATGTCTCCTAGAACATCACTGAGACAATGACTGCCAGACTTCTGGGTGGGATGCCACACACACAGCAGTGGGCACACATGTGAGCAGCTGCCTCATGGGCCATGCTCGGTGAGCATCACCTGTCCTGGCCCAGTGAGGAAGTAGATATGGGGGTGTCGAGCAGCACACCTGTGACATTTGTGGGATTCCTATTCACAGAGCACTGTTCGCTCTACTGCTCCCCAGTGGAGAGAAGCCCCAGGCAGACTTCCTGGCCTGACCTTGTTAGCTGAGTCAAGAATCCCAGCGCTGGCGCTCTCTGCTAGAAGCCGGCACTGTCTGGCAGCACATTTCTCAGGCACACAGAGCTTGCAACTTGTCCTACCACCCTGCTGTGCTTGGGTGACAGCTTCTCTGCAGACGCATCCTCTCACGTATTTATTCTAGCCCGTTGTCCTCCAGGTAGGAAAGAGGCCAGAAAGGTGGCCCACTCGGTGCTTGTAAAAACACCACATTGCATTCCTAAGCTCCAAGGCCCACATGGAATCATCCTTGTCAATTGGAACCTGGCAGTGTGTCAAGCCATCATAGTCAGTCATCTGCCTGATGGCCGTCACCTCTCGTAAGGGCTGACACAGGAGTGTTGGTGGAAGATCCTATCACCATTCCTTGCCCAACTGTCCCCTGCACCAAGCAGCTGTACAGCCTAATAAGATGGAGAGCAATTGAGGAAGACGCCCGATGGCAACCTCTAGCCTCTACTGTATGCACACTCACACACATACATAAACCCTCACATATAATCACATGCATACACATACATGCTGTTGCAGTCAGGTTCGCATTGCTGGTAGAAATCACCCAACCAAAAGCAGCTTGTGGGAAAAAGAGGTTTATTTTGGCTTATAGACTTGAGGGGGGAAGCTCCATGATAGCAGGGGAAAGGATGGCATGAGCAGAGGGTGGACATCACCCCCTAGCCAACATCAGATGGACAACAGGAACAGCAGAGTGTGCCAAACACTGGCAAGAGGAAACAAGCTATAACACCCATAAGCCCACCCCCAACAATACACTGCCTCCAGGAGGTGTTAGTTCCCAAATCTCCATCAGCTGGGAACCTAGCATTCAGAACAGCTAAGTTTATGGGGGACACCTGAATCAAACCACCACACATGCACACCACACACATATACATACCCAAGGGAAAAAAAGAAATGAAAGAAAGGAAAGGAAATGGAGGTCTGGAGAGATGACTTAGTAGTTTAGGCACTTGCCTGCAAAACCAAAGGACCCAAATTCCATTCCCCAGTACCCACGTAAAGCCAGATGAACAAGGTGGCATATGCATCTGGAGTTCATTTGCAGTGGCTAGAGGACCTGGTGTGCCTCTCCTCTCCTCTCCTCTCCTCTCCTCTCCTCTCCTCTCCTCTTCTCTCTCTCTCTCTCTCTCATAAATAAATAAAATACTTAAAAATTAAAAAAGAAAAGGAAACAGAGATGTGCTCCCATTACCAACTCCAGGCCAAAGCCAGGAAGTAGCCTTAGCCTGAGGCTCAGCCCAGACCCCACATCCCATGGAGCCCCCTCATTCCCTTATGGCCTTATCCAGACAGCCCTAAAAGTAGAGGAAGGAGGGCTGGAGAGATGGACCAGTGGTTGAGATGCTTGCCTGCAAAGCCTAAGGACCTGAGCTTGATTCCCCAATACCCACATAAAGCCAGATGCACAAGGTGTCACATGCATCTGGAGTTCATGTGTAGTGGCTAGAGGCCCTGGCGTGCCCATTCTCTCTCTCTCTCTCTCTCTCTCTCTCTCTCACACACACACACACACACACACACACATACACACACACACACAAATAAATAAAATGTTTGTTTAAAAAAATAGAGGTCTGAAATTCCTCCTGCCCTGCAGGTGAAGGTGAAGGCACAGGGTTAGCCATTGAGAAGAGGTATGCGAGGGTCAGGAACAAGAGTTAGGGAAGCAGGTGGACGAAGCACACAGAATCCTGTTGGAGAGAGTGTGGGATTAGAGCTAGATCTTCCTCAGGTTAGAGCATGCTGGCCACGCCACTGTGATAGCTCACCTTCTGGCCACTGTCACCACAGCCCTGCTGCTCTGCCCAGAGCCCACATCAGAGGTGAGGGCCCTGGTCCCCAAAGGAGGTCGTAGAGCGAGGAACATGGATGTCCACAAGAGGCCTTTGTCCAGGCCTGGGGCTGAGCCATGGTCAGAAAAGCCATCCAGTAGGCCTCCACCTGCGGGCTGGGTCGCACAGGAAAAGCGGAGCCCAGGTGAGTCACAGAGACAGCATTGGAACACTGAGTGGACGATGTAGACAGGAGCGAGGGTGCTGGGCAGGGGCACAGTGCTCTGCCTCTCGAGGAGAGATCCACAGGGCCAGGCCAAGCCCCTGGAGCAGCCACAGAGGGGGTATAGCTGAGGATGCCCAGCAGGAGCACCAGAGCTTGGGAGATGGAGGATAAGTGGGGAGGAGGAGGAAGAAACAAGAAAGGCAGGGAAGGGAGGGGAAGAAGGAAAGGCAAGAGAAGAGAAGAGAAGAGAAGAGAAGAGAAGAGAAGAGAAGAGAAGAGAAGAGAAGAGAAGAGAAGAGAAGAGAGGAGAGCTGTAGGAAAGGGAGCAGGGAAGGAAGTAAAGAGGAAGGGGTGGGAGGAAGCGGGGGAAATGGCAGCTGGAATGCAGTAGGAAGTCACGCAAGCCCCTCTGGGAAGGCACACTGCCACATTGTTCTGGAAAGGGCTGGGCTGAAAAGAAAGAGAAACCAGAGAAAGGAAATACATGAGCGAGGGAGCTCGCCATGCCAACGGGGCTAAAATGTAAAGGGTGACATAGTTTTAGGCGTCCTGTAGGGTATCTCACAAAATTAGCAGTTAGTATGGGAAAAACAATGTCCTACTTCTCAATGCCTTCACCATCGTGTGTCCCAGGTTTGGTGAGCAGGTGACGGGCAGGCTGAGGCTTCTGAGTCTTGCTCCCCCCCCCCAGCACTGTCCAACTGTGCAATCAGGCAAGGCCTGGTCAGGAGGCTTGCTTAGCACTAGGCCTGGCATAGAAAAAGCCACCTGCAGAGATATAGGGAGATGGTTCAGTCAGAAGCAAGCATGAGGAGCTAAGTTTGAAATCCTAGAACCCATGTGAAAATGCTGGACACAGTTATTCCAGCTCTGAAAGTGGATCCCTGGGGCTCTCTGACTAGCCACCCTAATCTACTTGATGAACTCCAGTCCAGTAAGATTACATTGCCTCAACAAAACAAGTAGTCAGCATTCCTGAGGATGACACCTGTGGCTGGCCTCTGGCCACCATGCACAAGTGAACGCATGCACGCCCGCACACACAGGTGAACACATATTTAGGGAAAAAAAAGAAAGAAAAGAAAAGAAAGGCCAGCTGAATCAACCAGTTAGTGAGGAAATGCAGAGACAACTTCCCACCTCCAAAAGCTGAAGCACTGCAAAGAGAAATAAGAAGGAAAAAGGAAAAAAAAAAAAAAGCATTTTGTTAATTCTTCTGCCCTGATAAATGCCCCTCCTGGAGCACAGACCCTCCCAGTGGCCTTCACCCTTCCTAGAAAGCTTCCTGGAGCCAGAGAAGGGAAATCACTTGGTAACTTTATTCTAGAAGGTAAGTGTGGGTTTGACTTAAAACAGAGCAGCACAGAAATTAAACGTAACTGCTCTAGAACAGAAATCGAGGCCTAAGCACCGCAGGCAGCACCCCTGTGGCCCCTGCCAGCTTCACCGGCCCCTGCCACCAGCTTGGCTACTCCTCCAGGGCTGCACACCACTCAGGCTAGCCCACTCAAGGTCATGCCCACTGCCCTCAGTCAGGTCATAAAGTCTCCCCATGGGGGGGCAGAGGGCTGTGGAAGGAAAATTCCCTTTTGGCCATTTGGAGGATAAACCTATTAGCAGCATTGTTTAGGTAAAAGCTTGGGCCATGGAGGCCCCAACAAGCAGCATGACAAGCAGAGGAAGGAGATTTCTTCAATATGGCCAATTGGGAAGCAAAACAAATAAAGGGGTTCATGGACCCCCATGTCCATCTTTAGGGTGCTGACTGAGGTTTAGGTTTAAAGAGTGGGCTGGAGCTGTACACAGTTAAGTAGCCCTGGCTAACGGGTGGTCCAGGCTATCACTGACCCATCTCTAGCCTCCAGTCTGCCCTGCAAGGTGGTCTGATAAGTTATCAGAGCTATGTGAAGTCTCCCCATCTGGCAGGCACCAGGCCTTCAGGCTTTCCCTTCCCCCAGCACAAGACTGCGGGGGAAATTCTTATTCTTTGGAGTCCATTGTTCAATAGTCTGATAGTACAACAAGTGTTACTGTTTAGATATCTGCTCTCCTACCAGGATGGTTGCATACTCAAATGACAAGTCCAGAGACACATGTCCTGGAAAACCAAAGGACAGAACAACGCAAGAATCTTGGCAATGCAAGTATCTGCTCATTGAGTGTGTTCTGTTTTGTCCAAGCCTTGCTTTTAGCCTGGAAAGCTCTTTTTTTATTTTTTATTTTATTTTTTGCTTTTTTCCAACTGGCACTTTGTAAGTCTCATGAGCCCTGTGCACTGTGTTACTGAGGCTGGTGGGGGCAGTACATACAAATATAGTTGCAGATACATTGTCCCATGTGCACCCATGTGAAGGCCAGAGGAAGAAATTGGCTGTCCTCTTTAACGCTTTGCTGCCTTATTTCCCTGAAGCAGTCTCTCACTGAACCTGGAGATCCCTGCTTTTCTGGTAGACTGACTGAGCAGGCAGCCCAGGGATCTTCCTGTCTCCAGTCCCTCCGCACTGGAGTTACAGGTATGCATGGCCATGTCTGGCTTCTTACATGGGTGCTCAGCATTGAGCTCAGGCTGCCACACTGGTGCAGCAAGCGCTCTGACCTACTGAGCCATCTCTCCCACCTGAGGTGAATGGTTGAATGTTTCATGCACAGAATTAAAGCCTTCAAATGACAGGAAATCACGGACATCATTTTGTCCTACCTCATCTTCCCAGGGAAGGATCAGAGGGACTCACTCCCTGAGCAGACAGTGCTGAGTGTGGACAAGGCTGCTTGGCCCGTTCAGCAATTCCCATTGTCACTATTGTATCCGTTTCATCTTTAGGACATGTGTTTGTCAGGGCAAATTTTTTCAGCACTCATCTAATGTAAACCATTTGTATGTGGATGTGTGTGCATGTATGTACACGTTTGTGTGTGTGTAGGTACACATGTGTGCGTGCATATATGTGCCTGTGAACAACCTTGGGATATCATTCCTTGGGAACACTGTCCACCTTTTTAGATAGAGGGTTTCTTATTGGCCTGGAGCTCACTAAGTAGGCTAGACTGGCAGGCTGCTGAGCCCAGGGATCTACGTGCCTCCGCGTCCTCAGCACAGGGATCACAAGCGCACACCACTATGCAGACACTATTTACAAGAGTCCTTCGGGTGCAAACTCAGATCCTCATGCTTTCACAGCAAACACTTTACTAACTGAGCCATCTCTCCAATATTCCCAGCCCCCAATGTAAAACACTGGGGGGAGGGTTCGAGGTAGGGTCTTGTTCTAGCCCAGGTTAACCTGGAATTCACTATATAATCTCAGGGTGGCCTCAAACTCACTGTGATCCTCCTACCTCTGCCTCCTGAGTGCTGGGATTAAAGATGTGCACCACCATGTCCGGCTGTAAAACATTTTTTAAAATAAAAGATGAGCATGTGTGACTTTTATTGCTCTGGGACATCACAGTTTGCTTTAAATAGAAGACATGTGGAACCCCCCGCAGACAGCAGGTGTCAATCCTGTTCATTCAGAACAACAGGGTGAAGAAGACATCCCAGCTGCAGCGTAGGAGCCAGCAGGAATGAGGCTAAAGCCCGCCTGGGGTGTCACATACATGTACTGTGTGCCTACGGGGCACATACACCCCGAGGGAAAACACAGGATGAAAAGGAATTGAAACCCAGGCATGCCCATGCTGGTTACACGGAGTCTCTTAGCTTGTTCATCATTTTTGCATTTTACAATGTTTCTCCAATATATATAAATAAATATATATATATATATAACTTTTACACACGTAAGAAGTTTTTGTTGTTGTTGTTTTTTGGATTCACTATGTAGTCTCAGGGTGGCCTCAGCAATCCTACTACCTCTGCCTTCAGAGTGCTGGGATTAATGGTGTGCACCACCATGCCCAGCACATGTAAGAAGTTTTCTCTGGCTGGGGAGATAGCAGCAGTTAAAGGCACTTGCTTGCAAAGCCTGCTAGCCTGGGTTCAATTCCCCAGTACCCAAGTAAAGCCGGATGCACAATGTGGACCGTGTATCTGGACTGCATTTGCAGAGGCAAGAGGCCTTGATGCACCCATTCTCTCTCTCTCTCTCTCAATAAATAAATTAATTAATTAATAAAAGTTTTTGTCATGAAAATGGCCTTCTTTCCTAAATCAGTCTACTAATTTGCCAAATGTTCAGGCCCGAAAGTGAAAGGCAACAGGCTGGTATTAGCCCCAGAAGCCAGCTCCCTGGTCCCAAGTCTGCTTATCTATAGAGCTCTGCAGTCTCTAGCAAGCATGGTCGCTGTCTTTTAATACCGTGGTCATTATTATTCATTCAGCACTTTCTTCCAGACAGATTTGCACTCAAGGCTCCCAGGGGTCACCTCAACATGCATGCAGTGCTTATCTATGCATTATCGCCCTGGTCACTGAAGCATGCAGTGCAATGTTTGTAAATCCCATGTATTTGATTGTCTCCCCTCTTGGTTATTATTATTATACCATGAACCTGCATTCATTAAGGAAAAGAATTCATCACAAACTTTGCCCCCTCAAACCTGTTCCCCTCCCCTACTGCAATTCTTTTTTTCCTCTTAGAGTTCCAACAGGTGGCCACACAGCACGCTTCAACCAGACAAAGCTAAGTTTCCTATGGGCTGCCAACTTGATGATCTGCCAGCCTCAGTGTGTCCTCTGACTTCACTCATGTAAGACCACATCTGAGGTCATTATGGCCCCTTTGTGTGCACCACAGTGCATTGTGACAAGGGGTCATTTTACCAGAATGCAGACCCATGCCACAAGACTCAAGGTTAGAGAAACCTCAAGGTTAGAGAAAGCATGTAAGTAAACATTCATGAGACTTGGGCACGAAAGTACTGGTTTATTTCACTGGGCTTCTTCAGAGTCAATGTTTGTAGGAACTGATAAATGGGAAACAGGAGGCTCTCTTTCCAGGAAGGGTCATTAAGCTCCTAGTCTTCCTGTTTTCTTGCACAGGCTTCCAGAATTTGGAGAGCATTTTTAAAGTGCCACTCAACTAGCAAACCAGCCTCTCCAAGCCTTGCTGGAAAATCAGCAGAATGTCCTTCTGAGAAAAACAGCACTGGGCCCCTCCCTTCCCCGAAGGCTCCGGGGCTGCCGGGCAGCGGGCTGACAGCATGTGAGCCCCACGTGTACTTAGCCCAGCCCCGCCAGCCACAGGCAGCTGAAAGCAACTCAGTGAGCAAAGATACACTCCCTGGGAACATTCCCTCCGCCCCCCAGACTGTCTTGCTTCCAAGACTTAACGTTCCTCTCTCATCAGCCTTTAAAAGGAACTGTGGCTGACTGCAGCTCTCTTCACTGATGTGGGCAGAAACACTCAAAATAGGAGGTAGCAGATGCCAGCCCCACTCAGGATTGCTCACGCCTATTTATATTGATGCTGCCTTTCCAGTTTTTGCTCAGATCTACTGAGTTCCATCACAGCCATGACAAAATGATGACTCATACTTTAAACGCAGTCGCTGGTGTCATGTTTGACATTAATACTTTCGTAGTATCGCTTTGTCAGAGCAATTAAGAGAAAGTTCCTGAAAGCAGCAGCAGCAGTCTGCCCACCCCCCTCCCCCATCCCCAGGCACCACCAAGGGGCAGGCTCGCTGAAGGCAGAGCCTATTGTGTGGGAAGGCAGCGGGGCCTCCTGCAAGCTGTTCAGATAAGCAGCTGTCGGAGGAGGGGAGTGGGGCAGGGGGAGGGGAGGAAGGGGGCAGAGGTCACTGTTATCGAACTGGATTGCAAGCCTGGAGCTGCTGCACCCGTGCAGGCCTTATCTCCTGTATGCCCGTCTTGCAAGTTTCAAATCTTCCTTTAGGGAGAAAGGAAACAGGAGCCAGCCTCAAGTTCTACCCTATCACCCGCCCGTGCCCCTCCCCCACTGCCAGCCTGTAATTCTTGCTGGGCAGGAAGATGGGGACAGGTGCCTTCAGCCCTGTGCAGTTCTAGCAACCACCTCCCCTGGCCCAAGGATCCCCTACCCTCAATGAAAAAAAAAAAAAAAAAAAAATTCACAAGTCTGTTTCAGTAAGTTTATTGTAAAATTCAAAGCTTTCACGGTAGTATCCTTTAGAAAATGAAGGCGATGCCCGGATCCGTTTTGAAAACGCTGTGCAGTCTGCTAAAGTCCGTCCAGCTTCTGCAGCTGTACCAGGTCCAGGCCGCCTGCCTGGCCTTTCGCCTCCTTGCAGCCCAGCTGGAAGGCTGCTGACTCACGCCTGCCTCTCCAAGTCCGTCCTTCCCAGCCCTGCGGCCAAACGTCCCAAGTCTGGGCCTTCCAGTGCCAGCAGCCGCTCTGGACACTTGCAGAGTCCTCGGGCTCGGGACAGCGTGTCCCGGCCTCCGTCAGGCCCCCTCTGCGGGAGGCTGCGCTCCTCGCTCTCCAGGCGCCCCTGCCTGCCAGTCTCCACGCGCACTCGGGCGCCCTCGGAGGGCCCTTCCACAGCTAGCAGCGCCTAGGCGCCCGGGAGCGTCACCACGTCGATCAGAGACCAAGGTCCCAGCTGGACTGTCACTCAGGGAGGGTGATGCTGGGCACCCAGTCGTTAACGCTGCGGCTCTCCTCGCAGAACAGGCTGAGCTTCTCCAAGGCGGGGTCTTTCCACGTGTCCTCATTGGGGTTCTGCCCAAAGAATACAGTGATCAGCCGGGCTGGTCGTGGGCCAGGACGCGGGGGCAGGAAAGGGAGCATGGGAGGGGGTGGCAACACTCACCGAAATAAGGATGCAGTGCAGGTCGCCTGGTGCGCCCGCCTCGTCGCCGGTGCCCACGATTGCCGCCAGCCTCTGCAGGTCCCCCACGCGCACGATGTCTATGTCGTTCTCACAGCAGAATGCCTGGATCAACGTGAAGTGGATCTGCAGCGCGATGTCGCCCTCGTCCTCTTGGTCGGCGGCCAACACGCAAAAGGTCACGTTGTCAGGGTCTCTGTGTGAGCAGATGGGGAGGCCAAGGTCAGGGTCGTCGGTCAGGGTTTCCCCGCCGCTCCACCTCCCAACAGCATCCCGCGAGCCGCGTCAGTACTCACACGTTCAGGACTTTGGCGGACTCGTAGACGCCAGCGGTGAGGCAGCCCTGGCGCTGCGCCGACAGCAGAAGTTCGTGCAACGCTTTCCCGGCGCCCTGCATCCTGTGCGAGACCAAACCATGAGCGGAGATCGGCCTGGACCTCCCAAAAAGCAACCGACTCCCTAGCCACAACCCGGCTGGCGCCAGCACTCCTGCCCCCCAACCGAGACCTGGCATCCGCCAGCCGGCTCCTCAGCCTGGCGCCAGCACCCCGGCTCCCCAGGCCCGCCCTAGTGCATGCACCCCTCTCTGGCCTTCAGGATGAAAGCACCCTTGGTTCCCCGCCTCGGCACGGTGCCTGCACCTCGCCGGCGGCCAGTGGTCGCCTCCCACCCTTCGGGCTTCCAAACCCCGAAGGACTGAAAACCGCGGTTTTTTTTTTTTTTTTTTTTTTTGCGTCCCAACACCTACCTGGCTGTGCTTTCGGGAACGGTATCCTGGCCTCTGATTTCTTCCAGAGTCATCGTGCGGTCGGCGAACAACAAAGTGATCCCAGAGAGGAGAGAAACCCGAGTGCAGACGTCTAGTTCAGCCGCCAGGTCCCCGCGCCCACCTCCAGCGAGTGCGCCGGCTCTGCTTCGCGCGCGCTTATATAGACCCGCGAGCGCGCCGCCGCCAGCTGGAGCGAGCTGCGCTCCCATTGGTCGGCGCCCTCTTTCTCATGCAAATGAGGCGGCAGGCCGGCGGCTCGTGCCAGAAGGCCACGTGGGGAGGGGTGCGGGGGATGACAATGCCTCAAATCTGCTGCTTTTGTCGGGGTGTTACCAGGCAGACTGGAGCCTGCAGATTGCATCTCGCCGTTCTTTTTTTTGTAAGTCCTTAAAAGGAAAAAGTTGTGTTTTTTTTTTTAAAAAAAAACTTGTTTGCTGATAGGACGCTGGAATTTGTGCAATGCACACTTGGAGAATGTAAAAGACTTTTGCATGTATTTTTATTGCTCTCTGTTCTTCCTTTCCTTTAAATTTGAAGTTGAGGAGGACTTTGCAGTAAAACCGAAACAAAGTCAAAGCACGCTGCAGTAGTTAGAGCCTGCCAAGCAGCTGACAGCAGCCTTTCCTGGCGAGGACTGTCAAAGATACCCAGTGCCTCCAGAGTCGGTGTTGGAAGGTCTGACCCCAACACCCGGGCCCCTGGCAGAGGACAGCGCGGAAGAGGGAGGGGGACCCGGGACAAGCAGATTGCTGCCGGCGCGCGCCACTCGTTAGCATTTCTATGGAGGGTGCACAATAGCAGAGGTCTGGCGTGTGGCCGTTTGCCGTGGGGACCATCCAGGCCTTCTCTTCATAGCAACACTGTCCACCTGCCGCCGGCTGGGGCGGGCAGAGGCCCCGCCGCGCGTGGCGGTCGCCGGATTGTCCGGGGCCGCGTGCCGCTCCCCGGCCCCTAGGGACGCGTGTCCTGCACGGGCCCGACTGCTTGTCACTCTGGGGTCCCGGTCCTCGCACGCGCGCGTGCCGTGCAAGGGATGAAGGGCTCGGGGGCACTACACCCCAACCCTGCAGTTCCGGCTCCCGGAGCTTGGGGAACCAGGTACCTGAATCCCTTTCCCAGAGCGCCGTCTACAGGCTGATCTTCAGAAAGACCCTGACCTCCCCCACCCACCCATCCTGGGACACCCTCGCACTGGCCTCTCAGGGGGTCTTGGCCTGGGGCACCCTGGATACCGAGCAGCCCTGCAGGGGTCCGGTCCATGCGCATTAGTGGGAGTCAAAGTGAATTCTGCAGGAACCAGCGCTCCCAGCTAAACTGGCTCGCAGGATGCAAGGAGCTGGCCACCCAGTACTGATGAAACAAGAAACCATATGTCTTAGGAGATTTTGAAACACCTCAGCTAAATATGCCTTGAAAAAAAAAGTCGTTTTCCAGTAATAAAATAACAAAATTGGCAGCGATCTTGGGAGCTTCCTGAACTAGACGTTGCTGTATTTGCTCATGTTGGTCCTACGCTCCACGCTTGCCCAGATTCCCTGCTAAACAGGTCACAAGGCGACAGGCCTCTGTTGGGCGCCCCTCCTCTTGGTGAAACTTGGGAGGCTGGCCAGAGCAACTGGAGGCCCGGAAAGTCGCAAGACTAAGGCAAAAAATGTGGGGAAACAACAAATGTCTCTTCTTTTTACAGGGGCGATCTTCAGGTGGATGGTGTGATTCACCATGTACTTGTAAACGAACTTGAAGTTTTCCTTTGGCGCTGGCATGCTGGCACGTTTGCCAAGCCAAGAACCTAGCGAGCAGCCGGCCTCCTGCGGCCCCGAGAGGCCTCTTGGAGAACTGCAGGCGCACGCGCGGCTGGGATTGCAAGAAGCAAGCCTTTGGCCAGTGCAAAGTCTCTGAAACTCCAGAGATGTCTCATTATAGGGGGAGTGGGTCAGGGGTTTTGTATGCTAGATAGCTGAAGCTCTTTTCTTGTTTTGGTGGCGTACAAAAGGATGGTACGCCTTGGTTGGATAAAATAAGTTTTTAAGTTATAGAAACTGAATGTCCTTCTTTTCAAAGTACTAAACACGTCTTACAATGTACTGGTTCCAGATTCCGAGGAAATGTTGGAAATGAGACCTGTTTGGTAACTAAGCACTTCTACCCTATATCCCACTTGTAACTATAAATCTGTCCACGTGCCAGGCTGCCAGAAATGCCCCTCCCCCACAGGAAGGCGGGTACTGGCTAGGCAGACCAGGCCCCCAGCCAGTCTGGGCCAGAAAGAATGATTGACAAGCCCTCAGGCTAGTCTACTTTGAGCACATATTTAAGGTATTCAGTTACTGGAAAGCTTCCTTTCTGACATAGGATCCAGCCTTGCATAAGTTTATTAGGTAGGCCCTAGCGGTCCCAAAGTCCCCATCTCAATTAGGAAAGATAGGTTTCGTCTGGAGCAGTCGGCGGCTCAGACAGATGCTAAAGCTGGTGGTCTGGGACACCATAGGAAAGACCGCCTACTGCAATACACTGCATGTCGAGTTCCCTGTGTGGCTGTGTGGGGGTGGCTCTCCCATCTGCCCTGGGCAATGGCCTCAGTTCACTTTGGTCCACTAGTCAAAGGTAATAAATGACACTCCAAGTGTCCTGTGGCTACACCCCTAGGATATTCCTGAACCCCAATAATGCAGATGATACTGATGTTATTAAAGGGAAATTTTCACATATGTTTTTATTTTATTTTATTTTATTTTATTTTATTTTATTTTATTTTATTTTATTTTATTTTATTTTATTTTATAAGAGAGAGAAAATTGGCAGGCCAGGGCCTGCAGCAACTGCAATCAATTCCAGATGCTTGCGCTACCCTGTGCGCAATGTGTGACCTTGCACTTGCGTCACCTTGTGTGTCTGGCTTATGCAGGTTCTGAAGAGTAGGACATGGGACTTAGGCTTCCCAGGCAAGTGCCTTAACCACTTCGCCATCTCTCCAGCCCACATGTTCTTTTGGAACAACTCTTTGGAGGGCTGGGGTGTAGCTCAGTCGGTAGAGTGCTTGCCTATCATGGGTTTGAGCCCCAGTGCTGCATAAACCAGGCATGATGGCACATGCCTGTCATCCCAGCACTCAGGAGAGAGAGGCAGAAGAATCAGAAGTTCAAGGTCATCCTCTGTTACATAAGAGTTGGAAGCCAGCTTTGGCTACATGAGACACTGTAGGAAGAAAATAATAAAATAAAATAAAACAATCCTTTGGAGCCACAGAGTGGATGGGGCACACCTGTAATCCCAGCTACTCTTGGAAGATGAGGCATAATGAGTCCAAGAGTTCCCGGTCAGCCTGGGCACATAGAGAGACCTTCTACCTCTAAAATAAATAAATGATAAATACCCTTAGATGTTTATAGTCAGCTGTTTACTAGCACGGGATCTGACTGCACTTCTCCCTGACTTCGGTGGCTACCTGGGGATGTTGGTGTGAAACACACTTCCTCTGGGTGAGGAGGGAAGCAGGCTCTGAGTAAACAGTCCCTCTTGCAATGCCTCACATGCTTTGCTTGGATGGTGTACAGACTGGCCCTAAACACTCCCTAAGCAGCAGGTGTATGCCTCAGGCCTCAGGTGCAAGCATCGTGCTGGCACCTACTACAGCTGGACCAGAGGCTGCAGGACACATGGCTGCTGCGAGCCCCAGGCTGACTGCAGGTGGGGTCTCTTTGACTGATGGAGTGTCAGAAAAACTGTGAACACTTAGCTTCTCTTGGCCAATGGAATGCTTTGGTCACCACATGCCTGCAGTATGTGCCTCAAGCCAATCATCAGAAGGGTTTGGGGGGCTGGGTGCTGGGATCTGCAGACTGGGCCACTTTCTCCAGTTCATCCCCGTTCTCACTACAACCAGCTGAGGACAGGTGGCTATGCTGATGGTTCATGAACATTCCCTGCCTATCACCTGCTACTGAAATAATTACAAAGACATCGAAGTTGGAAATGCAACACAAACTGGCCATGTTCAAGCTGGAATCAAAGAGATTCAGCATCATTTGTGCCCCAGGTTCTACAGGCTAGGATTACTGGCTCATTTCCAGAAAGTTCTGCGTTACTATCAACCCCCTGGCCTACCCACAACCCAGCTTTATCCAGCCCTTCTCCAGGCAGGGCAATCCCTTGTGCTTCAAGAAGAGTTTGGAGGAACTCACCAGAGACGGGCTGGACAGCAGTGAGTGGTGACACACTTCTACAGGAACTCAAAGCGACCGATGGAATCATTATGCAAGACGCCCAGCTACTGCTCAAAGCTTAGCAGCAGCAGCAGCATCTCGCCATGTGAAGAAACTAGCCTCTCCACCATGAGTCCTCAAAGCTGACACCCCTCCTTCCCCTCCTCCACCCATCCTGAGAAGTGTATCTGTAGGAGAGGGACTCTTCAGATGAGGGTGAGACAGGAAACAGGAAATTGAGAAAAGGAAGTCCTCACAGAGCAAAGCCGGCATCTGTGGCACGTGTTTTCTGGAAGGAACAGAACCTGAGTGTTCACAGGCATACTGTTAGGGCGGAATTGTCTCAGACAGGTCCGTGGAAGTATGGGAGGAGGGCACATGGTTCATGCACTTGGTCCTTTCTCCATGCACGGGTCACAGCCCTGTGCAGGGACACACAGCAGGCTTCTGCAGGTGGAGCCCTGAAAAGTTGTCTTCCCTGCCATACCATGCGGCCTAGCCTGCTGAGCCTGCTTCCCCACATAAGAACTGAACATATCACCTTTGCCTCGTGCACTCATAGGGATCTCTTTCCTTCTTTTCCTTGTTTCCTTCATTTCTCCCTCTGTCCTTTCTCTCTTTCTTTCCTTCTTTCTTTTCTCTCTCTCTTTTTTTTAAAGAGATAGGCTTTTAAAAGTATTTTATTTATTTATTTGACAGAGAGAGGAAGAGGCATTTAGAGAGAATAGACACACCAGAGCCCCCATCCACTGTAAATTAACTCTAGACACATGTGCCACCTTGTGCATCTGGCTTACATGGGTACTGGAGAATTGAATCTGAGTCCTTAGGCTTCACAGGCAAGTGCCTTAACCACTAAGCCATCTCTCCAGCCCCTTCCTTCCTTTTATTTTTTTCTGAGGGTCTCGCTCTAACCCAGGCTGACCTGAAATTCACTATGTAGCCTCAGGGAAGCCTCCAACTTATGGTGATCCTCCTACCTCTGCCTCCCGAGTACTGAGAGTAAAGGCATGCACCACCACACTGGGCTTCCTTCCTTCCTTCCTTACACTCAGTGACCATTTTATTGGAGTCCAAGAGAAAAAAACAACAGGGCAGGCAAGCTCTAAATCTCAGCAGCTGCTTGAGTCCGGAGATAGATAAGAGGAACAGAGAAAGCGAAGCTTTTGCACTTAGAGTTCAAGGAAGCAGGCAGGCTCTTCAGTGGAAGTTTGTGAGCAGCTGCACGGGGGAGGGGCCTTCAGAGAGAGAGAGAGAGAGAGAGAGAGAGAGACTTGAATGTCAGAGCAAGCAGGCTTTGGGCCAGCACCTGGGAAAGGGCGACAGAGAGCAAAGAAAAAGTTAGACCTCAAGAACCCTCATAGCCTCATAGGGGTTGTCTACAGATTACCCTAGTCACCCCATGTAGCTAATGAGTTTGGTTCCATCATCAGTGTCCACCAGTCACTACTCACAAGGTGCAGTTGGACTCGTTGTCACATCCCAAATGCCACATGGGGTTTATAAGCACAGGTAGTCCCTTCCTGGCCCCCATGGACATTTGTGCACAGGTAGAACTTTGTTTTCTGACTGTGCAATGTGCTGAAGGTGCAGTATCTGTCATTCCGCAAACAGTGACCCATAGTGCATGACAGAGAACCACAGCAGACCCGAACTGCTCTGACTGGTAGATTTATAACTATGCATGGTCACGGTCAAGTACAGATACTGGAGGTTGAACCTGGCATGAAAAGGCTCAAGGCTGGGTTCAGCTGCTTACTCTCTTTGACCTTGAGTGAAACGATTGGACTGTTTACTTTAGGTTTTTTTCTTTTCTTTTCTTTTCTTTTCTTTTCTTTTCTTTTCTTTTCTGTTCTTTATTCTTTGCAATGCTGGGACTTAGCTCAAGTGCTCACATGTGCTAGGCTCCTACCTACTACACCTCAGTCAAGTGCCTCACTCAGAGTGTGAGCGTGAGGGCTCCTATCATCCTGTTCAATCCTAAAAAAAAATAAAAGTAAAAAAAGTCATACAAGGTCTGGCAAGATAGCTCTATGAGAAAAGCCAGCAGGAGGACCGAACCACATAGAATGCTTGGTGGGTGTGACCACCCACCTGCACCCATATTGCTTGTGAGGGAGAGTCAGGATCCTTGCCTGGGGCAAGCTGACTAGCTAGAGTAGCCAAACTGGCAAATTCTGGCTTCAAACAAGAGCCCTTGCCCAGTAAGTGGAGTGGAGAGAGATGGAAGGAAGACTCACCATCAACCTCTGGCCTCCATGCACATGCATACACACGAAACATGTGGGTTTAAGTAAAATTGTTACTTATTTCTTTGCATGTGTGTGTGTGTGTGTGTGTGTGTGTGTGTGTGTGTGTGGCAAGGGGCGTACCAGGGCCTCACTTTAGAGGAATGCCAGGTGATTGTGCCACTTGTTACATCCACTTGTGGGTGCTGGGGAATTGAACCCAGGTCAGCAAGCTTCACAAACACCTTTAATCAGTGAGCCTCCTGGGACCCCCAAAAATATTTTTAAAATATTTTATTTTTATTTATTTATTTATTAGACAAAGAAAGAAGGACAGAGAGAGAGAAGGGGTGCACCAGGGCCTCTAGCCACTGCAAACAAACCCCAAATGAGTGTGCCCCCTTGTGCATCTGGCTAACGTGGGTCCTGGGGAATCAAACCTGGGTCCTTTGGCTTTGCAGGTAAATGCCTTAACTGCTAAGCCATCCCTCCAGCCCCAACAAAAGTTTTTAAAGAAAAGCATTAAAATGCAACTGACAAGAAAATGTTTATTACCACATTTTATGCTAATGACGAATTGAAAACTGCTAATAGGGACTTCTGTTAAATCCCAACACAGCTGTCCCACTGTGCAACCAGTTGCTTTCCAGAGCATTCCATGGCCCCATGCACCCTGGGGCACAATGTGAAGACAGCAGGCTGCACAACTGCACAGCTCTGGATTGATAATCCTCAGCGCACATGGATGTCACTGCTTAAAGTGTAGCAAAGCAGCATTTGCATTGCAAGAGGGAACAACTTTAAACAAATGATTGTGTGCACATGTGTGGTGGTGTGCATGTTATGTGTGAATGTGTATGATGTGGGGGCACGTGTAGAGGTCTGAGGAATAACCTAAGAGTGGTTCACCAACCTTTCCCTCTCCTTTGCTGGAGACAGGATCTCTCTCGGTTTGTTTTCTGCCCCTTGTGCACACCAGTCTCTCTGGCCCGTGAGCTAGATTCCTTACTGTCCTGGCTCCACCTACTAAAGTCGTAAGTGCACTGGGATCACAGACACGTGTGTCACTTTTCATCTGCATATGTGGGTGCTAAGGAGTTTATCTCAGGCCAGCAGGCTTGCAAGCAAGCACCTTTAAGCATTAAGCCATCTGCCATCTCCCCAGTTCCAAGAGGGACAACTTATGACATACTATCATTATTAGTGCCATTTTATTTAAGACTTTTAGGGCCTGCTATGTAGTAATCTAAGCACTTCAAACAGCTTTGTGTAAACCTCACAAACCTGTGAGGTAGATACTAGTGTCACCATTCTACAAATGAAGAAATGGACACAGAGAGGCTAAGCAAGGTGACAGGCGTCACCTAGCCTGGAGGTGGTAAAGCTGGGTGTTCTGAAGTCCCCTCCTCGTGCTGACTAGAGCTCTTCCTCATATTAAAAAAGGAGAGATGAGCCAGGAGTGGTGGTGCACACCTTTAATCCCAGCACTCGGGAGGCAGAGGTAGGAGGATCACCACGAGTTCAAGGCCATCCTGAGACTACACAGTGAATTCCAGGTCAACCTGAGCTAGAGTGAGACCCTACCTCGAAAAACAAAAACAGAAACAAAAAGAAGGAGAGATGGGGCTGGAGAAATGGCTTAGCGGTTAAGCGCTTGCCTGTGAAGCCTAAGGACTCCGGTTCGAGGCTCGATTCCCCAGGACCCACGTAAACCAGATGTACAAGGTGGCCCATGCATCTGGAGTTCGTTTGCAGTAGCTGGAGGCCCTGATGCGCCCATTCTCTCTCCTCCCTCTCTCTCTCTCCCTCCCTCTCTCTCTCTCTCTCTCTCTCCCCCTTTCTCTGCCTGTCTATCACTCTCAAATAAATAAATAAGTACGTTTTTAAAAAGGAGAGATGAAATTATCTTTAAAACGTCTTCGAAATTCTTTAGAAGTAACTGTTTGATCCACCGAAGACAAGATACCCTATGTTCAAAGTTTCTAAAGCTTGCCTTAGGAGCCCTGTTCCAGATGTGATGACAGAGTGACCCCTTGTGGTCATAGGGAATATTGCTCCCAGTGCTACATTACCATTGGTTAACACCCTGGAGTCCCAAGAGTACTTCCTGTAAGCAGCTGCTGACCTTGGCGGCAATGGGCTGGAACCCCTTCCTCCAACACAGGTCACCCTAAGCGGTCAGGTGGGCCACAAGACAACATGGACAACCGACCACAACTGTAGAACAGAACTGTGGGGTTGACTCCCAGTTCACCGTTATACCCATGCCTACCTTATGGATGGGAGGGGTGAGCTTCCGGGAGATTACAGATACACCCAGGGTCAAACAGCTAATGATACAGATGGAATTCGACCTGCCACCTACCAGACAGGATGTGCCACACTCACCTCACCCCACCCCACTGCACACAGCTTAGGTCACAGCTGAACAGCCTCCCTGGGCACAGCCCACACGCCCATCTTGCTGGAAAAATGTGTGCCCCGATTTCCTTACAAGGCAAGAGGACCCTCATCGATCAGCCCTGCGAGGTGAAGCGTATGGCTTGTTTTCTTTCCCAACACCCAGAAAATTTAGACTTGGGACAGACCTGCAAGGCAACTTCCTCGTGAGCACTGCCCCTTGGGGCCACCTTGCATGAGCCCCATAGCCTGAGCAGTGTCCACTCAGAGGTGCACGTCCATCATGGGGCAGTGCCCACATGTTGATATCCCTGGTTACCCAACCTCACCCCTCATTACATTCATGGTATCTCCAAAGGACACAGCCCACCCTGGTAACCTCAGTTGCCCTTAGGAGCTTGTTCAAAAGGCAAAACCTCAGGCTCTGCCTTGGCTCACCCCACAGAATCAAAACCTACGTGCATATAAGACCTGCATAACAAGAGGGGAAATTATGACATTAAAACAGAAGAGACTCGCTTCAAAGAATAAGATAATCAGTGGATGAGGGGACTTAAAAAACGGGGAAGGGAGGGTGGTGGGAGGGCATTATAATGATGGTACATTGTCTATATGTGCGGAGGTTATCAATAAAAAGTTTTAAAATAGTGTATATTAATTGTACAAAATGATAGGTTTTATTGTGACATTTCCATACATGTGTTCAATGTGTTTCCATCAAAATCCCTCCCCTGGGCTGGAGAGATGGCTTAGCGGTTAAGCGCTTGCCTGTGAAGCCTAAGGACCCCAGCTCGAGGTTCAATTCCCCAGGACCCACATTAGCCAGATGCACAAGGGGGCGCATGTGTCTGGAGTTCGTTTGCAGTGGCTGGAGGCCCTGGTGCACCCATTCTCTCTCTCTCTCTCTCTCTCTCTCTCTCTCTCTCTCTCTCTCTTTCCTTGTCTGTCTTTCTCAAATAAAGAAATAAAAATAAAAACAAAATCCCTCCCCTTGTCCTCCTACCTCCTCCTCGTGGTACCCAAATAGTATCCCTTAGACTTTCATAGCTTTTAAAAACACTTTTGCTTTTTTCTTTAAATTAGTATACAAAGTGTTAGGTGCCATGCTGGCAAACTCAAACATGACTTTTTGGTGATCCTCCCCCAACTACCCTCTTTCCCCCACACAGACAATGAAGATGTGATTCCTATACATGTTGAAATTTTATTTTCCCAAAAAGTAAAAATGAAATTTTTGAAATAGATGAATCTTGAAATTATTATATTAAGTGAGATAATGCAGACTGAGAAAGGCAAAGCTACATGTTCTCACTAATATGCAGATCCTGACTTCTAATGTTCACACATGTGGGTGTGAGTGTGTAGTGGGTATGCATGTTCTCACTCACATGCAGAGCCTGACTTCTAATGATCACACATGTGGGTGTGAGTGGGTAGTGGGTATGCATGTTCTCACTCACATGCAGATCCTGGCCTCTAATGTTCACACATGTGGGTGTGAGTGTGTAGTGGGTACGCATGTTCTCACATGCAGATCCTGGCTTCTAATGTTCACACATGTGGGTGTGAGTGTGTAGTGGGTATGCATGTTCTCACTCACATGCAGGTCCTGGTTCTAATGTTCACACATGTGGGTGTGAGTGTGAAGTGGGTACGCATGTTCTCACTCACATAAAGATCCTGACTTCTAATGTTCACACATGTGGGTGTGAGTGTGTAGTGGGTACGCATGTTCTCACTCATACGCAGATCCTAGATTCTAATGTTCACCCATGTAGGTGTGAGTGGGTAGTGGGTACACATGTGGGTGTGAGTGGGTAGTGGGTACACATGTTCTCATTCATATACAGCTCCTGGCTTCTAATGTTCACACATGTAAGTGTGAGTGCATAGTGAGTGTAGGTCATGAATCTAGAAAGTGGATCATGCAAGGGGTAAAAAGGAATGTTGAGGAAGAGGAAGTTTATTGGAACATATATGGCAATGAAGTGGAAAAGAGGCTACTGGAGATAGAAGGATACTTTCATATCTTTTTAAAAAATTCTCAGAATCTGCTCTTCAACAAGATCCTGGTGTAGCACATGGGTGCACCCAGCTGTTTGACAGCTGGCCAGGTGAGGCAGGATGGTGCAGGGTGTGGTGGAACTTACCCAGAGAACATACATAGAATGACATAAGAATGAGGACTAGGGATGGGGAGATGGCTCAACAGTTAAGGCACTTGCCTGAAAAACCTAACTAGGGTTTAATTCCCCAGTACCCGCATAAGCCAGATGCACAAGGAGGTACATGCATTGGGAGTTAGTTTGCAGTGGCCAGAGGCCCTGGCATGCCCATTCTCATTCTCCCTCTCTCTCTTCCTATCTATCTATCTATCATCTGTCTATCTATCTTATCTCTCTGCTTACAAATAAATAAAATATTTTTATAAAAAAGAATGAAGCTGGGCTTGGCTCACACCTTTCATCCCAGCACTTAGGAGACAGAAGTAGGAGGATAGCCATGAGTTCAAGACCATCCTGAGACTACATAGTGAATCCAGATCAGCCTGGGCTAGAAGCAAGACCCTACCTTGAAACCACCCCCCCCCCCGCAAAAAAAAGATTGAGGACCAGGGCTGGGGAGATGGCTCAAACAGTAAAGTTCTTGTGGCACAAGTATGAGAACTGAGTTGGGATCCCCAGCACCCATGTAAGTCACACATGGCCATACTTGACTGTAACTTCAGTGCCGAGGGCAGTTGTGGAGACAGGAAGATCCCTGGTGGGCCTGTCTAACTGACAAATGGTGAATCTCAGGATCAGTGAAAGAGAGACCTGTGCACATGCACACATGTGTACATACCACATGCACCTTATACACACCAAAGGAAAAAATAAGGTGCAGAGCAATTGATGTTGGCCTCTGGTCATGCTCATGGACACATACTTGCACATGCACCTGTGCACACGCAGGTGCCCACACACATGAAAACATACATATGCACAGTACACACACAAAAGAAAAGAAAAAAAGAGTGAGGAGTACGAGGTGGGTCTGTGTGGCAGGGAGCAGGGCCTCCAACAGGATCAGAAGGAGCCTCAGCAGCAGGCGGAGTGATCTGTGGCGCTTCGCAGGGGTGTCAGGCCATGAGGCAGTGTGGAGCACTGTCAATGGTGTGAGGCTGAGCTGTTGCGAGAGAAGACTCAGCAGATTCCCAAGGTTTTCTCCTATTTTTTGAATCTACATTAAACTTTGATTTAAAAAAATGAGCTGGAGAGATGGCTCAGCTGTTAAAGGTACTTACATGAAAAGCCTGAAGGCCTGAGTTCAATTCCCCAGTACCCATGTATTGCCAGATGTGTAAAGTGGGGCATGCATCTGGAGTTCATTTGCAGTGGCAGGAGGCCCTAGTGAGCTCTCACTCTCTCTCTCTCTCTCTCTCTCACTCTCTCTCTCTCTCTCTCTCTCTCTTTCACTCTCTCTCTCTCTCTCACTCTCTCTCTCTCACTCTCTCTCTTCTTGAAAGTAAATAAAAATATCAAAATTATGGGTGGGGTGATGTTTAGAGCCATCTACCTCCCCTAGTCATTCTTTCACAGTGGGAATCAGTGAATACAACTGACCACAGCACCATTCAGAGCCTCGCATAGCTAGCCAGCCTTGCACACATGCCCAAAAGCACAACTTCCTTGGATACAGCCCCATGGAGTCTCCTCCCACAATCATGCACACACAGGCCATGGTGCCCAGACCTCTGAGCATGTAAGCTGTCTTTATCACTCAGCATGCTGCATGGAGCTCTTTTCTGAGTATCCTGGGACCTCATCTTTTCACAAGCAATCATGGGCAGGAAGGAGGCCATGCCCCTGAAGAAGGGACGACCAAATGGCCCATTTGCCAGTGTCCCCTCCTCTCCAGGCCTCTGGCCTTGTCATGTGGCTGCTGATAGCTGAGTGTGGTTGTGTGTGTGTGTGTGTGTGTGTGTGTGTGTGTGTGATCGTTGCCAAATAAGATGTGTCAGCCAACAGGAGACCTTGGCCACCTCAGCCCTCTTGGTGCACAATGTCCTGTGTTGGGATCTAGCCCTGGCACAGCTTCATGTCCCCTGGCCAGACAGTAGAGAGAGCAGCAGCTCTCCCGGAGTGTGCCTCTCCTAGGATCCTGTGACAGGAAGCCTGGAGTCCTCAGAGGTGCTATGTCCGGGCACCTGCCAAGAACCGGCCTCTGAGAAGAACAAATGCCCTGGCAACTGCTCATCCGGGCCTGAGCTCAGCATCCCACTTCTGACATGGGGAGCACTGGTTCCTTGACGACCCAATTTCTGAACTCAAAGCACTTCCTAAAGCACATCGTGTGCGCGGAGCAACCCACACGCACTTTCTCCAGGAGCCAGCCTCACTGAGCCACAGTCCTCTCTACGACAATTGTTAGCTGAGCAATGATCTTCCAATCCCAGACAGTCCTCAGCCCAATGGGGGTATTCCCAGAAAAGTCAGGAGCACCCCCAAAGTCCAGGACACTGAGCCACTGAAGGGAGAAGCGACAAGGTGAAGTGGCACACATGTGGATGAGGGCCACAGCTCCTGCGAGCACACCCTCACAAAGGGGGGTGGCGCACATTTGGTCTGGCTGGGAGCACAGGGCTGCGATGATGACATCGTGGCAGGACAGGCAGTGCTCCAACGCAGCTGCTCAAACTACCACCTGGTGGAACCCCTGCTCCCAGGATGCAAGGGATAAAGACAATGTGAGCTTTTCATTTCCAAGTGCATATGGAAAATCTGGATGGTGGAGGCTGTTGAACTCAGCATGCCATGGAGAACAAACACCTCTGCCTGTGAGCCCTCTCCACACATGAAGCATAAATGGGGGCTTCGTGGAAAATGGAGTGGGGCTAAGTCTCCCGAGGGTCTCCAGTCCTCATGTTGCCTCATGCAGGACAGATGTCTCAGTGTGTCTGCCCCCCCCCCCCCGCCCACCTCCCAGCACTGGAAAGGCAAATTCTCAGCCTCATACAGTCCTGTTGACCTGGGGACACCAGGCCAGGGCCCATTATAGCAAACCTTGCAGGGGATCATGATACCCACGGCAGTTTGAGAGCCACCGAGAAGAGGAATCGTGACACCACCTCCATCCTTCCCACTGAAATTCATCCTGTTCAAGGCCAAGACAACGCTGGGCTGGCCAGAAAGCGTCTTCAGATGACAGACACCCTCTCTTGCACACCAGAGAAGGATTCTTTTTAGCCCACTGCTCTCTGCACACAGCAGGCATCGCCCTGGGGTGACGTTTGTGCTCTCCGCATTCTTTCACCTCTGCAGGAGCAAGGGGAGGTCTTCAGCCCCCAGCTCCAGGGCAGTGATGAGTTGCAGCTGAGCGCAGCTCTGCAGGGAGGCGTCCTCATTGTGCGTCTGCGCCGGGCCCTGCCTGGTGCACAGTGGTCCCCTGGGGAACAGTAGAGGGTGTGTAGGAGCCTAGACAGGAATGGCACTCCTTCCCAGTGAGGTGCCTGGGGAAGGATTGTGGAGAAGTCCTGAAGGGAAGAGGTGATGGTTAAAGTCATTTTTATTGATGTAGAGTCTCAGTCTATGCCAGGCTGACCTGGAATTCACTATGAAGTCTAAGGGTGGCCTCAGACTCATGGCGATGCTCCTTCTTCTGCCTCCAGTCCAGTGCTGGGATTAAAGGCATGTGCCACTACACCCAGCTTTAAAGTTGTTTTTGACAGGATCTAGAGTCACCCAGGAGATAAATCCCCAGGGCTGTCTGTGAGAGAGTTTCTAGACTAAGTTCTCTGAGACAGGAGGACCCACCTCAAATGTGGGCAGTGCCAGTCCATGGGCTGGTGTCCTGAACTAAACAAACTAAAGGGCAAAGGTGAGCTGAGCACCAGCACTCATCTCGGTGTGCCTCCTGGCTGCAGACACCCCTGCATCGTCCTTCCATGCCACGCCCTGGAGGGTGAGCTGAAGCAGGCCCTCCCGGCCTCCGCAGCTTTGGCCAGGTGTCCTATGGCAGCAGCAATGGAAGTAACTAGTACGTGGGGTGCCCGCAAGCACCCAAGCACACCACTAGCTGCCCCAGGCCATGTCCTCGCCAAACAGTGGAGGGAACGATAGGGGCAGCTGGGGACCTCAGGGTACTGCCAAAGCAAAGAAACAAGCACACTCATGGACATGCCCCAGAGAAAGGGACTTCATAACTTCAGGGACATAAGGAAGCACATGGAGCAGGGGAAGCGTCAGAGGTCACTTTCCCAGATCTCACCCAGCGAGGCCAGAGTGAGGGCCAAGGCCCACACACAAGCTCAGGACAAGGGGCTGAAAGTCTCCGGCAAGGAGTCCCTATTGCCACTTTCTTCCCTTGTGTCTGGCTGTCACCACCAGAAGGACCCCACACACACACACACACACACAGGGTGCGACATGCAGGGACAGCGTATGTGTAGAGGGGCCCAGCCGTCTAGACCAGCAGACAGCTGGAACCCAGCGGGCTACAGTGGGTGTGGCACAGGCTTGTGTGAGGCCAGAAGGAGAAGCAGGCCTGCCAGGGACGCACATGTCACCTCCGTGCGTGGTGCGTGCCGCTCCCAGGGATGCAAGCTCTGATGGAACTTTTATTGCTAGAAATTGGGGCAAACGAAGCAGACTCTGCACAGCGACCCCTGGCAGGCGGCTTTGGTGGCAGATGCTCAGGTCATGCAGAGGTGACAATCTGAGGCTGAAGCCAGCTGGCAACTCCGATGCCACCTCTACCCTGAGGCTGGCTCCAGATCGCTGCCACGTGTCAGCCGACTGGGGAGCAGGCGCTGTGAATGTTAACACTCTGTCTCCTGCCACCTCGATGGCTTCTGAAGTCCCAGAGCTTTAGACTGGGGGAAGGACCCTTCCACCCTGGAAGCAGATGGCTGGCCATGCCTACCTGTCCATCAAGGCAGAGACCGCCAGAAGGAGAGGTGGCAGCACCTTGGCCACTGGCTCAGTGAGCCCGGCTTAGCAACCAGAGCTGTCGGGTGATGGGACTGCCCACCGAAATGGGATTTGGGATGTACAAACGGAGCAGTCTATGTTTATGGCCACCACGAGGGTGCACACTTGTGAGCATGATGAGGCGCTCCTGTCCCCACTGTGTCACGCTCCCCAAGGGCCTGATTTTACATCCCCAGTGCCCACCAGAAAGCCAGGCATCAGTGCTGGGGAGACAGTTCAGCAGTTGGAGGGGTGCGCTTGCAAGCCTGCTGGCTGGAGCTCCGCCCTCCACAGCACCCACGTAAAAGCCAGACACAAAGTGCTCCCCCTGTCCGTCATCCCAACATGCCCACAGCAATGGGAGGCAGGGTTAGGAGATTCCGGAAGCTCACAAGCAGCAGTGGCAAGAGATACCCAGGCTCAAAAGAAGGAAAGAGAGGAGACATACCCCAAGATGGCCCTTTGACCACCACACATGCTGTATGACATGTGTAGATCCATACACACACATACATGCATACCTATACATGTGTAAGAGAGTGTTGGGGTTCAGGAAAGTCCTTGAACCCTAAACCCTAGGTCTGTGTCTACTGTTAACGAAAGAATTGTGAGGGGGCGAGCTCTCTGTGCTGCCTGACCTCTCCTGAACTTTCAGCTGCAGGTGAGGTCCTCCTTGGTTTGGCCCAGCTGGGCAGAGCTGAGGGGAGCCCCCAGCCCTTACTCTCCACGTGGGCTCTTTACCCCCTCCTGCTCCCACATGGCAGGAGCTCTTTGAACTTTCTTTTCTTTCTTTCCACAGTTTTCCCAGGCCCTCCGTGGGATCTCTAGCCACGTGGGTGTCTTTCCTTGGCTCTCTACTTCCCTCAATAAATATAATAATTATCCTTCTCAGTCTTTTTAGTCACTTTTTACTCACTCTGTGGTTCTTAAAGTCTTTGCTTCTGCAATGTTCCCTGAGCATGTTAGAGACCGTTTTTGTTGTTGTTGTTTTATAGGAAGCTTTTAACTTCTTTCATCACTCTGGAGTGACTCAGTTTATCTCTTTCTTCAGTGAGATTTGCCAACTTGTATCTTTTGAGGGATTTTTTTTAAGTTTTTTGTATTTTGGGTTTTTGTTTTTGTTTTTTTTGTTTTTTGTTTTTCAAGATAGGGTCTTGCTCTAGCCCAGGCTGACCTGGAATTCTCTATGTAGTCTTAGGTGGCCATGATACTCCTACCTCTACCTTCTGATCTGTGGGACTAAAGGTGTGTGCCACCACACCTAGCTTTTTATTCCTTTTTTAGGAATATATATATATATATATATATATATATATATATATATATATATATATATCTTGTGCATCTAGCTTACATAGGCCCTGGGGAATCAAACCTGGATCCTTTGGCTTTGTAGGCAAGTGCCTTAACTGCTAAGCCATCCCCCCAGCCTTTTATTCATTTTTTAAGTGGTGAAATTTGTTTACATAAATTTGCTCATAATGTTCTCTTGTAGTCAGTGGGAATGCCCTGTCTTTTCTTTTTAAAAAAGTACTTTATTTATTTATTTGAGAGAGAGAGGCAGAGAGAGAGAGGCAGAGAGAGAGGGAGAATAGGTACACCAGGGCCTCCAGTTGCATATACTACTTTGCACATCTGGCCTACGTGGGTACTGGGGAATTGAACCTGGGTCCTTAGGCTTTGCAGGCAAGTGCCTTAACCACTAAGGCATTGCTCCAGCCCACCCTGTCTTTTCTAATATGATAATTTGTAGAACTTTTTGTTCATTTTTATTTATTTATTTGAGAGTGACAGAGAGAGAGAGAGAAAGAGCCAGATAGAGAGAGAGTGAGAAGGGGCGCACCAGGGCTTCCAGCCACTGCAAATGAACTCCAGACACATGCGTCCCCTTGGTCATCTGGCTAATGTGGGTCCTGGGGAATCGATCGTCGAACCGGGGTCCTTAGGCCTCACAGGCAAGTGCTTAACCACTAAGTCATCTCTCCAGCCCGATAATTTGTATCTTGACTATAAGTTTATCAATTTTACTCTCTCTTCAAGGACTCAGTGATATGGGAACGTGGGATGTCTTTGAGTGACAGGGCCGGTCTTGGCTCTTAGTTGGGCTGTAACTTCTTCAAGAATGCTGTCCATCTTTTTTTTTTAAAGTTTACTTTTATTTTTAGTTATTTGTGAGAGAGGAAGAGAGAGAGATTGAATGACAGAGAAAGAGAATGGGTGCACCAGGGCCTCCAGCCACTGCAAATGAACTCCAGATGTATGTGCCACCTTGGGCATCTGGCTTATATGGGTCCTTTGGCTTTGCAGGCAAGTGCCTTAACCACTAAGCCATCTCCCCAGCCCCATCCACCTTTTTTGAGACAGGGCCTGTCATTGACCTGGAGCTTGTCAAGTAGACTAGACTGGCTGGCCAGAGAGCCCAGGTATCCATCTGCATCTACCTCCTCAGCACTAAGCTTCTAGGTGCCCACCAGCACATGAGCTCTGCAGATGGGACTCAGGTCCTCATGCTTTCAAGGCAAGCACTTCGCCAACTGAGCCATCTCCCCAACCCTTGCTTAAAATTCTTAAATTGCCTTTTTTTTAAAAAAAAAAAAAAGCAATTTTTCTAATAAAGTTAATCATATAACACAGCAATACCACTGCCGGCTTCTTGCCCTAAAGATGAAAATATATGTCCCCAGTAAAACATGGGCATGCATGCTTGCAGAAGTTTTATTGACAATAAATAAACATGTAAATACCAAACTAAGAGCCATGCCAATGTCCAGCCACTGTAGCAGTAGAAGCAAATTGCTGCACCCCACGCATGGGGATGCTATTCTGAGTAAAGGAACATCTTACTGAGGCACCCAACAGTGTGCATGAATCCTGAAGGGACTATGCCTGTGGGTCAGGGAAAGAGACAGCAGACCACACACTGTGTGATCCACTGTCATAGAATTCCAGAAGAAAAGAAGATGAGGTTAAAGCATGGTGCTCAGGGAAGAGGCTGATTCAGAAAGGCCTGAGGAAGCCCGTGGGGTGCTGGTCGTTTGTGCATTCATGGTGGTTACCAGGCGGGTATGCTGGCTACACTCTGGACTGTGCACTACAAACTGTTGGATTTTATCTGTGTAAACCATGCCCACAAAAGAGTCAAATGGAAAAACAACTTTAAAAAAAATTGTTATTTTATTTTGCACACCGGGAGGGGGGGTGGAGAGAGACTGGGCACACCAGGGCCTCTTGCCACTGCAAATGGACTCCAGATGCCTGCACCACTTTGTGCATCTGGTTTTACATGGGCACTGGGGATTCAAACCTGGGCCATCAAGCTTGCAGGCAAACACTTTAACCACTAAGCAATCTCTCCAGCCCCAGAAGAAACATTTTTAGACATATTCATAGTTTAGGGTAACTAAAACTGAAAGTTGAGGTGAGAACACTAGTTTGAGGAATACATTAAATTTAGAGAGTTTATATATTAACAAAGTAGTACTTAAGGCGTTCAGAGGAAATGAATTTGGGGCCACATCACCATCTAGTGGTAGAGATCTACATCTACAGCTGCACTCACTAGCCAAACAAGGTTGACCTAAGCAAGGTTGACCTGCAAGCATTGCTGTCTATTTAAAGACACTAAAATCACATGTTAACATGAAAAGATACAGAAATTTGTCACTTAAATTCCAGACCTTGTGTCTCACTCCTACAATCTTATCATTTGAGAAGCTGAGAATGGGAAATTGATGCAAATTTGAGGCCAACCTAAGCAACATGGCAAGTCCCTGTAGATAGATAGATGATAGATAAACTTAAAGCCAGAGGATAACTTTGCAACATAATACCTATGATTAATCTTTTCAAAAAACATTGAGATAAGGGACTTGGAGGATGGCTCAGTGCTTGTCACGTGAATATGAGACACGGCAACGTGGGCCTAAGATACCCATTCTGGGTGTCACTTCTGCATTGAAACCTTGAACAAACTGTTCTAGGATATGATTGGCTGCTCTAGGTAAATATTTCCAGTTGTTTAATTATTTCCAAATAACATTTGCGTGCAACATTTATGTCACCACCAACAAAAAGTGACATTCATTTTTCTTGAAATTAGCAAGTTATTTCATTCAAGAAATTGATACCACCTGCTTCTTCGTAAGGGATTGCAGAGTGTCAGTTATGTGGTATCTGCCACAAATTCATACCATAACCTTTCACCAGAAATGTAAATTTCTTCTTAATATGTTCACAAACTTTGAGTATTCTGTCAGGTTTTATTTTCTTCTTGGAAAGGATCCTTCTGGAACTCTCTGTCACACCACACGCTTTCCAAGCCACCGTCCATGAAACTGTAAAGCAACATGTTTTATAGAGGGCAATGTCTTTGACCCCAGCCTTACATCCTTCTCTTTTTTTCCTCTTTCTTAATTAAAATTATTTATTTAAGAGCGTGTGAGAGAGAAAGAGGCAGAAACACACACAGAGAGAATGGATATGCCAGGGCCTCCAGCCACTGCAAACGAACTCCAGGTGCATACTCCACCTTGTGCATCTAGCTTACATGGGTCCTGGGGAATCAAACTTAGGTCCTATGGCTTTGCACACAAACGCCTTAACTGCTAAGCCACCTCTCCAGACCCTCTTTCTTGATTTATTACTTTATTTTATTAATGTGTACCCCACAGTAGCTTTCTGAGAAAAGATGGGTACAAACTGAGCTGCTCAGAATTTTGCCTCACTGAAAATCGCATTTTCCTTTGAGCTGGTCCTCTGGGCCTAGCATCTAAGTTGGACAAGCATTCCTAATCTTGGGAAGGAAGTTCTTCCCTGCTCCCAGCATTCCATGTTTCTCGTCTGTATGGAATGATCAAAGAGTCTTATTTTAGCTTGAGTCCTATTTCTTCACTATACAATTTTATGTTCTTTCTTTTAATGTTTTTTATTTATTTTAATAGAGAGAGAAAGAGAGAGAGAGAGAGAGCATGGGCATACCAGGGCCTTTTGCCACTGCAAATGAACTCAAGATGCAGATGCCACTTTGCATCTGGCTTTACCAGGGTACTGGGCAAGTGAACCCTGGCTGGCAAGCTTTTTAAGCAAGCACATTTCACTGTTAAACCATCTCCCCAGCCTTTGTGTTTTTTCTTGATCTCTGCATTCTGACATTGTAAGATTTGCACTTTGACTAGGGCTAGGAGAGCTGAGGCAGGAGGATCACTACAAGTTTATATCCAGCATGAGCTATAGAGTGAGTTCCAGGCCAACTTGCACTATAGAGAGAGAACCTGTCAAAAACAATGAATAAATAAAATGCTAAAGTGAGAGCAACTACATTAGATATTTTGCAATTATAGTCCTTGGTCACAATGATTAATCGGCAGGACAGCGTCAGCCCAAGGTCAAGCACACAGTTTCTGGTCAGATGTCCTTGCAGTGGCCTCTGAAACGTGTGTGGTGCTGACAGAATCTCTTCTCACAGTCACTATTCAGCAATGATGGAAGACCTCTTTCTTTATGACTTCCCAACTTCAACTGATTAACTCACTGTTGACATAAGGGACTTCATTTTTTTTAAATATTTTTTTGTTTATTTTATTTATTTGAGAGCGACAGACAGAGAGAGAAAGAGGCAGATAGAGAAAGAGGGGGAGAATGGGCGCGCCAGGGCATCCAGCCACTGCAAAGGAACTCCAGACACGTGCGCCCCTTGTGCATCTGGCTAACATGGGTCCTGGGGAATCGAGCCTCGAACCAGGGTTCTTAGGCTTCACAGGCAAGCGCTTAACAGCTAAGCCATCTCTCCAGCCCAAGGGACTCCATTTTGATTTTGACAACTTTCCCACTCTCTGAAATCACTTATTCCCCCCGCCCCCAATATTCCATGCATATTTCAGATGCAGAACTCAAAGTGGCAAAAGAGGTGGCCTCAGTCCCTGTCCTGGAGCAGGTAAGTCAGCATAAAGTACAGGCTTAAGGAGACCTCATGCCTGGTATTTTGCCGTCTCTGAGATCTGATACCTGCCTTTTTGTTGATCTCTAAGATCTAGGGTTGATGTCCCAGAAATGACCCATTCCACCTCATATGGGAGGGAAGGAAAGAGAGGAGAAGAGAAAAGGAGAGGAGAAGTGAGAAGAGGAGAAAGGAGAGGAGAGGAGAGGAGAGAGAAAAGAGAAGAGAAGGAAAATGGAGAAAGGAAGACGTAGAAAGAAGGGGGAAGGGGAGAGGAAATGGGAGGAGGAAAGAGGGAGCAGGTACACTAAAGAGGTCAGCTGGATGGGCAGGTCCTGCCCATGGGGTGCAAACATCCCGTCACACATCATACTACCACATCTCATGTGTTCACTGCTTGTTCCCAACAATCCCACATGTGATGTGACTGGCATATATTAAATCAGGAGGGCACAGTGTTAGGAAAAGGTTGGACAACAGATACATAGAACTCTTTAGAGAAACAAGAAGCTAACTGTAAATGCTGACAGAAAAGCCAGCCGGGCTGAGCATTGTGGAAAACACCAAGAGTAAGACACGCTTTTGACAAGAGAGGTGGCAGGTGCCCTGATGATCCTGTTTAGCTTTATGATCAATAATTTACTATTTCCTGGGCTGGAAAGATGGCTAGCAGTTAAGGAGCTTGGCTGTGAAGCCTAAGGACCTACTTTTGACTCTCCAGATCCCACATAAGCCAGCTGTACAAAGGTGAAGCAAGCACAAGGTTGCACATGCCCACTAAGTGGCACAAGCATTTGGAGTTCGATTGCAGTGGCTGAGGTCCTGGCATGCCAATTCTCTCTCTCCCTCAAATAAAATAATTTACTATTTTCTTTTGATTTGTGTGTATGGAGAGGCATGTGAATGCCACAGTCTGCATGTGGAGGTCAGAGAACAACCTTAGCAAACCTTAGCATGCTGGTCTTCTTCCACCTTTGTTTCTTTATTGTTGTGAGAGGAAAATGACCCTCTTGTACTTCTGGGATAGTCAGATGGACTGACACACAAACTTATGGACTCTCTTGTCTCCTGCCTGTCATTGCCATGGGCACATTGGGATTAGACATGTAGTGCCACTTCGAATCAGCTTTACGTAAGTTCCACTGTGGTTTGACTCAGATGTTCTCTGCAAACTCATGTGTTCTGAATGCTTGGACCCCAGCTTGTGGCAGTTTGGGAGATGTGGCCCTGCTGGAGGAGGTGTGTGGCTGGGGGAAAGCTTCGGGGTGTTATAACCAGCTCCCCCTTGCCAGAGCTCAGCTCACACTCCTGCTGCCATTTTCCACCTGCTGTGACAGAGGTGACGTCCAGCCCCTGCTCATGCCACGCTCTCCCCTGCCATCATGAAGCTGCCCCTCAAGACTGTAAATGAAAATAACCCCTCCCTCCCATTAGCTGCTTTTGGATGGGTGCTTATCCCAGCAACAAGAAGGTAACTTCAAGGGCTGAGGATTTAAACTCCAGTTGTCAGACTTACACAGCAAGCACCTTTACCCACTGAGATATCTTCCTAAGCTGAATTTTAATGCTTCTTAAAAATGTAGATGAGGGGCTGGAGCGATTGCTTAATGGTTAGGGTGCTTGGTGCAAAGCCTAAGAACCCATGTTTAACGCTCCAGAACCCACATAAGCCAGATGCACACGGTGATGCAAGTGCACAAAGACAAAGATGTGCACATGTGCACGAGATGGCTCAGGTGTCCCGAGTTTGATTGCAGTGGCTGGAGGCCCTGGTGTGCCAATTCCCTCTCTCCCACCCTCTCTCTCTCTCTCCCTCTCTCTCTCTCTCTCATAAATTTTTTTGTTTATCTTTATTTATTTATTTGAGAGCGACAGAGAGAGAACAGGCAGATAAAGAGAGAGAATGGATGCACCAGGGCCTCCAGGCACTGCAAACGAACTCCAGACACATGCGCCCCCTTGTGCATCTGGCTAACGTGGGCCTGGGGAATCGAGCCTCGAATCGGGGTCCTTAGGTTTCACAGGCAAGCTCTTAACCACTAAGCCATCTCTCCAGGCCCCCCAAAATTTTTTGATGTAGATGAGTATACAAGTCCTAAGCAAATAATGATAGGGGAAAAGAAAGTATTGCAGAAGGGGCCATGAAATCTATAAGCACGTCTATCTAAAACCTCAATACTGTAGACAGACCACAATAGGGACATCTTTAGCCACCTTTCTAGCTGAAATGGAAATGACTTTCTTCAACTGTGACCATAAAGATCTCTGTGTCTGGGACAAAAGGAACAAAAGGCCTAATCATATGCTTGCCTTTAGGCTGAGCACACAAGAACCTTGGAGACTCAGAGTCTCACCAGGGAGGGAAGAAGTCAAGGCTGAAGTGAGAAGGGTCAGGGAAGTTAGCTCCCGAGCTAGGATAAAGGAGACACATGCTGGAGCAGCGCTGAGAGCCTCTGCCTCGGCCTCAGCTGATCAGAAAGCGGGTAGCACACACACTTGATGAGTGATGGGGTTTGGTTCTTCAGAGAAACACCCAAATTCCTTCGGGTACAAACTGGAACATTCCAGAACAAGTCTTTGGAACCATGAGTGCTCTGGGCACTTAACAAGTCCTTCAGGCAGTTTTTGGTGGAAAAATGCAAACGCTGAGTGTGGAAGCACACACCTAGAATCCTACTTAGCACGTGGAAGGCAGAGGCAGGAAGGTCACAAATTGGAGACCAGCCTGGCCAGTGTAGTGATCTGAGGCTAGCTTGGGATACATCGCAAGAACTTGTCTGAGAAAACAGATATGCTGAGAGCCTGGGAAGATGGCTGAGCTGTGAGAGGCTTACAAAGCCTGAGAGACCAGGTCTAATTCCCTAGCACCCATGTTAAGCCAGATGCAAAAAGTGTCACATGTGGTGGCAAGAGACCCTGGCATACATGTGCATGCACACACACATGTAAATAAATAAATAAGTAAAATGTTTATTAACAATGCTTAATTTAATATCATAGACTCTGGCCAGGAAATCCCCAGGTCCAGAACTGGGTTGCTCCCTCAGAGGGTTGTTGGCCAGGGATAGCCATGAGGTCCCCAAAACAATGCAGGCCATTGCCAAAACACTTGATTACATGCTAGAGTTAAAAGGTAAGACCCTACTGCTAAAGACACCACCGGCTACAGTCACAAGACATCAGAATATCATTCTGGAACAGAAAGGGAAACTAGCTCCCACCTGGCTAGCCCTCATAGTGCTGAAGATCCCTATGGGCGATGCTGGAAGAAAGTGGTCACCAATAGCATGAATAAGCAGGAGACCCTAAGGACTATGAAATCAACCAGCCAGTCAAGAAATCCACACTGTGCAATAGTGGCATGCCTCTGCGGGTAACCAACTGTTCTCTGATTGGACATGAGACTGGCTCGTTGGGAGAAAACTCATGTCTAGTACTGGAAACCTGGTCAGGATTTCATGGTGAGGAAACTCATAGACTAGAGGGAAGCTCTCACTGCTCTCTGGAAAAGAAGAGTGGACTTACACACCAAAAAAAAAAAAAAAAAAAATCTCTCAAATTTGCATACCTCCTTTAACTCAAGCTGCTCTCACTCTTTCTTGGGGACTCTGCCTTATTTTCCAGATGGCAGAGAAAACTGAGGAGAACCAAGATCCATCGATAAGACAAGAAGTTAGGTGACTGCCAGCCATGAGATGTGTTACCTCTACCACATCTGCCAGGGCCCAGGAGAAGCTGCAGGGGAAATGCTAACATGAGCACTACTGTTAGTGCTAGCCTGATAACCAGCCCCAGGTTGATGATGACAAACATGGTGACCAATCAAAACCTATCAAAGCAGAAATGCAGAGGCTACAGAGAACTTAACACTAAATTAGACTGCCAACAGGCCTGCTATGGCTCAGGGAACATTGAGGAAGACGGGACAGATGACTGTAAGAGTCACAGAGTGGGTAGGAATACCTTGAGGCATGGTCCCCCCACTATCCCACAGGGACTCACTGAGGCCTTCATGACCCCACAGTGAATACCATAACCTCACTGAGGAGGGTCTCCAGGGTAATGGGAGCTAGGGCAAGAGGATAAAAGAAAATAACCTATTACAATTAATATAAAATAAAAATTAATATTAAAAATTATTCAGTACATACATGTACACATGCATACATAAGAATATTTATTAAATATACATATATACTGAGTTATGAGATCTAAAGACTTCTTTTTTTATATTTTATTTATTTGCAAGCAGAGAGTGACAGAGAGAGAGAATGGGTGCACCAGGGCCTCCAGCCACTGCAAACGAACTACAGATGCATGCGCTACCATGTGCATCTGGCTTACGTGGGACCTGGAGAATTGAACCTGGGTCCTTAGGCTTCACAGGCATGTGCCTTAACCGCTAAGCCATCTCTCCAGCCTGAGATCTAAAGACTTCTTGTTTGCATGATTTTTTCAGGCATAAGTTACTTCTTTCAGGAATTAATAAACATTCATTTTTCTAAAATTCTACTGTTCAATTTTTTTCTTTCTTTTTTTGAGGTAGGGTCTCACTCTAGCCAAGGATGACCTGGAATTCACTCATGTATTCATGTATTCTCAGGGTGGCCTCGAACTCATGGCGATCCTCCTACCTCTGCCTCCTGAGTGCTGGGATTAAAGGCATGTGCCACCACACCCAGCCTCTACTGTTCATTTTTAAAGCATGTATTGACAGCCATCAAAATTATATAGGAGGAGTCTAGGAAGATAGCTCAGTAATGGAAGGTACTTGCTTAGAAAGCCTTTTGTTCCCAGTTTAATTCCCAAGCCACTCATGTAAGCTAGAAGCAAAAAGTGGCACAAGCATCTGGCATTCATTTGTAGTGTCAAGAGACCCTGGTGTGTCCCCTCCCCCCCCCACTTATAAATAAATTTTTTTCTCAATTTTTATTAATATTTTCCATGATTATAAAAAATATCCCATGGTATTACCCTCCCCCCTTTCCCCTTTGAAATTCCATTCTCCATCATATCCCCTCCCCATCTCAATCTTTCTACTTACATATATACAATACCAACCTAATAAAAGCCCTCCCCCCTTTCTTTCTCTTCCCTTTCTATCTCCTTTTTTAACTTACTGGCCTCTGCTACTGAGTTTTTTCCTTCTCGCACAGAAGCCCAATCATCTGTAGCTAAGATCCACATATGAGGGAGAACATGTGGCGCTTGGCTTTCTGGGCCTGGGTTACCTCACTTAGTATAATTCTTTCCAGATCCATCCACTTTTCTGCAAATTTCATAACTGCATTTTTCTTTACCACTGAGTAAAACTCCATTGTATAAATGTGCCATATCTTCATTATCCACTCATCAGTTGAGGGACATCTAGGCTGGTTCCATTTCCCAGCTATTATAAATTGAGCAGCAATAAACATGGTTGAGCACGTGCTTCTAAGGAAATGAGATGAGTCCTTAGGATATATGCCTAGGAGTGCTATAGCTGGGTCATATGGTAGATCAATCTTTAGCTGTTTTAGGAACCTCCACACTGATTTCCACAATGGCTGGACCAGGTTGCATTCCCACCAACAGAGTAGAAGGGTTCCTCTTTTTCCACATCCCCGCCAACATTTATGATCATTTGTTCTCATGATGGTAGCCAATCTGACAGGAGTGAGATGGAATCTCAATGTAGTTTTAATCTGCATTTCCCTGATGACTAGGGATGTAGAACATTTTTTAGATGCGTATATGCCATTCGTATTTAATATGTTCCTATGATTTTTTGAATTTCTCTGGCATCTGTCGTGATGTTACCTTTTTCATCTCTAATTTTATTAATTTGTGTCTCTTCTCTCTTTCTTTTGGTCAGATTTGCTCAATCTTGTTTATCCTTTCAAAGAACCAGCTCTTTGTTTCATTAATTCTTTGGATTGTTTTTTTTTGTTTTCTATTTCATTAATTTCTGCCCTAATCTTTATTATTTCTTCCCATCTACTGATTTTTGGTTTGCCTTGTTCTTGAGAGGGAGAGAGAATGGGCGCGCCAGGGCACCTAGCCACTGTAAACGAACTCCAGACACGTGCGCCCCCTTGTGCCTCTGGCTAACGTGGGTCCTGGGGAATCGAGCCTTGAACCGGGGTCCTTCGGCTTCACAGGCAAGCGCTTAACCGCTAAGCCATCTCTCCAGCCCATAAATAAATTTTTTAAAAAACTGAAAACTTGGAGGGGCTAGGGAGATAGTATAGTGGGCAAAACACTTGCTGCTCAAGTGTGACAACCTGAGTTCGAATCCTCCAGAATCCACATAAAGCCAGACCCAGCAGCATATGTCTGTAATCCCAACCTTTGTATGGCAAGATAGGAGGTAGAGACAGGACTCAGGGGCAAGTGGCCTGGTGTTCACAGCAGAGAACAAGTGACATTGCCTCAAACCAAATGGGGGGGTGAGGACCTGCACTCAAGGTTGTCCTCTGACCTCCATAAGTACACCATGACACACACACTCAATGAATGGACACCCAAATACACACACACACACACAAATAGTGAAAAAACAATAGAAACAGAGCCAGGCCTGTATTTCCAGCATTTGAAAAGCTGAGGTAGGAGGATCACAAGTTCAAAGGCTAGACAAGATTCTGTCTCAAAAGGGAACCGAGGTCTGGAGAGATAAGAAAGAAAGAAAGAAAGAAAGAAAGAAAGAAAGAAAGAAAGAAAGAAAGAAAGAAAGAGAGAGAGGGAGGGAGGGAGGGAGGGAGGGAGGGAGGGAGGGAGGGAGGGAGGGAGGGAGGGAGAGAGAGAGAGAGAAAGGGAAAGTAAGGAAAAGGAAAGAAAAGAAAGCAAACCAGACAATCCTGACAGTGCTAAGAGATGTGCCCCGAGGAAGTAAGGCTACAGCGACCACATCCAGCATGCAGCCTAAGGTAGTTGGCAAGGATTGTCAGAGGAGGGGACTCCTGGATGCTGCCTACGCACTTTATCCTCTGAGCCAATTCCCCAGCCCCTCCAATGCACCTTTATGTAATGCTCTTTAGTTGTCAATGGATCATTTAATGAAACCCCTAGGAACACATCTCACACTTCATCTATGTATGTGTTCATTTAAAAAAAAATACACTTTTTATTTATTTGAAAGAGGGGAGAGAGAGGGTGTGTGGGGGTGTGCCAGGGCCTTCTGCCACTGCAAACAAACTCCAGGTGCATGATCCCATTTTGTGCATCTGGCTCTATGTGGGTACTAGGGAATAGAATACAAGCTGGCAGGCTTTTCAGGACTGCTGATCCATCCCCTATTTCCTGTGTATGTGTTTATGTCACTATAAATATAATGCTACCCAGTACTATAATTCAGAGCTTAAGTGTCCCCCAAAATTCCATGCGTTAAAATCTTGGTCTCCAGCCAGTGGTGTGACTGAGAATTTGTGGACCCTTTAAAAGGAGGGTCCTGCTGAGAAGTTGGGTCTTGAAGCAGATACCAGCTCTTCCTCTCTCTCTCTCATTGCTTCCTGGCTATGATGAAGGGAACAGCTTCCTCCACTATCCACTTTTGTATAATGTGCTTTGCCACATCACGAGACCAACTCACCAGGGGCCCATGGGCTGGAGCCTCCAAAACAGTGAGCCCAAATCCATGTTTCTTCTTTTGATGTTGATCTGTCTAAGCTGATCAGGCTTGGTTCAGGTGTAGTGTTTTGTTTGAGACAGGGTCTATCTTTGTAAGCCAGGCTGACCTAGAACTCACTGCACAGCCGACACCGGCCCTTGACTTGTGGTGATCTTGTCTCAGCCTCCTGAGTTCTGGGGTTGCGGGCGTGTGCCATCATGGCCAGCTTATCTCAGTTATTATTGCAGCAATGTAAGACTGGCTAAGGCTCAGAGGTTATAGAATATTTCTGCATTGGTCACGTTTCTTATTGTTGTGACCAAATACCTGAAAAGAAGCAACTTAAGAAAGGAAGAGTTATAGGACCGGGCGTGGTGGTGCACACCTTTAATCCCAGCACTTAGGAGGCAGAGGTAGGTGGATCGCAGTGAGTTCAAGCCCACCCTGAGACTACATAGTGAGTTTCAGGTCAGCCTGGACTAGAGTGAGACCCCATCTCAAAAAAAAACAAAAAAGAAAAAAAGAAAGGAAGAAAGAAAGAAAGAAAGAGAGAGAGAGAGAAAGAAAGAAAGAAAGGGTTATTTTAGTTTATAATTTTTATTAATCTTTGACAATTCTATGCATGTGTCTAATGTCTTTTGATCATATTCCTCTCCCATGATCTCTTATCCCCCTTCCATTTCCACTGAATTCCTCTCTTCTTCCCACCTAGTCCTCCTTCTACTTTAATGCCTATTTTTAGTGACCCACTGTGTTAATTAGGGTTTTTTACAACTTACCAGTGGCTTCAGTCAGTACTGAAGAAAATGACTCCTCCCCCAGCCACCATTAACTACCAACAACTCCTCATGACTCCCTCCCCCATCACCCCTGACAGAATGTTGATGGGCCCAATCTTGTATGAGGTCTTGAGCACGTGACAAAAGCTTCTGTAAGGTCATGAACGCAATAGCCATGTCATGTGTGTAAGTCTTGCACAAATGACCACAACTTCTGTGAAGTCATGAACACAACATCCATGTCATGTGTGCAAGTCTTGTACAGATGACCACTGCTTCTATGAGGTCATGAATGCAACAGCCATGTCATGTCTAGAAGACAGCATTCCACAGCACTCCTCCTCCTCCTTTGACTCTTACATTCTTTCCACCCCTCTTCCATGATGTTCCCTGAGCCTTGGAGGGGTGGCTTAGATGTCCCACTATGGCTGGTCACTCAACAGTCATTTATTCTCAGCACTTTCACCAGTTATGAGTCTCTATAGTGAGCACTGCTGACTGCAAAAAGAAGCTTCTCTGATCAAAGCTGAGAAGTGTACTAATCTGTGGACATAAATATGCATATCTATAGAGCACTTTGATGGGCATAACAACCATTTAGCAAAACAACATGGGTAACTTTGCCACTAGGTCTATGACCTCCCCAGCCACAGGCATTTGGCCAAGTTAACAATGTCAGGCATAGATTTCCTCCTGTGGAATGGGTCTACCTAAATCCAATTAGAAAGTAGTGTACTCTCTGTAAGAGTCATGCCACTATTGCATCAGTGGACATGCCTTGCCTGGCAGGTCAGTTTTGTAGCAGACAGGGTCCATGCTAGGTAAGACTGTTGATGGCTTTTCTCATTAATAGCCTATATTTTGGTTCATGGTTAAAGAAGATTTATCAGTTGCTTTCTCATTGCTGGAACAAACATCCAACTAGGAGCAACTTGAAGTAGGAAGGAAAGAGTTTATTTTCAGCTTATGGTTTTGAGGGAAGAGCCATCATGGTATTGTAGTCAGCTGCATGTTGCTGGGATGGACATCCAACTAGACACAGTTTGTGGGAGGGATTTAGTTCAAGCTTACAAATCCAGGGGAATTTCCATTAACGATGGAAGAAGTTGGCTTCCTTTCACAGATCCAAACAGAGAGAAACCACCAGCAGCCAGCACGAAACGCCAAAACTCAAGCTGCTCTCTCCACAATTTTAGGCTGGGATCAGATCCACTCCCACTAACACATCCCCCTCTGCAGCAGAAATCTGCTTGCTGGGGTCTAAAGTTGCAAACTCAATTTTAACTAAACATATGAGTCTATGGGGCCATACATTTACACTATCATATTCAAACTACCACCGTGGGGAAAATATGGCAGGAGCAGCAAACCAGCAACACATTACCACATCAGCAGGGAGGAAGTTTGAGAGACAAATGCTAACAGGGCTGAGATGTAATACCTCAAGTCCCATCCTCTAGCAAGGCTCTGCCTCCTAAATGTTCCACAACCTTCCTAAACAGCACCACCAGCTGGGAATTAAGTGTTTAAACATGTGAATTTATGGGAACCTTTAAATTTCAGCCACCACATTCTGCCCCCATAAACCCCTGGCTATCACCTGACGCAAAATGCATTCAATCAAACTTTAAAGGTTCCCAAGGTTTTTACCAGTCCCAACACTGTTTAGAAATCCAAATCTCATTTGAGACCCAAGACAGTGCCTTAACTGTGAGCCCAAAATAATCAAAACACAAGTTACATACTTCCAACATATAATGACACAGAAAAAACACTCTAGGACTGGAGAGATGGCCTAGCAGTTAAAGCACTTGCCTTCCAAGCCTAAGGACCCAGGTTCAATTCCCCAATATCCAAATAAGCCAGATGCACAAGGTAGTACATGCATCTGAAGTTCTTTGCAGTGGCTGGAGGCTCTGGTGTGCCCTCTCTCTCTCTCTATCTGCCTCTTCTCCTCTCTCTCTCTCTCTCTCTCTCTCTCTATATATATATATATATATATATATATATATATATGTGTGTGTGTGTGTGTGTGTGTGTGTGTGTGTGTGTGTATATATATATATATACACATATATATTCCCATTCCAAAAGAGAGTAATGGGGAGCTAGCAAGAAAAGACTGGGTCAAAGCAAGACTGAAAACCAATAAGGCAAACATCAGATCCTAAAGCTCCATATCTGGTTTCTAGGACTTATGATGAAATCCTCTGGGTTCCAAAATGTAACAGGTTCAGGAAAGTCCTTGAACCCCAAACCTTAGGTTCTTGTCTAATTTTAAACAAAGAATCGAATAAATAAGACTGAGAAGGATAAATATTAAATTATCATATTTATTTAGGGAAGTACAGAACCAAGGAAAGACACACACATGGCTTGCGAGCCCACATTGTGGGCCTGGAAAAAACATGCAAAGGACAGAAAAGAGAGCTCAAAGAGCTGCTGCCTTATGGAGAAAGAGCCCATGTGGAAAGCAAGTGCGAGGGGGCTCTCCCCTGGGCTCAGTCCCGCTGAGCCTGGGCTGAACTGAGGGGAAACTTACCAACAGCTGGAGGTTCCCAAGTAGTCAGGCAGCTCAGAGAACTTGCCCTCTCTTTGCAAACATATTTATAACCTATGGTGGTGGGGCTTACCTTCCAGCTCAGGTGAACCAGAGTGAGAGGTGATTCATCTGGGCTAGGGGCTGTCCCAGGAAAAGGCTGGCCATGACACCAAGTTCCGGGATCTAAGCTTAACCAACCACAATGCTAGGGCTAGATTTAAATTTTAGGAAAGACCTCCCTCCCAGAAGGGGCCCAGGTTGTTTGTGGGAAAACAGATCTATGGAAGAGATAAGAAGTCAGTTCATCTTTTGGTCTCTAGCAAGTGAAGACTGCAAGGATAGGCCCAAAGACATTTCTGCTTTTTTACTTTCAGGGACCCAGTCACCCTAACTGTCTACTTCCTCTCAAACAGCTGTGCTGCCTATAGCCTCTCTCCTGAGCAGGCTTTGCCCCGAGCCCACAGTGTTCCTTGACAGCCATCCTATAGTCCTCCTATCGCGGAAATCATGGGGTCTCCACCCTCGCAGCTTCATGCAGCAGCTTCACAAGGCCTCCTTGCAGAGACTGCCTCACTGTGTAGCCTCAGCAGCTCTCTAGAACTATAGTGTGATCTTTCACGACCTTCATCTTGAATATTTCATCCCTCCAAAACCAGTACCATATGGACAGTGCTTCCAAGTTCTACTGTCAGCTTAGGGTGAAGCCTGGCCTTGGACCACAGCTATAGCAGCCTCTATATGCTGATCTTGAGAAAAACAAGTTTTCTTCACGCCTTTTCCTTTCAAAATAATTTTACATTTTCTAGTAGCATGAGTCTTCAATGGGTTGAGTCTTGCCCTCAGGACATTTTTCCTTATCATCCCAGTACAGAGCAATTGACTTATTTTTAGTGGTGGCGACCTCTTTAAAAATTACAGCCAAGGTAGTATAGTCCCTGGGCCTGGGACTTTAAATGTGCTAGCATTCTTTCTGTACCAAACTTTATATTTTCATATCTTTCTGTTCTGTATTTTCTTCTCGATCATTGTAGATCTGATTGGAATAGAATGTCATTCTGCCTTGAAATTTCTTCCACCAAGCACATTAATCTTTTACTCAAGTGCTCAGGACATAGAATGCAGCCAGTTTCTCTGACAGAATGTCACATGAGCTGCCTCTAGTCCAGTTCTTGATAGAGTTCTTCTCCTCCTCTGAAACCTTATAGACTAAGCCTGTAAGATCCCATTTCTCTAGGCCTTCCTGGTCTTTCAAACTCCCACAGAATGGCCCATTAATCTCTGCTTACAGCATTGTTAAGTCTTCTTTAGTCTAAAGTTCCAAACTGAGCAGGTGGAGGCTGGTTCCATTGCATCTTTAATCAGGAAACAGGTATGAAACAAGTGGGGCTGGGCTATAAAACCTCAAGACCTGCCTCTAGTGATCCACTTCCTCCAGCAGGACTCCATCTCCTAAAGGTAAGAGGTCTACAAAGAAAACATCTGTCTCTCTTGGCTAGACTAGCACTCAAGAAATTCAACTTTGCACTTGTACTTAAAAACCTCTTATAGGGCTGGAGAGATGCCTCTGCAGTTAAGGGTGCTTGCTTGCAAGGTCTGGTGGACCAGGTTCTATTCCTCAATACCCACATAAAGCCACATGCACAGAGTAGTGCCTGAATCTGGAATTCAGTTGCAGTGGTGGGAGGTCCCTGGAGTGCCCATACTCACACACTCTCTTTCTCTCTCTGCTTGCAAATAATAAATGAAAACATTTTTTAAAACACCTTTTGCCCATTTTATCTGTCCTGGGTAACATGAGGTCTTTGCAACTTGTGAAGTAAATCTCACCCTTCCATGAAGCCCACCCCCCCACCACCACCACCATGGTGCTGGAGTATCCTGAGGAGATGATGACCAGAAGCAGTGGCCAGGATCAAGTCCCTGACCTGGGGAGATGACTGGGCCACAAGCAATGACCAGGGACAAGTCCCTGACCTAGAGAGATGACTGAGCCAGAGGCTATGACCAGGGGCAAATCCCTGACCTAGAAAGCTCTTGAGCCTGTATCTGATTCTTCCAGTCAGGTGGCAAAATAGCTCCAGGAAGAGGAAGTACACCAAATGAAACATTCTATCTTGCACAGAAAGAAAACCAGTGTTTCCCCAGACAATGAACAAGCAAGTCGACCATGCTGAGTAGCGGAGAAGGGCTGGTGTGAGATGGGAATGGTTGGGGCAGTTGGGGCAGTTGGAACAGTTGGCCTTCAAACATACTGCGTGTCAGCATTCAGATTACCCTCTGGAGACTGGCCCAGTGTCCATTGCTTGGGACAGAGAGGAGTTCTCAGGAGAAGCTCCAATGCTAGGGTGTAGGTCATAAAACAACACTCTAGAAGGATGCCCTGTTGCAGTTACCTTCTTATTGCTGGGACAAAACACCCAACCAAAAGCAGCACATGAAAGGGAAGGGTTTATTTTAGACTTGCAGTTTTGAGGGGAAGCTTCACCATGGTGGAGGAAGCTGGTTCACTTCATCATACATCCATAAGAGAGAGAGAGAGACAGACAGAGAGAGAGAGAGAACAAACATCCAGAGCTTAAGCTTGCTCTGAACACACAGTAGGCTAGACTCAAGATCTGCCTCCAGTGACACATCTTCTCCAGCAGGCTCTGCCTTCTAGAGACTAAGTAAGAAACTTAATCAAAAATACATGTTTGGGGGCTGGGTGGTTAAAGGAGCTTGCTTCTTGCAAGCCTTCCAGACCGGGCTCAATTCCCCAGTACTCACATAAAGCCAGATGCACAAAGTGGTAGGTACATGCATCTGGAGTTTGTTTGCAGTGGCAATAGGCCCTAGCACGCTCATGCTGTGTGTGTAATAAAAAATATATATATTCTTAAAAACACTTTAGGGGCTTAGCAGTTAAGGTGCTTGCTTGCAAAGCCAAAGGACCCAGGTTTGATTTCCCAGTACCCATGTAAAGCCAGATGAACAAGGTTGGTGCATGCAGCTAGAGTTTGTTTGCAGTAGTGGAGACACTCTCATGCCCATTCTCTCTCTCTCCTCTTTCTCTCGCTCTCAAATAAATGAATAAATAAATACCTGAGGCAGGGTTGGAGAGATAGCTAAGTGGTTAAGGTGTTTGCCTGCAAACCCTAACCACCTTGCTCCAATTCCCCACAACCCACATAAAGCCAAATGCACAAAGTGGTACATGCATCTGGAGTTCCTTTGCCGTATCTGTAGGCCCTGGTGCATCCATTCTCTTTGTCTGTCTCTCTTCTCTCTACCTCTTGGCTTGTAAATAAATACCTGGGGTTAAGGGGGACATTTGCATTCAAAGTACCTCACCCCCTGAATGATTAATATGGAGATAAACCTTGCTTGACCCATATCCAAAAAGACTCATGGGCTGTCATAGTCAGGGGTCATAAGCCGACCATGGTGGTGCATGTTTGTAATCCCAGAACTTGGGAGGCAGCACCAGGAGGTTCACCACAATTTTGAGGCCAGCACCCTGTGCCTAGGGTGAGGAGGGAGGCAGAGACCAGAGAATCACCTGGAATTTCATGGGCCAGCTAACCTGTCATACTCAGTGGTAAACAATGAAACATGGAAGGCAAGGACTAACACCTGAAGTTGTCCTCTGACCTCCACACACATGCCCTGGCATGTGCACAACTATACTCATATGCATCACAGAGAGAGTCAGGGTCATGAGAGCTTGGCAAAAAGTTCCACAATAGCTTCATCATCTCCAAAACCAGAAGAAATGAGTAACCACAAGGCTGGGAGGACAAAGCCAATATTTACTTGGCATTGAGTCCAACATATTTTTCAGTATTGGGCAGGGAATGGAAAATAAACATTGAATTTTCCTTTATGCTTTGAGGGAAATCAGCAGTCATGGAAATGACTGGAACCTAAGATAAGAATTCACTAAGTAGGGAAAAGCTGTTTTCATTCTCTTACTAAAGAAGGAACTGAAATCATAGATTCTCTTAAAGAACTGGCCTCTATACAATTTAAAGAACAAAAAAGAAATGTAATTTTTTCAAAAACATACCAAAAAAGTGCCCATGAAGACACAGAAAAGCACAGCCCTTGTTCATGCTCGTGGGAATAGCAGATGGTCCAGTCACTCTGGAAGACTGAGTTTTTAAAGTTAAATATGAACCTAATGCATGACCTGGAATTCACTCCTAGGAATTTATTTCAGAGGAATAAGTGCTTGTGTCTACACAGATTGGCATGTAAATACCCATGGTGGCATTATTTATAATTTATAATTTTGTTCATAACAGCTAAAGACAGCAACAACTCAAATATCCATCACCTGATGGATGGATAAATAGATGTTATATCTGTATGGTGGAAGAGTAATCCACAGTGAAAAGGAGCCACAAGATGGATAAGCTCTAAGAACAAACAGCATGACAAAGGCTGGGGGGAATGGCTCAGTGGAGAAAGTGCTGGCCATGCAAGCATGAGGCCCTGAGGCCACATCTTTAGCACCCACATTAAAAGCTGGGTATGGCGGTGATGCCCATAATCAGTGCTGGGGAGGTGGAGACAGGCAGAGCCCGAGAGGGTTTGTTGGTCAGCTAGTCTATCCAAATTGGTGAGCTCTGGGTTCAGTGAGAGACCCTGTCTCAAAAAAAAAACAAAAATAAGGTGGAGGTAAATTAACCTCTGGCCTCCATATACATGTGTACACACATGCATGAATACCTGCACACACACACACACACACACACACACACACAAGTGTGTTCATATACATACGAAGACAAATACTTGTACACATACTCTACACAAATACATATGCAAAGAAATATCTTGCTAAATGAAAGAAGCAATCTAGAAAAGATCACATATTGAGCAACTGCATTGATATAAAATATCCAGAGAAGAAAGGGTTATGGAGGCAGAAAATAATTGACAGATCAGTGGCTACCTGGGGCTCATCGAGGGTTCATGGCAAATAGACACAAAGGATGATTTGGGGAGGAGAACATGCTCTAAACATGAATCAGCATGATGCCCACATTCCTGTTACTAAGGTTTATGGATGCTACCCTTGGTGGGTGACTTGATGGTACATTTTAGCTCAGTACAGCAGTCTTATAGGAAAGGGGGAGCAGGGTACACAAATGAAGAAGGCTTGAATTAGAAAACTAATAACATTGGGTATATTGACTAAGTATTTAGGACAAAAAGTGAACTTAAATTCAGACTTGTGTAGCACACCAAAGTAAGGCTTTTTTTTTTTTTTTAAGCCAGATCATACAATCTATTAGATGAGACAAAACTAGTCAGTGCAGGGGAAGGGTAGGTACAAAAGCAGTGGAAAGAAAACACTAAGGAGAGATACATTGATATTTGTGGGAAACATTTATGTTTACCTGTGTGCAAAAAAAAAAAAAAAGTCAAATAAGGTTAGACAATAAAGAATATGCCAAAATACATATTTGGCTGGGCGTGGTGGCACACGCCTTTAATCCCAGCACTCGGGAGGCAGAGGTAGGAGGATCGCCGTGAGCTCGAGGCCACCCTGAGACTCCATAGTGAATTCCAGGTCAGCCTGGGCTAGAGTGAGACCCTACCTCAAAAAAAAACAAAAAAAGGGCTGGAGAGATGGCTTAGGGGTTAAGCGTTTGCCAGTGAAGCCTAAGGACCCCTGGTTCAAGTCCCGATTCTCCAGGACCCATGTTAGCCAGATGCACAAGGGGCGTACGTGTCTGGAATTCATTTGCAGCAGCTGGAGGCCCTGGCGCACCCATTCTCTGTCTCTCTCTATCTGCCTCTTTCTCTCTGTGTCTGTTGGTCTCAAATAAATTAATTAATTAATTAAAACAAAAAAAATACATATTTGCAAAAAAAAGATAGAGTTTATTTCTGTGATGTTTAAGAACAGAAGCCAATAAGAACAGTACTAAGAACACAGAAGATGATGTCTAGAAGAAAACGTCCCAGTGTCAGCCATGCTAAGCCTGCACAGCAACCTCATGTCACCAGCCCAGCATCACTATTTCTGTGTGATCTTCCTTGGCTTATGTATGTTTCACAACATACAAACATACCACACACACCATACGTACACATACCACATCCCATACATGCATGCACCACATACCATGTGTATATACACACATCATACACACACCAAATGCCATGCATACATACCACTCCATATACACACATCACACACCAGGCATACACACACATCATACACACACACCATATATACACATAGTACATACATACTATATCATACATACATGTACCGTGCACACACCAAAGAGCATATATGCACATACATATGCCATAAGTATACATATACCATACATACCATACCACACATACACATAACACACACCATATATATACATACATGCCATACACACCACATATACATACACACCATAATACCATACCATACATATACATATTGTGCACACACCATATATATATCATACATACACACACAAACCATACATACATACACCAGGCACACACCACACCGCATATACACACACCATACGCCTATACCGACCATACTTACACACCACGCACCTCCGTAGCTGGTAGGAAAGCCAGGACAGGCATCTGTCAGGAGGCACCACTCTGGCAGCTGGTGAATCTGAACGTCCCACGTGCAGTCAGATCTGCTTACAGTCTCCAGCCTTGCCTGCAAACTCAGACACTTCTGACCGCCTCATTAAGGTCACAGAACGATACTATCAGATGGGCTTGAACATTTTAAACGCTTTACGCCACAGGTGAATCCTTTTCAGGTAGCTGACGAACGTCATCGTGCATGGGAGGTGTTGATGGAAGTGACAGTGCTGGAATGCAATTGGCCTTTTCCGGAAGTTGATTCCAGCTCTAATGTCTGCGATTAGCCTCCTAATCCTCATTTTCTCACTTCCCCACCGACAGGGATGGATTTGGAGTATTGGAGACAGAAGTGGCTGCCTGGAACTCATTACCATAGAAACGCAGACCAAGCCCAGGCTGAGCCTCCTCAGCTGATGCTCCCTGACGGCGGCACAGCAGGACAGCCCTTCCTTACAGGTGACTTCAGTGTTCTGCAGGAGAATTTGCCCAAATTGTAAACCCTGACCAGTTGTGTCGTGTGGAATTCTGTAACTTTTTGCATGTGCTGCCTCTCAGCATGTTGTCCACAGTGCGCCAGAGCAGCACACACTGGGTGACACAATCAGTTATAGAGGGAGGGCTGGTGAGATGGCTCTCAGTACGTGTTCTATTCTGGTTGAGTACTGATTCTGCTCTGGTTGAGTACTGGTTCTGTTCTGAGTGAGTAATGGATCTGTTCCGGATGAGTACTGAGTCTTTTCTGGGTGGGTACTGGTTCTGCTCTGGGTGACTGCTGATTTTGCTTTGGGGGTACTGTTTCCATGCTGAGTGAGTATGGGCTTTGTCCTGGAGGGTACTGGCTCTGCTCTGGGTCTGAAGAGGACATGCTCTGGCAGTGTCTGTTAGACCTGAACCCTGGGATCACTTGGACTGGCTGAAACACGGACTTCCTCATCGATCACGAAGGCCCAAAGCCCAGACCAGCAATGCTGAGACTCAGCCCCATTCAACTGCACTTGCAGGAGGGTAGGAGGGTGCCCCCAGCCTTGATCATATGAACAATTTGAACCTTGAACGTGTTCAGCTGTAGAAGGAGGAAGATGCCTGTCTTGTGTGTGCTTGTCAAATCCAAGTGACATGAAAAAGTAGAACTTGTAAGCAGATATTTGGAGTGATCATTAGCTATGTAGTATTGATTCTAACTAAAGTGATACTGAAGCAGGAGACACCCTCTCTACAGACCATCAAATCACATTTCACAATCCTGCCATCGGATTTGCAACGTCACACAGGAAAGCTTATAGAGAGCTGTGAGGACAGAGATGCAGCTACCTGTCCAGGTTAGATCACCTGGAGACTGTGATCTTTGCAAGGGCATGCAGACTTGCCTGCCAGTGACTGCAGAGAACGTTCTGGGCTGTGATCACAGAAGGGAGGAGAAGGAAGGGGGAGGGAAACCAACATATCAGGAAGGAAAAGAAAAGGAGGAAAAAGAGAAAGATGAGACAGACAGAAAGAAAAGCAAGGTCTCAAATAGTAATGAAAGAGGAGAAAAGTGGAAAAGGAAAGATACACCTTCTACCAACTTTTGTAGCAGTTAAACATAACCCGAGGGAGCAGGGGAGGGCAAGCGAATCCCACTGTATTGGTTTCTTGTACTTTGTATGTTGTGGTAGATTGCGAACTCATGGACACTGTGTGTGCAGATCACTACACATGTGCAAAGCGCCTGCTGGCATTCAGGAAGGACACACACAGTGTCCTCACACTCTACACATGAAGGACCTCAGTTGTAGCCATGGAAGGGCCACTTGGTGTGGTGGTTTGATTCAGGTGTCCCCCATAAACTTAGGTGTTCTGAATGCTGGGTTCCTAGCTGATGGAGATTTGGGAACTAACGCCTCCTGGGGGCAGTATATTGTTGTGGGTGGGCTTATGGGTATTAGAGCCAGCTTCCCCTTGCCAGTGTTGGGCACACACTCCTGTTGCTATTGTCCACCTGATGTTGGCCACAGGGTGATGTCCACCCTCCATTCATGCAATCATTCCCCCTGCCATCATGGAGCTTCCCCTCGAGTCTATAAACCAAAATAAACCCTTTTTTCCCAAAAGCTGCTCTTGGTAGGGTGATTTCTACCAGCAATGCAAACCTCACTGAAACACTTGGCTTCTCAGGATGAACTTTTGGAGGCTTTTTCCCATAACATACCCTCCTCTGACTCAGGGAGTCATGGGAGCCCCAAAGGACAAACAGATCCCAAGGCCCAAGCTTCATGGGCTCTGACCTTCTGCCATGGACCAGTCTGCCACCTTCTATGATATGATGCTGGGTACTGTATTTTGTATTTCCTTCCTTCCTTCCTTCCTTCCTTCCTTCCTTCCTTCCTTCTTCTTCCTTCCTTCCTTTATTTCTTCCTTTCTTCATTCCCTTCTTTCTTTTTGGTTTTTCCAGTTCTGATTTTGGAGACAGGGTCTCATGAAGCCCAGACTGGCCTCAGACTGGCTATAAAGCAGAGGATGATCTTGAACTTCTGACCCTCCTGACTCTATCTCCTGAGCGCTGGGATCCCAGGCATGTGCCACCATGCCTAGTTTATGCAGTGTGGGGGATGGAACCTAGGGCTTTGTGAATGCTAGGCAAGCTCTCTACCCACTAAGCAACACCTCTAGCTCCAGAAAGGCTCCCAGTTTGTCTTCCTTTTAATGGAAAACGTTTTCAAACAATACACCATGAACATTGGTCCTTCAAGCTCCAGCCAAACCATTTCTACAGGTACCTTCTGAGGCAAATGGGGTGCAGTCTTTCAGAGGCAGGCACCTGGCTTCATTCCTCGCTGAGCCTCCGCCTTGCAGTAGAAGGAGCAGAAGGTCTGGGGGTCTCCTTGGCTGCAGAGTCCTATCCCTGATGGCTGAGCACTGCCTCCCACAGGAAGGTGCACTGTGGTTCGGCAGCCTGAGGTCATCATTTCTCTCCTTTCTCCAGGGGCCTGGCTGCTATGCCTGTCACAAGGTTCTGAAACATAAGGGGCGAGAGACTGGCTTCACTGCCATTTATTAGTACAGTGAGGAGCAAGGCCGCAAGCCTTGAACTTCTGATCCGCCTGACTCTACCTCTTGAGTGCTGGGAATACAGGCATGTGCCACCATGGCGACTCACTTAGCCAAGCAGGCAGAAAGGTGCTTCCCAGCAATTCCCAGAACTGCTCTGAATATAAGGCCACTGTAGCACCAGCTTCTCATGCCCTGTGCCCTGCGACTCTTGTCTGTCCCTAGTTTAATCAGTACACACGTTAACAACTCAGCCTGGGAAGGTGTGTCAGAGGCTGAGGAAAATTCTCCTCTGTGTGGTATGGCCAGCCCACCACCTGGCTCAGCAGTTATCACACAGTTGGGGAGTTTGGTAGGGTGCCATCTTGCTGTTGGGGCCCTTGAGGCTCTCACCAGTGATGGAGTCCTCTTTTCCCTCAGGATGGATTGTGCCCATTTCTCTCCCCATCATCAAACAAACCCGAGTACACATACCCTGGTGGATGACAATGTCATCCACCCATCTCAGCTTGAGAGCTATTGATGGACTTACTTTTATTCTGTAGTCGTGTTTTCACAGACACTAAGGGAGCGAGGGCTGTGCATAGTTCCAATGTGAGAGAAGGAAGGGGGCCAAACACCCCGTATTCTCCATGCTGCCTCAGAGTGAAGTAGATGCTTCACAGATTATTCTAATCATGGTGGGCGCATGTGTAGACACACACACACACACACACACACGTGTTCCTATGGGGGCCAGAAGGCAATCCCAGGGGTCATTCCTCAGGAGCCATCTGCTTTTTGTTGTTGTTGTTTTTCGAGATAGAGTCTCACTCTAGCCCAGGCTGACCTAGAACTCACTCTATAGTTCCAGGCTGGCCTCAAACTCACAGCCATCCTTCTACCTCTACCTACCAAGTGCTGGGATTAAAGGCGTGCTCCACCACGCCCAACTCAGCCAGCTACTTTTTTTGCGACAAGTTGTCTCATTGTCCTAGAGCTTGCCAATTAGGCTAGACTGGCCAGCGATCCTCCTGTCCTCACTTCCCCCATGCTGGGGTTATAAGCGTGCATGACCCTGCCCTGGCATATCCACATGGGTGCTGGGGATTAAGCTCGGGCCCTCGTGCTTGAGAAGCAAACACTTTGCAGACTGGGCCATCTCTCCAGCCTGTGTTCTGCAGACTGGGAGTTGCCTTAAGTCCTGGGAAGGAAACGGGTGTCACAGCCCTGGATCCTCCAAAGGCAGGATTCCTACATTCAGAAAACGGCCCAGGAAGCAGGATGGAGCAGTATGAAGCCCAAGATGCTGATGCTGAGGACAGTCTCATCCAGAAGAGGCAAGACCCTAGAGACAGCAGGGGACCTGCACCCCAGACCAGCGGCTCCCAGGGACACAGCCCGCCATGGGCAAGGGGCTGCTCCCATCCAGCCCCATGGCTGACCACACAAGGCCCTGTGCTCAAACTAGGATGAGTTCACCAAGAGAAGCCCACACTGTTTCAAACAATGCCATCCCTCTGAGTGACCCAAGGATTGGGAAGCATTCAAGCTAACTATGGAACTTTGGGCTAAAGGGAAAAACTAAATTTCCATGTGGAATGCTCTGATGGGCTTATAAGCCTGTTTTCGTCTTGGACATGGCCCACTGTTATCTTAGGAACCAGGTAAAAACGCCTGCTTAAATCCTCTTTCCTCTGAGGTGTAGATGGCACCGTGGCATAGAAATATACTTCTGTGCCTTTAGAAAGAAGTGGAAGGGGCTGGGGAGACAACCCAATTGGCAAAAGTGCTCGCTTTGCAAGCCTGAGGACCTGAGTTCAGTCCCCAGAGCCCATGCTAAAATGCCTGACCCAGTGGTGCATGCTTTAAATCTCAGGCCTTGAGAAGCAGCTAGGCAGAGTGGACCCCTAGGACTTGCTGGCCAGCTCCATAGCTTAATCACTAAGCTCCAGGCCACTGAGAGACCCCATCTCAACCTAAATAAATAAATAAAAAGATATGGTACCTGAGGAGGAACCACGTTCAATGTTTTCATCTGGCTTCCATATGTGAGTGCACATGCAAGCCCTCCCCCACACACACACAAAGTGAGGAATTTTATTTCTTCCCTTCAACATGAAGAATACCATATTAACAAAAAAGCAGCCCAAAGCAACCGTCTGAAGAAGTTTATCATCACACATGGCTCAACCACATGCCTGCCATCCTGCTCCTGACCATGCGCGCTAAGTATTTACTGTAACAAAAGCCCCTGGGCTGCTCTCTTGCTGTGCAGACAGGAAGCAAAGGGCGGACTGGATCTTCGCCCTGTACCCTGTGGAGACACTTGCTACACTGTGTCTCTAAATACCTCACTCCTGTCCTCTTGGGGACATCACTAATCACAGTCCTTGGATGTGACAACCTAGGCCCAGGGCCCAGAGGCAGCCACCCTGTGGTGGAAGATGGACAGTGTCCACCCGTGCCCTCAGCTGCCTCCTGTCTGGCAGCCTGCCTGTCACAGCTGGCAGTCCCTGTGACGCCTCAGGCCTTCCTCATGCCTGCGGGCTTCCAGATTACTGTAATCACCAGGCAGGCTAGGGCTCAGACTGCCCAGGGACCTGAGATGGCCTCTTTCTGCTGGCCAGAGGGCAAGGAACACGGTTTGCCTCCACAGTGGGGGGGTTGGGCAGTGCGTCCAGGTCAGGGCTCACCAAGGCAAGAGGCTTCTCCTCGTTGCCTAGAGACGGCTGACTAAATGAGCCTCTTACCCATTGACAAGGACAGCTGCCAGTAGTTCCAAGAGCTGCTGAGAAGATGAAGCGAAATAGAGAGACACAGGCCTAGGAATGTGCCCACATCTGTCAGCATGCACCTGACAGTCCCAAACCTTCTTTGCCTGGATGGGGATGTAACTGAGCTGATGGAGTATTTGCCTTGCATGTACAAAGCCCTAGGTTCAGTTGTGTAAAATAGGTATAATGGCACGCATCTGTCATCCCAACACTTGGGAGGTAGAGGCAAGAAGGTCAGAAGTTCAAGGTCATCCTCAGCTATATGAGTTTTTGGCCAACCTGGACTACATGAGACCTTATCCCCATCCCCCAAAAATCTCCTTTCCTCACTTAAAACCTATACATACAGATGCATATGCATATATGTGTGTCATATGCATGCATGTTCCTCACAAACAAAAAGTAAAAGGTAAATAAGAAAATGAAGCTGCTGTGTTCCCACTGCCCACATTTTATCACTTCCTTCCTGTCCTGTCCTGTCCTGTCCTGTCTTGTCTATGCATCTTCATGCCTGCATTTGACCTGTGATTTCACACAATATTGTGCCATGGGTGTCTCGTGAGACCATAAGGTCTCACTGCCAAGGCTTTGTCATGCACCTGTGTAACCCCTGGGTGTAACCACACCCTACTGTATTAGCTGTCCCTAAGTCAGGACCCTGTCCTGTGGCTCTGTGCTCCCTCTGAGGACCACACTGTAACGCTGTCCCTCTGGTGCCATCCCTGTACCCTCACCACTTCATCCAGACCATCAGACCTCTAGCTAGGCTGCCGACTTTGTTGGGCTCTGGTTTTTTTATTCCTCAGTTACAACATTAAAGTTGGAATATAATGGTGTCTTGAAGAATTCCATACGGATTCCTCCATCCCAGAGATCCTCCTCCGGGGACATGCCTCACACCCGGCCCTGCCACTCTCTGCTTCTCTCGCAGCACCTTCTGATCTTAGCTCCTGGGAAGCCTGGATTTCACTCTCCAAAGTCCATCACTTTATAATACCCTTAGCCCAGGAGGTGGCAGAACCTTTTAGGGACTTCCTTTCTCGTGGGTAGAGGGACAACTGGTGTTCACTGTGGCCTGCTGCTTCGCCACCTGCTGGTCATTGATAGCTTCTAGGTGGGTGGAGTCCCGTAAATAGGGTCCCATAAGTGTGGGAGAATACACAGCCCTGGGCCACAGGCTGCAGGCCAGGAGGCTCTAAGAGTGCTCTTCTACCCACAGGCTATACCAAGGCAAGTGGAAGGTACCCAGGACAGGGACAAGTCCCAAGTGTGATAGTTCATCTCAAAGGAAAATTAAAACTTTCACTATCTTGATTAAGTACACTTCACGTACTTACACCCACAACGTCAATTAAACTCAGAGATACACAGGATCCTACACACGAGTACACAAGCAGCCCTAGACACACATGACTGTGACATAGACATTCACACTGCCCTACACACCTGTTACACAGTCATATCACTGCCCTACATATGCACATACACACACACTCACTCCCCCATAGAGATACAGACTCATACAGACATAGAGACACATGAACCCATGTACAATTTCCCTGTCCCCAGAGCGTGCCCCCCACACTGCATAGGCAACTTCTGTGAAGACAGCTGCTCTGAAGTAGCCACAGAGCTCAAAACCTCCTAGAGTCTCAGAGGTGGGGACAGGGCCGGCCTGGGACCCCCAGAAGTAAGACTCCAAGGGAAAAGTGAATCCATTGCAAGACCCCCCATATTTTTTTTGAGACAGTGTTTTTCATTGAACCCAGAGTGCAATGATTAGGTGAGAATAGCCAGACACCAAGCCTCAGAGGTCTAAGAGATCCTTCTGTCTCCACCTCCCCTGGGAATACAGACACATGCCACTCCTCCCCAACCCTCCAGTGTGATTTTTTTGTACTACACATTTTAGCTGTCATAAATTGAACATATTTAGAACTGTGTGAACATATGCTCATCTATCTTCTATGAAAACTGGCTCCATCATTTCCACTCCCACCCCCCCCACACACACACACTATTCCTACCACCCACCATCTAAACAAGTAGGGCTGTGCTCTCCTCCATCTTCATTACATCTGCTGTTCCATGTGCCTCTGACCCAGGCAAACACCCTAACTATTCATGTAAGGAGCTTCCAGAAAGACCCATCAATTTGTACCTAAGATTCCATGTCTCAAGGTTACCACCCAGGCTGCCATTATCCTAGACCATTGCCCAGTCTCCATGAGTCCACCTCAGGCCAGATATCTGACACTTACTATCTGGTACCATTGCCACCCTCCATCTCCATGGTCAGGGCTGAGGATCTCCTTTCTACCCCACAACAACAGGAAATGCAGCTCTTTTTGTCTACTTGGAACCATCCTGGCAGGAAGGAATATTCTATAGACACTTGTACACCTCCCTTTGGCTATCAGACTACTGAAACATTGAACTCCAAGGAATTAAAACATTCTAGGAATCTCATGCTGAAAGAGTGTGAAAAGGTTAAAGTCTGGTGCCAGCAGAGGGAGAACTTTCCCCGAAGAGACTTCACACTGTCGTAACAACTTGGCAGACTGTCTTGCAGGAGATTGGAGCCTGAGACAGCAATGGGCCAGTGATGGGCAGGGCCCACCTTGACCAGGGCTGCTTAGTTATGCAGAACCTTTGGCCCCTATTTAAACCTAACCCTCATGTCAGGACCCTGAAGATGGACTTGGGGGTCACTGGACCTCTTTATTTCTTCCTCTTTCCAATGTAGGCCACATTGAATGAATCTCCTTTCTCTGCTTGTCACTATTACTTGTCTCTTTATTGGTCCATTGAGGGTGGTGATGGAGCCTGGTTGTTAGGGCTGCTGCAGCCCAGGCTCTGACCCTAACACCTTCGTAACATAATGGAGGGCTTTTGGTACTAAGCTCTCCCATCCAATGACCAGACAGAGATCATGAGTGATTGTGATTATTTCTACCTATGATTCATTGTTTTTTTTTTTTCATGATAGGTCTCACTTTAGCCCAGGCCAACCTGGAACTCACTCTGTAGTCCCAATCTGGCCTTAAACTCACAGCCATCCTCCTATTTCCACCTCCTGAGTGGTGGGATTAAAGGCATGTGCCACCACAACCAGAATACACTTCTTGTTTTTAATTTACTTTTTTATTGACAACTGCCATAATTATAGACAATAATCCATGGTAATTCCCTCCCTCCCCCACCTTCCCCTTTGAAACTCTACTCTCCATCATACTCCTTCTCAATAAGTCTCTCTTTGTTATTTTGATGTAATCATCTTTTCCTCCTATTATGATGGTCTTGTGTAGGGAGTGTCAGGTAATGTGAGGTCATGGATGTCCAGGACATTTTGTGTCTGGAGGATCACGTTGTAAGGAGTCCTACCCTTCCTTTGGCTCTTACATTCTTTCTGCCACCTCTTCCACAATAGACCCTGAGTCTTGGTAGGTGTGATAGAAATATTTCAGTACTGAGCACTCCTCTGTCACTTCTTCTCAACACCAAGGTGCCTTCTGAGCCATCCCAAGGTCACTGCCATCTGAAAGAAAAGCTTCTCTGGCCAAAAGTGAGAGTAGCTTTAATATATGAAGTGTGAACATTAGGAGAAGTGCTTACCGGGCAGTTTGGTGAGCATACTATATACATTTAGCCAGATAGCAGCAGATGTTACAGCCCTAGGGCTCATGACTACCCTTGTTGTAGGTTTTCAGTATCAGGGATGTATTCCCTCTCATGGAGCGGGCCTCCAGTCCAATTAGAGAGCAGTTGGTTTTCCCCATAACAGACATGCCAATATTGAACCTGTTGGCTCATTTGGCCTGACTGGCCAAATTTAAGGCTTCCAGTGTTCACTGTTGTGGCAGTTTGAATAGATGGCCCCTAATATATTCAGTGTTTTATTAGCTTGTAGTTTGCATCTGCAGCCACTTGGCTAGAGGCAATGTCACTGGGCAGATCTTAAGGTGTGGTAGTAAGTTTGAGATTCCAATCTAAAGATATGTGAAGTGTGCCTAGCTGGACTTCCTGAAGTGTGCTGTGTGGCTTTTGGCTTGTGGCTTGTCTCTGTGTTTGGTCCTGTGAAAGCAGGCCAGCTTCTTCTGCCATTATGGAACTTCCCTTGGATCTGTAAGCTTCAATAAATCCCTTCCTCCATAACTGTGCCTGGTCTGGAAGTTCATCTCTACAAACCTGAAGTTGTCTGCTACAACTGTTGAGTATTTCCACTGGTGATTTTTCTCTCTCCTCTTGATCTGCATGCAATGTAGCTTTTTCCAGCTTTCTGTCTGCAGGTCTACATGGAGGAGGTTTTCAGTTCAGCTCTAGCATGATTCCTCAGTGACCTTGCAGCCCAAGTACATGGAGTCTTCAGCAATAGGGTCTCACCATCTATTCCTGGTGGGAAATCAAGAACCTTGGCAATGGCCTGTAATGTTCTGGAGGTATAAGGGACCTCTCTGGCCAACAACTCACTGGAAGGTATCCTATTCCTGGCACTAAAAATTTTCTAGCAGCAATCTATGGCTTCTGGGTGTTCCATTGTCCAAAAAAAGTTGGTTTCCATATGACTTATTTATACCCTCTTAGATTTTGATTAGCCTTCCCCCCACCTTTCCTTTATGCAATCTCTTCCCCTGATCTAACTTAGGCCTTTCCACCCCTATTAATCTGTTCTTCTACTTTCATATATATAATATCATCCTATTAAGTCCCCCTCCCTCCCTTTCTATTCCCTTTATATCTCCGTTCTAGCTTACTGGTCTCTGTTACTGAGTTTTGTTCCCACTCACATAGAAGTCCTATCATTTGTAGCTAGGATCCATATGTGAGATAGAACATGTGATGTTTGGCTTCCTGGGCCTGGGTTACCTCACTAAGTATAATCCTTTCCAGATCCATCCATTTTCCTGCAAATTTCATTTTTTCTTTCCTGCTGATTAGAACTCCATTGTATAAATGTGCCACATCTTCATTATCCACTCATCATCAGCTGAGGGACATCTAGGCTGGTTCCATTTCCTAGCTATTGTGAATAGAGTGGCAATGAACATGGTTGAGCAAGTATCTCTAAGGTAGTAAGACGAGTCCTTAGGATATATGCCTAGGAGTGCTATAGCTGGGTCATATGGTTAATCTATTTTTAGCTGTCTCAGGAACCTTTACACTGATTTCCACAATGGCTGTACCAGATTGCATTCCACCAACAGTGTAGAAGGGGTCATATTTTTCTGTATCCTTGCCAGCATTTACTGTCATTTGTTTTTATGATTGTAGCCATTCTGACAGGAATGAGATGGAATCTCAAAGTAGTTTTAATTTGCATTTCCCTGATGGCTAGGGATGTAGAACATTTTTTTAGATGCTTATATGCCATCTGTAAGAAATATTTTTAAGCTGGATGTGATGGTGCACACCTTTAATCCCAGAACTTGGGAGGCAGAGGTACGAGGATTGTTGTGAGTTCAAGGCCATGCTGAGACTACATATTGAATTCCAGGTCAGCCTGGGCTAGAGTGAGACCCTACATGGAAAAAAGTTTATTTATTTATTTACTTATTTATTTATTTATGTCCAATTAGGTAGAGAGAGACAAAGAGAGAAGGAGGGAGAGAAAGAGAATGAGTATACCAGGGCTTCTTGCCACTGCAAATGAACTTCAAATGCATGTACTACCTTGGTCTTGTGGGTACTGGGGAATTGAACCTGTGCCAGCAGGCTTTCCTAGAAAGTGCCAGACCAGGCACTTCTCAGCCATCTCTCCAGCCCTCTATGTATGTTTCTTATTTTCTGACTGATAAATATTACTTAAGATTGAAGACAATTATGTAATGAAAATAAAGTAAGAAAAGGAAATTGAATTCTGGAAACAGAGCTAAAAACAAAACAAATATAGCCAAGGCATTTAAAATAAAGAAGTCAGAAGTGACAGTGGGGCGTGATGGTGCACGCCTTTAATCCCAGCACGGGGGGGCGGGGCAGAGGTAGGAGGATCACCGTGAGTTCAAGGCCACCCTGAGAATACAGAGAGAATTCCAAGTCAGCCTGTACTCGAGTGAGACCCTACATTGAAAAACCAAAAGAAGAAGAAGAAGAAGAAGCAGCAGCAGCAGAAGAAGAAGAAGAAGCCAGAAGTAATGGTATATACTTCTAGTCTCAGCTACTGGGGAGGTTGAGAAGGACTGCTGGAGCCAGAGGGGTTTAAGACAAGCTCAGCCAAGACAACAAAGTACGATTTCTATCTTGAAGAAGAAGAAGAAGAAGAAGAAGAAGATAGAAGTAGTAGTAAGGCCAGGCATGATGGCACACGCCTTTAATCCCAGCACTCAGGAGGCAGAGGTAGGAGAATTGCCATGAGTTCAAGGCCACCCTGAGACTACATAGTGAAAATGAAAAAAAAAAAAGGAAAGAAAGAAGGGGCTGGGGATATAGTTCAGTGGGGAAAGTGCTTGCCTGCACCCATGTAAAATGCCACGTGTGGTGGGTTCTGTATGCTTGTAATTCCAGCACTGAGAAGGCAGGGACAAGAGAATCCTCAGGGCTTGCTCACTAGCTAGCCTGGCCAAATCCATGAGCTCTGTGTCCAGTGAGAGACCCTGTCTCAAGAAAATAAGATCGTGACTGAGGAAGACATCCGACATTGACCTCTGGCCTCCACATGAACACTCAGGTGCACATGCATGGCCCTCCCACACAAATATACGTACATGACATACACATGTACCACACACATATGAACACTCATATACACACAAACATGTTACACACACACTTACACTCATGCATAAGAAAAAGAAAATGAAGGAAAAGTCCAGACCTGGTCAGCTAGGAGACAGCATTGCTTATAAGCAGCCCCAAATGATCAAGCCCAGATGAGCATATAACGCCTGTTGAGAATTTGTGGACCTCATCAGTTCCGAGGCTGGCTCCGTCCTCCAAGGCAAAGTCTCAATTTCCTCTTCATCACAGGCTATGGAGACGTGTCACTGGAACTGAGAGGGAGTAACACTGTGGTTAGTCAAATTCAGCTCCCAGAACTTGGCATCATGGGCTGGCCTCTTCCTGAGACAGCTCCTAGCCTAAACCAATCGGCTATCTGTCTGGCTCACCTAAGCTGGAAGGTCGGGCCCACAACCATAAGGTTATAAATACATTTTACCAAGAGAGGGATCTCTCTCTCTCTCTCTCTCTCTCTCTCTCTGTCTGTGTGTGTGTGTGTGTATGTGTGTGTGTGTGTGTGTGTAGTATGTGTCTCGGCTGCCTGACCAATGGGGAACCTCTAGCTTCTGGTGAGTTTCTCCTTGTCTCGGCCAAGGCGAGGGGAGAACCCCCAGCCCCTACTTTCCACCTGGGCTCTCTACCCCTCCTGCTCTCCACATGGCAGGAGCTCTTTGTACTTCCTTTCCTGTCACAGTTTTCCAGGCCCACCATGTGAGCTCTCTGACCATGTGGGTGTATTCATTTTCCTTCCCTTCGTTCTATACTTCCCTAATTAAATATAATAATTTAATAATTATCCTTTTCAGTCTTATTTTATTCAATTATTTGGTTAAAAGTAGACATGAACCCATGGTTTGGAGTTCAAGGACCTTCCTGAACCCCTAGCACCTCATTTCAAAGCCAGGCTGCCTGTCATGGTTGACCCATGATAAGCTACAGTCACACCAAACCCATCTCTCACGGTCACAGGCTGCTCACTACCATCACTGTCACCTCCACTTAAAGAGCGGGAGAGACTCCAGTGTGACTGGTACCACCCCAAGGCAGGGGATGTTGGGGCTGTGGGACACATTGTACAGGGACCTGTCACCATAACAAAACAGGAGATAACTGGCTTTGGCTCCCAGTTTTGGAAGTTTCAGTGCCTGATCAGTGTCCCCCCAAAGCAGTGCTACTCATCCCGTGGGGAAGTAGCAAAACTTGTTGGGGTGGGGGGTAGAGCAAAGCTGCTCATCTTGTGACCAAAAAGCAGAAGAAGCAAGAGACCAGGCCCCTCAACCCCAGTGCCTTGAAGGCCTCCCATTAGATGCCACCTCTTGAAGGTTCTACCATGGGGAAGTTTCCACCATCCTAGGGACTAAGCCCTTAAGAACAATTTTCTCAAATCCACAATCCTAGTACTTTTCCTATTGCTGCAACAAAATGCCTGACAAAAGTACCTTCAGAGAGGAAGGATTCATTTTTGATTCACAGTCTGAGGGGATCCAGTCTAATATGGTGGAGAAAACACATCAGTAGGACCCTGAGGTGGCTGATCAGTTAGTATATTCAGGAAGTGGAGAGTAATTGGTGCTGGGGTTCATCTTTCTCCTTTTTTTAAAAAAAAAATTATTTATTTATTTATTTATTTATTCATTAATTTGAGAAAGAGAAAGGTAGATAGAATGGGCGTGCCAAGGACCCTAGCCACTACGAATGAATGCAGATACATCTGGCTTTATGTAAGTATTGGGGAATTGAACCTGGGCTCTTAGGCTTCACAGGCAAGCCCCTTAGCTGCTGATCCATCTCTCCAGCACCAGCTTTCTCCTTTTTATTCAGTCCAGGAAAGCAGCTCATGGAATGGTACCACCCACATTCAGGGTGGCTTTTCCCACCTCAACCCTCCCTCACAGAGATTTATTTTTCTCCTGGTGATTCTAGATCCTATCAAGTTGACAACCAATATCAGCCATTCAAGTCCACTGTCTGCGGGACCAAGCCACGGACACTAGATGAATCAGAAAGATACCAGCCTAGGGCATGCCCTGCCTATGACAGCATGGCATTCCATGTCCTGTCAACCATCGGAACTGTCCCTACTGTTTTCACTCTCAACACGGCAACAGGGAAGTTACACTTAAAGTAGTTCTGTGTTCCAGCAGCAGCAAATGTCAGGCTGAGGGTGTCCAGCGGAGGCGCGGATGCTGGCTCTGGGGTCTGCAGCCTCATGGATGCTGTACTGCCCTCTGCTGAGGAGCAGCATTGAGCTCTCTCCCTGCCCAAGCTCCTGCAGATGGCGGCATCAATGTCACGGGCAAGGAAAGGTTCCTGGACGTGCATGGACGGCCCTGGGCAAGCGTCCATGCTGCCACAGTAGAAGGGGGAGTGACAGTCCTCCCAACACTGATGACCCTATGCTCCGCCCACATGCATGAGACCACAGACAAAGCCTGGGAGTGATAAAGTCCCTCTGGCCCAACCATACCACTGACTAGGAGATACTTCCAAGAGAAAACGTGGCCCAGAGATGAGCTCTGTTGAACTTGGAGCTCCGTATACAGTGGTCCGCCATCACTTCAGGGGATGGTTCTAAGGCCCCAGCGACAGCAAATCTTCAGGTGGTCATGTGCCTCTGAATGAAACAGCATGGGGATGGGGAGAAAGCAGCTCATAGAGGAAGAGTGCCCGCTGTGCAAGCATGGGGGCCTGAGTTCAATCTCCAACCCCTATGTGAACAGCCAGGCATAACCACGAAGGCCTGTAACCCCAGTCGTGTGGGGAATGGAGACTGGAGAATTGTTGGGGACTGTGGGTCAAACAGGCTGACTGAAAAAAAATGACAGCTCCACATTCAGTGAGAGGCTCCATCTAAGGAGACACACAGATGAATGATCAAGAGGACACGTGAGATTCTCCTCTGGCCTCAGCACATGTGTGAACAAGGCATGCACACACATATGCATACACCACACACCATACCCCACATACATACAGGCCAAAAAAAAGGATGACATTTGCATATATGTTACCCATACCCTCCTCTATGCTTAAAATTGTCTGCATGTCACTTACATCACTGTGATCATGAAAACACTATGCAAGTAGCTGCCACCCAACATTGTTTAGGGAACTGTGGGAAGAAAGCACTGGCTCAGAGAAGAAGTCACCATGGCTCAGACCACACAGGACACCACCAGCGGTGGTTGGGTCTGCCAAAGCAGAACATGTGTACACGAAGGGATGTCTGTCCATCCACTTTAGTCTTTCAAACCCTGTCAGCCAAAGCAACCTGAACTCCTAGAGGAAGGACAATGGCCCCCAGCCATCAGAGGTGGCCATGGCTCCCAGAGTGCTTTTCCTTGTCTTTGAGTCTCCTGGCCTCATTCCATTCTCTGCAGAAGAAAGTCACCAAGAGTTCTTCTGTTCTTTTCTTTTTGCCTTTTTTTGGTACATGTGTGTGCAGTGTGTGTGTGCATGTGGGCACATGTGTGTGCATGTGCATATGTGGGCACATACGTGTGGAGGCTAGAGGTCAATGTCCAGTGTCTTCCTCAATCACCCTCCACTTTTATTTTTTTGAGACTCTGAACCCAGAGCTCACTGATTCACCTCAACTAGCAAGGCAGCAGGCTCCAGGGGTCCCCTGTATCCACCTCACCAGTGCTGGGATTACAGGTGCATGCCACCATGCCTGGCATCTCACCTGGGTGCTAAGCATCTAAATTCAGGACCTCGTGCTTATATGCCAATCATTTTACCCCTTGAGCCATCTCCCAGACTTTTTTTTTTCCTATTCTTTTTGAGACAGGATCTTATTATGCAGTTCTATGGGCCTGAAACTGACTATATAAACCAGGCTGGCCTTGAACCTGTGATTCTCTTGAATCACTTACAATACCACTTCCTGAGTGCTGGTATTATAAGTGTGCACCACCTCACCTAGCTTGAAGGAAGTTTTTCAGTGTGTTGTGAGTCAGTAAAGGACTTTATGCCATAGAGAACCCAACCAAAGAGATGAGCAGACAAAACCCCAGCTTTCTGGCTCAATCTCTCCAATCCTTCAGGCTTATGAGCCCTCAGCATGGTTTTGCAGGCTGCATCTCATGCTCTATTGGACCCCAGATGCCCTCAGCCTGGGATATGAAGGGGGTCACCAAGGAAGTCTACTTAGGAGGACAGCAAGAAATTGGACAACGACCCACCTGGATGCTTGGAAACAGAATACTTGCCCCAGCAAGGCTGCTCGTTTTCAGAACATACCATGAGTATGAACATTTTTCAGCAGGCACATATCTATATGTATGTGTGTATTTTGGGATGCACCTCCACATTATAACCCACTAAACTCACCACAAAACACTAAGTTGAAAATGCACTAACTGCATCCACTCCATCAAGCATAGAACTTAGAGCTTTGCCTTCCTCAAATATGCTCAGAATATATATGTTTGCCTACAGTTGGGCAAAGTCATTAACACAAATTCTACTTCATAATCAAGGACTGCATATCTCATGCAATTTATGGAACATTGAAGGTAAGAGAGAGGGGGGAAGAAGGAGGGAGAGAGAGAGATACGTAGGTACACCTTTGCATCATGGTGATGTTAAAAATATTATGAAATTACACTAGAATATGAAGTCGCATTCCCCTCCTTGTACGTCTAACGTTATGTGGGTACGGTCCTTAAGCTTTGCAGGCAAGTGCCTTAACTGCTGAGCTATCTCTCCAGACCCTCACGCACCTTTGTAAAACCAGGCTCTTTCACTGGCTTGGAACTTGCCTAGTATGCTAGTCTGGCTGGCCAGCAAGCCTCAGGAATCCTCCTGTCTCCGCCTCCCAGCTCCAGGATTAGCCGTGTGCACCACCACACTGGGCATTTTTATATGGCGGGGGGGGGGGGGAGTCGAACTTGGGTCTTCATGTTTGTACCACGAGCACTTTATCTTCTAAGCCATCTCCCCAGCCTGAACCTTGGAGGAACAGAATTCCAGATTTTATCCTTGGCTGTTTGAATCTCCCAGATTTGTGAGTAAAAACAGCCATACACATGTCAGGGACCTCAAACTCAAGAAAAACCAGAAGTTGAAATGGAGACCTTCTCTGGCAAGGGCTGGGTGAGGGCCCGCTCTGTCCAGGGCCTCAGCTGGTCTGACCCCCACACCCAGCTCTGCCTGCGCTCTGGCCTTCAGGCTCACTCAAGAGCCTCTCAAGAAGTTGTAGATGTGGAAGAAAAGGCTGGGTGGTGGGAACTGACCCCTTCTGCCTTTGCCTTCCAGTGAAAATTAGAGCTAATGAATCAAGAAGGTTTGTTGGTCTATAAACCCACCGTGGGCCTGACTCATCAGCCTTAATCACAATGCTGGAGTTTCAGAGCCCCAGGCTGGGTCCTTCCAAACAAAACAGCAAATGGCCCACATTCCAAAGAAGTATTCACACCTAGGCTTTGAAGTCTCCACCACTCTGACCAAAGGGGAAAGCAGGGCTCTCCACACCCTGGGCTCAGATCTCAGCCTCTGCAGCCAGGCCGGCCCCAGTCACAAAGGGGGAACAGTTTCATCAACACAAGAAACCCACAACTTGTGCTTCAACAGTGTTCGTCACACCTTTTCCTGACGCTATGGCCTCTCAGCCACTCCTGCCTCTGTCTCCTTCTCTCTGTCTTGACCATCCCTTAAATCTTCCTAGGACAGATATACCTGCTCCCAGGAGGGAAGGGGAAGTACGGGGTCCAGAGGGGCACCAACCACACCTGGGGAGGGCTCAATGCTTCTCCCAGGCCAAAAAGAGATTCTAGCCTCCTAGGTGCACCTGGTGGTTTGCTGACACTCGGGTACTGTTTAATCTTTCCTACAGAGTTGGAGAGACTACTCAGTGGATAAGGTACTTGCCACACAGCATGAGGACCTGAACTGGGTCTCCAGAACTCAAGTTAAAAGAAAGCCAGGCACGGTAGCATGTGCCTATAATCCCAGCACTGGGGAGGTGGAGACAGGTGGCTCCCTGGCACTTATTGGCCGGCTAGTCTAGCCAACTTGGTGAGTTACAGTACAATGGATGACCCTTTCTCAAAAAAAGGTAATTCCAGGCATGGCAGCACACACCTTTAATCTGAGCACTCGGGAGGCAGAGATAGGAGGATTGCTGTGAGTTTGAGACCACCCTGAGACTACATGGTGAATCCCAGGTCAGCCTGGGCCAGAGTGAGACCCTACCTCAAAAAATCAAAAACATAAATAGATAAATAATTTTTTAAAAAGAATAACAAGGTACATAGTGTCTTTGTGGATGACACCTATAGTTGTCCCCTGGACTCTACACACACATGTGTATGTACACTTGTACGTACCTTGTTATGCCCAGTTCTCGGCACCCCCAGTGACCACCAAGGAGAACCAAACACATATGCAAGAGCAAGGAGCTTTAATTCGGGCTTAAACTCCGTCTCTTGACTTCACCAACGCAGTGGATCCGTGCAAGAGCCCAAGTAGTGGGAGGGTAGGGTTTTTATAGGGATTTGAACATGGAAGAAGGGGATGGGTACATGATTGGTTGATTTAAACAGTAAATGCACTTGTATTCTTCTGATTGGCTTGGGATTTCTGCGGGCAAAATTGGGGGCAGGACTGAGGCAGGAAGATTTTGGTGGGCAAGGTTGGCTGGCGGGAGCTAGGTAACTAAGCAACCTCTGTTGCGATAGGCTAAACAAGCAGCAATAACATTTGTATGTATTTCGATTGGCCAAGACAGGGAGGTAGGAGTGATAAATCTCTTAATTGGCCGGGTAAGGGAGATAGGAGGGACAAGTCTCAGGTGTCCTGGACAGGGGCAGGGCAGCTGCCCCTTTGTTTAAGCTGAGACTTATAACTTAGGCCTAACCAGGGCAGCACTCTACTGAAGCCTGTCATGGCATCATTCAGTTTCTGGGTCCTTCACCTATGTACACACACACATATCCACACACATAATCATACATATTATCTTCATTAGCTTAGTAAGCCTGGAGCTCCAGCAGAGACCTGAGAATTTAGGAGGATTGTCCACTGCAGGGACCAGGGCATCTCCTGCACACCTGCTATGTGTCGAGCCAATACTGCATCCTGCAGAAGTCATGCGCGCTTTCTCCCTCCTGTCTCTCTCTAGGTGGCCACATAGCATGAAACCCAACTGGGCCAGGATCCAAACGGACAAGGTATCTTTGCCTCCCACCATGTTGATCTCCATAGAAACTTCCATCAACACCAAGGGACTGGGGAGATACAGTGTCCTCCGCAATCACAGCATAGCACGGTTGGGGAAGACCCAGTGCTGGGAGGACCAGGACAGGACCACTCTGTCTCTGTCTCTGTCTCTGTCTGTCTGTCTGTCTGTCTCTCTCCCCCTACCCTCTATGTCTGTGTTTCTCTTTTTGTTCTCCTGTTTCTCTTGCGCTCTCTCTCTCTCTCTCTCTTTCTGTTTCCTTCTGTATGTCTTTCTTTCCTTCACCATGAACTCTCCCTGTACTTTCTCCACCTGGCATCCTCAGAACCAGCTACTCCTCTGGTGTTCCCAGAGCCCGTGTGCCAGTGCAAAGGCAGGGCCCTGTGGTACCCAGGCTCAGTGGAGGGAGCAAGCCTGTACCCGTTGGCCAGAAAAATGTCAGAGAATCTGCACATCTTATAACCATGGTGCTGCTGTCCCCGCAGCTTCCCCAGGGAGTCCCAGGTTCCCAGGAGGCGGGTTCTTTGCAGGCCACCAGAAATCAGCTATCAGTCAGTCAGCCGTGGATACAGACGAGAAGGCTCACGCCACTGCACCCCTGTCCACCCACCCAAGCCAAGGGAGATATGGGGGCCAAGGAGGAGATGGGGGCTTTAGCCTCCCTACTGTCTTTCTGAGAGACCTGGGAGGAGGAAGCATCCCCCTGCTAGCTTCCCCCACCACTGTCTGCTGAGAGACAGGATCTGGCGAGAAACACATGATTTTATTTGGTTGAATGGCAATAAATCTGTCCATGTCAAGTAACCACTGTGAAATTTTGTAAAAAATTTTTCAAACAGAGTGGCTTAGAGATGGCTTAGTTGTTAAGGTACTTGCCTGCAAAGCCTAAGGACCCGGGTTCAATTCCCCAGTACTCACATAGAGACCCAGATGCACAAAGTGGCACATGGATCTGGAGTTCATCTGCTGTGGCTAGAAGCCCTGATGTGGTTGATGTTGCCACCAGGTCATCCTCGGCTATGTAGTGAATTTGAGAGAGGGCTGAGTTACATGAGATCCTGTCTCAAATAAGGAAGACAGTGAAGGGAAGAAGAAAAACAGAAATCTGATGAGCTTTCTGACTAGTGTCTGTATCACTGAATTCTGCTTGTTTATTGATTTGCCTCAAATCCTCACAGGTTCTCAAGCTGGTAAAAAGATTCCAGTTCTATGAACCCAAGACCAGCAGCAGCAGAAGGCCAGAAGAGGCACCTGGGCCCCCCAGCCTCAGTGAGACCTGCACATTTCCAGCTTATTGGCTTTGTGCTTTCTGGAACTTCCATCCACAGCCTCTAGGTGTTTATGAAGCCCTGGCCTTGTTTCTGACCATGAGAAGGACAGTATAGCACTCCTGGACTTCAGGGTCACTGGTCTTCCTGGGGCCACCCCTGAGGCCTTGCTGATCTCTGTATGTCCTGTGGCTCCTTCCAAGGCTGAGATCTGGACCCTCTTAATTGGCCTGGGTCTCACTAGGCCTCCACCCAAGCTTGCCTCCTATGATGAGCACTTTTCACAGGTGTTTGCCTCCACTCCAGAGAGGAAGTGACTCGGAAGAGCAAAGGAAAGCCACTTCCTGCCATCCAACTTCCTGCTGCTCAACATGCCCTGCCACAAACAGGGCCACCAGGGAAGTTCAGTCTACATTGCTCTCTTCAGTACCTGGAGAGATCTTTTAGCTACTTACTTTCAGCTTGCTTTAAAAAAAAAAAATCACTAATCCAGGCTGGCAAGATGGGTCAGCACTTAAGGTGCTTACCAGCAAAGCCCAAGGACCAGAGTTCAATTCCCCAGTACCCACATAAAGCCAGATGCACAGGGTGGTGTATGTGTCTGGAGTTCATTTGCAATGGCTAGAGGCTCTGATGTGCCCTTTCTCTCCCTCTCTCTCTCTGTCCCTTTATTTTGAGATAGGGTCTTGCTGTAGCCCAGACTGACCTGGAATTCACTATGTGGTCTCAAGATGGCCTTGAACTCACAGCAATCCTCCCACCTCTCTCTCCCTAGTGTTGTGATTCAAGGCACGCAGCACCACACCCGGCTTTCACATTCACTGTCAAATAAATAAATAAAATATGTTTTAAAAAATCATTAATTCTAGACTAGGCAGATAGTTTAGTGAGTAGAGTTCTTGCCCCTCAAGCCTCAGGACCTGAGTTCAATTCTTAGAGCCCACATAAAAAGCCAGATATGAGCCAGGCATGGTGGTGCATGCCTTTAATCCTAGAACTTGGGAGGCAGAGGTAGGAAGATTGCCAAGAGTTTGAGGCCACCCTGAGACTACATAGTGAATTCCAGGTCAGCCTGAGCTAGAGTGAGACCCTACCTCAGGAAAAAAAAAAAAAAAAAAAGCCAGGTATGGTGATGCTGGGGAGGTAGAGACAAGCGGGTCCCTGGGACTCACTGGCCAGTCAATCTAACTTAACAGGTGAGCTCCAAGCCAGGGAAGAGTCTGTGTCACAAAGAAGAGGATGGCATAACTGACAATGACACATGAGGTTTTCTTTTGGCTCTTAAATGATGACACACACATGCATGTGCCCCCCCCCCCAGACACAGGTATGCCCACACACATGCATGCATACCAAACACACGTACATGCAAAAAAAAAAAAAACAAAAATTCTAGCTAGCTGGCTGTAGAGGCACATGCTTGTAACCCCAGCATTCAAGCAGACTGAAGCAGGAGAATCTCTGATTGGCAGCCAGCTTGGGTTGCATAGTGAGCCTCTGTCTCAAAAATATTTTTTAAAAAGTCACTAATCTAGAGGTCACAATGACCATTATTAGATTATTGGTACCTAGCTCTGCCTTAGGCAGCACCTCAATTTGTGAGTTACATGGCTTTCTTTAATGGTACTGCGGATGAAACCCAGGGCCTTGTTCATGCTAGACAAGCACTCTACCGTTGAGCTCCAGCCCCAGCCATGACATGGGTTATGAAGGTCACAGTTGCTGTGTGTTGCAGTGAGGTTCACATTGCTGGCAGAAATCACCCGACCAAGAGCAGCTTGTGGGAAAAAAAGGTTTATTTTGGCTTACATACTCTAGGGGGAAAAGCTCCATGATGGCAGGGGGAAACGATGGCATGAGCAGAGGGTGGACATCACCCCCAGGCCAACATAAGGTGGACAATAGCAACAGGAGAGTGTGCCAAACACTGGTAAGGGGACACTGGCTATAATACCCATAAGCCCGCCCCCAGTGACACACTGCCTCCAGGAGGTGTTAATTCCCAAATCTCCATCAGCTGGGAACCTAGCATTCAGAACACCTAAGTTTAGGGGTGAACCCTGAAGCAAACCACCACACTGGGTAAATGCTCAGGGACTTGAAGGCTGTTTTATCAGAGCCAGCTCAACATGAGGCCTGGTGTCTTTCTGACATCAGAAGGCGGAAAACCCCACCCTCAGATCATGACAGTGTTCCTTGAAGACCATGAAAACTACTATCATGCAGGCACCAGCCACCTCTCATCACCATTCCCACCCCTGCCTCTTCTTCTTTTTTAATTTCATGTTGAGGGCTGGAGAGATGGCTTAGCGGTTAAGGCGCTTGCCTGTGAAGCCTATGGACCCAGGTTCAATTCTCCAGTACCTACACAAGCCAGATGCACATGGTGATGCATCCCTCTGGAGTTCATTTGCAGTGACTAGAGGCCCTGGTACTTCCATTCTCTCCTCCTCTCTCTCTCAATAAATAAATAAATGAATAAATAAATAAAAATTAATTTAATGGTGAAAAGATGTGCCTTTAGAGTGAGATTATCTCAGATTTTCTTGGCATCATCCTTTGGAATTAAGGGGAAAAGTAGCTCTCTTGTTCTGTTTTCCTTGTCCTTGTCTGAGCCTTGCTTCCTGCTCCATAAAAGGCAACTGGGTAGTCACCATCCTTCCTTACCACCTTCTTAATCTGTAATACACAGTCACTTTCTAGAAGTCCAGCATACTAATGTTGTCAAGGGCAAAAAAAAAAGCATCAACAGTGAGCTGGATAATGCCTGTTTTAGTACATTTTCTATTGCTACAAGAAAATGCCCAAAAGCCGGGCGTGGTGGCTCAGGCCTTTAACCCCAGCACTTGGGAGGCAGAGGTGGGAGAATCGCCATGAGTTCGAGGCTACCCTGAGACTCCATAGTGAATCCCAGGTCAGCCTGGGCTACAGTGAGACCCTACCTCGAAAACCAAAAAAAAAAAAAAAGAAAATGCCCAAACTAGGTCATATATAAAGGCAAAGGTTTACTTAGCTCCAATACCAGGAGCCCCATCTGCTTATCTTCTGTGGAGAGCCTTCTGCCTGCATCCCAGTATGGTAGATGGAGTGATCACATGGTGAGACAGGAAGCAAGAGCGACTCAGGGCTTAGCCTTGCTTTTGTAACTGCTTGCTCTCAAGGGAACTACCTGGTGTTCCAAGAGATTTACATTACTCTCTCCTGGCCTATGATCCTTCTACTAGGTTCTGCTGCTTCTTTTTTATTAAAAGTTTTTTTCTGATTTATTTATTTACTAGAGACAGAGATAGAGAGAGTGAGAATGGGAGCGCCAGGACCTCTAGCCACTGTGAACAAACTCCAGAGGCATGCACCACCATGTGCATCTGGCTTACGTGGGATCTGGAAAATTGAACCTGGGTCCTTAGGCTTTGCAGACAAGTGCCTTAACTGTTAAGCCATCTTTCTAGCCCAAGGTTCTACTTCTTAAAGGTTCCACCATCTCTCAGCAAACCTTCAGCATCTTGAGGGTCAGCTATTACCATGGTGATGTGTCTCCACCTGGGGATGTACATATGTTCTCACTTATGTGGTTGGGGGTGGTAAAAACTGGCTAGAAAGGTATGAAAGATGCATCCCGGATCACAGGAATGTGTTCAAGCAGAGGCTTCTTGAAGGTAAATTCCTCCTAAGGCTGGTCTTAGGGAGTTTATGTTCTATGTGCAAAGTTACTAAAAATCGTACTATATAGTTGTTGGAGAGAAAGCTCAGCAGTTAAAGGCACTTGTCTGCAAAGCCTGATGATCCCAGGCTCAATTCCCAAGTACTCATGCAAAGCCAGATACACAAAGTGGTACATAAATCTGGAGTTCATTTGTAGCAACAGGAAGCCCTAGCATGCCCTTTCTCTCCCCACACCCTGACACACATACCCTGCTCTCTCTCTGTCTCTCTCCTCTCTCTCATTAATTAATACATAAATAAATATTTTTAATTGGTACTATGTGTATAAAGTTTATAAGTGAATTTAATGTTTAAACTTGGGTTCCGACCAGGCATGGTGCCTTTAATCCCAGCACTTGGGAGGCAGAAGTAGGAGGATCTCTGTGAGTTTGATGCCAGCCTGAGACTACATAATGAATTCCAGGTCATCCTAGGCTAAAGTGAAACCCTACCTCAAAAAATAAATAAATAAATAACAGGGCTGGAGAGATGGCTTAGCGATTAAGGTGTTTGCCTGCAAAGCCATAGGACCTTGGTTCGATTCCCCAGGACCCATGTAAACCAGATGCACAAGGTGGCGCATGCGTCTGGAGTTCGTTTGCAGTGGCCTCCCCATTCTCTCTCTTTCTCTGTCTGTCTGTCTGTCTCTCTCTCTCTCTCTCTCTCTCTCTCTCTCTCTGTGTCTGCCTCTTTCCCTCTCTTGCTTTCTCAAATAAATATATTAATTAATTAAAAAAAAACTTGGGTCTCATGTCACCTGCAAATCCCATTATATATATGCAAATGTTCCAAAATAAAAAATAAAAATATCAATAGGACTTCTGGACGAAGCACTCTGGATTAGGGATTTTCAGCCTGCTGTAAGGTTCAAATACAGGCATGGGGAAATGACTCCATGGTCAAAAGAGCTTGCTGTGCAAGCCTGACTACTGGAGTTTGATCCCCAGAGCCCATGTAAAGCCAGACACAGGCTGGGTATGGTGGCACACACCTTTATTCCCAGCACTTGGGAGGCAGAGGTAGGAGGATCACTGTGAGTTAGATGCCAGCCTGGGACTACAGAGTGAGTTCCAGGTCAGCCTGGGCTACAGTGAGACCCTACCTCAAAAAACAAAATGTAATGCCAGACACAAGTAGCACATGTCTTTAATCCCAACATGCCCTTGGCAATGGGAGGTGGAGTCAGAAGAATCCTAGACCTCAAGTGCCAGCTAGTCTGGCTTTCTTGGTGGCAAAATAGAGAGACCCTGTCTCAAACAAGGTAGATGGAGAAGACCAACACATCGAGGGTGTTGTCTGTCTCGTCTGACCTCCACATGCACGCTGTAGCATGGGCACACCCCACCCGCCAGCATTCAATGCAGACATCTTACAAATGCCAACTTAAAAAACAGAGGTTTCTTCCATCTCATGGTTTCAAATGTTTCAGTCCATGGTCATTTGGCCTTGCAGCTTTTGGACTTGTGATAGCACAGGGTATCGTGGTGGGAGCACATGTCAGAGCAAAGCTACTTCCCTCATAGCAGCCCATAAACAAAAAGAGACCATAATGAGTAGAGAGAGTCACAATATTTCATCCAAGGCTACAACCCCAATGACATAACTTCCTTTTACTAAATCCCTCTTCTTAAAAGTCTCACCAGCTCCCAGGAGCACCATAAGTTTATTTATGGCCACACTTTGAGTAATATGAAACTTTGAGGGACATTCAAGAACAGGACTGCATCAGAGTCCTTCATTCATTCAGACGTTTTATGAGGCACACACGCCCTTGGATGATTAGAGGGTAAGGGACAGGAAGGAGAGAGAGACAACCCTAATCTGGGCTGGCAACAGTACCACACAATTAAATCAAAGAAAAAGTTGGTGAATGTAATTTCCAAGTAAAAATAAAACACCTGAATAAGTTTGCTAACAAAACATGCTTTTCCATAAACAACCAACGAATCTATCTTCTGCTCTGAAAGTTAAAGCAGTAAACTTCTTAAAGTGGCATTTATGAGGGGAATCGATACCCCATGCAGTATTATCCTGGGGTCCTCTAGGCCTCTAGGATGGAAGCCAGGGGAAGGGTGGGGCCCCTGGACAGACTCCCAGCCAGGAGCAATCAGCAATCCAGCCCATCACGGTGGCCAGCTTCTCTCTGTCCTGGAAAACACATTAGAATTTCGATCCTTCTCCTTCATCTGGCCTTGTTCCAGAACACCTTTCCACTGCTGGATGCGTCTGTAATTGGAAACACCAGTTAGGCTGAGTGTTGTGGCACACATCTGTGGTCTCAGCACATGGGAGTCTGAAGCAGAAGGATTATGAGTTCAAAGCCAGCTTTGCCTTAACCCTATCTCAAAGGTCCCTCCATCCCCCAATAGATAAATTTACACAGTAGGCTGGCTTCTATCAACAACAATGTATTATAAGTAGTTTCAAGAAAGGATCTTTGAATGTTCTCAATACAAATAATACATGTTTAAGGTAGTGAGTATACCAATGACCCTGATTTGGTTATTATGTAATGTATGTGTATTAGTACTTTCCTCATCATCATGACAAAACACCTGACAAAAGCAACTTAAGGAAGGAGGGGTTTGAGAACACAGCCCATCGCGGCTGCAGGAGCACGAGGCAGCTGGTCACACTGCATCCGCAGTCGGGAAGCAGAGAGAGGTGTATGCATGTGTTCAGGTCACTTTCTCCTTTTTATTCAGTCCAGGACCCTAGCCCTTGAGACACCCACATTCAGGGTGGGGTTTCCCTCCTCAATTAAACCTCTCTGGAAATGCTCTTACATACACACTGAGGTGTGTCTTCCCAGTGACTCTAGAGCCAGTCAAGTCTCCAATAAATATTAACTATCACAGCATGCATGAATTGATACATCACATTGTACCCCACAAACATGTACAGTTATGTTTCAGCCTCCCAAATGAAGATAGGTATAAAAACCAGAAGCTCCACAGAGGATGGGGAGAATGCTGTGGAAACTGTCTTCCAGGCACTACGTTCATGACCACATAGGCCTCCATTGTTACCTGCACGATATCAGGCCCATCCACATCGTTGTGGGCGGTGGAGGAGGGAGCAAAAGACATCAGAGTCGAAGATGGACTAATTGGTAAGAAGAGGAGGGAGGGCAAGAGAAGGTAATGGGAGAGGACTGTGACCGAAATTCATTATATACATGTATGAAAATTATCAATATAAGTTAAATTAGCAGCTCCAGGGTCCCCTCTAGCTGGCTGTGCCTCGATCTCCTAGCTGTGTGTAGAGTGGCTGGGGGCTGGCAGCCCTGAGCCCTGAGCCCTGAGCCCTGAGGCCATTCGCTCCATGGGCTCTTTCCTAATGAAGAAAATCTTTGCCGGGCATGGTGGCGCACGCCTTTAATCCCAGCACTCTGGCGGCAGAGGTAGGAGGATCGCCGTGAGTTCAAGGCCACCCTGAGAATCCATAGTGAATTCCAGATCAGCCTGGGCCAGAGTGAGACCCTACATCAAAAATCAAAAAAAAAAAAAAAAAAGAAAGAAAGAAAAAGAAAATCTTTGCACAGTGGGAGCATATAGCAGAGTGCACTGCACACACAAGACCCTTTGTGAATAGGACCATCTCCTTCCAGGTCAGGTGCGTAGCATTATAGCTTTTCAAAACTAATATAAATGCTGTCCTTTTGTTTTCCCTCTAAGCTAAGAGTATTTGTGGTTGAAAAGAAAGGCCTGGGAATGGGATGGGTTCCTTTCTTTATTTTTCAGTTTTTTATTTTGTGTGAGTGTGGGGCTGTAGGTGCATGCACATGGATGTGTAAAGGCCAGAGGGCAACATCCAGTGTCTTCCTCAGTTGTTCTCCACCTTATTCTTTGAGACAGGGTCTCTCATTGAACCTAAAGTCACTGAGTCAGCTAGATTAGCTAGCTAGCAAGACCTAGGCCTCCTCCTGCCTCCTCTTCCCTGGCACACGGATTACAGGCATGCACCACCACGTCTGGTTTCTATGTAGAAACCATCGATCTGAACTCAGGTCCTCATGCTTGCATGCCAAGCACTTTAAATATCTTACATGATTTATTTTGAGGTTGTCGGAATTTAAACCCCTTTGCATCTCACCACCACTTTTGTGTTACAAACTATAGGTGCCAGAGAAAAACAGCAATTTTTCTGAACCCAACATTATATAAGAAGGTTCCGGAAGTGGCGCTGCAAACCAACACTCGTTCCCTCCTGAGTCTGGCTGAAGTCCATTTAACCATGTCTTTGCGGATACCGTTTTCCGTGAGCTCTCTGAATGTGATGGATTGAACAGATTGTGGCAACAGATGGGGAAAAGTAACCTTCTGATGTTCACACAATGTGGAGAAATAGACAGGAATGAACAGTAATTAGAAACCAATGCGCAGCCGCAGCAGACGATACCAGAGAGCAAGCTTTGCTGAGGCCCGAGCTGAAGCAGGCGGGGAGCGGGGACAGCCTTCCTGCGGTAAGGTTGGAAAATGACTTCTACAGCCCAGGCGCAGTCTGGAGCTGCCCTCCCCGAGGCTATGTGCTCCTTTACTGCCTGGAGCTTCCTGGGGGGTCTCTTGAAAGGAGCAGCCACCAGCCCTTGAGAGTTTAGAACCTGAGGTCCCCTGCATGAGAGTGGCTTGGGGCCATGCGTGCATAGTGAGATGAGGGAGAGATAAGAAGATCAAGAAGTGCCTGGCTGTGCTGCTGTCATTAGCCGAAGCAGAGGTGGCCACCAGTGCTGGCCATCTCTTTGTCCCTCAGAGGGTGTATGCTGTATCCACTGTCAGCGTGGCACGGCGACACTTAAATATGGTACTACAGTGTTTAACCTGGGGTACGGCCCAGGGTAAGGGCTCAGTTGAAGAAAGTGTCTGCTTGCTTCATAAGGGGGTTAACGTGAAGGCACTGTCTGGTGACCTGTCACTGAGTGGATGCCTGAAGCCTCCCCCTGTGGTTTGTACTTTAAATGTCCCCAAAGGCTCCTATGTTGAAGGCTTGGTTACTGCCTGAGATATCATTGACCATGGGGGGGGGAACCTTTGGAAGGTGGGGGCTAGTGGGAGAAAGGAAAGTTAAGTCAGTGGATTTGTGGCCTGAGAGCCCCTCCCTGTCTCTCTCTTTTTGCCTACTGGATGCCCTGAGATGAACAGGTCACAGCCTCCACCGTGCACTGTCACCATGAGGTACTGCTGAAGCGTCTAAAACCAAGAACCAAAATGAAGCCTTTCTTCCTAGTAGGTGCTTGTCTCTGGTATTTTATCACTGTGGTGGAAAACTGATGAACATCTCCTAAACTCTCAAAAAATACAAAGGAAAACTGGGTGTGGTGGCACACGCCTTTAATCCCAGCACTTGGGAGGCAGGGATAGGGTTGCTGTGAGTTTCAGGCCTACCTTGAGGCTATAAAGTGAATTCCAGGTCAGCCTGGGCTAAAGCAAGACCCTACCTTGAAAAACAAGACAAGCAAAACAAAACACAAACAACAACAACAAAAAAACAAAAACAAAAACAAATAGGAAAGGCCTTTGTTTAGGTGCCCATGTCCCCAAGAGCGAGCCTGGGGAGAGCTGGGAGGACAGAGGAGCTGAGAGATGACCCAGGGCTGTGCTTGAGGCAGGGAAGGAGCAGACACAGATGGAGGATGCTTTTCCTGGCCTGTACAAGCTTGGGGCCTGAGACCTGCCTTGTTAAAGTGTAATGGAGGCTTACCACTGAATAAACAGACCTCCAGTTTCACCTGGCAAGTAAATACCTTGCTCATTAAGTAGTAGTAGGTGTGTTTAATTAATTTAATTATAAGCACAGCAAGAACGAGTCCATCCACAATGTATCTAAAGCAGAACACATGGAAACCAAGAAAATCAACCATAGAGTGCTTATTACACAGGCATTAAAACTTCCTCAAGGGTCCAGAGGCTCTAGCGTGCTCCATCAGAATACAGCACCACTGTGGCTTGTGTGAGCGTGCGAGTGTGTGTGCACATTCACATGAGAGTTCATGTGAGGCCAGCGGGCAACCTGGAATGTTGTTTTTCAGGGATTCTGCCCACTGTTTTTGAGACAGGGTCTCTCATTGGCCTGGACTTCATCAGTTACATTAGGCTGGCTGGCCAGTGAGCCTCGGGGATCCTTCTATCTCTGCCTCTCCAGTGCTGGGATTTCAGGCCATCACCTGACCTTTTTTTTTTTTTTTAACTTGAGTTCAGGGACCTGAACTTATGCTTTCAAAGCAGGCACCTTAGCCACTGAGCTATCTCCCCAGGCCGCTCTGTACTGTGTCCATCACCATTTCCATTCCTTTGAAGGCTGCTGTATCTAAAACTCAGGGGAGATGGTTGTGATGGGTACACAGTCAAGTTCAGGAACAGGCTGACCATGTGGTACACCCCTCATTCCCAAGTGGCCAACCTTGATGACACTGGTATGTTATAAAAGCAGGGAAAACTACATCTCAAAAACAATCATGTACCTGACCCAAGGGATAGAAAAGCCAAGGGTTGAGCTGGCTGTCATTGGTGTTACCATAGACCTGGCCACTGTCCAATCCATACCACGTGAGCCAGCACACCAACCAGGACACGTGAGCCACAGCAGCACCTGGTGGGCCTGCCCTGACCTTCATCTTCCAATACCATTCATTCTTGGCCATGTCTGGCTTTTTACATGGATGCTGGGGCTTAGACTGGGGTTCTCATGCTTTCACAAGAGGCCTTCCCATGGAGCCATTTCCCAGACTCTCAAACTACATTTCTAAAAATCAAGATGAAGTTCGAGGCCACCCTGAGACTCCATAGTGAATTCCAGGTCATCCTGGGCTAGAGTGAGACCCTACCTCGAAAAACCAAAAATAAATAAATAAATAAAAATCAAGATGAACTAAGTGCCTGATGCAGTTACCTTCTTGTTGCTGGGACCAAACACCTGACCAGAAGCAGCTTATGGGAGGAAAGGGCTTATTGCAGCCTTACAGTTTTGAGAGAAAGTCTCATCATGGCAGGTAAAGCATAGCAGAGTGGACGCTGGGCATCATACCTTGTCACATCAGCTAGGAGGCAGCAGCAAGAGTGAGCTGGCTTGCGAACACCCAGTAGGGCTGGACTAACAGCCTCAAGGTCCACCCCCGGTGACGCTCCTCCTCCAGCAAAGCTCCCCCAGCTGAGGATTAAGTAGGAGGCTTAATCACAAATGCATGAAGTTATGGGGTCATTTCATATTAGAACCACTTCAGTGCCAGACACAGAGATCTCTACATGGACAGGGGTATGATAACACACTTGTGACAGAATCAGTAAGCAGCAAGCACATGTTCACTGTCGAATTCTCACATGTTTTCTGTGTTTAGAAATTTCCATACTGAAATGTTGGAGGGGTGAGAATGAACCATCAGCAGTACAGAGAACAAGATGACAGCAGAGGAAAGAGGTCAACAAAGTCTTCAGAGCAAAAGAAAAGATGGATGCTTGGTTTCAACTCAGTGAATCAGAGAGAGCTCAGGGCCTGGAGGTGGGACATCAAGAATCAAGATGGTCTTGCACAGCATCCAAGAAAGTCCCTCGAATCTGAGGGCTCTGGAAGTGGAGATAAATAGACACAGAAGAATGAGACACTGGACGCAAAAAGCTAATATCTCTCACATCCACTCTCTGTTCTGTGCAGCCAGGGAGACATTGGGTAAAGATTTAATATAAGCTTAAGGATCTGGGTTCATATCCCCAGCACCACATAAGAATGCCAGACATGGCATCACATGCCAGCAATCCCAGTGCTGGGGAGGTAGAGACAGGAAGATCCCTAGGGCTTCATGACTAGCTAGTCTAGCCAAATTGGTGAACCCTAGGTTCAGTCTATGATACTGCCTCAAAAAAACATGGTTGAGAGTTATTGAGGAAGACACCTGATGTCTACCTCTGGACACCACATGCATGCATACACATGCATGAACACCCACACACATAAAAGCATGCATACAGGAGCTGGAGAGATGGCTTAGCAGTCAAGGCACTTGTCTGAAGCCTAAGGACCCATGTTCAGTCTCTCTCCAGATTCCACATAAGCCACATGCACAAAGATGATGCAAGCACAAGGTTGCACATTGTTCACTAGGTGGTGCAAGCATCTGGAGTTTGATTGCAGTGGCTGAGGTCCTGGCATGCTAATTCTCTCTCGCTCTTGCTCTCTCTAAAAAGTAAAAATAAATAAATAAATAAAACATGCCCACACATATACACACAATGTGCATGCACATGCAATAATCAATTAATCAACAAAAAGTGTAACTTTCTGTCCTCAGAGGTGCTAGGGCACAGAAGGGCAAAGTTTGGAGGAGAAACTCTAGTATGGTGGTCAGGAAGCATGCTGGCTTCTTTCCTCACTGAGCCTAAGAACAGGATAGCCATGACCCCTTTTCCTCTATCGTAGACGGAAGAGGCAGGGAGCCACCTTCCCTAGGAATGCATGGCCACAGAGAGAAGATTTACTGATACAGAAAACCAAGGTCCCAGAGAGGTCTCTGGTCCTGATCTACCCTCCACAGTGAAGAAATCCTGGGCCCCTCGGGAATTCTGTGGCTCTTGAAAGAATTTTTGTTTGTTTTTGTTTTGTTTTGTTTTTTTGAGGTAGGGTCTCACTCTAGCTCAGGGCTGACCTAGAATTTACTATGTAGTCTCAGGGTGGCCTTGAACTCATGGTGATCCTCCTACCTCTGCCTCCCTGAGTGCTAGGATTAAACACGTGCACCACAACGCCCGGCTCTTGAACAATTTTTGAGTGGGAACCTGTTGCAGTCATCTTCTCGGTGCTGGGATGCTCAAACAAAAGCAGCTTATGCCTGGGCATGATAGTGCACACCTTTAATTCCAGCACTTGGGAGGCCAAGGTAGGAGGATCACCCAGAGTTCCAGGCCACCCTAAGACTACAGAGTGAATTCCAGGTCAGCCTGGGCTACAGTGAGACCCTACCTTGAAAAACAAACAATAAAGCAGTTTATGAAAGGAAAGGGTTTATTTCAGACTTACAGTTTTGAGGAGTAGCTTCATCATGGTGGAGGAAGCTAGCTCACTTCATACATCCACAGCAGAGACAGAGACAGAACAAACAGCCAGAGCTCCAGCTGGCTCTGAACATACAGTAGTCTAGACTTGAGATCATCATTGCATCATCTCAATGAGCCCCCAGTGAGGGTGTTTCCAAACAGGATTAACTGAAGGGGAAGGACCCACCGCAGATGTCGGTGGCATGCTTCCATGGCTGGGGGCCTTCCTGACATAGAGGAAAAGAAAAACATTAGCTGAGCCCTTTCCTCTGCTCTCAGGACTACCGAGCAATGAGCTGCTCCACCTGGCAGGAGCCCTCACTGATGGGCCCTCCCTCTCTGAAACCATGAGTGAAATCAACCTTGCTCACAGTGACAAGTAACCAGTACAGTCCAAAAAATCAAAACAGGACACTGAAAACAAGGAGTCCTTGATAGCAAGAAAGAACTCTTGGGGCTGGAGAGATGGCTTAGCGGGTAAGGAACTTGCCTGCAAAGCCTAAGGACCCAGGTTTGACTCCCCAGAACCCACATAAGCCAGATGCACAAGGTGATGCATGTGCACAGGTGGCATATGCATTTGAAGTTTGTTTGCAGTGGCTAAGGCCCTGCAATTCTCTCTCTCATTTAAAAAAATAAAAAAGAGTCAGGCATGGTGGCACACACCTTTAATCCCAGCGCTTGAGAGGCAGAGGTAGGAGGATCACCATGAATTTGAGGCCACCCTGAGACTACATAGTGAATTCTAGGTCAGCCTGAGCTAGAGTGAGACTCTATCTCAAAAACAAAAAAGAAAGATCATCCTTGGAAATTAAATTTCAGATAGCTAAAATTAAAAAAAAATATAGAATGGATAGATTAAATGAGAAAGATGAGGGAATTAAAAAGTTCCAAGGAAGCCGGGCGTGGTGGCGCACACCTTTAATCCCAGCACTCGGGAGGCAGAGGTAGGAGGATTGCCGTGAGTTCAAGGCCACCCTGAGACTCCACAGTGAATTCCAGGGTCAGCCTGGGCTAGAGTGAGACCCTACCTCGAAAAAAACAAAAAAAAGAAAAAACAAAACAAAAAAAAAAAGTTCCAAGGAAGCCAGGCATTTTGGTGCACTCCTTTAATCCCAGTACTTGGGAAGCAGAGGTAGGAGAATTGCCGTGAGTTTGAGGCCACCCTGAGACTACCTAGTGAATTCCAGGTCAGCCTGAGCTACAGTGAGACCCTGCCTTGAAAAACCAAAAAAAAAAAAAAAAAAGTTCCAAGGGCTGGAATGATGGCTTGGTGGTTAAGGCACTTCCCTGCAAAACCTAAGGACCCATGTTTGATCTCTCTCCAGATCCCACATAAGCCAGATGCACTAAAGGTGAGGCAAGCACAAGGTCTCACATGCCCACTAGGTGGCGCAAGTGACTAGAGTTCAATTGCAGTGGCTGAGGCCCTGGCAGGCCAATTTCTCTCTCTCTCTCTCTCTCTCTCTCTCTCTCTCTCTCTCTCTCTCTCTCTCTTTCTCTCTCCCTCTCTAAAATAAATAAATAAATAAGTTGACCAAAAGGAGACTGAGATGGATAATTGAAGGGGAAAGCTAGGAATACTACAGGTCAAATTACAAAGAACAACATCTAACTGGCAGGAATAAAATAGCAAGAGAAAACTGTTGGAAAAAGTAATTGTAGTCATACTTGAGAGTATTGTTTCTAAGATCTCCCACAAAGACAAAAATCTTTGCATAAAATGGTATAGTGTTTACATATATTAAATATTCGGTATATTTTATGTACCTAATAAAGTATAAATGCTACATATAGGACAGTCATTAAACTTTCTGTCCTCAGATAGTTGGAAGGCAAGTGAGAGCCAATGATTATTTGTGGGTGATATGTGTATGAGTATATGTGCATGTTTGTATGTATAGATGTGTACAGCCCATAGGTGATATGTGTATTACTGTATGTGCATGTTTGTATGTGTAGGTGTATAGGGCCCATAGGTGATATGTGTATGAGTATATGTGCATGTTTGTATGTGCAGGTGCATAGTGCTCATAAGTGATATATGTATGGGTGTATGTACACGTTTGCATGTGTGGGTGTATAGTGCCCGTGACATTTTTAAGGCACTATGTCCAAAGAGGCTGCACATGTTTAATCAAGACTCACCCATCATAGACCTAACTGCATAGGATGTGAGCTGCAGGTGGCCATATCATCACATGGGACCAGTTAGAGTGTCAACTTAGAGAGGCAAATGTGGGTCCATGGAGCAGGGCTCCAACCCAGGAGAGGAAGGGAAACAGGCCCACTGTCCTTTCCCCATGGGTCAGAAGTGGGCATGAAGGCAGTAGCCCCAAGAAGCACATCTACCAAGAGAAATGGGGTCACAAGAAAAGTCCCCTCCAGCAGTGAGGAACCCTCCGTGTGGAGGTGGAGGTGTACCCCCAGTAGTGAGGAACCCTCGTGAGGAGGTGGAGGTGAACCCACAGTGGTGAGGAACCCTCCGTGTGGAGGTGGAGGTGTACCCCCAGTAGTGAGGAACCTTCGTGTGGAGGTGGAGGTGTACCCCCAGTAGTGAGGAACCCTCTGTGTGGAGGTGGAGGTGTACCCACAGTGGTGAGGAACCCTCCGTGTGGAGGTGGAGGTGTACCCCCAGTAGTGAGGAACCTTCCATGTGGAGGTGGAGGTGTACCCAAAGTGGTGAGGAACACTCCACGTGGAGGTAGAGGTAAACGCCCAGTGGTGAGGAACCCTTCGTGGGGAGGTGCAGGTGTACCCCCAGCGGTGAGGAACCCTCCGTGTGGAGGTGGAGGTGTACCCACAGTGGTGAGGAACCCTCGTGTGGAGGTGGAGGTGTACCCACAGCGGTGAGGAACCCTCCGTGTGGAGGTGCAGGTGTACCCACAGCGGTGAGGAACCCTCCGTGTGGAGGTGCAGGTGTACCCACAGCGGTGAGGAACCCTCCGTGTGGAGGTGGAGGTGTACCCACAGCGGTGAGGAACCCTCCGTGTGCAGGTGGAGGTGTACCCCCAGTGGTGAGGAACCCTCGTGTGGAGGTGGAGGTGTACCCCCAGCGGTGAGGAACCCTCCGTGTGGAGGTGAGGTGTACCCACAGCAGTGGGGAACCCTCCGTGTGGAGGTGCAGGTGTACCCACAGCGGTGGGGAACCCTCCGTGTGGAGTGAGCATGCTGAGGACACCACCCTAGAAGCCCAGGCAGATGAAAATGAAAACACCAAAGCTATTGTTCAACTGCTGTTCTCCGAGGATAACAGGCATTACCATCTTTATCTAAGCAGCTGTGATTCCCCAGAAGAGACCCTCAAGACCTGGTGTGTCAGGGCTAGGGAGGTGGCTCAGCATTATAGATGCGTGCTTTCAAATCCTGCTGACTGAGGTTCAATTCGCCAAACACCAATGTAAAGTCAGATGGGCATTCTTTTGCAATAGCAAGAGACTCTGACATGCCCTCTGTCCTACCACACAAATTAATTGATTGATTGTTTTCAAAAAGATCTGACATGTTGAGGTTCCGGCATAGAAGGATAGGGTGAAGAGGCCCATCAAACTCTCACCTGAGAGCTGGCCACTCCCTCCTGTGCCGCCCTGCCAGCTCCATGTGGTGATCCCTGTGGAGGCTGGAGTACACAGAGGATGCAAGGATAATGGAAGAGGGCACTCCATCTATGCAGTTATGGGGAAATCATCCATGATGGGGAGAGAGACTATTCCGTGATATAGCCATGGGAGGGTCACCCACACTCCTGTAAGAGACTGCTCACACATGTTCCTGTAAGAAACCTGAATACATTCACTGGTTCACCAAGCTACACTTAGATGGAAAAATTTCATCACTTCTGTCATTGGTGTCCTATATGAAGTGAGTAGATGTTTGTTCACACTTCCCCAGGGTGAGTCACATGACACTAATATGGATAGAACTGAGTAATGATATCATTCTGAAGAATTGATAATGTTGTAAGTGAACTCTCCATCACTATAATGGATAACGGAGATAACTAACCTATGGGGAAAGATTTAACTCACAGTTTTGGGTGTTTTAGTCCATGATGGCACAGAATATTGGACTTTGGTGAGGTAGCCTATCATGGCCAGAAACATGTGGCAAAATATCTCACCTAATGTAAGGAGATAAAGTGGAAGAGGAAAAAGTAGGGGCCAGGATTCCACTATCTTCCTGGAGGACATGGCCCAGTGTTCTAAAGACCTCCCACTAGGCTCCACCCCTTAGAGGACCCACCCCAAATTATTCCATCCATTCCATTTTGGTGAAAATTCTAGAGTCAACTTAGAGATAAGAACAAAGTCCACCTGTCCTTGGTGCTAGAGATGTCCTCCTTTAGGGATGGCTGAAGCCGGTGACTCTGGATGCTACGTCTATTCCCCAGAAGGCTCTGTCACTCACTCAAATGATCACTGTGGAAGTATGATCACATGATCATATGTTCTTCTGGGTTGTTCTGTTTCTTAAATCAATCCAGGTGCACGACAATGTGGAAAATTCAAACTTGGGGCCAGGAAGATGGCTGAGCCTGTAACAGTGTTTGCCACACAAGCATGAGGAAGAGTTTGAGCCCCAGCACCACATAAAAACCTGGGCGTGGAGCTGGAGAGATGGCAAAGTGTTAAGGATGTTTGGCTGCAAAGCCTACCGGCCTGGGTTCAATTCCCCAGTCACCATGTAAAGCTGGCTAAGTTTGAGGCAGCAAGAGACCATGGTGTATACACACACATGCACGAGCGTGGGCATGCACACACAAATAATAATTTTTTAAAACCTGGTCAGGGCCATGCACGCCTATAACCCCAGTACTGAAGAGGCAGAAACAGAAGAGTTGCTGGGGTTCCTTGGTCAGCCAGCCCAACCAAAAACAGCTCCAGGTTCAGTGAGGAACTCTTGATGTTCTACTCTGGCCTCCATAAATGTGTGCATGGGCTTGCATATCTGCACACCCACATGTGCATACACCTACAGACAGCACAGACACGTACACGTAGGCATGCACACACACAAAACATAAGTGATAATGCCTTGATAAGTAGATGGCAGAAAAGGGAAGGTGGAATCGTGGGAGGGTAAGGAATGGACAAAGGCTTCTTTTGTTTCTCACCTTTGTGGGTGTGGTGGACAGCCCTGTGTCCCTTGTGCTTAAGTTAAACACTTTTCCCAGGTGCATGGGGGTGTTTCAGGGTGAGTTTATCATTTGCACTAGAGGACTTGGAGAACTGGATGGGCCTCCTCAGCGTGGGTGGGCATTGCCCAATACATGGAGGGACTATGGAACAAAGAGTAGAAAAGAGAAGCTCTGTCCCCCTGCTGCCTGCTGCTTGACCTGGGTCATCACTCTTCTGCCCTTGGACTGAGGATTACACCAGTTGCTCTCCGGATTCTCAGACCTTTGACCTTGGGCAAAATTATACCATCAAGGACTGGGGTGATGGCTCAGTGAGGAAAAATCCTTGCTGTGCAAAGCATGAGGACCTGAGTTTGATCCCCAGCCCCTACATAAAAAGCGCAGTGTAATTGTGGATGCCCGTAACTCCAGCACTGAGGTGGGTGAAGACAGGAGGACGGGCCAGGGCTCCCTGGTAAGCCAGACTAACCAAAGACAGCACGATCTCCAGGTTGCATGAGAAGCTCTTTCTCAACAAAATAAGTCTGAAGAGGGATAGAGGACACTTGGAATACTCTAGCCTTTGCAAACATGTGCACAGGATGTATGTATCTGCATACCCACCAAAAGAAAATGACACCAGCCAGGTATGATGGTGCATGTCTTTAATCCCAGCACTCGGGAAGCAGAGGTAGGAGGATCACTATGAGTTCAAGGCCAACCTGGAACTACAGAGTAACTTCCAGGTCAGCCTGGGCTAGAGTGAAACCCTGCCTCAAAAAAAAAAAAAAAAAAGTAAAGAAAATAAATGCCAATGCTACCATCAGCTTTCCTGAACCCCCAGCTTACAGGTGGCTGATCATAGGACTTCTTTGCCCCCCTCAGAATCACATTTCCCCACCATCATCTATTGGACCCATCCCTCTGGAAAACAGTTGCTTTCAGGAAACAGAAAATGAACACCCAAGCTTGGCATTTGACAATACCATCATGTGCTCGCAGTGGCATTTTGGTTAATGATGTGCCACATATTGTATACATACATACATGAGCTTACAATGGAGCTGGGGAACTCTTGTCACACAGGGATATGGTAGCTGCCAGAGGATCACATTGCAGCCCGTTGCTCATGTGTTTGTGGTGATGGTGTAATAAAGCCACCATGCTGCCAGTCCATAACTCCTGATTAGGTTAGTAAAGGCCGCACTACTGGTTTGTGTCTTTACTGTAGCACACTTACAGCCATAATTTAGACTGTACTCCTTACATTCATTAAGATCTTAGCATACGAGAACATGCTGCATTATGCTGGCAGCAGTCTCAGACATCTGTTCAGTGTTTCCCCTGATCTCGTGGAAGGGCTGCATCATGTGACTGACCTGGGCCTTGCAGGCTTGTGCAAGGGCACACTATGATGTCTGCAAAACAAAGTGCAAGATGTGAGAAGAGCTGTCCTGCATTCATTGTTCTTGAATCCACTTGTCACACTCCTCCTGTACGTATGTAGTATCCTGTATATGTAGGCTATATCACTCAGGCTCTTCCTGGTCTACAGAATCTGTTACAGTACTCCTGGTCCATGGATCTAGTGCTCAGGCTCTTCCTGGTCTACAGAATCTGTTACAGTACTCCTGGTCCATGGATCTAGTGCTCAGGCTCCTCCTGGTCTACAGAATCTATTATGGTGCTCCTGGTCCATTAATCTAGTGCTCAGTCTCTTCCTGGTTGTAGTTACCTTCTTGTTGCTGGGGCAAAACACCAACAGGATACAGCTTATGGAAGGAAAGGGTTTATTTCAGGCTTACAGTTTCAGGATAAGAATCATGAAGGTGGAGAATGCAGGGTCAAGGTTTTCTCCATGAACAGGAGGGTGGGAGCAGCAAGAATGAGCTAGCCAGTGAATACCCAGTGGGGCTGGACTAATCAACTTCCAGGTCCTCCCCAGTGACACATCTCCTCTAGCAAGGCTCCACCTCCCTAAGTCTCCACTAGCCAGGAATTGAGTATGAAGCTTGATTACAAACACATGAGGCTATGGAGGAACATTTTATATTCAAACCACCATACTTGTTTCCAGAACCTGTTATGGTGTTCCTCGTTCATGGGATATATCACTCACACTCTTCTTGGTCTATGGGATCTATCACTCATGCTCCTCCTGGTCTGTGGAGATATTGATCACACTGTTCCTGATCTTTGGAATCTGTCAGTCACTCTTCCTCTTTCTGGAGTCCAGGTGAAAGATACAAAACCTGCCCACCAGTCCTGCTCTACCTGTTTACCTCTGACAGTGTTATATAAGAACTAAACAACCTCTCCCTTGGTCTAGCCACTTTGTTTCAGGTTACTTCCATGTAACAGAGAATTGCACTGTGATTCCTCATTTGCCCAGGGGCACTCACACACCTGGCCATGTGTTGTTTTCTCTGCTCAGCCATTCACTGGGTACTATGCCTCACCCAGCCCTGTGGTTCTCTGGGATTTTGGGCCATGCCCTGCAGGTGGAGCCAGAGGGGTTTCTCATTCCTGACCAGAGTTGTGGGTCCACTGAGTTAACATGCCACCCAATGGAGCCAATAAGTCCTTCCCTGAGATGAGCAACACACAGAGTCTATCACCATATTAGATTTTGGCTGCCAGTGGCCTCGAACAGTACAGAATGAAACCAATGCCCAAACAGAACCAGAGCCAGGGAGAGAGAAAAGGGTGAAAAGTCAAAAGCAACCCCCAGTTCAGTGGAAGAGAGAGAGGGGAGAGAAACAAGAGAAGGTAAGGGGATGTGGAAGGGGATGATCAAAATACACTATGGGCTGGAGAGACTGCTCAGCAGTTAAGGCGCTTGCCTGCAAAGCCCAAGGACTGGAGTCTGATTCCCCAGTACCCCCGCAAAGCCAGATGCAAAACGTGGCACATGTGTTTAGAGCTCCTTTGCAGTGAGTAGAGGACTTGATGCATCCATTCTCTCTATCTGCCCCCTTCTCAAATAAATAAATAAGTAAATTTAAAAATATATATTTTTAAAAAGTTTGAAGAAACCAACCCCCAAACAGAATGAGAGCCAGTGAGAGATAAAGAGAGACAGAGTCAGGGAGGGGAAGGAGGAGGATCTAGCAGTGACCTCGGGCTGGGATCTGACAGCACTTGTGGCCCCCGTAGATGCCAATAATAGGTTGTGTGTAGTTTCTGTCGCATGGCTAAGAGTTCTGTCTTTTTCAAAAATGCAATAAACGTTTTTAAAATTTATTTTTAAAAATATTTTTTATTTATTTGACAGAAAGAGGGAAGGCGGATGGGTACACTAGGGCTTTCCAGCAGTTGCAAACAAACTCCAGATGCATGTGCCACTTTGTGCCTCTGGCTTATGTGGGTTCTGGGGAATTGAACCTGAGTCCTTTAGCTTTGCAGGCAAGCGCCATAACCCCTAAGCCATCTCTCCAGCCCTGCAACTAATTTTTAATTTTTGTGTGTGTGGTGTGTATATGTGTGCATATTTGCATTGTGTGATGCACATGCGTGCACATACACACGGAGGCCACAGATTGACTTGACAACTTTTCACCTTACTTATTGACACAGGATCTGTCGCTTGAATTCAGAGCTCACTGAACTCACTAGTCTTACCAGCTTGTCGTGGGGAACCCCTGTCTCTGCCTCCTGAGTGCTGGGATTATACGTGGGCTGCTATGCCCACCTGGCATTTTTGTGGGTGCTGAGGATAGGAACTCAGGTCTTCATGCATATATGGCAAGAGCTTTATCCCCTGAGCCATCTCCCCAGCCCCACAACAAACATGTTTGAGGGCAATTTGACACAGGTCTTGTATGAGATTTTGGAGATGAAAACTTCTGTATTAAAAAAAAATGAGGTTTTCTGTATTAAAAAAAATGTGTGTGTGTGGTGTGTGTGCATGTGTGTTCATGGTGTGTGCATGAATGTGTGTAGGTACATGTGCACATCTGTGCATATACGTGTGGAGGTCAGAGGTTTACATTGAATGTCTTCCTCAATCACTTTCCATCTTGTCTTTTTTTCTGATTTCTTAAAAATTTATTTATTTGAGAGAGAGAGAGAAAGAGGAAGATAGAGAGAGAATGGGCAAGCCAGGGCCTCTAGCCCCTGCAAATGAACCCCAGACGTATGCGCCACCTTGTCCATCCGGCTTATACTGGTACTGGGGAATCAAACCTGGGTCCTTAGGTTTTGCAGGCAAATGCCTTAACCGCTAAGCCATCTCTCCAGCCCTCCACCTTATTTTTAAAAAATATTTTATTGATTTATTTATTTGAAAGAGAGAGAGGCAAATAGAGAAAGAGAGAGAGGGACTGGGAGCACCAGGGCCTCCAGCCACTGCAAACAAACTCCAAATGCATGCACCACCTAGTGCATTTGGCTTATGTGGGTACTGGAGAATCAAATCTGGGTCCTTTGGATTTGCAGCCAAGAACCTTAACTGCTAAGCTATCTCTCTAGCCCTCCTCTATCTTATTTTTTTCTCAAGACAGAGCCTCACACTGAACACAGAGCTCACTGATTTGGCGAGACAAGTAGCCAACAAGCCCCGAGAATCCTCCATGTGGGGTTACACCACACTCAGCTTTCACATGACCCTCAAGTGTGTGACCAACTGAGCCACCTCCCCAGCAACTTGTTTTTGTCTCAAAAAGCCCAGGAAGGCTATGCACTTTCTATGAAGCTGAAAATAGTCTTGAACTCCTGATTCTCTGGCCTCCATCTTCCAAGTGCTGAGATTATCAGCATGTGCCACCACTTCCAGTTAAAAAAAAAAAAAAAAAAAAAAGAGGTAATTCTTGGGCTGGAGAAGATGGCTTAGTGGTAAAGGCGCTTCCTTGCAAAGCCTAAGGACCCCGGTTCAATTCCCCAGTACCCACATAAACACAAGGGAGTGCATGCGTCTGGAGTTCGTTTGCAGTGGCCAGAGGCCCTGGTGCACCCATTCTCTCTCTCTTTCTCTCCCTCAAATCAATCAATAAGTAATATACATATATATATTTAAAGTAATTCTTAATATGATAGTCTTTTTAAGGTTCATTGTGATGAAATGAATAGCAAAAAAGAATTGAAATTTAGGGCCTGGAGAGATGGCTTAGTGGTTAAGCGCTTGCCTGTGAAGCCTAAGGACCCCGGTTAGAGGCCCCAAGACCCACGTTAGCTAAGGGAGCACACACATCTGGAGTTCGTTTGCAGTGGCTGGAGGCCCTGGTGTGCCCATTCTCAATCTCTCTATATCTGCCTCTTTCTCTCTCTGTCACTCTCAAATAAATAAATAAAAATGAACAAAAAAATTTAAAAAAAAGACTTGATATTTGGGCTGGAGAAATGGCTCAGCAGTTAAATCGCTTGTCTTCAAAGCCTAACGACCCAAGTTCGATTGCCCAGTACCCATGTTAAGCCAGATGCACAGGTGGCACATGCATCTGGAGTCTGTTAACAAAAGCTAGAGGCCCTGGCATGCCCATTCTCCTTCTCTGTCTCTGTTTTATCTCCCTCTGACTTACTAATAACTAAATACAATGTTTTTTAAAAGAACTGAACTTTTTCCCTGTAGCCTCTAACTGAGGTGAAGCACTTCCAGCCAGAATCACTGTAGACATGAAATCAGAGCTGTGTCTGTCCTTGTCCCCACAGTGTTTTTACAACATATGTCAGTTGTCACAAAGCTTAGCCAATTGGGTAGTTTATCATTAGTTTATCACTAGATTGCTTATTAGACTGGCTGCTAGGATGAAGCCAATAGATCACATTTCAAAAAGTTTTGTGCTGAGTGTGATGGTGCATGCCTTTAATTCCAGCACTCGGAGAAGGCTGACATAGGAGGAAGATTGCTATGACTTCGAGGCCAGCCTGGCACAGTGAGATCTAATCAGCCTGGGCTAAACAGAGATCCTGCCTCAAAAACAACAACAAAAATCCAACTAGATTACAGGTGGAGCTGGTGTCCTCTTGCATTTGACTTCATGCCATGAAAAGCTTCATTCTGAAAGATCTGCAGGTTTTACCAGACTAGGGAAACTAAAAAAAAGTAGTTCAGAGAAGACAGAAAGATACTCAGAAACAATTTTAGCGCAAGCAACCCAGGCTGCAACTGTAGATGGGAGATGTGCGAGATGACACTGGATGTTTGACAACAGGCCAGGGGTGTGGGGACGTCCCTGGGGCTCTGGCGGCTGGCAACAGCAGCTGACTTGCTGGCCTGCAGAGGAGGTGCCGGTGAGAGAAGGGGTGCAGCATTCTCCTGTCCTACTGTCACCCCGTGCAGCTCTGCCCTGGCCGAACTGGAGTGAGGGACGCAGCCTCTTTGGAAATAGTCGCGCTTTGTCAGGATGAGGAAAGAAGGCTTAACAACATGAGTTAACCCATACTGCACACGCAGGGCTGGGGGCGTGGGGCAGTTAGAGTGTGCTGAGGGCTAGATTATAGCTCTTAGTCAGACTTAGTACTCTGGTTTGATGTCTAAGACAGGGCTCAGGGAACAGAGAACAATGGTACCCGCCCAGCAGCTCAGCAGGTCTCCATTTGTATTCTGCAACCAGAGTGGCTCCAAGGTTCCCAGGGCAGGTTTTAGGAAAAGAGCCTTTGTAGACATCACAATAATAGGAGGGATACCAGAGGAGACCAAGGGGCACCAGAATACCTCAAAGGTGCCCAGGAGTGATGGATGAAGATGCTTTATGTTGGAGAGGCTGGCCAGGAGAGGCCCATTTTGGGGTGGGAGAAGGGTCAGGGACACAATGGGGACAAGATGGGGGCAGCAGCCACAGCATCCGCAGTCACCGTGCAGGCAATGCACAGGTGCTGTTCCACGCTGCAAAATAAAAGATATCTCCCTGGGTTTTCTGAAGCAGGTGGCAAATTAGCATTCCCTGGCAACCGTGGGGCTGGATCAGGACTCCAGCAGCCACAGGTGAACATGGCTGGCGAGTGGTCCTGGGGTGGAAACGTTGCTCAGCTGGCTGGCTGGACACAGGCCCCAGCCAGCCACGGGCATGCCACTGCCTCACATTGCAGAGGCCCAGGGCTCCCCACATACACTTGGGGCATGGTCCAAGCCAAGTGTGATTTTGCCCAGGAAACTACCACAACAGAGTCTCTTTCTCTTTCTCATATGGGGGTCAAATTTTATCTTTTTGAGTTTACCTTGCTCATCTAGATATAGGTGATGCCAATGTTTGAACAGGAAAGTACAGAAAAACTTCACAAACTTGGTGTAAGTATCCAAACACTCAGGATTTCGGGGAAAACCCAAGGACAAATTGGTCAATATGATCACTGACCTCTTGCATATGCTTGAAGTTAATATTGCAGGGAGAAGGTAAGGGGGTCAGAGAAGTGGGATTGGGGCTCATTTTGCTACCTTACACATATGTTTGAAACATCTCAAAATGAAGTGTTGAATAACACCAATAAAAAGATGGGCTGGGGGGCTGGAGAGATGATTTTGTGGTTCAGGCACTTGCCAGCAAAGCCAAAGGAACCAGGTTTGATTCCCCAGTACCCACATAGAGCCAGATGCACAAGGTAGTGCATGTGTCTGGAGTTCGTTTACGGTGATTGGAGGTCCTGGTGCACCCATTCTTTCTCCCTCTATTTGTGCTCTCTCTCTTTAATAAATAAATAATTTATAAAAAGATGGACTGGGACATTTTGGGGGTACCAGGCTATCAAATGGGACAGGGATGGCAGTCCTCCTGGGGGCAGGACTTGTGGGAGAGCTGTTGGAAGGTTTGTTTTCCTTGTTCATTCCAGAGCACATACTAGGAAATAGCTAGAGGGCCATGAGGCCAGAGGTGTGGGCTCCAGGGCAGCTTGGTCCTGGGCTGCCCTCTCCCATGGACACAAATGTTAGAGCCAGGAGAACTTTCTGTGCCATTTGAGAAGCCCCCCTTACCCTCTGGCTACAGGTCCCCTCCAGCAGTGTGATGGATGTCACCTTGATTAGATCAGGAATCAACTGAGACACAGGCCTCTTGAGCAGCTCAGTGAGGGCATTCCAGGAAGGGTTGACTGAGAGAGGAAGACCATCCCCAGAGTGAGCAGCCCTTCCACTGGCAGCCCAGATAGAAAGAGGTCTGAGAGGGTTGGAGAGATGGCTTAGTGGTTAAGCACTTGCCTGTGAAGCCTAAGGACCCAGGTTCAAGGCTTGATTCCCCAGGACCCACATAAGCCAGATGCACAAGTTGGCACATGCATCTGGAGTTCATTTGCAGTGGCTGGAGGCCCTGGCGTGCCCATTCTCTCTCTCTCTCTCTCTCTCTCTCTCTCTCTGCCTCTTTATCTCTCTGTTGCTCTCAAATAATAAATAAATAAATAAATAAATAAAAGAAAGAGGTCTGAGGGAAATGAGAGCTGCTCTCGCCTGCCCAACGTCACTCCTTGCTGGTGTGAGCATCCACCCTGCTGCTGTCTCTTCTGACATCTTCATCAGCCTTCCAGCCTGGACTCTCCATAAACTTCCTGGCCTTCAATGCCGGACTAGGACAGCTGAGGCATCCAGTCTCATGGACTGAGCAGCTACTGGTTCTCAGACTCTCCAACCTGCAGACAGCCAGTGTTGGACTGCCAGCCTGTAAGCCAATCTAATACATCTCCTTTATGGCACATATTTATTCTGCCATTCTGTTCTTCTAGAACACGCTGACAAAAATAAGCCAAGTCCCAGACCTGTCTAGACGCTAGACCTGCGCGGCACTGGGCTGGAAGGGCGGGCTCCTGCAGGGGCAGCTGGGCTCAGAGATCCATCAGAGCCTGCTCTCAGTGGGCGGAAATCCACTTCCTCATCTAAATTCCACCCACATGTCCCTGTTCTGCCCTTCCCAATCCGACAGGGTCATCCTGCTCTGGGCAATTTATAGATGTTTGAATGCTACTGTTTTATACGGCGTGTGGACTTTTCCAGGTAGAAGGTGCCACATGTGTTCCCTACCCTCCCACAGCAGGTTAATGGTTTCCTTAGACACCACACAAGACACAATATTTTGGTTTTATTTTCATGTGTCTGGGGGTGGGTCAACATCTAGTATCTTTCTCATTGGCTCTCCACCTTATTCTTTGAGACAGGGTCTCCTACTAGACCCAGAGCTTGTCCATTCAGCCAGACTGGCTAGCCAGCAAGCACTGTGTCCACCTCTTGGGATTACAGTTGCACTACACCGTGTCTGGCTTTCATGTGGGTGCTCGGGATCCCAATTCAGGTCCTCATGTTTGTATGATGAACACTTTGCCCACTGAGCATCTTCCCAGCCCAAGGCACAATATTCTAGATGTGAAGAATAAAGGGCAGTGCTTCCATCAGTGGAGCACGTACCTTTATGTCTACTATTACTGGGCATGGCGTGCTGGTAAATCAGCCCTGCTGAATCCATTCCTGCTACACTATGATCCACTGGACCTACGCGTACTCCAGGACAAGAGCTTAGAGAAAGAAGCCTTAGCCCGGCGTGGTGGCACACACCTTTAATCCCAGCACACTACCCAGGCAGAGGTAGGAGGATTGCCATGAGTTCGAGACCACCCTGAGATGACATAGTTAATTCCATATCATCCTGAACCACAGTGAGACCCTACCATGAAAAAAAAAAAAAAAAAAGAAAAGAAAAGAAAAAAGAGAAGGAAGCCTCCTCCACTTCCTCTCTGTAACAGTCATGGCTCACAGCGCTAGAGGCTCTACCCACATTCTCAGGCCACCTCCCTACAGTCCTCCCCATGGTACCTGTTTGATTCTCACATGGGACAAAGAGCTGAGGCCCAAGGCCACCTTGGAAAAACTGGAAGCAAGCTGAATTCTGTCAGATTCCATGTGAGGCTTCTCCAGGAGGGTCATGACCCCCCCCCCCCCACACACACAAGAAAGGCAGAAGGCCATCCCTCTAGGACCAAGTTCTGCCACCCTGTCCTCTTCACCTTCACTATGCCCATTTTGCTCCCTGAGCCAGGATGCTTAAGGGCAGAAGGTTCTGGAAAGAGCTCCTCAGCCCTGTAGCTTTCCTGAGGAGCTTCTGGGTTTACCTGCTCTTGGTAGCTTGCCTTTCACACAGTCTCAGCCCCACTCACAGCCCCTAAGCACCTTCTGCAGCCCAGGAAATCACAGCCCTGCCTGGAGAGAGCTGGCCTTAATTCACATTTGGGGGGAACCCTGGCTGATTCTTTGGTAACTGGCTTTCCTTCTCTTGGGATGGTGTCTCTGGGCAGCACTTCCGAAGGCCATTTCTCCCTTCATCCAGAGTAGAAGGTTGCATGCAGCCAGTGGCTGCACTCTCATTTGAAGGCCCCAGGTTAGTGACAAATGTATTTCACCAGGAAACGCTCTGCTCCCGTGGAAAACTGAGGGACATTTAGCAAAGGGTTGCATGGGGACCTCAGGAGGGGCTGCTCACAATGCACTGGGAAGACCCCAAGGGCTTGGCTTGGAATGCTTTTGCCAAAAGCCAAGAACTTAGGGTCTTGGATGCCTGTGCAGGTCCAGTGCCTGCCCAGGTCAGGCCCCTGGTACAGCTGGCCCAGAGCGCCTGGGATGTAGAAAACCTTGGGGATCTGAGGAAGGCAGGGACGGAAGGGGAGGGGGGGGGGAATCAGTTCAGGCCTTAGAAGGGCAAATTGGTTAATTGGGAGGAGGCTGGGAAGGGGATGAAAGGGCCTCTCATGTTAGGAATCTGTGCTTTACCCAAGAGACCAGGCCAGGGTAGCCTTTGGGCCGGGCTTCTGGAGGGAGGGAGGGGAAGGGAGAAAGGTGGAAGGAAAGAGAGCAGGGGAGAGGATGTGCAGAGGAGGTGAAAGGGAAGGGGAGGAGGAGAGGGAAGGGAAGAGAGGAGATTTGGGAAGGTGAAGAAAGGGGAGGGAGGGTAAAGAGGTTGGGAGGGGGAAGGAGGAGGAGGAAAGAGGAGGGGAGGGAGGTTGGGGGAGGAGAAGGAGAGAAGAGAAAGGGGAGGGGCGAAGGGAGGGCCCAGGGCGGAGGGGGAGGGGAGCCGGCGGGAAGGGAGGAGGACGGGGGAGGGGCCTGCGCCCCGCGCCCTCCGTCCCCACGCCGGCCTCGGCGCCCTCGCGGCCGCAGCATCCCCGCGCCGCCGCCGGTGGCTGCACGCCCTCGCTCCGGGATCCCTCGGCCTCCGCCTCCGCCGCCGCCATTCTTGGCGCCCTGTTCGCGGCGCGGGGCAGGGCGCCCTCCAGGTAAGCCTCGGGGCCGGCGCGGGGCGAGCGCTCGCGGGGCCGGGCAGGTGCGCGCGGCGGCGGGGACCCTGGGACGATCCCTCCCCGCGAGACTTCTTCGCGAAGCCCCGCACCCGTGCGGGAGCCTCCCCCGGGGTCCCTCGGGGAACGCCTACCGGAGCCGGCTCTGCAGACCCTCCCACACCACTTGGACCCCGCGGGAACACGATCCCGGCCCCCGAGCTCCTCCGGCCTCCTCGGCCCGGTCCCCGCGCGCAGGTGGCCTCTCGGCGCGGCGACGCGGGCGCGCGGCCAACAGTGACTGGGCAGGGGTAGCGCGTGCGGCCGGGCCCCGCAACCCCGGGACTTGCGGGACAGGCCCGGAGGGACCGGCCCGCTTAGCCAGGCCCTGCCGCAGCCAGCCCGGCTCCCGGCTCCCGGCCCCCGGCCCCGGCACATCTGCTGTTTTTGTCACCGAGGCCTCCGTGCACCGGATGCGGCGGTGTACTCACACAGGTGGGGCACCTCGGGCTGCAGCGGCACGGTCGCCACTGCCTTGGCAGTGGGAGCTGCAAGGCCGCGGCCTCCTTCTGAATTGGGATTGCATTATTCTAGAACCGTCCGGAACCACAAGCCCTAGCTGGGGCTGCACCTGTTGCGGCCACCCGGTGAGGTGCAGGGGGTTGGCTCTATTGGGGATCTGCCAGTCGTGCCGTGCACCAACAGAGCTGAGCGCGTCGTTGCTCTCTCTGTTTATTTGATTTACTCTCTTGGGAGGCTGGGAGTCTTGCTGCGAATGAGGCCTGTGGTGAAGGGCTTGTCCCAGCTTTCTGGGGCGCTTGCCACAAGAACTTACCCTGCTTTTGTTTTGAAAACCTCACTGTGTTGGGCACCTCCCAGGCCTGTGGGTGGCCGGGCCCTCACTGGATGTGGAGCCTGGGGCCAGCCACCTGACCCTGCCGTTCGGAGTCTATTCAAGTCCATCAGCCTCTACCAAACGGAAGTTTCCTTTCCAGGGGGTGAAGTGACACCAGTGGCTTGTCACCTCCTATGTACTTCAGGCCTGGAGCCTGCCTCCTGGCTGCCCAGGCAAGGTTATGTGGGAATGTTTACTGTGTCCCAGAAATAGGCAGCCTTGGCTTGAGATGGGGGGAAGAGCCTAGTGGAGACCATAATGGCCTGATTGTCACTTTGACGGTTGGTGTCTGTGTACATCATGTCAGGGTGATCGTCTGCTGAGAGGCAGACAGCAGGCCTGCCTGAGTACCCCACTAGGGACCTGGAATGGCAGGGCATGTTTCTGTGGACAGGGACTGCACACTTTTAGGCTGATGAATGTCCCTAGTCAACTCAGCAAGTAAAACAAAGACAGAAATAGAAGCACATCACCAGTATCAGGAGCATGTACTATGTAGTGAACCCTGGAGCTAGCGCTGAAGTGGGGGACCCTCCCCATGACGGGTTTGCATAAGGTTGTCTACCCTTTGAAATTGAGCCCCTGTGGTTCTACAGACTGCCTGCAACCCACTCCTGACTGGTCCAGGCTGTCTGAAGTGCAGCCTTGCAGAGACCCCATCCCCCAAGTGGCTGGAGTCCTGGCAGGTGGTAGCTGCTCTGGGTGGTTTGGAGTGCATGACATGGACAGTGCTGCCCCAGCTGTCCAGTGGGTCTGGGGTCAGGGTGATGTCTTCGATGGCATCATGGGCTTGTGGACAGTTACTCCTCATGGTGGGCGGCCCAGGGTGAATGGTATCCTGAGCCACCTTCCCCATCCCAGGCTGGGTGTGACGCCAGTGCTTGGGAATGCACACTAATGGCCACACGATCAATAATGCATTGAAAATCAATGTTTTCGCCATCCTTCCACTGTGCTTCTGGAGGGAGCTTGCCCTGGGAGGGACGGGTGGGGCCAGCAGTGGCCATAGTCTCTTTGTGGGGTTAGTCTGGAGCTAGAGCCTCTGCTTCCCTGGGTTAGCCCTGTAGTACCCTTCAAGGGAAATCCATTCCTGATTGTTCTGTAACTTAAAGCAGTCTCTCCTCCCTCATGCTTACACTTGCTTGGCTCAGAGGACCCTTGGGAAGGTGCCTTGGTCCCACAGTGGCCCTGCTCAGGTTCTCTCCCATGTCGTCCAGCTCTCTAGAAGCAACAGCCTGCAGGCAGTTCCCAGCTGGGGGCAGTGCTTCCCTCCTTCCCTCTCTCTGTAGCCCAGGCTGGCCTTGAATTCCTCCCGCTTCAGCCTCCTGAATGCTGGGATTACAGGGGTACCCTAACAAACCCAGTTTATTTTTCTCCTGAATGCCCACAATTTCACAAGGAATTAGGAAATTTAAGAAGTACTGGGGCTGAGGCAGTGGGATCCCTTGGCGTGGGTCTATTCTGGGCTTGGCAGGTGCTCCAGCGGGCCATGGCTGTCCCTGAATGAGTCAGGGTGTGACCCAGAAGCTGGATTGGTCAGGCAAGGTCTTGTGCTTGTGGCAGGAGATGCTTCTGGGGCCTTGGTGCAACTTTCCTGCCCAGAGGTGATAGAGGCCCAGTGGCGGTTTGTTTGGCTGTGTGTGTGTGTGTGTGTGGATCAAGTGTCTGGAGGGTGGGCCTCTCAGAAGCTGAGGCTGCTTTGCGCCTGCTAATGCCGTGGTCCCTCCCTGAGTGCCTTTGCTGACACAGGGTTCGGCTCCAAAACCCGCCCCCTAGCCTTGTCAGCAACCACCCCCACCTTCTTGCAGGGTCCTGAGCCTTGGGGACCAGGGTCCTGCCATTGGGTTTGAACTCTCGGACACTGCCCATGAGAGTAGCGACTGCACCCCTTCCCTGTGTTGCTTCTAAGAATCACCCTGAGATTGCTGGCTTCCCAGAGCTTCCGGTCAGATCCACCTGGGGTCTAAAAGTCCCTTTTAGGGTCTTCATGAGACGGGTGGACATTTGTTGGGTGAATGATGTTTTTGGGACCTTCTTTGAACACCACAGTGCAGCTGTGTTAGGATGATCTTTGCCCTTTAGCAATGACATTGAGTGTGGTAGGTGACACCGTGAACTGCTTGGGATCTGTCTCTGATTAGTGTAGTTAGCAGGGAGCTAGCTGGTGGGCGGTGAGGGGAGCTCCCTGGACAGGGAGATGGGATATAGAGGAGGGTGCCTGGCCACTTTGGTGTGCACTTTTGAAAATATTTCCTAATTAAAAGTTAATAATTGTTGAGGATCCCCAGATCCTCCCAACGTGCTGGTCCTTTTTTTCATGAAGCTACTCAAGGGGTTTACTTTGAACATCACATTTATGGAGAATGTACACATGCACATGTAGGCACTGAGTCTACATGTATGCAGATCACACACGTGTGCCTGGAAGGAGCGCCCATGTGTTTAACAGATGGTGGTGGGGCATCTCCTGGAACAGAGCTGGGGACCACCCTGAGCATTTGGATAAAGCCCTGAATGCAAGTGGCAAGTGTGGCGGCTGACTACAAGTGTGAAAGTGATTGTAAGCATGTGTGCAAGTAAACAAGTGTGTAACTGATAGTAAAAGTGGAAGGATAGGAGAAGGTGAGCATGCAAATTTGGTAGAGTAAAAGTGTTGACGGGGCTGGGGAGATGGCTTTACTGGCTCAGCCATGAAAGGCACTTGTTTGCAAAGACAGATGGCCTGGGTTTGATTCCCTAGCACTCATGTAAAGCCAGATACACAAAGTGGTGCATGCATCTGCAGATCTTTTGCAGTGGCAGAAGGTCCTGACGTGTCCATGCATTCTCTCTCTCTCCTCTCTACTTGCAAATAAATAAAATAATTTTTAAATTAAAAAAATAATAAAAAGTTGGAGATAGTGTGTGGAGGGTGAATGTGCACATTGTGTTGTAATTCTACAAATGCAAATGGAACAGTGTGTGTACAAGTGTGTGGGAGTAAAAGCATGAACATGTGTGCAAGGGAGAGTGGAGTACACTGAGTGTGAAAAATGTGCAAGTGTAGTGAGTGTGACATGTGCAAACATGTAGTGAGTGAAGTGGGTGTGGACATGTGCAGTATGGGGAGTAGAATATGAGTGGACATACGTACACGCATGAGGGTAGTGGAAGTGAGTGTGAACATGTACAAATGTATGGGGAGTGTGTGCAGGAGTGGGGAGAGTGGCACATGCATGGAGTGAGTATAAATATAGATGCATGAGAATGAAAGGTATGGCCGTGTATGTGAGTGTGCAGCAAGTCTGTGTGCATGTGAGTGTTGGGAAGAAGAGGGAAGAGGCAGGAAGGGACTTGCTGTTTGTTCCCTACATGCCTGTGTATTGATGATGACATTGTTTTAATTGTAAGATCCAGCTTGGCTGGGGAGATGGCTCAGTGGTTAAAGGTGTTTGCTTGTAAAACCTTTCAGCTTGGGTCCAGTTCCCCAGCACCCACATAAAGCTGGGTGTACAATGTGGCACATGTGTCTGGAGTTCATTTGCAATGGCAAGAGGTTCTGCCATCCCAATATCACTCTTTGTCATGTGCAAGGACATAGAAATAAGTGAAGAAATAAGTGAATAAATATAAAATATAAAGTCTATCTTAAAGAATGGGTCTCTGAAGGAGGTCTGATTTCCTTGGACCTCTATGCCAGTCAATAACAAATGACTTGGCTTCCATGAGGCAGTGGGTGGATCATAGTTCTTTTTTTAAAGTTTTTATTTATTTATTAGTTGGGGGGTGGAGAGAGAATGGGCACACCAGGGTCTCTAGCCACTGCAAGTGAACTCCAGATGCTTGCGCCTCCATGTGCATCTGGCTTACATGGGACCTGGAGAATCGAACCTGGGTCCTTAGCTTTGAATGTAAGTGCCTTAACCGCTAAGCCAGCTCTCCAACCTGATCAATAGTTCTTAACCCTCTGAATGGTCTTGGTGGGCCCTGAGAAGGTGACCAGTCTCTAGCCTTAGCAGCAGCAAGGACAAGCACTTTACTGACAGTGGTCCATGACTCTGAGATGCTTGCACACTGTTCTGGGGGTTAGAGTGAGCTGAGTGGTATTTTCTTGTATGGCCAAGCCTTGGCTTGTTGATTCACCCGTTGATGTTTGGATGGTTTCCCTCTGAAGGTTCTGGGGTAAAGCGCCCCAACATGACAGGTAACCATCAAAACATGGTAAACACGGCACCAGAGGAGACAGACAGAAGCCTATGGAAAGGTGCTCAGGAGGGGGTGGGGGGGATCCAAGTCACCACTGCAAGAGACCATGTCACATTCACTATTCAGCTTCGATAAAGGTGAGGATGGGAAGGTCCAACCCTTCAACATTGCTAATGGGATTGCAAAATGGTTCTGCCTTTTTGGAAAACCATTTGGTGTGTTCCTCAGAAAGTTAAACATAGGGCTAAATTCCCTGTGACCCAGAAATGCCATTTTTATGAATATACCTTAAAAATTAGAAACAAAGCCAGGCATGGTGGCGCACACCTTTAATCCCAGCAGAGCCCGTGAATTCAAGGTCACCCTGAGAATACCGAGTGAATTCCAGGTCAGCCTGGGCTAGAGTGACACCCTACCTCAAAAAACCAAAAAAAAAAAATTTTTTTTTTAGAAACAAAAACTAAAACATGATATTTCATAGTTCAAAGTGGAGACAACTCACCCTTCCATCAGCATGGAATGGATAAGCAAAATGTGATATATGTGCACATGGAATCTTAATCAACTATCAGGAGTGGACCCTGCGTGCGTTTTACAATATTTGTGATATACCTTGAAACTCCATGTGAAATGAAGTAGCCAGAGCCAAGACAACATAATGTATGATTGCATTTTAAGGCAATGTTTAGGCAAAGCCCTGGAGTCAGAAACACATTAGTGGTTGCCAGGGCTGGGAGGATGGAATGGGAATGACTGGCTGTGCATGACATCTGTTTTTCTCTTTTAGTGCCAGGGATTGAACCCAGGTCCTTATGCATGCCAAGCAAAAGCTATACCAACCATTGAGCTGAATGTGCAGGCCGAGGCCTCCAGTATTCTAGAACTAGGTGGTGTTGATTGCTGCACTGCCATTGTAAATGTATAGATGCCACTTTAAAGTGGTAAGTTTCATCTGAAGTGTATTTTACCACAATAAAAAACAACATTAGAGCTGGGGAGATGGTTCAGCAGCTCAAGGTAGTTGCTTGCAAAGTCTGCTGGCCCAGGTTCATTTCCCTCAATTCCTTAAGTTTGTTATGTAGCCCAGGCTGGCCTTGAATTCCTGATCTTCCTTCCGTCAACTCCCGAGTGCTAGGATTAAAGGCATGTGCCACCATGCCCGGCTGAACTCATTAGTTTTTAAAATGGCTCTGTATTTTTGTGCTTTTGTGCCCAGTCCCTTTTCATAAAGATTTTCTCCTGTGTTTTCCTCTGAAATGTTAGTTTTAGTTTGTAGGTGTAGCCCTAGTTAGTATCCATTTCAGTGTTTCTCTAAAAAGAGCTGAGGACTGAGGCCCACTGATTAGCATGTGGATGTACAGCTCGATTTGTTAAAGTAAGTTTCCTTGCCCCCTCCCCATCCTGAGCTGTCTGGGCCTTGTGTGTCCCTGGTTTTCTGTATGATGCTCGCTCCACAGGGACTTCCCTCGCCCAGACGTCTGCATCTGATGCATCGTGGTGACTTGCTTTGCAGTAACTGTTGAGGCCAGGCAGTGGGACAGTGTTGCATCGTTTCAAGTTGCAGTGTTGGTTTCTGATTCTCTGCTTCTCCCCTACAGTCCTGAAATCATTTGCCAGTTCAGCAGAAAGCCCCTTGGATGTTGGCTGTGATTGCATTGGCTCCTCAGGTCCATTTGGGGAAAAAGGGACATTGGCAGTGTTCCTGACCTGCAGCCATGGGATGTGATGTCTGTCATCTTCAGTTTTCTTTTTGTAGGAGTTTGTGGTTTGGAGGACATAGGTCTTGCATACATCTTCTCACATTTATTCATCACTTTATGGATTTAAAAGATATTATGACCAGATTTGTATTTTTTCCCCATCTCTTTATTGCTAGCATACAGAAAGGTAACGACTGGGGCTAGGGAGGTGATAGGCACTTGCCCAAAAAAGCTGGGTATGGGGGTGTGCATCTGTAATCCCAGCACTGAGGAGGCACAGGTGGAGGATCCCTGTGACCTGCTGGCCAGCCAGTCTAGCTGCATTGGTGAGCTCCAGATTCCATGAGAAACCTTGTCTCAAAGAGTAAGGTGGAGAGTGACTGAGGAGGACACCCAGCATTGACCTGGGCCTCCACGTGCAGGCACCCACACAAATGTGCACATATAAGCACATGCACACATATACACTATACACACAAACGTGCAAAAAATGTTCACAGCAGAGTTCAACAGAAGCAAACATTCTTCCCTCTTCTCAACATCTAAGGAAGAAAGAATTTAATTCTTAAACTCTTTTTGTTAAATACGGTATTAACTGAAGGTTTTTACAGCATGCCTTTTATGACATTGTGGATGTTTCCTGGTCTGCTACTTATTTTATTTTATTTATTTGAAAGAGAGTAAAAGAGGTAGAGAGAGAGAGAGAGAGAGAGAGAGAGAGAATGGTCATACCAGTGCCTCTAGTTACTGCAAGGAATTCTAGACGCATGTGCCACCATGTGCATTTGGCTTTACTTGGGTACTGGGGAAGTGAACCTGGGTCCTCTGGCTTTGCCAGCAAATGCCTTAACCACTGAGCAATCTCATCTGTCCAGCGTTGATTTGCTGTTTTTACCATGGATAGATGTTAAATTTCATCTTACTCATTTTTGTATCTATTGAGATGATCTTGCTTTTTTGTTTGAAAGAATGGTGCATTACGTGGATGAATTACTTTGTTACGTTTTTTCGAGACAGGGTCTCACTCTAGCCAGACTGACCTGGAACTCACTCTGTATTCCCAAGCTGGCCTTGAACTCAACGATCCTCCTACCTCAGCCTCCTGAGTGCTGAAATTAAAGATGTGTGCCACTATGGCGTTTTTTTTTTTTTCTTGCATATTGATGAATTTTTGAATGTAAAATCAACCTTGCATTTCTGACACGAACTCCACTTGCTCATGGTTGAAAGAGAGAGAGAGAAAGACATAGTGTGTGATGCTGGGGTTAACCTAGGACCTTCCAAATGCTTGGCAGACATTGTGCCTGAGCTACGTCCTCTTTGTACCTTTTTCTTTCCCTGGGTTTTTGAGGTAGCGTCTTGCTCTAGTTCCAGGCTCACCTGGAATTCACTATGTAGCTTCAGGCTGGCCTCAAACTCACTGTGGTCCTCCTACCTCTGTCTCCCCAGTGCTGGGATTAAAAGTGTACGCCACCATGCCTGGCCTCTTTCTACTTTTTATTTGGAGATAGGATCTCACTAAATTGCCCAAACTGGACTTGAATTCACTCTATAGCGTAGGAAGGGTTTGAACCTGAGCCTCCTGAGACGCCTTAGCCTCCTGAGTGGCTGAGATGACAGACCTATGCCACCAGGCCCCAGCATATGTAAATATACTTGTAAATACAGTAGTCCTCCCTTCCCCCTGGGGGATGAATTCTAATACTTCAATGGATGCCTGGAATTATAAACCTGTATGACCCTATAAATATGTTTTTCCCTATATGCACCTGTGACAATAATGTATAAATTATGCTGGTAAAGATTAACAGTGGCATGTACTAATAAAGTAGAACAATGATAACACTATAGTATATTTTCAGTTATGAGAATGTGGTCCTTGTCTGTCTCAAGGCATCTTACTGTACTTTACTTTGTCACTTAAAACACTCTAAACCAGGCATGGTGGCCACACCTGTAATCCCATCCCTCAGGAGGCAGGGGCAGAACAATTGCCTTGGATTTGAGGTTTGAGATTTCTGTGCACTGTGCCGTAGCTACCTAGTGAAACTCTGTCCAGAAAGAGAGGGAGGGAGAGAAGGAAGAACGCGAAGCGGGAGGAGGAGGGAGGGAGAGGGGTTTGGATATACTACTCGGGGTTAAACATAGGCGCAGTCAAACTGTGGCAGCTGACTGACAGTGGAGGTGACTGCAAAGTGATGAGAGGGTGCTGTATAGGGTGTGGAGACACTGGAAAAAGGGGTGGTTCTTGTCCTGGGTTGCCAGAGCTGAATGGTGTGAGAGCAGCTCATAATGTAAAACACATCAGTTGTTTATTTCTGGACTTTTCCACTTAGTATTTTCAGACTGGTTGGCTGTGGGTAACTGAAACAAGCCCAGAGCCACAGCTTGGGTGGGCTTATGCTCTGCCGGGCTCCATCTGCTGCTGTGTGCTCAAGGAGATCCGCAGTTCTGCTCATGCTTTCTTGTGATGACTTTGTCATAGCTGGTGTCATGTCGGTCCCATCCAGTCATTTCAGAATTATTTCTTCTTTGTTCTTACTGTCTTTAAAGTGTTTTGTGGGATTGATATTAATTTTTTTCTTATAAATTTGATAAGAGGGTTGGAGAGATTGCCCAGTTAAAGGCACTTGCTTGTAAAGTCTGACGGTGTGGGTCCCATTCCCCACACAGGTAAAGCCAGATACAGAAAGTGGTACTACATGCATCTGGAGTTTATTTGCAGTGGTAAGAAGTCCTGGCATGCCCATTTTCTCCCCCCTTTTTTCCTTGTAAATAAATAAAATATTAAAAAATAAATTTTAAAAAGTTTGATAGAACTTATTAGTGAAGCTGTTAGGACTTTGAGGTTTTCTATCTAGGGAAGCTTTTAATTATGAAATCAATTTCTTTTTTTTAAATTTTATTATTGATTTTCAAGCAAAGAGATGGAGAGAATGGGTGTGCCAAGTCCTCTTGCCATGGCAAACAAACTCTGGATGCATGCACCAATTTGTGCAGTTGGCTTTATGTGGGTACTGGGGAATCAAACCCAGGCTGTCGGGTTTTACAGGCAAGTTCCTTTAACCACTGAGCCATCTCCTCAGCCCGAAATCAATTTCTTAACATAGAGTTCTTAAGACTTTCTATTTCCAGGGACTGGACATGTAGCTCATTTGATAGTGTGCTTGCCTAACATGCATGAGGCCCTAGGTTCAATTCCCAGTGCCGTATAAACCAGGTGTGATGGCATATGTCTGAAACCCCAGCACTTGGGAGGTGGAGGTGAGGATCAGAAGTTCAGGAACATCCTCTGCCACATAGCATGTCAGAAGCTAGCCTGGACTGTATCAGATCTTGTTTCAAAAAAAAAGCTCTGGGGCTGACGAGATTGGCTTAGAGATTAAAAGTGCCCACTCGCAAAGTCTGCCAGTCAGTGTTCAGTCCCCAGCCACCCACATAAAGCTAGACAGGCATTCCTTTGCAGCTGCAAGACTTTGGAGTGCCCCGCACAACTAAGTAAATGAATAATTTAAAAATTCTATTTTTTCTTCTTACTTTGACAAGTCAGAAGTCTTACTGCTATGTAATGTATATAGTGAAATCTACTTTGTGAAATGTACCATTCTGTGAGTTTCAGGAAATGTCTATAATCAAAGCAAGATAAGGAAATTGCCATCATCCTCTTGAGCTTCTTGAGAATTAGTCTCTCCCCATAGCCTCTGCAACCGGGGGTCTGTTTCCTGTTCTTAGAGGCTTTTCCAGGGTGTCACACATGAATGGAGCTCACGGTGTGTGGCTGGCAGTCTGGTTTCTGTCCCCAGTGTAGCTGTGCAGGTGTCTTTGCTGTGACTGAGGTGATAAGGAAGGGACTGTGTCCTTCTGAGTGATGACAGCGGGAATGGGAAAAGAATGACGCTGCTCTTCGTGGCGGCGTCTTGATGATGGCCGCGTCCAGCCTGTCTGCATGTGGTTGCAACTGCGCCGTCGATTACAGGTGAGGACCTGCAGAACAGAGAGGACGCAGAACTTATTCTTGGGTCTGAATCTAGGCTGAAACCAAGATTTCAGCCTAGATGTTGTTTTAAAGCCCACACGCAGGAGTTCTTCCCACATGTGGCATCTCATACACCATGTATACACACCCCAAATGACACATTGCACACATGCACAACGTACCACATACATATCACGCACTGTACCCCCCCACAGTCCCTCACAAACCACATACTTCTCCACACATACTTCTCACATGACACACCACATATACCTGTGCAAACATACCAACGCAGCCATACTTGTCACATGCACAGCACATACCACAAACGGCACCAATGCACACATGCAGAACGTGCTGCACACCATGAAACACCACAACACACGTGTGTAGAGGCTTTTGCTAGACTTTTTATGCACACCCAGTTCACAAAGCAATTGCGTGTCTCCCGGTGTGCTGTTTTACAAGGCATATGTGCGTGAGGAGGAGCCAGCCGCCTTGCCTTTTGCACACGTGCCAAGGCAGGGAGTGGAGCAGAAATGGGGTTCTGTGGTGTCCCTAAGACGGGTGGACTACAGCTGTGGGTGCCTTGGGAAGTCTCTCCTGTGTTCTGGGTCCTAGGAGAGTCTTGGGCATAGGCCTGGAGTTGCCCAGGAAGCCCTTTCACAAGCAAGACTAGCCTCAGTGGTCTGGAATGAAATTGAACATTTTTTGAGGCATGGATGATCATGTCCCAATGCTCCATCAAAGTATAAGAATGTCATGACTCCCAGAGCCCCGCTGCATGGTTGTCTGTCATGTGTCTACAAACTTTCAGGGTCTGACAGTGACTGTGAGCATCATAGACTGTGAAGCAATGCATTTTACTTGTGGCACACACACACACACACACACCCCTACACACAAGTTTGGCTTAGCTTTAGTCACTGTCATTCTGCATAGGATGAACTCTGACATTTTTACTCAGTTGTACTTTATTTAAAAAGTATTTGCACCAGGGCTGGAGAGATGGCTCAGTGGTTAAGGTGCTTGCCTGCAAAGCCTGACGACCCGAGTTTGATTCCCCAAGACCCACATAAAACCAGGTGCACAAAGTGGTGCATTCATCTGGAATTTGTTTGCAGTGGCTGGAGGCCCTGGCACACCCATTCTCTCTCTGTCTCTCTCTCTCTGCTTGCAAGTAAATAAATAAATTTGAAAAAGGTATTTGCACCCCACATGGAAAGTCACTGCCTCCACATGGCATGTGGTCCTGCTCATGACAGTTGGTCACTTTCAACATGGAATCAGCTGGATGTGGTTCTCGTATTTCCATTGTAGCCCAAGGTGTGTGTGTGTGTGTGTGTGTGTGTGTGTGTGTGTGTGTGTGTGTAAAGGCCAGAGGATAGTCTCAAGTGTTGTTTTTCATGCACTCTCCACTTGTTTTTGAGACAGGGTTTCTTACTGAACCTGGTGCTCACTAATTAAGCTAACCTGACTGGCCAGTGAGCCCACGGAATTCTCCTAGGATTGCAGCATGTGCCCCCATGCCTGGCTTTTTAAACCTGTGTTCTGGGAATTGATCTTGTGTCTTCATGCTTAAGAGATGAGCACTTTACCCGAGTCATCTCTCCAGCCCAGGTGGCTCGCTGAACTGGGGGGGTCCTTCGCCCCCTGGTTTTCTCTTTCTCCACATCCAGCTCATCCTCAGAGTCCCGGGAGGGGCAGCAGACACCAGAGCCCCTGGCGGTGTCTGAGCTCTGGAAACCTGGGGCTGCACTGCTACCAGAACAGCCATGCAGGGAAATTGGGTCACTGCAAAGCCCCTGAGCAGGCAGAATTGGATCTCTGGCTTGTGTTTGGAAACCCAAGGCAGTCAGCAGCTTGGGTTTCAAGTGTGGAATCCAGAGATGCCGCCAGCTCCCTCAGGCAGCCCTTGTCAGCCCCCGCCTCCTGTTGAATCTGATGAGGAGGGGTCTCATCCCCATTCTCCAGTTCCATCCCAAGAGTACCGCCCAGCAGGCTTGGTTTCCAACATCCTGGCACAAACTGGAAGATGGTGGGATTCCATTTTTAAAGTAGATACCAATCACAGAAGGGCCTGGAAAACCCGCCTGTGGGAGTGACAGGTCCTTTATTCACAAATAGCCACTGTGACTGTGAGCTGTGGGCATGGGTTTGATTTCAGCTGAAAGAGACCATCATATATAATGCGCACCGGCATTTCGGCAGAGAGACTGGAAGGCTTGGTATGGACATCTCGCTGTGAAAATGATGGGGACTTAGGACTCAGACGCACACTGTCCTCTGCTTTCAGAGGAGACCCTGCAGTGTGTGTCACATTCTCTAGAATAAGTGCTGGTGTCATTGGGGCATTTCTGCCTGGAGGCTTTTGTGTCTGGACTATTTTGAAGCATTTTCTAGCACTTACATTGTAGTCAGTAAAGATGGAAACACAGCCCCATTCATCAACCTCACGAGGCCACCAGGCTGTGTTCACTGGTGTCATCCTCCTAGCCTGCTAGGCTGGGGACCTCTTTGTTGCTGTAGGAAATAGAACATAGTTCCTGCCATGCAAGACATTTTCTGTACTGACTGTATGTGTGCTATGTTTATGTGTATACACATGTTCATTTGTGTGTGCACGTGTGTGTGCAGGTGCGTGTGTATGTGTGTGCCCATATGTGTGGAGGCCAGGGGTTGATGTCAGGGGACTTTCTCAGTCACTCCCCGCCTTATTCTTTGAGACAGGCTCTCTCACTGAACCTGGAACTCAGCGGTTTAGCTACACTAACCAGTGAGTCCCAGGGACCCTCTGTTTCTGCCTCCCCATTGCTAGGATTACAGGTGTGTGCCACATGCCCATTTGTTTTTAATGTTGACTCTCATACACTTTACCCATTGAGCCATCTCCCCAGCTCCTGGGATGACTTTGGAAGACCCTGTGGTGCGTGTGCCAGAAGAGATCCACCTGTTACAGGTAGACAGTGCCCCACACACAGGGGAACGTGGGAGCCTCTGGGTGCTCTTCCTGCTTGCTTCCGCTTTGCTATCCTTTCTCAGTACGAGGTGTCTATTAGGTGGTCACCTCTTCTGAAGGGCTGCCTGGAAGGTGGTAAGATCTTGTCTCCTGTCCTGCGCTCTGACGTAGGAGAGGACAGGCCTTCTAATGTACTGTGTGACTTTTCATTTAGAGAGTGAACATGTGTCAAGTTCTGTTCACCCATGGTAGGTACCCACAGCAGACTAAAGAAATGGTTCTACTTAACTTGGAAAACCAGTGAATTTATGGGGGGTCCTTACAGGGACAAGGGTGAGGGGTGCTTGCAGGAGTGTGGGTGACTGAGAGGCAGCCACACTGCTGAAAAGCCCACCCAGGCTGGGTGACAACTCATGAAAGAAAACTGCATCCCTGGAGCTCTGGATGGCGTCTCCCCCAGCAAGTGCTTACTGCTTCGTCAACCGTGGGGAAGCCTTGTTAAGCTTGTGCATTTAAGAGCTTTTTGAACCTTGTAAGTTTGAGATTTGGTGAGCTTCCCGAGTCCCTGTGAACTTCCTAGTCCCTCTCTGTAGGGAGCGACATGGCTCCCCATCGCAGGGACTGCAGCTGCATCCACTTGCTGTCTCAGCCTGGCCTGCGTTCTTGCATTTTGGAGCAGAGGCGGCCAGTTGGTGCTGCTTACCCACGGAGTGGTGAGCAGTGACACGTAGACTGTGTCACGCAGGGGAATGTGTTACAGAGCGGTCGTGACTGGAGCAGAGACAGTGACTCCCCAGGGAGAGGGAAGGGTCTCGGGGTGGGTGGTAGTCAGTGGGACACAGGTGCTGTGTAGGAGGAGACCTTCCGCGGGCTGTAGGGAGGATGACTTAGTTTTGTTGAAGCCCCCTCACTCTCTTGGTCTGTGTGCTGAGGCCTCCCAGTGCACTGACTGCCTTACAGTCTAGAGGCACCCGTGTGAATCTCCTGTGAGGGACATGATAGACCATTCAAATGGAGGCGTCTTATTTCAGACATTGATCTTCCCAGTTTTTTTTTTAAAAATATTTTATTTATATATAGAGAGAGAAAAGAGCAGGGGGAGAGAGAGAGAGAGGGAGGAGAAAGGGAAGGAGGGAGAGAATGGGTGCACCAGAGCCTCTAGCCACTGCAAATGGACTCCAGACGCATGTGCCATCTTGTACATCTGGCTTACGTGAGCACTGGGGAAATTGAACCTGGGTCCTTAGGCTTCACAGGCAAATGCCATAACGGCTAAGCCATCTCTCCAGCCCAGTTTTCTCAGTTTTGGAGAGAAACTCAAAAGTCAGTGTCAGCCTGATAGCTGGTGTCTCAGCAGAGGTCCCAGGGTGGACCTGTCTTGTGTGCCAGCAGCACGTGGCCCCAGGCATTCCTGGCTTGTGGCTGCACTGCAGTCCTTCCCCGTCTGGCCATCTCCTCTGCCTCTCTTGTTCTGTGTATTAAGGGCATTTACTCATCTTGATGATTCATTTCAGGACCCTTTTGGTAAATAAGGTCCTACCCACGGATAACACTGTCCCAGGCCCTTCAGCCTCCTTTGGTATGGGCAAAGGTAGCCGAAACGTTGGCTGGTGGCCTGGGGGGTGGGGAGAGGGCCTGGCACAGGCGCTGGCAGGCCATCACCTACCCTGGGATTCGTTCCAGCAGAGCTTTATCGGCAGGAAAATGGAAACCTCAGCTCATTTTGCACTTGTGGGAAGCAGCAGAAACAGGAGAATGGTGGAAACACACTGTTTTGTGAAAAAAAAAAAATGCTGGCTGGCTCAGGGGAAACAGGAAAGGAGGCTGTCTACTTCATGTCTGTTTCTCTGCTGGTGGGGTCTGGGCTTTCAAGTAGCATCTCTGCCACGGCCCCTGTGGAATCTTTAGTGCGAACAGGAAGTGAGATGTGCTGACTCACTTTTATTTTCATGGCATTTTTATTGTTTAGAAAATGGAGAAAGAAAGCAGAGTGCTTCCACCTTGTGCTTGTGCTGGGTCTCTGCCACGGCCACTCACTGCTCACCTTCTTGTGTTTTTGTTGCTGTTTTCAGACACTTATACATGCTCCCAAAGCAGGTGCTCACACATGTCCATAGAGCTGTGTTCACACAGCTTGTCTCTTTGCTTGTCATGGAGCCATAGACTGGTACATTCTGTGTCATGCTGAACAGCTGTGTCTGGCCCTCACAGGGCTGTGTGCCCCTGTGTTGCATGCATCTCTGTCCTTTGGCCCTGGTACATGCATGGCTGTCCATTCCTACCACAGCCCCAACTGTTCTTGGCGCGTACTGTTCATCAGGCATTGTTCAGCATGGCCGCCTGTCTGCAGGACATGTAATGGCCCCTGAGAATGGTGGAGCCCTGAAAAAGAGACTGGTGGCTTCTGGGGTATGGTGGGCATTCATGTGCTTGCGTGCACACATGTGTGGTGGGGGTATGCTTGCATGCATGCCTCCATGCATGTGACACCTGCTTGCAAATTTGTGCACCCGATCCAGAACAGCTCTGTATTCTGGAAGGTTTTCCTGCACTTAGGAGGCTCTGCTCATTAGGAGGCTGCCTGAACTCATTTCCCAGAAGTCTCCATTGTATTCTGAACCACAAGATAAAACCCACCCTCACATCTTCCTGAGCTTCTTTGAATGATAGCATATGGACAAGAAGGCAGCTTGTGTGCTGTGCTTTTCTGAAAGCCAACTGTGCTGCTCTCCTGTCCCTGGTCACAGTAGCCGAGTGTCCCAGGCAAAGGTTTGTGAATGTTCATAGACTTGGCTCACTGTTCACAGAGTCTTCCTTACACAGTTGGGTCTTTTTTGAAGGGGACTTCAGGTCTGAGCACCTAGATCCTAGGCCCCATAGGCTGTTAGTAATGTAGGCAGCTGCTCAGGGTGGCTGAGAATGGGGAGTTGACCTGCTCTTGGAAGCCTGTCCCATTACAGGCAGGGCTTGGCATTCATCCTGAGAAGTCACCAGGCCAGTCAGGGTCGGAGCAAGGTTGACATTCCTTGTTCTCTGGTTGCTGGCTGAATCACAGCGCTCTCTTGGGCTTCTGCAGGCCGGGCCTCACATAAATGCTTGCCTGCATCATTGGGACGGTTGGGACAGTTACTTCGTGCTTGTCACTCTGACCAGCAGTCAGTAAGTGCCTGTAGTCAGGAGTGCCCTTAGGTGCCTCTGGGAGGTTGAGTCCCGCTGTCCTCCCCGAAACCAGCATTCCTGTGCTGATACACCAGAGGCATTTAGCAGAAAGCCACTGAGTTCAAAAGCCACTGAGTTCAGCCTCCCTGATATTTCCTTCTTCTGGGGACAAAAAGTATTTATGTAAGTTGCAGGCTCCTTATCACTTCCCTCCCCTTTGTAAGCTGCTTAAGTTGGCCTCCCAAATGCTCTTATCTGACCTTTATGCTAGACAGTTCAACTAACCATAAATAATCCCCTAGAAACGGAAACACCCTGGAGTTCTGACATCTGCATAGGCAGGGCTCCTGGCCTCCTCCTCCATCAGGGGAAGGAGTGAAAGAGTGAGGGGTGATGAGTGTGTGTCAGTGGGTGGAGCTCGTCATCAGTTAGAAACTCAGTGTTGTCCCAGTATGTGATGGAGGCGTGTCTGGGGGGCTCCATGCCAGGATGTGACTACGTAGGCTCACATCACCAGTCTTCTGCTGATGGACTGGAGTTGGTGTGTGCCCCATTTCCTGTCTGAAACTCAGAGAAGCAATGCCACAAGGCCAAGCATCTTGGGCCATAGGCCTCAAGGCCACCTGCTCTCTGGCCTCTGGGGGATTTTTACTAAGCCTGCATCTGGCTGCTCCTCAGAAAGCCGAGTCTGAGTCACACAGGTTATGCTTGGTTGTTGTGGCTGGCTCATCGTCTGTCTTCCATGCAAAGCTGGCAAGGCCACTGGGGCTTCTTACACCTGGAACTGAGAACTTCCTCTCTGGGGGAAGGGGGTGGGCTCAGTGTAGGTGGGACAGCGTCATGCTATGCCCACAGTACCCCACTGTCAGGCCAATGAGGGCCACCGTTCTTTGAGGTGCTTTCTGGTACTTTCCTAGGCAGGATACCCACCGGTGACTTAAACCCAGCTTGGTTTTTCACTAAAGAAAGGTTTGGTCAGGGGGACATGGCAGCTAGGTGAAGGTCTTATCCAGCCCTTCTCTCTCTTCAAGCCTCAGGAGAGGCTTGATAGCAGTGGATTGACTACATACTGGTTTTAGCCCCTATCTTTGGCCAAGATGTTCTTGGAGTTGGGGGTCTTGGAGAAGGTATTACAGTGTACTCATTTAAGAAGACAGTCCCCAGTTCTGAAGTCCGCTGGGGTCTATGGGCATCTTTAGTGCTTCTAGAAAAGCAATTTGAAGTGCATTATTTACTGGGCTCCCCCAGGCGTATATACAGAGGAAGATGGCTGGAAACCAGGAGCAAGGAGGTTTATGTTTATTTGCACTGTGTAATCTCGTGGACTCTCTCATTTGGATTAAAATGCTAGTGATTCCTTAACCCGACCTCAAACACGCAGTGTGAGCGGAGGCTAATCACGGCTGACGTGCCCGCCCTGCTCAGAGTGGGTAATGAGTCAGGCTGTGTTTATCCTCAGGGTTTATTGGTGCCAGGTGTCTAGAAGCTGCGGTTCGCATTTGAACATCAGTGGAGGGAGGTCTCTTGGCAACCAGCGGAGGATAGCATGAGATGGGGGTAGATCTTGCATGCAGAACCAGTGCCTGAGTGTCTGCAGAATGACTGGAGTCATTGGGGCAGGGCCATAACCGTCTTCCTCCTCCAGTCTCCGTGGATCCTAAAGTAATCATTGTGGCTGTGGTTGTCCCCTTCTCAGTGCCTTACTTCTCTGGTGATGACCAGGGAGGTCCTGGAGAAGAAAGGCCTGGCTTTTGTAACTGAACGACTAGCCCAAGTCCATAGCTCCCTGTGTGCATTAATTTTATTTTAAGGTTGTAGACAACCCCAAATATAATGTAGTATCCCCACTTTCTGCAGCGAATAAGTTTGAAGGTCCCTCCCCCGCACCCCGCAGTGGATAGCTCTGAACCCTACATATTTCCTATTCGTTTCCTATACATACATGCCTACAACAAAATTTAATTATAAATTAGGCTCAGGAAGTTTAGCAACAAGCTGGGCCTAGTGATCCCAGCCACATGTGAGGATGAGGCAGAATTGTAAGTTCAAGGCTAGCCTGGACAATTTAGGGAGCTCTTGTTTCAATTTTTTTTAAAGGCTATTATAATAAAAGTTATATGCAAATCTTTCTTCCCTCCCTTATTCCTTGTTTCTCTGAAAATATCTTATTGTACTGTAGATCTTAGTAATCTTAGCATAAGATCGTTTTTCCTTCCCTAAGTTGAAAAGTTCCACCTTTTCCTTAAAGGAAGCACTTTCTCACTCCTCTTTGGCAGATCGAATTTTCAGTATCTCTCTTTTTGTGCTCTGGGGCCATTATGAAATAAAGCAAGGCTTATCTGAACACCATCCCTGTGATACACTGACAGCCAGTCTGAGAACTGAAATAGGTGGCTGCTGAGGGACTCCTTAGCCGGTAGCATATACACGGTGGCTATGTCAGGCAAAGGGATGACTCAGTCCATTGGAGATGGGGCAGGGTGATACAAGATTTCCTCATGCTACAGAGAATGGTGCACACTCTAAACATAGGAATTGGTTAGTTCTGGGATTCTGCATTGATATTTTTGGGCCATGATTGATGGTAGACAACTGAAACTGTACAAAGTGAAACCTTAGATGACGGGACTGTTGCATGACAGAGAATGTGAGCTGCTTGTTCCGGCTTGGGATGTGTGTGCATTACTTTTGGTTGCCTGTCTCTGTGGAAAGCAAAAGGCACAATTCCCTCACACTCCAAAAGCATGGGCAGTTTGACCTAAGGTCCCTTTTTACTATGTACTTACAGGATTCAAAACCCCTTTTGCTGTTTGGTGATACACTCTGGCCTGGGGTCCATGATACCTGGACAGAGAGGATGCTGGAGTGACTTCATCATTCTACTTTTTTATTTAAAAAAAATCTTTATTTATTTGTGCGCACGCACTCTGGGGGGTGCAGCAGATGGACACCAGACAGGCATTACTTTGTGGTGTCTAGTTTTTTACGTGGGTAGCTGGGGAATTGAACCCTGGCCAGCAGTCTTTGCAAGTACACACCTTTATCTGCTGAGCCATGTCCTTACCTCCCCTTGAATTTCTTTTATTGCTTTATTTTTAATCCATCTACAATTTTGGGAATCTACTTTTCTAATGAAGAAGTTGGGATTTTTTTTTTTTGTTGTTGTTGTTCTTTTTTTGTTTGTTTGTTTTTTGTTTTTCAAGGTAGGGTCCTACTTTAGCCCAGGCTGACCTGGAATTCACTATGTAGTCTCAGGGTGGCCTCATACAGCGATCCTCCTACTACCTCTGCCTCCCAAGTGCTGGGATTAAAGGTGTGTGCCACCATGCCCTATGAAATTGGTTATTTTCTTACTTTAGTAAACTATACATACCATCTTATTTGTGTGTAAGAGCACAGTTCAGCAGAGCTAAAAGTACATTCACATTGTGTGTGACTGTCACCACCGTCCACCCCAAGAGTCTTTATTGTCCCAGATGGAAACACTGTGCCCATTAACGGACAACTCCCCATGTCCTCCCCACCACTCAGCATTCCATCTCTGTGAATTTTGCTATGTGTCCCTTATAAGTGGAGTTGTGCAGTATTTATCCTTTCGTGCCTGGCTAAAAGTTAGTTTTATCAGATGCTAACTAATTCTTATCATTTCACACTTGTTTGTGTACATACCACTGGAGATAGCCTCCCATTTCTCTCCCGTTCACAGGAGGAGCCAGTTGAGCTCTTGTTCTCTTCGCATTGGAAGCAAAGCTGTGGTCCTTGGGTTCACTGAGCTGTGCCCCTGCTGTGACTGCAGGAACGAGACAACACAAATCACTTTCATTAATTAGTCAAACATAATCAGGCTAAATGAAAGGCCTTTTGGTAAGTGAATGACAGAACGATAGCACAAATTAAGAAAAAGCTAATTGTTATTTTCCTAACCATACATTAAGTGAAATTAAGACTTCATGTTTTGGGGGCTGGGGAGATGGTTTTGGGGAAAAAGCACTTGCTGAAGAGGGTGAGGACACACCCAAGGTTGTCAACCTCTGACCTCCACGTACACACTCTGATATGCACTTGCCTGTACTTATACACATGAACATACACACACACCAAATAAAAACAGAAGACTTCACATTTGTTACACACTCACACATGCATACATATATACACACAAGTACTTAAAAATTATAAATTGTTTTTCCCTTTTGTGTATATCATGTGCCAGTAAAATCACATAAGGGCTGGAGAGATGACTTAGTGGTTAAGGCAATTTCCTGCAAAACCTAAGGACCCAGGTTCGATTCCCCAATACCCATGTAAGCCAAATGCACAAGGTGGTGCATATGTCTGGAGTTCATTTGCAGTGGCTAGAGGCCCTGGCGCACCCATTATCTCTCTCTATCTGTCTCTTTCTCTCCCTCAAAAGAATAAATATTTTTAAAAATCACATAAAAAGTAAATTCATTCTTTTTTTTTTTTTTTGAGGTAGGGTCTCACCCTGTATCCCAGTCTTCTTTGTAGTCTAAATTGGCCTTGAACTTGCCATTCTCCTGCTTTTACCTCCTGATGCAGGATTTTGGGTCCAGGGAGGGATTTAGTTCCATAGAGATGCAGGAGATCCCAGATTGTTATCCAAGTTAACAAAGAATTGAAAACATGGGCTCAGAAAAAGGTAAATTATGAATTATAAGATTTATTTTAGGGAGACTTAGGATCTAAAAGGAGGGCTAGCTGAAAGGCCCAAGCCAAAGATAGTTTTCCCCTCCTTCACGTAAGGAAAAGTCTGAGCACATGTGTGCGTGTGTGCACACACATGTGCGTGCACACACACACACACACGCAGAGCAAAGCAAAGCATGAGAACCCAAGTCACAAGATCACCCGAGATGGTCAGAGTGGAGTAAGAGAGCGTTTGGGGCTCAGCTTAAAGAGATGCATACAAGTAGCAAAGCAAGAACCATCCAAAAGTAAAATACGTGTAGAACAAGCAGGAAAATGCCCAGGCAGAAAGCAATCCTCCTCCTCCCCAGCCGGGCTGAGAACTTGCCTACCAGAGGCACCAGGAGAATAAAGAGTGTACACACGTGGCTGTGGTTAGCCTCCTTTATAGAAGCCATACACTCAATTAGGATGAGCCTCGTCATCAGTCACAGGTACGTAAGGGAGAGACCTGATTGGTTGGTAGACTCAAGATGCTAACTTAGGAGAGGTCAGTGCACAGGTGTACTGAGCTCCAGAAAACGTAAAGGAGAAGCAAGAAGCTGTTGCTGAGTAACCATAGCTATCTTGAATGAGACTGGGTCCTGCCAGGGCGGGCAGGTGGCATCTCCTTGAGCCTCTGTCCCTGGCTGACTGCCTGTAAGAAAGCTGTCTTGCTTCTGCTCTGCTTCACTCAGTACTGGGATTACAGGTGTGAACCTCCACTTCTAGTTTGCAATGTAGCAGGAGAAATGGCTCAGTAATTAAAGGCGCTTGCTTGCAAAGCCTGGTGTCCAGGTTTGAGTCCCCTGTGTCCACATAAAGTCAGATGCACAAAGTGGTGCACACTTCTGGAGTACATTTGCAGTGGCAGGAAGCCCTGATGTATCCATTTACTCTTTCTCTCCTTTCACTTTCTCCTTCTCTTTTTCTTTCAAATAAATAAATATTTTTTAAAAATCCATCCAATTGCAGTATAAGATTATGTTTTATTTGTAGTTTATGCCAAGTGAAATTCACTACCAGGTGTCAACTCTGTTTTCTTCTGGTGACATTCATGGCACCAAAAACAAAGGCACTTTTAAAGATACAGCAATCAAATTATCACAATTATTCTCTTTTCCCATACTAATACAGGAAGTACTTTTTTCTATCAAGGTAATGCTATGCGCGCTCTCTCTCTCTCTCTTTGAGATAGGGCCTCACTCTAGCCCAGGCTGACCTGGAATTCACTGTGTAGTCTAAGGATGGCCTCAAACTCATGGCAATCCTCCCACCTCTGCCTCCCAATTGCTGGTATGAGAGGAGTGCGTCACCACGCCCAGCTCACTTCTTTGTTAGCATGTATAGAATTTTTCCATAAAACCATCAGGCCTTTTAGATGTCTCTTTCTGAGGGTTTTAACTACGTGTTCAGTTTCCTTAGCATTTATGGTATGATGTGGTTATCTGTGTCATCTTGGGTGAGTTTGGGTTGTTTTATCTTTTCCTCCGAGCCAAGCATTTATGAGTGTGGTTGTTTCCTGTACCCCCTTTTAATGTCTGTGGGGTTTGTGGTAGTAACTCCTCTTTCTCTTCTGATGTTGTGAATTGGAATTTATTCATTCAGATATTGAAAACCTCAGGCCTAGGGAGGTACCATTTGCTGGACCCTCAGGTTGATCCTGTTGGTCTCCTATGCAGTGAAATTCACTAGCATGATCAGGATGCTTTGAAGCCTGCTGGCATGTGGTGACAGGACTGTAAATTAATACCCAGCACCGCAGTGACCTGCGTGGCTTCCGTGTCCCCAGAAAGGCCACCTTGCTGCCCTGGAACAGTCACACGTGGAGAATCTGGCTGGCTTTCTACCATTGTGAGGAAACCTGCGGGCTGGAGAGGGGACAAAACCTTCCCCTGTGGCATGGCCCTCCAGATGACTGTTCCAAGTGATGTGTTAACAGGTATGGATTTATTTATGTTTTGTCTGTTTTCTCAGAAGGCCGCACATTAGCATACTTGAGGCCAGGCAGGAGAGCCAAATGGAGTGGTGTGTTTCTGAGGCAAGCTAGGAAGACAGGGAGTGCTAAAGGGCATGGGAAGGGCGAGAAGGAAAGCAGGCCTCGGTCAGATCTGCTGGGATGCAGAAGCTTGGACACAGGTGATAAACTGGTGCACAGAGACGGTGCTTCTGTACCTAAGAACTTAAACAGTGACGTTGGCAGCAACCAGCTGCGGGGGTCAGTGAGTAGAGTGCTTGCCAAGCATGGGTGAGGGTCTGAATTCCATCCCCAGTATGGGGGTCTGGAGGGAAGGCTGGGATGTGGCTTAGTGGGAAGAGTACTTACCTAGCATGCATGAAACCCTGCATTTGTTCCCTAGTACCACATGGCTATGTAACCCCAGCACTCTAATCCCAGCATTTAGGAAGTGGAGGCAGGAGGATCAGAAGTTCAAGGTCATCCTCAGCTACTTAGCAAATCTGAGGTCAGTCTGGGATACAGGAGACTGCCTGAGAAATCAAAAAAACAAACAAACAAAAAAACCTGAGTGTGGTGGTGCACGCCTTTAATCCCAGCACTTGGGAGGCAGAGGTAGGAGGATCGTCGTGAGTTCAAGGCCACCCTGAGACTACATAGTTCCAGGTCAGGCTGGGCTAGTGTGAAACCCTACCTCGAAAAACAAAAACAAACAAACAAAACAACCAACTATGCTAACATTGGGCCAGAATTTGTGCAACCTTGAGTTCAACCCCGTTAGCACTTCTCTCAGCCCTAGACCTAAGCAATGTACCTCATGAAAAAACCATCTTGGGGCTGGAGAGATGGCTTAGTGGTTAAAGCGCTCACCTGTGAAGCCTAAGGACCCAGGTTCGAGTTTCCAGGTCCCACGTAAGCCAGATGCACATGGTGGTGCATGCATCTGGAGTTCATTTGCAGTGCCTGGAGACCCTAGCACACCCATTCCCTCTCTCTCTCTCTCTTACTTTTTCTCTGCCTCTAATAATAAACAAATAAAAACAATTTAAAAAATATTATGATTTCATCTACAAAAGATAATAAGAGAAATAAATTAACTAGCTCATATGTTTTTTACTTAATTTTATCATGTGTTTGTGCACACACGTGTGCATGTGTATGTGTTTGGAGATCAGAAGACACCTTCAGGGTGCTGGTCCTCACCTTCTACCTTATTTGAGGACTGGGTTTTTCTTATTTCCAGAAGCTGGGCTGCAAGCTTCTAGAATTCTGGCTCTGCCTCCCTTCTTGCTCATAGGTGCACAAGGATCACAGACTTTGTTCTACTATGTCCAACTCCAGTGATAAGGCTAGTGCAGCAAACAATTTCAACCACTGAGCCATCTCCCCAGCCTTTTACTTCATTTTCTTGAAAAATATTTTATTTTATATATTTGTTTATTTGACAGAGAAAGAGGGAGGGAGGGAGGGAGGGAGGGAGGGAGGGAGAGAGAGAGAGAGAGAGAGAGAGAGAGAGAGAGAGAGAGAGAGAGAGAGAGAATGGGTGCACCAGGGCCTTTAGCCACTGAAAACAAACTCCAAATGCATGTGCCCCCTTGTGCATCTGGCTAACATGGGTCCTGGGGAATCAAACCTGGGTCCTTTGGCTTTGCAGACAAATGCTTTAACAGCTAAGCCATCCTTCCAGCCCTTTACTTCATTTTTAAAGTTAATATTCAAACTTTGCTTAATCTTTAAATGTTGGTGTAAATTATATTCTTTGAAGAATGTAACTTATAAAGCTACAGAATCATATATAAGTAAAACCATTGTGATGACACGTAGGTGTGACTTGTCTTGTAAGGCCTGCATCCCAGTTGGGTCTGCCCTTAAGTGTCTCTCTGTAAGTCTGAGTGTGTGCCCACCCTCCTCTCTCTCTACCTTACAGACTTGCTAACTTGTCTTCACTTGTCTGCAGTTTGGCCAAGGCTTCTCATGGGAGCAGGTTCCTGAGGGGAAATGTCTCTGGCTGATGGCAGCAGTGCTAGGCTGTGCATGTCCTGCTTGTCCCCGGTGCCCAAGCCTCCCTTCCGCATGATGCTTAAGCAGATTCCTGTGTTGATTTTGTGTGATGGGGCTGAGGAGGGGTGGCAGTAGCTGCTTCCAAAGGGATGCTGTCCCTATTGCCTCGAGGTGTAAAATAGAGAGCATTTTGAATGACCGAAGCTGTAGATTTGGGCTCTTGACCCTGATCTACAATGAGGAAGGAGGTCACAGTTTTTCAGTAATTTTTCAAGCAAGATTAGTTTTGCTTCACTTAATTAAAAAAATCTGTCTCATGCTGAACTTTAAAAATAGAGTGACTTTTGAGCGATAAAAAGAAAGTCGGTTTTTACAAATTCAGAAAGTCTGGACATCTCTGTCACAGAAGGAAGCATGGGCCAGTGGGGATCCTGAGTCACGGTAGAGTGCTGAGTGACAGTGATGGTGAGTCGTGGGACACGCGGGCTTGATGTGATCGTCCTGGTCTGTGTCTTCTGGAGACTGGGCTGGGGGGCTGTTGCCCGGGGCTGTTGGGACTATGGCTGTCTTCTGCCCCATGATGCTGTCTGCTGCCAACTGCATGAACATTGTGGTATGGGTGTGTACCATGGGCATCAACACTCTGCTTAGGCAAGACACTTGTAGGTGACTCGACTGTAGTTCTGTTCCCTGGTGCTCCCATGGCTCTTGGAAGGTGGCAGGGACTATGCAAGAGGCTTGCCTTCCTGCCTCCACTGTGGTCACATCCAAGCAATGATTCATAAGAATTGTGCCTTTCCTTTTTTAGTTTCCTCCTTTTATAAAGTAATCTAAGTGATTTGTTTGAGGCAGAGTCTCATTTATCCCAGGCTGGCCTTGAACTCATTATATAGCCATGTATGACCTTGAGCTTCAGTTCTAACTGCCCATACCTCCTGAGTGCTGGGTTTACAGGCAGGTACCACTGCTCCTGGTTATGCAGTGCTGGGCATCAAACCCAGGATTTCATGCTTGCCAGGCAAGCACTCAACCAACAGCCACTTCCACAATCCCCATGTTTAGTGTCAGACATGCAGATATGTCAAAGGGGGGAGGGTATTAAAAACTGGCTCCTGAGCCTGGCATGGTGGTGCATACTTTTAATCCCAGCACTTGAGAGGCAGAGGTAGGAGTTCTAGAGGCCAGTCTGAGACTACATAGTGAATTTGAGGTCATTCTGGGGTAGAGAAGACCCTACCTCAAAAAACCAAAAGAAAAAAAAAATCAGCTTCTGGGCTGGAGAGATGGCTCAGTGGTTAAGGCACTTGCCTGCAAAGCCTAACAACCTGGGTTTAATTCCCTAGTATCCACCTAAAGCCCAATGCACAAAGTGGCGCGTGCATCTGGAGTTCATTTGTAGCGGCTAGAAGCTCTGGTGCACCCATTGTCTCTCACGTACTCTTTCTCTCTGTGTGTCTGACTCTCCTTGCAAATAAATTTAAAAAATCAGCTCTTCCACCAATAGAGCTGCACTGGTGTACACACTTGTCCCTCTGTCCGTGAGATGATTAGTCCTAGGACCCCTGGTTGATACCGGAATCTGCAAAGACTCAAGTCCCTTTACTGAGAATGCTATAGTATAGACCATCTGTGGGACTCACATTATCCAAGATAATGTGTGTGCTGAGGAATGTTTATATTATGTAGGAAATGGTGACAAGGCAGAAAGACTGCACCAGCAGAGTTCTCTCTCTCTCTCTCTCTCTCTCTCTCTCTCTCTGTGTATGTGTGTGTGTGTGTGTGTGTGTGTGGTGTACGTGTAGTAGTAGTAGGTGTGATATGCTTGTGGTGTGTGTGTGTAGTGGGTGTGATATGTGTGTAGTTGTAGCACCATGAGCACTAGCAGATGCCAGAGGATGTTGACTGGCCCCTTCCGTTGCTCATCCACTGCCCCTCTCCATTGCTCATCTGCTTGTTTCTTTTACTGATTCTGAATGTTGCCTTTTTCTTTTCCTTTTTTTATTTTTTTCGAGGTAGGCTCTCTAGCCCAGGCTGACCTGGAACTCATTATGTAGTCTAAAGCTGCCCTTGAACTCATGGCAATCTTCCTGCTTCTTTATTCCGACCATGCCTGGCTCCAGCCCTCATTTTTTTTCACATATATACAATTTATTAAAAAGACATAAACACATTAGAATTTATTTTCATTCAGTCTAAATTCTAGCAACATATACAAATACCGAGTGCCTCTTTTTTTTTTTTTTTTAAATATTTTGACTCATGCCTGTGAAACCCCTGAGCACAGAGGTCTGACTGTCTTTTTGGCACTTGAAGTCTCCTAAGGGCCGAATTGCGGGAACTTAATGATTGGGAGCTCCAAGGATTCTGGAAGGTGTTAGATATGTGTGCTTTTTTCTTTTCTCAGCTCAGGGGCCCTCACAGGGTTGCCCTGTTCTGTAGCGTGAGAGCAGAAGCAGGGTGGCACTAGGGGCAGAGACACATGCCCACACACATGGCTCTCAGGAAGGAGGCCTGTGCGATGGGTGCAGAAGCTGGGCCATGGCAAGCGAGGGCTGCCCATTTCTGCTCATGGAAACTTTCCAGCCTCAGCAACAAGGGGAAACCCCAGCTAGCATTCATGTGTAAGGGTGTGAATGCTGCATATTAATTCCGTTTCATTCCAGGAGGCTGGTGACATTTCAGTTTCTGCTCTGATTGTTTGTAAAAGAGTAACAAAGCCCTCTGAGATGCCCTGAGTCTTGGAACTGGTGACTCAGAACCTTCTGGTTACAGAGTAACGAGAGTGCTGTGGAAAGGGAGCAACATCATGAAGAAGGTTCCAGCAGCCTGCATCCACTTCACATTTAGTGTGAAAAGGCCAGTGAGTGCTTATGACTTAACCTGGCGACGTGTGCTTATGAGTTGGCTGTCCACGCGGTGCAGACACAGCAGCCATCACAGAGCAGGGACAGGCCTGGGTGCAGTACCACCTGATGTGCTTGCAGGCGTTGTGTGGTGGGTATGCGCTGCAGGAAAACAGTGCGCTTGGCTTGGCTTGGCTTGGCCTTGAATGAGGAGGTGCGTGTTGGCAAGAGATGTTTCTGAAGCTGGCCTGGTGCACACAGGCTAGGTGCCACCTCGGTGTTACTTGGTATATGTGTTCTGGGCAGTGGTGACCTTCACTGAGGTCCTGGCTGTCCCCCTGGGTATGTGTGCACCTTGCGTGCGCAGCCAGGCGCGTGCTCACGTGGTCTGTGACTGTTCGCATGTCTGGGCTCTTGAATGCACCCTCCAGAAACGATTCTAGGTGAGGTACTGGAGAACCCACTGGGGCTTGCCTGCATCCCTGAGAGGTGTTCCAAAAGCCCTGAAGAGAGCCCAGATGAAATAAATCCACACATTGCTGCTACCATAAACTCAGGTGATTTCCCAAGTATTCTTTTTTGAATCAGGACATTTTTGAACTTTCCATTCACTTAAGGTATCTGGTCTTTAGAACATGCTCCGACAGCTGTGACACCAGGTTGGGGAAGCCCCACAGCCAGCTGGGGCACTGTTTAAAGTTGGGAACCCTCACTGCCACAATACCTGGGCCTTGGCTTCTTGCTCTGCATGTGGGCGCTTAGTGCCTCGTGCTCTGCTCTCTAGCACACCCTCCCCTTCTCCAGAAACGCAGGAGCCAGTCCCAGCTCTCCTTTCATTCTGTCTTCTAGACTCTCGGGATTCCACCCCTTTCCTGTTCCAGCCTTTGAGAAGAGTGTTAGATGGAGGGCTTCTGACTGTATGTGGCTCTGAAATTATAGTCACGTGATAGCAACACAAATTGTTCTCCTCTATGTGCATGCAAATGGCTCCTGAACAGCGGAAAGGCACTTGGTGTCCCTCCACAGGAAAAGCCACTTTTGTGTCCATTGAGAGATTTCAATTTTCCTTTACTTCCTATAGATTTTTTTGTTGTTGTTGTTGTTGAGGTGATATTCACATAACAATGTTATGGTGTGTTTGTCCCCTTAAAGGTCACATGTTGCCGGGTGTGGTGGCACACGCCTTTAAAAGTGACCTGTTGAGATGAAGGATGGAGAGATGGCTTAGCTGTTAAGGCACTTTCTGGCAAAGCCAAAGAAAGGATCCAGGTTCGATTCCCCAGTACCCATGTAAAGCTGGATGACAAGGTGGCACATGCATCTGGAGTTCGTTTGCAGTGCCTAGAGCTCTGACATGCTCATTCCCTCTCTTTAAAATAAATACATAAATAAAAAATATTTTAGAGCTGGGTGTGGTGGCACATGCCTTTAATGACAGCACTTGGGAAGCAGAGGTAGGAGGATCACTTTGAGTTCAAGGCCACCGTGAGACTATATAGTTAATTCCACGTCAGCCTGGGCTAGAGTGAGACCCTGCCTCAATCTATATATATATATAAATTTTTTAAAGTCACATGTTGCAGACTGAACTCCAAACTTCCTATGTTGATGATGTTTGGAGGTGAGGCCTTTGGAGATAACTAGGGTTAGATGATGTATTGATTACTTTTGTTACTGTGACAAAATACAAATGTAGTTCAAGGAAGGTGGGGTTAATTTTGGCTCACAGTTTGAGGGTATAGTCCATTGTAGTGGGGAAGTCATGGTGGCAGGAGTGTGAGACAGCTCGTCACATTGTGTCTGTGGTCAGGAAGCAGAGAATTTCTGGTGCTTAGCTCACTTTTTGCTTTTTCTTCAGTCCTTCACCTCAGGCCATGGGATGGTGACCACATTCAAACTTTTCTGGCAACAGCCTCATACATATGAGGTGTTTTTCCTTGTGACTGTAATCCAGTCAAATGGTTAATAAAAATTAACCATTATAGATGAGACCATAAGTATAAGGGCCCCCATGATGGCTTCAGTGGCTTTGTGAGAAGAGGAAGACACCTGAGCTGACACACTTGGGGGCTCTCTCTCTGTCCATGTGAAGGCCTTCCAGATACTAGCACCACACTCTTGGACTTCAGCCTTCTTGGGTGATCAGTTATAGCAGCAGCAGAAGCAGGATGCATCAGGTGAACAGTGGACACATGCAGTGACTAAGGCGGTGGTGTTTAGAACATTCACCGCGTTTTTCAATATGGCTTTGGTCCAGTTCTAAGATGTTTCATCAGCCTGTTGGGGGTCATGTTGGTACACGTGTGTGGGTGTGCATGCATGTGGAGGCCAGAGGTTGATGCCAGGAATCTTCCTTGATCGCTGTCCACTGTGTTTACTGAGACAGGGCTCTCCTTTTGGCTGGCCTTGTCACTGCCTCCCAGGCGCTGGGGTTGTAGGTGGCTGCCTGCCCACCTGACATTTAGTGGGTGCTGAATTCAAGTCCTCATGCTTACACAGCAGGCGCTTTATCCACTGAGCCATCTCCCCAGTCCCTTATGTAACATTTTGACACGTGCTCATTTTGTTAAGTGACTGTTTAACAGTCGTCACCTTAGCTGGCCTCTGTGGTGCTTTCACTTGTCTGGGATGTTGGTTTCCAGGGCGTTAGGCACCTCTTCCTGTCTGTTCCTCACTGGATGTCACTACTAAGGGGCTCTTTAAAGTGACCTTCAGGCGGGCAGGAGGCAGTCCTGAGTGCATTTCTCCATCCTGTTTGTGATCTGTGCCTATGGCCATGTTTAATTGGTTCACCAACCTACACTCGCATAGAACGACTTCTTTGTTGTCATCATCTGGCCCTATGTGAGGTGAGCAGACACTTGCTCGCTTCTCAGGAAGTTCAGACTGCACCCCGTACTGATGAGTTTTGTCTTTCCCTTCTAGATCCTCTGGCACTTGGGGAAGTAGGCAGAGTCAGCCTGGAACTTACCTTAGGGGAAATGGGATGTCAAGTCATTCCTCCCCCCAACCTTTTCTTTTTAAAAACAATATTTAGTTATTTGAGAGACAGAGTGAAAGAGTACCAAGGCCTCCAGCCACTACAAGCAAACTCCAGACACATGTGCCACCATGTGCATCTGGCTTATGTGGGTACTGGGGAATCGAACTTGGGTCCTGTGGCTTAGCCAGCAAGTGCCTTAACTGCTAAGCCATCTCTCCAGCCCAATATATTTATATATTTGTTTGTTTGTTTGTTTTTTGGTTTTTTGAGGTAGGGTCTCACTCTGGCCCAGGCTGACGTGGAATTAACTATGTAGTCTCAGGGTGGCCTCAAACTCAAGGCGATCCTCCTACCTCTGCCTCCCAAGTGCTGGGATTAAAGGCGTGTGCCACCACGCCTGGCATATATATATATATAAAACTTTTCAAAAAATTTTGTTTATTTTTATTTATTTATTTGAGAGCAACAGACAGAAAGAGGCAGAGAGAGAGAGAGAGAGAGAGAGAGAGAGAGAGAATGGGCACGCCAGGGCCTCCAGCCACTGCAAACGAACTCCAGTTGTGTGCGCCCTTGTGCATCTGGCTAATGGGGGTCCTGGGGCATTGAGTCTCAAACCGGGGTCCTTAATTACAGCACAGGCAAGCGTTTAACCACTAAGCCATCTCTCCAGCCCGACGGCATATATTTTAAAAATATTTTTATTTATTTATTTGAGAGACAGAGAATGGGAGTCCCACCTTTTCTTTTAAATCAACAATTCAGTTTAAACTTGTTTGTGTGTGTGTGTGTGTGAGAGAGAGAGAGAGAGATAGAGAAAGAGAGAGAGAGAGAGAGAAAGAGAGAGAAAGAGGTTGGCCTCTCTAGTAAGATGTTTAAACTGTAATTAATCCTGTGACAGTGTGATACACTTGAGAGGAAGGGAGGCTCCCAGCCCTCCTGGCTGTTTGAGGTAAGTCGCCTCCACTAGTGTTGGGCCTGCCTGTGAGGAAATCACAGGAGGTGGATGGTGCAGTAAGCATTTGGGTGAGTGCAGAACTGTTGCTCTAGCTGACCTCCTTTGCTTTTTAAATACAGCGCCCTGGAGCTGGCTACAGAGTTGACCTTGAAGCCTGTGGGTGTGCTAATTAGTTTGCCCCACACCCCTGCAAAAAAAAAAAAAAAAAAGTTCCAAATCAGCAGCAACAGAGGGTGATCATGACCTTGATCAGAAATAGAAAGGTCAATATATGTTCAAGGAAAGCCCAGGAGCATCTTTGAATAGCCTTAATGTCCACTGCTCTGTGGAGGGAGCGATTCACTCAGTATGTCACTGGTGTGCCGTTCTGGTGGGTTTTCATCTCAGAGAAGGCCTGGCCATTCTGTGAGTGGGTGACTGAGGACAGCTTTAAACGCACAGTAGCAATAGCTTGCTGAGCAGTGGGCATTAGGTATTTCCTGTAGACTGTTGTAGCCTCTTTCCTTTTTTTGCGGGGGATTCTTACAAGGTTTTTCAGGTTTTTATTTATTTATTTTGAGCCGGGGCCTCCGTGTCACACAGACCGGTTCAGGCAATCCCCCTGTCTCAGCTGCTGCAGTACCTGGAGCTACAGGCATGCACCGTCATGCCCAGCTTCCAAGAATCTGTTTCATAAAGCGAATACAGCCTGTGCCCAGGGAAAGCACGTTTCCGGCTCTTCTCACCTCCGAGTTCCTGTGAGGGAGGGGTAGCAGCGAGCACTTCCCTTGGAGCCTGCTTCACTCCGGAAAGCAACTGTGCGGTTTCCGACTCCCAAGTACACACGCAGAGGTCTTAATTACTGGGAGTTTCACTAACCCCTTATCTTCAGATCTGAACTGAGGTCAGCAGGACTTCCCATCCTCCTCCGTTTTTAAAGTAATTTACATTTCGAGGATCTGCAGCACAGCAGTGGGCAGCGATTCCTAGGCATTTCTTTTTTCCTTTTCCTCCACGTGTGTCTGTGTATGCATTGGGTGGATGCCTGTGCGTGTGCCCACGCACTCACCTGCAGCAGGGTGCGCTCCTCTGTGGTGGCCGTGGTGAAATTTTGGGTGTCTGGCTCCATCTTTCTTCCACTCATTCTTTTTTTGAGCAAGAGTCTCTTACTGATCCTGTAGCTTGCCTTTTTTGTCTTGTTTTGTTTTTCGAGGTAGAGTCTCACTCTAGCCCAGGCTGACCTGGAATTCATTATGTAATCTCAAGGTGGCCTCAAACTCACAGCGATCCTCCTACCTCTACCTCCCTGAGTGCTGGGATTAAAGGCCTGTGCCACCATGCCTGGCTTAAAAAAAAATTATATATTTATTTCCAAGCAGAGAGAGAGAGAGAGAGAGAGAGAGAGAATGATGAGTGTACCAGGGCCTCTAGCCACTGCAAGGTGAACTGCAGACACATACACCACTTTGTGCATCTGGCTTTACATGAGTACTGGGGTATTGATCCCAAGTCATTAGGCATTGCAGGCAAATGCCTTAACCGCTGAGCCATCTCCCAAACCCCCAGTAGCTTGCCTTTTGGGGTGCTCAGGTGATTTTGGAGTCTCTGCTCCCCTAGAGGACTGGGGTTACGGAAGCTTGTGGCCACACCCAGCTGTTTATGTGGGTCCTGAGATTGAACTTGAGCCATCTCTCAGGCAGGAAGTGCTCTTAACCACTGAGCCATCTCTCCAGTCCCTCCAGGCATTTCTTTGGGACCCTGTGAGCTGCCCTGGGGAGACATATGTCAGCAGCATGTTCTCTGTAGTTTGTGGAATTATCAGAGCCCCAGAACTTCACTTCCTAACCTAAACCAGTTTCATGAGCTACTAGAAAAACACTCGCTAACCACAGCCTTATGGAATTTGTAACTCATTTGTCATTCAGGAAACCTTGGCCCCAGGACTTGAGCATGTCAGGACATTGGGGTTTATGACAGCTAGGGCACTCCACTTTCCATCTACTCTCCTAGGGTGGAGAAAAACCACAAGAGGTTTCTTCTGACACTCTCCTGGGTGTGTCTACGCACTGCCTTCAAGGGTGCTGGATCATCCTTGCTTCCCAGGTGGTGCATAACTCATTGTGTGGATGTGTGATGTGTTTCTGGGGAGGGCTTGTTTGTGATTTGTAAACAGTTCACATAAGAAACAAATGGCGTTCTGAGGACGGAGTTCAGTGACAGATGGCTTGCTTAGCATGCACATGGCCCTGGGTTCTACCTCCAGCACTTCAAAACATAAACCAAATGGAGACTTAGTGAGAAGAGACTCTCAGGAAAGTTATTGCAGGGCAAGAAGGGACTGTCTATACTCCAACTATGAGGACACCGTCCCCTGAGTTAGGCTGGTTGTGGCACGGGTGAACGTAGAACGCTCAGAGGGTGTCCCCTTGGCCTGCTGGCTCCCTGGAGGGGGTTGGGGTCCATGGGGCCTAGAGAAAGGGAAGGAAGAAGGCGGCCAGATAGACAGCCCAGTTATGTCGGGAAAGTCCTTTTTGCAGTGGCCTTTCTAGAACACAACATGCCACTGGAACCCTGTCACTGTTTTCTGGAAGCTCAGGACAATATCACAGTTGTCACCTGGAGTGTTGCAGAGTGGGTCACAGTCTTGTGCTTTACCTATTAGCCCTGGCTCCCTTGTTCAGCCAGCTGGGCCTGACCCCCCTTGCCAGGTGTCTGACCCCTCTCCAGGGGCTTCTGCTCTGGCTTCCAGGGCTGGCATTGCAGACAGAGTGACAAAGCAGGCTGCCACAGAGCCGCCGAAGACCTGGATTGACACCGATGATGCCTGGGTCCCATGGGGTGTTAGACGTAGACACTTGCTTGCACTGGTGTCCTAGCATGCCTCCCTCCTGGAATTACCGGCTTCACCTGTTTATTTCCTTGTATCCTTGGTGTGTGTGGTGGGGAGACTTGTGATGCAGTCTGCCCCTGTACAAGGTGCTTAAAGTACTGACGAACAGAGTGATTGAGCTTGTATATTCCTAACTCACTCCTTGTCACCCATGCTGTTCTCTGGATGGCCGCAGACCTGCGGTAGCATCAGTTAGAAATTAGCAGGTAGCAGCGCCCATTAGAAATGCGTGTTCCTGGGCCCGCCCCACAGCTCTGCAGGATCAGGGCTCCCACTGGGGTCCACAGGTCTGGATTTCATTCACCTGGGCAGGGCTCTGCTACAGCTTCTATGTGTGAAAACAGCTGGATGGAGGCTCCTGGGTCTCCAGGAAGTGGCTGTGGCTCAGAATCTGTATGAAAGGTGGGGAGTGGGGAGTGACTCCTGGGGAAAGGCCAAGGACCTCTCAGAGTGCATGTATGTGTGTCTGTGAGCATAGCATGTAAGTATGCATGAGTGCATGTGTATATAGGTGTGTGGATGGATGAATGTGTGTGTATGGGTATGGATGGGAGTATGTGTGTGTCTACGAGTTTTCATAGCATGCATGTACATCTAAGTGTTCGCATGAGTGTGTGTATGTATGTGTGGCAGGAAAATCTGCCTGCTGTCATGAGGGGTATCATGTGACCAGCCCTAAGCCAACCTTTCTCTGTTTATGTACCATTATGCATTAGAAGGGTAGAAGTTCCTCTAAAGAGAATAGAGCCTGCTAAGCAGGGGACGCAGCATGTGCCTTGGTAGAGTAAGTGTCACCAGCAAGCAAAATCATATAAATGCAGTGACCAAGCTAAGGCCTGTCTGTCCACAGCATGAGAATCTGTGGTAATATTTTTTTTAACTTGAGAGAGAGTGAGAGATTGGGAGAGAGAGAGACAGACAGACAGAGAGAGTGAATTGGCACGCCAGGGCCTCAACCACTGAACTCGAACTCCAGACACTTGTGCCATCCAGTGGGTATGTGCCAGCTTGCACTTGCCCATCTTTGTGTGTCTGGATTACATGGGATCTAGAGAGTCAAAGATGGGTCCTTAGGTTTTGCAGGCAAGTACCTTAACCGCTAAGTCATCTCTCCAGCCCTGTGGTACTTTCTTGACTGATGCTTGCTCCTCCTGGACAGCCATTCACACACGTGTGTGGTGCACTCTTGGAGCTGTGTCCTTGCTCTAACCATTCCTGCCCAGCCCTATCCTATCTTGGACAGTTCCATCCCCACACAGAGTGGCCTTGTTCTTCATTTCGTAACCTCTGTGCAGATTTTAGCATTAGAGCCACCTGCTGAGGGTCCTTGCAGCTGTTTCCATGGCCTTGCTGTGATGCAGAGAATGTCCCTTAGTGCATTTTTAAAAATTTAATTTGTTTTAAAAATATTTTTTAAATTTTATTTATTTATTTGAGAGAGAAAAAGAGGGAGAGAGAGAGAGAGAGAGAGAGAGAGAATATGGGCACGCCAGGGTCTCCAGCCACTGTAGACAAACTCCAGATGCTTGAGCTCTCTTGTGCATCTGGCTTACGTCCTGGAGAGTCAAACCGGGATCCTTTGGCTTTGCAGGCAATCACCTTAACCACTAAGCCATCTCTCCAGCCCTCTTAGCGCATTTTTGTGTCTGTGTAGGAACAGGTCTTAGTTTGTTTTATGTTGCATAAAGAGTTTTATCTAGCCCTTGGCTCTGGAGGCTGGACGTCTAAGGGCACGGCGCTGGTACTGATGAGGCCTTCTTGCTCATTGTAACTTGGCGAGGGTATCACAAAGCGAGGTAGAGCAAGTATGCCAGCTCAGGTATCTTCTCAGATTGTCTTCTTTAAGAGCCACTAATGCCATCACAGGGACCCCACCCTCATGACTTCATCTAACTCTAATTACCTTCCGAAAGCCCCACCTCTGAATACCAGCAACATAGGAATGGAGGATTAACTTTCTACCTTCATAGTACTTGCACCGTGGCAGCCAAATTCCAACACATGGATTTTGGAGTTATTTGTTCAAACCATGGCAGAGAACAGCTGCAAGACATGTGCCTGGTGGCCGGGTCATGCCACTGCTGCTCTTCCTCCTCACTGTTGGAGGTTCTCCTGACCCCTCCTGGCTCTGGCCAGGATGTCACTTCAGATCTCTGCTCCTCTGTAAGATGAAAATAACACCTTGCATCATCAGCGACACAGAACACCTGCCCCTCTTAATTTGCCCTCTGCAGTTTTGTGAGCTGGGGGGGGGGAACTTGGGGAGGCCCCGGCGGCCCCAGGATCGTGGGGAAGGAGCTCTTTGCATCTTCTCAGTCTCTTGCTTTATTTCTCCTCACATGTGACGAATACATAGTAAGCCCCTTCCACTTCAAGATTATTTTTAAAAGTCACAAATTCTGTCACTTTCTTCATTCTCTCTCTTTCTCCCTCTTCTTTTGCGTCTTTCTGTTTTTCTTGTTTGCACTTTTAAGCACCTATTTAAAACTTTAAAATGAAGGCTAGAGGTTGATGTCTGGTGGCTTTCTCAGCAGCCTTCCACCTTATTTTTTTGAGGCAGGATCTTTTACTGAATCCAAAGCTCACCAATTTGACTAGATTGACTGACTGGCCAGCAATGCTCCTGTCTCCACCTCCCCAGTGCTAGGATTACAGGTGCATCCCACCATGCCTGGCATTTATGTGGGTTCTAGGGACCTCACATCCTCATGTTTGTACAGCAAGCACTTCAACCTCTGAGCTATCTCCCCAGCCCCAGCACAGACATATCCTAGTATGCAGTTCTGACTAAGGGGCAAAATTGGAAGCACCATACTAAGATGTCACCCTTTATAATTTATTTATTTATTTTAGAGAGAGAGAGAGAGAAAGACTTGGCATGCTAGGGCCTCAGCCACTGAAATTGAACTCCAGACGCTTGTGCCACCTAGTAGACATGTGCGACCTTGTGCTTGACTCACCTTTTGTTGTGGCTTGACTGCCTGGCTCCCTCTTGTGCTTGCTGAGCCCATACCGGAGGCTCTGCTGTGGAGAGGGCAAGTCAGGGAAGGTGTAGATGATGCCCCCTTCATGCTTCTGCTAGGGCCTGCCTGTAGCTCCGATGCCTTGCCTGGTCTCCCTTGGCCAGGTGTGCTGTACCCTGTGACACACTGCTGTCTTCAGTGATGCTCTTGAAGAGTTTTGGGGGGAAAGGTAGAGTGTGTATTGCAAAGGAGTATAGTTCAAAGTTGGTCCTGCTAGAATATCTCCTTTTCCAACTCTTGTTTCAGACTCTGCTAACACCAGCATGATACAGCTGAGCCCTGATTGCTGGAATTTGTGACGACACTGATCCCTAGGTGAGTGATGAAATCCACATGCCAGGGATGGTTCCTTTAGAAAAGGTGTCCCTGCCAGGCGTGGTGGCACACACCTTTAATCCCAGCGCTCGGGAGGTGGAGGTAAGAGGATTGCCATGAGTTCGAGGCCATTCTGAGACTACATAGTGAGTTCCAGGTCAGCCTGGGCTAGTGTGAAACCCTGCCTTGAAAAATCAAAAATAAATAAATCAAAATAAAAACAAAAAAGGTGTCCCCATTGGTTAGCATCTGGGTCTGCTCTGTGCCTGGCCCTGTGGAATAACTGCAGAACCAAACCAGAAAATCTGTTTGTAGAAGCTGAGGCTTCATGAAAAGGGCTCACAGTCAAAGGGAATGGTTCCTGTTTGGGTGAGAGGTCCTGGTCTAGGTGAGGGGTCATTAGGTAAGGGTTCATGATCAGGGGAGAACTCATGGTCAGGTTGAGGGGTGTGGCTACAATAGCATCAAAAACCCTGTGTGGCTGGGTGTGGTAGCTCACACCTTTAATCCCAGCACTGGGAAGGAAGAGGTATGGGAAGGAAGAGGTACGAGAATCACCATGAGTTCGAGGCCACCCTGAGAGTACATAGTGAATTCCAGGTCAGCCAGAGCTAGAGTGAGACCCTACCGTGAAAAAACAAAACAAAACAAAACCCTCTGTGGCTATGGGGAAAGGGCCACCAGCAAGGAACTGCTGAGTGAAACCCTTTTGGGTTATGTATTAGTTACTTCCTCATTGCGGTGACAAAATAGTTGGCACAAGCAACTTAAGAGGGGTTTCTTGTGGCTCACAGTTTAGGGGTACAGTCCATCATGCTGGGGAAGGCATGGCGGCAGGAGTGCGAGGCGGCCGCTCACACTGCAGTCAGGAAGCAGAGACAAGTGCTGGTGCTCAGCTTTCTCTAGTCCTTTGGTTGGTGCCAGCCTCATTCAGGGTGGGTCTTCCCTGCTCTGTCAAACCACTCGGGAAATGCCCTTGCAAACACACCTGTGGGTGTATTTGCATCAGTGTGTCTGTTACAGTGGAGATGAACAAACTATCACAGGTGATTAGCCCAGCGCCCCAGGCCAGCCTCCCTAGGAGGAGCTTAGGGTTGAAGACCTGCCCAAGAGGCTGTGTCCCAGTCTGGGAACCCTTTCTCCCACAGTGTTCCCTTGGGGACCTCATTTTCAGGAGTGTGTATTGGGTCTTTGAAAGCGGCCTGTCTCCTAGTCTTGAGATCTCAAGGAAGCTGCTGCCCCACTTTTTCTGATGTCCCCTAAGCCACAGGCCGCCCCTGTGGCAGGGAAGTCCTTGAGAGATGGCAGCTCAGGCAGGGGCTGGGAGGGCGAGACAAGCTGAGTAGGGTGTTGGCCCCTTGAGCTCCACTGCCGAGGAGTTCGGATGAAGGACAGCAGAGGGACTCTGAGTTTACCTGGGGTTCAGGAGTGCTGGTGTACACACACCCATGTGTGGCAAGCACGTCTCCCTGTCTCAGCAGTCCGGAAGGGCATTGGTATCCTTCTGTTAACAGACAAGGATACTGAGGCACAATGTGGTAAGGCGAGGTGCCCAGCCACTTAGATGGGGCATTTCTGGCCCTGTCTGCCACCCTCTCTTAGCTGTTGTGACAGAGCCACCTGCCTTTCAGGTGCTTCTTGGCCTTGGGCTCGCCTTTCACTTCTTGTGCCGTCGTCTGTGAGTGTGGAGGCTGAGGGCGCCTGCGGCGGGATGGGACATGCCTCGCTGTGGGATCAGCATTCTGTGTGGGTGAAGAATGGGGTGGCTGGCCGGTTCAGAGCCTGTGAGAGGCAGGCTCCGTCATTGTGGCCACCATCAAACTTGAAGTGGGTTTGAGCTGTAGCTGGGCGTTCCCAAGGAGGGTTACTAGCACCCCAGAAAAGGGCTGTCTCGGGTTCTGGGGCCTCTGGACATTTCTTGTGTTTTCTGCTTGTTCACTTTGTGGGATGGAGGAGGAGAGAAGAGGACCTGGAGGGGGGAGGGAAAGATGTTGGGAGAAGGGAGGGAGAGAGGGAGGAGGGGAGGAAGCCTTACTCTTGGACCAGTGGGGCATCCCCTATCCCATTCCCCCACATCCCACTTACTAGTAGATCAGGTCATAGAAGCAGAGCTGGTGGCGGGAGGTGTGTGTGGGGGGCCACAGGCACTCAGACCCCATGCCATCCATGGCTGGCTGGTCCCAGAGACTTGAACTAAATGTTTATGCAGACACGTCTGCACTAGACAGAGACCAGATGTGGCCTTTGTTGCAATGTTTAGGATCGTCAAGTGTCTGAGCCTTGTCCAGAAAACCTGGCTGGGCTGGCCAGCTGTTTGCATGGCTCCCAGCTCTCCTACTGTTGGCTCAGTCCTCCCCTGCCCCCCACCTCATCCTGCTGTTGGCTTGGGGATCTCCCCAGCTTCGGCTTTCACTTCACAAATGCAATAATCCCCCCCTTATCTGTGGTTTCGACTTGCACAGCTTTTAGTGTCCCCCAACGTACAAGAAGAAAAGGAGTCTTGTGCAGTGAGGCATTTTGAGAGCAGAAGGGAACACATTCGTGCACCTCGTTACAGTTCATTGTTGTAATTGTTCTTGGTGGCCGTCGTCGTCGATGTCTTACTGTGTCGAGCTTAGAATGAAACTCTGTCATAGGGGTCTTTGTATAGGAGAAAGCACGGTGGAGGTGGTGCTTGGTACTCCTCAGGCGTCAGTCACCCACAGACTGTAACACTCCTGTGGATAACTGCACACAGCGGTAGTCCGCATTCAGAAAGAAATACTTGGGGAGATTAAGGCGTAGGTGGTAGATTTTGCACTGAGGTAGAAGCAAAAATATGTTCCTAGGGATCTTTCTCAGTGTGAAGTGGCCCATGCAGGGGGCTTTGCATTTCCTTAGTGTGGAGACAAAGCAGGCATTGTCCTTCCTGTTGCCCCTGGGGACCCGTCCCTATGATGCCATCATGGAAAGGCAGCCAAGAATGGAAGGGTGGCCTCTGAGGGAAGCTGATGTGTCTACACAGGGGGGACAACAGCCAGGAGTGGTTTGGGGGTGTTGGGGAGCCTCTCAGGCCTTCAGGGAACACTGAGCACATGATGGGATGAGCCTCGGGATGGGGGACAGACGTCACTTGGTGACAGAATATGAAGTTATGTCTTGCCTGTATTCTTTTCTGAGACTCTCTTCCACTTACATGTGCTTATGGGGACCCGCTGAGTACAGGAGGCAAAGTGTTTAAGTTGTTCTCCAGAGGAGGCCTGAGCTCTAGGCCTATCTTCCCGTGTGCAGGCTGCTTTTATCACTGTCCTGCCGTCTCACCAAGCCCATGGCATGCGTGCTCCTGTGGGCCCCAAGGCCCCTGGGGCTGCTCACCTGCCATGGGATAGACAGCTTATAGAAGGCGTGCTGTATTTTTAGTAAACGTCTGAAATACAGAGTCCCGAATAGAGCAATTGTAGGTTTAATTAAATGACACTGAAATGGGAAGTAATTACTTCTGCGTGCTTCACGAGACCTGGGAGGGTCTCTCCGGTTCGATAGCTATAGTCCCGGTAGTAAAAATGCCCAGGATCCACTCCCATGGGCACTCAGCGTCCTGTAGGTGCTGATCTAGAAGTCTGTGGATGTACTAGTGTGAAAAATACATGCAAGTGAGCTTGTCCTCAGTGTTGGTGTGTGGGGATCAGCAGCAGGCTTTGTGTAAAGGGAGAGGGAGTCCAGGACAGAACAGTGGGTCCTCCCAGGGCTCTAACACCACAGGAGCTCTGGAGATTTGGCACCATTCAGCTGCCTTGAGTGCAGAGCAAGGGCCAGGCCTCAGCTGGGACTCTGCCCTGGGCCACAGGCCAAGCATCCATTTATAGTGACTAGAAGTTTCCACACCTTGAGCATGCTTGGATCTGGACCTGCTCCTTATATCAGCATCGGTGTGTGGGCGGTGTGACTCCCCCGTGCCTCACACCTGCCCTGCCTAGTCCTGTAGCTGGGCACCACGCTTGACCTGGGCACTGGAGTGTGGTTGGTTACAACCGACAGAGGCCCCAAACATCAAATCCACAGCCTGCTTTGAAGAGCTGGCACCTGGCAGGGAGTGAGCAGTGCCCCTTCATAAAGTGCATTGATTACATATTAGGATCAGATTTTGCCTGCATATTGGGTTAAGTGAAATACATTATTAAAATGTCACTACTCGTCTAACATGACCACCAGGGAAACCTGCAGACCTGTTGGCCACTTGCCCCATGTGTTGAGTAGTGTGGATCGAGTGGGCCCTGTCTGCTCAGAGTATGAGGGCTTGCCCATTCTGCTGCCATTGAGGCTCCTTTGAGCCAGCCACAAGTGCCGCTGTTCCTGAGTCTGCGTGGATAGTTCAGAAGCAGCCTGCTGGGCCTGGTGACAGGGACAGGTTTCAGAAGGCAGACTCTGTTTCTCCTGGGGAGCCCCAGCCCTGCCCTCACCCTGATGACTCCCCCTACCCACCCAAGGCCCTGCCTCACCCAGGCTTCTGTTGCCCTCATTTTGTTTGTGGGTGAAGGCACGGTAGGTGCATGCCCCCTTGTTGGCTGATTTTCCACATCACGGCTGTGTCTGGAACGCATTGGTAGGCTATTCAGACCACATGCTGTATTTGTGATGAGCCCTGCACTGGGTCCCTGTGGGTGGAGGGCTTCTGATTACCCTCCCCTACCTCTCATGCGCACTTGTTTTGGACCCTGGGGCTGCTGCCTGTACAGCTGTGGGGCACTCAGCCAAACCATGAGAAAGGACCCCGGCGCTCCCACATCTGGCTGGGCTATTAATAGCCAGCCCACAAAGGCTCCATTTTTCCTTGCAGAGAGTGGGCATGTGGCAGTGCTATCGTGAACGCAAGTGGACCCCAGAAACCAACTTTGCAGAGACTGCCTTTCTGTTGCAGCGTTCCCATCCACGCTCAGGCCCTGTGGTTTTCAGCCTGCAGCCCTCCAGTGCGCGAGTGAAGGCTCCAAGCACAGCTGGGACTGTGGCACAGTGGTGTGGGGAGAGACAAGTCCTCTGTAGTGCCCAGCTCAAGGGGCTCAATAGAGGAGCAAACATTAAATTGCTAGGATCAGTAACCATTTTTTTTTTTTTGGAAATGGAGGGGGATGCTACCAGGCTACAGGAGAGATAGTGTGTGGGTACACATTTTGTGTTGCAGTCAGGTTCGCATTGCTGGTAGAAATCACCCAACCAAAAGCAGCTTGTGGGAAAAAGAGGTTTATTTTGGCTTACAGGCTCAAGGGGAAAGCTCCGTGATGGCAGGGGGAAACAATGGAATGAGCAGAGGGTGGACATCACCCCCTGGCCAACATCAGGTAGACAGCACGAACAGGAGAGTATGCCAAACACTAGCAAGGGGGAGCTGGCTTTTCCACCCATAAACCCACCCCCAACAGTACACCACCTCCAGGAGGCTTTAATTTCTAATTGTCATCATGTTGGAACCTAGCATCCAGAACACCTAAGTTTATGGGGCACACCTGAATCAAGCCACCACATTTTGGAAAGGAGAGACTGCTAGGGCCATGGGTACATCTCATCTTGTCCCAGCAGTCTTGGGTTACAGTATTAGTTCTAAGTCGAGCCCTGCCTATCCTCTGAGCTAGATGAGTGGGCGGGAGGCATGGACAAGAACTCCACCAGTGCCAGTGTGTGGTGTTGTAGGTGGTCTGGGAAGGAGATGTCTCACCCCAGGGAACCTACCCCTGCCCCCCTCATGTCTCTTTCTCCTGTGGTTGTCTCATGCTTATAAGGTGTAGCCACCAGAGTCCTAGAAGATGCACACGTTTGACTGAACCTGGGGACTGCTCATTTGTGCAGGAAACTCAAAGCCCTGAGGACATACTTAGTGGGCAACAAATTGTCTTGCTGTCCTCCCTTGAAAGCCAGAGAGACCTGGGTGTGTTCATCATGGAGGTGGGGTAGTGCAGGGAGGGACATAGTGGTGGGGTAGACCCCACTCAGACATCCAGTCAGACACAAGGTTTTTGTTTTTTGTTTTGTTTTTGCTCTTGTAGCTTGCCATAGACTGTATAGTGGTCCTTAGTGATACCAGGTTCTTACCACATGACCCTGTGAATGCTGCCTTATATAAACAGGACTTTTGCAGATGTGAGCAAGTTAAGGGTCTTGTGATGGGAGCTCATTCTGGGGTAGATATATGAGGACACCCACACACACTCATAGGTACAGGAGAAGGCTGAGAGATAGGCTGTCAGGTAGGTTTCATTGTAAACTTGTCTGTGCCTCATGGTGTCCAGATGTATGTTTAGGTACTGCTGTGGGTGTCTGGAAGGGGTTTCTTAGGAGATTAGCATTTGAATCTTCTGCCTGAATGCCCTCATGCAGGTGGGCATCGGTAAGAGGTAAATGTCCTGCAGACTGTCTGGGGCTAAGAGGTTGGCTGTGGGCACTAGGGCCTCCCATTGCAGAAGACAAATCCTGGCACTCCACAGCCCCTTAATCACATGGCTGGGTCCTGCCACAAATGCCTTCCTCTCTGTGTACATATCTTCTGTGTGTGCTTCTTAGAGAGCCGTGGCCAAGCAGAAGCCACATGCCAGGGACCCGCTGAGCCCACCAGACACAGGAAGACACTGATTGTGATTCTCTGGAGCTTAAGCAAAGCGGAGCTCGTACTGGGACCTTCACTTTGTCCCAGTGACACCAATTTTAGACTTCTGTATTCTAGAACTGGGGGAGAATAAATTGCTGGGTTTTAATATATATGTATATATATATATATATATATATATATATATATATATATAAACAGGTTATACACTATTGTCTGCTGCTCAGCCCAACTCCCGTTACCCCGGGGGCCCTCCCCAGTGGGGTTCTGGTAGTCACCGTGGAGTCACGAAGGCCTCAGTCAGTCCCTGTGGGGTAGCGGGAAACCGTACCTCAGGGTATCCGTACTCATTCCGTGGCTCTTACAATCTTTCCACTCCCTCTTGCGAAAAGTTCCCTGAGCCATGGCAGGCCTGTTGGCAGTCTGTTTTAGTGTTAAATTGCTGTCTTCTAAGAGGCCCAGTTGGTAGTGACTGGTTAGAGTGGCCACAGGAAACAGTCAGTGGCATAAACAGTACTTCCGCAAATACCCTTGGTCCTCCCACAAATACCCTCTGCATGCTTCAGACCTGTCATTCTATGCCCTCACTCTCAGGGCAGGGCATGGTCAGGTCACAGGGTGTGTGGCTTTTGGCTTGGGTAGAACTTGTAGGATTAGTTTCTGCAAGCAAGCACCTTTAACCTCTGAGCCATCTCCCCGGCTCCTGGTTTCTGAAAAGCTCTGACAGTTGGTCTTGGAGAGTCCTGCTCGCAGCACCCTCCCTCCGCAGTGGCAGGGCCACTGGGTCTCCCAGCCCTGGTGAGTGTCATCTTCTCTGGCCTCCGGGTTCCTCTATGTTCTTTAATCCATTCCTGCTGGGATCTTGCCCACCTGCCAGGCTATTTGTTCTGGATGCTTCTGCTTTGAAACCCTGGTTCCCAGTTCTGACCTTGGCTAGTTACTTTTATTACTGTATCATTTACCAGCCAGATGAAGTCACTTTGTGGGCCTATTTCTCTTTCTTTCTCTTTAGGCTTGTGGTGTCAGGGTTAGGATTGCGTGGCTGTCTTGATTTTCCTGGCAGGAGTTTTGTTGTTCTGTATGTTTGAATTAAGCATTTCTGTAACATGGAGTAAGATGTTAGGGGGAGAAGGAGTCCAGTCTTAGGTCTTTGTTGTATGTCCATACTAGTCAACCATCCGTGCGTGTGTGTGTGTGTGTGTGTGTGTGTGTGTGTGGATTGCAGTGTGCGTGTAGAAGTCAGAGGATATCCTCAGGGTATTGGTCCTCTCCTTCCACCTTATTAGAGACTGGATCTCTTATTGTTTGGCTGCTGGGAAGGACAGACTAGCCAGCCTGTGAGCTTCGAAATTCTCTGGGTCTACCTCCCACATTGCACCACTTTGCACTCACCTTAAGAGAGTGCTAGAATTCTGCTGGTGGGCTTGCAGAACAAGCCTTTAACCACTGAGCCATCTCTCCAGCCCACATATCCATCTTTTGATCTAGAAGTTGAACTTCACCGCTGTGGTCTGTTAGGATCTCCATATGAGAATGTCCCATCTGGGGAGTCTGTGCTGCTGCCACTGGCTTGTTTGCCTTTTTGCATGTCTAAGTCACACTGGTGGCAGTTTTATGGCACATGTTGGTAGTGGTGCCAGAGTCTCCTCACTGTGCTTCACATAGCCTGTTTTAACAGTGATGCGAGGAGGGTCATATAACGCATGAAAAATGACTCATGCTCCTCCACCACCTGCACAGAGAAGGGGTAGGGACAGGGTGCTCAGCAGCTGTGTTGAAGGGGTAGGCAGGGCAGAGTCTGTGGAGGGGCAAGGAGGATGAGAGGCAGCGTTCACTGTATGTGTACAGGGCTCAGGCCCCTGTGCTACAGTAACTTCCAGATTATTAAAACTAGAGCTGGAGCTGTAACTGAGTGACAGAGAGCTTGCTTAGTATGTACATGGCCCTGGGTTTGATTCCTCAGCACCCACCCCTGCTTCATACACACACAGAAAGATGGTTCTTGCCTGTATTCACAGCACTTGCAAAATAGAGGCATGAGGATCAGGAGCTCAAGGTTATCCTTGACCACAAGTTATTTTGAGGCCATCCCAGGATATGTGAGACCCTATCTCAAAAAAACACATTTAATTATGGAACTAGTGAAGTCCAAGTATGCAAGGCACAGAGCACCAACTGGGAAACAACCAGTGATGGGAGTGGCAGTGGAAGTTAGCCGTGGTGTTGGGGACCTGCCCTCACCCCAGGTTTTCTGCCCTAGCTGGGGGTGCATGTGTGGGATGGATTATTCATGGGCAGATGGCAAGGAGTCCAAATGTGGTAGAGGGCACACTTCTGGATGGTGAGGCATGTGTGTCACCGTGTCACGGGTGCATGTGCCTGACTTTGGGCTGCAGGGTCCTGGTCTCCCCCAGAGTGTTGTCCCCAGACACCCTGTTGGCTGGTGCCCCATGGCTTTCCAAAGCTCTCCATGCTGCCTGCTGAGCTGAGCGGCCTCCACCCTTGCTAGGGTCACAGTGAGGTCAGGGCCTGGATTTGCCAGTGTGTGACCCTGGCCGCACCCCAGCTGCAGGCGGAGGTGTGTCTGATCCCACACCGGGTCGACAGCCTTGGGCCTGCCTCGGAGATGGGCATGGGTGAAGTTAGCCAAGGTGCTGCTTGCTGGACCAGGCTGTCCAGCCGCTCACCCTCCCTGGGGAGGAGGCAGGTTCTCCTCGGGCAGTGGCACTGATGGCACTTGGTCCAGATTGTGCTGCGCAGGGAGGCACATCACCTCTTAAACACACAGCAACTCTTCAGGAAGAGTGGTCTGTGACGTGGCAACTGGGCAAGTGGGGGACAGGTGTACAGAGAGGTTGAGTGGTATGACACATGTATAGAGAGACTGGGCAGTGTGGACAGGTGAATAGAGTGGTTGGGTGGTGTGGGTACACAGATCGAGTGGCTGGGTGGTATGGACAGATGATGGGTGGCCAGGCCCCATGTGCAGTGATGGGGACTGGTCTCATGGGTATTGGGAAGCTCCTACTTAAGGCCTTTTAAAATTCCTCCACAGCCTGTGGAAGAGGCACCCATTCTCTCCAGGGTTCCCTCCATGTTGGGCTCTATCCTGGGAGCCTGGAGGGAGGTCATGCTGTGCTGCCACCTGGCTGTTGTCACTGTGAGGCGATGGGGAGGTTTTGGAGGGGCCTGATGTGGTGCACATGGGCTGTGTGTGCTGACTGTGAGTCATGGCCTGGGCTGGGGGTGTCCTTGGCTAGGCAGAGGAGAGATGTAGGGGTGCCCGCCTGCTGTGGAGCACTGCCCTGTGGGCACTGCAAGCATTCGTGTCTCTGTCCGTGAGCTGGTGTTTTTGGTCTGCTCACCCCTTCCAAGGGCATGCAGTGGTGATGCCCAGCGCCCGGGCCCTCCCCTGCCTGGGTGTTGGCCACTGGTGGAATTGGGCTGATTCTAAGCCAGCAAGTGGGACCCGTGAAAGTGATAAGTGGTGAGCAGCAAGTGGAGGAGGTTGACCCCAGGGAGGCACCTAGCTTATTTCTGGGTGTGGATTTCAGATGCGCTTCCTCCTGCTGCTCCTGTGACTAAGAGGTGAGGGGAACTCCAGAGACCTCCAGCTGCCTGGGGAGACCGAGCAGCTCCTTCCTCCTTGGGTAGGATGGCTGGTGGAAGCTGGATGGGGGCTTGAGGAGCACTCCCATACCTTGAGCCTGTCCCGTTGCTCTGGAATTAGACAGCAAAGTGTCTTGGGCCTGAGAGTGGCCTGGACCCTTGGAAGGGGAGGGAAACCCAGCCCCAGCTCACTGGGTGTCATGGCGGGGAGAGGTCAGTGACATGCTGAGCTTGCAGCCTCTGTGTCCCGGCTCTGCAGGATGCGGACGGGTCTGCTACATAACACGGCCTCTGGAGAGACCCTTTGAAGGCATCTGGAATTGGGTCGGGGTGACACAAAGCTGTAAGGGGTTGTCTGTTTTACCACACATTCCCTGCCCCTCTGCAGTCTTCCAGGATCCCGACCTGGTGTTGTCCTGAGCGAGGGCGGACATTCCTCTCCCTCCAGCTGCCAGCCCTTTGTCCACAGTCCCGGCTCCCTTCTCAGTTAGGCCTGAGGATGAGATTTACCTGCGCTTACCCTGGAAGCCAAGTGTATGCACTGGTATTGGGGGAGGGAATAAAACGAGGGGAGCTGAGCCCCCAGGGACATGGCAGCCCCAACTCCAGGTGGGGCCGATGGAAACCTCATGCTCACGAACCCTGAGGAGCCGCAGGGCAGTGGGATGGGGCCCCTGCCCTCTTCCTGCTCATTGCGCTGGCTCGACATGACCTGCCACACGCTGAGCTGTGGCTTGGCCCTTTCTGGATGCCCACCAGGCCCTGCAGAAACCTCACCATGGCCTTCTACTATGCAGTAGCTATCCACTGGAATGAAGGAGAACTTCCTGACACGTGGTGCACGTGCATGCATGCGTGCGTGCGTGTAAGTAGGGCTGTTGGTAAGGCTGGTTTGGTTTGAGGCAGATCTCTCATAATGTCAGGTGGCAAGGGTTGGGTCATTTTCCCGAGGTGAGGGTCCAGGCTTGGTGGCTGCCAACGGAGTACTGAGGAAGCAGTTTGCCAGGGAAGTGTTTGCTGCTCTTTGAAGGTCTCTCTGCCCTGAGTAGCTGGGCGAGCAGGCTGTGGGTCAGGTGAGACGACTTTCAGCTCACACATAGCAGAGCTCCATGCTCCTTGCTCTTTGGAGAGTGTTGCTGGGAGAGTAAAGGCACAGTGTATGATTATGGACAGCGCTGACCCCTCCTGATTCAAGTCTCCACTCAGGGCCAACTCCAGGCTTCTGGCCAAGCCAGCTCATTTCTGCTACCCTGTGTGTTTCACACGGGACCGACTCCAGTGTGTCACTGCACCACACACACTCTCAGGAACACACCAGTGCATGTTTGGATGTCTTGCCTACTGCATGACTTCCACAGGATAGGCCTGGCTCCCTGCTGCTCTGCCAGTACTTGGCACAGTGCCTAGCAGCAGGTACCTGGGGAACATTTACGGTGGATGTGAGTAGGTTTTGTTTGTACAAGGTGCAGAGGTGGGGCTCCTTTTCCACATCAGGGAGGACGTTCCATAGAAGGTCTGACTGCTTTGCAAACAGAGGTTCAGGTTAAGGGATCAAAGTGGAGGGGAACAGCTGGTGAGTCAGTCAGTGACCTCTGTTATTTGAGGTGCATAGGGTTGGGATTTTAATCTAAAGAGAGCAGAAAGCCAGTGAAGGAGTTTTTTAGCAGACAAACTGGGCCACATTTGGATTTCAGAGACTCATAGCGTGGAGGGCTGGAGATGAAGGAGCAGGGGGTGGTGAGGCGTCCACAGGAGGACAGCTCGATCACTATAAACCAGCCAGGAGCTGTTACCAATCAACCAGGACCTTGTGCTCCATTCAGGTAGACATGACAAGTAGGTGATTAATTGGCAGGCCTGGGCCCTTCAGTGCCAAAGGCTTATTATGTGTGGGCAGATTCGGAGGCTGTGTTGTAAGTCCTGAGAACTAGAGGCTGGTGGCTGTAGGCGCTATGGCTAGAAGCCGTGCAGTGCCATGGCCTGGCACTGGGCTGCTAGTGTATCCCTTGGCTCTTAACAGCTTGGGTGCAAACAGTGGTCAGGGCCAGCTAGTGTTATAGCTCCCAAGCCTTGGATGGGGCCGACGACTCCTAGCAGCTCCCAGTGTCATAGCTGTCAGGTTCCAGGCATCAGGGCCTTCAGCCCCTCGTCTCTGCACTTCTGTCACCGTTGTCGTCTCTGCCCCTGGCTGCTTCCTGACGCTCTTCAGTGCTCTCCTGCTCTACCACAGCCCCAGGTGCTCCCTGACTCCTCTCTGTGTAGCTGATTCAGCCACTCTCCCTGGGATAAAGATCTAAAGTAGGCAAACACCATTTGGTTGAAGCCTTTTATTGGGCCTAATGTTGTGACACCAGGGGACACATGAGGAAGGTGTCTTTTGATTAACTTGAAAGGTGAGGCAAACAGCCTGGTCATATAGCCAAGAGGGGTGTGTGGCAAGGGTGTGTGCACCAATCATGGCACAGCCCTTCATACGAATGAAAGATTGCGCTTGCCCCATCACAGGCCTTCTCCGGCACCAGGACAAGTGCTCCCCCTGTGGCCTGAGTGGGAATGGCTGCTTGGTAAGCAGTGTCGTCTGTAGAGATTGAGGAGGCATCAAGTGCAGGCCGGCTGGAGTGGTCATGGCTGGAGCATGTGTTGAGCCAGGTGGTAGGTGGTTCTCTGCAGCTGCTGGAACGTCTGCAGAGCGAGTGACAGCCAGGCTGTTGTGAGGGCAGTCTGGCTGCGTGCTTGGCTCACGGTTCCCCACTCAAGGCTGCAGGCATAAGGAAAGAGCCTGTCAAATGCCAGTTCTCGACACTTTTAGTCATTCACAGAAAACATTAAATGGGTGTTTACAGTAAAGGCTAAAGGAAAGCTCAACACAGAACCAACAATCGGAGAGGCATTTATCAGCACTTAATAGTATTTAGGCCACGCATAGCCCTGCTTAACTCCTGCCCCAGGAAGCGGTGGGTCCCCCTTACCGTCGGGAAGGGGGTGAGAAGCCAGCATGACCGCAGGCTTGTCCTAGGTGGGCGCCGATGGAGCTGTTGAAGCCCAATGGCTCTCGGGACAACGGCAGGTTCAGAGAGAGGATGCAGGACCCGCTCAGCGAGCCCCTGGTTCTGTGTGGACAGTTCTTGGGATGAGCTGCAAGGCAGACTGGGCTCCAGGTGTCCAGCTGGTGAACACACTTTGAGGGTGACCCAGGGGGCCGTATACCGATGCAGAGGTCTTACACAGTGAACACTTGGGCAAAATTGGGTGAATTAATGGTTAAGAGCAATGTTAAAACGTAGTGCACTTGGTTACTGGCCAGCCAGTTTTAAATTTGGTCACAACTTGTGTAGTGGCATCTTGGCTAGGTTTTTGGAAATAGAACCACACATAGGTTTTGAAAATACATAGTTACTCTTGCTTTTTTTTGTTGTTGTTGTTAAGTAGGGTCTCACTCTAGCTCAGGCTGACCTGGAGTTCACTATGTAGTCTCAGGCTGGCTTTGAACTCACAGCGACCCTCCTACCCCTGCCTCCCAAGTGCTTGGATTAAAGGTGTGAGCCACTGTGCCTGGCTCCGCTTAGCGTCTTTGAGATGGAAGTGGAATCAGATTTTGCATCTTGTTACTTATATGTAGGTGATATAAGCTGGCATTTGAGATCTCTAGCTCCTCTGGCTGGTTTAAGATGCTTACTTGCCTTTCTCACTACTGGGAGAAGAGACCCTACACAAATCAGTTTAAGGCAGAAGGGGTTCAGTTGAGCTTGCAGTTCCAGGTTACAGCCCTCATGGTGGAGAAGGCATGGCAGTAGGAGCTCGAGGCAGCTGCTCACATTCAGTCCACAGCGAGGACGCAGAGAGACATGGGAGCCGCTGCTCAGCCACCTTGTCCTTTTACACAGTCCGGACCCCAGCCCAGGGGAAAGCCACCTACAAGTTAACGTGGGTCTTCCCACCTCAATTAACATAATCAAGACTATTCCTCACTGGCATCCTCAGCTAACCCAGGTCATCCCTCACAGGTGACTCTAGGTCCTGTCAAGTTGACAGCCAATACAAACCTTCGCCAAATGCTTTATGTTCCTTATTGTAAGTCAGATCTAAGCCCAGAAAAAATACGCTGCCCCGTAAATTAGTGTTTCTATTAACTTTATTTCCCTGTGGCTACGGAACTTGGGTCACCCCTGTGTTCAGGGCGTGACCCTGGTGCTCAGAGGAACCATGGAACCAGCCCAGGGTCTAACAGGACCTCCTAAGGGAAGCCACTGGAGTTTGAGCATGTGTACCCCTCTGGGATGTCCCCTTAGTATCACCCTCCAGTGGCCCTGTGTGGATAGAGGTAGGGGGTAGTGACAGCTTGCCAGTCCTTGCTTGGAGTCCACAGGTGGCTGTGAAGCTATGGCCCCTTGAGATGAGGAGGTGGCCCTTGGCCCTGCCTGATGGGCATGATGGCATGGTTCTGGGCAGAATGGCCCACTTTCCCTGAGTCTAACCCCAGCCTGTAAGATGATCTTTCTCTCTTCCTCAGCTTGGCCTGTGCCCCCGAATTGGCCATAAAGGAAAACAATTGGGTCCACATTGCAGAACAGACTTGCTATTTATAGGGAAGAGAATGGGGACAGGCTTGTCCCACGACCTGACGGGAAGGCTCACCACGGAGCCTTATCCCACTGCTGAAGGGTGCCTTGTTGTGGCCAGAGTGGGCCCAGCTGCCTGTGGCACATCCCCCTCACCCCATCCCAGGCTGTACCCCAACAAATGACAGAGCTCTTGAGACCCCGTGGTCAGGACAGACGTCCCAGGCAGGCAGATGCCCACATGAGGGGTGGTGTGCAGACCAGAGGCGTTCCAAGTGTCTGTCCTTCAGCATCCAGACACAGGACACAGTGAGCAGCACGGGGCAGGATCCCAGCCGCAGAAAGGTATGCTGGGCTAGTGGTGGGACTCTGGGTTCCCTCTTGCCTGTGCAGATGGCCAAGGGCTGAGTGGCGTGAGCTGAGTGTGTACCTTCCTTCCATCTTCAAGGAGGCTGGGTGCTGCCTCCCTGCTGGAAGGTAACACTAGGTGTGTGGAGGTGTGGCCTGAGGAAGTGGCCCTGTGTATCTTGAAGGCAGTGGGTCCAGGCTGGCTGGCGAGTTCGTCGACCCTCACTCTGGTCATGGGTGCTCCTTGGCCTCGGGCTGCCCCTTGGCCTCGGGCTGCCCCTGACTCCTTTTCAAAGGCAGCATGTCAGAGCTGGGTCAGCCCAGCACATGTGGACACTGGGCGCTGGCTGTGTTTACACCCTTCTTTATTGTCTGAATTCGTGCATCTCAGGTTTCTGTTTCATACTTGCTCTGTGGGGAAGGTGTGGTGGCCAAAGGCACCTGGCTTGCTGCCTGTGGGTGTGGCCCTGGCAGGGCTTTGCCTGGCACTGGCAGTCTAACCTGTGGGACTTGCTGCATGGAAAGCCACAGGTGTGGCTACTGGGCAGGAAGGAAGGTATCAGAGCAGGGGCGGCCTTACATCACTGGGGCTTGCAAGTCACCCTATCCTGATGGCCAATGTATGTGGAAGTCAAAGGACTGAGGAGTATTTGGTCCTGGGGGTAGGGACACAGCACGGGGGGAGGGTCAGAAACAAACCAGGACACATGTCACTGCCTGCCCTGCCCAGGATGGGGGCCTTTGGATGAGAGGTCATCCTTCCAAATTCTGGCCTCCTGCATCCAAATGACTCATCATTCCTCACGCCAAAACTTCCCAGCACTCTCCAGCGCCCTGTGGGCCATGGGGCTCACATCCTGGGCCTCTTCCCCCCATCTGTGCAGTTGTGTGTGTCAGTGTGACTCAGTGGCCACAGGACTCAGGCAGCCATCTCAGCCCTTAGACAGAATCAGATTTGGTGTGGACTTCCGGGTATTAAAATAGTATCAGAACCTGGTATGGTAGAATGTCTTCAATCCCAGCACTGTGGAATCAGAGGTAGGAGGATTGCTGTGAGTTTGAGGCCAGCCTGGGACTATAGAGCGAGTTCCGTGTGTGTGTGTGTGTGTGTGTGTGTGTGTGTGTGTGTGTAGCTGTACCCACTACAGGCACTTTGTTGAAGGCCAGCAGGCATGGCTGCCCATGAAACAGGGCCTCATCTCTGTCCTCTGCTGAACCTCAGCTGGCCTGCCTTCCAGTCTCCTTCCCTGATGGGTTCATGGCAGCATGGTGGAATGGACACTCTGGTCTATAACCACCTCCCTACCTTAGCTTCCCTGCATTCCAAAAGAACTTCCGGAAGCAGGACTTGCCAAGAGAAATTGGATTTCTTTATAGTTAGGCCACAGCTGGAGAAAAGAAATCACCTAATTTCTATCTACTGTGCCTGTGGCCCACTTACAACTTACAGAAGTTGCGACCAAGGCCAGAGACATGCAGATTGTGCGGTGGTCCTTTCCCAGGTGGCCCGGGTTACTTCTGTTTCACAGATCCCCAGGTTCTCTAAATTTATTTTTATTTTTATTTATTTATTTGAGAGACAGAGGAGATAGAGAGAATGGATGTGCCAGTTCTCTAGCCACTGCCAAACAAACTCTAGATACATGTGCCACCTTGTGCATCTGGCTTTAGGTGGGTACTAGGGAATTGAACCTGGGTCCTTTGACTTTGCAGGCAAGTGCTTTAACCGCTAAGCTATCTCTCCAGTCCAAAGATCACCAGTTTTAAGAGAAAAGGTCCCAGGTTTTTAACAGGATGGTGAGTGGAAAAGCCCACCTGCTCGGGGTCTGGCTGACTGTGTGGTGTAGGGTTGCAAGCTTTTTGTGTTTTTTTCACTGGAGGTCAGCCTCAAGCTCCCTCCCGAAGGAAGGGCTGTCAAACACACTTAATTTTGCAAGAGGAGAAGTGGTAGCCTGGTAACTAGAGGAAGGGACGGGCACAAGTGTTTCTCTTTAGAACTTGGAGTGTCATTCCCTCAGCACTACCCAGGTTTGTGTGGCAGCAACTCTGAAGGGTCTGCCGGAAGCCCCCGAGACATCCACTTCACCCCAGAATCTGTGACTCTTGCACAGTGAAGGAAGGGGCTTTACAAATGTGGTCATGATAATGTGAAGGACCTCTAGGTAGAGAGGTTGTTCTGGAGGCCCAGGGGGCCCCAAAATGTAACCTGCAGGTGCTCAGGCAAGAGAGTCTGGAGCAGAGTTGGCGCTCCTCTGCTGCTGGAGGGGAGGAGAGACTTGGCCTCCCGTCTGTTCAGGTCTGGTGACTGGGGCCTGTGAACTAAACTAGCAGAAGACAGCTCCACGGGAGAAAAGGCAGGCAGACAAATATTTTCATGTGTATTCATGCTTCACGGAAAAGAAAACCCATGGTAGCAGTTAGATTCAGGCTTCAAATCCACTTAAGTAAAGGATGAAGGGCTGGAGAAATGGCTCAGCTATTAAAGCCTGATAGCCAGGGCTCTATTCCCCAGTACCCACGTAAAGCCAGATGCACAAAGTAGTGCATGCATCTGGAGTTTGATTGCAGTGTTAAGAGGCCCTGGTGCAGCCAGGTGTGGTGGCACATGCCTTTAATCCCAGCACTTGGGAGGCAGAGGTAGGGGGATTGCCACGAGTTCCAGGCTACCTTGAGACTAATAGTAAATTCTAGGTCAGCCTGGTCTAGAACAAGACCTTACCTTAAAGAAAACAACAAAAGGCCCTGGTGCACCCCATTCTCTCGCTCTTTCCCTCCCTCCTTCCTTTTTTCTTAGCTTCATCTGTGTGCTGTCTTGTTTTCCATGTTACTTTTTGTACCCTGCAGAAGAGAATAGGACAGAGAACCCTCTCCTGTCTTCAGGTGACAGCAGTTCTCGTGTCAGTCAACACGTCCTGTCTGGTCTGGCATGTTGGGATCCTACCCTCTGATCCCAGTGCCAAGGAATGTAGGTGGCCTTGAGAGCTGGGGAGGGCCCACCGTGCACACCGGAGCCCAGCAAGCCCCGGGAGTCCAGCCAGCCCTCTGCATGTGCCTGCCTTCCACAGCTGTCCCATAGTGTGTGTGCCAGGAAGTGTGGGGTCTGTTTTGACAAGACCCCAGGGAAGCAGTCCAGCTCCCTACAACATAGTCTTCTTCAGAGGGACCTTTGAGAGACCAAGTTAGTGCCAGCATCATGGGTGTGGCAAGCTTTAGGTGGTGGACAGTATAGGAGGCTGGACTTCATCCTGCAGGTCAAAGGTGGATGGGATTTAAGGGCAAAGGAAGGGGGCTCCTGGGAGGGGTCAGGAAGTCAGGAAGCTATGTGGCTTCAGCTCTCCCAAGGGGAGGTTCCTGTGCAGGGACAGACTCAGCCAAATATGGCCAGAAACCAAGTACTCTGGGGGTTACTCTCCAGGAGACTAAGGCTGGAGGAGTTGAGACTTGAGCCTGGGAGTTAGGACCAGCTTGGTTAACACAGTGAGATCCTGTCTTCAAAAATTAAAAAAATAAAAAGGTCAAACTGGCTAGCTGACTGGGTTTGTCTGTCTAGCATGCCCTCTGCCCTAGGACCAGCCTGGGGTGTGTTCTGTGTGTGAGCTGTCTGAGTTTAGAGTCAGGCAAGCAGCCGCAGGCCCGGGGCCGTGGAGTGGAGGTCAGGATGAACTGGGCCAAAAAGAACATCTTTACCTAGTGCCTCTGTTGGGTGTATCCAGGAAGCGGAACTGGCCAGGAGGTGAGCATGTGGTCAGGCAGCCTGGCTAGGAGGTGAGTAAATGTGGTCAGGAAGCCTGGATGCTCTCTGTGTTCTCTGGGTGGTGACAGTTTCAGGTGCAGAGTGTTCAAGGTGCTGTGCGCTTAGGCAGGAATGTGACTTCTCAGGCGCTGTTTACAAAATGCCTTACAAAGTGCCTTAGGAAACAGGCACTGAGGCAGCTTCCCCTACTCCTGTGAGCATAGGCCCATCTTGAGGTGCAGATCCTGGGAATGGCGCCGAGCCCCAGAGGAATGCTCCCACCATTGTCAGCTGTCCTGTGTCCCTGCTCTCCGCCTCCACAGCCACTCAGTGTCTCCCAGTCACCTCTGTGCCCATCCTAGGTCCATGGCTCTGGTTCGGGGCCATGCACTGCATTACATGAGGAAGTCATGGCCGCCCCTTGGGGCTCAGAGCATCTTTTCCAGGGAGCTGGGTGCCGTGGCCCATGTGGCAGTGTGAGTTGCAGATCGAACCAGGTTGGTGGTCATGTTCCAACGTCAAGGCCAGCGAAATCCTTTTCTTCATGGATGATTTTCGCTCTGTGAGGCATTTCTGTAAACCAGGGGTGAGTATTGGGTTAGCACACTTCTTGCTCTTCCTGGGTACCCTGTCTCTAAATCTTGCTTTCCACTGAGCTCTGTCAGGGTGGAATTAGCTGATTCTGGGAGAGAAGGAAGGATGAAGGTGCATCGTTGGCCAGAATCATGGTGGGACCTGTTGACACGTGCATCCTCCGGGCACACACCACCTACATTCCCCTCAGCTGGGGGAGGACAGCCCTCCCCAACCCATGGGCCATAGGCAGACGTGTTCAGCAACTCCTGTGACTTTTCACTTGTCATCGCTCAGGGATTTACTGCAGTACACATACATTTCAGGGCTCAGGTGGCCCATGCAAAGCCAGATCGTGAACCAGGACCCCAAGAAAACAGCTGCTTGGCTCCTGTCACTGACAGGACTGTGCACAGGGCACTTGAGCACCTGCTAGTCCCTGTTGGCCCTGTGTCTTGAATGCATTCCCAGGATGCAGGAATTGCTGCAGCCTAGGGCTTTTGAGACTCATCTCTCCTTCCTCCAGTGACACTCCATTGAGATGCACTGTGCAAGGGACAGTTGGCCCACCTGACCCACACATGTGGTTGAGGTTTTGGCAGTGGCCACTCTGCTGGGTGGGGGGGTCACCTCAATGTGGATACCTGCCCATTTCCAGTTACTAAACACTTTCTTTTAAAAAAATTGTTTTGAATTTATTTATTTGCAAGGAGAGAGACAATGGGCACACCAGGGCATAGTGCCACTGCAAGCAAAGTCCAGGTGCATGTGCCACTTTGTGCATCCAGCTTTATGTGAGTACTGGGGAATCGCACCCTGGGTTGTTTGGCTTTGTAGGCAAGCGCCTTAACTGCTGAGCCATCTCCCCAGCCCCGTCAAACCCTTTCTGTTGCTGCAGGTACTGCTTGTTCTTCTCATTGCTACAAGAAGCAGCTGAAGGGACGGAGGGCTGATTTTGGCTCACGGTTTGAGAGTGCAGTGGTGACAGGAGTGTGAGGCAGCTGGTCGCACTGCAGCCCCAGAGAGAGATGAAAGCTTGCGCTCATCCACTTCCGCTTCTTGCCTCTTTATTCATTCTGGCACCCAGCCCATGGAGTGTTCCCACATACACTCAGGGTGGGTGTTCTCTGTTCACTTGAACCTCTCTGGAAACCCCATTACAGACCAACCCAGAGGTGTGCCTCCTAGGAGATTCTAAATCCAGTCAAGTTGACAGTGACAAGCATTACACAGCATTAAATTCACAGAAGCTGTGCCCCACTGTCCTATTGGCCAGCAGCTTGAGGCAGGCCACACAAGGCTGGTGGTCCTAGTTGTGGCCCTTGGGTAAGGATACTGCCTGGCATCCTGGCAGGCCTGCCTACTTGGCTTCAGGACCCTTAGTGTAGTGGCTTGTCTCTCCTGAGCTTTGTCACTCACTGTCAGTCCCATGCCCTCTGGTCTTGGCTCCTAGGTCCCCTGGAGGAGTCCAGGCGTGGGCATTAGCCCACCAGAGCTCACTTAGCCTGGTCACTGTCTGGCTGGTTTGCTGTCATTGGTTTACAAGTTCCAGCCATAGCCCTTGGCACAGGGTTTGTACAAAGCCCTTGTACACTTTGTGTGGTTATATTTGTGTGAAGTTATTATGGTGGTTTGATTCAGGTGTCCCCATAAACTTAGGTGTTCTGAATGCTAGGTTCCCAGCTGATGGCAATTGGAAATTAAAGCCTCGTGGTGGTGATGTATTTTGGGGGTGGGCTTATGGGTGTTATAGCCAGTTGTCCCATGACAGTGTTTGGCACACCCTCCTGTTGCTATTATCTATCTTATGTTGGCCAGGGGGTGATGTCCACCCTGTGCTCATGCCATCGTTTTCCCTGCCATGATAGAGCTTCCCCTTGAGTCTGTAAGCCAAAATAAACCCCCTTTTCCCACAAGCTGTGCTTGATGGGGTGATTTCTCCCAACAATGTGAACCTAACTGTAATAGTAAAGTGGTACTGAGAGTGGGGTTGCTGCTGGACACCTGACTGTATGGCTTTGGCCTTTTGGCACTGATTTTCAAGAGGAATGTGGAAGGATTTGAAACCTTGGCCTAAGAGATGCCTTGCACTACTGTAAGTACAGCTTGATGGACTATTCTGGCCAGAGTTGAAAGACCTGAATGCAGTAAGAACTGTGGACCGTGAGGTTTGGCTTGTGAGGGTGAGAAAGATCTTTGCCTGGACTGGGTTAGAAGCAGTTTGTGTGAGAGGCTTGCTGTTATACTTGTGTCCTGAGAATTTGTGCAGGGTTGCTTTGTGTAGAAATGGACTGGTGTGTGCAGAGGGATATGGCACAGAAATGAAATCTTTGGGCTAAAACTTTTGCATATTCAGCTGCAATTATAAGACAGATTACAACCTTTGAGATTGGGCCAGTTGACCTGCACTGGGGCAACAGGAAGAATGTAGACTCTTTTGAAGGGGCTTGAGTGCTCAAGGAGTGTCCTGTTCTTCAAAGTCTGCTTTATTCCCCCCTAGATTAACAAGTGGCACCCTACCCGGTATTGTGGAGTATAATAAATGCAAGAAAGTGAGGGCATTGAATTTGCAACATGTTCTTGTGTTTTGGAAACGGCCATGGGCAGTGTGAAGCAGGTTTGCTGGATGCCTGCATAGAGTCCCGATGGAGCCGTGAGGATGGACTGTGGGTTGCAGTGGAGACCCAGTGCAGATGCTGGGACCACGAGATGGCTACTAAGGAAAGCTGCTGGCCGTAGATGAAGTTTTCCAGTACTGTGAGTAGCCTAGCTGGAGGGGTGGAATTGGAACTCCAGAGACTTGTTGCAGTTAGAATTATCGGACTTGGAGACTTGACACTGACTAGAGTTGTTGGACTTGGAGCTACAGAGTTTGATGGTTGCCCTGTTTAAACCTTGCATTGGTTGAATATTTCTTTGCTATACCCAGTGCCATCTTTTGCAGTGTGTTTATTCTTTGCCATTATGCTTTTTGGGGGGGGGGATTTTTTGGTATTATGGCTTAGTTAAAAGACCTTGGATTGTGGAGATATCTGAACGTCATTGGGATTGATAAAAATTATGGGGACTTTTAAAGTTGGATGAATGCATTGCATTTTACATCATGGATGTTACCAGTTTATGGGGGCCAGGGCGGAATATGGTGGTTTGATTCAACATTTATCAACCCATAAGTGTTTAAGGAGTCTACACTATTGGCATCATAGGAGTGGGAGCTGTCCAGTCTTGTTTGTCCTCCCCTGAGCCCTAGAGCCTGGTTCAGGGCTGACTCTGGAGGAGGGATGGGAAACCAGAGTGGAGCAGAGGGGCTAACCCTGACCTGGGAGCCCTGGCCCTGGCTGTTACTGTGTTTCTTGCCCCTTGTAGGCTCCAGTATTTCTTCATGTCATCTGAGGCTCTCGCTCACCCACATTAGAAACTCAATAATCCATGTGACAGCCATAGCCAAGTCAGAGCGGATCTTTCTTCTCCTTCCTTCCTCCCTTCCTGCCTTCCTCCCTTCCTTCCTTCCTTTTGATTTTTTTTTTTTTTTTTGAGATATGGTCTTGCTCTAGCCCAGGCTGACCTGAAATTCACTATATAGTCTCAGGCTGGCCTCAAACCTCAAACTCATATTGATCCTCCTACCTCTGCCTCCCAAGTGCTGGGATTAATTAAAGGCATGTGCCACCATGCCCAGCTTCTTCCTTCTTTCTATCTTTACTTTGTGTAGGTGTACACATGCCCCTGTGCATGTGTGCAGTGGTCAGTGGACACCTTTGGGTGTTGGGCATCACCTTCTACTTTGTTTGAGGCTGGGTCAGTTGCTTGCCAGGCTAGCTTTTCTGCCAACCTTCCAGGGGATTCTCCTGTCTCTACCTTATGTCTTACCATTGGTAAGCTGGGTTTACAGACTGTCTACAACCTCTGACTTTGCCTGTTCTAGAGATCTGAACTCACGTTTTCATACTTGCATGTCTGTATTCACTGGGCTGTCTCCCAGGTCCTCTCTTTGTCCTTCTTCTGTCCCTCCTCTCTTCTAATCCTAACCTTATATATGTACTTATTTTGAGAGAGAGGAAGATAGAGAAAGAGAGAGAGAATGGGTGCTCCAGGGCCTCTTTCCACTGCAAACAAGCAGAACTCCTGATGCCTGCACCACTTTGTGCATCAGGCTTACATGGAAATTGAACCTGAGTCCTTAGGTTTCTCAAGCAAGAACTTAACTGCTAAGGCATCTTTCTAGCCCCCTTCCTTTTACTTTTTGAGATAGGGTTCTCACCATGTTGAACCCAGACTGGTCTTGAATATCTGGGGCTCAAGAGGTCCCCCTGCTTTAGCCTCCGATCCAGCCTGCTTTAGCTGGGACTGTGGGTGGATGCCAGCTTGAGGGAGGCCATGGACTTGAGGTACTGTGAGAGAGCAGTCTTTTAATCAGTGAAGTGACCACTGAGTGAAGCAGCTGTTTGGGCAGCCCTGTTCCCGGGTACACATGGTGGGCTGGCAGGGCTGCCCCACCTGGGTCTGGCTTCCACAGTTCACTTGGTAGAACCCCAGCTTCTTGTCTTACCCTCTGAGGGGGGTCTTTCCACTCTTTTGATGTTGAATTTGAGTGAAAACCTTTTTTTGTTTTCTTCCCGGAGACTCGGTGTCTGGGTTAGCAGGTACCGTTCCAGGACAAAGACAGCCTGCCCCTGTCTGTCATTGGTTTCTTGGAGGTGGTGGGGAATCATTGCAGAAGGAACAAAATGTCCACCTTTGGAACAGTTGGTTTTTAAGAGGCTACTCTTGGAAGGGCTCAGCTGCCCCAAGCAATCCCACAGTCATTTTATTACAATCTGGGAAACTTTGGAGGCCACCTCTACTGGATAGATAGAGCCAGGTGCCCGTGGCTGGTATAGGTGCTCTAACCATGACCCTTGGGATGGGGGGGGGGGTGATGGGCCACAGAACGAGTCAGAGCCCAGCAGCACAGACACGAGGGTGAACTGAAGTATAGCCCCAAAATGATAAAGACACTGGAGTTTCGGCATTTTGAGAGTGTGGCTGAGGGAGAGCGGACTGATACTTCTAACAGTGGTGGAAATACCTTGTGGGGACACTGGGTGCAAGACCATTAGAAGAGAGGATGAGGAGAAGCTGCAGTTTTGGGGAACTGCGAAGTTGTTACTAAGGCCAATCCTGACAAACAGCCCCAGCAGAACAATTAGGAGATGCAGGCAAGTCCAGAGAAGGCGTGTTAAATGCCCCTAAAATTACACCTTCCAGAACTGAGTGCTGCTGGCCTTTTGGGGTTTCCTCTTCCCGTAGGTGTGTGGGGTGGCATTCCAGGGAGGCAGGGTGCTCCCGTGCCCAGAGCCATATGCGTGTGCTCCCTTTGGTTCCCCCGCAGAAGCAGAAGCCACTGCCCACTAGGTGGGGAGTCCACGTGGCAGCCGGGCCTCCCTGGTCCTCTCATGACTGCACTTTTACCCAAAGCAACCCTACACTTAAGTGCTCTTTTGTCATCTGTTTGTATTTAATGATATGTTGTGTTGGTCTCTATTTACCGAGAGCCCTCAGCATGCCTGGCTTATGCCGCCTGCATTGCTTGCTGGGCTTTTGTCACTTTCTTAACCCATTCCTGATGGGCAAGAGGTTAATTTTGACTATGAAAGCACCTTGGAAATAAAAATCCTCAGGACATCCTCTTGAACTTCAGGTGTTGCTCAGGCCAAGGAAGCCTGTTTCCTGCCCTCCCTTTGGAGTCTACTCCCAGGGGAGTGTAGGAGCCTCACTCCTGGAGGGATACTGGCTGGGCCCTGTTGAGTTTTGGATGAGGGAAGAGGTGAGACTGGCTGTGGCCGGGCTGGGGTAGGTGTGGCTAGAGAGACTAGGCTCAAAGGGGTAACTGGGACAGGAGGAAATGGGCTGGGCAGGGCTGAGTTAAGGGAGCTGGGCTGGGCCAACTAAGGAGGTGAATCTCGTTTCTGGTCTGCTCATTGGGACAGTATTGCTAAAAAACAAACTTCCTCCACTTACAAAAATTTTTGTTGTACCTCCCTGTGGCTGGAATCCCCCTCCCTGTGGAGCGGCTGGAAGGAGGACCCCAGAGTCAGATCTAGGCCTGTGTTGGCTGGAGGTGCTCCTGGACACGCTTCTCTGGGACTGTGTGGAGGGGGCCTCCCCAAGGGACCTGCTCTGGGGCTGGTGGTGCATTTCACTTCTGGGCCAGTCCTCAGGAGTCCGCAGGTGACCAGTGGGACACGAGGGCAGAGCCTGGGGGCTCTGTGGTTGCTCCAGCTCCTGGTATAAAGTGGCACAGGTAACCTACACACTCCTTCCCGTAGACTTGAAATCATCTCTGGACTGGCACTGCCTAAGACAATGTAAATGCAAGCTATTGTCTTGAGGCAAGGATAAGGCTGCAGGGCCATCTGTATAAGCTGTAGGTACAGCCTAATTTATCTTGGTAAAAGAATGTTCTAGCCGGGTGTGTAGCTCACACCTTTAATCCCAGCACTCCGGAGACAGAGGTAGGAGGATTGCTGTGAGTTCGAGGCCACCCTGAGACTACATAGTGAATTCCAGGTCAGCCTGAACTAGAGTGAGACCCTACCTTGAAAAACCAAAAAAAAAAAAAAAATGTTCTGGATTCTGTCTGGATATGCTAGCTAATTGATGTGGACTTAAAGCTCCTGGCTTAGCTTGAGACAGCTCTGTTTGTTGACTCAGCTCCTTCCTGGGTCCTAAGAGACTCTCAGGGCTGGCCAGGAGGCCCTGCGGGAGCTGTGGGACAGGAAGGTGTCTCTGCATGGGTATCTGGTGCCAGTGACTCACCAGCTCCACATCCCTTATGAGTGACCCACCATGCTTCACATTCTGAATCATCTGGAAGGTGACGTGGCTCAGAAGAGGAGACCCCTTATGCTTGTGTGACAAGCTCCAGTGTATCTGTTTCCTACCAAGCTGTCCACCTGCACCACACTCTGCCCTGACTGGCTTTGCAGTGTCCTCGGCCGACTTTGCCTCTCCAGGTTGTGACATCATCATTCTTTTCCTTCGCACCCTGAAGCTTGAGAACTCTCAGAGAGGAAGTCAAGGAGAAAAGAGAGCAGCTCTGTGGTGGCAAGGGAGGATGGGTGAATTGGATTAGAGATTACTTGCAATTCAAAGATCTCAGTGAACTAGCTTCTAATCCAGCACTGGGTTTGTGACATTTTGCTAGCGGGTCATTTGGGTATCTGGAGACTAGAAATTGATTGGAATTCTGTCCATGAACCTGATGACATTCGCACCATGATTGTCTTGGTGGACAGGGAAGCCTAGTGTTCCCTGGCTGGAGAAGGGCTTGGAGCTCAGGCCTTTGTAGCATTTGTCCCCTCCTGTCACAGCCACTCATGAGCTTGACTTTGTCTCATGTTTAAGGTGCTTTTGTGATACTAGTCTGCTCACCCCCCGTGGCTACGTGGTGAGCTATTCATGAGCTATGGGTTGATTTGGTTTCACTGTGTTTAAGAAGTAGCAGAGGCCCAGCATGGTGGTGGTGCACGCCTTTAATCCAAGCACTCGGGAGGCAGAGGTAGGAGGATCACTGTGAGTACGAGGCCAGCCTGGAACTACAGAGCGAGTTCCAGCTCAGCCTGGGCTACAGAGTGAGACCCTACCTCGAACAGCAGCCGCAGCAACAACACACACATACACACACACTCACCAGCAGAGTCTCAAGCAGTGTGCTGTGTTGAAGTGGCTCACCCGTATCGAAGACCAAGGTATCAGAGAGAAGCAGGGCCCGTGAATGGGTGAGGTGATACATACATGGCATGGGACAAAAATGGTGAGGGGTGGCAGTAAGTAAAAGAAGACCCGGCACATACTGGAACAGCATGCCCACAGGCATGCCAAGGCTTAGGGAAGGGGTCATCATGGGTCAGCCCTCCCGCAGGCCTAGGCCTCGCTGAGTCTGGATTGTGGTCCTTGTCTGGCTGGCCTGACTAAATTTACTATGCATTTCTGAAGAGTTGGTAGAAATGGAAACATGCTGTTTAAGAGTGGCATTTTGTGGTTTTGGACTTAAAAAAGAAATACCATTTTGGGCTGTCCCTACCCTTGCTTGTGTTTGTGTGTCAGAGATAGAAATATGAGGGGTTGTTCCTCATGGCCTGTGCACGCAGGCTGGGTCTGGGGACAGTGAGGCAGAAAGACCCCAGCCTGGAGGAAGAGCTGGTTCCTGGTGAAATAGTATGACCCCTGTGTCCCATCGACACCTGGCGGGGACCAGGAACCCTGCAGGGACAAGAATCCAACTCAGGAGGTCACAGCCCTGGACTAGGCCAGGGTTCCTGGTGGTTCTGTAAAATTCCATGACGCACTGTGCTCTGCCATAACTCCCACCTGTCATGGAGAGCATGCGCCTTGCAGAGTGCCAGGGGTGCCTTCTAGGTCTGGTATCATTTTGGAAGTCAGTGGGAGCCTTAGCTCTTACAGTGGCTCGATGCCCTGGTTGCATTAGGAGGGTAGGGGGAGATGAAACAGGGTCTCATGTAGACCAGGCTGACCTTGAACTCACTTCTGCTAAGGCTGGCTTTGAGCTTCTGGTCCTCCTACCTCCATTTCTCTTTTTAACATTTATTTGTGAGAGGAAGAGGCAGATGGGAGGGAGAGAATGGGTGCTCCAGGGCCTCTAGCCACTGCAAACAAACTCCAGAGGCGTGCACCACCTGGTGCTTCTGATTTTATTTGGGTACTGGGGAATCAAGCACAGGGTCCTTAGGCTTTGCAAGAAAGTGCTTTTAATTGCTGAGCCATCTCTCCAGCCCCTACCCCTACCACTTGAATGCTGGGATCACAGGTGCATGCCACCATGTCCACACCCTTGCTGCATTCTTACAAGTCTGTTTTTCCACCTCACAGTGGCCCTGTCCTGGCGAGGGTCAGTTGGATGTACTAGTTTGAGCATGAACCATGGAGGATGGATGTAGCTGCTTCCAGAGGGAGCCGGTGGGCTACATGGTGTAGGTTTCATGGTTTGGGTCCCCACCATTGGGCAGTAGGCTTATGGCTGTCTTTGCTGAGTCCATGGAGGGATATCTTCAGAAGTCCAGTGTGTGGGGTCAGTCACATGCAAGCCCCAGGGAGTCACAGACATCCTTGTAATACGGAGTGAATGTGGCTTTCAGCTGAGGATGTCAGAGTCCTGCAGAGGGTCCTGGCTCCTGTGAAAGGCCCCTGGTCACTTGCTCACTTTTGCAGGAGGAAAAGGGGTACCCATCCTTCCTGCTTCCATTTTCTCCTGAGCCCCAAGTTGGAGAGGAAGAGCCACAGCATGAGGGCTCTATTTTCTGAGGGCAGGCTGTGGTGTCCGTGGCCTGGATTTATGCAGGTGATATGAGTGCAGGAGAAAACACGTAGGTGGATGGGACAGCAGGTGGACCGTGGGCCTGAGACTCCAGCAGCTACTTAGTCAACATCTTTGACGGCCGTGTGCTCTCAGAGGTCCTGGGCAGTGGCTACCTGAGGATTTCTGAATGAAGACAGAGGTTCAGAGAGGCCCAGCAACTTCCCCAAGAACACCCAGCTTGATGTGCCAGGGTGATTTCACAGAGCCCTTGCCTTGCCTTCCCTGTGTTCTCTTCTTCTGGGGATGGAGGGGAACCCACTGTCATGCACAGCTGCTCTCTGGGGGCATAGAGATGAGTCAGCCAGCCTTCTGGTTTCTGAGGGTGGAAAGCTTCCTTCATTCTGCAGCAGCCAGAGAGCACTTTGCACTGGGAAGGTGTGTGTGTGTGGAGGGGTGGGGGGGATCTGGTCTGCTTTCTTCGGTAGAGGAGGAACTAATTATAATGTGTGGTTTTGTACTGTAGAAGTAAAAGAAAATGGTCTGGGAGGTAGGGAAGGGGATCGGGCTGGGACTGGAAGAGTGTTTTGACTCAGGAACTCAGGGTTGGTTGGGGTTGAAGGCTGACAGGGACACTGGACCCTGGAAGGCAGAAAGTGGGGACTCAGACAGCAAATTGGGCTGTTGTGGGCCATTGAGGATTAGACACATTGTCATCTGGCCGCACCATGGTTCTGGTGCTGGGGTACAGGGTGATCGCCCCACACATCTGGTCCAGACACAGACTGAGCAGTGCTGGGCCCTCTTTATGAATGTGACAGAGGCATAGAATTTCTCAGAAAAAGAAGTCTTTCACTTTCAGAATTCTTGTCATTCACATTGCTTATCTAAACCTCTTGCTTGTGCATAAATCCTTCCCTTTTCCCCCTAACGTGTTTAGGGCCCTGACCAAGGGAGGCTGCTGTCCCCCTCCCTACCTGTGTGACAAGGAAGCTTTGTGAGTGGGTCACCACGCAAGTTCTACTATGAGTGGCTTTGGGCCTGCCGCACCGCTGCCTGGCGGGAGGCCAGTGTGCCTCTCTGTGTCCGGGAGCTGCTGTGCTGGCCCGGGGTGTGATCTCTCTCCTGGTTAGTCCTCACCTTCTGCCTTGTTTGAAACAGTCTGTCTTAAAGCTTCTCACTCCAAATCCAGACTTGCTAGCCCCAGGATGGCAGGATCCTTGTGACTCCTTGCCATGAGTGCACTGGGGTTACTTACACATGCCACCACTTCCAGCCTACTTCTTTCCTGGGGACCCAAACACTGGTCATTGGGCTTATCAGCAAGCATCTTTAACCAGTGACCAGCTCAGTCTGTTGTCTCTGTTTTGCCCTTGGTATCCTCAGGAATAGAAAAGCATATGTACCTGAAATCACAGGCAAGTAGATAACCCTTTTTGTTTTGTTGTTGTTGTTTTGAGGCAGGGTCTCACTCTAGGCCATGCTGACGTGGAACTCACTCTGTAGCCCCCGGCTGGCCTTGAACTCATAGCAATCTGCCTACCTCAGCCTCCTGAGTGGAGTTCTGGGACTAAAGGTGTACGCCACTACTCCTGGCTTAGGCAATTCTTTTTCTGATGGGCAAACCTTGTGCTCTGTGACCGTGGATAGTTTTCACATGGCTTAAGTTGTAGGAAAGTGACCGTGGGGCCTGGGTGTGCCGATGCACACTTAGGATCCCAGCCCCAGGAAGATTGCCAGTATGGGCCAGTCTGGGCTATATACTGACACCCTTTCTTTGAAAAGAAAGAAAAAAAAGAAAAGGAAGTGGCTGCTTTGTGGCAGGACCCAGACCAGGTGACCTGGGACCATACTTCCCCTTTGCCAGTGCCGGGTGCTGCCCAGCAGCTTACTTCCTTTTGCACTAGCCTGTTAAAGCCTCATTGGACCTGTGGAGGAAGGTCATCTGCCTGGTGCCACATGTCTAAGAGCGGCAGGAACCGGTGTCCGTGTCCGGAAGTGACCCTGGGTGTGAGGATGGACAGCTGAAGCCCATCTCTCCTGGTTTCCCTCTTCTAGAGTGAAGATTCTTGAGGATTCCTTTCTAGAAGTGTCCGGACTGGTCCCAGAGGCCTACCATACAGGTAAATTACTGTGTATATTTGTATGTGATCTGTATGTCCAGGTTAGTCTCTGACACCTTCTGGAAGCCTCTGTTGGATCTGGTGGGAGGTTGGGTACTCGGTCCTAGCACATTCCTTTGGGCCAAGGTTTAGCCATTGGTATGGTCCCTCAGGGTCATCATGAGTCCGTGGGGCCAGTCACTGGGCCTCTTGGATGGCCTTGCCTTCTGTTTCTCCCCCACCCTGTGCTCCTTCAGCTCCCTCCCTCCTAGGTGGTAGTGATGGCACCTTGCTGTTGATGTCCCTCCTTAGGTCATTTGTCTTAGAATTGTGTAGGCCTCTTAAATTTGGGGGGATCTTTAGATATAAAAAAATTGAAAGCAGGGATACTTTGATGCGCTCCCAGCAAGTTCAGGAGAGAGTGTGCCCCAGAGGAGTGGTGCTTACCATTGCCTTCTGCTCCGCTGTCTTCTTTCTTTTTCTTTTCTTTTCTTTTTTAAAGTAGGGTCTCACTCTAGCTCAGGTTGACCTGGAATTCACTATGTAGTCTCAGTGTGGCCTCGAACTCACAGTGCTCCTCCTACCTCTGCCTCCCGAGTGCTGGGATTAAAGTCGTGCACCACTCTGCTCTCTTGAAAAGCCTGAAGCACATTCAGGGAAAGGAAGCCCTTCCCCTTTTTATGTACATGTAGAGGGTCAAAAAGATGGCAGGAGACAGTCACTTAAACGAAGGCCTGCTTTAGCACGTGGGCGTCACACTGAATGCCCCTCCATACATTATGTGTCAAACCTTCCCCCACCCCCCCCGGTAGGGTCTCACCTTGGAACTCATGCAATGTGTCAACTTTGAATTTATGTTGTGTTGTGTTGACTAGAGTATAGCGAGACACCAGCTTTTACTGACAGCTAATTTTTACTTCACAGAGTAATACAGACGTGTAATTTGTTGTTTAAAATGTAAACAAGAGGGCAGACATGGTGGTGCATGCCTTTAATCCCAGCACTTAGGAGGCAGAGGTAAGAGGATTGCTCTGAGTTCAAGGCCAAGCTGAGACTACATAGTGAGTTCCAGGTCAGCCTGGGTGAGAGCGAGACCCTACCTTGAAAAACAAACAAAAAAGTACAAATATGAAATGTGAGTTTCCTGGACGTTTTCCTTATCTTCCCCAGAAGACATGTGCACATGTCCTTGCATGTATTCATGTCTTGTACTTGGGCGTCATGTCCTTGTGTGTGTTTATGACTTTACATCTGTGTGTTGTGTGTCTGTCAGTGTGTCAGTACATGTCTGTGTCCCTGTAATGAGTGTCTATGTACATCTGTGTATAGACTGACATCTCCACTTGATAGTATGGACCACAGCTCCCACATGGCCCCACACCTTTCTTCATGTGCTGTGGAAGAGTGTGTCGTGTGCATGGTGATGCAGGCACACGTCCCCATCTGTGACAGTGGGGGTCTTCCCATAGTACACCTGATGACTGGCCCCTAGCTGAAGGATCTCAGTGGCAGCTTCTTTGGTCAGTGACTCAGTTGTTCTCACGGCTCTGCTCTGTACACTGTTGATAGAGCTGCCGCCTCAGAGCTACCATGGTGGGAGTGTCCCACTCTATAGTTCCCAGTGACTCCTCCCACCCCAAATCCTGTATGTGCCACTGTCACCAGCACTGACTGCTGGAGAGTCACATTTCTGTCTGTCTAATGGACATACAGTATTCGATGTTAACTTATATTTCCCTAGTGGAGTTAAGCACTCTCGAGTTATCTTTGCAGATAGAATGGTTTTATAAGGGCTGGGGAGATGGCTTGGTGGTCAGAGGCACTTACTTTCAAAGCCTGCTATCCCAGGTTCAATTCCTCAGCACCTACATAATGCCAGCTACAAAAAAGTGGTGTAATTATGTGGCATAAGCAAGCAAGATCAGCAGTAAATGACTGTGGCATGTTCACGTGTGCACACACACAGACATGTATGTATGTGTATATATGTATATATATATATTTTAATATTTTTTATTTATTTGTTTGCAAGTGGAGAGAAAGAGAGAGAGAGAGAGAGAGAGAGAATGGATATGCCAGGGCCTCTAGCCACTGCAAACTAACTCCAGACACATGTGCCATCTTGTGCATCTAGCTTTATGTAAGTATACTGGGGAATCCAACCTGAGTCCTTTGGCTTTGCTGGCAAGTGCTTTAACCACTAAGCCATTTCTCCAGCCCTATTTAAAAAGAAGCAGAGAGATTGCCAGGCGTGGTGGCGCACACCTTTAATCCCAGCATTTAGGAGGCAGAGGTAGATGGATCGCCATGAGTTCAAGGCCACCCTGAGACTACACAGTGAGTTCCAGGTCAGCCTGGACTAGAGCGAGACCCTACCTCAAAAAAACTTAAAAAAATAAATAAATAAAAAGAGAGAAAAGGAAGGAAGGGTGGAAACGAAAAGAAAAGTTTTATAAGATAAGAAAATTAATAGTGAAAATACGTCAATCATGGTGGTGTACACCTTTAATGCCAGTACTAGGGAGGCAGAGGTAGGAGAATTGATGTGAGTTTGAGGCCAGCCTGGAACTACAGAATGAGTTCCAGGTCATCCTGGGCTAGAGTGAGACTCTACCTTGAGAGAAAAAACAACAGCAACCAATAACAGTAATGGAAATAAACTTCATTTAAACATTCAGTGCCCTGTCCAGGGGATTAAAGTGCCCGTGTCAGTGACATTTCAAATGGTCTCCTGGGTAACTACTATGTGTGGCACTCCAGAAATATCTCTACTCTATTGTATCTGGTGCTGGGCTCCCCTGGGGCCAGCAACCCCTGGTTTGAGTTACATCTTAATTGCTCAGGCTGCTGTCACAAAGTATGATAGTCAGGCAGCTTATAAACAGCACAGTGACCTTGGTTCTGCAGGCTGGGGCCCAAGATCAATACACTGAAGATTTGGTGTCTGGTGAGGACCCACTTCGGGGCATCGCTGGCCCTTTCTCCCTGTGTCCTTACTGCATGGAAGGGATAAGAAAGGCAGCTCTGTGGCACCTTTCTAAAATGTCACTAACCCCATTCATGACCCAGTCACCTCACAAAGACCCAACCTCCTCCTCCTGTCACACTGGGGGTAAGGACTTCACTTAGGAACTTAAGTGATAGAAACATTCATTGCTGCTGCTAAGATAGCCCAGGACCAGGGAGCTAACATCCTCCCTGGGGCTGGCCAGCCACCTCCCAGTGTAGACCCACGCTGCTCCTGGGTTAGCACCATGCCTAGACTCCCTGGTGGCACCCTGGGGGTTAGCAATGGGTTGGTCATGAGGCCAGTATGACTCCCACTGCAAGCCTGTAGGCCCAAAGAGGTGATAGCACACCACACCCCTGTGCTACATGATGTGTAGAAAGAGACAGTACTGTCGGAATCCAACCCGAGTGCCAAGCTACGCCATGCCAATGATGTGCCTCTGGCTGCATCTGCTAGATGTCCTGTGCTCCCCATGGAGTCTCTCTCCACTTGCTTCCTCCTGACTTGGATCCTGTAACCACAGCTCCCACTCCTGCCATGTGCTATCTCCCCACTCAGCACAGCACCTAGCCAGTGCCAGGGTTCGAGGCACAGACAAGGGTGACAGTCCCTCTGAGGCATCCTGTTGGGGCTCCTGTGAAGGTGGCTTGACACCCCTGGGATGGTGTTGGCCACTGTAGGGTATGCCCAGCTAGTGCAGCTGCGTGCTGGAGTGTGTCCTTGTGACCTAGATCTGCTGTGCAGCCACAGAGAGCCAAAGCTGGGACACGCACGCCATGTGCGCAACTTGCCTGAACCATTTGTGGGGTACTGTAGGGACGGACGGGCACCCTTGTGACTCAGTGTGGAGGGCAGTGACATCAGTGCTGTCACTTGGGATGCAGGCACCGGGGAACAGCAACTCCAGGCTTGTAACGTGGGAGGTCGGCAGTGCCTGGCCAGGATGGCAGGGACGGCACGTTGTTCTTCCCACTGTCCTGCATTGCTTTCCTTAGTCTGCCTGCCCATACCAAGATGCCCTGTCATCATTTTCCTCATGCTGTGAGGGCACTTAAGGGCTGCACAGTGTCTTGTGCCCACAGGAGCTCTGACACCTGCTGAGTGGTAGGGTGGGTGTGCCATCCAAGATGCTGAGGAGCTGGTCAGAGTTTCCGTCCTGCAGTAGTGTGACACATGGGCTCACTTACATGTTTGCACGCAAGACACACACCTAGGGGCGCACCTGCAGATGCATGCACACACACATATAGACATGTAGATGTGCATATTTGCACACACTTGCATAGATTTATGCACACGTGTCTACAAATACTTTTGTACACACTACATACAGAGGGACACATCTTGTACTAAGTGTTTGCAGGTGCATACATGTATGTGTGCGCTTGCACACGTGCATGCGAGTACGCACATGCTTATACAGATACACATAGTGAGCGCATGCACACAGGCACAAGCACACCCTGTGCTCATGTGCACGCAGGCCCAGGCTCGTGCAGTCACAGCTTTGTGTCCTAGCCCTTGGCCTTGCTTGTGGGGCTCCCTGCTCTCCTGTGACCCTTGCTGTGGCGGAGGGGAGAGCTGCCAGCTGAAGGGTCCGGCTGGCGAGAGGGGAGCGAGCGGAGCCCCGCACAGCTCGTTGTCCAGGCATTTAAAGTGGGTGAGTCACTCCTCCGGAGCAGCACAAGTCTGTGTGCATAATGGCTCTGACATTCCTGACCCTGGCTCTCTAATGGGCTCCTCTGCCAGGTCCTTTGTTCTGAGCACAGAGGGTGACAGCTTCACACAGAATTCGTCATAAGCCTGGGTGCCCAGTAAGAGACCTTCACCTCTCAGAAGTACTCAAGAAAGCAGCGTGAGTTGGGGGGTTGGGAGGGCTCCGGTTCCCTCATCCTGAACTTGACTGTGACTAGCTGTTCCTAGAAAGTGAAGTGGCAAGCCTGTTGGTGTGGGTGTGGTAGGCACTTTCCTTAAAGCAAAAGCAATTTTAAAATTACATTAACAATGTGTGCTTGTTGAGAAAAAGGGGGAAATAAAACAGCCCAGCATCACACAGCCTACCCCTTCCTCCCCACCTTCCCGCTCCAGGCCTCTGGCTCTTCCAGGAGGGCTAGCAGACACTCCCTGCTGCCCCACACTGCCAGACAGAGGGTCTGCAGGCAGGTGAAGGTTCAGTATTCCTAAAGGGTGTCGGAGTTGGACCAGGGTAGGGGTGGCATAAAGTGGGTTTCCCTTCCTCATTTGGGCAGCCCCAACAAACCCACAGTTCCTGACCATCTTTACCAGTCACCCAAGACCCTCAGAACTGATAGGTGCCACTGAGGCAATATCCAACTAGTTAAAAACTGGCCAGGGCACTATCTGTGGGGTTTACAGTGGGGACTGGCCAGTATGCTCTCTGGGGGGCTTACAGTGGGGACAGTGCCTCCGTTCCCTTAAATGGGTCATGAATGAGGATGTGTGTTCTTTTTGAGTGTGTTCACTGGGACTTATTTGTGACACTTCCTCCACTGGCCCTCATCCTCTGGTCCCTGCCTTCGTGTTTTAACTAAGCGCTGGGAACTTCCTGGCTCCCATTTCCTCAGCAGTGGTGGAGGCGTTTTCCATTCCTGCTTCACACTATGAGAACCTAGGAGGAAGAGGGATGGATTGCAGAAGTCAGAGATGGTGAGGAGGTAGCTTTGGAGCTAAAGGTCTCCCGGCAGGAGCCAGCCGCAGAGCTCCTGGGGGAAGTGTTCCAGGAGGGGATCAGCTTGTGCAAAGGTTCTGGCAGCCTTGAGGAGGGACAGGGGTGCACAAGGGCTGGGAGCAGAGTGACAGGTAGCAAGGCCACATTGCTGGTCCCACCAGGACCCGCCACCTGCTCTTGCTGCTCTTGGGAACTAGGCTCAGTACAGACCCACACGAGACCTCTCCCTCTTCCATCCTTGGAGGCTGAGTTCTGCTAAGCTGCTGCTCTGTGGAGGCTGCCACGAACCAGCACCCATTTCCTTAAAGTTCATTTTCTCAAAGTAATGAATGCACTTTATACACCCTGTGGGGTTAGCAGTCTTTGCTGGGTGGGTCTCTCTGTCCCCATTCCTGCTGCCCTGTGGCAGTGACTTTCAACTATTTTAGCCAAGTTTGGTATTTTCTTTAAGATTTGTTTTGCCTATATGTCCTGGTGTCCATGTCAGATACTGTGTTGGGATTGGAAGCTGAGGGTCATGTCCTCTACCCCTCCCCTCTCTCCACCTCTAAAAGGAGTTGTTTCCGGTTCACTATTGGGGCTGTACACCCAACCTTTTTAATACATTCTGCTTACATTTCCATTCATGACACTCTTCCTTCCTGGGACCACTGACTGACTGCTCATTGAGGGTTGGGGAGATGGCTCAATGGTTAAAGGCTCTTGCTTGAGTCTGTATGGCGCTAATTTATCCTTAGACTCTGCCCAAGCTATACAACCTATTTCAGCAAATAATCCCATAGAAACCACCACTCATCCAGTTTTCACCCTGCCCCATTGGGGTGTGCCTCTCACTCCCTAGCTCCCCAGTATTTGCCTGTCCCCCAAATATACATCCTGCTTCAAAAGGAAGGAGACCTGGGGCCCATCTCCTTTGTTTCATCGGGGAGGATTCTTAGGGGGCATTCTAAGAGAGGATGGAAGGGAAGTAAGAATTTTGAGAACTTGGGGCATGAAGCATTACATTCATGCTGGATGACAACTTAGCGAGGTCAAGAATCCTAGATGAGAAGGCATCTTCCCTGGGATTCAAAGACATTGCTTGTTTTCTTTATCTTCTGCTCCCCCAGTGAGATTCTCATAAGAGAAGAGCATGTAGGGACTGGGGAAATGGCTTAGTGATTATGGCATTTGCCTGTAAGCCTAAGGACCCAGGTTCGATTCCTCAGGACCCACGTAAGCCAGATGCACAAGGAGGCACATGTGTCTGGAGTTCATATGCAGTGGCTAGAGGCCCTGGCATACCCATTTTCTCTCTCTGTGTGTCTCTTTCTCTCTCAAATAAATAAATAAAATATTTAAAAAAGAGAGAAGAGCATGCACCGAGGCCTTGGCTATACTGACCCTTGCTGCTGGAATGTGCCACAGCTCACTCCTGGCTATCGCCTACTCTTGCAGGTGGTGGGCCTGTGCCCTGGGCTGAGACCCATCATGGTGTGCCCTGGGCATGGAGCAGAGGCCGTGGACATTGGGTTCCTAAGACCAGGTCCTGGCCATTGGCCCTTCAATCAGTAGATGTTGGATGGTGTGGGGGGGGGAGGCTGGTTTAGGAGAAGTCCTGTGGCTTGGACCTCAGGGGCCCTGGGGCCTCACTCCTGGCTGCCAGAACAAATTCCCGCAGGGTGGGTAATCCTACAAATGCACCCGACATTTCCCAGAACCCATCACTGCTCAGGGATGCTACTGTGCCCTCCTCCTGCTGCCTCAGTTTTTCCTAATTTGGTGTGGGTAAAAGTTGGGGGTGTCCCTTTGGGGCTGGCATTCTGCCCATGTTATTACGAATCTCTGTGGGACAACTTGGACCAGCCCCCCCCCCCTCGTTTCTGTAAAGTCACATTGCCTACAGCCACTTTGGCAATAGCTTTTGAGCTACAGTAGTAGGGAAGTTAGGACTGAGCTACAAAGCTGAAAATAGGGCTAGGGAGGTTGCTCAGCAGTTAAAAGTGCTTGCTTGCAAAGCCTGCCAGCCCAGATTCAATTCCCAAGTACCCACCACAAAGTGATGCATAATGTCTGGAGTTCATTTGCAGTGGAAAAGAGGCCCTGGCGTAACATTATTTCATTCTCAAAAATAAAAGCAATAAAAGATTAAATAAAATTAGTGCTGGTCGTGGTGGTGCACGCCTTTAATCCTAGCATTTGGGAGGCAAAGGTAGGAGGATCACTCTGAGTTCAAGGCCACCCTGCGACTACATAGTGAATTCCAGGTTAGCCTGGGCTAGAGCAAGACCCTACCTTGAAAAAAACAAAAATAAAATGAAATTAAAAATTTAAAAACTGAAAATAATGTCTGTCTAGGCCTTGTGGGGAAAGTCAGAAATCCCTAGCCTAGAATATTCCACTCCTTCGAAGAAAGAGAGGTTCAGGCATTCCTGATTTCAGGAAGGTTATAGCCCTTTTGGAATGGAGATGGACAGTCCATCTGTTGGGGCTGCTTGTGGACAGGGGTGACAATACTGTTAGCTGGCCCTGCACTGGTCCTAAGGACAGAGAGGGCCGGAGGAGGCCTGAGCAAGTGGACCAATCCTGTGGCCTCTGCGTCTTGTCACCTCCTCACTAGCTACGCTTGTGCGGTGAGGCCCTCCTTGCAGCCGCGCCTGCCTGTCAGGGTCGGAGCTGGGGTCAGAGGGCTCGGTGATGGTGAGTCCTGCTGTGTGCTGGCCTGGGCCAGCTGAAACGGGAGGACAGTTATCATGTTAGGACGCTGGGGATGTGAGCAGTGAGGCCAAGAGATTGATGGCCACGATTCCACCGCCCAGAAGCCTGGGCTTATTTCTTGTTGGTCAAATCAGAATTAATTTTCACTGTTTCCATGGTAATTAGCTTCTTCCCATGAGACTGGAAGGGGGCCAGGGGTGGTGGTTCCTCTGGGAAGCACTGCTCCTGCACATGTGCGTACGTGTTCACGTGAGTATGTGTGCAAGGGTGTGTACAGTCTCACGTTTGTACAGTTCCGTGTGCACATCAGTTGTGCGGCCCTCTCTAGCCATTTCCCCAGCAAACATCTTAGGAGTTGGAAGTGAGTCTCGGAGGACTGGTTCCTGCCTGACAGGTGTCCCCACAGCCCATTTTAGATCCGCCCACGTGTCTGTGACTTTGCCTTCTGCCTCTGCAGGGTCCACCCTGCCCTCCCCCAAGAGCTCCACACATCCTGGCTGCTGTCACTGTTCCTCAGCGGGTGGATTCAGGCAAGGGAGGTGGCAGACAGGGAACCGAGGGGACAAAGAGCCAGTGGAGCAGCCTTCTGACCCATGACTCCTTCCTCTTCTCTTGTGCAGGGTTTCTTCTGCAGACTGGGAGGAAGCACCCATGGCCTTTGGTGCAAGGAAGTAAGAACAGCTGCTGCTCACCTGGCCAGCCAGGATATGCAGGGACTCGGGGACCCCACCACTCACAGGTTCCAGGCTGTGCTGCTGGCCCTGCCTCTGGGACTCTGAGCAAGGCCCCTGTGACACATCCACCGCAGCCTGCTGTCGCCCATGTGTGAAGGCTGCTGAAGGCCCGCCGTGGGCCCCGCTCATTAGGATGCACAGCCCCGTCAGGGGGCTGCTTGCAGCCCTGGCTGTGGTGTTGGGGACGGCAGTTGCTTTTGCACCCATACCTCGAATCACCTGGGAGCACAGAGGTGAGTGCCAACACTGTAGGTGCTGATGGCTCAGGAATGGATGAGACCCACACTTGGGGTGCTAAGATGGATGGGCAGCTTGGCAGGGTGGGGAGAGGCTTGAGCTCCTGGTTTACCTGGCCCCATGAGCAGGAGGCCCCATGCTGCATCCAGGGCCTTCAGCAAGGTTTTTAAAATATGTATATATTTTATTTATTTGTTTTTTTAATTTTTTGTTTATTTTTATTTATTCATATGAGAGCAACAGACAGAGAGAGAGACAGAGACAGAGAGAGAGAGAGAGAATGGGCACACCAGGGCTTCCAGCCACTGCAAACGAACTCCAGACCCGTGCGCTCCCTTGTGCATCTGGCTTACATGGATCCTGGGGAATCAAGCCTTGAACCAGGGTCCTTAGGCTTCACAGGCAAGCGCTTAACTGCCAAGCTATCTCTCCAGCCCTATTTCTTTATTTGAGAGAGAGAGAAAGGCAGATAGAGAATGGGTGCACCAGGGCCTCTAGTTACTGCAAATGAACTTCAGACACATCTGGCATACATAGGTACTGGGGAATTGAATCTGGGTCCTTAGGCTTCACAGGCAAGTGCATTAACCTCTAAGCCATCTCTACAGCCCTACAGTAGGTTTAATGAGCACAGACAGCTGAGCTGTGGGTACCCTGCACTGTTGTTGAAGGTAGGCCCAGCTTCAGGAAGATTCTAGATCCTCCAGGATGAAGGTGACTTGGGCAGTGACATTTGGGGCAGGGGGAAAGTATGAAGGCAGAGGTGGGAAGTTCAGGAATGTCTGACATTGGAAGCCCCTTAGACACTTGGTGATCAATATATGGAAAGACAAGTTCAGAATGTGCAGGCCGCTGCCAGGGCAGCTAGAAAGAGACAGTAGCTTTGTAAATGAATGATTAGCTGGGCGTCATGGCGCAAACCTGGAATCCTTGCACTGGGGAGGGAGAGTCAGGAGGATCGTAAGCTTGAGGCCAGCCTGGGCTACAGGGAGCCTGTCTCAGAAAACTAGACTGGCTTGGAACATTCCTGTGATCCCTAAGCAGCTTTTGGCTAAATCTCCTGCTCCGTAACAGTGGATGTAGCCACCTAGTGAGTGAGAAAGTGTCACTTGTCCCTGGAAGTTTGTGGTGATTATTAGAAGTTTACAAGCATGTGAAGGTGTCTTCAGGTGCACGTGGAGGCCTGAAAACAACCTCAAGGGTCACTCCCTAGGAATGCTGTCTAAAATTTTTTTTTGAGCCAGAGTTTTTCATTGGCCTGGAGCTTGCCAAGTAGGCTAGACTGGCAGGCCCCCGATCTCCAAGGACCCACCTGCCTTTGCCTCCCCAGTGCTGGGATTATAAGTTCATGCTACTGTGCCTGGTATTTTTATGTGGGTCCTGGGGACCAGAACTCAGGTCCCATGCTTGTGAGGCAAGCACCATACTAACCCATCTCCCTAGCCTTTCAAAGGGTTTTTCAGGAGAGCATTATTGGCTGAGTGAGAAAATTCTAAATTATTACTTATATTCATTTAAAATCCAAACTGGATGGCTAAAGCCACATAGACCAGACATGGCTAGGCAGGTAGTGTGAGGCCCGTGGTCTTCCAGGAGACCACTGAGTGAGGGTTACAGGACTTGAGGGAAGGAAGAGAGGTCAGGGGTGCAGCCTAGTGGCTCGGCTGTGAGCTGGCTTCTCGCCTGCACTGGTGGCTGCGTGGGGTCTCACTGGAGGTCCCCGGTTCTGCCCTGTGCTGGAAGTTGCTGGCTCAGCTGCCTGTCCCCCTGCCTGCCTCTGGCTGCTCACTGTAACCGAGGTGGTCTTTGGGTGTGTCTGGGCTCAGGGACGATTCCTCTGCTCATCACCCTTCCTCACCTCTGACATCCACAGAGGTAGGTCTGATGAAGTTTCAGGAGCCAGGCATCTTCAACTACTCGGCCTTGCTGATGAGTGAAGAGGAGGACACCCTGTACGTGGGTGCCCGGGAAGCCATCTTTGCTTTGAATGCACTCAATGTCTCTGAGAAGCGGCATGAGGTACGACCTGTACTCCCACCTCTAACTACCCATCGCCAGGGACCCCCTTCTGCCCTGCTTCTCTGCAGCCCTGGCTTGGGGTCTCTGGCAGCAGCTAACCCTGAAGGGCTTTTCATCAGGGAAAGATTTAGGCTGTTTCCATGTCTTAGCTGCTGTAAATAGTACCCTATAAAGATACTTTCAAAGGACTGAAAAACTCTGCTATCATGTGTAGTTTTTTTGTCGTTTGTTTTGTTTTGTTTTGTTTTTTTGAGGTAGTGTCTTGCTCCAGCCCAGGCTGACCCTGGAATTCACTCTGTAATCTCAGGGTAGCCTCCTAGCTCATGGCAATCCTCCTACCTCAGCCTCACAAGTGCTTGGATTAAAGGTGTGAGCCACCATACCCAGCCTGATCATGTGTACTTTTTAATTATTAATTTTTTTATAAAGATTTATTTATTTATTAGAGACAGAGAGGGAGAGAGAGAGAGAGAAATGGGCATGCCAGGGCCTCCAGCCACTACAAACAAATTCTAGATGCATGCGTCACCATGTGCATCTGGCTTATGTGGGACCTAGAGAATCAAACCTGGGTCCTTAGTCTTCGCAGGCATGCACCTTAACCGCTAAGCCATCTCTCCAGCCCTAATTATTACAAAGTTTTATTAGCATACTGAAATTGGGTTTCATTATGGTGTTTTTCAAAAATGTCTTTGTTCCCCTTCCTCTCTCCTTTTCCTGATCTTTCCTTCCCACAATAGCCTCACTTCCTCTTTCATGTTACAAGAGTCCTTCTGACCACCACCTCACCCATTCTCAGTACCTCTGGTTGTCCGCACTAGTGGTCTCCTGTCTTAATTTCACAGCCTGTGCTTGCTGTCACATCTCCTGTTTACATGCATAGAAATATTACAAGTTAAGATCCATATATGAGAGATAACATGGGAGTATTGTCTTTCCGGGCTGGAGTTACAGTTTTGGCTGTAATTTAGCTCTACTCTTCTCCCTCAGTGAGCCCCAGGGCTGTGGGAATTCTGCTACTTGCAGATGGACTGTCACAGGCCTCCCAGGAAGGCCAGGTGACTCCCGGGCCTCAGCACCCACCTCCTTCCCACACCTCGTTCCCATCGGATATTATCCTGTTTGCAAAGCTCTGGGCTCTGAAGTGTCGTGTGCGTTTGTGGTGTTTTGTGTCTGTTTGGTCCCAGCAGCTCTGTCACGGTTGCTGTGCAGTGAGCTAGACTCTCCCACCCTCCCTAACAGGTATACTGGAAGGTCTCAGAAGACAAGAAAGCAAAATGTGCGGAAAAGGGAAAATCAAAGCAGGTAATTTCTTTTGCAAGCTACAAAGAACCCTACACACACTTCTCCTTTGTTTGAGTCTCATGGAAACCACAGCTTCTGCAGGCCAACCAAGCAGTCATGCCACACGGTACACATATAAGCCCGTCCTGCCCCTTGGCATCTGGCTAACACTCCCAGAGCAGGTGCCAGACACTATTGACACTGGAGAGATGTGTTTCAGTTTGGAATTTCTTCAAATGGCCTGAGATTTTGACCGCAAAACATGATTTCTGGTGCCCTTTAGTAAAATGGTGTAAAATCAGCGTTCCTCCCACCTTCCCTGGAACCATGGTGTGAGGTACGTGGAAGTTGTACCACCACATGGAGCCATGCAGAGAGGCTGGGCCGAGTGTCCCTTCCCTCCGGAACACGGGGCACCTGTGTCCTGCCTGGTCCTGGGCAGGTGTCCCAGTTCTCACCCTACCAGAGCCGACTAGCTTCTGATCCTTGAATGTGATCGCTGAGCAGAGGCCTTTCTCGGCAGTTGTTGGCTAATTTCAAAACACAGATTTAAAAAAAAAAAAGATTTTTTTTTTTTTTTTTTTTTTGCTAAATGTTTTTTGGCAGCATGTGGAACACTCTACTGGCACCTTGGTCTCTAAGTGAGTGTAGTGTTTCCTTAGGGAAGGAGAGGCAGGCAAACATTGGGCATTGGGATGGAGTCCTGTGTGTGGGCAGCTGAGTAGACTGGCTCCTTGCACCACCATGTGTGGGGCCAGCAGTGGACTGGGGGTTGGGTGGGTGGGGTGACTGAGTGACATACCACCAGTTGGGAGACAATCCCAGCAAAAAAAAAAAAAAAGCTTGCCTGCTTTGAGATATTCTCAGACCACAGCACATATAACCCAAATGCAGTTAAAATAGTGCATGGGTTCTTTGTTTTTTCACTGGGTCCTTAAGGATGCTGGCTACACCCTCTCTTGGTCCATCCTCTTTCTCGGAATGGTGCCGGGACCCTGACAATCACTCTTTCCATCTCCTTGCTGGCGGGAGTGGAGGGTGCAGTGCCCTGGAGGAAAGGGCTCTGGTACAGTTACCCTCTGGCCTCTTCAGCAACAAAGTAGATGGTCTGTGCTTACTAAGAGTAAACACATGCCGGGCATGGTGGCGCATGCCTTTAATCCCAGCACTCGGGAGGCAGAGGTAGGAGGATTGCCATGAGTTCGAGGCCACCCTGAAACTCCACAGTGAATTCCAGGCCAGCCTGGACTAGAGTGAGACCCTACCTGGAAACACATTTCCTCCTGTTGTGGTGTCTCAGTTCTTCCTGAGTGCAGCTCTCATAGATAGCTTTGGTCACCAGATTTTGGTTAAGCATCATTTTAGGGATGGAGTTGAAGTCGTGCTCAGCACATCAGTAGCCTGTGCACTGCAGAAATAAAGTTGTAGTTCAGAGCCCAGCTTTGATGCAGTGTGCTTTGCTCCATGGGACGCTGCAGAGGACAGGGCAAGGAGGTGGGTGACTGGACTTCATAGTGTGGATGTACAGGGCACCACTGTGCGTTGCTGTTGACCGTGTGTCTGTCTCCTGCAGACGGAATGCCTCAACTACATCCGAGTCTTGCAGCCGCTCAGTACCACCTCCCTTTATGTGTGTGGGACCAACGCATTCCAGCCTACCTGTGACCACCTGGTAAGGACACGGGCTTGTCCTTAAACGTCAGCCGTGCTCGCTCCATTCTGGCCGAGGTTAAGGAGAGCTGGCAGGCATAGAACAGACTTCGCCACTAAAACAGTAGGATTTTCTCAGAACACCAGCTGAGGACTGGGCAGTCCACAGGCCCTATGGAGGCCTCACCAGGCTGTGTTAAGAGCATGTCGCTTCTGTGGCTTTTTTGAACTGTGGCGTCCCCCATCAAGGGCGTGGCTTGAGGTAGGGCTTGCTACTAGTGGCCCTTGGCAGAATGTGCAGCAGGGCAGCCTCGAAGGTGGGGTGGGGAGCTGGGGAGCAGCTGACAGTCTGGAAAGTTCCTTGCTAGTAGACACACACCCGGTGTTATGGCTCAGTGTCCTGCCTTCTCACGTTCACATATCTTGAGGAGGGCCTGGCTGCAGTGGGCTTCGGGTCATGTAGACATCATAGACCTGTTCCTCCACAACACGCAAACTTGGTTGGTGGATGAGAAGGTCCTGGGCCATCATCTCCTACAGTGAGTGGTTAAGAAGTGGGACCGCCTTTGGTCCCTCCCCAAGTCTCATGTTTGACTCTTCCCAAAGTGGGCTGTGTACCTCCCACAGGTGAGGGGGGTCCTTCACCCCAGCATCCAGAGAGAGAGTAGATTCTCACATTCGATTTTTAGAAGTTACGATATTTGGCAGTAAACCTGAAAGGAGGATTGTGTTTCTTTACATTGTTTTTAATTGTTCATTTACATTTCATACATATATTTTGATCATAAAGATCCCTGTTACCCTCTCTTTTTCCCTTCCCACTCCATTGAACCCCTTCCTCTTCTGCTTCCCATATGTAAGTGGCTACACCACTGAAGAGAATGTCTCCCCATCCCTCAGCCCTTGGCTGCCGATACCTGTTGGGGAGATGGGACGGACTGTTTCAAATAAACACATCAGGCTAGGAATGAAACAGTTTATAGAATAATTCTTGATTTTGTGAGGACCTAGTCAGTACTGTGTCAGTTATTTTTCTCATGCTGTGATGAAGTACCGACAAACAGCAACTTAGGGGAAGATTTATTTTGCCTCACTGTTGAGGGCTATAGACAGGCCATCATAGCCGAAAAGGCGTGACTGTGGGAGTGGCTCATGGCTGTGACTTCTTAACCTCTTCATATCTCAGTGAAATAGGAAGCAACAGGAGACAGGAAGTGAATCACTTCCTCCAGCAAGGCTCCACTTCGCAGAGGTTCCACATACTCCCAAAACAGCACCACCAGCTGGGGACAAATGTTCAAACACATGTGGGGGACATTTCACATCCTAATCACAGGTTTGAGAAACATGCTATCCAGTGGCCCCCGCTTATCTGCCAGGGGAGAACATTCTCAGACCCTCTTCCCCCACTCCACACTGAATGCCTGAAACCCTGACTTATTCTGTGCATCTCTCAGTCATTAGTAGAATTAGTAGAAGGGCAGAGCATACTGCATGCGCATGCCCAACAAAGGGGGGCCATTCACACCCTGGGCAGGGCTGGGCAGGCTGGCAGGAGGTGTAGAGTATCTCACCTCAGAGTGCTGTAGCCAGCTCCAGGTGACTGAAACTATGGAGGAGAAGCCTCTCAACATGAAAATTTCCCTTACTAGAACCCTCCATTAGCTGGGATTTTAAAAAAAGAAAGCAGCTGGGTGTGTGGCACACGCCTTTAATCCTAGCACTTGGGAGGCAGAGGTAGGAAGATTGCTATGAGTTCCAGGTCACCCTGAGACTACATAGTGAATTCCACATCAGCTTGGGCTAGAGTGAGAGCCTACCTCAAAAAAAAAAAAAAAAAAAAAAAAAAAAAAAAAAAAAAGCATTCCCAACTATAGCTCAATGGAGAGCTTTTGTCTAGCATGTGAGAGACTCTGGGGTGTCATCTCCATCACCTCATATGCAAAAAAAATACGACCTTGAGTCAGAGAAATGAAGAAGTGCAGACTTGCTAGAAATTCACTTAGGGTGCTGGAGAGATGGCTTAGCCGTTAAGCCGTTTACCTGCGAAGCTTAAGGACCCATGTTTGACTCCCCACATCCCATGTAAGGCAGGCACACACAAGGTGACGCATGTGTAAGGTCGTGCATGCGCACAAAGCAGCACATGCGCCTGGAGTTTGATTGCAGTGGCTTGAGATCCTGGCCTGCCAATTCTTTCCCTCTCCCATTAAATAAATAAATAAATAAATAAATAAATAAATACCTGAAAAGAAAGAAAGAAAGAAATTCATTTAGATGGCCAGGTATAGTGGTACACATTTATCAAATTGTAAGCATTTGGGAGGGATTCTGAGTTTGAGGCCAGCCTGGGCTATACACCTACCCAAAAAAAAAAAACAATGGTGACATTTTCTTGCATAACTCATTTCATCATTATAGCTTAGGAAATAGAGTAGTTTTGCAGTGTCATCCATCCCTGCTTCCTGCCCGGGCATCCTCACCAGGTATGACACGTGGCTCCTTCAAAGCTTCACTTACCTATCCGCCCCATGCCACCCTCCCTTTCCTCACTGGTGACCTGTGACTGCTGTTTCGAGCAGCCTTTACGCCCTCCTGCTCTTGCTGGCGATTGGCTTCCAGCCTTCGTCTCTGGCAGCATGAGTGCCCCAGCCTGCTCTGGGCAGAGCCCTGCTCCTCAGCTTCTCCAGCCTCTTAAGTGCGCAGAGGTCTCTTCTCAGTGCTCCCTGGAGTGCTGGCAGGCTCCCCTATGGGTGGTTATTGTCACCTAAGGGTTGTACCTGCTTTTCATCGTACATGCTCTTCTGTTTGTGTCTGTGCCTGCCTCTTGTGTGATCAGGAATAGAGATGCTTCAGCTGTCACCTGTGGGCACTTCCCCCAATTCGTCACCTGTCATTTGGTCACATCTCACTTCCCTGTGGGAGAGCTTTCTGATTATGTACTTGGATATTTGCATTTTTAACTTCCACACGGTGGACTTCCTTTCCGAGTGGACCCATCTGGAGTTTGTTTCCGTGGGTGAATGGGGTGGGAAGTCTACTGTTTGTTTTTGTTTTATTTGGTGTTGCATATTTATTGGATAGTATGGTTGAATAAGCTGAGGCTCTGAAATCCTGCGTATCTGGGCCAGGGTGTGACCCTTGTAGGTCAGGTCCATTTGCTCCATCCACTTGGTCTCGTAAGAGCAAGGAATGTGTAAAATTCAGTGGCGCAAGGACACATTGTTTGCTTGGAAAGTCATCTGTTTCCTTTTTATTCCACTATAGAACTTGACGTCCTTTAAGTTTCTGGGGAGGAATGAAGATGGCAAAGGAAGGTGTCCTTTTGACCCTGCCCACAGCTACACATCAGCCATGGTTGGTGAGTCCTGCCACTTAGGCTCCTTCACCCCTTATGGTTGTGGTGACATGTTGTGTCCCCACGCAGGACGCTTGGCCCTTTCCTTCCTTACAGGTCCCACCTTCCTTGGCTGAGCTCACAGAAGGTGAGTGTCCCAATGCCAGATCCTGTAGGGAGGCTAAGGCTCATTATTCAGAAGCAAAACCAGCCACTGTGGCTTTCTGTGCATACCACCCACGACTCCTGTGGGGAGGCAGGTGCACATGGGGCCATGTACCACCCGTAGTGGTCTCACGGATCTAATGTGAGAGCATTACCAGCCTTGCGAGTGCCAACTTTCAGTGGTTCAACTTAGAATTTTTAGGGTTTTTTGTTTGTTTGTTTTTTGTTTTTCAAGGTAGGGTCTCGCTGTAGCCCAGGCTGACCTGGAATTCACTATGTAGTCTCAGGGTGGCCTGGAACCCACAGCAGGCCTCCTAGCTCTGCCTCCTGAGTGCTGAGATTAAAGGCATGCACCACTATACCTGGCTTATATTTTCAGTTTTATGATGGTGTGAAGACATTCTGGTTTTCACCTCAGTACAGTGTTTGGTGAATCATGTGGGATATTCAACACTGTTACAAAATGGGCCTGGAGAGAGAGCTCTGCCTAACTAATGGAAGTGTTCTAAGTGGCTCAAAGTAGTCAGGCCGAGCACAGCACAGTTCACTCAATGTCTTTTCAACTTTGGATGGTTTGTCAGGATGTGAGCCCATGGGAAATGGGAGTAACTGTGTTTGTTCTCACTTTACTGGGTTGCTGGATATGTAAAAGTGTACTTGTGTTTAGCTGTTGCCCCTGAACTTGTAAAAGTACAATTGAATTTGATTACTGCCATGTCCTAGTCAAAGAAAAGATAAAGAAGCTGGGCATGGTGGTGCACATCTTTAATCCCTGTACTTGGGAGGCTGAGGTTAGAGGATCGCTGTGAATTTGAGGCCATCCAGAGACTACATAGTGAATTCCAGGTCAGCCTGGGGTAGAGTGAGACCCTACCTCGAAAAACCAAAAAACAATAAACAAAAACAACCCCTCCCCCCCAAAAAAAACCCCACAGATGAAGATGAAGAAGGAAATGGACATGACTGTCATAGGACAGGGAGACTCCCTTTCTACAAGGGGGTTCCTTTATAAAGAAATCACATTAGGGGGCTGGAGAGATGGCTTAGTGGTTAAGGTGCTTGCCTGCGAAGCCAAAGGACCCAGGTTTGATTCTCCAGGTCCCATATAAACCAGATGTACAAGGTTGTATATGCATCTGGAGTTCGTTTGCAGTGGCTAGAGTCCCTGGTGTGCCCATTCTCTCTCCCTCTGTGTCTCTCGTTCCCTCTCAAATAAAAGTAAAACAACAAAAAAATTAATTAAAAAAAAAGAAATCATGTTAGCTTGGAGAGATGGTTTAGAGGTTAACTTGCAAAGCTTAACAACCCAAGTTCAGTTCCCTAGTACCCACATAAAACCAGATGCACAAAGTGGCCCCAGTACCCATGTAAAACCAGATGCACAAAATGACACATGCATATGGAGTTCATTTACAGTGGCTGGAGGCCCTGGCATGCCCATTTTCTCTGTATGTCTCTCTCTCTTCTGTCTCTGTTTGCAAATAAAATATTTTTTTTAAAAAAAATAAATCATGTTAGGGGTTAGAGAGATGGCAGTGGTTAGTGGCACTTGCTTGCAAAGCCTGACAGCTTGGGTTCAATTCCCCAGGACCCATGTAAAGCCAGATATACAAAGTTGTGCATGCGTCTGGAGTTCATTTATAGCAGAAAAAGACCCTGGTGTACCCCGTCATTCATTCATTCTCTTTCTGTCTCTCTCTCTCTCTTTTTCTCTGCAAATAAGAATATATTTTTTTTCGAGGTAGGATCTCACACTAGCTCAGGCTGACCTAGAATTCACTGTGTAGTCTCAGGGTGGCCTTGAGCTCACAGCGGTCTTCCTACCTCTGCCTCCCTACTGCTGGGATTAAAGGCGTGTACCACAATGCCCGGCTTTTGCAAATAAGAATATTTTTTTAAAGGGAGAGAGAGGGAAGGAGGTAGGAGGAAGGGAAGAAATGTGTTAAATTTGTCTCTAGCCCTCATGGCCCAGCTAAACAGCTGATGGATCCCCTCTCCATGCCTCTTGATCCCTGTAGGTGGAGAGCTCTATGCTGGGACGTCATACAATTTCTTGGGCAGTGAACCCATCATCTCCCGAAACTCTTCTCACAGTCCCCTGAGGACCGAGTACGCCATCCCATGGCTGAATGGTAAGGGGTGTGGCCGCCTAGCAGTGGAGTTTCACGTTGTGGCTGTGTGCAGCTTTGCTTCTCCTCTGGCTATTCCTACACCATGGGGGTCCATGGCTCACGTCAGCCCTGGGCAGTGGGGAGACTTTCATAACTATTCATGATCCACGTTGGAGACCTGGGGTGTCCTGGCAGGCTTGTGATCTGCCCGCCAGTTGGGAGGTCTCATGTGGCTCCTTGAGCAGGCCTGGGATGCATACTGCAGAGCCATTGTGGAGACCACCTCTCTGAGGCTGTGGAGGGTGAGGCAGTGTCCATCCAGGCTCAGCCTGGCTACCTTTCCCAGACCGCGGAGTTGACATTTACTATACAGCAGCCGAGCACTTGTAGGGACACCCTCAGGCCCTGCTGCACTGGCTGGCCTGTAACCAAAGGAGTGACTTGACGCCATGTGCAGGGACAATCCTGTGCTGTCTCCCTGCAGAGCCTAGCTTCGTCTTTGCCGACGTGATCCAGAAAAGCCCCGACGGCACGGAGGGCGAAGACGACAGGGTCTACTTCTTCTTCACGGAGGTGTCTGTGGAGTATGAGTTTGTCTTCAAGCTGATGATCCCCCGGGTCGCCAGGGTGTGCAAGGTGAGCACAGTTCTGCCCAGCCGCCTTCGTTCCCCTCCACATGAGAGCATGCCTGCCCCCACGTCCTGTCCTTCCACAGATGCCTCCAGGCTGACTTCCCTTCTCAGAATGCCAGGGGTTTCCTTGGGACATACATACTCACCTGCGATAAAATTTAACATGATCTGGGCATTGTAAGAGATTAGCAACCATAACTTACGGTACAAGGTGCAATGGCACATGCTGTGAAGTGGTGAGGATGGCTTCTGTTTTCCTGAGAGTCAGAGCAAGGATTGACGCTCTCAGCCTGTGACTGACTGCAGGTCACTGTGGAAAATGAGACATGGATAAGAGGGACAGTCCTCCCTCTGGACCACAAACTTCATGTTGGTGTCCTGGTTGTCTCTCAGTCAGTGGACTACTGAAAGTGTTCAAAGAGAACTTAAAACTTTAGCCATAATCTGGCAGGTAGGAAGGAAGGAAAGCATTGAATCACTCAGTGGAGCATCCACATGTTGACCCAGTGTGGTCTGCAGGCCACCTGCCACCCGCTTAGCCCTTACATACCTGCTCACTGGTGGCCACAGTCAGAAAGTCATTGGATCAGTACCATGAGCTCAGCTGCTCACGGGGATGTCATGGAATGAATTTTAAAGAGAGGGTTCTTGTCTGTTTTGTTCTCTGTTCTGATGTGGAAGGCCTGTGAGTGAGCTAGCACAGAAGTAACACCGTGCTCATGTGACTGTCTGCAGCCTGAGTCCCTGTCCCAGCAGTACTGGCTTGGTGGGTTCAGGCTCATGGACCTCCCACATGGGCCTGTGCATGCTGCCTGACAAGCTCTGTCTCTGGGTCCAGGGGGACCAAGGAGGCCTGAGGACCTTGCAGAAGAAGTGGACTTCCTTCCTGAAGGCCAGGCTGATCTGCTCCCAGCCAGACAGCGGCCTGGTCTTCAATATACTGCAGGATGTGTTCGTGCTGCGGGCTCCTGGTTCCAAGGAGCCCATCTTCTATGCGCTCTTCACCCCACAACTGTGAGTCCCCCCCTCCCCCGTGATGGGAATCTGCCCACCTCACTGGCCTGCCACCCCCCAGGCACTCATGGCTCCTCTCCTCCACAGAAACAACGTGGGGCTGTCGGCGGTGTGCGCCTACACACTAGCCGCGGTGGAAGCGGTGTTCTCCCGCGGGAAGTACATGCAGAGCGCCACGGTGGAGCAGTCCCACACCAAGTGGGTGCGCTACAATGGCCCGGTGCCCACGCCACGACCTGGAGCGGTGAGGGGGCACAGGACTCCAGGGGAGGGGGCTTTTCTCTCAAGAGGTAAAGGCCGTGGCAGCATGAGGCTCAACACAGGTGCCAGTGGATTCCTGCACTGGGTGACCTGGCCACGTAAGACTCTGACCACACTGGGTCAGGAGCCACTGGCTTTGGGGGTTGAGTGTGCTTGGTATAGGTCTGTCTGTCCTGTCCTGTGTACTGGGTACAGGTCTGTCTGTCTGTCCTGTCCTGTGTACTGGGTACAGGTCTGTCTGTCTGTCCTCTCCTGTGTACTGGGTACAGGTCTGTCTGTCTGTCCTGTCCTGTGTACTGGGTACAGATCTGTCTGTCTGTCCTCTCCTGTGTACTGGGTACAGGTCTGTCTGTCTGTCCTCTTCTGTGTACTGGGTACAGGTCTGTCTGTCTGTCCTGTCCTGTGTGCTGGGTACAGGTCTGTCTGTCTGTCCTCTCCTGCGTACTGGGTACAGGTCTGTCTGTCCTGTCCTGTGTGCTGGGTACAGGTCTATCTGTCTGTCCTGTCCTGTGTGCTGGGTACAGGTCTGTCTGTCTGTCCTCTCCTGTGTGCTGGGTACAGGTCTATCTGTCTGTCCTGTCCTGTGTGCTGGGTACAGGTCTGTCTGTCTGTCCTCTCCTGTGTACTGGGTACAGGTCTGTCTGTCTGTCCTCTCCTGTGTACTGGGTACAGGTCTGTCTGTCTGTCCTGTCCTGTGTGCTGGGTACAGGTCTGTCTGTCTGTCCTCTCCTGTGTACTGGGTACAGGTCTGTCTGTCCTCTCCTGTGTGCTGGGTACAGGTCTATCTGTCTGTCCTGTCCTGTGTGCTGGGTACAGGTCTGTCTGTCCTGTCCTGTGTGCTGGGTACAGGTCTGTCTGTCTGTCCTCTCCTGTGTGCTGGGTACAGGCCTGTATGCCCTGTTCTGTGTACTGGGTAACAGTTCTCACCAATTGCTGCTCAAACAGGTTGTGCTCCTTGCATGGGCTCTTTTGAGAAAGTAACATTACGCAATAGCAAGGCATGTTCCATTTTCAGTTTCCTGCATAGAAACATTTTCTCGGAAGAGACCTTGGCACCCACGAGCTGTCAATAGCAGTCACATTTTTTTCCTCATAAAACAGTAACTTCTAAGTAACAATTCTAGGCTTACTTGGCTGCCCACTCAGTGTTTGCTGTGGGTGAGTGGGTACATGTGGTGGACCCTATCAGACTCTTAAAGCTCCCTTAGGACCATATTCTCTGTGGGTGTATGGCCCCAACACTACTGCATTCTCTCTGCACACACTATGTTCAGTACCTTGCGGCCTAGTGGGCAGTGGACAGCTGGGACAGGAAAGCCTCCTTGCTGACTCATATGTTTTGGGGTGTGGGTGTGAGTGCATGTGTGTCTGCAGTGTGTGCACATACATGCATGTGTGTGTGGAGGCCAGGACCACTTTAGGAGTTTTCCTCAGACTCCGTCCACCTCCTTTGAGACAGTGTCTATCATTGGCCCTGAACTTGCCAAATAGGCTAGACTGGGTGTTTAGTGAGCTTCCGGGATCTGCGTGTCTCTGCCTGCCCACACACCGTATGCCTGGTGTTTTATGGCAGTTCTGGGAATCAAATTCAGGTCTTCACACTTGTGTGGAGCCACTTTGCTGACTGAGCTATCTCCCTAGCCCCCCCCCCCCAAGCCATTTTTTTAAAATATTTTATTTATTTGAGAAAGAGAGAGAGAGAATGAGCACCAGGGCCTCTAGCCACTGCAAATGAACTCCAGATGAATGTGCCACCTTGTGTATCTGGCTTTACATGGGTACTGGGGAATTGAACCTGGGTCCTTTGGCTTTGCCAGCAAGTGCCTTAACCAATAAGCTCTATCTCTCCAGCCCAACCCATTAAAAAAAAATAAACTTTCTAATATTTATTTATTTATTTATTAGAGAATGAGAGAGAGAGAGAGAGAGAATGGGTGAGCCAAGGCCTCTATCCACTGCAGACGATCTCCAGATACATGTACCACCATGTGCATCTATCTTGCGTGGGTTCTGGAGAATCCAGTTTAGGTCCTAAGGCTTCACAGGCAAGTGCCTTAACTGCTAAGCCATCTTTCTAAATAAATAATATATATATATATATATATATATATATATATATATATATATATATATAAATTTGAGAGAGAGAAAAATAGAATGGTCACTCCAGGGCCTCCTGCCACTGCAAATAAACTCCAAATATATGTGCCACCTTGTGCATCAGGATTTACATGGGTACTGAGGAATCGAACCCAGGACATCAGACTTGGCAAGCAAGCGCCTTTAATTGCTGGGCCATCTCTCCAGCACCCTATCCCTTTTTAAAAGCAGTGTTTATTGTGCTTTTATTTTCATGGGAAAGCTCTTGAGTAAGAAGAGCTTTCCAGTTTCAAAAATGTGGAATATGTGGAGTAATGTAGTTGCAATCATCTCTATGGCAGATTGGCATATGTTACTGTGAATTAAAGTGGCTGCTAGTTTGTGCATTTCAAAAAAAATGTGTGGAATATTGCTTCATTGTTAGATAACTCCTCTACTGGGCTGCAGAGGTGGGTTAGCAGTTAAGGCAATTGCCTGAAAAGCCTAAGGACCCATGTTTTACTCTCTAGATCCCACGTTAGCCAGATACACAAAGGTGAGGCACCTGGAGTTCAATTGCAGTGGCTGAGGTCCTGGCATGCCAATTCTCTCTCTCTCTCTATTTCTCTCTCTCTCTCACTTGCTCTCTCTACAATTTTTTTTTAAGATAATTCTTCTGCTGATTATGTATCTTACAGATATGCTGTAAACCATTTCTGGTGTTGCCAGGGTGGCCACCTCAGGCATTGCTTCTCTTAGGAGAGGTGCCATCCTCTGTGTCGCTGATGGGATTTACCACAGTGTCGGCGGGCGTGGTAACCATAGTGCTTTTGCCCCACAGTGCATCGACAGTGAGGCACGGGCAGCCAACTATTCCAGCTCCCTGAATTTACCAGACAAGACGCTGCAGTTCGTCAAAGATCACCCATTGATGGATGACTCAGTCACTCCAGTAGACAACAGGCCCAGGTTAATCAAAAAAGATGTGAACTACACCCAGATTGTGGTGGACAGGACCCAGGCCCTGGACGGGACCAGCTATGATGTCATGTTTATTGGCACAGGTGGGTTCTGAGGGCTAGGAAGAAGAGTTGGAAATCCACTTAATCTCTTGTGGGTTGATCTGGTATCTCCTGGTGCCCCTGGTGGTTCAGACCTGGCATTCTAGATCTCTATGGCCATCATACTACCTGGGGTGCTTGCTTGTTAAACATGCAAGTTTCAGCCTGCACCTGGGCTGGGCTGGTGTAAGTAAGTCTCTGTTGTCATAGAACCTGTGGCACTGACCTGACATTACCTGATGTGGGAAGCACCCCTCCCCTCTGCCCACCTGTGCTCTCTGGAGGTAGCGTTTCTGGAATCGGTACCGTGGCCCCACAGTGGTCGGCAGGGGGCCAGCCCTGGAACTTCACAGCTGACTTGCCTGTCCTGCCTTTATCTGACTGTTTGGGCACCTCTTGGGATGCTCCTCCCTGGAGGGCCACAGAACACAAGAATGGCTTCATTTGTCAGCATGCCTGCTTTGTTGACGAAGGCTGTTGGCATGAACTGTGGGACAGAGGCGTATGCTCTGTGAGAGAGTGGGAATCCCTGGAGCCTGAGCTTCAGTTAATTTCTCCAAGTGCTGTTCTTTCCTAATGCAAAATCCTCCTCTTTCTGAGTACCACATGGAGGGAATGATTTCAGTGAGTGACTTCAGTGTTTCATTGGTGTGTCCCTCTGGGGCCTCCTTACACATCTCTGCTTTGACCTTGCAGACCGGGGGGGTCTACACAAAGCTGTCATCCTCGAGAGTGAGGTGCACATCGTTGAGGAGACCCAGCTCTTTCCAGACTCCCAGCCAATCCAGACTCTGCTGCTGTCTTCAAAGATGGTAAGGCAGCCGGCCAAGTCGCAGCGCTAGCTGGTGACCTCATTCAGTGATTTTGTTTTTCTTTTCTGTATGTGTCTCTGTAATCTGGGACTTGGTAGCCCCTGGCCTCCCTGGCTTAGATGAGCTGGCTGTCCTTTGGGCCAGTGGGTTTGATGCTTGGGAAGGAAGCAGGCAGAACCATAGAGGAGGATCTGTATTGAGCTGCTGGGGTGCATGGCTGGCACCCTGGCTGGCACCACTGCCCGAGCCTGTGAAGTTGCCGACTGTGCTGTGGGACATGACACTGCTGTAGAAACTAGTTCAGTGTAGGAATTTAGATGGAGAAAATGTGCCTGGTACGGTGGGACATGCCTTTAGTCCCAGCACTTGGGAGGCAGAGGTAGGTTCACTGTGAGTTGGAAGCCACCCTGAGACTACATAGTGAATTCTGGGTCAGCCTGGGCTAGAGCAAAACCCTACCTTGAAAAACCAAACAAAAAGAAAAGAAAAAAAAGAAAGAAAGAAAGAAAGAAAAGAAGCAGAAGAAGAAATGGCAGCTTCCCCTCCGCATATTCAGCTCTCACCGCATTGAACTGCGGCTGTGCCTCCCTCCTCTCCTCTCCCCAAGCAATCCCCATGGAAATCCTTTCCCGTTAGGTGACAGTGGCATTGCAGGCCAGACACAGGTGACTGAGCCTGTCAGTGAACATCAAGCTTTGTATATCCCCAGTTTTTCAAAAGTCACATTGTATTTTTTTTAATTTATTTTCACCAGTTTATAATAAAAAGCCCTTGCTTGGACATCATGGTACGTACCTGTAATCCCAGCTTTGTCTGTATATCATAGCCTGGAGGCTGGGTTCAGCCTGCTAACTGCCCACCTGGCTGTCCTTCTGTCACCTGTGCACACTCGCCTTGGGGGGGTCGTGCTGCTCTGTTTGAAGGAATGGAGCAGTGCGATGAAGAGTGTGGGCTGACCTCACACCCTGTCTGGGCTGCAGGTGGCTGTGTGACCCTGGGCGGGCCAGGCCTGTGCTCTGTGCTTCAGTCACCCCTCCACACAATGGAAAGCATTTAGTTGCCTGGTTTTGTTTTTTGAGGTTTTTTTTTTTTTTTATTTTTATTTTAGTCTATTTGAGGGAGATAGAGAGAAAGGGCGTGTCGGGGACTTCACCCACTGTAGATAAACTACAGATACATCTGGCTTACGTGGGTCCTGGGGAATCAAACCTGGGTCCTTTGGCTTTGCAGGCAAGTGCCTAATCGTACACGAGCCTTGCTGAGAACAGGACTGAGGCAGAGCAGGAGTCAAGGAAAGCCTGTGAGCTAGCTGGTACCTCTGTCCACCAACAGATGACACCTGGCCCTGCCTGTGTCTGCTAGTCCAGGATGCCTCTCTCACTTCGTCAGGGTCCCATGGCAGGTTTGCTCTCTGACTCACCAAGCAGATGGGTCCTGGGTCATGCTTGTGGCTACAGTTGGCACCCCCTGCACTTGCCCCGCTTGCCTGCTCCTTATTTCTGAAGCTGAGTGCCGGGCTCCGAGAGCCCCACGTTGGGCACCAGATGCCGGGCTCCGCCGGCGGGGGCAGGTAGTGCAGGTAGTGCCGAGGGAAGGACCAGGCCCGCTGGTTCCTCCCGAGGGGCTGAGGAGATGATGAGCGTCCGACGACTCAGACCTCTCCTGGCCACCGGAGAAAAACCACACTGAGTCAGGAGTCTTGTCGAAGCAGGAACTCGATTTATTGCTATGAACAGTTGCCTATATAATGTTGGGGATGAAGGTGGGGATTTTAGGACGGTGGGGAAAGGTAAGGGCCAATAGTAAACTGTGACTATTGAGATGATAATTCTAAATCCCATGCGGAAGTAGCAGGCAAGAAGCCATTAGGCATCTTGCTGAGTCACATCTGGCCAGAGGCAGATCACCAAACTTTAGCTAGGCTCAGGAAGTTCCACTAGGCCTCACACCTGGGCCTTTCAGAGCCCAACAGCTAAGCTCTGGGGGTGCATCTCTGTGGCTGAGAATCTCAGAAACGACCTGCAGTACCCCAGAGCAGCCCAGGAACTGGGTGTCTTTCACATTAGTCCTCATATGCGCTGGATGGAGCTGGTACCTGCCAGGGGCCTCTGCCCACTTGCAGGGACCAAATCCTGCCAACTCCTCGCAGTGGGCAGAGGAAGGACCCTCTCCAGCCAGACAGAGCAGGGCTGACCTCTGCCCGTATCTCACCAGGGCCTCCCACCCTGCGTCCAGGGAGCCTGCGGAGCTCGTGGGTTGTACTCCCACCCCCTCCTCAGCCGCCTCTTGCCTTTGCCTCTACGAAACGTGTGTGTACCCTGGTTCTGTGAGCCTGATCCTGGGCATCTGTGGGACCTGGCCTCTTGGTCTCAGGGCCTTCAGGGACCTGGGGCCTGTGACTGGCCGGTGGGGCTACAGCCAGCTGCACCTCTGTGCAGAGACTCAGTTGTTCCAGCCGACTGAGACAAGCACCTGGAGGCCTCTTCTCCCTCCCCTGCACCTACTGCTCTGCTGTCTTTCTCCGTGAGTCTGACACTCCATGGACATGAAGCCAAGCAGTATTCACCCTCTGAGGCTGGCACAATCCACTTAACACAGATGGAAGAGGATTTGGAAAGCTGTGTCGATACTGAGCATTCTGAGCATTGTGACATTTTTTTCTTGTCACTATGCCATAAACACTGCAGTATGACAGCTGTTTATACAGCTGTTGTAGTTACCTTCTCTGGCACAAAGCACAACCAAAAACAGCCAAAGGGAGAAAGTTGTCTATTTTGGCATACAGTCTTGAGGGAAGCTCCATGATGGCAGGGAAAGGCGTGGCATGAACAGAGGCTGGACATCACCTCTGCCACAGCAGGGGGAAAACAGCAGCAGGAGAGTGAGCCGACTGTAGCAAGAAACTGGTTTGAACACCCCTAAGCCCGCCTCCAACAACGCAGCTCCTCCAGCAGGGCTCTGCCTCCCAAACGGCCATCAGCTGGGGATCAAGCACTCAGCACACGAGCTTATGGGGGGCACCTGATTCAAATCATCACAACAGCATTTGCATCATATCAGCTAGTAGAGGGGAAGGTGTGTAGGTTGTATGCAAACACCCCGCCATCCTGCAGAAGAGACTTAAGCTAGCTGCTGCAGATACCGAGGGACAACTACACTCTCATCTCCTTTGCCCACTAATTTCATTTGCCAGTGGGCCCTGCCTGCTGTGAGGCCTGCTGATGCCCTGTGGTGAGACTCTCCTCCCTCTTCCTGCGACATTTACTCATTAGGCTCCCTGAGGCACCGTCCACTGGTCACAGTTTGGTTTCATTTGAGCTCTAGCCCAGCCTCATCTAGGAAATTTGGCCCTGAGTCTAGAATGGACCCTCCCTCCCCACAGCCTACCCTCTCCTCCAAGGCCTCCACCCACCTCACTGGGCAGAAGGTTAAGTCACCTGGAGGCTGTTGTCTGCTCCGTGGTCAGCATGTGGCCACTCCTGCCCTGGTCTGTACTGACAGGGTAGCTGCTGGGCCAGGCTTTCTGTGCCTCTCACTGGCCTCACAGTTTTCATCCTCGGGGCTCCCTTCCCCTGCACCTGCACTCACTCAGAGGCTCTGTGACTCTGCTGTTTGGCTGCCTCCAGCTCGTGACACCCAGATTATCGCTGGTGATTGCAAGTGCCAGCCAGACTCTGAAGCTGATGCAGATCACATCACCTCAAGGCAAAAGTCATGTTTCATCTGATTCAGAAATACTAAGGTGGACTCGAGCCGCGGAGGGAAAGGCTACTGGTTCAGAGCGCAGCCAATGGGAGGGCTCCTTACTAGCGTGTTCGGCGCTGCGGCGAATGTTGTGTGAGAGAGGCCTGGAGTCCCTGCGCTGCTGGGTGGATCGGCACCATGAGCTCCATTGGCACTGGGTATGACCTGTCTGCCTCTACATTCTCCCCTGATGGAAGAGTTTTTCAAGTTGAATATGCAATGAAGGCTGTGGAAAACAGTAGTACAGCTATTGGGATCAGATGTAAAGATGGTGTTGTCTTTGGCGTAGAAAAGTTAGTTCTTTCTAAACTTTATGAAGAAGGCTCCAACAAACGACTTTTTAATGTTGATCGACATGTTGGAATGGCGGTAGCAGGTTTGTTGGCAGATGCTCGTTCGTTAGCAGACATAGCAAGAGAAGAAGCTTCCAACTTTAGATCTAACTTTGGCTATAACATTCCACTAAAACATCTTGTAGACAGAGTGGCCATGTACATACATGCTTATACACTCTACAGTGCTGTGAGACCTATTGGCTGCAGTTTCATGTTAGGGTCTTACAGTGTGAATGATGGTGCACAGCTCTATATGATTGACCCATCAGGTGTTTCATACGGTTAATGGAGACCTGCTATTGGCAAAGCCAGGCAAGCTGCAAAGACAGAAATAGAAAAACTCCAGATGAAAGAAATGACCTGTCGTGATGTAGTCAAAGAAGTTGCAAAAATAATTTACATAGTACACGATGAAGTTAAGGATAAAGCTTTTGAACTAGAGCTCAGCTGGGTTGGTGAACTAACTAAAGGAAGACATGAAATTGTTCCAAAAGATGTAAGGGAAGAAGCAGAGAAATATGCTAAGGAATCATTGAAAGAAGAAGATGGATCAGATGATGATAATATGTAACTTTTTGTTCAGCACCTATTCTGTTAAATATTTCTGTGACAGTCCTATGAAACTATTTAGCATCATGGATTATACACAGTGACCAATTTTCATTAAATTTTTGTCTTGTAAACATTAAAAAAAAAAAAGAAAGAAAGAAAGAAATACTAAGGTGTAGTTGGGAAGCTCTGAAGGTAGCCAGATTTGCTAGGGTGTTGATGTGACACTCGCTGCCAGCATCATGATGTGCATCATGCCATCAGCCCCCAGTCCTGCTTACCTGTGGTTGGGCCCTCTGTGAACACAAGATAGGCTACTGGACCTGACCCCAGTCTGTGACACCCTAAGAGTACCCTAAGTTGGAGTGCGACAGGAACTGAATTCAGAGTGTGCCCACTGGGCTGTGTGCAGTGGCTGGTAGTTGTGGGATCCTCACCCCTTCCATTAGATTTGTCAGCATCCTGTTTGTTCTTCACAGAACAACTATCAGTATTGGCATGCTAGCATGCCCATTCAGTTACTAAGGCTCTGTCATAGGTTCCACACGGGTTCTGCCACAGGGGACAAGATTGGTCCTTGGAGGCTGTGCTCACTGCCCTCCAGCTGAGGCCAGGACAGTGGCAGAGGTCCACCCCCCCACACACACACCCACAAGCAGGGGCAAGTGGAGGGACCAAACCACCTCCCATAAGAGAAGCAAGTGGTACAAGGTCATGATGCACTCTGCCAGCAGGTGGGGCCTGGCAGGCCGTGGGCCAGATGGGAGGAAGATGCAGGTCAAAGGCTTGGTGACCCTTCATGTGGCACATGGATCCCTCTCAGACACCATGCGCCCACCTGTGTTTTCATAGGTGCTGTATTCCACCAGGGTCTCACATACCTACTCTATAATCTGTCTCCCATGCAGGGCAGGAGGTTTGTGTATGCTGGCTCCAACTCAGGGGTGGTCCAGGCCCCCCTGGCCTACTGTGGCAAGCATAGCAGCTGTGAGGACTGCGTGCTGGCAAGAGACCCTTATTGTGCTTGGAGCCTACCCACGGCTACCTGCATCACCTTGCACCAGGCTGAGAGCCCCAACAGGTACAGGTGGGGTACTGAATGCACGTGACCCCCACACATAGGCAGATGAATAACATGTTCTTGTTGTCTTGTAGGGGGTGGATTCAGGAGATGAGTGGCGATGCATCCTTATGTCCGGGTGAGTAGCTAGCTCTCCACTGTCATCGCCTCAGGATGGCAGGGTCCTGCTGCAAACTGTTTCATATTTCCTGGGTTCTGTGGTGTGGATATGTTTTTGTTTTTTTTCTCTCTCTCTCTCTCTTTCCTTTCTGAAAGGAGGTTGGTTGGCATGTAGCAGACCTGTGATCTTTCTCTGTTCCCTTTGATTTGCAGAAAGTGCTCAAAGCTACCCAGGGTGTATGGGTTCACTGGAAAGCACTCTACTCCACATCTCACTCCTCTGTTCCACTTAGCCTGGGCTCCTTAAACAAAAACCTGATAAGAACTGGAAGGAGGGCTCGAGAGATGGCTTAGCAGTTAAGGTGCTTCCCTGTGAAGCCTAAGAACTCATGTTTGAATCTCCAGGTCCCACGTAAGCCAGGTGCACAGTAACACAAGCATGCAATGTCACACATGTGCACAAGAGGGCGCATGTGTTTGGGGTTTGATCACAGTGGCTGAAGGCCCTAGGATGCCCACTCTCTATCTCTTTCTCTCTCTCAAAATAAAATAAAAAAATTAGGGGCTGGAGAGATGGCTTAGCAATTAAGGCATTTGCCTGTGAGACCTAAGGACCCAGGTTCAATTCCCCAGTACCCACATAAGCCAGATACACGGGGTGGGGGGGGGATGCATCTGGAGTTCATTTGCAGTGGCTGAAGGCCCTGTTGTGCCCTTTCTCTCTCTTTCTCAAATACATAAATAAATAATATATTTTTAAAAAAAACTTTAAAGAACTGGAAGAAAGGAGGCCGTGGGTACAGGTTGAACAGCCCTGACCCAAAAACTGTGAATTTGAAATATTTTGAGCAAAGTGTCCCAACATGAGTGGAAACCTGGTTTCATGCACAAGGTTTTTTAAAATATTGTATAAATTTACCTTTGGGCCACCTGTGTAAAGCACATATGAAGCAATGAATTCATCTTTAGACTTCTGACCCTCTTAGAGATGTTTGTCCTGTTTCATACATACAATATTCCAAAATCTGAAGTGTTTATGGCTCCCAGTATTTTGTACAATAGACACATGGCTATAGATAGTTCTGGCCTCCCACTAGGGATCCCTCTCTGTGACTGGCCATCAGGAAATAGCTGTGACCAGAGGCAGGCATGGAATCAGGTCTGGTATCCCCAGTCACCTTTCCTGCTAAGGACAGATGAACCTGCCCTGTGCCCTGTTCTTCCTGAAAAGAAGTGTAGGAGGGGATACGCAGGCGCATGAGGGCCAGCCTTCCCTTCCCCTCGCTGCTGGCGCCTGACTCCAGGTGCCATTGAATGTAGACCTTTCCGGTGCTCAGCTTCTCAGCCTTCAGGGCCAGGGCTAAGATCAGGATTATACTGTCCCCAAGGGCCACCATCAGGCTCACCTTTGCAGTTCGGTCACACGTCTTTATCTTCTAAGTTCTGAAGACTCCGCCTTGCTCCAGTGGGTGAAACCTTGTGTCCTCTTGTGGGTGTTCTCCTGTTTCTGAGAGCAGTTTCACCAACAAGCAGGGTTGTTGATGCTGAGCACGTTTATTTTGATGTTCCAGATAAAAGTAAAGAAAGTTTCCGGCAGCATTTTTTCAAGCACGGAGGCACAGCGGAACTCAAATGCTCCCAGAAGTCCAACCTAGCCCAGGTGGTGTGGAAATTCCAGAATGGCGTGCTGAAGGCTGAGAGCCCCAAGTACAGCCTGGTGGGCAGGCGGAACCTGCTCATCTTCAACCTGTCAGAGGGGGACAGCGGGGTGTACCAGTGTCTGTCAGAGGAGAGGGTCAGGAACAAGATAGTCTCTCAGCTGCTCACCAAACATGTCCTGGAGGTGAAGGTGGTTCCACGGATGCCCGTGGTTCCGCGGACGCCCACGGCTCCCGTCATGCCGCCCGCTCGGACAGAAGTAGGCAAGATCGCCTCTAAAGCATCAGTGGTATCCACCCCGGCGTCTTCTCCCCCAACCCCAGCCCTGCGAGCCACCTCCTCCAGGGCCACCACCCCACCTCCTAAGCCCGCCCCCACCAGCACGTCCTGCGAACCAAAGATCGTCATCAACACGGTCCCCCAGCTCCACTCCGAGAAGACTGTGTATCTCAAGTCCAGTGACAACCGCCTCCTCATGTCCCTCTTCCTCTTCGTCTTCATCCTCTTCCTCTGCCTCTTCTCTTACAACTGCTTCAAGGGCTACCTGCCGGGACAGTGCTTGAAGTTCCGCTCTGCTCTGCTGCTGGGGAAGAAGAAACCCAAGTCGGACTTCTCCGACCTGGAGCAGAGTGTGAAGGAGACCTTGGTGGAGCCCGGGAGCTTCTCCCAGCAGAATGGACAGCAGCCCAAGGCAGCCCTGGACACCGGCTATGAGACCGAGCAGGACACCATCACCAGCAAAGTCCCCACGGACCGTGAGGACTCCCAGTGGATCGACGAGCTGTCTGCCAGGGACAAGCCATTTGACGTCAAGTGTGAACTGAAGTTTGCTGACTCCGATGCAGATGGGGACTGAGCCGCATGTCCCCACCGTGTTGCTGTCCCTGTGTGGTGTCGTGTTGAGCCATTCAGTAGCCAAGTGTCGTCATCGTGCTGCGAACTTCAGTGCTTTGTCTGTGTTCTCGGGCTGAGCCTGTCCCTTGGCCCTCTTTGTCCTTTGGAAAACAAGTATCGCCTCCCCGTCTTGCCCCACAGTCATTGGAGTGCTTTAAGATGTCCTGCGGGCAGTATACCTGAGCCCTTTGTGTCGTGAGGGAGAGCTGACCACCTCCATTGGCTGAGAAGAGCGACCCTTTCTCTTCCCCTTCTCATAGCAGCCACTAAAGATAATTTAATTCCAGATTGGAAAAGCCAGTTTTAGTTTATCAGATTGGTAACTTATTGTCTCTTGTCCAGATTGACACGGACCTTTTCTTCCATTATGTTTTAGGATTCTTACTTTGATTATGTTGATGTCTTAGGTCATTTTTTTTTAAATTCCTAAAGCAGATCCTTATATATTTTAGCAGAAGATTTGCATCTTCTAGATTTTGTTACATGTTGAGATAAAATTTGACTTATGTTGCTTAAGATTCTCAGGGATAGACTCATATATATATTGTTTTTTGCTAAATACATTCTTTCTGCTTTTAGAAGTGTAGACCTAAAACCATCTCTTAAACTAACTCAGCTTTTCCCCCCTTATTTCTTTGAAGGAAGCATCACTTCCAGATACTTTCCTTCTGTACTTTTTCTTTTCTCTTAAGAGAAGGACTGCCCCACATCCATGAAGTGGGCTATGAGTAAGGGAATGTGGCCTAGTGGCTCTGGGTGGCCATCAGGCTGGCCCGTGAGGGGAGGAGGGTTCACAGTCCCATGGCCATGGTCGGAACTATTGTCCTGACAGCTGGAGCTTTCACAAGGACGCCTCTGGTTCTTGATCATGTCTTGTCTCTTGCTTCCATCTCGTACCACTGCCCGCTGGACTTCCACTTCAGCCTCACGGAGCTGTCCACCCTGAGAGAAGCGGGCCGGGTGGACAGGGCTTCTGGCCACAGGCAGTGATTACAACGTCCTGGTGCCCGCAGCTGCCGCTCCAGACTGACTTCTGCACTGTCTTTAAAGGTGTAAATGGGCGGTACGATTTTCACATTCATTTCTCACACTCCATCTTCCTGCTTTTAAGTGCTCATTGAGAGAGAGGAGCCTTATTCCATGGCAGAGCAAGAATTTCTGGATTTTGTGTGCTATGTGGACATTCATCTTCAGCATGATATGATTTGACCATTCGGTGTAAACATTTGTGTTTATAAGATTTGCTTTGTTTTTATTTTTCTACGTTGAACTGTATACATGTGAAAAGTTCCCCAATAAACAAGAAGCTTTATCATTAACTGGGCCGGCCATTACTTACAGAGGCTGCGCTTGTGTCATGGCCCTGGGGTGGGGGGAGGGTGGCCCTGGGCTCTTACTTTTTTCATCCCCACGTGTTTGTTTCCTGCTGTTTCACCTCCTCCAGCATGGGACGTGTTGTGAAGATTTCTTCCTCAGTGCCCTTTCTTTTCTGTCCTCTGTCTCGCAGCCTCGTCTCCTAAGCCCTTCCCTCCTCCTGATTCCTTCTCCCTGTCCTGTCTGGGCCCTGACTCGTCTTCCTCTTCCTGGAGCCTCTGGCCAGCCTTGGTCTCGGGGCGCAACAGCCGCACCCAGGTTACCTTGCTGCCACCCTTCCTGAGCGAGCAGGCACAGCAGGTGCAGGCGCTGGGCACCTTCCACCTCTTCTGCCAGGCCACAGGTGAGTCAGGGCATGCGCTGTCCGTCTGTCTTTTCGCTCTGCCCTTACTACCTCCTTGCTTTCCTGGCAATGCCTTTGAGGTTGAGCTGTCTGATATCTTCAGGTTGGTTGATCCCAAGATAAACTAAACAAACAGCATGGAGTTATTTCTAGAAGACAGAAGGGGTTGGACATCATTTTTGTGTAAAGGACAAGGTGTTAGCACTTTCAGGCCAGCATACTGTTACTCTGTAAATGCAATCACAGAGAGTATATGGAAAGGGCATGGTGGCGCACCAAAAAACCAGACCTATAGAACCAACAGAGCCAAGCTGACCTAAAGGTTGCACTTTGCCAACCCGATCTCTAACAAATCAGAGGTGGTTGGAGATGACATTGGGAACACTTCAAAAAGCAACTATTAGAAGTATTAATGACTCATTTCATATTTAAAAGCAGAAAATATGCTGGGCCTGGTGGCAAAGGTCTGTCAAGCCAGCTGCTTGGACAGCTAAGGTCAGAGAATCTCAAGTTCAAGTTCTGCCTGGGCTATAGAGAGATTTCAAGGTCTATGCAACTTGGCAAGTTCTTGTCTCAAATTTTTCAAAAGTAAAGAAAATAGTCAAGTGTTGTGGCACTTTAATACCAGCACATAGGAGGTAGAGGTAGGACTGCTGTGAGTTCGAGGCCAACCTGACACTACATAGTGAATTCAGGTCATCCTGGGCTAGAGCAAGACCCTACCTCAAAACTCTCCCCCCAAGAAAAGTAAAGAAAATAGGGGTGAGGATTTTGACAATGCTTGTAGAAATCCCAGTAATTCCTCTTAAAAATAATAATGCAGAAAATATGGAGTGGGGTGCTCCCTGCAGACAGACAGGGTTTTGCCTTGTTGGGAAGTATTCCAATGGGACAGGTACTCTTGAGCAGCGTAGCTGTGTCCCTGGCTGTGGTAGCACCCAGGCCCTGGTCTGTGCAAAGAGAGTAGTGGTGTGGGTGAGGAGAAAAGGCAAGTCCAGTTCATCTTTAGCTGTCAGCTGTAAAGGATTTGAAGGACCTACCAGGTGGCCATTGTCCAGTGTGCCTGCAGCATGACTGTGGCAGCTAGTGGCCCTGCACAGTCGGCTGTAGGTGGTAGACAGGAATGTGTGCATCTGAGTTGACTGGTTGCCTATTTTCTTTTTCTTTTAGTTCTTTAATTTAGAGAATGGGTGCGCCAGGGCCTTTCAGCCACTGTGAATGAACTCTAGTGTGTCCCCTTGTGGTATATGTGCAGCATTGCACACTTTTGTCACTGTGTGACTAGCTGCATGGAACCTGGAGATTCAAACATGCATTCTTAGGTTTCGCAGGCAAGTACCTTGACCTCTAAGCCATCTCTCCAGCCCTTTTTCAGTTTTTCAAGGTAAGGTCTCACTCTAGCCTAAGCTGACCTGGAATTCACTAAGTCATCTCAGACTGGCCTCAAACTCGCAGCAGTCCTCCTATCTCAGCCTCCCAAGTGCTAGGATTAAAGGCATACACCACCATGCCCAATTATGGCTTTTCTTTTCTTTTTGTGGCTTGTGTATATGTGTGATATGTGCACATGTGTGTGTGTCTGTGTGTGTGTACACGTGCATGTGTAGTCCAGAAGTCAACATCAGATGTCTTCCTCAATCACTTTCCACCTTATTTATTGAAACAGTCTCTCACTGAACCTAGAGCTCACCCGTTTGGCTGGACTAACTGGCCAGCGAGCCCAGGATCTGGCTGGCCCTGCCAGGGTTACACATGTGCATGTGTGGTGTGGTGTGTCATGTGTTGTGTGTGTGCAGATGCACATGCAAAGTGCACGTGTGGAGGCCAGAGAACTTCAGGTCCCCTTTATTGCTCATCTGCATCCTGCCTTAAGATGGAGACCCAGAGCTGCAGTGTTTCTTACTCAGTGTTTTCTTCATCCTCAACCCTGTAGTCTGGGGTTACAGACATTCACGGCCACACCTGGCTTTTGTTTTTAGCTTTAGTTTTTACATTTATTTGTATGAGAGAGAGAGAGAAAGAATGGGCACACCAAAGCCCCTTGCCACAGCAAATAAACTCCAGACACATGTGCCATTTTGTGCATGTCTGGCTTACATGGGTACTAGGGTATTGAACTTGGGTCACCCCCCAGGCTTCACAGGCAAGCACCTTAACGGCTAAGCCATCTATCCAGCCCCACGCTTGTTTTTTTTTTGTGTGTGTGGGTTCTGGGGAATAAAACTTCAATGGTCTTAGGCCTTCCCAGGCCCTCAGGCTTAAGTAACAAGTGCTCTTCAAAGCTAATCCAGGGCTGGAGGGATGGTTTAGCAGTTAAGGCATTTGTCTGCAAAGCCAAAGGACCCAGGATAGCCAGATGCACAAGGGGGCGGGTGCATCTGGAGTTTGTTTGCAGTGGCTGGAGCCCTGGCACGCCCATTGTCTCTCTCTCTTTCTGTCAAATAAATAATTTAAAATAATTTTTTCAAAAAAAGCTGATCCAGGGCTGGAGAAGATGGCTTAGCAGTTAAAGCACTTGCTTGCAAAGCCAAAGGACACAGGTTCAATTCCCAGGGCCCATGTAAACCAGATGCACAAGGTGGCGCATGTGTCCGGAGTTTGTTTGCAGTGGCTACAGGTCCTGGAGCATGCGTTCTCTCCCTCTCTCAAATAACCTATATCTATATATATATATATATTTTTTTTTTTTTTTAAAGAAAAAGCTGATCCATCTCCCTAGCCCTTACACAGGGAAGCTGATGTAGGAAATTGGTTACAAGGGTGACGGGCTGGGAACAAAGTGGAAAGGTAAGATGACCCAGAGACTGCAGAAAGCCACTAGTGTGGGAAAACTCACTTCACTCTACTTGCCAGACCTCTGAAGCTGGAGCCATGGAATCTAGAGCCACCCCCTGCCAGCTATGCTGCCACCCTCACCACTCCTGGAGGTGCCCCGGTCAGCCTGGGAAATTTCCTTTCTTCTTCTGACTTGTTAGCCCTCCCACAGCCTGACCTCGGAACATAAATGACCAGGGGCCAGGGAACTGTAGCTGGGGGGCTATATGCTGACCAGAAGTGTGCAGTGGGAGTGGGAACCAGGATGGGAGGAGTGTGTTCCTATCCCAGCACCTCAGAATGGATTGACTGACCTGTCCCCAGTGGCCCCCATACTCCTCCTCGCATGGTATTTACTCAATCCACAAGCATTTGGCCCCCTTTAGGGCCTACCTCTTCCATCCCTCCACCAAGGCAGGACTGCTTCGGGAAAGACGTGTTCTGGCTTCTGCCACACGCTTTACAGTTCTGAGCAGGCAGTGGGATCGAGTCAGGTTTGCAGACAGCCCTCCCTGGAGCAGAAGCCCATGTTGCCTAGATGTCCCGAAGACTTCTGGGCAAGGGGTATGTTCTGGGTTCCGCCACCTGGTGTCTGCTAAGGAAACAAGACAGGGCTGTTCCAGGTCAGACTGAGGTCCGTGGACTGCAGGGTGACTGTCCTTCAGCCTCACCCTACTTCCTTCAGGGTGGAGCACGTTTGGAGCCTTGACCTGGGATTTACTCCTTAAAACAGTTGTTTTTCTTGATGATAGCCGATAGTGGTTTGGGGCTCGCTGATTAAAGGCCTCGCAAACCGTTTTTAGAATGAGACTTAGAGAGGGTAACAAGGAACCGTTTGTTCCCTGGCGTGCATCCTGGTGCCCACAGCTGGCTCTGCTGGTGACTGAGATATCTTCAGACAGGACTGACCAGAGGTCAGATGGCCAGGCCCGTACTCAGGACCGGCCTGCTCCTGCTCTGTGTGTCACCAGGGACAGGTCTCCATCTGCCCACCATGCTCCAGACCGGGGTCTGGTATGTCCATCTGCATGGACTCGGCCATCCAGAAGAGGCAAGGCCAAGGCCTTCCCTGAAAAGGGTCAGGGTGGGTCCAGCTGGGGTAGTGCAGTCAGAGAGGGCATGTTTCCAGGGATGGGACTCAGTGAGAAAGGCCTGGAAGGGGAGATGTGGTTACAGTGTGTGTTGGGGGGGGGGGAATGCATGTAGGTCTCTCCCAGGATGAAACAGGGAGTTATGACACCCCCTTCTGTAGTACTCAGACAAGGTAACCAGGGCAGGCAACCTCAGGAGACTCCAATTACCTCTGAGTGGTGGCTAGAAGAACAAGGCTGACCATGCATGGTCCAAAGCCTCCAGTTTAGTATGAGGAAAGGCTGGCAGGGCCTTGTGCACACCTGCTGGGACAAGGATAGTAGCCTGTACAGTCATCTTTCTGCCCCATACTGCCATGGATGTGTTGGCTTTCCAAGTGTCCCACGTGGCCTACCATTTGACTGGCAGGTACAGGATCGCTCCTCTGTGCTTCCAGCTACCACGGATTAGTACATGTATACCACACATAGCACGTATCATATCACACTCACACCAAAGGCAGCACACTCCCCACGGCATTATTATACCACCCAGTCACCCACATCACACATATATACTTCACATACACATCACACCCCCAAACCACACACATACCACATACTGCACACCACATATACACCACATACTGCACACCACACACAGTACTGTCATGCCACATATAACACGTGTATATCCCCATTCATACCATAAACACTACTGCATTGCACACACTATGTACACGTACCAACAGCACACACATATACCATGTACATGCCCCACAGCACATCAACACACAAGCCCCACATCACACAGCACCAAACAACACACAGCGCACACAACCACACACAGAGAAATAAACCACCACCCACACCCAGGCCCACCCAGATAACCCAAGCTTTCTCTCAAAGTACTTCACTCATCATGGATGCAAAGTGCTGTTTCCCAGGCGGAGCACTGTGCTTGTCTGGGATCACTCCAGCTGTTCTGGCAGCTTTGGAATGGGCATGGGACCTTTCAGGAGAGGACCTGAAACTGGGATGGTGGGGTCTGCCTCCCCTCCTGGGTTCTGGGCTCTTCAGTTAAGGAACAATTTTTTTTTTTTTTTTTTTTTTTTTTTGGTTTTTCGAGGTAGGGTCTCACTGTGGTCCAGGCTGACCTGGAGTTCACTATAGAGTCCCAGGATGGCCTCGAACTCACGGCAATCCTCCTACCTCTGGCTCCTGAGTGCTGGGATTAAAGGCGTGTGCCACCATGCCCGGCTTTTTTTTCTTTAAAAAAAAAAAAAAACTTTTATTGGCCTGGAGAGATGGCTTAGCGGTTAAGCGCTTGCCTGTAAAGCCTAAGGGCTCCAGTTTGAGGCTCGATTCCCGAGGACACACGTTAGCCAGATGCACAAGGGGGCACATGCGTCTGGAGTTCATTTGCAGTGGCTGAAAGCCCTGGTGCACCCATTCTCTCTCTCTCTGCCTCTTTCTGTCTGTCGCTATCAAATAAATAAATAAAAATTTAAAAAATTTATTTGAAAGAACGAGGGGTAGAGAGAGAGAGGGATAGAGAGAATGGGCATGCCAGGGCCTCCAGCCACTGCAAAGGAACTTCAGATGCATGCACCCTCTTGTGCATCTGGCTTATGTGGGTCCTGGAGAATTGAACCGGGATCCTTTGGCTTTGTAGTCAAACACCTTAACCGCTAATCCATCTCTCCAGCCCTTTTAAATATATTTTACTTATTTATTTGAGAGAGAGACAGAGCGAGAACGGAGAAACAATCTTGACAGCTCAGCATGTGGAATGTTCTGGGCAGCCTGTGACATGGGTTTCTGTATCTGTATCATGTTTCTGTATCTGCCACTCAGTGCCTGATGGAGTGGCCCTCCATATTGCTGTTAATTTTCCCTTTCCTTCTCTTTAATCTCTGCACTCAGAAGGAAATAGTTTTAAAAAGAACAAATGGAACGTTAAGTGTTTCAACATCGTTTGTGACGCTTGGGGCGTGGTTAATGCGTACAGAGGCTTCAGGACGTCCTCATAGTAGCGGGCTCATGGCCAGTGTGTTCCACACTGCTACTCCTCACACCAAGAACACAAGGCCTTTGAGGAGCTTTCGTAGGCTTGGGCACAAGAACATTCCAGAAGTTCCTATGCTCACTGTACTGCACTGCTGGTAGATGCCAGAGATTGGACTTTTGAAAACAAACGTGTCTGATGTCACAGAGAGTTTCTTATTACTTGGTCATAACAGCTACAGAAAGTAACTTTCTTAAAGTCAATTCTAACTAAATAAAACGTAGCATCACAAGACGCTGAGCAGCTAGCTATATGGAATGGAGCGTGCTCATGTCTGCAGGCTCCAAAGCAATGAATTCAGCCAGAAAGAGAGAGAGAGAGAGAGAGAGAGAGAGAGAGAGAGAGAAATGGGGCTGGAGAGATGGCTTAGCAGTTAAGCACTTGCCTGTGAAGCCTAAGGACCCCAGTTCGAGGCTTGATTGCCTAGGACCCACGTAAGCCAGATGCACAAGGGGGTGCACGCATCTGGAGTTCGTTTGCAGTAGCTGGAGGCCCTGGTGTGCCCATTCTCTGTCTCTCTGCCTCTTTTTCTGCCACTCTCAAATAAATAAAAATAAATAAAAAGAGGAAAAAACCACATCTGCACTGGACATTCATGGGCTCTTGTCAGGTCTTTTTCCTAAACAATAAATATGAGTATTTATGTAGCACTTTCAGTGTATCAGGTGTTAAAAGTAATCCAGAGCTGATTTAAAGCATGCAGGAAGGTGTTCGTTAGTTCTGTGCAAACATGCCATTCTATAAAGGGCTTGAGCATCCAAGGGAGGAGGTTGATGTCATCAGCATTCTGGGAGCTGATCCTCTGCAGATGCTGAGGAATGATTTGTATCTATGTTCCCCAGTTGATGAATATCTACATACATATATGTAGAGATGTAGGTAGATAGAGTTACCCATGACCAGTTCAAAACACTTTTATTTTAATCTTCAGCTTTTTAAGTATTTTATTTCTTTTATGAGAGAGGGAGGAAGGGAGAGAATGGACATGCCAGGGCCTCTAGCCCCTGTAAACGAACTCCAGACACATGCACCATGTGCACTTGGCTTTCATGGGTTCTGGGGTTGAACCTGGGTCCTTAGGCTTCGCAGGCAAGCACCGTAACTGCTAAGCCATCTCTCCAGCCCTCAAAACACCTTTGAATGGAAAAAAAATTATCGAGTGGAAACCAAAGTTCTGCACACAAACAAAACAAGTCCACAAGGGCTTGCCCACCACACTGTGGCCAAATGAGGAGCTACACAGTTTTTCTGGAGTAACTCTTAGAATTTCCCTTAGGAGCCGGGTGTAGTGGTGCACACTTTAAATCACCACATTTAGGAGACACAGGTAGGAGGATCACCATGAGTTCAAGGCCACCCTGAGACTACATAGTGAATTCCAGGCTCAGCCTGGACTAGAGCAAGAACCTGCATCGAAAAAAAAAAGTTGATGCAAAAAGTGGCATTAAGTGTCTGGTGTTCATTTGCAGCAGCAAGAGACCCTGGTGTACCCATAATCCTCCCCCCCGACCCCGCCACATACAAATATTATTTTGGGGGGGGGGTTCAAGGTAGGGTCTCACTCTAGCCCAGGCTGACCTGGAATTCACTATGTAGTCTCAGGGTGGCCACAAACTCGTGGTCATCCTCCTCCTACCTCTGTCTCCCGAGTGCTGGGATTAAAGGCGTGTGCCACCAAGCCCAGCTTTTTTTAAAAATTTTTTTGTTTGTTTGTTTATTTGAGAACAACAGAGAGAAGGAGGCGGGGGGGGGGCATGTCAGAGCTTCCAGCCTCTGTAAATGAACTCCAGATGCGTGCGCCCTCTTGTGCATCTGGCTAACGTGGGTCCTGGGGAATTGAGCCTCGAACCGGGGTCCTTAGGCTTCACAGGCAAGCACTTAACTGCTAAGCCATCTCTCCAGCCCCCCTTTTTTTTTTGTAAAGTAGGGTCTCCCTCTAGCCCAGGCTGACCTGGAATTCATTAGGTAGTCTCAGGGTGGCCTCGAAATCATAGCAATCCTCCTACCTCTGCCTCCCAAGTGCTGGAATTAAAGGTGTGCACCACCACACCGACCAAATAATTTTTTAAAAAAATTTATGGTTAGAGCTGGGTAGATGACTCGGTGGGTAAGAGCTCATGGTACAAGCATGAAGGCTAGAGGCTACTTGAGTTCAATTCCCCAGGACCCGTGTAAGCAGCTGGGCACGGCCATACATGCCTGTAATTCCAGTGCTGAGGGAGCAGAGAGCAGACTTGCCAGGGCTTACAAACACTGCAGCTCCACAGCGAGAGACTCCGTCTTAAGGAGATACACAGGTGACCACAGAGGAAGACACCTGATGTCCTCTAGCATGTACATTTTCTCAAGCATGTGCATGCACCATACACACAGTATTATACATGCAAAAGAAGCTAAAGGGCATCATCAGCTACAGCTTGGTGACATGAGACCCTGTATAAAAATCCTCTGGCTGGAGAGATGGCTTAGTGGTTAAGGCATTTGCTGGCAAAGCCAAAGGACCTAAGTTTGATTCCCAAGTACCCACGTAATCTCAGATGCACAAGGTGGTACATGCATCTGGAATTTGTTTGCAGTGGCTAAGGGCCCTGGTGTGCTCATTCTTTTTTTAAAATAATTTTTAAAAATCCGACCTGTGACAGAGATACTTCAGCATATTTCTGCCCAGCCTCCAGTTTCCACTGAGGACAATGTCCAGTGTTTGTGAGCAGGCTTTTCTAAAAGTCCTCTGGCTCTACCATGTTTTCTTAAGTGTTTGAACCCCAGATTTCTTCACCTCCTGAGTGTCCTCTGCAGAACCACATGGGGTCTTTCACTCCCAGGCGGGTAGGTATTGGGCATTTAACAGACATAAAAGACTTATTCCCATGTTCTGGGCAGGCAGTGGTTGCCTTCTGGACTATGTGGTGGCCACAGTGGTCCAAGTGGCCTCAGCCATCAGTAGAGTGGGAGAGGGCAGAGAACAATTACTCAATTACTGGTCAGGAGTCAGGGCCCTGGGCAAGGTATCCATGCTGGTGGGGTGCCCGGCTGATTCAGGTGGACCAGGAAGCCAGTGCCCCTGCCCAGTGGGTCCTCGTCTCCCCAGCAGCCCCAACACAGCAGTGGAGTAAGCAAGAGGTGCTGGGCAAGTTTAAACCACCCTGGGCCCTTTCTTCTGTGAAGCTGTGTGAGCCACATTAGAGTGGAGCTGCCCTGGCTTGCCCTTTCATTAATGGGGAATTGATCAAAGCTTGGCCTGGTAAGGCCTGAAGCCCTGGGGCTACTGGATGGAATCTGACCCAGATAAGACACACAGAAGACAGCCCTGAGAAAAAGGAACTTGCTGAGTCACCCTGGCACTGGGGGACCAGAGCTCTGCCCCTACTCAGGGTTCCCCTATGTGACCATCCCTGGTTGTCCCATAAGGAATGCCTGGACTGAAATGGGCTCAGGCTCTGGCCTGAGATCTCCCTTGTTCCTAGTCACGCAGCCTCTTGTGTGCATAACCCGTAGACAAGTGGAAGCCAGTCTCGGTCCCCCATTGTATGGCTTAGACAAGCCAAGTGTTTGAAGCTTGAAATAAATGGCCCCAGTCCTTTGTGTCTGAGGGACAGGGTTTCACCATGTAGCTTTGGCTAGCCTCAAACTTGCAGCAATCTTCCTGCTTCTGTGTCTTGACTACTAGGATTACAGTTGTGCAACACCATACTTGGCTCTAGTCTTTTTTTTTTTTTCCCCTAAGCAATTAGCAATAAAAAGCTCAGAAGACAGGCAAGGTGGCACACACCTATAACCCCAGCACTTTGAAGTAGAGGCAGAAGGATCAAGAAGTCAAGGTCATCCTTGGCTACATAAGCCAAGCTGGATAAATGACACCCTGTCTCAAACACCCAGGAGAGGGCTGCAGAGATGGCTTAGTGGTTAAGGCAACTGCCTATAAAGCCAAAGGACCCAGGTCCAATTCCCTGGGACCCAATAAGCCTGGTGCACAAAGTAGCACATGCATCTCAAGTTTGTTTGCAATGGTTGGATGCCCTGGCATGCCCTCTCTCTCCCTCTTTCCCTCTCAAATAAATAAATAACATTAAAAAAAAAAACACCCAGGAGAAAAACAGGTATTTGGGGTGCTCATATGGTCAAAGTCCAATTCAATCTCTTAGGAGTGCACATACATGAAGCAGGAAACCCAGGGTGGGTAGGTTGGCATGATGTACCAAGCTTAGTTTTGCCAGGGCCAGAACTACTAGGCAGCATCTGTTCCCTCCCCCAGGTCTCAGGCTCTCACAGTCCCCAACCAGTGCTCTTGTTGACCAGCCTATCCACTCCCCCACCCCCAACACACACACCTGGGTCTCAAAGTGATGCAAGCAGGTCATCTGGGGAAATGGGGACTTCTCCATTGCTACTGCAGAGCCAGGGCTCAAAACCACCTAGAGAAAATGTGCCATTCCTGAGACACTGCTACCAGGTACTCCACTGGGAGAGGGGTGCACAGCACTATGAAAAAGGGGAGGGGCAGGTAAAGAAGGGGTGTTCTGGAGGGCAGGGGCCATGAAGGTGTGCTCTAAATCGCCACCTGAGGTCAAAGAGCATGAAGCCTACAAAACAGTGAAGGTGAGAGGCCCATGCAGCCCTTTCCTCCTACTGGTCACTTGGGGGTTCCCTCCAAAGGGACCTGCTCCAAGTCACTTCCAGTTCAGTTGGGACCAAGGGAGGCTTTCATCTAAGGAGTCCCTCGGCTGCTGGGCAGCTCTCACAAGTTGGGTGTTGAGTTGGAGATGGTCTGTGTACTTGCAGGTCCCGCGGATGCCCACTTTATCTGGGAAAAGAATGGGCGTGTCCTAGAGACATGTGTGCCCATGCAAACCCATGTGTTGCCTGATGGCAGGACCCATGTGCTCAGCTGGCTGCGAGATGCCATCCAAGAAAGCACGGAATATGGCTGCTCTGTCTGCTCCTCGGCAGGAAACCAGACCTCCAAAGTGCGGGTGGCCGTGATGAGGCATGGTAGGTGATGTCCACTCCTGACGCAGCTGCTAGGTACTGTCACTATCTTGTCTCACTTGCATGGCAGCATTTAGGTTAGGGGCTTTCCACTGGAAACATGAAAATTTAATTTTTACTGCTTTTGGGGCTGCTCATGCATACCTGTGCAAACCCCACATACACACCTACATGCCTGCACGGACTAAGTGCACTCACAGGGGACGAAGCAAGTGCTGTTATATGTGCACCACACTCGCGAGCACACTGCCTGTCGCCTGGCACTGTAGGTCTGTTATTTCCCTGCTTGTGCTGACTTCCCTTTGCCAGGCTGTTTACATGTGCTATACTTGTGCGTACGCATGCGGAACTGCATCTGTGTGGGTGTGGGGAGGCCGGGGTTGAAGTTGGGTATCTTCAACTGTCCACATTATTGAGACAGGATGACAGGATCTTCTCACTCGAACTCAGTGCTGACTCAGCTAGTCTATCTAACTACTTTGCTCCAGGCATCCCTGTCTCAGCCGCCTGTATTTTGGGTTACAGGTGGGCCACCATGCCTTTTTTTTGTTTTTGGTTTTTCGAGGTAGGGTTTCACTATAGCTCGGGCTGACCTGGAATTCACTGTGTAGTCTCAAGGTGGCCTTGAACTCATGGTGATCCACCTACCTCTGCCTCCCGAGTGCTGGGACTAAGGGTGTGCGCCACCACATCCAGCATGCCTGTCATCTTTGTGGGCGCTGGGGCTCTGAACTCAGACTGTCACATATGGTGGCCACATTCTACTGCTTCCCAGCCCTTGGGTCCTTTGCGGCTTCCTTTCCACACACTCTTCCACGTGTCCCGATTGTCTTTTAGCCAGCAGTGGGCTTGGGACACGGCTCAACCTTCAGCTCACCTGCATGTGGTGTGTGGGGGGCTCCCAGGTGAACAGGGACTTGTTAACACTACCTGGGAAGTAGGGGTGGCACTGTCTGTCACCAGAGAGGCAGCCAGGCAGCACGGAAGCCTGTTTTACTACTCACCAGTCTGAGGAGGGCACTGTTGTGACCTGTCACTAATGATGAAATATAAGCCCAGAAAGCTCAGGACCTGCCCACGTCAGCACTGGTCAAGAGGAGGACTCGATTTTGAACATGGCCAATGTTGGCAGCAGGACAGATCAGTATTCTCCCCTCCCCCACAGTGACCAAAGGTCCAGCAGTACTGCAGCTGGGGGTTCACAATGACAGGATTCCCTCCTGAAGGAGGCCAACCCCATGAACCTCACCTGTTAGAATCCAGGGTGTCTGCAGAGATCTAAACTGCAGGCTCGTGGGGCACATGGCTCTCTGACCACTGCAGCCTGACTTCATTAGGCTGTGCTTCATTGAGGAAGGTCAGTAGCATGAGCTGGTAGTTCAAGGACGTGGGGCACTTCATCCTTGCATGGCTGTTGGGTTTATGTCATCAAAGCCACCCTTCAAGAAACTTGTTTTCTGAATTCAGAAGGCACACACCTGGCAGACCATGGCAAGGGACACAGGCCCACCCATCTGCCACACAGGGTTTGTGGTACCCGGCAAAGCTGTGGGAACAAGCCCTTTGCCACGCAGGCACAGGAGTGTATTACTGAAGTGTGAAAAGGCCCACTGCAGCTGTGGCCTGGTGGGGAGGGGGCAGATACCTGGTGTGGCAGGTCACCAGGGTGAGTCAGGAGGATCAAAATTCCAAAGCCACGCCTTTAATCCCAGCACTTGGGAGGCAGAAGTAGGAGCATTACTCTGAGTTCTAGACCAGTACGTAACCACAGAGTGAATTCTAGGTCAGCCTGGGCTAGGGACCTTACCTCAAAGAAATTCAGGCTACTTAGTGAATTCAAGGCCATGCAGACATATGAATCAAAATCATCTTTCAAAAACAAAGAAAGCAAAATGCACTGACCCCCCAGAGCTCGACTCTGCCTGCTCATGACAGAAAGGAGACTCCCCCGACCCCACTCTGCAGCCTTTGTGAACAGTGGGCATCAGTGGCACCACAGAAGTCTTCGAAGCCGTGACCTCTGCCCACTTGCCTTCCAGAGGCATTCCAGCAGAAGTGGAACCGTGAGCTTGCTGCCTGGAGGGCCGTGGTTGGGGAGCACGACCGGCTGATGCAGGGCTGGAGGAAGGCATGGGTAGGTACCTCGTCACCAGGTGTGTGTGGACATCCTTGCAGGGGTTCCCCATTCCCTCTGTGTGGACCTCTCTAGCTTCCTCCCCATTCCTAGGGCAAATGTTTTTGATCTGAAGCCCTGGCAGCATCCTGTGTTGTCACTGTAGCTGGAGGAGACCAAGGGTTCCAACTGGTTTTAGATATTAAGGCAGGACCACGGGCCACGCACAGACCAGTGGCTGGCTGTCAGGCCCCAGGCCCACCCCAGCCCTGGACAGGTTCTCTCCAAATCATTGCTTTCATGAGTGCAGGAGTCCAACACAGGTGGGCTGCCTCCTAGCTGGTAGCTGCTAAGGGGCTTGGAGGTGGTGTCCTGGGCCTGGCAGTCGTGCCCCAGCTCCAAGGCTGCAGAAACTAGGGCTCCCTAAGTCACCATGCTGCCCTGTTGGCAGCTCCAAAAGGTAAAGCCAGGGTTTACCCTGAGTTGGCTGCCACACACAAGTGCAGGGCACCCACATTTCTTTTTTTTTTTTTTTTTTTTTTTCGAGGTAGGGTTTTGCTCTAGCCCAGGCTGACCTGGAATTCACTATGGAGTCTCAGGGTGGCCTTGAACTCACGGCAATCCTCCTACCTCTGCCTCCTGAGTGCTGGGATTAAAGGTGTGCGCCACCACGCCTGGCTCACATTTCTTAATTAAAGCATGTTGTCTATCAGTCCTCTCACACTGGAAGCCACCCAGTCCCTGTCCCCTAGCTGTACAACCACAGCTTTTGTCTGGAGTCAGGGATGCTTGGCTAAGCAGCCTCGGCTCATGGAGCATCTGTTTGAAGCAGAACGAAGAGCTGGGGCAAATGGGTGGCTCCTTTGCCCTCCTGTCCTCCAGGAAACTATTCTTGTGCTCTGATCCTTGAAACTCCCAGGGGATCCTACCCCACAGGATGTCCCAGACCACCTATAGAAGAAACTCTGTGGCATAGCCGGGAAAGTCCATTATATTCTGCAGCAAAGACCTCAAAGACCACTGTGTTCTTTTCAGGAAAGCTGCAGCGAAGACACCTTCTAGCCACCTGGAGACAGTACCTGATGGACCCTACCCGACGATGCTGCCAGTGGCCACGGTCACCCTTGGTGGAAGCACCAGCAGCACCCCTAGCACTGAGCTGGCCTGCCCTATTGAACCACACACCACCTGTGTGCAGAAGTGGCCTCCTAGAAGCTGGCAGAATAACCATAAATCACCGTGGGCCTGGGCCAGAGCCTTTTACATCACGTGTTTACACACCTGAAGAGTCCACCGAACAGAAACAGGAAACCAGGACATTTAGAAGGCTCCTCCCCCATGGCAGCCAACCCTTCATAACCCCCAGGACTCACTGCACACACACATCCCTCCCCATGGGCCTTCAAAGCCAACAGCCTAACCCTGACTTAACAGGCTAAGCTGAGCCAGCTGCAATACCCACTGCAAGAGCTAGCCGTTCTCCACCCAGGGACAGGTGAGGTGAGAGTCCAAGTGAAAATCCTTTGCCTTAAACTTCCAGAGAGGACGAGGGCCAGCCAGGGCAGACGGCTCTGCATGGTTCAGAATATGAGGCTATTTTCTAAAGCACAGTGGTTCTTGCCTGGGCGTGTTTACCCCTTCCCACATAGAAAAGCCCAGCAGTCAATTATGCAAATCTCCCGGTGCCATATTAAAGTTTTTTGCTGGTGGTCTGTGTGATAGTGGTACGTGCTTCCAAGTCTCTAATTATTAAAGTGGTCTCTCTGAAGACTCATTATGTGTGGACCATGGAGGCTTGGCCATAGACATGCTCAGCCTGTAATCACAGAGACACGTCTCTTCTTGTCTGTGGAGCATTTCCTTGTTGAAAACAAAGCCATGCTCCTCCACAACCCTAGGAGACACTCTGCCTCAGCCATGTGCCTACAGCCTGCTCTGTGTCTCTTCTTTCTGGAACAGAGCGGATGGACAGACACAAGACCCAGCATGAACGAGGAGCCAGGGCTCACTGAGTTGTTGGCAGAGGTGCCCTGGTGGCCTCATGTATTCTGCCCCCTTCTCCACACACAGCCAAGGTGGCCAGATTCTGCCCTGCACCTGCTCAACACAAGCTACTTGCACATGCAGAACTGGCACACCTTCCTGAATGAAGCTTTCTGTAAGGAGTGCCTCAGCCTTGACTGTGGCTTGTCTTTTGGGCTGAAGCCCTGCTGAGGGACCTGCAGTCAGCTGCAGACCCCTTTCCTTGGTGCTGTTTGCCACCATTTTCCTTACGTTTGGATTTAGTCAGAGTCTGTTCGTGCCAATGAAACAATCACACTCAGGGTGACAGTGGATGTTCTGCCAGGAGCTGTGGCAATAAGGATGAACTAGTGATTCCCTGGAAAGCTGAAGCAAGCAGAAGGGAAGTGCTGCATGCATGGTGGGTTTGGTGCCCATGCCCGTGTGCACCATCAGCAATGGTCAGTCAGGCCAACTCACACCACCTGTAGTGCTGGCCTCGGCAGGCATCCTCGACTATCAAAGAAGTGATATCACAGACAGGGCACCCACAGGCATAAATCTGGCTAGGTCAAATAAGAGGGCTCTGACAGCTGGGTGCAAAGTTAGAACCCCACGATGGTATTTACTCTGCTTAAGCTAGGAGTCTAGCTTGGCAAAACAAGTACCACAGGCAACCTTGCAGCTTAGCTCAATGCTTTAGCCCACGGACATTTTTGATATATATATTGTTTGTTTGTTTTTGTTTTTCGAGGTAGGGTCTTACTCTAGCCTAGGCTGATCTGGAATTCACTATGTAGTCTCAGGGTGGCTTTGAACTCACAACGATCCTCCTACCTCAGCATCCCAAGTACTAGGATTAAAGGCGTGCACGACCACACCTGGTTTTATTTTTTGACTTACCAAAATTTAAAATGCTAGCTGCTGATAGGCTAATTTTTTGCACATAAATTGATTTGAGCTTTCATTCTTTTTTATTTTTTATTTTTAAGAGAGCACAACAGAGAGAATTGGTGTGCCAGGGCTTTAGCCACTGAAAATGAAATCCAGATGCTTGAGCCACCCAGTGGGCATGTGTAACCTTGAGCTTGCCTCACCTTGATGCATCTGGCTTATGTGGGATCTGGACAGTTCAACATAGGTTCTTAGGCTTCACAGGCAAGCGCCTTAACTGCTAAGCCATCTCTCCAGCCCAAGCTTTTATTCTTAAGTAATCTCTTTCCAAATTTATTACAACTGACTTGCTACCAACTGACAGTGGAGGGGACAATAGGAACAGATTCCTCCTTTGTCCAACTGATCTGGTCAGCCACAACCATCTCCCACATGGACATACAATGTGTCAACACATGCCTCCAGATGGCAGGGCAGGTGGTACTCCATGCACCAGCCTCAGGCCCACTGCCAGCCCTGCATGAAGCACTGGGGTCTGACTCATCCTTCCAACCAGAATTGCTCAAACCAGGCCTCACATCTCAGATACAATGCTGGGCAAAACCAAAGTCAATCAACAGACTCATCAAGGCTGTTATAACCACTCTGTTTGCTTGACAAGCAGGTAGTAAGAGTGCAGCCTGCAGTGAAAGGAATGCAAGCACTGGCTGGTACCCAACAGGGCCCGAGACTCTGGGACTCACTGCTTCTAGGATGGGGAGGGCACAGTGACAGTTTCTGCTTGGCCCTATCAGTTTAGACATGGGGTTTAAGAAGGACAACTCGGGCCGGGAGTGATTTTCAGTTGTAGGGCTTCGAAAACTTGAGGTAGGAGGATGAATTCAAGGCCAGCCCAGGGCTAGAGTGAGCTCCAGGTCAGCCTGAACTTGATTGAGACCATGCCACGAAACAAAATGAAGAAAAGAGGGATGACTTGGGATGTGGGGGTGATCATAAAGACTGGCCTAAGATCACCAGAGTCTGAAGTGAAATTAAATAATCACTCTTTATTCAAAATAAATAAGCCCTCTTCCTTGCAGGGAAATAGGAAAGTAAGCTCTGTCCACTTGGCTGCTAAGACAGAAATGACATTCATAATATTATCATTTAAAAAAGAAAGATTTGTTGATTATCAAACTGACATCTAGGGACTTCAATATACAGTGCATCTTTGGAAAGAATAGACTAAGGGGTAATTCAATGTTAAAAAGTCAGGGATGAGAAGCAAACCTTCCTTCTGAGGCTCATTAGCAAATCCTTGGCATCCTGAGAAAGGGCCGCCACCACCCACCCTCCAGGGGTGAACTCCTGCCCTCCTGCTCACTGAGAACTCCCTGCTAGGCTCAGTCCTGCAGCAATAGAGGCAGTTTCCCCAGCAGCCAAAGTACCCTGGATATTTTCCAGTATTCTCCAAATCCAGTATGCACAGAGAAACTGAAACTGAGTTACCAGGCGCTTAGGAAGGGATTCTACTGGCACATTTCAGTGTCCACGGGATGGACTCAGGTTCAAGCTGGAGGGCCTGACCCTTCCCTCAGGCCAGTGAGTTTCCTACCCAACAGTCAAAAATAGAGGTCAGTGAAGAACTGAGAAAAGGAAGTGTTTCTCCAGCCTCCCCTCCTCATCCAAAATACAGACACAGTGGAGAGACAGCTCTCCTTACATATTCAAATTCATCATTTGAGAGGTCGAAGCCTCCAGTGAGTCTTCTAGTTCCAGGGCACACTGACTGTAAGCTTCCAGGTGGGCTCTCCAGATCTCAACTGAAACAGGAAGCAGCACCCCATCAGAACGCAGGAGCAAGGAGGAGCCAATGGTCCCCAGGGGCTCCATCTATCCTTCCTTGTCAGCTAGGGTGGCTCCCTGACACCTGCCAATCATAACTCCATGAAGGACAGCCTTGGGAACTCAGCCCTCACCACAACCCCCTCAAACCATTTCTGGCGACATCACTGACAATGGCCTGGACTTCTCAGGCCTCTCTGTAGTAGGCCTTGCAGCTTTGGTGCCACACTGCTCTCCTGAGGGCCTGGATGATAAGCAACACAGAGGGGCCCCACCCTCCCGGGAGCACTCACTGTAGTGTGGCTCTTTTCCAGTGGGGGTTGGGGCACCGTCTTTGGCAGAGCAGCTGGGGCCCTTTGCAGGTGGGCTGAGAGGGGTCTGAGGGCAAGGCTGTCCTGCCAGCTCCTGCCGCACATTCTCCAACATGGTCTTGTATGCCTGCCGGGCGGCCACGGTCAGCTCAACCATCTTGTGAAACTGGTCCTTGGACACAAGTGAGAGTGCACAGGTAGCGTCACTTGACTATGAGGAAGTGATCGCTGCCCCCGCACCACTGCAGGGCAGCACCCTCCATAGCGAATCAGGGCAACATAGACAGTGTTGCTTCTGTGTCTGTAGGTGCTGCCAGGAGAAAAGAGGGGCCTGGCCAAGTCTGCGGCCTGAGGTGCCTCTCTTATAAGCCTAGGGTCAAATTCAGAGCCTCAGCAAGGTGCTGTTGAGGAGACAAAAGGTGCTGCTCTGTGAGAAGCTTCTGCCTTGGGTGGGTTCTCCTCAGGGCCACCCTACATAGGCCACCATCCATCCTGACTTACTCCTCCACAGGCAGGGAACAGGCTCAGGTTCAACTCACCTGGACCCCATCATAGCTGAAGATCCCAACGACGCTGACAGGAACTGCTTTGTTCAGACTGCGCCCCAGAGCCTTACGGTTGAGTGCAAACACGAAGGGGATGTTCTGCTCACAGGCGGAATCAATAATGGTGTGCAGGGTCTCATCCAACCCACCTGGTCAGAGAACAAGCACACATCCACAGGGCGGGCTTGATGCTGAGCCTACAGACAAGACAAGCAGCCCCAGTTCACTCAGGCCACTGGCCCCTCCCAAACTCCACCAGGTCACACCCATGTTTAAGAATCACCTCTGCAAGTGACAGCTCTACAACACAAGACCACACAGCTCCTACTGTGCTAACAGAAAACCTAAGTCGTAGCTAATATCACTGATCATTCACTCTGTGCTAGGCCACTGAGCTCACAAACGAGCTCTGTTGATGCAAACCCAAGGCTCAGGAGCACCACTGATCAAGGCCATTTCCATACCTACCAGGGCCTGTATCTAAGTGTGCAGGACACACCTGCTCACTGGAGCCTATAGAACCCAAGGAACACTCCCTATACTGAAGGAGAGAGGGTTTAGGGAACAAGTCTTTATGCTCCAACAGTAGCAATCAGATGTGCATCAAAAAGATGACTCCTGGGACTGGAGAGGTTAGCTTGTGCTTGCTTGCAAAGCCAAAGGACCAGGTTTAATTCCCCAGGACCCACGTAGGCCAGATGAACAAGGTGGTGCATGCGTCTGGAGCACATTTACAATGGCTAGAGGCGCTGGTACACCCATTCTCTTTCCCTCTCTCTGCCTCTTTCTCTCAAATAAATGAATAAAAATAAAATATTTTTTTTAAAAAAGACTACATGAAAAATAAATATAAAAAAAGAGCCGGAGTCGGGCGTGGTGGTGCACGCCTTTAATCCCAGCACTAGGGAGGCAAAGGTAGGAGGATCGCTGTGAGTTCGAGGCCAGCCTGAGACTACATAATGAATTCCAGGTCAGCCTGGGCTAGAGTGAAACTGTGCCTTGAAAAACCAAAATGAATAAATAAATAAAAATAAAAATAAAATAAAGACTCCATGTACACAGGAGTAAACTTGTCAAGTAAATGAAAGGTTACAGAACTTCAACATGCTAATGCAACAAAAAGGCACCCTGCTCGTGGGCAGGGTGGCTACACTGTAAGATATCCCCACTTCCGACAGAGTTTCTGTGAGCAGTTACAAACAGCAGGGAGATGAGGCAGCATCTTCACCCTCAGGCTTGCTACAAAGCCAGAACACTACCAACCAGAAGCAGCAATGTCCTGCACACGCGCCAACTGAGCATGCGAGGAACAGCCATTTGAGTCAGCGGGGAAACAAAACCTTTTGGTGAGTGAGATGAGGAGACCAAGCTACTGTACTTTATGTCTCAGACTGAAACGTAAAAACATCGACGAACCAGAAAGAAAACAGAATTTTAAAAATTCTTTAACTCTGGAATGAAAAAAGTTGAGAAATAAAATATAACATGCAAAATAAGTAAGAAAATAGCTGGGTATGGTGGCTCATGCCTTTAATCCCAGCACTCAGGAGGCTTTCTTCCATGTACTGAACCTACAAGACATATAACCATGAGTTCGAGGCCATTCTGAGATTACATAGTGAATTCCAGGTCAGCCTGGGCTAGAGCAAGACCCTACCTCCAAAAACCCAACAAACAACAATATTAGTATTAATAATAATTATGAAAAGACAGTATTTAAAGGATCTAGCTCACGTCTACAATCCCAACACTCAGGAAGCTGAGGTAGAAGAATCATTGTGAGTTCAAGACCAGCCTGGGCTAGAGTGAGACCCTGCCACAAAACAACAAAAAACAAAACTCTATTCTCAAGAGAGCAAAGAAAGAAAGAAAGAAAAATGACAAGCTAGAATTATTTAATATTTGTAACTCTTACCCCACAGGCTAGTTTATTTCAACACAAGTAAAAGTCAACTCTCCATATACATACACATGGGCAAAGAACATGAACAAACAGTTCACAGAAGGCATTTTTGAAATATTTTATCTACTTACAAGAGAGAGAGAGAGAGAGAGAGAGAGAGAGAGAGAATGAGTGAATGACGAGTATGGGCATGCCAGGGCCTCCTGCCACTGCAAACAGACTCCAGATGCAAACAATATTTTGTGCATCTGGCTTTATGTAGGTACTGGGGAACTGAACCCAGGCCATCAGGCTTTGTAAGAAAGCACCTTAACCCCTGAGGCCATCTCTCTAGTCAAAGTAAGGCATTTTTAAATGAGAAGACACTGGCTGTCCCTCATAAGGGTAATGTCACTAGCTACTCCCAAGGACAGCAGTGTGGGGAGGCCAAGCCCGTGTCACATGAGGTGTTGCAAAGGCCTCTGGGAAGCAGTGGGATGTGTGTCCATTACAGATGCCCTTTCATTCCATGTACTGAACCTACAAGACATATAACTGACCATATAAATGGTAAGCAACAATGTTTGCTACAACTGTTTACAGCTAAGTGTCACCCAGAACCTACTGCTGCCTAACACGTCTATGAGGCTGGTGACTGAGCATACAGGCACAGCACGGTAAGCACTGCAAAGGAGAAGTGAAAGCCAAACCCCCACTGGGTTGCAGGGAGTCAACAAGCACTAAGCTCTTTCCTCTACTGCAAAGCTGCAAGTGAGAAGCTGAAAGCAGCAGGCAACAGTCCACACACGTCTGGAGTTGTGGTTTGCATGGGCTGACTGGAGGAATCTCCAGGGAAGCCTGGCTGCCTCTTCCCTAAGCACACCCGTGTGACTGTGTTACACTTTGGGTGTTTAGATGGGTTGGGCACAAGGTCCAGCTGCTGCTTCTGGGCACGTCAGACCTATTAGGAATCCTCTAGGATTCAGACATGCAATGGTAACTGGAGAAGACCATGGCCCAGGGTTCAGCACCAGGACCTGGCCTCATTACTTCAGAGTGCAACGGTGGCAAAGCTGACAGATACACACAGGAGAAAGGAATGGGTGAGCAAGGTGGTGCTCAGGGAGCCATGACGGCATGCAGGGAAGACATGAGATGTCACAGATGTGAATTCCCTGTCACCTCATGCATCATGTTTCCAGCACTGTTAATCTGGTAAAGTATTTAAAAACTGACATCGGTTATAAGCAAGCAGGGAGTTAATCAGACTGAACAACTATAGGCTGGATGAAGGCCTTCTGCAGGTACAGGGTCTCCAGTGGCCTACGGAGTTCCAGAGCAGCAGCCTTCCAGGCTAATCCTCCTTGCTGCCACAGGGAGGCCTGCGGAACCAGCTGTACCACCTCTGGCTTCAGAGGGAGGCACACAGTGGCCGTGACCCTGCGGAAGTGAATGCACAACACTCCACCAAGACTGGCCCGTTGACCAGGTGTGCAGCCAGTGGCAGGCCATTTGCCACAGGACACACAGCCATTACCTTTCGACTGTATCTTCTCACAGTTGGGAGAAATGATGACACATTTCAGCTTCCTGAGCTTCAGGTGTTTGAGAACTTCTCTCAGGCCCAGCACAAACCGACGTTTTGTCTTGGCCTTGACTGGATCCTTCTGGTACATCCGGTCTTGGAAGCGCACTAGCTCCTTGAGCAGGTCTGTGACACAAGCGTCCACTTCCTTACTGAGCATCTGGCTGCAGTAACTGAACGAAAAACAGATGAGTGAACTTGGCCGCTGGCTCCAACACTGTAGCCCTCCTACTCTATTGAAGTCCAGGGAGAGGAGACACAAAGCCTATCAGGCAGGAATCCCAGAGGACAAGGCAACTGCTAAAGAGCTTGCTATATGATGGATGAACAGTAAGTGTCCCAACCACCACCACAGAGACAAAGGTCACAGGCCCTGTTCTCCAGGGCCTGCACAGGACCCTATTCTGGCCTATGCCCTAAACATGCCACCATCCTGAACACAAACACCCAGGAAGGTGATCTGAGGAGCCCTGGGAAGGGGAAGTGGACACAAGCAAACACGTGAGAGGGCCCTGCTTCTAGGAAACTGCTGGAGCCAGGCTCTGCAGCTCACACCAGTCATCCAGCACTCAAGAGGAGGCTAAGGCAGAAGTGTGAGCTCAGGGTCACTGTGGGTTATACAGCGACAGTATCTCAAAAGAGGGGGTGGTGCCTGGGGAGATGCTGAGAGGGAAGAAAAGTAAACTTAACTGCCATTCCCCCAGTGGATCCCTTACTTCAACCACAGACTAAGGACATCTCTTCGCTACCAGCAGGACAGAACCACAGTACATGCACACATATACAAGGTCTGATGTGTCCCCCACCACCTGCATAACGAACTATGCAGCCATTTCAACCAGAGAATGAAAACCCAGCTGGCCCACCTACTACACAGACTTAGACCATTGCTCACTGCAGGTCCAAGAAGTCAGTGTCAAATCCAACCCAAGCCCTGGCCTGCAGCTGGGTGCTCACTCACTCCCGGAACCTCCGGCTGTGGATTCTGGGGAAGGTGGCGAGGTCAGGGGTAGGCTGGCAGGCCTCTGCATCCCTCTGGAGCTCTGTGCCCAGCAGCTCTTCAGATTTGCCCTCAGCCTCAGGTGTGGAGGATGTTGATTCTTCTGTCCTCTCAAGGCCTTCACAGAGGAAAGAGTCACTGTGCGAATTCTGCAGAGCAGATAGCCCTGTGGCAAGCCCAGGGCAGTGCCACAGACACACCAGGGCTACACAGGGCCATCAGCGCCCAGACACAAACCACACCACAGAACAGCTCCCAGAGGACAGCAACATAGATTTGCGTAGAGATGACAGAAGAACTTTTCAGTGTTCCCAGATATGTGCCCCCCCCCCCACTCTGGTTATTCACTCAGTTTCCCAGTGGTGAAAAGAACTTCTTAGGGCTTGGGAGATGGCTCAGTGGAAAGGGGTGCTTGTTATGCAAGCATGAGGACCTGAGTTCAATACCCAGCACCCACATAAAAAGCTGGGTATGACTGCACATGTCTGTGACCCCCAGCCCTGAGGGAGATGGAGACAAGAGGATCACTGGGGCTCCCTGGTCAGCCCGTCTGAAAAGTGGGGAGCTCCAGGTTTATTGAGAAACTCTATCTCAGGGAAATAGGGTAGAAGAGTGACAGGAGGACACCTGGCCTCCACTTGTGTGCACAAGAAGCACAAACATCTGCACACATACATGTGAATATACACACACCAAAAATACTACATACACCAAAAATTTACTGTTTTAACCAGTTTTTCTATGTGTATGTCTGTGCAGGCCAGAGGACAATCCCAGGTACCATGCGCAGGAACACTCTCCACCTTTACAGACAGAGTCTCTCACTGACCTGGAGCTCACCAACTGGGCTATACTGGCTGGCCAGTGAGCCCCAGGATTATGCCTGTCTCTACATTTCCAGTTCTGGAACTAGAGATATGTACCACCATGTGCAGAATCTTATGGGGTACTAGAGATCTAACTCAGATCCTCATGCTTGCAAGGCCAGTACTTTATTGACTGAACTATCTTCTCAGTCCCCACCTTTTTATTTTTAAGGTACTGTCTCGCTGTAGCCCAGGCTGACCTGGAATTCACTATGTAGTCTCAGTGTGGCCTCGAACTCACAGCAATCCTCCTACCTCAGCCTCCCAAGTTTTGGGATTAAGGCGTGTACCACCATGCCTGGCTTGAACCATTCTTAAGTGAATAGTTCAGAGTCCTAACAACCTCTTTTAATCTTTTAATTGTGGAATGTGATCTGAAGACTCTCACGCCAGAGTTTTTTTTGGTTTTGTTTTTGTTTTTTTTCTCGAGGTAGGGTCTCACTCTAGCCCAGGCTGACCTGGAATTCACTATGTAGTCTCAGGGTGGCCTCGAACTCATGGTGACCCTCCTACCTCTGCCTCCCACGTGCTGGGATTAAAGGTGTGTGCCACCACGCCCAGCTTCCAGGAAGTTTTGAAAACCTGCAATTGGAGGCTAAGGCAGAAGGATGGCCTTTCAAGGCCAGCGTGGGGCTAGAGTGAGCTTGAGGTCACCCTGTGTCAAGATACAAAACCACCACCAGGATTAGTGCTCTTTCTGTGCTACTTACATGATTGAGAACATTCTTTTGTTAAATAACATCCTTTCGTTACATAATACTGCTCAACATCAGTATCTAGAGGATGATAGAGGACTCATTCTGCCCAGCACTGAAACAAAAAGCCACCCAAGAGAGTGCCTGACTGGGGATGCGCTTCTCCCTCCAGGTGTGGTTCCCCGACAGCTGGGCACCTCCAGCCCGTCGACTCCACAGGCCACCAGCACACAAGTAAGCACAAGGGAGGGAATCCAAGAACATACACCACCACCCCCCCCGAGGCAGCAAGCACAAAAAGAGACACAGCCCTTGAGCCGGTGAAGACAGGACCACTCACAAGTGGCACCTACTGGGGTGTAACTAGAGTGACACCAGGGTATCTGTGTGTCAGGGGCTCCCAGGGAAATGCCACAGAAGCAGTGCTCATGTCCTCCAAGGCACAAGCCAGGCAGCCTCACATCTGGCTGGGAGGGAGCTGCCTGGTGCCATCCACACGGGCACATCCACCCACAAGCACCAAGCAGTAATGAGGAGCACCTCCTGCCATGGAGGGAGGCAGACGTGTCACATATGCAGCCGTACCAGTGCCAAGTTCAGAGCCCCTTCACGTATCATGTTGGGGCACCATGTGTAGAGGGGGCTTCCTGACAACACGCTGGCTTCTCCCCTGAGCCCTGCATTCACTGTGACAAGTCCTTAAGCTATACTTGTGCCCTGTACGCTTCCCTGGACGTACAACTCAGCAGGACACTCACATTGGTTTTTATGGCACCAAGGCTCAGACACTCGCTAGTGAATAGTACTACTGGTGGCGGTGGTCACTTCAAGCCACAGGGACATCAATGTCACATAGATTAATCACAATGGGGGAGGGCTCATCTTTCCCATGCAGTCACACTGACTCAAGAGTAAAGACCACATTCTCTAGGCTTGATGCTGACCTGCTTTCTACCAGAAAGGCTCACGGGAGACGGGCCAAATCCTTGTTTCTACACACAGCTCACCCTCCTCACAGCTGCTCCCATCTGAAAGATTTTAGGTGAAAACACACTGAGTGGGTCGGTACCTGTGGGCTCAGTGTGGTCGGGGGCCTGCTCGTCGGGGGCCTGCTTGTCGGGGGCCTGCTCGTCGGGGGCCTGCTCGTCAGGCGCCTGCTCGTCGGCACCGCTCTCAGCATTGCGTGTATCATCACTGACCACAGCAGGGCTCACGGCATTTTCCTGGAGTCGTTGCTGTTTTTTCTCTTGCCGTTCTTTCAAAATAATCTTAGAATTAAATAAACACATGAAACGCCTCAATGCGTCTATATCTAAAAGATAAGCAAGTGCCTGTGCAAAGTAAACTGCGCAAGTTCAGCTTGTGTGGATAATACTTCCCACCTCCTGCAGACTACACACTCCTCCGCCCCCATGACACAGCATAGCTCCACGGCAGGGACGACACAAGGCAACCTGAGAGCCCTGGGCTCTGATGCCGCATCTGCAGCTTAGCAGTCACTCGACCATGGACACGAATGAAACAGAGCTCACAGCACAGGGCCGTGTGGCAACTTAATGGCAGGTCTGTTGAGATGCCTCCAGCCATCACTGATGCATCCCCTTGGGGCAGAATGTGTGAAGAACAAAGCCAACACACACCTCTAGCTTGCTATCAGTGTTGCCACAAAGGGAAAAAAGAAAACAATTTCCCTCCAGTAGCTGAATGAATCCCTGTCTCATGTCCTCCATTCTAGCACACTGCTGGAGCTCAGACACAAAAGGATGTGCACAGCCAGGTAATAAAAACCTGACAAACGGGTTGGAGAGATGGCTTAGCGGTTAAGCGCTTGCCTGTGAAGCCTAAGGATCCTGGTTCGAGGCTCAATTCCCCAGGACCCACGTTAGCCAGATGCACAAGGGGGCGCACGCATCTGGAGTTCGTTTAGAGGCTGGAAGCTCTGGTGCGCCCATTCTCTCTCTCTCTCTCTGCCTCCTTCTCTCTGTCGCTCTCAAATAAATAAATAAAACAAACAAAAAAATTATATATATATAAAAAAAACAACCTGACAAACTAAAGGCCTCAGCCCTGCAAGGAATCCATTTGGAATCTAACGCTGTCACTCTGCAGTGTTATGGCTCTATAAAAACACTCCACATACCTTCTTCAGTGAGGTGGGCTTCTTGGCCTTTGGAACCTCCCTCTGCTTCCCCTTCTTTATCAGGGGGGCACTGGAGTCCAAGGGGTTGTGCGGGGTCTTTATTTGATCAGAGCGGCGGCTCCTTTCCCCTGAGGTGGCTTCTTTGGAAAGCACTGGCACAGCTCCGACTGGGATACAGTGGGACAAATACTGCACGGTCACCTCCCAGAAGCCCTACATGGCTTTCAGACCCAGGCTGTGTCTGAAGAAGTCTTCATGCCAACCCCCTCCCCCCACCCGACAGAACCTTTCTCACTGTTGTCAAACAATCTCTTACACATTATTTTCACTGTCAAGGAAGACCTGTCTTCCATCCTTATAATCAGATATGCACTTTCTCAGTAAGTCTAAGAATGCTGGATCAGGGAATGTCTACATGATCCGTATTTACCATCACTCTTGGGAAGCAGTCCCTCACCATCACATGCTTGGTGGCATGGTCTCTGTACAAGCTAGCTATTACTTTCAGTAAGCATGACTATCTGGCCAGCTCTTATACAAGGTCCTGACAAAATTCTAGTCATACTTCTAGTTGATTCTAGTGCATTCTAGTTGATGCAGCTAAGTGCAAGGGTACAGTGAGTACCTTACTGTAACTACTGAATACTTCTCTCTTGTTAACCTGACTTCCTCCCTTCAAGGAAAAAGTTAATTCTTGTGTACTGTGCTTTTTGTTTGTTTGTTTTATTTTTGTTTTGTTTTGTTTTTCGAGGTAGGGTCTCGCTCTAGCCCAGGCTGACTTGAACTCACAGTGATCCTCCTACCTCTGCTTCCCAAATGCTGGAATTAAAGGCATGTGCCACCACACCTGGCCTTCTTTACTTTTTAGTAAGAAAAATTTCCGAATATATCCAAAGACAAGAGAATGGTTAACAGCAAATCCTCATGGTCCAGGCACATTTCAACCACTCTCACTATTTTTCCAAATGTCTTTTGCCACCCTCCTTTACGGACTATGAAGTACAACAGTGTTTTGCATCAGCTATCCCTTTCTATCTCACTCATGCAAGTCCCTGCACAAGTTCCCTTCCGAATGCTTCTGGTCTTAAACAGCACAGCTGCTTGCATCTGCAGAACCTCTTCCCACACAGTGCTTGAAACATACATGCTACTAGCTGCCCCAGCTCACAACTGTTTGCTTGCTGGTACCCAATGTTACCACTGAGTATAGCCCCTCACCTGGGTTCCAGGCCCTCCAGCTCTGCAGGCATCTCTACACAGATAGCTGCCCCCTCACAGTGTAAGGAGGCTAACCAGCTCCTTCCTCAAAGTCAATCCCATCAGTCTCATGGAAAGCAAATGAAAGGCTTACAGCCAGTCGTCCTGATCTCACTGGCCCTCATAGAAACCGCATTAGGCTGGCTGTCCTATCCCAGGCTGCTCCATTCTGCTCCCAGTCACTCACAGGACAGAGAAGGCCGACCAAACAAGTAGCGTGCTCTATTGAGAGTGCGGTGGGTCATTCACAGCAGATGTTGGCAAAAAGGGAGGGTGAGGCGGCACAGGCAGTCTAAGCCTGTCATCTCCAAGGCAGGACATAGGCCGGCAGACCAGCCAGAGACTAATGATAGTACTAGGAGAAGACTGCTGTAGGGATGAGCTCTGTAAGCACCAGACTGACCACAGGATGCGCACATAGTACATGGTCAAGAGCAAGTTCAAGTACACACACATTGAGCAAACAGCAGACTCCAAGCAGGCCCAGGGGAAACAGAACTGACATAACTGAACCTGCCCGAGGGATGAATGCACCTCCCAGCCCACACATATCTATACACACAAAGTACAGTTACTTGACCCCACCTTTGCATTAAGACACAGGGTCACATCCATGGCAAGTAACTTATCAGCAACTGCCAGTGGGGAAGACAGAGCACATGTAGACTAGCCTAGGTGAAACGAGGAGGAGCAGGAGAAGTAGTAGGCACCACTATTCCTAGACGAAAAATATCTGAATCCTGAGCTGCTATAATATATAAGTAAAAGAGGCAGCGTTTAACATCAAATTTTGAGATGATTCAAACAAGAAAGTATCTCTTAGTATCACAGCTACGGAAAACAGCAGACCAGTACCTGAAGGGGACAACAGAGCAGAACTGAAGACAAGTCCTCAGCAGATGTAAGATGTACAAAAGACAGAATCAGCTGCTTGTGACTGCAACCACCTAGAGCTGTCATCACCACTAACCTAAAGTGACGGAGATAGGACTATCAAAGGGGTATGCAGGGCTTTATACAAGACTCTGGTCCACTCTGAGAACCCAAGTTTATTCTGGCATGGATGAAATCACTTTTGTCCTAAATATACATCTCTGCTCCTGACCCACATGGTGGGAGTCCACCTGGTCTTGCTGCTGCCCAGAACAGCTCTGCCAGCAAGTTCCCCAACACACTGCACTGTGTGCAGTTCTTGACTGCCTACCTTCTTTCTCATAGCAATCCTCCTGACTTTGCCTCCTGAGTTCTGGGATTACAGGAGGGAGCCACCTCACCTAGCTGTTGGCCTTTCTTTCTTTAGTCTCATGGTACCTTGGGGCTAGTTAAACACTAGATCAGAAGGTTCTGGAACAATAATTTATATTACTTGCCTTAAATGAAAAAACAAAATGGACTTGTGGCCTAAGCCTGTAATCCTAGTTACTGGGGAGACTATGGCAGGGAGATCCCAAGTTCAAGACCAGCCTTCAAGGCCAGTCTGGCAAATTTAGTGAGAACCTGTCTAAAAAGGCCTAAAGATACAACTTAGTGGTACAGCCTGGTTTAGCATATGCAAGGCCTTGGGTTTAATCCCCAGTACTATAATCAATCAATTAATCAAATAAAAACTAGGAAAATAGAAAGTTTGAAAAAATGGGCAAAGCCTGAGTCCTATGGGGTAGCCGCAAGGATACTGATGCTGGTACACTAGGCACCCAGGAAGTCAAAAAGCAGGTGGTAGAAGGGGATAAGGGCCAGAAACTTTCCAAACTGATGAAAATCTAGAGTCAAGGCCCACAACTATTCTGAGCATGATAAACACAGGGATACACACCTACGGTTAGTACTGAAGGTCAACATAGAAAGAAAACACATGACAGACACCAGCATGATTAACACCTGACATTCATTAGGGAAGAGAAGCCAGAGAACACAGGAATGTTGTCAGAGCCTTGAAAGAAGTACTGCCAGCCAAGAATCCATATCCCAAAAAAGTAGGCCAGGCCAGGCATGATGGCATGTGCCTTTAATCCCAGGATTCGGAGGCAGAGAGGTAGGAGGATGGCTGTAGGTTCAAGGCTAGCCTGAGACTACATAGTAAATTCCAGGTCAGCCTTAGCTATAGAAAGATCCTACCTCAAAAAAAACAAAAAATTAAATTAAATTAAAAAAGGATCAGAGAGATGGTTCACTGGTTAAGGCACTTGTGACCAGGGTTTGATTCCCCAGTGCCCATGTAAAGCCAGATGCACAAAGTAATGCATGCATCTGGAGTTTGCTTGTAGTGGCTAGAGGCCCTGGAATACCCATTTTCTCTCCCCTCCCCAATCCCCATTCTCTCTCTCCTTGAAAGTAAATAAGTAAATTTTTTTAAAAAGAAAAAGGCCAGGTGGTGGGTGCATGCGCACCTGTAACCCCAACCTTGGGAGGCTGGACCATGAGGACTGTCAAGCTGAAGGCTTGCCTGCGCTACAAAGAGACTCTGTCTCAAAAAGACTGCAGAAGTGCTAGGCTAACTCTTCAGCATGGCAGAAACTGGGCATAGTGGCAAATGCCTGCAATACAACCACTGGAGAGGTGAAGGCAGGAGTTCAAGGCCATCCTCAGCCACACAGGGAGTTAAGAGGCTAGCCTGAGATACAGATTTGTCTAAAAACAAAAAACCCACCAAACCAATCAAATGAGAAGAGTTTGGTGTAGCATCTATGGCAAGAACAGCAAAAAAGGGAGGGTAAAAGAAGACAAATGGACATGGACAGTTTTTCTCTTATATATTATAAACTACATTGTATTATAATCTCCAAAGCAACCATTAAGAAAATTGTTTTTACAACTCAAGTGACAAGACACATGTGGTAGTTCCCACCTAGAATCCTGGCACTTGGTAGGTTCAAAACCACCCTCAGCCACACAGTGGGTCCAAGGTCAACTTGTACTACATGACATTCTTCCTCAAAACAAACAAACAAAAAAAAATACACACACACATATACATGGCTCACATATGTCCCAGGATAGCTATGAACAAGGCCCAAGACATTGGAAGATGACAATGTCATGGACCCCTGCTAGGCCTTCTTACAAATTTGGATATTTAACTCTTGCCAGATGTATGATCAATCTACAAATATTTCCCCCCATTCCATAAGTTGTCTTTTCATTTTCTTGATAATGTCCTTGGGTACAAAAGCCTGATTAGGTAAGTCCACGGTCTTTATTTCTCTTGTGTTACTTGTGCCTTGAAGGCCTTATCTACAATCTACTGGGTAACCTTGGCTCAGGAAGATGACTTGCTTCTTGAAGCTTTGCAGCTTTAATTCTAACTTAGCCCACTGATTCATTCTGAGTTTGATTTCATTCATGGTGTCAGGCCCACTTTAGCACCTGCAAATCCCATCACCCAAACACCTTTCTGAAGAGAATATTCTTTGTTCTGTAAATGGATTTAGGACCCTTGTCAAACAAACAAATCAACTGGCTACAGATATTCAGGTTTACCTCTGGACTCTCAATTCTACTCTACTGGTTCATGTTTATTCCAGTTTCACATGCAGAGATTACATGTAATATTTTTTTCTTTTGTTTTGTTTTGTTAGCCCAGGCTGACCTGGAATTCACTATGTAGTCTCAGGCTGGCCTCGAACTTACAGCAATCCTCCTACCTCTGACTCCTAAGTGCTGGAATTAATGGTGTGCACCACCACACCTGGCTTACAAGTAACTTTTGATTCAAAAGAAAATAGGTACCTAACTGAAGCCAAGTCCAGGGCCTTTGCCAAGGAGGGGGCACGTACCTGAGAACACAACAGGCCTGCTGGGCTGCTTGGCATGTGGGGCACGCTGCTTCTTCTCTAGTGCCTCCAGCATGCCGCCCAAGTCCAGCTGCACTGGAACCTGGCTCTTCTTCCCACTTGGCTTAAAATCATTCTAAAAAGTTCAAAGTTCACAAGTTCACTTCTAATACTGTATTTTATATACTGCTCTTTTCATTTTACAAAAAAATACATTTATTAAATATAAAATGAATTTAGAAGTAGAGTAAAATAGGGTTTTGAGACTCTATCAAAGCTGTACAAAGAAGACCATGGCGCGTACTCAGGACAGTAAGCAAGGAGACCTGCGGCGGGGATGAAGGGGGAGCAAACGCTAAGCCATAAACTGTGACTGCCCACAAATGTGAAGATGCTTCCGCATGAGCTCCTTCCTTTACTGGTTACTTGTGGCTTTTCCCCCTTAAACAAGGTCTCTCTGTAGCACAGGCCGGCTTGGAAATTGCTATGTAGCCCAGATTAGTCTAGAACCCATGTTCCCCCTGCATCTGTCTTAGGAATGCCGGATTACAGGGGTGCCTCACCATGCCTGCAATATCCCTCCTTAAAAAGGCAAAACAACAAAGTTTGCCAGACAATCAATGCTCCAAACTACGCAAGTTCCCATTTCCTTAGGAACCTCGCCTCCCTGTTCAATGTGTGGGCCAAGGGCTGGGGCAGAAGACTCGCTCCCCTATGGCTCTGTGCTGATTGCTTAGAATGAGATTTTGCTGCCCCTCTTACTTCTCTTTGGTCACACAGTAATACCTTGAAAAGGGATTCTTAAACCAGGTGTGGTGACACTCGCCTTTAGTCCCAGCACTCGGGAGGCAGAGGTAGGAGGACCACTGTGAGTTTGAGACCACCATGAGACTACATAGCAAATTCCAGGTCAGTGTGGGATAGAGACACTACCTTGAAAAAAAGGGGGGGGGGTAGTTCTTGTTTTCTCAAGAAACTGAGTCAACTTTTTCTTTAGTTTCACATGTTCCTCTCCTCTCTGACAGAGTGGCAGTTACCAAGTATCACTACAAACAGATACTGTCTCAGCTTACAAGCAGCTGTTTGAACAAAGGATATGTTCTTCCTGAAAGGAGTAAGTCAAAGGGAAATGCTGTCTCAGTACACACAGACACTTGGGGATTTTTCTCAATAGGGGACTTTAGTAAGAAAAATTAAGAAAGAAAAAAAATAAGGAAGCAAAAACAGTAGCTGGGCGTGGTGGCGCACACCTTTCTTTAATCCCAGCATTCGGGAGGCAGAGGTCGGAGGATCACTGTGAGTTAGAGGCCACTCTGAGATTACATGGTGAATTCCAGGTCAGCCTGGGCTAGAGTGAGATCCTACCTCAAAAAAACAAAGAAAAAAAAGAAAAGAACAAAAAGTTAAGCCTAAGTAATTGTGGTGCCACTGTAAAACTTACCTGTGTCAGCTGTTTAGACTGAAATTTTGGCGCGTCTACTCGGTATCTTCTTTCAGACACAACCGCCAGATTAGGGAATTCCTCAGCATCCTAGGCAAAGCAGCCTGGTTAGCTCTTCAGCACGGAGAGGACGCAGACCATGTGCCACCTTCCCCCTGCTCACCTTTCCTTAGTCACACTTACCAAAGCATCTCCAAAGTGCTAAATGTTCTAGTGAACTCGCGGAACAAACAAGAGACCACAGTGCCAAGAACCCCACGTCAGTCCCAGAGGAAGAGAAAGAGTGCTGCCAAGGACTGGGTACATCCAGGAGTCTATAGAGCTGTGAGGCATCTTGTAGGGACTATCCGAAAACTTATTCTTTCCGTTATTAGAGAAACCAACAAGCCTAAATTCCTTAAATTTAAAGATTGTGGACTACAGGGACTGGAGAGATGGCTTAGTGATTAAGGCATTTGCCTTCAAAGCCAAAGGATCCCGGTTTAATTCTCCAGGACCCATGTAAGCCAGATGCACAAGGGGGCTCATGCATCTGGAGTTTGTTTGCAGTGGCTGGAGGCCCTGGCATGCCCATTCTCTCTCTCTCTCTCTCCCTCTGCCTCTTTCTCTCTCTCAAATAAATAAATTATTTAAAAAAATTCTGGACTTCATACTGAACAGGCTAGTCAATACAGACAGAGGCAAGCCTGCTATAAACAGTGTTAAAATTATTCAAAACTATCTTAATTCATTTTGTCAATATTCTGTCACTATTTAGTTGCCTTGGGAAGCTATAGAGGAAACAAAGGGTGGAAATATGAATTGTTCACAGCCTAACCACAGTGCTCTGTCCTAGTGTAACTGCTATTCTCCAATGGTTGCTCCAAGACCCTGGGAACCAGCTTCCAGGTTTAGGAGTGACCATAAGCTGGCCATGGGCAGCACTTCTGAGACCCTTGTGCCTGCATGAACAGCCAGGATCCTGCAAGTAGCAGGGCAGTGAATACACCAGGCCTGCGTGGAATGTAGTCAGAGCCCGGGCTGACTCTTCCTTGATTTTGCAGGGCCTCCTAAAGCAACGAAAAAAAGAGAACTGGGGAGCTACATGTGACGTGGTATATCCAGCTATGAAACTCCAAGACAGGCAGTTTCTCTCTCAGGCATTCTTCATTCACAAATATACCTAATGGGGCTGGAGGGATGGCTTAGCGGTTAAGGCGTTTGCCTGCAAAGCCAAAGGACCCTGGTTTGATTACCCAGGACCCACGTTAGACAAATGCACAAGGGGGCGCATGCATCTGGAGTTCGTTTGCAGTGGCTGGAGGCCCTGGCATGCCCGTTTTCTCTCTCTGTCAAATCAATAAATAAAAATAAAATATTTAAAAAAAAACAAAACAAATATACCAAATGCCTTCCATGAGACATCTTGGAAGCCAAAAAGAAAAGGTGAGCGCAAAGGATGCCTATTACATTATTACTATTTTTCTGTCTGTTGAGGCGGGGTCTCAGGCTGACCTGAAACTCACTCTGTTACTCCAGGCTGGCCTCGAACTCACAGCAATCCTCCTAACTCAGTCTCCCACATACTAGGACTAAAGCTGTGTGTCACCAAAAACCTAGCTTTATTATTTTTTTGGAGGTAAGGTCTCACTCTAGCCCAGGCTGATCTGCAACCCACATCAATCCTCCTACCACTGCCTCCCAAGTGCTAGGATTAAACGTATGTGCCATCATATCAGGTGCTTAGTTATTATTTTTATGACAGGGTCTCATGTAGCCCAGACTAGCCTTTAAATCTCTATACAGATGAGAATGACTGAGAACTCCTGATTCTCCTGCCTTACCTCACAAGTTCTAGGATTATAGGTGTGTGTCATCACACCCAACTTCTATCATCTTTACTACTAAGGAAGGATTAATGAAGAATCTAAAGCTTTCACTTCGGAAGCCAGCATGAACAACCCAGTACACAGTACACAGATCAAGAACCAAACACATACGTACTTCAATCCTTGGTGGCTCCTGAACAGTCAGGATTTCATAGTTTGATTGGATTTCGCAGTTCAATTGAGACTTCTCTTTCTTTTTCTTATTCTTTCTTGAGGCTTCGTTTTGTTCAAGTTCACCACTTTGTGATGCTTTGGACTAGAACAAAAAAGCAAAGCAAGAATTGTAGGATTTAACCTGATCTTTAACATGTATGGGGACAAAATTAAGGATCCCACCCACAGTTAGGACCTCACCCATGTGAGAGCGCCAGCACTCAGGAGATCCAGTGGCGATTCTACCTCACTTAGGATCTCACTTGTGTGAGACAGCACCAGCACTCAGGAGATCCCATAGGACCTCACCTGTGTGACAGCGCCAGCACTCAGAAGATAATGCTGAAAGAACACATCTGATGAGACGGTGTGGCGTGCTTCTGAAAGCGGCCGATTTGGACAGGTCAATGAGCCAACCTCAGCTGCCTACACATCCAGGTGTGCCACCAGTCAGCCTGAAGCCAGGCTCTGAGTGCAATGTGCATGTGCATCAGATCATCCTAAAAACCTCTGGTCAGACACCAACCTGCTCCATGACCTGTGAAGCTGACCTTGCCACACGTCTGGTCCCCCAGTCTGGCCTTGGGGCTTTTGCACTCGATGTGAGGACCTGACACTGTCTGTGCCTCACTTGGCTACACTCCACCTGCCCATCAGCCACCTTTCTGGTCCACTGACCTAGCTGGGTTTTCTCTGGAGAGCCCCAGCTGCTCTGCTGTTTTCCATTTGCTGGCACACTGTGAGCACCTCTCTCCACTACACTAGATCCAAACAGTGGGGGACTTCATATGTTTTGGGTCCCACTTTATCCCAGGGATAATTTTTACCCTTCATGAGAAAAAGGCTCAGAAGTCATAAAAAGTATGAACTTTCACACCCTTATATTAATGCTACTCTCACTTTTGGTAGAGAATCTTCTCTTTTCAGATGGCAGTGACCTTGGGACGACTCAGAAGGTATCATGGTGATGGAAAGAAATGACCACAGTGCTCAGTACTGCAATATCTCTATCACACCTTCCAAGGCTCAGGGTCTAATGCTGAAGAAGTGGTGGAAAGAATGTAACAGCCAAAGGAAGGGCAGGACTCCATACAACATGCTCCCTCCAGAAACAAAATGGCCTGGATATCCATGGCCTCACAGTGCCTGACACTACCTGCATAAGACCATCATAAGAGGAGGAAAAGATCATGACATCAAAAGTAAAAGAGAGACTGATTGAGATGGGGAGGGGGTATGATGGAGAATGGAGTTTCAAAGGGGTAAGTGGGGGGAGGGAGGGTATTACCATGGAGTATTTTTTTATAATCATGGAAGTTGTTAATAAAAAAAAAATATATAAAAGAAATAAATAAACATAAAAAAGTATGAACTTTCTCACTAACCTGGAGGGACTTCTAATACCACTGTGTTAAGGGAAAACGTCAAGTTGTAAGGGTGATGTGTATGAAGCTGCTCTGGATTTTTTGTATGTTTAGTTTTTGAGGGAGTCTCACTCCCTCACAGGGTGCCCTTGCACTCACTGTGATACTCCTACCTCAGTTTCCCCATTGCTGAGACTACAGACATGAACTACCAAGCCCAGCTCAACTGTGTTTTGTTTTACAAAGTTTAGAAACGTAGCTGGGATATAGTTCCATGGTAGAACGATTGCCTAGCATGCAGGAAGCCCTGTGTTTAATCACCAGCTCACAGAGGATCAGGAGACATAGGATAAATATAAAATAAAACTTAGGAACAGCAGACCTCCCTCAATTTGTTTTATATTTTCTAAGCCTGTTAAGACAGGCTTCCTTGGGGGCTGGAAATTAAGAACTGCAGAAGACAGGCTGGACCCAAATCACCACATTTGTGTTACTTTGTCATTTCCATAATAAAATTTCATGGTTTTAGAGGAAAAGTCATTAACACCTGAAACCAGTATCTTTCCAACTGTGTAAAATGAAAGGCCATGTAAGATTACATAAACTGTAATTCCTTTTTTCCCTTTCTCTCCCTCCCTCCCTTCCTCTCCCCTTTCTTGACAGGTTCTCACTCTGCAACACGTTCTTTTTCAAAGTCCAAATAAAAAGCAGAGACTAGCAAGCACAGGACAGACCAAGTGTGTCAGCCAGAATAAGAAAGGAGGAACAATCCCGTGGCAGAGAGGTCACATGATCACACATGAAGCTGGTACAATACACATAATGCACAACCTATGATGCAGCCCTCATGCTTAGGTGGCATTACGTAATTCAGCACCTCCAGACCTGTCTGACACTGTGCCCACTGGCTGCCTTCCCTCTTCCCCCAACTCCAGCACTCACCATCTTACTTGCTTTCCGTTGAGACAGGGTCTCACCATGTAGCCCAACATGCTTCTCTCTGCTGTAGGAAGACTCTGCCGACAAAGCCCCAGGTGATGTCATAGTGCTATTTTTAGCCTCTGCCGACGAAGCAACCATCTTCAGGTTTATCATGGAAGTGACATTTTTAGGTACTGGTGGGGATTCTGAAGATACTGTTTGCCGAACAATATAACCCATTGGTGTCCAAGACAATTCTGTTTAAAGATAAGCAAAATCACTGGACAATCTCAACAGTAAACAGAAATACCAGTGACCCAAACATGCACTACAAGGGGCAGTTACCCAGAGCATGATGGAACTTAGGCAATTATGTAAACAGCCCCTTTGGAAACAGTTCTGGAAGCATGCACACTAAATTGTTGTTCTTTAACTAGTTAAGGGTAATTTACTTTCCTTGCAACTGGTTTAAGTTGGGAGGATAGAGGTGGGCAAACAAACAAGTTTGGTTAAAAAACAATCCACAATAATGTCTATGAGGCAAATACAGACTTCAGGAGCTAAGGGTCAGAGCTCAGCCCTACTAACCTTGACTTGTACCTTTCACATCAGAAGTCAAAGGTCACTAGACTTCAGCTATCACATTACCTGGCACTGATTTCTGTTAGAACACAGGTAAAATACAGCAACACTACTCCTTAGGTGCCCATCAAACTCTATATACAGACAAAACAAAAGGACATCCATCAGGACACAGGCAAATGAACACCTGGCAACAGCCCGTGGCTCCCCAGCAAGGGGATCGGACTACACAACCTCAGAGCAGCCTTGCAAGTGAGGATCTACACTGAAGTATGAGTATGCAATAAACACGACAACACGGAGGAAAACATGCCAATCCATCGGCTTGGACTTTCTGTCAGGACAAGCAACTACAAAAGTTTCCACAGTAACACTGATTGGACAGAATCCATCTGAAAGTCCACGAAGTCACCATGCTTTCTTGACAGGAGAAATGCGGCAGCTATCTTCCTACCACCCCATTCTCTCCTGAGTGCATGTGGAGATGTGTGGCTTGCAACAGCCCAACACTAGAGCACACCTGCAGAGCTGCCTGAGAAGAGATGCAAAGTTGGAAGGGGAAGCTGCTCTCACCACAGTTTTTTAACTGGAAATGATTACTTTTTGTTAAAATGCGTTTTAAAGTTTTTTTATTTATTTGCATGCATGCGTGCATGTGTGCATGCGTGAATGGGGTGACAGGGCTATACCAGGACCTCTTGCTGCTACAGATGAACACCAGATGCATCTAGCTTACATGGATGGCTGGGGAACTGAACTCAGGAAAGGAGGCTTTGCAAGCAAGCACCTTTAACCATGGAGCCATCTACCCAGTGAAGTAGTCTTTTATTTGGTAGCTTTTTTGAGACAGGATGTCACTCTGAAGCCTAACCTGAAATTCACCATGTAGGCCACGCTGTCCTTAAACTCAAAATGATTCTCCTGTGTCAGCCTCTTGAATGGTAGGATTACAGGCCTGGCTCTGAAATTTTTGTTTTTTTTTTTTTAAATGAACTCCAGATGCATGCACCACCTTGTGCATCTGCCCTTATGTGGGTCCTGGAGAATTGAACTTGGGTCCTTTGGCTTTGCCAGCAAGAGCCTAACCACTAAGCCATCTCTCCAGCCCCAATTTTTTTTTTTAATTTAACTTTAAATACTTGCAAATATACTCTTTGGGACTTTTCTGTTTGTTTGTTTTTGTGTTTTTTGTTTTGTTTTGTTTTGTTTTGTTTTGTTTTTTGAGGTAGGGTGTCAGTGTAGCTCAGGCTGACCTGGAATTCACTATGTAGTCTCAGAGTGGCCTAGACCTCACTGCAATCCTCCTACCTCTGCCTCCCAAGTGTTGGAATTAAAGGCGTGTGCCACCACACCCGGCCTCTTTGGAACTTTTTTTAAAAGATTTTATTTTTATTTATTTATTGGAGATGGAGGGAGAGAGAATGAGAATGGGCATGCCAGGACCTCTAGCCACTGCACACGAAATCCAGACACAAGCGCCACCATGTGCATCTGGCTTACGTGGGACCTGGAGAATCGAACCTGGGTCCTTAGGCTTCGCAGGCAAGCGCTTTAGCCACTAAGCCATCTCTCCAGCCCCTCTTTGGGACTTTTTAAAGACACTGGAATGACCTGAAAGCAAGAACTTTTTTTTTTTTTTGTTTTTGTTTTTGTTTTTTGAGGTAGGGTCTCACTCTAGCCCAGGATGACCTGGAACTCACTATGTAGGTCTCAGGGTCGCCTCAAACTCATAGTGATCCTCCTACCTCTGCCTCTCAAGTGCTGGGATTAAAGGCATGCACCACCACACCCGGCTTATAAGAACATTTTAAAATAAGCAGTGTTCATCTCTATGGCACACTCCATGGCTCAGGGACCATTATGGAAGAGATGGCAGAAAAAGCCCATGGAAGGGGAGGAGGGCTTTGTGATACTGTCTTCCAGACATAAAGTGGCCATGGTATTCATGACCCCACAGTGGCTGATGCTACCTACATAACACCTGTATAATAGGAGGGGAAATAATGACATCAAAATAGAAGAGAAAAAAATAGAAGAGAGACTACTTGGAAAGAAGAAATTCGTGGAGGAGGAAGGGGGAAAATGGAGGGTGGTGAGAAGGGATTATGATCTTGGCACATTGTCTGTATACAGGGAAGCTGTCCATAAAAAGTTTAAACAAAAACAAAAAAATAAAAGAAAGTACTGAAGGAAGCAGTCATTTCAGAATTCATAAAATCCTCATACTTGACTAGGGTAACACTTCCTCTAGAATTCTGACCTTTTACACTCCTGTGCATGGACATGGGCTCTCATTTAACTATTTCTGTTTTCTAAACACTGATGTTAGTTTATCAACCACTCATTAGCTACCTGATAAGCAGCTTCAAAAACTGGTTTAACTTCAGTGGCATTAAAATTGAGCTTAGATCCGGGTGTGGTGGTACACGCCTTTAATCCCAGCACTCAGGAAGCAGAGGTAGAAGGTGAGTTCAAGGCCAGCCCGAGACTACATAGTGAATTCCAGGTCAGCCTGGACTACAGCGAGACCCTACCTTGAAAAACAAAACAAAACAACAACAAAAAAAAAAACCTTGATCTTAGAAAATACAACTTATTTTTCAAATAGCATCAGCCACTCTTACCTCTCGTGCATGAGGGGGAACTGGCAGGTGAAGAATTAGCTGCAGCTTCGCCTGAGTAATTAGATCTCACCGTTTCACCCTAAAAGAAAAGCACACCAGATGTCACCAGGAACTGGCAAAGCAAAACAACCAGCACCATCCACCTGGGAGAGGGGTGGAGCAACAAGACCCCCATTTACTGATGGCTAAAATGCCAATGGACTCCCCAGTGCCCACATAAACTCAGATGCACAAAGTGGTACATGCATCTGGAGTTCATTTGCAGCAGCTAGAGGCCATGACGTGCCCATTCATTCTCTCTCTCTCTCTCTGCACTTGCAAATAAATTAAAAAAAAATTTTTTAAATCAAAGTATAGAGCGAGACCCTATCTCAAAAAAACAAACAAGCAAAAAAAAAATCAAAGTAAGTAAGTAGCACATGAAAGGGGTTGGGGAGAGATGATTAGGATAGACCTAATACCCTGATGATGGACATGTCACTGCTCTACATGATACCCTGACCACAAACACGACACTACTTTATACCATAACCTGACGATGGACACATCAGTACTCTACATGATACCCTAATGATGGACATCTCATTCGTTATACAATACCACAATGATGGACATATTTTTTGTTTTTTTGAGTTAGGGTTTCATTCTAGCCCAGTCTCAGGGTGGCCTTGAACTCACAGTGATCCTCATACCTCTGCCTCCTAAGTCCTAGAATTAAAGACATGCACTACCACACCCAGCAATGGACATGCAGCAATGATATGTACAAGGAGTTCTATCACTCCTGTGAGGAAGGGAGAGGAAGATAAGTTGGAACTTTGTGCCTTCCTGTCAATTTTGCTATGTCCCTAAAACTGCCCTAAAGAACAGTCTAAAAGAAAAAAGCCAATTTATTTATTTTCTTAGTATTTCAAATAGGAAGTTATTTTATTTTTTTAAGATCTATTTATTTATTTGTTAGAGACAGAGAAAGGGACACAGAGAGAGAACGGGTGCATCAGGGCCTCTAGCCAGTGCAAACAAACTCCAGACGCATGCGCCACCATGTGCATCTGGCTTATGTGGGACCTGGAGAATCGAACCTGGGTCCTTAGGCTTCGCAGGCATGTGCCTTAACCACTAAGCCATCTCTCTAGCCCAATTTTAATGTTTAAATATACCTTCCCTTGCATTCTTAAATCTGCAAATACATACTAATAAAAAACTCCAGCCAGGTGTGGTGGTGCACATCCTTAATCCTTGCACTTGGGAGGCAAAGGTAGGTGGATTTCCGTGAGCTCAAGGTCACCCTGAGACTACAATGTGAATTCCAGGTCAGCCTGGGCTAGAGCAAGACCTTACCTCAAAAAACAAAAACAAACACATGGTGTGGTGGCACATGCTTTCAATCCTAGCACTCAGGAGGCAGAGGTAGGAGGATCGCAGTGAGTTCAAGACCAGTCTGAGACTACATAGTGAATTCCAGGTCAGCCTGGGCTAGAGAGAGACCCTACCTCAAAATACTAAAACAAAAATAAAAAATTCCCAGGCTGAAGAGATGGCTCAGCAGTGCCCACATAAAGCAACATGCACAAGGTGACGCATGCGCCTGGAGTTCGTTTGCAATGGCTAGAGGCCCTGGTGCACCCATTCTCTGCTTTCTTTCTCTCTTCTCTCTCAAATAAAATAGAAAACAAAAAATTCCAGAGCAGGAGAGAGCTCAGTGGTTAAGGCTCTTGCCTGCAAAGCCTAACAACCTGGATTCCATTTCCCAGTACCTATGTAAAGCCCCAGGCACAAAGTAGCACACGCATCTGGAGTTCACTTGCAGAGGCTAGATGCTCTGCCGTACCCATTCTCTCTCTGTCTCTCCTCTTTAGCTCTATTTGCAAATAAATAAATATTTTTATTTCCAAATATATACACAGTTGCAAAAGTTACTTATTTTCCTAGAGAAAAACTACACACTGTCTACAGCTCAGATAGTATCCTTCTACTTCTCTGTCTACAGCATAAACATTATATATAAATCCCAATAATGGGACCATGTTACTCAAGATAGTGTGTGACTTTTCAACAATCTTAAGGATACCAGAAACAACTTTTCAGGACAGCAACACACACCTCCACAACTCTAAACGGTGCATTGCACCTAAATCAATCCACATCAATGTCTACCCAGTCCACCAAAACAAATAAATCAGAATGCCCAGGGAGCCAAGAAACGCAAGCTGTGACACCCGGAAGGCTACTCCACATTGAATGAAAAGCAAATCATGACACTGTATGGTACAAGGATGTGTGAGCATTCAAACATATCTGAGATGACCAGAACACCAGAAGGAAAACCAAGTGGATAAATTTAATTTGTACTCATTAGGTAGGTAAAGCATTTGAAATCATCTTTAAAGCTCATAAACTTCACAAAATTTGCCATTTCATTATTTCTGAGTTCAGTAATCAAAAATCAAAATTAAAATTATTAAAACACAGGGCTGGGAAGGATTTCTCAGTGGTTAAAGGTATTTGCTTATAAAGCCTGCAGGCTTAAATTCAATTCTCCAGTACTCACATAATGTCCAATTCACAAAGTAGTACATGCATCTGGAGTTCATTTTCAGTCGCAAGTGGGCCTGGAATGCCCATAATGTCTCTGTCTGTCTGTTTGTCCTCCCCTCTATGTGTGTGTGTGCATCCCGCACAAATAATGGAACCAAAACATTTATTTATTTTCTTTGTGTGTGTGTATCTTCAAGGTAGGGTCTCACTCTAGCCCAGGCTGACCTGGAACTCACTCTGCAGTCCCAGATTAGCCTCAAACTCACAGCAATCCCACCTCCCAAGTGCTGGGATTAAAGGCATGTACCACCAGACCTGGCCAAAAATATTTGTTTTTTAATTACTGAAACACAGCCTAACGATGGAGATACAGTTCAGTGGGTGGTTGAGTACTTGTGCAACCCCACAGCATACATGCACACAGCCTGCATTTTTAATAAATACAACATTTATGATCACAAAGGCCAATAAAATATAAACAGCTTACTATTTAAGAAGGCTTCAATAAACTATACTATTAGTTGGACAGATCCAATGTGATGGTTGTAGTCAAACAGTATTTAATGACGTCGAGAAAGACTCAAAAGGATTTTTTTTCTGAGAATGTTATTGTGTGAACATGATGCATATTGGTCATATTCCTATCAGGTTATACTCATGTTTCCTCTCCCCTGCCAAAAGAATCTTAAAAATAAAGACTTCTCATATAATCCCAAACCAGGAGAACTTTGTTCTATTTTTACTATATTATTGTTTTAAAGATTCAGGGACATTGGGTTGGGGAGATGACTCAATTGGTACAGCACTTGCCATGCCAGCTTGAGGACTGAGTTCAGACCCTCAGCACTCACATCAATGCTGGGTGAGTGTGGCAACCTGCCTGTGCCCCAGTGCTCAGAAGGTGCAGATGGGGAATCTGGAGCAAGTTGGCTAGCCAGACTTGCTGAATTGGTGAGTTCTGAGATCAAAGCGAGGGACCTTATCAATAAATATGGTGGAACATAATCGAGGAACACACCAAAAGTCAACCTCAAGTGAGACCCTACCTCGGAAAACCAAAAAAAAAAAAAAACCAAGAAAGAAAGATTAAGTGCCAAGCATGGCTCTTCGTGGTATTTCAGACAATTTTCTTTCCTTTACTATTCTCTTTGTATCCTTCTGTCATTTACAGATACTACTGATGTAAACATGAAAAAAAGGTTTTTTAGAAGAAAAAAAGGGGGCCGGGGAGATGGCTCAACAACTAAAGGTATGTATTTGCAAAGCCTGCTGGCCTGGGTTCAGTTCCTCAGAACCCACATAAAGCCAGAACCAAAGTAATACATGCATCTGATTTTGGTTCTAATAGTAGGAGACCCTGGCACTCTCATACATACAGGCTAAATGCAAATAAACATTTTTTTAAAAAAGGAAAAAAGGAACCAGGCATGGTGGCGCACACCTCAAATCCCAGCACTTGGGAGACAGAGATAGTAGCATCACCATGAGTTCAAGGCTACCCTGAGACTACATAGTGAATTCCAGGTCAGCCTGGGCCACAGCAAGACCCTACCTTGAAAAAATGAAAACCAAAAAAAGAAAAAGCTGGGTGTGGTGGTGCATGCCTTTAAACCCAGCACTCAGGAGGCAGAGGTAGGAGAATCACCCATGAGTTTGAGGCCACCCTGAGCCTACATAGTGAATTCAAGGTCAGCCTGAACTAGTGAGACCCTACCTCAAAAAAAAACAAAAAACAGAAACAAAAAAAAAAAAAAAGGCCCTCATATGCAAATCAAAACAGTAGGACAATCTGTAAATCTTCTTCTGTAAAACAGTGAACTTCATGCTCAAATACACAACATTCCCACCTAAGAGGTCTCAATGACACAGGTCAGCCTACTCCCTCTCCCTTCCCACATCCCTGCTGCAGCAGGCACAGCAACCTGCACTGCTATGAGTTCACAGGATCACTGCTTGGCTACTACACACCTCAGCACAAGGCCCAGGAGGCAGCCACACACCTACTCAATGATCCATGATTTTCAGGTAAGCATCAGCCTGCCTTACTTTGCCCAGGTATTTGACAGGAACACTGTGTGACAACAGTCACAGGATGCATGGGAAATTCTATATAATTGCCTATTTCCCACAGGTAAAGACCTCTCTGAGCCTTCAGCCTTAGGACAGGCCCACAGAGCTCAGAGAGGGTGAAGTGAAGCTCCTTTCTTGATAAGTAGGGGAAAGGATGAGCATTTTTCATCTCTTCTGTCCTCATTTTCATGACTGCTGGGATCTCTCCCTTGAGTTTTGTCGTCATCATCTCCTCTCTCGTTTCATACTGTCTACTGCCCTGCCTCTTCTTGTGCTGTCCTTTCTCCTTTCCACATGTATGCTGCCCCACTTCATCTTCCAGTGAAACTGTCAAACCCACTTTAGGGACTGCTGACTTAGAGTCTGAACTGGAAATGTCCCCACAGGCTCCTGTGTGGACTCACTTGTTCCCCGGCTGGTGGTGCTGTTTTGTGAGGCTGTGGACCCTTTAGGATATGGGACCTAACTGAAGCTCACTAGGACGGGCCTTTTCTAATGGCTCAGATCTGCAATGTTTCCGAACCACAGCATGGGAACAAGCCACCATACCTCCCCCACCTTAATGGACTGAGCCCCTGTAACCATGAGCAAGATGAGCCAGTCCTCATTCAAGGTGCCCACGTTAGAGATTTGCCACAGCAACAAGCAGTAACTAACACAGCAACCCACCACCTCTTTCTCCCTAGAAGTATGAAATCAATCTGTATGAGGAAATATGTCTCTGTTTGGCAGACTAAGACTTTGAGACAAAAAGAAAAGCATCTACTGCAATAATTTTCTTTTAATACACTGTCTTGTTAGTAAGACAGGCTACAGATGTAGCTAAAAGCCTGAAAATTTAAGTTACACCACGCAGTTTTAAATATTACTATTTCATTTGTTTTTAAAAGTGCTGTAAGAATTCAGTACTAGAAACAAATGTTTATTGACCCACCAAAGCAGGTGGGCTCTGCCAGAGTCTTTTCTGTGTGAGGGACTAAAATTACCTTGGAACTACCAGATGGAAAGAACTGTACTGGAAGAGTTTTTACAAAGGCAACTGCACTAGGTGTGACAGTCTCAGTGGAATCTGCTCATGTGACAGGGACACTGTGCTGAGAGCAAAGCCTCTCCCATTGCCTCCTCCCCACCACCAAGTCTTCAATGCCCCATGGAAGGATTCAACACTAGTGTCTGCAGTGACAGAACAGAAAGGTATTTACTGAGAACACAAACAGGCATACCCCTCAACTCACCTGTGACATTTCTTTAACTACTGTGCCCACTTCTAGTAGAGAAATGTCGCTGGTGGCAGAGCGAAGTGGTCCCCACCTGGGTTGTTTTTGTATCTCAGACACAATATTGTTCTTTGGACTCTGTAATTCAGGAAAATCTAACCTGCTAAATTCAAACTCAGGTTTGGAGGTAGGTGTGCTTTTTGCAGCTGTTCTGGATTTCCTGTCTGTCCGTTTATGATAGCCATCTGTCATCAGAGAATGAAAAAGATGAGTGAAGATGTGGAAATTGCACACTGACTTACACCACTCAAGCTTAAATTTCGGGGGACAAAGTGGATTACTACTATGCACCTGGCTATTGTTAAAATACCTGAACTAGAGCTGGAATGATGACCCAGCAGCTAAAAGCACTTGCTGGCAAACCTGGCGCCCCAGTTCCTATGTAAAGCCAGATACAAAGTGATGCAAGCATCTGGAATTCATTTGCAGTGGCAAGAAGCCCTGGTGCACCCATTCTCTCTCTCACTCTACTTGCAAATAAATAAAAATAAAGAAAAAACACCTGAATTTTGCTGGTATTGCTAACTTTTTTATTTGTGTGTGTGTGTTGTGCATGCGTGCCCTTGTGTATGTGTGGGAGTATATGTGTGAGTGCACAAGCTCATGCTTGTGGACACTGGAGGTCAAAGGCAGGTGTCTTCCTCAGTCACTCTCCACCTTGTTTTCTTTGACAGAGTCCTTCACTAAAACTAGAGCTCACAAATTTGGCTAGACTAGTTGGCCAGCTTGCTCTAAGGATTCTCCTATCTGTTTCCCTGAGTACTGGGAGTACAGGTGTATGTTTCTATGCTTGGCTTTTTTAAAACAGAAAAAAAAAAAAAATATATATATATATATATATATATATATATAATATTGTATTATATTATATTATACTATATTTACTTGAGAGAGGCAGGGAAAGAGAGAGAGAGGAGGAAGGGGAAAAGAATGAATGGGTATACCAGGGCCTCCAGCTGCTGCAAACAAACTCCACACACATATGCCACTTTGTGCATCTGGCTTACGTGGGCCCTGGGGGATTGAACCTGGGTCCTTTGACTTTACAGGCAAGCACTTTAACCATTAAGCCATCCCTGAATCCCAATGCCTGGCTTTTTACATGGGTGCTGGGATCCAAATTCAAGTCCTCAGACTTGCATGACAAAATGAGCTATTGCCTCAGCCTGACAATCATCTTCTTTGTATTTCTGGTGCTGGGGACTGAACTCAGGACCCTGTGCATACACAGCCAGAACTGTAGCAATGACCCTCCACCCTATCTTTACAAGAAACACCAGCGACCAGAAAGCCGGGCAAGGTGGCCCACGCCTTTAATCCCAGCACTTAGGAGGCAGAGGTAGGAGGATCACTGTGAGTTCGAGGCAGCCTGAGACTACATAGTGAACTCCACATCAGCCTGGGCTAGAGCAAGACCCTAACTTGAAAAAAAAAAAAAAAGTGACCAGAAGCATTAGTGAACCCTGGTTGGACCATTATACAGAATACCCAAACTGCACTTCAAATTTTAGGAGTAATTCTCAAGCTGATGAAATTCCCTGTCCTGAGGCTGGGGAGATGGCTCAGTGGTTAAAGGTGTTTGTTTGAAAAGCCCGCTGACCCAAGTTCAATTCTCCAGCACCCACGTGCATGTGTGTCTGGCCTTCAACTTCAGTGGCAAGAGATCCTGGTATGCCGATACACACATGCAAATAAACAGGTAAAAATATTTTCAAAAATTAAAATGAAATAGCCTGCCTGGCATGGTGGCACACACCTTTAATCCCAGCACTTGGGAGGCAGAGGTAGAATTGCCATGAGTTCAAGGCTACCACGAGACTACATAGTGAATTTCAGGTCAGCCTGGGCTAGAGTGAGACCCTACCTCAAACACAAACTAACCCAAACAAACAGAAATAGCCTAACGTGACTACATAGCGAGGTATTTTAATTATTCATACATTGCAACCTTGAGGGGACTTCCAATCCGTCTTTCTCACCTCTCAAAATCTTCCACCATACTGCCAGAAATGACTTCAGAAATGAGTGATTAAATGCAGTCCAGGCCAGGACTGTGATGGTTAAGGGCATGTTCTATAGCTTGCAGCCATCACCTGCATGTGATGTGACTTCAGACAAGGTTCTAACAGGCTGAGGCCTCTTCTGAATCCACAATACAACAAGTTCCCCCACTGTAATCTCTGACTGAGAAAAGGCTTCAGAAGCCACAGGAAGTGTGGTGCCCTCAGCCATGCCTGGGCTCCAGAACGCAGGTACTGGGACAGCCCTGAGGAGCAAGTTCATGGAAGCAGCAATGCTTTAGGACAGATGGGACAGGCTTATGTTATCTCACAGAGCTTGATAGTCTTACCTGATTTCAAACTGTTCTCTTCATGAGAGGACAGGTGATGTGAACCTTTAGCTGATTTTATCTCAGACATCACACCATCGGCCCTTTTATGGTTAAATTTTTGCTCACCACTTATTTTTTTCTCTTCACAGGACTTTTCCTGCTAAAAAAAGTAAAATAAATAAATAAAAATACTAGAGCTAGAACCAGATGTGCTGGTGCACACCTTTAATCCCAGCACTCAGGGAGGCAGAGGTAGGAGGATCACCATGAGTTCGAGGCCACCCTGAGACTACATAGTGAATTCCAGTTCAGCCTAGGCTAGAACAAGACCCTACCTCAAAAAACCTAAAAAAAAGTCTGTGAAGCCTAAGGACTCATGTTCAATTTTCCAGGTCCCACGTAAGTCAGATGCACAAAGTGACACATGTGCACAAGGCTGCACATGAACACAAGGGGGCGCACACATCTGGAATTTAACTGCAGTGGCTTGAGGCCCTGGCAATTTTGTCTCTGTCTTGCATTAAAAAAAAAAGAAAAGAAAAGAAAAGAAAAGAAAAGAAAAGAAAAGAAAAGAAAAGAAAAGAAAAGACGAGCCAAGCACTCAGGAGGCAGAGGTAGGAGAATCACAGAGTTCAAGGCCTGCCAGAGACTATAGAGTAAGTTCCAGGTCAGCCTGGGTTACAGTGAGACCCTACTTCAGAAAAACCAATAAACAGCCGGGCGTGGTGGCGCATGCCTTTAATCCCAGCACTCGGGAGGCAGAGGTAGGAGGATCACCGTGAGTTCGAGGCCACCCTGAGACTCCATAGTGAATTCCAGGTCAGCCTGGGCTAGAGTGAGACCCTACCTCGAAAAACCAAAAAAAAAAAAAAAAAAAAAAAACCAATAAACAAACAAACAAACAAACCTAAATAAGAGAACTGGGGCTAGAGATGGCTAAGTGGCTAAAGGCACTTGTCTGCAAAGCATGCTGGCCCAGCTTTGATTCCCCAGTACCCATGTAAAGCCATATGCACAAAGTGGTGCATGCAACTGGAGTTTGTGTTGTGGTGGCAGAAGGCCCTGGCAGGCCCATCCTCACTCTCTGTCTTTCTGTCTCTATCTCTCTCTAATAAATAAATAATAAAGAAAGAAAATAAAGAAAGTTACCACCATGAAAAATAACCTTAATAGCTGGGTGTGGTGGCACATGTTTTCAATCCCAGCACTCGGGAGGCAGAGGTAGGAGGATCACCATGAGTTCAAGGCCATCCTGAGACGACATAGTGAATTCCAGGTCAGCCTGGGCTACAGTGAGACCCTATCTTGAAAAAAGCAAAAAGGTAAAATAAAACAAAAATTAAAAAAATAAATTTAAAAGCAAACTAGTAAGTATTCATAATTCAATCATTTTTTGAAAGGATAAAGAAAGGCACATGCCTTTAATCCCAGCACATGGGAGGCGGAGGTAGGAGAATTGCTGTGAGTTAAGAGGCCAGCATGCACTATAAGACCCTGCCTTAAAAAAAAAAAAAAAAAAAAAGAGGCTGGGCGTGGTGGCGCATGTCTTTAATCCCAGCACTTGGGAGGCAGAGGTAGGAGGATTGCTGTGAATTCGAGGCCACCGTGAGATTATAGTGAATTCCAGGTCAGCCTGGGCTAGAGGGAGACCCTACCTCAAAAACCCAAAAAAGAAAAAGAGAGAGAGAGAGAGAGAGAAAGAGAAAGTTGCAGATCCTAAGTGATACGAAAGTCAAGGCAGAATATGGAGTGGAAGGATGAAAGCAGGGTGGGAGGCAGAGAAGGAAGGGGAGACTTAACTAACTGCATGTATCAATAAAGAAAAAAAAAGCCAGGCATGCTGGCGCACACCTTTAATCCCAGCACTCTGGAGGCAGATGTAGGAGGATCACCGCAAGTTCAAAGCCATCCTGAGACTACATAGTGAATTCCAGGTCAGCCTGTATTAGAGCCAGACCCTAGCTCAAAAAATCAACCAAGAAGAAGAGAAAAAAAGATAGCCCAAACCATTTTGACAAAGGCTACATACCATAAAAGAGGGGAATAATGGTTAGATATCAAAAAACACCAACTTCCTACACTTTAAACACTGATACAACCAAGAACACAACCCCAGCATTTCCGCACCTTGAATGCAGCTTTCGTCTCTTGGGGACCCGTGCGCTCATTTCGGGGCTTCCCCGTCTGAAAACCTGGGTAAGAGCTCACTTGGTTGTAATTACACTGCGAGGCAGGCACCGAGCAGATGTTCTGTGTAGACTCAAGAGCATACGCAGGATAGGCATAAGGATGGAGAGTCATCTCAGAAGACAAATACTGGCCTGGAAATGTGGACGCTCTAAAGGCTATGTCTTCAGGATATATTTTCTGTCTACAAAATATAAATTGTAGTTACAATTTTCATAACACAAACCAAGGAGGTTAAATTTTTGTAAAGCACAAATTAATTTTTTCTTTAGGATTACTCTAGCTTTGGAAAATCACCTGTTTTTATAAAAGCAAAATGGGATGGGGAAATGGCTCAGTGGATAGAGTTTGCCACACAAGTGTAAGGACCAAAGTTTGAGTGCCCAGCACCCATGTGCAATGCTGGGTGGACATAGTGATTCAAGCACTGAGGAAGGATGCAGTCGGGGCCAAGTTGAATAGCTGAATGCATTGAGTCCTGGGTTAAATGAGAGACTCTACCTCAGTTAATAAAGTGGAGAGTGATCATGAAACACTCTCAACATCAACCTCTGGCCCCCACACACATCCAAACGTATATATACATGTAAAGAAAAAAAAAAAGTAAAATAGAATCCCTTTCTTTACCTATAAAGATGCTGCCTTCCTTTTTTAAACTAATGAGCTAAGGCTGGGGATATATCTTTATGGTAGTGCTTGCCTAGTATGCATAGGGCCCTGGGCTCGAGCCCCAGCACCACAAATGAGTGAGTGAATAAAGGAACCACAAGTCTATGAGCAGTGTGTGGTGGTTTGAATCAGAAGACCCCACTAACTTATGTGCTTTGAGTGCTTGGTCCCCAGATGATGACAATTTGGGGGGTGGTGCCTTGCAGGAGGTGTTGTTGGGACCTGGCTTAGGGGTGTTATAGCTAGCTTTCCCTGGCCAGAGTTAAGCTAATTATCTTGCTGCTGTTTTCCACCTGTGTAGGCAAGGCAGTGATGTCCAGCCTCTGTTCTTCTCTTTTGTCTGCCATCATGAAGATCCCATCAAGACAATAATACAAAAAAAAAAAAAAAAAAAAATCTTTCCTCCTATCAGCTGCTTTGTGTCAGAGTTTTGTCCCAGCAATGTGACAGTAACTGCAACACATGTGTCAACACAGTGAGAAGATGCTCCAGATGTTTGCACCCAACTTCTATCAAGTACTTGCCAATGCCCCTGTAGCCTGGCCCCACTGGTCCAAGGACTATGCCCTTTGCGGAGGAGGTGTCCAACAGCCGGTGTGGCCTCCTTTTGGGAGGATTTGAGCTCCTCCTGCCATTCTTCCCCTGTCGTTCCCTGTTTAGGTCTTCTACCACATCCCACTCTTGCTGTGAGGGAACAAGTACCAAGAGGGCACTTCGCAACACAGGCCAGAAACCACACACCCTGCTAGAGAAGGTGGGCACCTCATTTATTATTTACTCTGCAATGCTGGTGAGTGAAAGTAGGACTTCATGCAAGCCCTCAACTGTGAGCTGTACCCCAGTCCATTTCTCACTTTTTGCTTTAATAACAGGGTCTTGCTAAGTAAGTTGCCAAGGCTGGCATGTTACCTATTTAATTCCTTCCTTTATCTGGTTTCTTCTTATACTTCCTTCTTGCCATTTCACCTTCTGTGGTGGTTTAAATTAGGTGACCCCCAAAAACTCAGGTGTTCTGAATGCAAGGTCCCTGGCTGGTGGTAATTTGTGAACTGGATTCTTGCTGGAAGAGGTGTGTTGTTGGGGGTGGGCTTATGGGCATTATAGGCAGCTTCCCCCTGCCAGTGTTCAGCTCACTCTCCTGCTGCTGCGGACCACCTGACATTGGCCTCTGCTCATGCTATGTTTCCCCTGCAATCATGGAGCTGCCCCTTGAGTCTGTAGGCCAAAAGAAAACCTTTCTTCCCACAAGATGCTTTTGGTTGGGTGCTTTGTGCCAGCAATTAGAAGGTAACTGCAACACCTTCCATTAGATATATAGACTTTTTTCCCTTTTTACTCATTGTGCATATGGGGGGGGGGTGGACATGCATAGGGGGAACCATGTAAGTGGGTCAGAAGACAACCTCAGGTGCCACCCTGCTTGAGGCAGCGCTTCTGGGAGATTCTCCTGTCTTTGCCTCCCATCTCACCATAGGAACATGAGGATTAAACAACTCCCAGGTCCATCTTTACATGGGTTCTGGGAATCTGAACCCAGGGTCCTCGCACTTGCACCTCAGTGCTTTCTTCACTGAAACATCTCTCCATCCCTCCTCCCCTTTGTCTAGTGATGCCAGGGATCAAGTCAAGGGCCTGCACATGCCAGGCAAGCACTCTACCACTGAGCTACCTCATCAGCCCCTAGACATGTGATGAACCTTTTAAACTGTGTGAACAAGTCAACTCTGTAGCTGCATTCCTAGTAAATACAGTACATGCTCCATCTTTTCTTGGCGGGGTTTCTGGCACATACAGTTAGTTACATTGTGCTACTGGCTCTAACCTTTCTCGGCTGGACAGCATTCTCTCATCATTTGCAGCTAATGTGAAAGCTGCAGCCTATCTGAACGTGATTAATATATCCAAGAAATATACCTGTTACACACAGCAAGACATTTACCAAATACATACTCAGTCACCGGCGATTCCTGGACAAAGGGATAATAAGTGGCAGCACAGCTGGGGAAGACACATGCTTCCGAGGACTCGAACCATGGCACATTAAGGCCAGCAAACTTGGGGACAAACGGTTTGACATCTGCTGATAACTTGATGCTATCCTGAGGAAAAGAGGGGAGCAGGGGGTTTGCCACATACATTCAGAGATTTGCCAAATGTAGACAAGAGAAGTGCTCTACTCCAACAACCCAATGCTGCTATGCTGCTGCTTAAAAACGTCTGCCTAACAAGGAAGAGACTTTCATTGCTAACCTTTCCTTCACCGTGCCATTTTGTTCTTTAAGGCAGGGTCTCATTGTAGCCCAGGCTGGTCTAGAACTTGCTTTGTAGCCCAGACTAGTCTTGAACTCACCAGTGATCCTTCTCCATCAGCCAAGTACCACAACCTCCCAATTTTTTTGTTTGTTCGAGGTAGGTTTTCACTGTAGACCAGGCTGACCTGGAACAAACGCTGAAGTCTCAAGGTGGCCTTGAACTCATGGCGATCCTCCTACCTCTGCTTCTCTTGAAGACAGTTATTTTTATTTCAGCTTTACTTAGGTGTATATAAGAACCTTACTATATATATATATATAATTAAAACCTAGTTTTTGCCAGACGTGGTGGCACACCTTTAATCCCAGCACTTGGGAAGCAGAGGTAGGAGGATCACCATGAGCACAAAGCTACCCTGAGACTACATAGTGAATTTCAGGTCAGCTTAGGCCAGAGTGAAACCCTACCTCGAAAAACAAAAACAAACAAACAAAAAAACACACTAGTTTTCAAAACACATTGCAAAAATGTCCACTTTTTAAAATTTCCCCAAAATAGAAAAACTGAAGGAAACATTTGCTCTGTACTCAGTAAACCATAAACAGTCCTTGCTATAAACCGTCCCCCTTGCCAGGAGCCATCCGGATCGTGTTTTCTTTTGAAATGCGGAGTAAGGTTCTTATCTCCAGGAGAATGTATGTCACCCACAGTGTTTCTATCAGTCTAAGACGACCCATGTCGAGACCAAGGGAGCGCGTCCCGTCCGACGGTCCAGCCTCTGTGGCATCACCTTAGCAGCCGCGAAGGACCCCCAGCCGCCCCGCGGAGACCCGCGCCGCACCCTCACCGCGCCTCCGGGCTCCCTCGGCCTCTCCGACGCCATGGTGACGACACAGGAGCCCCTGGGCTACACTAGTGGCCTGCACAACGACCCCGCGCTTCCGCCTTCCAAACCGGCTCCCGGAAGTGCGTCACTAGTGCCGCCCTTTCCGCCGGGAGGAGGCTTGTGTGCCTGTGGGAGCCTCTGCTGCTGCCCACTTGCTGGGTTAAAAGGTGGCTTCCTGCTGTGCAGAGCGACTTAATCAATTCCCCTGGACCGGCCTCAAGATGTGAAGGCCCCTCATGAAGAGACCCGGCCTCTTATTGAGCTAGAAGGCCAAGTTTAATGGTATGCCAAGCTTCCAATAATTGAAAAAATTAGAAATTTGAAAATTGTTCTTTCAATGGAAGCCTACTTTTTTGGACAATGGAACACCCAGAAGCCATAGATTGTTACTAGAAAATTTTCAGTGCCAGGGATGGGATACTTTCCAGTGAGTTGTTGGCCAGGAAGGTCCTTGATGTCCCCCCCCCCCCCAAAAAAAAAAAAAAAAACATTACAGGCCATTGCTGTGGCTCTTGGTTTCTCACCAGGAATAGATGGTAAGACCCTATTGGTGAAGATGCCACATACTTGGGTTGAAAGGTCACTGAGAAATCCTGCTGTAGCTGAGCTGAAAACCTCCTCCATGTAGACTAACTGACAGAAAGCTAGAAAAAGCTAAGCTGCATGCAGTTCAATGGGAGAGAAATCACCAGTGGACACTGCAAGCCTTAAATCTGGCCAGCCAGGCCAAATGAACCAATGGGTGCAATAGTGGCATGTCTGTTATGGAGTAAACCAACTCTCTCTAAGTGGACTGGAGGCCCACTCCATGGGAGGGAATACATCCCTGATACTGAAAACCTACAACAGTGGTAGTTGTGAGCCCTAGGGGTGTAACATCTGCTGGTGCCTGGCTATATGTATATACTATGTTCACCAAACTGCCCAGGAAACACTTCTCTTAATGTTCATACCCATATATTAATTCTACTCTCACTTTTGGGTAGAGAAACTTCTCTTTTCAGATGGCAGTGACCTTGGGATAACTCAGAAGGCACCATGGTGCTGAGAAGTGACAGGAGTGCTCAGCACTGAAATATCTCTACACCTCCCAAGGCTCAGGGTCCATTGCAGAAGAGGTGGCAGAAGGAACGTAAGAGCCAAAGGAAGGGTAGGACTCATTAGAATGCGATCCTCCAGATACAAAATGGCCTGGATGTCCATGACCTTACAGTGCCTGAAACTACCTACACAAGACCATCATAATAGGAAGAAAAGATGACATCAAAATAAGAGACTGAGGGGGGAAGGGGTATGATGGAGAGTGAAGTTTCAAAGGGTTAAGTGGGGGAGGGAGGGAATGTATGGGTTATTGTCTACAACTATGGAAGTTGTCAATAAAAAAATAATTGTTTTAAAAACAGAAAAAATTGTTCTTTCAGCAAATATGTAACATTTAAAAATGTAGAAAGGGGCCAGGCGTGGGGGCACATGCTTTCAATCCCAGCACTCAGGAGGCGGAAGTAAGATTGCTGTGAGTTCGAGGGTACCCTGAAACTGTAAGTGAATACCACCAGGTCAGCCTGAGCTAGAGACCTTACCTCAAAAAAGAAAAAAAAAAAAAAAGGAGGGTAGATGTGAAAATGATGCGGGAAAACTTGTATGCCTGGATTGTTTTATGAATTCAAATTGAAATCCAGACCAGAGGGTAAGGTTTAGATTTTTAAGAGTAAGAGAAGACAGTTTGTGTGTGTTGAGGTCATTTACAGATACCGAATGGGGCTAGTGTTACCAACCAGTCCCAGGACGGTTTAAGCCTTCCAGGAATCTTAATCCTAGGGAAGGCCTTCCTAAGGTTGTTTATGAAAAACAGATTGAGAGCTCCTTTAAGCAAGAGATAAGGAGAGGTGATCCTTCTCTGATCACTGTCCAAGTGGACACTGCAATGACAGGCTCAAGGACATTCCTGCTTCTTACTTTCAGGGGTCCAGTCAACCTAAACTGCCTCAGTAGTATGTTTTGCTTTGTTTTTTACAAGTTGGGGGGAGGGGGAGTACACAAGGGTAGAATGTGTTGTCCTAGGCTGGCAAACCTACTTGAAAAATGGGGAAGACACTCAGGCTTGGAAAAATTGTGGTGGATTAAGGACAGAAATAAATTGCTTGGGGGCTGGAGAGATGGCTTAAGAGAATAAGGTGCTTGCCTACAAAGCCAAAGGACCTAGGTTTAATTCCCCAGTACCCATGTAAGCCATATGCACAAGGTGGTACATGCATCTGAAGTTTGCAATGGCTGGAGGCCCTGGCACACCCATTTTCTCTTCTCTCAATAAATAAAATACTAAATCTTTATGCTGGGTGTGGTGCCACCACACCTTTAATCCCAGCACTCAGGAGGCAGAGGTAGGAGGATCATCGTGAGTTTGAGGCCACCCTGAGACTACATAGTGAATTCCAGGTCAGCCTGGACTAGAGTGAAACCCTACCTCGAAAAACAAAACAAAAAAAGTTGCTTGCATTGTAAATCCTATTGGCAAACTATAGGCTCCCCATACATGGACTTCCAACAAGAAATCAAGAGCCTTCCGGTTCTTGCTTGCCACAGGTTTCCTGTCACTGTACTGGGCCTGGACACAAGCCTGTGATCTGGCAGGAATCACTGCTGAGGATTAAACGGATGGATGGCTGTGGCTCCTCCGTTTGCTTGCGTTTATTGTGCTCATTAAGTACAAAGGTCTCCCTTTCTAAGCTGTAGGAGATGGGGAGACAGTTCGGTGCGTTAAGCATGTTTTAATGGTCACACATTCCTGTAACCCAAGTGTTGAGACCAACCAGCTGGACAGAAAAGCTCCAGGTTGTCTCAATACATACACAAGAAATAAATCTTCCCAGCAGCTGAAATAACCTAAATTTTTAGCTGCATAGTATATGGAGAAAATGAAGTGTTAAAATTCTTCCCCCCCAAACTACTAGTAGTTAATGGTTTATAGATAAGTGAAAGCAACCCTTATTAGATTGGACTTTTCTGTTCAATATTCTAGAGTTACTAAACTACAAACTAAAAATACAGCTGTAAAGGCAACTTTAGTTGTAGCTCAAGTATACTCCTGGTAACCCCATCACACCAAACTATTTTAAACTCATTTAGCATTTCTTTCAAGTAAGTTTATTTCCCAAACAGTGAAATTATTTTAAAGTCAGGTCAAATTAGCTGTCAGAAAATATACCTCAGTACCAGTGATAAATGCAACATACAAACTTTATTTAACAAAAGTAACAGGTAAAGTCAAACAGGCACTTATATTAAGAGAAAAACTGACTAGAAACTATCTTAAACACCTTACAATAACCTACTTGCAGTTGCATTTACTGAGCTCTGTTGCTGTGAAGAATACAGCTCATGCACAGGTATGGATGAATCATTTGTACATTTGTCAAGTATTCACTGAATACTACACCCTTATATACACACACATGTACATTCAATTGGAAAAAGATTTGAGGATCCCAGATGTACTTCATTTTTGTTGTTCTTTTGGAAGAGGTCGTCTAAAGAGAAGAATGTGCGGTTCTGTAGAAAGAAAATATTTAACAATGAATAAACTACATACAAAATATCAGAGCCAACTGATAGTTGGCTATCTAAAATGAACTTTGTTTCAACATCACAGTCAGAGGCAAATTATTTGACAAATAACGACGTTTCTCCAATACACTCCCCTCCATTATTTTAGTTTTCCTTGCCCTGGCAAACAGAGCTAAGTGGAGAAACTGCTCTGAGAAGAATAGTTTCCACCTTCAGAATCTCAATTCCAGTGAAAAGTGAAGACAAATATAACCTCTATAAGGAAAGGACTTACTCAAATCAACCACTGGATCTCATACAAATGCACAACAAAAACTACCAGAAAGAGGGCTGGAGAGATAATTGGCTCAGTAGTTAAAGGTGCTTGCTTGCAAAGACTGCCAGCTGGGGTTCAATTCCCCAGTAGCCACATAAAGCCAGATGCACAAGGTGTCACATGTGTCTGGAGTTCATTTGGTGCCCTGGCATACCCATTCTTTTCTCAACTGTTAAAAAAAAAAAAAAAAAAAAACCCTACCATAAAGGACTGGGCACCTAGCTGACAGATTGCTTAACCAGCAAGCACCAAGCCTAGCAATCTCCAGTACAAAAGAGAAGAGAGGGAAAGAAAAAAGAAAAACACAACTAACAGAAAGCAAGGAATGGTGGTGCATATCTGCAGTCCCTGCATTCAGCTTAGAACTGAACTGGGTGTGGTGGTGCATACCTTTAATCTGTGAGTTCAAGGTCACCCTGAAACTACATAATGAATTCCAGGTCGGGGTGGCATAGCATGAAACCTTACCTTGAAAAACAAAAACTTAAAAAAGAAAAAAGAAAGAAAAACCAAAAAGGAGAGTTCCAAGTAACCTGAAGACCTAGGAAAGCCCTATCTCTGGGAAGATTGCTCAGTGGTTAAGGCCTTGCCTGTAAAGCCTAATGACCCAATTCAATTCAATTCCCCAGTACCCAAATAAAGCAAGATGCACAAAGTGGCTCATACATCTGGAGTTCATTTGCAGCAACTAGATAGAGGCCCTGGCACACCCATGCCCCACACTTGCAAACACATAAAAATACAAAATTTAAGCCAAGAGGGCTCATCCTATAGGTACTATTTCAGTAGGGAGGTAGGGCCCAGGAACATTTAAGTTCCTCAGTTACTTATTACAGAGAGGATTCCTTAAAACTGTTAATATGAACCTGTGCTACAACCAAGAATGTCATGTATGAATCCTTTACTTTATTATTATTATTATTATTATTATTATTATTATTTTGGTTTTTTGAGGTAGGGTCTCACTCTAGCTCAGGCTGACCTGGAATTCACTATGTAGTCTCAGGGTGGCCTCAAACTCACAGCAATACTCCTCTGCCTCTGAGTGCTGGAATTAAAAGCATATGCTACCATGCCTGGCTCCTTTAGGTTTTTTTTTTTTTTTTTTTTTTTTTGGTTTTTCGAGGTAGGGTCTCACTCTAGTTCAGGCTGACCTGGAATTCACTATGGAGTCTCAGGGTGGCCTTGAACTCATGGCGATCCTCCTACCTCTGCCTCCTGAGTGCTAGGATTAAAGGCGTGTGCCACCATACCCAGCTTCCTTTAGTTTTTAAGCACATATTTTTAATATTTATTTATTTGAGAAAGAGGGAGGGGAAGAGAGAAAGAAAGGGCACACCAGGGCCTCTAGCCACTGCAAACAAGCTCCAGACACACGCACCACTATGTGCATCTGACTTATGTGGGACCTGAAGAATTGAACCTGGGTCCTTAGGCTTCTCAGGCAAGAACCTTACCTGCTAAGCCATCTCTACAGCCCTCCTTTAGTTTTTTAAGACTCCATTTCTCTTCAGAAGATTAAAAATTACTTAGTCCCACCTACTAGTTCACTATGTCTTCAACTTGTTCAAGGCATTATAAATTCCTAAGTCAGATTTAATGATAATCCAAGAGAATTTAACCACACCAAGCTTTAAGTCTAGTTCACTATCCAATGTCTAGAAAATGTTGATTGACTATCATAACAGCAGAAGGCACTCATGTGTCACACAAGTGGATTTAGGGTTAATGTTACCTCATTCAACCTTAATGTAGGCATAATATCCTTCAGAGGGCTAAAGGAAAACCACTTCTTCATCAATCTCTATACACAAAATTCCTTGAAAAAAGAAAGGCTAGAACTCTATATATATTTGTGGAAGCTATTAAGAATGACAAGGTTAATAGTTGTGTTGAATGTTCACATTGCTACAGCTGACCCTCACAACTATTTTAATTCAACTAACAAAACTTACCTGGCTCATGAATCATGTAATGAACCCATCCCAGACTCTGTTGGACACCAAGTCTCCTCCACTCCTCTTCAGACATAAGATGGGTCTTAGGTACTTGTTTGGAAAGTTCTCTGGGTAACATGACATGCCTGTTAAAATACACAGCCAAATATTAGTGTGGTGCCTTATAATTAGTATCACTTTATATGTGAACCTTAATTTACTCAAAACTTGAAAGGGTCTTATTTGAAAAACAATTTAATTTCTTAGCTGGGCATGGCGGCATTTAGTCCTAAGCACTTGTGGGAGGTGGTATAACTCACTCTCTTTAAAGTAACTATGTTATAATGCAATCGGTATAAACCTAGAGTACTCCCTCCAGCCTGTAATTCTGGTTTTTGAGGACTTATGCTCTGTTAGATCAACAGTGTGCTATTATTTTATTTGGATCAAATTCTTTTTCTTCTAACAGAATATTTAGTATAAGTTATCTCCAGGAACAGAATCACCAAATCTAAGTTGGGCACATGGTTATGTATCAGCCTCTCCTGCAGGTATCTTGGCCATGAAACCAACTTTTAAAAAATATTTTTACTTATTTGAAAGAGAAGAGCCAGTGAGAAAGAATGTGCATACCAGGGTGTCTAGCCACTGCAAATGAACTCCAGACACATGTGCCACCTTGCACATCTGGCTTCACATGGGTCCTAGGGAACTGAACCTTGGTACTTTGGCTTTGGAGGCAAGTGCCTTAAATGCTAAGTCACCTCTCCAGCCCCAAATCAACTCTTGACAGTAGGATATATTCAAAGGCAAGATCATGCCAATGGTATAAAGATCATGCACAACTCTTTTTCAACTTGTTGGATACACGTGAATATGATCAGGATAGGTAGAGCAGGTATCTAAGACCAGAGAAAATTAATTGTAAATGGAGCCTGATCCCTGACTATAAATAAAATTGTCACCACCCCAACTCCAGACTATTAGGTCTTTTTTACAAAAGGAGGGGGGTATATAAACTAAGATACAATTAACTTGTGTTTCCTGCTACTCAGCACCAGATCTGCAATTAAACAAATTCCATATATATTCTGCACGTTGCTTACACTTTAAAATTGAATTTTTGGATATTAGTTAAGTGCTAGTTTGCAGATTGCAAATAAGCCCCTGAACAATTTTACCATGAAGGAACTAAAATTATGCTCACTACCACTGTACACTGAGAAACTAAGGGAATTTTATGTTTAAGGGGACACTAGGTTACAATTCAGTATATTCTGGACTACAGACTAAAGCCCAGTCTTTTGTTTGGAGATAGGTCTCACTCTACCCCAGGGTGACCTGGAATTCACTGTGTAGTTTCAGGGTGGTCTCTAACTCATGGTGAGTTAGTGTGGGAGGGACCCCTGCAGAATGGGGCCAGGGAGTAGGGAAAAGGTGGTACCAACACATGATATATCCATTCAAAATATGTTAATAAAAAGTGTAGCGGGGCGTGGTGGCACACGCCTTTAATCCCAGCACTTAGGAGGCAAGATGGGAGGACTGACTTCAATTCGAGTTTTTAAAAGTATTTTACAATTTTTCTTTTTCTTTCTTTCGAGGTAGGGCTGACCTGGAATTCACACTGTAGCCTCAGGGCAGCCTCTAACTCAAGGCGGTCCTCCTACCTCTGACTCCCAGGGGCTTGGATCAAAGGAGTGCGCCGCCACGCCCAGCAGCTAACTATAATTTTAATGCTACATCCCTAGAAACAAAATGTTTACTAGCCCATAAACTCTCAAAAGCTGGATTCATACGGTTTCAAAATAGTTTGCCAAAGTTTAGAACGGTATTACAGTTTACTGCCCATTGCTCGAGACCAATGAGTTAGGTTCTTGGTTTATATCACATACGTGGAACACTATGCCAACTTATTGCAACTGTGAGGTTTGCAATTACTGTGTGTAAAGATAAACTAACATACTTTGTAGCCAGAAATTTATAGCCAGAAATGCATGAGATTTTCCTAGCTAGAAACGTGAAACTGCCTAAAGAATCCTCGTTTTCCTCCTATGAGGACTTCGACAGTGGGGCCCATCCACCCTAGGAAATCTAACCTAAAAGGGCAGCGAACAAACAGCAAGCAAGGTAGCTGGTTGGCCAAGGGCGACTTTGGCTTGGCCGCTCCATCCGGGTCGTTCCCCAGAACAAGGGCATTCGGGAATGGTCTTTGAAGCCACACCCGAGTCCGTGTCCACACACACACACGCCCTAGAAAGCAAAACCCTTAGCTAGGGCTGCGTCGCCGTCGTGGCCGGCTCGTTCCCAGGGATTCCCGTCAAGGTCATCTCCGGAACCACTAACTCCAGAAGCGGGAAGGAGGGCCGTGCTGCCCGGCGGCCCAGGGAGCGTCGCCACCGAACGGTCCGCCGGCGTCGCAGCTGCCGCTGCCCCGGAACGGAGAGCAAGAGGCCCGCAGAAGCCCGGCGCAGGTTCCCCTCAGGACACGGACGCCCGCGGTTGGGCCAGGCTGCCGCTTACCCAACCCCCCAATCTCGGTGTCCGACCTCCTGCCCCAGCCCGGCAAACAGCTCACCGGTACTCGTAGTGTTCGTCAAAGTACTTGTCGGAGTAGTAAATCTGCTTGTGGGCCATCCTTCCGGTGTGCACAGCGGCGGAACACAAAGCTTACCAAGCGAGCGCAACAGCAAACACGACTGCTCCCAAGCAGCTCAACGACTCGTCTGAGACCAACGCCCGCAGCTCCAACGCTCTCGGTTTGAATCCGACAGCCTGACGCCGATTGGACGGAGGTACTAACCAATCACACACTGAGAAGGCCACGAGGGGGCGGACTAGCTTCTAGCCTATCGCCGCTTCCCCTTCGCAGCATATGCTTCCCTCTCAACCAATCAGAGGCCTGTTGCGGAGTTGCCCTAGAGAAGACGTAGAGAGTTACGCGGCGCGGGGGCGGGGTTGAGGGAGGGCATTTGTTATCTAGGGCGTAGTTAAGAGAAGGGCGGAACCGGGACGTTAAGGGCTGCGCAGCGCGTGCGCGGGGATTTAGAACGTTCCAGGGCTGCAGAGCCGTTGGGTTGGTGGAGCTGAGAGCGGTGAGATATCGCGGGATTTGGTGTGGCCCGAGGCCTCCCAGCTTGCAGTGGGAGTATCTGAAGCTCGAGGTTCTGTCCGCTTGAGGGAGAAGGTGAGCGCTAGGAGGAGGCGCCTCGGAGCTGAAGGGAGAATGACTGACTACTTGGCGGTACTACCGGTGGCCGCCCGACTCGTGCAAACGCGGAGAGCCCGAGTGTGCCAAGTTGGAAAGAGTAAGAATCCCTTAGCTGCCCAGAGTAACGACGACAGTCACCAGCTAATGGGATCATATCATTTTAAAATAACATGCGCATGTAAAAGTTACTGGAAGAAAACGTGAAAAATCACAACATTCTTCAAGTTTTCAGCGACAACCCCGTGCCGTTTGTATTTCAGCTTCTGTCTCTTGCCGGGGTCAGCCGGGGCTGCTGTAACAATAGAGCGACGGAGACAGCGGCGATGGAGGGACCCGCACGCAGCGTTCTCATTTTCTGAAAGGCATTTTACGAGCCAGCGTGCTCCCTCGCCTTCTAACAGTTAAAAGAGCAAGAAAGCTCTTCTTTTCGGCTTATTGTTAATAGAACAAGGTTTAGTAAATTCCAAATAACTTTTAAAGTTATCTGAGGCCGGCCGTGGTGGCGCATGCCTGTAATCCCAACCCTCCGGGATGAAGAGGTAGAAGTGAGTTCGAGGCCACCCTGAGACTATACAGTGAATTCCAGGTCAGCCTGGGCTAGGGTAAGACCCTCCCTCGGAAAAAAAAAAAAAAAAAGTATGTATTAGAGAGAAAAAGAATGGTAGAACCAGGGCCTCTGGGAATTATCTCCAGACACATGCTGCACAAAGTGCAGCTTTTACGTGGATACTGGAGAACTGAACCCAGGCCGGCAGGTTCGTAAGCAGGTACCTTTAACACTGAGCTATCTTCCCCAGACCATGAATTTTTTTTCCACTTTCCAGAATAAACAAACATATAAGACAAAACCATTCCCCTGTTGTATTATATTGGAAAAACTGGTGGACACATTGTTCTTAGCTAAGAATTTAATTCATACCCCTTGAGTGGTTTTCTCCTATATTTTTCTCTTATAAAATGTGGGCTGGAGAGATGGCTTAGCAGTTAAAGCACTTGCCTGCCAAGCCTAAGGATCCAGGTTCAATTCCCCAGTACCCACATAAGTTAGGTATACAAGGTGGCACATGTGTCTGGAAGTTGCAGTGGCTGGAAACTGCCATGCCCATTCTCTCCCTCCCTCTCTCCCCCCTCTCTCATAAATAAAATTTTAAATTTATTATTGGCACTATAATAAGAAAGGTGCTAATTACTCCCTAATGCTAGCACAAGAAATGAGAAGTGGGCTTTCATATGAGGACAAACACACACTCAATAACAAATTGAATATTTTAGATCTCAAAGGATGCTCTGTTCTGAAAGGTCTTCCTTAATTAACATCTTTAGAGTGTGTACTTTGCTGTACACATTTTCTGCTGATAGACCCCCTAAGACTTATCTGCCCACCATTTACTGCACTTTGTAATGGCATGTTTGCTTTTACAATTGTCTCCCTGTTGCTACTATTTAATTTACATGCAACCAATATAGAGAGTATTTCTGTTTCATTCACTACCCATCATAGAATATAGCAGAATCCCTATGCGTGATGAACACTCCATAATAAACTTTAGGAATAGAAACATGTTCCTAATAGCTGGGCATGGTGGCACACACCTTTAATCCCAGCACTCTGAAGGCAGAGGTAGGGGGATTACTGTGAGTTTGAGGCCACCTTGAGATGACATAGTGAATTCTAGGTCATCTTGGGCTAGAGCAAGACCCTAACTGGAAAAAACGAAAAAAGAAAAGAAATGTGTTCCTAAAAAGACATGGGTAATGTACTGTGATGGAACCCAGGGCTCACTGAGTTACATCCCCAGAAGGATTGCTGAGTGTTCAGTGCCACCCAGGTCAGCCAGAGATAGGAGACCTGTCTGAAAAAGCAGACAAAAAAATTGTTCTGAATGTATTAGTCAGGGTTCTCTAGAGGAACAGGACCAATAGAATGAGCATTATACTAGGATTTACAGGTTTGGCTTACAGGATACAAGCTGGGCAGTACCACAATGGCTGTCTGCAGGCTGGAGAGAGAGAGAACCACATAGCTGCTCAACCCACAAGTCCGGATGCCTCAGCAGTCCCAATATGTAACTGAAGGACCTACAGGATTTCTGGAGAGCCACTGGTCTTTAGTCCACATTGGAAAGCTGATGAAGCTGGGTTCCAGTGTCCAGGAAGGATAGCAGTAACAGGGTAGATGCACACACCAATGAGTGACACAGACAACCTGGTAAAAGACCCTGTGCTGTCTTGAAGCTTTCTTATGCATATCCACCAGAAGGGCTGCTCACTCCAGAGGAAGATCTTCCTTCCTCAGTTAATCCTTCCTGGAACCACCCTCATGGACCAGCCCAAGAGGTGTCCTATTCTGATCAGCTTGACAACAGAACTTAACCATCACAGTGGAAAATTTCAAATACAGAATAGTCCTTGGTCCTATGATGCAACAGTTAACATTTGCCAATCATATTTCATCTGTTCCTTTTCACCTTAGGATGACCCTCCCCCTTCTTCCTGAAACAGGATCTCACTTATCCTCCAGGCTGTCTTCAAACTCAAATTCCTCCTTCTAGAATCTGGAATTTATAAGCACACACCACCTGCACAGCTTCAAGAAAAAACTTAAGATCTTTAGCCACCATGAATTATTACACTTAGAGTTCCTCAGTATTCTAATATCTGGTTTAGATTCAGCTTTCCTAATTGTATCATAAATACTTTTGTATAGTTGTCTGCAATCTGCATCCAAACTTAAGCCAATACATTGCATTTGGTTATTGTCTCTTATTCTTTTTTTGGTTTTTCAAGGTAGGGTCTCATTCTAGCCCAAGCTGACCTGGAATTCATTATGTAGTCTCATGTTGGCCATGAGCTCGTAGCAATTCTCTGCCTCCTGAGTGTTGGGATTAAAGGTGTGTGCCACCACACCAGGCTCTTTTTGTCTTTAAACAGTCACCACACACAGACACACTACCTTTTGGACTGGAGAGTGGTTTAAAGCATTTGCCTGCAACCCCGGTTTGATTTCCTAGAACCTATGTAAACCAGAAACACATGTTGACACATGCTTCTGGAGTTTGTTTGTAGTGGCTGGAGGCCCTGGCATGCCCATTCTTTCTCTCTCTCTTTCTCCTCTAATAAATAAAACTAAAACAAAAATTATTAAAAGATACTAATTCATCCAATAAATCAGGTCTATGAAACATTACACTGTGTGGACTTCTGTGATGTCTTTCTCATGGTAAAATTTACTTTGTTCTATGCCCTATATTTCTTTTATATATATATTTGACAGAGAAAGAGGGAGAGAGAGAGAATGAGCACTCCAGGGCTTCCAGCCACTGCAGACAAACTCCAGACACTTGTGTCCCCTTGTACATCTGGCTAATGTGGGTCCTGGAGAATCAAACCTGGGTCCTTTGGCTTTGCAGGCAAACGCCTTAACCACTAAGCCATCCCTCCAGCCCCAGTGCCCTATATTTCTTAAAATATATTTATTTATTTGCAAGCAGAGAGAGAAGAGAGACAAACAGAATGAGCATGTTAGGGCCTCCAACCAATGTAAAACTCCAGATGCATGCACCACTTTGTGAACTTGGCTTTATGTGGGTACTAGGGAATCAAACCCTAGGTGTTAGGCCTTGCAAACAAGCACATTAGTTGCTAAGTCAGCCCCCTATATTTCTTATAAACTGGTACTTAGAACTGAGTTGGTGTGTGTGTCACATGCACATCAGGTTATCAACCTCAGGTGGTGTTCCTCAGGTACTGTCCACCTTTATTTTTTGAAACAGGGTTTTTCAGTGGTCTGGAACTTATCTAATTAGGCAACGCTGGCTAGACAGTGGGCTCCAGTGATCTACCTGTCTTTACCTCCCCAGTACTGGGTTAGAGATTACGGCTGGGATTGTGCCCAACTTTTCCTTCCTCCCTTCCTTCCTTCCTTCTTTTCTTTCTAACGGGGTCTGGAGAATCGACTTAGGTCTTTGTGCTTATAAGGTTAGCAGTTTCCCAGCTGAGCTATCTCTCTGCAGCTGTAGAACTGAGTTAAAACAATAAAGCCAAGCAGTGGACTCACAGCTGAGCCCAAGTAGTCAGGCTCCACTTAAAGGTGCTTTCTCACCCTTTGCTTCCTTCTCTCATCTCTTTTCGTCTTGCTGTCTTCTGTTTTATTTGTTTGTTTGGCTTTTTGCTTTCTTAATTTTTATTTATTTGGTGGAGACAAAGGGAGAGAGAAAGGGTAGGCATGCAAGAGCCTCTAACCATTGCAAACAAACTCCAGACGCATGTGCCACCTTGTGCATCTGGCTTACATGGGACTGGGAGAATTGAACCTGGGTCTTTAGGCTTTGCAGGCAGCACCTTAACTGTGAAGCTATTTCTCTAGCCCTTTTTTGCTTTGTTTTTGAAGCAGGGTCTCACTCTAACCCTGAATGACCTGGAACTGTATAGTCCCAAACTGGCCTCAAAATCACTGTCACCCCCTACCTCTGCCTCTTGAGTGTTGGGATTAAAGATGTGCACCATCATTTAGTTTTCTTTTTGAAACAGGGTCTCACTCTAGGCCAGGCCAAACTTGAACTCACTGTGTAGACTAGGTTGTCCTCAAACTCACATCAGTTCTCCTACCTCCACCTCCCAAACACTTTTTTTTTTCCGCATATGTAGTATGGTGTATAGGTGGTATGTACCCACCTGTGTGCAAATGTGCAGCAGGCTGGGGGAGGCCAGAGGAGTCAAATGTCTTCCTTCATTAAAATTTTTAAAATATTTATGTTTTTATTATCTATTGTATTTATTTGCAGAGAGAGAGAGAGAATGAGGAATGAGTGTGCCAGGGCCTCCAGCCACTGCAAACACATTCCAGACACATGCGCCACAATGTAAGCCCTGGGGAATCGAACCTGGGTCCTTTGGCTTTGCAGGCAAGTGCCTTAACTGCTGAGCCATATCTCCAGCCCTATTTATTTGTTTTCAAGCAGAGAGAGACACACACAGAGAAACAGCAGGAGAGAACAGGCATGCCAGATCTCCAGCTGCTGCAAACAAACTCCAGATGCATGTACCACTTTGTGGATATGACTTTACATGGGAACTGGGGAATTGAATGTGGGTCATTAGGCATTGCAGGCATGCGCCTTAACTGCTGAGCCATCTCTCCAGCTCAGTTGTCTTCCTCTTGCTCACCTGGGTATTTCCTTGTGATGGAGTCTCTGAATGCTGGGCTGCAGTTCTTACCAGCCCAAGCAATTCTCCCATTTCCATTTCTACTTACCACAGGAGTGGAGTTATAGATATGCATGGCCATACCCAGCTGTTTATGTGGGTACTGGGAAATTGAACTGTCACTGTCTTGGACCTTCATGTTTGTGGAAAGTAGTGTTCTTACCTACTACTGAGCCATCTTCTAAGCCTCTTTTTCCTTTTTGCTGGGAAATCAACCCAGGAATTTGTACATATTAAGTATATGCTCTGCTGCTTCTGAGCTACATTCCCAGCCCAGATAGAGGCCTTGCAGAATTCCACAGGAGGGGAAAGGACCTTGAAGTCAGTGTTTAATTTTTGTAAAAGTGTAAGGAAATGTGGTATACTGTGAGAATACTGAAGGGTTTAGCTTAGAATGTAGACAGCATGGGAGGAAGTGAGTCTGAGAAAATGGATGTTGTAAATAGTGGCCCCCAGTGATTTCCACAGTATTGAATGCTGTAAATAAGATAACTTAGTTGCAGGGTGTGGTGGCACACACTTTTTAAAAAAATTTATTTATTTATTAGAGACAGGGAGAGAGAATGGGCACACCAGGGCCTCCAGCCACTGCAAACGAACTCCAGACGCGTGGCGCCCCCATGTGCATCTGGCTTACATGGGACCTGGAGAATCGAACCTGGGTCCCTTAGGCTTCACAGGCATTTCCCTTAACCGCTAAGCCATCTCTCCAGCCCAGCACACACTTTTAATCCCAGCATTCCAGAGGCAGAGTTTAGGAGAATTCATGTGAGTTGGAAGACAGCCTGAGACTACCTTGAAAGCAACAACAACAAAAAAGATAAAACTTTCCAGATGTGATTTAGGATTTTGAGGTGTTACAGGAAAACTTTTTTCCTGAGGAATTAGGAATGTACATCTATTCACCCCACATAGGGCTCATATGACAGACCAAATTACTATTGCACCAAGACCAGTTTTTGGTGAACCAGTGAGTTTACTGAGAATAATTACAGAGCATGGTGAGGGCTTGCTTACAGGAATATGGATGACTCAAAGACAGCTGCTTCACCAAAAATACCACCCAAAATGGGTGACAACTGAGGGAAGCTGCCTCTCTGGATCTCAATGCACAGCCTGCAGGCAGCTCAGCTGGTCAGAGAATCTCTCCCTAAGCAGTTGTTTTCCCTTTATGAGTCTCCTGAGCTTTCTTCCTCCCCACCTCCCAGGAGGGATTGCTTTGATTTCTATAAAACATTGGTCAATGTCTTCCCTTCAATGATTGTTTACCACTCCTAACCTTGGGGAGTGGTCCTGTAACCTTTCAAGTTTCAGCTCTTCCAGACTTGACTTTTGAATTTCGGGAGACTCCCTTTTCCCTTCAAGAGGGAATATTTTAATTTGGAAGAATTTACCATGCAACCAAGGGGAAGATTATTCTGTATTATTAGGGTGGGGCAATGTTTTATCACAAGGGTCTTTATGGAAGGGCGATAGACAGGTCAGAGAAATGTCACACAAGCAGAAGTTGGTGTGAGAGGTAAGTGGCCTTTGGAAGCTGGGGAAAGCTGGTTTCCAGAAGGGCTCAGCTAACACCTTGGTTTTGGATTTTTTGTTTTGTTTTGTTTTGGTTTTTGAGGTGAGTCTCATTCTAGCCCAGACTGACCTGGAATTCATTACGTAGTCTCAGGTGGCCTCAGACTCAAGATGATCCACCTACTTCTGCCTCTCAAGTACTAGGATTAAAGGTGTGTACCAGCATACCTGGCTGACTTCTTTTTTAAAAATATTTAATTAATTTATTTATTTGAGACAGAATGAGAAAGAGGGAGAGGGAGAATGGGCAGCTGCTGCAAACAAACTCCAGATGCATGTGCCACCTAGTGCATCTGGCTTTACATGGATACTGGGGAATCAAACCTGGTTCCTTTGGCTTTGCAGACAAGCCCCTTAAACACTAAACCATCTCTCCAGCCCTGGTTTTGAACTTCTGATATCTTGAACCATATGGTAATAAATCTGTATCACAGTGAATTTGTGGTAATTTGTTAAAAATAAGAACTCAGGGCTGGAAAGATGGCTTAATGGTTAAGGCACTTGCCTGCCAAACCTAAGAATGCATGTTTGAATCTCCTGGTCCCACATAAAGCCAGATGCATAAAGTGACACATGCATCTGGAGTTTGTTTGCAGTGACTTGAGGCCCTGGATGCGCATTCTCTCTTTCATTTTTTTTTTTTTTTTTAGAGAGAGAGAGAGACAGGTAGAGAGAGACAATGGGTGTGCCAGGCCTTCAGCCATTGCAAATGAACTCCAGATGCATGTGCCACCTTGTGCATCTGGCTTATCTGGGTCTTGGGGAATTGAACTTGGGTCCTTTGGCTTCATGGGCAGGTGCCTCAATCATTGAGCTATCTTTTCAGCCCTAAATAAAATATTTTTTTAAAAAAGAAGCCGGGCATGGTGGTGCACACCTTTAATCCCAGCACTCAGGAGGCAGAGGTAGGAGGATCGCTGTGAGTTCGAGGCCACCCTGAGAATACAGAGTGAATTCCAGGTCAGCCTGGGCTAGAGTGAGATCCTACCTTGAAAAACAAACAAACCAAAAAATCCCAAGGCAGGGTTGGGTCAACCTAGAAAGGGATTCTTGGCCTGTTAAGTTTTATGGCTTTAACTTTGGAGCTTTCTCCAAGTTAAGTGACACAATCAGATGGGATGTGGAAGATGGACAGGTAGGAACTGGAGTAGATTGTGATTAGGGAATTAAGTGGCTGACAAGATGCTTTGTCATATGAGAGACAACCATGGTAGCAGAGTTGATTAAAGACACACAACTTTCTTGCTTCCAGAAGGAATTAGATATCTCTGGTGCTATTTTATTTTTAGCAGTGCTAAGGATTGAACCCAGGACCTTGTGTATGCTAGGCAAGTACTTTACCACTGAGCAACACACACACACACTTCTGCTTGCTTTATTTTTGAAATCTTCCCTGAAGGAAGTTTAGTTTTTGACTGCCTTTTCCCTGGTCCTTCTGTAACTAAGGTTAAAGCATGCCCAAGCAATCACAGATCTTGAACATACACTTGCAACTTCACTATGCTCCTCCAGCAGACCCTGAGTTCAGTGACAAGTTGATGGTGAGAGCAGACGCCGTCAGCCCACACAAAGTCATCAGCAGACACTTGCCAAGCAAAGCCCCAGGCAGTGCTTGGAGAACCTTACTCCTCAGGAGAATTTTGATTTTGCTGCTCCTAAAAATAACTACCTTGGGAGCTGGAGAGATGGCTCAGTGATTAAGGTGCTTGCTTGCAAAGCCTGACAACCTGGGTTTGATTCCCCAGTATCTACCTAGTAATGGCTATAGGTCTTGGCATGCCCTTTGTATGTGTCTGGAGTTCTTGTGCAGTTGGCTAGAGGCCCTGGAGTACCCATTCTCTTTATCTGTGCATCTCTCTCTCTCTCTCTTAAATAAATAAATAAATAAAATACTTTTTAAAAATATATGAGGCTGGATGTGGTGGCACACATCTTGTAATCCCAGCATTTGAGATACAGGCAAGAGAATCAGGAATTCAAGGTCAGCTTCTGCTACATAAAGAGTTCAAGGCCAATACACAACACATACACACACACACACACACACAAAGAAATGTACAATGTTAGAAAATGTTTGTACCATTAGCATACATGTAGTGACTAGTAACATTAACACCACAGTCAATGCCAAACACTTCTGTGACTTCAAAAACTGCAATTTCTCCCCACCAGCAGTCAGGTCAGCAGCAGGCCCCCATTGGTGTCCTCTAGTTCAGTTCTATTCTGACACACTTTGCCTGGAGTACTGTAAGGTCCCCCACTGAGGCTTGGTCCACAAGGGTGCCCTGAGATGTCATTTGGTCCTACCTACCAGGAATAAATCATGGTCACATGACCCCCACTGTTGGTTAGATCTATTTGCTCATTAGGGAATCAGATTTACCAGCTGATCACACAAAGGACACACACAGGAGAGGGACATGAGTGCCACCCTCTGGAAACCTCCACGTTTCTGATAACTTGAAATTCTTAACCTAACCTTCAGCTTCATTCCCTCCTCAGAGGTCAGGGGTTGGACTGTACCCACCCTTTGTTTTCTTCCAGGTCTTCCTAGTGACCAGCCCCCACATCATGGAGTTACTAAACTCTTCTGCATATATGTACATTCAAAATATCATTTCAGAGATTCAGAGTATTTTTTTTCTTTCTCTTTTGGTTTTTCAAGATAGGGTCTCACTCTAGCCCAGGGCTGACCTGGAATTCACTATGTAGTCTTAGGGTGGTCTGGAATTCATGGTGATCCTCCTACCTCTGCCTCCCAAGTGCTGGGATTAAAGGTGTGCGCCACACACCCGCCTTGATTCAGAGTATTTTAATAGTTGTATGTCAGGAATCTTTTTTGTTTTTTTTTCTTTTAAGGAATCTTAATTATATACAAATATGTACCAAGCATATATTTAATAATATCACAATGCCATTTGGTTACACACGGAGGTAGGAAGATGGGCTGTGAGGATCTGTTCATATTTGGGACTATAAAAGAAGTTACTAGAGGTACACAGGTGCCAAACTGCAGGCAAGTCACAGTCACTGTCGGTGGCTCTCCAAGGCTCCAGGTGATGGTCTTACACATGCTTCAAGGAGATGTGCCCTTTCAAGACCACAGGAAGTCACAAGGGAATCCCACGGAGCAGCTTTCTGTGAGGAGAGAGCACCATGAGTCTCAGTTCTTCCACAAGGCATGATGTAAACCTCAAGATCTTTCCTTGGTGTCATCAAGGGTCACTTGCAGCTTTGGCCTAGACATGTCTGAAAAAAACAATCTCAGATAGGATTTTAATATTTTTTTATTTTTATTTATTTGACAGAGAGAAAGATGCAGAGAGGGGGGAGGGAGGGAGGGAGAGAGAAAGAGAGAGAGAGAATAGGCATGCCAGGGCCTCCAGCCACTGCAAATGAACTCTAGATGCATGCGTCCCTTTGTGCATCTGGCTTACATGGGTCCTGGGGAATCAAACCTAGGTCCTTTGGCTTTGCAGACAAGTGCCTTAACTGCTAAGCCAACCCTCCAGCCCTTTAAAAATATTTTTTAAAATATTTTTTATTGATTTATTTTTGCCAGGCATGGTGGCACGCACCTTTAATCCCAGCACACAGGAGGTAGAGGTAGGAGGATCACCGTGAGTTCAAGGCCACCGTGAGACTAAATAGTGAATTTCAGGTCAGCCTGGGCTAGAGCGAGAACCTGTGTCAAAAAAAAAAAATTAAATTTTTACTTATTTATTTATTTGACAGAGAAAGGGGGGAGGGAGGGAGAGAGTCACAGAGAGAAAATGGGTGTGCCAAGGACAGATGGATTTTTGAGAAAATGAGATTTTTTTTTTTCTTTTGGTTTTTCGAGGCAGGGTGTCCCTCTAGCTTAGGCTGACCTGGAATTCACTGTGTGTTCTCAGGGTGGCTTCAAACTCATGGCAATCAGCCTACCTCTCTGCCTCCTGAGTGCTGGGATTAAAGGTGTGCACACCATGCCCAGTGAGAGATGGATTTTAAAAATATTTTATTTATATTTATTTGAGAGAGAGAGAGAAAGAGAAAGATGGGCATGCCAGGGCCTCTAGCCATCACAAACGAATTCCAGATGCATGTGCCACCATGTGCATCTGGCTTATGTAGGCACTGGGGAATCAAACCTGAGCCCTTAGGCTTAGCAGGTGTGGTAGTTTGAATGGATGACCCCCAATGTATTCAGGATTTTTTTTTTTTTCGAGGTAGAGTCTCACTCTAGCCCCGGCTGACCTGGAATTCACTATGTAGTCTCAGGGTGGCCTTGAACTCATGATGATCCTTCTACCTCTGCCTCCCAAGTGCTGACATGTGCCACCACACCAAGCATATTCAGTGTTTTATTAAACTTTATTAAAATTTAGATCTGCAGCCATCTGGGTAGAGGAGGTGTCACTGGGCAGAATTTAGGGTCAAGGATCTAGCCCTAAAGTGTGGAGGCAGGTTTGGAATTCCAGTCTGAAGATATACAAAGTGCCTGAACTTTGCCTGGAATTCTTGACTGTACTGTGTGGTGTGGATTTTGGGGTTTTGGCTTGTGGCATTCTCCCTCTCTCTCTCTCTCCTTGGACCTGTGAAAGTGGACCAGCTTCTGCCATTATGGAACTTCCCCTCTATGGTCTGGAAGTTTATCCCAGCAACATGAGGCTATCTACCACAGCAGCTCAAGCACCTTAACAGCTCAATCACCTCTCTAGCCGAATTTTTCTCTAGCCCAGGCTGACCTGGAATACACTATGTAGTCTTAGGGTGGCCTCAATCTCACAGCAATCCTCCTACCTCTGCCTCTCCAGTGCTGGGATTAAAGGCATGCACCACCATGCCTGACCAAATTTTTTCAATAAAGATTTTCTTCACATGTGTTAAAATTTTTTTGGTTCTGCATGTATTTAATTTTGACACATCTTACCTATTGACCAAGTTACTGTATTTGAAGCTGTTTAATTTTCTGTTATTAAGGAAACAAATGTTGAACCTCACATTTTGTAAGGTAACAGTTAATTTAATTAAAAGGTGTAAATGTCAAAAAAAGATTTCTTTTTAAATATTTCTTCTTTTTTTTTTTCAAGGAAAGGGAGAGAAAATGGGCATGTCAAGGCCTCTTGCTGTTGCAAACAAACTTTAGACATATGTGCTACTTTGTGCATCTGGCTTTACATGGGCACTGGGGAATTGAACTTGAGTTGTTAGGCTCTGCAGGCAAGTGCCTTAACCACTGAGCCATCTCTCCAGCCTATACATTTTTTTCAATGTTTAGTAACATCTTCCATGATTATGAAAAATATCCCATGGTAATATCCTCCCTCTCCCCACTTTCCCCTTTGAAATTCCATTCTCCATCATATCCCCTCCCCATCTCAATCAGTCTCTCTTTTATTTTGATGTCATGATCTTTTCCTCCTCTTATGATGGTCTTGTATAGTAGTGTCAGGCACTGTGAGGTCATGGATATCCAGGCCATTTTATGTCTGGAGGGCAGCCTATATATATATTTATTTAATTTATTTTATTTTACCTATTTATTTGAGAGAGAAAGAGGCAGATGTGTGTGTGTGTGTGTGTGTGTGTAGAGAGAGAGAGAAAGAGGAGAGAGAATGGGTACACCAGGGCCTCTAGCCACTGCAAACAAATTCCAGACACATGCACCACTTTGTGCATCCAGCTTTATGTGGGTCCTGGGGAATCAAACTCAGGTCCTTTGGCTTTATTGTCAAGCACTTTAACCGCAAAGTCATCTCTCCAGCCCCCAGTCCATATTTTTTATTTTATTTTATTTTTTTGGTTTTTTGAGGTAGGGTCTCACTCTAGGTCAGGCTGACCTGGAATTCACTATGTAGTCTCAGGGTGGCCTTGAACTCACAGTGATCCTCTTACCTCTGCCTCCTGAGTGCTGGGATTAAAGGCGTGCGCCACGACGGCCGGCTGCAGCCCATATTTTAAAAAATTTTTTTTTAAAAAATATTTTAATTAATTTATTTATTTGAGAGAGAGATATACAGAAATAGGCAGGTTGAGAGAGAGAGAGAGAGAGAGAGAGAGAGAATAGGGCACATCAGGGCCTCCAGCCATTGCAAACGAACTCCATATGTATGTGCCCCTTGTGTATCTGGCTTACGTGGGTCCTGGGGAGTCGAACCTGGGTCCTTTGGCATTGCAGGCAAGTGCCTTAACTGCTAAGCCATCTCTCCAGCCCTTAAAATTTTTAAAAAATATTTAATTATTTGCATGCAGAGAGAGGCACAGAGAGAAAATAGGTGTGCCAGGGCACAGCACTGCTGCAAATGAACTCTGGATGCATGTGCCACTTTGTGCATGTGGCTTTACACTGAAACTGGGGAATCAAACCCAGGTCATTAGGCTTTGCATGCAAGGGCCTTAACCACTGAGCCATGTCCCCAGCCCTCAGAGGTGGATTTTGCAGGTACCTGAACTAAAGTGTAGATTGACTTCATTGTCCCCCAAAGTTTTAAAGTGAAAGTCCCCAGCTCTGATCCAGAAAGTATGGCATCAGAACTGTCAGAGAACTTCAAACCTCTGACTCCCTCATGTGTCCCTTCTGTGTCTGGCAGTTTTCTGTCAATGTAATAAAGATCTGAGATCATCAATGTCTCGGGGAAGGGCTTATTGTGTCTCAGAGCTTTCAGCACAGCTAGGTTGGCTTTGTATCTTCTGGGCATATGATGCGGGAGTATGTCATGGTGGGAGCATGTCAGGGAAGGAACGTGCTCATCTATAGTATCCAAAAAGTGAAGCAGAGAGGGAGAAACAGTGTCCAGTAACCCCTTCAAAGACACACCCGAAAGGGTTCGTTTCAGGCTTACAGCTCTGAGGGGAAGCTTCATCATGGCAGAGGAAGCTGGCTCACTTCGTCATACGTCCATAGTAGAGAGATAACAGCAAGGAGGAGCTGGCTCTGAACGCACTGAACACACAGTAGGGCTGGACTCCTCAACCCCAGGGCCCGCCCCAGCAAAACACCTCCTTCAGTAAGACTCCATCTCTCAAATGCTCCACCAGCTGGGGACAAAGCAGAATGCTTAATCACAAACACCTGAGGCTATGGGGACATTTACATTCAAAATACAACACCAGGGCTGGAGAGATGGCTTAGCAGTTAAGGCAATTACCTGCAAAGCCTAAGGACTCATGTTCAGCTCTGCAGGTCCCACATAAGCCAGATGCACAGGTACACAAGTGTGCACATACGCACAATGGGGTGCACGTGTCTGGAGTTTAGTTGTAGTGGCTAGAGGCTCTGGTGTGCTAATTCTCTCCCTCCTTCTTGATCTTTCCCTCTCTGTCTTGCCCACACATGAAAAAAGAGGCCAGTCTGTTGGGTTTGCCTCAAAAATTTTTTTAAAAATACAACACCAACTAAGTTAGGAGCACCTCATTCATGGTGAATAGTGATAGGAGAACTTGGGGTGTCTTGAGAGCATTGGGGCCGTATCTCAGCTCTTGGGTGGGATGTTACCCAGGAGTTAGGGTTCTGGAAAACACAATGGACATACAAAACTTCTGTTGTATCAGTGGCTTCCATATTCTTATCTTATGAATTTAAATAATTGAAATCCATAGACCAGAAGGTAAAATTGACATTTTTAAAAATTAGATTATAGATAAGAAAGAAAGGTATAGCTCTTGCCCAAAGAGGTAAAAAGGGGTTCCAGAAAATGGGGCCACCCACCCCAGGACCTTGTTTGTTTGTTTGTTTGTTTGTTTGTTTGTTTGTTTATTTGAGGTAGAGTCTGACCTGGAGTTTACTATGTAGTCTCAGGCTGGCCTCTTACTCATAGTGATCCTCCTACCTGTGCCTCCTGAGTGCTTGGGATTAAAGGTGTGTGCCACCACGACTGGCTGAGAGTGTCTTTTATATGAGCCCCCAGGATGGGCAGCATGTCCTACAATGCTTCCCCATCATACCAGATGCTTCCCCTCCCTGCCCTGCCATGATGGACACTTACAGTCCCCTTGAGACTGTGAGCTGAAATTAACTGTCTCCTCCCATCAGCTGCTGCTGGTCAGGTCCTTCATCTCAGCAAGGAGAAAGGAACTGCTCCAGTGAGTAATGAAAGCACAGAACAGGATAGCAACACAGGGAGGGGTTTGCAACAAAATGGGATCTGGTCTGGCTTCTGGTGCCCAGAAAACACGAGTGAGTGCCTGAAAGTCATAGCATTGCACTGCTCACCCTCTGCTTCTCTTCACGCCACACACAGGGCACATGGGATTCCCATGAACAATTGATAATTTCAAAAGGAAGAAAAGGAAAAGGAGCCTGGAGTAAAGCTGATATAAGTAGTCAGCTAAAGTACAGAGTCCATTTCAGATAGCTTCAGTGAACAATGGAAAGAGGAAAATGTCTACCATGTAAGATCAATTTGAATAGAATATCATAGCCTGAAAACCAAAATGAACAGAGCTTTGAACATGGGATCAATCGTCACAGGAAAAGAAGATGAATCAAGCAAACAAGCAACGTGATGATGAGTTGTCAAGGCTACCTGTTGTTGCCCCTTGCTCTTGGCCTCAGTGTCCTTCCCTGTCAGCTGTCTCCTTGTCAGATAGATGATACAAACAAGCCTGGTATTCTGCCCACCATCAAGCTGTAGAACCCAAGCTCTTGTACACTGTGGGTGTACATGTCAATTCACTAAATAAATGTATTTTTTGAAATTAGAAGTCCCTTGAATTCTAATAAATACGAGATAAAGACTCATTGAAACAGATGTAATGACTGATGCTTATAATTCCAGCACTCAGGAAGCTGAGGCAGAAGGATTAATGAATAAAAAATATTTTAAAAATAAAAGGAAATTGTTATGACAAAAATGTTGGCTAAATTATCAAAGACGTCTAAGTTAGACAAAGAAATAGTCCTTATTTTTTATTATTTATTTATTGTTTTTTTCGAGGTAGGGTCTCACTCTGGCCCAGGCTGACCTGGAATTCACTATGTGGTTTCAGGGTGGCCTCGAACTCATGGCCATCCTCCTACCTCTGCCTCCTGAGTGCTGGTATTAAAGGCATGCGCCACCACATCCGGCTTGTCCTTATTGTTTTTGACATGTATATGTGTGTGGTACACATGCATGTGTGTATGTGTGCTCATATGTGTGGGTGTACTTGCATCCATATGCATGTGTGTTGCATGGGAAGGCCAGAAGACAATCTTGGATGTCTTCCTCAGGAACATCACCCACTTCCTTTGAGACAAAATCTCTGTCATTGGCTTGGAGATTAGCAGTTGTCCTAGATTGGTGGCCAGCAAGTTCCAAGGACCTACCTCTCTCCAGTATCCCAAGAACTGGGACTATAGGTATGTGCCACCACATTCAGCAGCATCTACATGAGTTCTACAGGTCAAATTCAGGTCCCCATGCTTGCATGGCAGGCACTTTACCAAATGAGCCATCTCCCCAGACCAAGTAGTCTCTTCTTCTTCTCCTCCTCTTCTTCCTCCCCCTCCCTGGCTAAAACTCAATTTTTGGTTCTTTTAAATCAGGAAGATGTAAAAGATACATTCAAATAAACTTATTTTTAGGACTCCAAGTGACCTCCGTAGGGAGTTTCTAACCCTACCAGGAGTGTGAATCATGCTTGCAATATTTGTAACACATTATTTTCTCAATGACGCTTAAAACTAACAACAATACCTGTGAAGTACAATGTGATCTTTTCCCTTAAACAATATGTTGCAAATATATTTTAACTGCTAAGACAAATAAAAATGTATATGCTGCCGGTGTGGTGGCACACGCCTTTAATCCCAGCACTTGGGAGGCAGAAGTAGGAGGATCGCCGAGAGTTTGAGGCTGCCCTAAGACTACATAGTGAATTCCAGGCCATCCTGAGCTAGAGTGAGACCCTACCTCAAAACAAAACAAAACAAAAAAAAAGTATATGCTAAGTTAACAATGCTGACTCAAGTTCTTTCCCCAAGAAGAACACAGGAAGATCTTCAAGTTGAATTCTGTAATTCTAAATCATTCTAGAAGGTCATTTTAGATACCATGTGCAACCTAGTCAATGGCTTGATTTGAGTCCAGTTTGTACTCAGTGATCCCATGGTGAGGCTTCTCAATGCTTTAGTGTTAGGGATGAAGCTTAGTGGGGGGAGGGGGGTTGTGTCATGAGGAATGTGTTAGTTACTTTGCTCATCACTGTGACCAGATACCTGACAAGAAGCAACTTAAAGGAAGAAGAATTTATTTTGGCTCATGCGATGACAGGATATAGTCCATCATGGGGAGGAAGGCATGGAGGTGGGCAAGTCAATGGGACAGGAGGCTGCTTACTCACACAAGGAAGCAGAGAGATGAATACTAGACTCAGCTTGCTTTCTTCTGCTGCTTTTATTCCATCCAAGACCCAGCTTCTGGGACGGAACCAGCCACATCCAAGGCCCAGCTGTTGGGACAGGACCACCCACATTCAACACTGAGCCCCTGGAATAGTACCGCCCACATTCAGGGTGAATCTTTCCCTCTGTTATGCCTCTGAAAAACACCTTCAAAGGCCCACCTGGAGGTTTGTCATAGTGTCCTAGGTGGTTCTAAATCCTGTCAAATGTACAATGATGATTAACTATCACAGGGGAGAAGCTCTTATGAATGGATCAGTTCCCTTCTAGTGTGAGCTCTTAGTCTGGGAGGGGGGGGGACCAGAGAAGTTACAGCGTGGGATGTTATAATATTGTGGTGGTTTGAATTAGGTATCTACCATAAACTCATGTGTTCTGAATGCCAGGTCCTCAGCTGGTGACTATTTGGGGGTTGGAACCTTGCTGGAGGAGGCTAGTTCTTGGGGGTGAGCTTGTAGATAACCAGCTTTCCCTTGCTAGTTTTTGGCTCACTCTCATGCTGCAGTATTCTACTTGCTGTGGCAGAGGTGACATCCAGCCTCTACTCATGCCACTGTTTTTCGCTGCTATCATGGATCTTCCCCCTGAGTCTGTAAGCCAAATTATACTTTTTCCTCACACAAGCTGGGCATGATGGCACACACTTTTAATCCCAGCACTTGGGAGGCGGAGATAGGAGGATCACTGTGAGTTCAAGGCCACCCTGAGACTATGTTGTGAGTTCCAGTTCATCCTGGGTTTGAATGAGACCCAACCTCAAAAAAAAAACAATAAATAATTTAAACAATTATTTAAACTTGTGTGTGTAATCTGAACCCACATTGAACTGGCATCATAGAGTCCTATATCCTGGAAGTTAGACTAAAAGTTTGAACCCTCAACAGTACCTTAGGGGGAGCACCTTAATCAAAGGGCCCTGGAGAGAGTGAGATGAAGCCTAACCTTAAATTTCTCCTGTTTCTCTTTTTTTCTGTCTATTTCTTTTTTCTTTTCCCTTGGCACTGGCCTGTAATTCCCTGTACCAAGATGCTGTTAACATCCACAACAAGCTGTTGACTAGAAAGACATACAAGGTCTCCCAAAACAAACAAGACAGACTTCAATCACAGTGCTTGATTACCCACCAGAGGTTAATGGTAAGATCCTACTGCTGAAGACACAATATGCTGTCAGCATGGTCTATGGAGAGAACTGGTTGGAATCCAGAAGAGAACCAGTCCCCAGACAGTCAGCTGGTCTAGTGCTGGAAGGCGCTACATGAGCTACCCGGGGAATGTGGCCAATATCTGTCTGAGCAACTCAAAGTCTCAGCGACTCAGTCAAAGCAACTCAGAAGCAAACAACCTGACATGATGCTCACAAAAGTACAATAGTGGCACACAGCCATGGTAGGTAACCAACTGCTCTTGGATTGGCTAACGGATCTGCTCAGTAGAAAGGAAACCATATCTGGAACTGGGGAACAAGTCAGAATCATATCCAGATAATGATTCTGCTTTCCATTGTCTAGCTCCCACTAACCTTAGACTGTAAGAGGGTCTACACCCTTTAAGTTCTCTCTAAATTAACAATTGTTATCCCATTTAACTGGTGCTGACTTCACTCTGTTGGAGATTCTGCAGGACCTAAGGAAAAATGACCCAGTGCACTTCAACCCATCCCCAGCTGAAACCACAGAGGAATTGGGGAAGTGAGCAAGAGTGCTGCTTTCTCAGTGAACCTGGTATCAGCACAAGGGTGAAGATCCAGAGGCTCCTAAGAGCCTATCACCAAAGTAGACTTAAAATGCACCCAACATGGCTTAGAGAATTTTGTGGAAGAGGGGTGGAAAGATTGTTAGAGCCACAAGTTGGGACATTTTGCACAGAGACATTACCTCTCCCCATAACTGACTGCTGCCCCCACAATGCACTACCCACAATCCCCATGGGGATGACCTGCATCCCCAATGAGGAGGGCCTCTTCAGAAAAGGGGCAGGAATGAGGTAAATGATGGTACAAAAATGTGTTGTTTACATACAAAGTATGTCCATATCTAATAAAAAATGTGTGTGTGTGCATGTGTGTGTGTGCACACGTGTGTGTGTGTGCGTATGTGTGTGTGTGTGTATGCACATGCCAGGATCTCGAATGCCCATCCTGGTATTGCAATTACCTTTTCATTGCTGGGACAAATATCCAACCAGAAACAGCTTATGGGAGGAAAGGGTTTATTCAGGCTTATAGCATCTAGGGTAAGTTCCACCATGGTGGAAGAAGCTGGCTCACTTCCATACATCCATAGCAGAGAGACAACTGCCAGCAATGACAAGTACAAACACCCAGAGCTATGACTGGATCTCCACGTACTGTAGGACTGGAATCAAGATCCACCCCAGTGACACACTTCCTCCAGTAGGGTGGCCCCCAGCTGAAGACCAAGTAGAAAGCTTAGTCTTCATCAAAAATACCTGAGTCTATGGGAGATAAACATTCAAACCACCACACCTGCTTTACGTGGGTGGCTGGGGAATTGAACCTGGGGATGGCAGGCTTTGCAAGCAAATACCTTTAACTACTGAGCCATTTTTCTAGCTTCCAGTTTCCTCGTCCCTTTCATGCTCATGTCTTTGCATGAGCCTCCTTGTCAGTCTGCTTTCCCCTCATGCATAGAGCAGCACAAGGCTCTCACCAAGCCGAGCAGATACCAGGTCAAAGTACGCTCTTGGACTTCTAGAATTATTAGGCAAAATAAACCTCTTTCCTTTATAAGTTACCCAGTCTTACATTTTCTGTGTTATTACAGAAATTAGACTTAGGCACTTATCATTTAGTTTTGTCTGAGGTACAAGAGTTTCTTGGATGTTATGGGAAACTGAGGCACACAGAACTGGCACCAGAAACAGAGTGGAGACTCAAGATGAATGTTTGTTATCACATCAGTGTGGGCACAGGGGAATTGCTTCCAAAGCCTGCACATTAAGCTCTGATGGTGCAGAGGTTTTATAGTCAGTATGGCAGGCAGTTTGACATCACCTGGAGTTCTTCACATTATTGGTGGGTTAAACCTCTGGGATACATGACTGGGGACTACAAGTGGAAAATTACAGCACAGGAAAGCTTACCTATGGCTGTACTAACCAGATAACATATTACAAGCAGGATGCAGCTGCATAGATTGGGAGGAGACTCAGGGTCATGCTGTCTCCGTAGTAAAGGCTTGTACAATAGAAACTGTAACACAGGGTATGGCTTTAGGACAAAGGGCTTTAGAGCACCATGAGGGTCTTGTTTATCTGTCTAATTTCTTCCACCACAAGGACAGTGGCTTTCTTAGTGGGTAAAGTACTCGCCATGCAAACATTAGGTCCTGAGCTTGGACCCACAGCTCTCATGTAAGAGCTGGGAATGGCTATAACTGTAGCACTGGGGAGTCAGAAACAGGAGGATCCCTGGGACTAGCTACTTAGCTACCCTAATGGATCAGTGAGCTCCCGATTCAGTGACTGACCCTGTCTCTAAGACAGACATGGTGGCTCACACCTTCAATCCCAGCAATTGGGATGCCTAGGTAGGAGTATTGCCATCCACTTAAGGTCAGCCTGGGACGCAGAGGGAGATCTAAGTCAGCCTGGGCAAGGTGAGACCTTACCTCAAATACAACAGCAGCAACAAAACAAGATAGAGAGTAGCAAGGAAGACACTCTGGCCTCCAACATGCACACACACACAGACACAAGACCTGTGCACCCACATACACACGCACTCATATAAACACACACACACACACACACACACACACACACACACACACACCACTCACACACAGGCAAACAAAAATCCCCACCCAAACAAGAACTGTCTCAGAAAAACTGAGTGGGTCACCCTATATGTAGATTATTTTTTAAAAAAAACAGGGTCTTGGGCTGGAGAGATGGATTAGAGGTTAAGGTGCTTGTCTGCAAAGCCTGAGGGTGTAGGTTCAAGTCTCCAGAACCCATGTAAACCAGATGCACATGTTGGTTTGCAGTGGCTAGAGGCCCTGATGCACCAATTACCTCTCTCCAATAAATAAGTAAATATCTAAAAAACAGGGTCTTGATATGTTATCCAGGCTGGCCTCAAATTCTCACTCCTTCTGCCTCAGTATCCTGAGTGCTGGGGTTATAGGCACATGTCATGAAGCTTCTCCACATAGTTGGCATGGAAGTGAGGGAAGATATTGGACTCACAGTTATTTTGTGTCTGGATATCTGAAGCCTTTCCAACAACTCCCACCTGAGACTGTGTGAGGAAAGCACTGAAACCCACAAGGCCTTATCCCATGTACCCTCCATTGTCTGTCTTACTGCACAGGTCAAATGGCAAACAAACAAGCAGGGTGATGTCAGTGTGAAGAAAATCACACTTGGGGAGTGATCCACGGACAGTGGGTGGGAGAGTGGATGCTCAGCAGAGGCCCTACTATGGTGTGGCCTTTGAACTGATGCCTATTTGGCACAAAGGACACGAGGGAAGTGCAGGAGATCTCATAGGAGCTAGGTCACCAGAACCCAGAGGCTTGCTAAAGAGTTTGGATTTTATCTGTGATGCAGCAAGAAGCCATCATGGGTGTAAAGCAGGATGGTGGTTTGCTGTGGTTCATCCTTCAGTATGCAAAGCTATCTGGTTCTCACTCCATGTGGCTTGACTGTCCACCTCAATGACACAGGCAGTTTCAGGATATGCCATTTATTCCTGTGATAAGACCATAGCCAATGCCAAAACATCCACCAGTCAGAAAGAGAAGTAAAGCCAGGCATGATGGCACATACCTTTAATCCTAGCACTTGAGAGGCAGACGTAGGAGGATCACTATGAGTTCGAGGCTCCCTAAGACTGTACAGTGAATTCCAGGTCAGGCTGGGCTAGAGAGTGAAACCCTACCTCAAAAAAAAAAAAAAAAAAAAAAAAAAAAAAAAAAGTAAAGTCTTTGCAAGAAAAATACAAACTAATAAGGTATTCATACCTCTTGAGAAGGTTACTTAACTCGTGTTCCGTGGGTCATTTGAGTCGAGTCTGGTCAGAGGCAGGTGACATTTACCAACAACCATCAGCAGTACTTTCTAAAGCTGCATACAGAACATGCTTGAGGTGGAATGGTGATCTGTTTACTTTAGCTCCATCGTCTGCAGTTCTGACAACAGCCACAAGAAAGCGCACTGCTCCTGATGTTTGTAAGCAAATGCCTCACTTTTGAATTTCCTCTTTCTTCCTTCTTTTTTTTTGTTTTTCGAGGTAGGGTCTCACTCTCTAGCCCAGGCTGACTTGGAATTCACTGTAGCCTCAGGGTGGCCTCAAACTCACATTGATCCACCTACCTCTGCCTCCCAAGTGCTGGGATTAAAGGCGTGTGCCACCACGCCCGGCCGATTTCCTTTCCCTTTCTGTTCTCTCTGGAGATGTAGAAGAAACTGGATGGCGTAAATCCTCCCCTCCCCCACATGACACCAGATTCCAAACTAGCAGTTGTTTAGCCACAGGTCACAGGTTTCCTGATAATTTAATGGGAGACCAAGGCACACCTCTAGGTAGGCAAAGCATGCTTGGCTGGGCCAACTCCAGCACTGGGGGAAGGATGGAGGGAGCAAGCTGGGTGGGAGCAGAAGATAATCATGCTGTCCGGGAATAGAATCTGGATTAAGAACAGATGACTGGGCAAGTGTTATCCTTGTATTTTGGCGTTTTTTCATTAACAGCTTTTAAACTAGCAGATAAAATATTGAAGGCATAGCTCTCAGGCAGCAGAAAAAGTAGAAAAAAATAATAAGACTTCTTTTTTCTTTAATCCATAGTTATTAAAGATACTTACTAGAGAAGTATGTGTCCTTCCCAGAAGTATGTGCTGTTAACAATATTGAATGGTATGCACTTAATATCACTACTAATGAGGCTTCACATTGCTTTAACTTATTATAATTAGATGTATTACAGATTTTGTGTTGCTGGCTCAATTAGCAAGTCAACAGAGCTTCAGAGAATAGAATGTCTATTTTTGTATAGTAAATATATTTGTTATTTCAGTATGTTTGGTGAAAAGAAATTTTTTTTTTCCTGGTGTGGTGGTGCACACTTTTAATCCCAGCACTCAGGAGGCAGAGGTAGGAGCATCGCTGTGAGTTCGAGGCCAGCCTGAGACTACATAGTGAATTCCAGGTCAGTCTGGGCTAGAGTGAGACCCTACCTCGAAAAAAAACAAAAAAGAAAAAAAAACTACATATTTTTTTCTTTTGAAACCCAGTCTCACTCTGCAGCCCTGGCAGGCCTGGAACTCTCTATGTAGCCCTGCTTGGCCTCAAACTCACCAGTCTCCTGCCTCAGCCTCTCAAGTGCTAGGGTGACAAGCACATACCTCCACCCTACTAAGATTGTTTTTTTCTTTGTGTTTGATTTTTTAAAAATATTTTATTTATTTATTTGAGAGAGAGAGAGAGAGAGACGGAGAGAGAAAGAACAGGTGCAGCAGAGCCTTCAGCCACTGAAAATGAACTCTAGATGCATGCACCCCCTTGTGCATCTGGCTTAGGTGGGTCCTGGGGAATCGAACCAGAGTCCTCAGGCTTCACAGGCAAACACCTTAACTGCTAAGCCATTTCCCAGCCCTTCGTGTTTGATTTTTGGATCAGTTGATCCTGTACATTTTGTGTGAAACTTAAAAATAGAAATGAGAATTAAAGGAAAAATATCAGAGAGAAAGTAAGAAGTCACTAATTTCCTAAGACACAGGCACAGTGAGGAACACCCACACACAACTTTTGACAGAACAGGACACTTCAGCCTTTACCCTCCCACAGAAACATGCACACTGGCTACCACCTGGGGATATGCACACCTTTATAGGAGGCTGGGAGTTCAACAGAGAGGCCCTAACACCCAGTCAGAATTTAAAAAAAAATCTGAGAACACAGACACTAAGTACAAAAAATAAACACACAAACAAACAGGTTCACTTTATTATATGAGCCTGCCCTCAGTGGCACAACTCGGGCACAAGAACCTCAACTACTTCTCCCATGGGGGAAGTAAGAACATGAGGACCTGGCTTCACCAGCCTTGCAGGATGCTGTCCAAGAGACCCAGTGTTTTCTCTGCCTACTCAAGTGCTGATGAATGGTTATGAAGAAGTAGGCTGGGGCTAGCTAGGAGTAGGGTGATGCTCACAACGATCAGGTCATAGAACTCGATGAAGGGTAATGAGTTTTATACCTGCCTTGTAAGCTCCACTAGATGACCCAAACATAAACCTCACAGGGAGCATCACCTGCAGATGTGCCCACTGACAGCCTCCGTGGGCTCTCAAGAAATCTGCACAGCTCCCTGTACATCCCTAAGCCTCTGCAGGTCACATGTAAGCACGTACAGACAGACAGGTCAGCTCTACAGGTCCTAGAGCTGATGATTAGCCACAAGTTCTTACTTCCAGGCACTGCCCTAGGGAAAACCAGCAGGAGGCTCTGGGGACTTGGCCTAAGTTTGTGAGATTCAGAGGATGCACACTCCACGTTCATCACAGCACCAGTATTTCCAGCTGAGATAGGCCATCAGTGTGCCTGTCAACTAATGAATGCACCAAAAACAGGTATCATGGAATATTATTTTGCCTTGAAATTGAAGGAAACCATGTGATGTATTAGACATGGTAAGAGTGGTGGGTATTATGCTAAGTGAAGTAAGAAAAGACACAACCTCAGTTACATACAGCACCCAAAACATTGAACTCATAGAGGTAAGGAGTGGAACTGTGTCTGCCAGGAGCTGGAGGAGGGAGGTGCTGATCTAAGGCTATGAGATGTCACTTATGTAAGATGAAGGCATCCTAGAGACCTGATGGGCAGTATGGTGGCTTCCTGTGGCTCTCTATAAACTGCACGTGCTATGCGACTGAAATGTGCCAAGAGACGTCTCAAGTGTTCTCACCACACATAGATATCTTCATTGGCTTCCTTGTGGCAAACACATCAAAATGTGTAATATATATATGTGACATTGCACACCTTTAATACGTAAAACGTTTTTCAAGTTTACCTAACTAATCTCAAAAATACTGCTTTTGGAAATAGAAGTCAGCCCAGTGCGGCATTTGATCATATCACCTGTGTAAGGAAGTAGTACAGATAAAGATAGTGGAGCGATGCCAGGTGGATGAATGGCTCTGAGCACAGGCTCTCAGGGTGTGCTCCCTGTAAGATCATGAGACATGATGCCCAGGTCTCCTGGGTGGGAACTTTATGGTCACATCCAGCCACGGGCATCTCCACAAGCCCTTCTGGGAGTTCTGAGAATTTCTAGGAGTCCTGTGGAATTTCTCTCGTACTCTAGATTGCCCTATAGCTCTTATATATTTGAAATAGGGAGCTAACCCCATTATCTTTTTAAGTAAAATTGCATTATGATGGGCTGGAGAGATGGCTTAGCAGTTAAGGTGTTTGCCTGCAAAGCCTCAGGACCCAGGTTTAATTCCCCAGTGCTCACGTAAGCCAGATGCACAAGGTGGCCCATGTGTCTGGAGTTCATTTGCAGTGGCTAGAGGCTATGGCACACTCATTCTCTCTATCTGCCTCTTTCTCCCTCAAAATAAATAAATAAATAAAAATTTTAAATGTCATTGTGAAACAAATCTTAGTGTTTCAGCTAACATAGATGTAAAGTAAAAGAGGAGGAAAAATCAACACCCATACTCTTCATACACAATTTAGGAATTACTGGTTCCTTAAGCTGTGTGTTCATTTCAAAGCAATTGCTTTTCATAATACAGGGCATTGGGTAGTGAGAAATTATTTTTTTTATACAAAACCTCTCTTTTTCTAATGAGAATTCACAGTTTTAGTTAGATTTAAATTATGCCAAGGTTGAAACACAGCTTTAATTTCATGTCTCACTCCCCTTTGGTTCTCACCTATAGTTTTCTCATACTCATTTTATTCAATATTAGTCAGACTTTCCTTCAAAATTATTTCATTAGCTGGGTGTGGTGGCACACGCCTTTAATCCCAGTACTCAGGAAGCAGAGGTAGGAGGGCTGTTGTGAGTTCGAGGCCATTCTGAGACTACATAGTGAATTCCAGGTCAGCCTTGGCTACAGCGAGACTCTACCTCAAAAAATCAAATAAAAAATTGTTTCTGTAAACTTAAGAGTCTACAGGATTGGTTGACTGAAGGTTGAAACATACCCATAACTTCCAATTTTTCTTGTAGCTCATAGCGTCCTCATTAAAATTCTCTGATTCAGTTCTTTGAAAAAAAATTTTCAGAATTTTGCAGAATTGTGTAGTGCTCAGGCACAGGCTGATTAAACTAGCTGCACAGGCATTCGAAGTTAATGCCTTTGTTTCATTTTTACCCACAGACCAGTCGTTACCATGGTTACTTAGACGGGTTCAGGTGGTGCCAACTTGCAGATGAGCTAAATGTTTTCCCTGGCTCCATCTCTTGGTTACTTCAACATTCCAGTCTGTAGTTTTTAGGGAAACATATATATATATATATATATATATAAATATCCTAGGCTAACTGTGGGAGAGGCTTATCATCTCCTATTTTATACCCTTAATTTACCCAAATCACTACACACAAAGACACTGGAATATATACAGTGGGAACACACTATGGCCACCAGAGAACTTAGAGGACTGTCACACCAGCCCTTCGTTCCTCTCTAGGGCCTTACTTGTTTTCACCAGTCATCATCTATTTCCAAGGTGGGAGAGCATCATAGCCCTGGACATCTGGAGGGGGTCTTGTAAGTATTTTACTTGCAAGCAACAGAGTAGACTAGAGAAAGGTCTGTCCATGTAACTTGGGACAGGCATGCAGCTGTAACCACACACTCGAATGGTCCCATCTTTGTTGTTTCTGACCTTCTCCCTTAACTGTGCTAGAACGTACACTGCTTACAACTGACCATTTAACCATCGCTAGTGCACTGTTCATGGTTTAGAGTGTTCTGAAGTTGTCCCACAGCCTTCACTACCATCTGCATTAGTTAATCTTCTTGTTGCTACAACAAGTGCCTTAAGGAAGGAAGGTTTTATTTTAGCTCATAGTTTGAGGGAACAGTCAAGAAAGGCCTGGTGGCAGAGCTGGTCACAATGCATCCACAGTCAGCAAGCAGAGAGATGAATGCTGGTGCTCCGCTCAATTTCTCCATTTTATACAGTCCAGGACCCGCAGCCACCCATGAAATGGCACTGCCCATATTTAGGGGGTGTCTTCCCACCTTGGTTAATGTCATCTAGAAGATTCTTCACAGATTTCTTAGAGATCTGTCTCCATGGTGATTCTAAATCCCATCGAGTTGGTAACCAAGACTAACCATTACACCACCCATCTCCACAACTCTGTCTTCTTCCATTTACCATTGCACCTGTAGACTGATGACTTTAGTGTCCTCACGTAAGTGGAGGGATACGCTATCTGTCATTGTATGACTGGCTTATTTCACTTGGGAGAATGTCTTCAAGGCGGGATGCTGCTGCACATTCACCTGGCTGGCAATGTGGCTGGCTGTGGTCTTACAGCTCAGCGCTGTCCCTCTCCATGTGGGTCTCCAGAGCACTGCTTGGGTTTTCCTATATCACAGGCTCCAAGAGCAAGTGTCTCAAAGCAAGGTAAGTTTGTGCCTGAGTCCCCTCATTTCAAGCCATTCTTCCCCTGTCTCCACCTCCCCCAGCCCAACTGTCCTGAGTCACTTGGCTCTTGTGAACGTCTCTCTCCCATGTGATGCCTCACCTGGTGTGATTCAGTCTCCATCTGTGTGCTCTGGCAGACATCATTCTTACTCCCCCTCAGCACGGATTTCTGGCGTTTGACTTTGGCTTGTCCCAGTGTCAGTGTTCACATGTCAGGAATCTGTCTGAGTCCCTCCCTCACCTGTGATCTCATGGAACAGATCTAGTTGCCTTTGCAGGATTCAATGTGCTCTTGTTCCAGCTAATAACTGTTTCTGTGGGGTCTTGTTGCAATCTTGCATCATAGTAACACAGGAGTTTCTCAGCCACAGTAGAACAGTGGGGCTGCCATAGATAACGGAAACAGAGAGCAGTGGTTTGGAGGCCTAGTTGTGAGGTTTATTTGCCAATGTGTTGGGCAAGATATTAACCAGCTCTTCCTGCGGCCCTTTTACCTAAGTCATCAGACTGGAGGACTTAATATTTCCTCCACACAAGGACTCTCCATAGCATACAAACAGATGTCCCTTACTCATACCTTCATACAAACCCCACACTCACACACCCCCCACACAATCACACATACTTGCCTGTTTCTTTAAAATATTTTTTTAATTTATTTGAGAGAGAGAGAAAGAGGGGGGGGGGGGAAGAGGCAGAGAGAATGGGAACGCCAGGGCCTCCAGCCACTGCAAATGAACTCCAGACGCATGCTCCCCCTTGGGCATCTGGCTTATGCGGGTCCTGGGGAATTGAACCAGGGCCCTTAGCCCTCACAGGCAAACGCCTTAACTGCTAAGCCATTTCCACAGCCCATACTTGCCTTTTTTGTTTTTGTTTTTGTTTTTGATTTTTGTTTTTTTAGGTAGTGTCTCGCTCTAACCTGGGCTGACCTGGAATTCACTATATAGTCTCAGGCTGGCCTCAAACTTACAATTGAAGGGACCAAACTGAAGCCATGGCAGGCTTCAGTAAGGTGCCGCCCTAACTAGGCCTAAGTTTCAGTTTCCAGGAGAGGTAGGCAAGACTTCTGGGAAAAACCACAAACGAAGGGCGAGCTGTTAATCAACAGTGACCCTGACATGTGGCTGGGGAAGATAGCTGCCATTTTGTGCCCTGGGGGCTGAGGCCAGGGAAGATAACAGCCATTTTGTGCTGTGGGGGCTGAGTCAGTTCCTGGAGACACATCCAAACATGTCCCTTTCGCACACTTTTGCCCAAACCAATCAGAGATGTACAACTGTAACTGCTGCTTGCCTAGCCAATCATGTCAGAAGATTACCTAACCCCAGAATTCCCCTAGTTGTGCTTAAAAGAGCCTGCGTGCTCCTCTTGTGGTCGCCATTTTGTATGAATGGTTGACCGCCGCATGCTGGCTGATTCTGCAGAATAAACTGTCTTTGTTTTTACATACTATTTGAGTCCAGGGTCTTTCTTCAGCGATCTTTGGACCCTTACACAATCCTGCTACCTCAGCCTCCTGAGTGCTGGTATTAAAGACATATGCCAGCATACTTGGCACACACACTGTTTTAAAGCACAATGAAATGGTGTTTAGCCTACTATTTCACAAACTGTGTTTGCACTTAGCAGCTTTTAAGGATGTTAAATATTGTCCTGTAGCATCCTTTTAAACGATTACAGAAAATTTCAGTATAGGAGTATTCTATAATGTATTTAACCAACTCTTCATTTTGAACATTGCATTGCTGGAATTTTTACTATTGTAAAATACATCCCTGAATATTCTTGTACATAAATATTTGAGTACATTGCTGATTATTTTCATTGAATAATTTCACAGAATTAGAGTAGCTAGGAAAGTATTTGGTATCAAGTGAGAAATCACCAACCACACAATTTGGCTAATTTATATTCTCCAGCAATGCGTGAGACTTTCAGGTTCTCAGTACTCTTACACCTCTAATTAGTTCTACACAAGGTTTTCTTTTCAATTTCACAGGCAAAAAATGATATAAAGTTATTGTGGATAGACTTGTTTCCCCCCCGAATTTATTTTTTTTATTGACAACTTCCATGATTATAAGCAATATCCCATGGTAATTCCCTCCCTCCCCCCACTTTCCCTTTTGCAACTCCACTGTCCATCATTTCCCCTTCCCCTCTCAATCAGCCTCTCTTATTTTGATGTCATGCTCTTTTCCTCATATTATGATGGTCTTGTGTAGATAGTGTCAGGCACTGCGTCCCCCCCCCCCAGAATTTCTATGTTGACTGTATTTGTAGATGGGATCTTTGAGGAGAGAATCAAGGTTAAATGAGGCTGTGAGGGCAGAGCCCTACTTTGATAGGAGCCATCAGGGTGCTTCTGGGTCTCTATCTCTGCCTCTCCATGTTGGGGGTGGGGGAGGGGAGGGAAGCAGCAGAGCCACATGAGGACACAGCAGGAAATAGTTGTCTGTAATCCAGGAAGTGATCCATTACTTGAACCCAACAATGCTATCCTTGACCTTGAACTTCCAGAACTGTGAGAAAGAGGTGCCTGTTATTTCAGCCACTTGTGATACTTGTGATGCTGAGAATGCACTTTTTGTTTTGTTTTGTGTTTTAAGGTAGAGTCTTGCTTTAGTCCAGGCTGACCTGGACTTCACTATGTAGTCTCAGGGTGGGCTTGAACTCACAGCCATCATTCTACCTCTGCCTTCTAAGTGCTGGGATTAAAGGCATGTGTCACCATGCCTGGCTGACAATACACTTTAAAAAATTTTTCTTTTTATTTAGTTTAATTAATTAATTTATTTAAAAGCAGAGAGAGAGAGAGAGAGGGAGAGAGGAGATGGACAGAGAGAGGATGGGCACTCCAGGGCCTCTAGCCACTGCAAACGAGCTCCAGATGCATGTGCCTCCTTGTGTATCTGGCTTACAAGGGTACTAGGGAATTGAACCTGGGTCCTTTGGCTTTACAGGCAAGCACCTTAACTGCTAAGCCATCTCTCCAGCCCCTACTTTAAAAAAATTATTCATTTATTTGATTTATTTGAAAGAGAAAGGAAGAGAGAGAGAGAGAGGAAGAGAGAGAATGCTCCAAATGTATGTACCACCTTGTGCATCTGGCTTATGTGGGTCCTGGGGAATAGAACCAAGGTCCTTTGACTTTGCAGGCAAGCACCTTAACCACCAAGCCATCTCTCCAGCCCCCACTTTTTTTTTTTGACTTGCACAGTCGTCAATGATTTCTGCTGTCTTTACTTTTCCACTTTAAAAATTTTAATTTTATTGATAACTTCCGTAATTGTAAACAATATCCCATGGTAATTCCCTCCCTCCCCCCACCTTCCCCTTTGAAACTCCACTCTCCATCATATCCCACTGCCCAATCAGTCTCTCTTTTATTTTGATATTCTGATCTTTTCTTCCTATTACAATGGTCTTGTGTAGGTAGTACTTTCCCACTTTTATTTGGTTGTATTTAATTATTATTATGTTGCTGTAGGAATGGCCTGAACTCAGTGCTCTTGGAAGGTAGTGGCAACTTTAACAGGTGAGACATAGCAGATGATCTTTTTGGGTCATTTTGGGGTATGCTTTGAAGGGGATCAAGGAATCCCAGCCTCTCCTTGTCTGCTTTCTGTCCAGGAGGTGAGAAGTTGGCATCATTACTCCTTGCCTGAGTGCTCTCTTGCCGCAGGCTCAAAAGCAAGAGGGAAACCTCTGAAACTGTGAGCCCCAGACAAACTCTTCCCTTCCTAAGCTGCTTACTTTGGGAATCTGTTATAGTGATGGAAGGCTGACTATCACCCTGTGATGGTTTATTCTGGTAACTATACACGACCCAGAATGTTCAAAAACACTAGCCTCTGAGCATGACTGATTGTACTGACTAGCTTAATTGAGATGGAAAGACCCACTTTTACTGTGGGCAGCACCATTTCATGGGTGGGAGTCTTGGACTGTATGAAAGGAGAGAGCAGGCAAGCAGTGGCCTTTATCACTCCCTGTTTCCCCACTGTGGGCTGAATGTGACCAGCTGTGTCATGATCCTGCTACCTACCATGCCTTCCCCGCCATGATGGACTGTGACTTTTAATTGCAAGGTGAAATAAACCCTTCTTCCCTTAAACTGATTTCTGTGAGGTATTTTGCCCTAGCAACAAGAAAGTAACTAGTATGTATATCATGTAAGGCAATACAGTCACAGGAATGGACACCTATAGGAGTTGTTATTTGCCCAACTGCAGTGTGTAATGGTGGTAGAAATGGGAGGTGGGACCTTGTCCAAGGCACTGAATTCACTCTTCACCCCTCACCTAATGGTGAGATGAAATACTGCCAGCGTCTCAGCATGGTTAAGACAATGAAAACAAAAACAGAAACAAGGGCTGGAGGGGTGTATTAGTGGTTGAGGCGCTTGCCCACAAAGCCTAAGGACCAGGTTCAACTCCCTGGAACCGACATAAGCCAGATGCACATGATGGCACATGCATCTGGAGTTCATTTGCGGTGTCTAGAGGCCCTGGTGTGCCCATTCTCATTCTCTCTGTCTCTCTCTCTCCCAAAATAAATAAATAGATAAATAAAATAAAATAAAAACAAGTGTTACAAGTGTGTAGCCTGGTGTAAATGATGACACCTTTCTAAGCAGACACCTTGTTGAATTCTCTTCCTGTGGATTTCTCCATGGTGGGATGGTTGGTAGTCACCTTCTCATTGCTGGGACAAAACCCCTGAGCAGAGCAGCTTATGGGAGGAAAAGGTTCATTTCTGTCTTACAGTTTTTCAAAAATATTTATTTTAGTGGGATGGTGGTACATGCCTTTAATCCCAGCACTGAGGAGGCAGAAGTAGGAGGACTGCTGTGAGTTTGAAGCCAGCTTGGGACTATAGAGTTATATCTAGGTCAGCCTGAGCTAGAGTAAGATCCTACTTTGAAAAACCTAAAAGATATTTTTTGTCTATTTATTTATTTAAATTGCTTTTTCTATATTCTTTTAATTATTTATTTATTTATTGGTTTTTCAAAGTAGGGTCTTGCTCTAGCCCAGGCTGACCTAGAATTCACTATGTAGTCTCAGAGTGGCCTCAAACTCAATCCTCCTACCTTTGCCTCCCAAGTGCTGGGATTAAAGGTATGTGCCACCACGCCTGCCTCTATTTAATTTTTATTTATTTGAGAGAGAGAGAGAGGGAGGGAGAGAGAGAGAGAGAGAGAGGGAGAGAATGGGTGCACAAGGGCCTCCAGCCACTGCAAATGAACTCCAGATGCATCCACTACTTTGTGCATCTGGATTTATATGGGTACTGGGGAATCAAACCTGGGTCATTAGGCTTCACATGCAAGTATTTTAACCTCTGAGTCATCTTTCCACCCCCTTTCTAAATCTATTTATTTGTTGAGAGAGAGAGAGAGAGAGAAGAGAGAGAGAGAGAGAGAGAGCCCAGGACTTCTTGCACTGCAAACAAACTCCAGAAATATGGGCCACCCAGGTTATCAGGCTTTGCAAGCACATGCCTTAACCCTAAGCCATCTCTCCAGCCCCTGTTTTACAGTTTCGAGGAGAAGCATCATAATGGCGGAGAAATCATGACAAAAGCAAAGAGCAGGACATCACACCTTCACACATCAGGAGGGAGGAAGGACAGAGAATGAACTCCTATAAGCAAGCAGTGGTGCTGGACTAATCAACCTCAAGGTCAGCCCCAGAGACACACCTTCACCAAGGCTCCACCTAGAAAGGCTCAGTAGCTAGGGATTAAGTAGGAGGTTTAATCAAACACACAAGGCTATTGGGAGGGATAGGACATTTTGCATTCATGCTATCACATTCCACACATAGCCCCTAAAAATCCATGGCCATCTCATGATGCCAAAAACTTTCAGTACAATGTTAAAAGTCCCCATAGTCTTTACCAGCCCCAATGCTGTTCAAAAGTCCAAAGTCTCTTTTCAAACCTAAGACAGTCTTTTAATTCAACTGTGAGCCTGTAAAATCAAACACAAGTTACATTCTTCCAACATATAATGGTACAGAGTCAACATTCCCATTCCAAAAGGAAGAGTGGGGTCATAGCAAGGAGAGATTAGAACACCCAGGGGGCTGGACTAATAAACCTCAAGGACCAACTCCAGTGACACACCTCCTCCAGCAAGGCTCCGCCATCAAAAGGATCCACCATCAGGGGATTGAGTATGAGTCTTAATACCAAACATATGAAGCTGTAGGGCTCATTTCTACTCAGCCATCACAGGGGGAAGATAGCTTCAGTGGTAGAGTAACATACCAACAGAACCATGCTCAGAAATCTTAGACTACACTTCTGCCCTGTGGCCAGGTCATGGCCTGTTTTCTGTGAAGTCAGGTGCCTCTTGTCTGTGAGCCACTCAGGTTAGGAAGAGGATGAAACTGAAGGGGGGGTGGGGGAATCAGCCTCTACCACCGTGACCTCCCTGATTTGGCCTCATTCTGCTGAGATGGTCTCTGATGGCAATTTTGTACCACTGAATGTATCTAGAAATCAAATTTTATTTGAGTTTAAGCATGAACACACGCATGCATATGTGTACTCCTGCACATATACTTCACATGAACACACAATCACATACATGTAAGCGTATGTATGAACACACCATACACATGCTCACACCCAAACAAAATGCCAGGCCTGAGCCTCAGAGTGCCTGATTTAACTGACAGGGCTGGGAAGATGATCAGTGGATAAAGTGCTTGCTGTGAAAGCAGGAGGACCTGGAGTTAGACCACCAGAAACCACATAAATTCTGTGTGGGTTCCTGTGTCCTCTGGGGCCCTGCTGTGGTTCCCCCGAAGATGTCCCAGGCAACCGTGGAGACCAAGGTTGGGAACCCGTGAAGAGAGTCCCGGTAGTCAGTTTTAGTGAACAGTTCTCGGTTTATTGTCAGAGAAATAGATTTATAAACAGTTGAAGGCAAGAAGAGGACCCTCAAGGGATTGGTGGGTTTAAAGGTTGCTAGCCTATGCCTAATATGGGGACATTTGTTCCAGCACGTAGACAATGGCAAAGGGAAGGTATGCAAAGGTGCTGGCTGATACCATATAAGGAGTTTCCTAGGCAACTGGCCAAAGGCCACAGGGTTATAGGCAAAGCCTAAGTCTTATTTGAATGTCCAGGTATCCCTGTTTGGAGAGAGAGAGTGGCTTTACTTCCTGCCAATCTCCGGGTCTGAGATTTTGTCCAGGGGTCCAGGCTCACTGCAACCCCTGAGAATGGGGGGAGGAGCTCCCCTGCCAGTCTGTCCCCGAGATATGACCAGCGGCAGTTCAGGCTGCTGCAACCCCTCCATAGCCTGGGGCCTTCATGTCAGACAGCTTTGGTTTGCTTTAACCCAGGGCCCTGCCTATGTGAGACAATTCTGGGTGGCCAATCTGTATTTCCAGCCCTCAGGAGGCAGGGAGAGGGGATTCCTGGAGCAGCTATACTAGACAAACCATTGAGCTCTGGGTGCAAGTGAGAGATCCTATGTGCTGATTTGAATTAGGTGTCCCCTATAAACTCATCTGTTTTGAATGCTTGAACCCCAGCTGATGGCCATTTGGTAGGTGGAGTCTTGCTGGAGGAAGTGTGTTGCTGGGGGTGGACTTTGATGGTTTATTAGCCCTAGCTTGCCAGTGTTAGTTCAGCTCACTCTCTTGCTGCTGTTTTCCACCTGCTGTGGCAGAAGTGATATCCAGCCTCTGCTCATGCCATCCTTTCTCCTGCCATCATGGAGTTTCCACTGGAGACTATAAGCCAAAATAAACCCTCTCCTCCCATGAGTTGCTTTTGGTTGGGTGTTTTATTTGATCAAGGAAGACAGCCAACATCAACCTCTGGCCTCCACATCTGTGTGCACATACATGCACCCATACATATGAACATGCATACACATATACATGTTCACATATACACATGTGGAAAAAGGAATTCACACTCAAAACCATAAAGACAGGGCTGGAGAGATGGCTTAGCGGTTAAGCGCTTGCCTTTGAAGCCTGAGGACCCTGGTTCGAGGCTCGATTCTCCAGGACCCACGTTAGCCAGATGCACAAAGGGGCACACGCGTCTGGAGTTCGTTTGCAGTGGCTGGAGGCCCTGGCGCGCCAATTCTCTCTCTGTGTATCTGCCTCTCTCTCTTTCTCTGTCTGTTGCTCTCAAATTAAAAAAAAAAACTAAAAAACAAAAAAAAACCCATAAAGACAGGCTCTCGACAGACATTCCATCAAATGCAGAACAGCTAGCCATGCTTCTCAGGGCTTTTCAGAATGGATGGAGGAAACATTCTATCAGCTGAGGAACCCTGGGAATTGTAGTTTGTTGGTAGTGCCTGTAGCCCTCCAGGTGCTGTGTGTGTGTGTGCGCGTGCACACATTGGAATTGTTGGTGAATTGAACTCATACCATTTAGAGCATAGAACATGATTTCTGCTTCCCCACTCCCTCCCTGCCACCACCCTCCAGTAGGGCGGACTCCTGTGGAGATCATGGAAGTGGGATGGAGCAGAGGGATGGGGCTGCTGCAGGGTGGTTGTGTCTATGTCCTGCCCCTTGAATGAGGGCACCAGGCCCTGTGGTGCTCAGGCCATATAGAATCTATTAAACCTCTTCCAGCCATCTCAATGGAAGATGTCTCATCCGCTTTGTACTGGGACTCTAGCCAGTAGGATTGACTGAAATGAAGAATGCAGGTGGCTTTGTCTCTGAGACCCATACCGGCTAAGAAAGGGATGCACACAACACTGTTCATAGGCAGCAAGTATGCTGATGGAAAATTAGAATTGGGAGGGTATGTGTATTAAAATACACAAGACATGCTAAAAGCCTATGGCATCTGAAGCAGAAGCCAGAGGGGGAAGGATGAGAACCACTGATATGAATGAACACATGCACATGGACTGCCATGTGTAAACACGCACATCCTAACACCAAAACAGAGACAAGGCATTAAAGCCTGATATGATTGATATGATATGAATGAACACATGCACATGGACTGCCACATGTAAAAACGCACATCACAACACTCAACAGAGACAAGACACTTAACCCTGAAACCCCTTCTGAGGGGCCCAGGATGAGCAAGGTGGGAGGAAACAGCAGCATGTGGCTCTGAAGTGGACAGCAGAACAGCAGGAGATGCTTTCTCACAGAGATGCTAATTATGTCCTCACATTGGAGAGTGTGGTGAGCTCAACTCACTGTACGGGAGGTGTGAAGCATGCATCTTGTATACTAGGTCCTGAGAGGTCCTGGCTTCAAGTAGCCCATCCATCACAAAATATCTGTAGGATTTTTCTTACAAAATACCTCTTCCAATATTTTCATTGCTTTTGTGTTTGCAAAAGGCTTGGTTTTGCTGAAAGTATCTGGAATGAATTCCTCCACTCTGTGATGGCAAAACATGTGTTACCATGGTTTCTGAAAACAAAATTTCAATTAGCAGATGGAGCTACTGAAATGAGATTATCTTATTGGTGTAGAAACTTGGAGCAGAACTAAAGCTAAAATAAACATATTTCAGAAAGTCTTACCATTTAGAAGTATAATGGATTATTGCCAACAATATGGTGGTGTACTAATTATTGAGTTAAACATTCTTAATTGATATATATTTCATAAAAATTAGCAGCGACATTACCAAAGTTTAGTTTATAATATGCTTTATTTTAGTTAGTAATATTTTAAAACTTAGAGAATGTTGGATAGATGTAGATGAAATGAAGGAACTTATTTAGAATTCACTGTGGATGATTTTAAACTATTAAAAATGTCAAAATGAATCAATGACTCCAAATCACCATTAGAATGTGAATTGGTTTTTTGTTTTTTTTTTTTTGGTTTTTCGAGGTAGGGTCCCACTCTGGCTCAGGCTGACCTGGAATTCACTATGTGGTCTTAGAGTGGCCTTGAACTCTCAGTGATCCTCCTACCTCTGCCTCCCGAGTGCTGGGATTAAAGGTGTGTGCTACCACACCCGTTGTGAATTGTGTTTTTTTTAATGGAGCATTTTAAATATTCAGAAATTACCAGATGAGACATGAAATTAATAATTTGTCATCACTCAGAATATACTTGCCCCAGAGTGCTGTAATTTTAGAAGCACATGGCCTTCAGAATGGGGACTGTGTTTCCTAGCCTCCCTTGCAGCTATATGTGATTAAGTGACTAAAGTCACAATGCAGGTCAGGGTATTTCACCTTTTTTGTTTATTTGTTTTGGTTTCTCAAGGTAGGGTCTCGCTCTAGCCCAGGCTGACCTGGAATTTACTATGTAGTCTCACTCACAGCCATCCTCCTACCTGAGCCTCTCAAGTGCTAGGATAAAAGGCGTGTGCCACCATGCCTGGATTTTTTTGGATTATTTTTAATCTTTAAAAAGCATACTTTTTTTGGCCCATACATGTGTATGTGCAGAGTGTGTGCTTGTGTAGTTTAGAGGTTGAAGTCAGGTAACTTCCCTTATCATTCTTCAGCTCACTTTGAGAGAATGTTTCTCATTGAACCCAGAGATCAACAATTCAGCTAGACAAACTAGCCAGATAGCCCTGGAGGTCCTCTGTCTCTGCCTCTCTAGTGCTGGGGATAAAGGCAGGTGACACCATACCCTGTATTTTATATGGGTAATGGAGAGCCAAGCTCAGGTTCTCATGCTTGCTCAGTAAGTGTTTTACCAATTGAGTCATCTCCCCAGATCCTGTTTGGTTTTTTGTTTGTTTGTTTTGTTTTTTGAAGTAGTAGGGTCTCACTCTATCCCAGGCTGACCTAGAATTTACTATGTAGTCTCAGGGTGGCCTTGAACTCATGGTTATCCTCCCAAATGCTGAGATTAAAGGCATGCGCCACCATGCCAGCCATGTTTTTCTTTTCTATCTTTCTTTCTTTCTTTCTTTCTTTCTTTCTTTTTTTTTTTTTTTTTGAGACAGGATCTCGTTATGTTGACCTTGAACTCACAATTCTCTTGCCTCAATCTTCTGAATATGACAGGCACATACTGTGTCCACTTCTTTACTGTCTTGGGTTCTTCCCTGAGCTTTAACAGCCTGCTCCCTTGGTATTTTTTATTCATTTCTCCTAATGGATTTCTGAAATGTGGGCCCTCTCAAGCTTCTGGGTCTGGCTTCTGAGTGAGGAAAATGAACTTATCTCTAGAGTAAGTGGAAACTATCTACAGTCTATGCTGTTTGTGGAGGAGCCTGTTTCTAAGTGGTGCAATAGCAAGTTCTTATGGAAGAATATGGTTAGTATTGTAGTGGAAAAGAAGCTGCAAACTGGACTGATGCACTAAGTCACTGTAAGAGTTAGCAGCTGAGGAGCTGAACTTATCTCTGTCAGCAGCTGAAGGAATCCCAAAAAGAGAACTGCCTTGGGGGCCCCAGAGGGATGATAAGAGGGAAGGACAGTTTAGACTAAAATAGAGTAAAACAGAGCTCATGGTTAGGGTGACCCGACTACATGATCCATATGCATGTTGATTCATAGGTATGGTTTGAAAAATTGTTTTGGATCATACAGACTCTCACATCCTGCTTCTGTAAAGCAGCTGCCTGCTTGCTTGCTCACCCTTCCCCTCAGCTATGAACACTATAAAATGAAAGTAAAATCTCAACTTAATACCAAAGTTACTTTGGGGAGCTATCCCAACTTCAGTTCCCAGGAAATAAACTCCTCTACTTTCACTCATGCTGGCTGGCTTTGCAGTGATCTTTTCAGAAAAGTTCCACAATATTTCTGGAGGCCCCAGTGAGATCCTCCTTCACCATGACTCCTGTTGGTCAGGTGGGGCTGATGTTCCTGGGCTTCCTAGCCTGCCAAAGGTCCTTGGAACTGGAAAGCATGCACCCCAACATGATTATGGGGTCCCCTTCTAGGTGGCCTAAGCAGACTGTGAGACCCAGGACCAGAGTTCCTGAGTAGAAGGAAATGAAACACCGAGCCAAATGTCAGGAGCAGGTAAGAACTCCCTGGGAAATTGGAAATTAAAATTGAGACTAGTCAGGTTTTGGTTTGGAAAATCCTCAGTGTGAGGTCTGAAATTATACTCGATGTAATATGGACTGATCACCCACAGGAGATTGCATCTGAAGCTCTGACCTGATACTGGAGTTGCACTTCAATACTAAAAAGTGATTTCGAAGTTTGGTTTGGAAATATACTCAATGTGATTTTGAGGTCTGGTTTGTTCTCCAGAGCTATAAATAGAATAAAAATTTAGAATGGGAGTGCATAGCTTCTGAATTAATGAATGTGTGAGGGGGAGATAGTTGTCTGGAGTCGTATGAAAAGTGCACTTGAAATGAATGTGTGTGTATGAGGATGTATGTGGCTTATAGTCCTCAGGCTGCAGAGTGATTTCTGTCCTGAGCAGTGCATATTCAGGAAGGCTTTGTCTTTGTGTCTGTTCTGCAGCACCAACACAGTGGAAAGTTCGTTGTGGAGGAAGTTTTCCACCAATCCCATTGTCCTAGACTGCATGGCCAGCTTTCAATGTTGAATGGCCCCCAGAAGGAACACTGAAAGTAATTAAGATCATAGGCAGGGGAAAATACAAGATTCTCCTATTCTTTTTTTTTCTCCTATTCTTAAGAAGTTGTAAACTGGGGCTGGAGAGATGGCTTAGCAATTAAGGCACATGCCTGCGAAACCTAAGAACCCAGGTTCTATTCTCCAGGTTCCACGTAAGCCAGATGCACATGGTAGCACATACATTTGGAGTTCATTTGCAGTGGCTAGAGGCCCTGGCATGCCCATTCTCACTCTCTCCCTCTCTCTGCCTCAAATAAATAAAAATAAAATTAAAAAAAGTTGTAAACTGGTAGAATCAGAGAGCTTCCCTGTAGCCCTGAGAAAAGTCCAAAACTCTCCCTAGAGTTTAATGGAAAAAAACACAGCTCAGCTAGAGTCAGACCAGAAGCTTCAAAGCCAGAGATCACCCCCCCACACACACACACACAGCTGCCTCCTAACACACTCTCCAGTAATGAGGTCCTGGCTGACAGGACTTGAAAATGACTAAACCCAAGGCCACAGAAAGGGGAGTGGAGGGAGACAGTGCTGTCTGGGCTACTGGGAATTTCACCACTTCAGGGTCTAAAACTAAGGAAGGGATTAAAGGATGTAAGGAGGTAAACTAAGGTAGAAATCTCTCTGCAAAGTTTTGCAAAGGCCTCTAAGTTTAAGGTAGATGAAATGCTTGGGCCAGATCTGAAGGGCTTCTCATGCTAAAATTGCTTCTGACTCTATGCTAATGCCAGGTGTTCTAGCCTTGGTTTTCCATGGTTTTTGGTTCTGAAAGAAATGCTATAAATTCCCCACATGTGAGTTAAAGCCACTCAAGCCCTAAACCCAACCACATACCTGCCAGCAGAGGAGGGAGAGCCCTCCACACTTGCAAAGAAGGGTTATGCTGGCCTGCTCTTTCCCCCATGGGCAAGAGGTCAATCGGGAATAGTTACGTTCTGGGCCAGTCCCAGACAGATGCTAAAACCTGGGGAAAACTGTCTTGCTCTTACATGCTGCGGCTGGGGCAGCTCTTCATAGCAAAGACAAAAGTGGGGTACTACACATGAGCAGGCACTTCGTGTCACTTAGTGTGTCACTTAGTGCTTTCCCCTGAAGGCCTCGATCGGCAGATGGCCAGGTGGCCCTGGGAATAAGAGGGGAGCCTAACACACAAGTCTCATTGTTGGACAGGGTGTCAAGACACAGGGCTCTCTGGGGTTTATGCTACCCCAGGAGAATCCCCGATGGCTCTTCTTTCTTAGCTTCCCTGCCTTAAAGAGTCAGGCAGGGGGAGGGGGGAGGCTGCAGGCACAGGTAATCTTGAGATCCGGGATCCAGCATGATGGTGGGGGAGTCCAAGTCACTGTGAACAAATGGGGACTTCTTATAAGAAATTTCTGTTTTTAAGTTTTCTTTATCTCTCTGTGCTTCTATGGAACTACTAACAGACAACAGCCTCAAGATTTATGTTTAAATTTAGAAGTACTCAATACTGTTTGTCAGAAAATTTCTGAAGTTTCTAATAATGTTCAAATCTGCTTTCATAGTTTTAGAAATGTGTTTCAGGAAAGTTATAAGAAAAGAAGTTCCATGGCCTGGAGAGATGGCTTAGTGGTTAAGGTGCTTGTCTACAAAGCCAACAGATCTAAGTTCGATTCCCCAGAACCCATGTAAGACAGATGCACAAGGTGGTGCATGTGTCTGGAGTTTGTTTGCAGTGGCTTTCAGCCCTAGCATGCTCATTCTCTCTCTCTCTCTCGCCTTCTCTCTCTGTGTCTCTCAAATAAATAAAAATAAATTAAAAAAAAGAAGTTCCAAAATCAACAAATAATAAAACCTATGTGTATATTCTGGGTAAATAGTATAAGTTAAGTCTGGTCTGCTCTTTTATAAAAAGTAATTTCAAAAAGCCTTTTGAGGGTAAAAAGAAAACCCTTAAGTGGTCATATTAAAAGTCTTTTCGTAAAGACAATGAAAGATTTGTTGGTAGTTACGAGAACTAAGAAGACAAACTGAAAAGAAAACTTTAAATGTTGGTAAATGTTTGATGAAAGAGATTGTTACAGAGTGGTTACATAGATTGTAAGGTAAAAGTATGTAGATGAAGATATGAGTAAAGTGTGTGGATGAAGGAATGACTAAAGTGTGTGAATGAAGGTATGAGTAAAGTGTGTGGATGAAGGAATGAGTAAAGTGTGTGCATGAAGGGATGAGTAAAGTGTGTGGATGAAGGTATGAGTAAAGTGTGTGGATGAAGGTATGAGTAAGTTGTGTGGATGAAGGTATAAGTAAAGTGTGTGGGTGAAGGTATGAGTAAGGTGTGTGGATGAAGGTGTAAGTAAAGTGTGTGGGTGAAGGGATGAGTAAAGTATGGGGATGAAGGTATGAGTAGAGTGTGTGGGTGAAGGTATGAGTAAGGTGTGTGGATGAAGGTATAAGTAAAGTGTGTGGGTGAAGGAATGAGTAAAGTATGGGGATGAAGGGATGAATAAAGTGTGTGGATGAAGGGATTAGTAAAGTGTGTGGATGAAGGGATGAGTAAAGTGTGAGGATGAAGGTATGAGTAAAGTGTGTGGGTGGAGGTATGAGTAAAGTGTGTGGATGGAGGTATGAGTAAAGCATGTGGATGAAGGTATGAGTAAAGTGTGTGGATGAAGGTATGAGTAAAGTGTGTGGATGAAGGTATGAGTAAAGTATGTGGATGGAGGTATGAGTAAAGTATGTGGATGAAGGGATGAATAAAGTGTGTGGATGAAGGGATGAGTAAAGTATGTAGATGAAGGTATGAGTAAAGTGTGTGGATGAAGGTATGAGTAAAGTGTGTGGATGAAGGGATGCGTAAAGTGTGTGGATGAAGGGATGAGTAAAGTGTGTGGATGAAGGAATGAGTAAAGTGTGAGGATGAAGGTATGAGTAAAGTGTGTGGATGAAGGTATGAGTAAAGTGTGTGGGTGGAGGTATGAGTAAAGTGTGTGGATGAAGGGATGAATAAAGTGTGTGGATGGAGGTATGAGTAAAGTGTGTGGATGGAGATATGAGTAAAGTGTGTGGATGAAGGGATGAGTAAAGTGTGTGGATGAAGGGATGAGTAAAGTGTGTGGATGAAGGGATGAATAGTGTGGATGGAGGTATGAGTAAAGTATGTGGATGAAGGGATGAGTAAAGTGTGTGGATGAAGGAATGAGTAAAGTGTGTGGATGAAGGATGAGTAAAGTATGTGGATGAAGGGATGAGTAAAGTGTGTAGATGAAGGTATGAGTAAAGTGTGTGGATGAAGGGATGAGTAAAGTGTGTGGATGAAGGGATGAGTAAAGTGTGTGGATGAAGGAATGAGTAAAGTGTGTGGATGGAGGTATGAGTAAAGTGTGTGGATGGAGGTATGAGTAAAGTGTGTGGATGGAGGTATGAGTAAAGTGTGAGGATGAAGGTATGAGTAAAGTGTGTGGATGGAGGTATGAGTAAAGTGTGTGGATGGAGGTATGAGTAAAGTATGTGGATGAAGGAATGAGTAAAGTGTGTGGATGAGGTATGAGTAAAGTGTGAGGATGAAGGTATGAGTAAAGTGTGTGGATGAAGGGATGAGTAAAGTGTGTAGATGAAGGGATGAGTAAAGTATGTGGATGAAGATATGAGTAAAGTGTGTGGATGAAGGGATGAGTAAAGTGTGTGGATGAAGATATGAGTAAAGTATGTGGATGAAGGAATGAGTAAAGTGTGTGGATGAAGGAATGAGTAAAGTGTGTGGATGAAGGGAATGAGTAAAGTGTGTGGATGAAGGAATGAGTAAGATTAAACAGAAGGTTAAAGACGCAGTTGACTAAGTCTTAAAGTACTTGATTAGATTACAGACTCCTTGAGGTATATAAGATGAGTATTAACCTAGGGCTTATATCAGGCTAACAAAGAATGGCCCTGGCTGGTAGCAAGTTGCTCTAAACTTAAAACTTTAACTCACTGATGTTAATCTGGTCATGATAATGGTTGTGAAAGACTGGCTTTAGAGTACTCAACCAAGTTAATTATGTTCCTCTATTTGTCAACCTTTTAACTAAGTCTTAAGGTTAAAATTGGCTCATAAGTATTTCATTTTCTCATAAGGTTATTATATCTAAAACTGCCTCAAAAATCTGAGAGAGGAATTATTATCCTTTATTATCATTATCTTTTATTTATTATTATTATTATCTTTTCCTAGTTTATAAGGCAAATAGACCACATTTGGAGACACTGAACACCATTTATCTGTCACACACTTGCAAACTATTTACTTCATGGTGAGCAGTAAAAGAAAATTCTGAACAAAGTTATGTTGTGATTTAAGATGTAATTCCTCAATTCCTCCAATAATCAATCCTAATACTTTGGATTTAACTTATGTCATTACTGAGCAAGTTTACCAAAGTACCATAGGCAGAATTATACAGTTGGTTAAGGTTTGAGTAGTTATAGATTGTGTCATGAAATTTTGTGTATGTTTGAGTTCACTATAATTCTATAAAATTGATTTGGAGGAGATTGAAAATATTTCTTTCTGGCTCAGCAGTTAACGGTGCTTGTTTGCAAAGTCAGATGGCCTGGGTTCAATTCCCTGGCATCCATATAAAGCCAGATGCACATAGTTGAGCATGAATTTGGTGATTGTTGCAGTGGCAAGTGCCCTGGCATGCCCATTCCCTCTCTTTTCCATGAGACTTGTCTCCTTATTCATTAGATGATGGCACTTTAGTTCAGTTCCTCTATTCTTTGGGTATGTTGGATATAGCTGAATTAATTTCAGAAACTGACTTATAGATTGGGTGGACATCTTACTTAGCTTTTTAAAAGTTCTAAATCTCCCCATAAAGAATATATATTATATAAAGGTATTGCAATTCTGATGAGCTTTTAAAATTGTCAAGTTTTTCATGTCTTCATATTTAAGCCAAACTGTTATTACATAATATATATTTCTTGTTTATTTTGAATTCTGTTAGCAGATCTTTTGTTCATAGTTCACTCTGTAGCCTCATGTGCCTTAAATATGTGAACTCCACTTTTTTTGTTTTGTTTTGTTTTTGTTTTTCAAGGTAGGGTCTCACTCTAGCCCAGGCTGACCTGGAATTTACTATGTAGTCTCAGGGTGGCCTCGAACTCATGGTGATCCTCCTACCCCTGCCTCCCGAGTGCTTGTATTAAAGGCGAGCACTACCACACTTGGCTATAAACTCTACGTTTTGTTAGTATCAGACTTTTCCAGGTATCAGAATGTTGTAATTTGGTTTATACAAAGTCCATGATGTTTGGCTACCAGTAAGCAAAACTATTCACCTGAATCAATCAGTAGTAATAAAATATAAAAGAAAATGAAAACTTTTAGATCTTACGTTTCATTTGCTTAACATTATTTTTGGCCAGTCAGATCACTGAAAAACCTTGAAAATAATCTAAAGTTTTTCTTAATGTGTTTTTTCTCTTGAAAAAAAGTTAAAGGCTAAGGAACTTTTTATTTATTTTTTTATTTTGAGGTAGAGGGTTCCCACTGTAGCCCAGGCTGACCTGTAGCTCAATCTGTAGTCCCAGGCTGGCCTTGAACTCAGAGTGATCCTACCTCTGCCTCCCAAATGCTGGGGTTAAAGGCATGTGCCACCATGCCTGGCTAAAATCCCTGTAATTTTAAGATGGTTCTTGTCTTACACATGCTGGTTTTGCTGGGTAGTTATCACTGAGATTATAATCTAAGTCTTATAACAGGTGATTTAGTCATTGTGGCTTTGTTCTTAGGAAAACTGAGGAAGCTCCCCATGTCTTAGGGAAATCTACTGTCGACAAACAATGTTAATATAGTTTGTCTAAACTTTATATATTCTAACAGTCATTAATATTTCATTATGTTAAACTATAAAATTGTTCAATGGTTAATGGTACTTGCTTAATAAATTACTTTGTGTCTGTCAAAATCTCTCTAATGTATGTTAAAATCAGGCTAGTTCAGCTCAACAATGACTAGGTTTGGCTTTATTCTTAAACTATGTATAATCACTCATAGTCAAGGTTTTACTTAAGTAATTGTCTCATTTCTGGTATCTTAAGTTCATTGCTTATAGCTATATTGATACTTAAGACATGTTCCCTGCTCAAGAAAAATAATCTTATAGTCTGCTGTTCTGCTTCCAGTTTATGGGTTAATTGTTACCTGCATAGGTATACAGACTAGCCAAGGATGTTTTCAAACATAGATGCCAAGTTTTTATACTGCTTTGTATTTTCCTGACATACAATTTCTAAATTAAACCAACAGATTTAAAGTTATTGATAAAATAATTGGTAAAATATTATTTTCAGGGCTACTAAAATGTTTTTCCTGTACTTATAAGTGACAGATACTTAAAAGATAAAATGTGTATGCTTTCTATGTACCAGATATAGCTCACACTGCAACCTGACAGCTAAACTTAAATGCTAATCAGAATGATTTTAAACTATTGTGTCATTCTGTGACCAGGTCTGCTTTGATAACCAGATATGTTCTGCACTTCTTTAACTAGATTTGTTTTTATTAATCACTCTCTGAGTGATTAATAACCATATTATAAACCAAAGTCAATTGGAAACATTGGAGTTAAAGGGATAACCAATATTTTGGTTCCTGCTCCCAGGTCAGAAGGCCACAGGAGATGATAGGACACTTGGTAATGTCTAGCCTCTGGTAAGTTACCTGTCTTCTTGATCAGGGAAGATATGGGGACCCAGAGATGGATTTCAAGTCAGTGTATCTGCAACAGGAAAGTCATATCAGAGGAAAGTTGGTCCTTTAGTCTCCCAAGAAAGGGAGGACCATTTGGCCAGCATGGCCTTGACTGATTCTAGCAGATGACAATGCTGAGTCATAGAACTCCTCACAGATCCCTAAGCTAGCTCCTATAGAGCCATGAATGACCTCTGAAATATAATAAATAGTTAATTTTGGCTGCCTATATCATCTTAAACACCCAGTAAGAAAATATAACCACAAGAGATTACAATATAAATGAAGACTCAGATTAATAGGCTCGCCTGTCTGATGCTGGCTTATAATACTAAACTCTAACATCAACTCATGCCTTCTGCCTCTGCCTGTCCCTAATTAGTCAGCCACTGTTTACCTTTAAATAAAAACTCCAAAAGTTGTCCTCACTGTTTATATTTACCTGATAGTTATTGGTTTGTATTAGTCCAATCTCTCCTTGTTATGTCTTATTAGAGGAGGAATATCACTAAGGACAAATCTCAGACCCCCATCCTGACATATAAAAGCAATTCAGAGTTCTAGCTGTTTGTACTTGCTGATGTGGGTGGTGCTGGTTGTTTAAGGTCTCTCTTTGCTCAGATTTACAGAGGTAAGCCAGATTTTCCTGCCATTGATGGTGCACCCTTAAAATTTGTAACACAAAAGGGAACCCACATACCCTTAGGGAATTGGGCCCATATTCATCAACCAAGGGGTATAGATTCATCACACCAGAATCCAGAGAAAAGTGTTCTAAGCCAATTGTAGCAGCTAACAGATCATCAGGAACCCAGAGGGTCCCCTCCAAGTCAAGCTCTGGAGGACACCTGCCCCTGACAAGGAGACTATAGCCCTGCTCTAGTCACTCCGGAAGCTGACTAGTCTACACATGGCAGAAGTGCAGTGTCCAGTCATAGGGTTCTAACTTCTACTCTAATGGTTTTGTTTATTGACAGGGCACTGGGAAACAATGCAGGACAACAGGCCAGGGTCACCTTTGGGCAGTTGTGATGGTTAGGACTCAAGATGGCTGCAGTCTGACCAAACAAGTCCTGTAACTGGTGAGCATGTGCTCTCTTCTCTGGCCATCTCGTATACCTGTTCCAATGGGAAAGAGCATGATTATGGAGCACAGGTTACAGAACTGGGTAAGAAACAATGAGCGCAGAGTTGAGGCAGTTATATTTGGGATCAGGCTTGTATCCTTGCCATTCAGGACAGAAATCTCTCCTAGGCGATGGAGGGAGGCCTTTGGCATCCTCATATGTGATGGAGGCCTTGGATACCCTGCTTTCTTTAGTTGCTCGGCAGCCTTTCCTTCCTGTAGTGCTACAGCAGGGTTTCCTACATCCTAAATCAAAGGCACCACACTCCTTGCCTGTCCTCTGAAGTGACCTCCAGCCAGCACTAAGCATGGCCCCATGTCCTGTGAGGCAAGCCAGATACCCAGGTGCAACCCTTAACCTACCTCAGCCATAAGTTCCTCCTCCTCACATTAGGACTCCCAGGAACCCACACCTTCTCTCATTTCCAGGTTTAAGACCTGGTCCTGGGTACCACAACTCACTGACCTAGATGTCTGCATCCTGATAGGCTCCTGGCTTGCAGGCATCAATTTCCACATCATGTCTTCAGGGAGCCTGCCTGGTCCCTCCAAATGAGGTCTGGCTCCACTGTTACTAAGTTTTCAGAGAGGAGCATGTGATGGTGAATTTTGGATGTCAAGCCACCCTCCTTCACATAGCTCCCTCTGTGTCCTGGCATGGCACACTTTCCATAGCTGATGCCCTAAGATGCCACATTCCAGGTTCTGCCATCCTTGGATCCAGAGACACACAAGTGATCTTCAAGGGCTGTTCAAGCCTTCAGTCTCAGCATCGAGGTGGCATCTCTGGTCTCCTGGCTCTGAGGTTTCCAGCTTCTTGGACCAAGATGCTACTGGCCTGCATAGCACTCCAATCTGCACATGGCCAGTGTGGAACTGTCCAGCTTCTGTGAGCCATGAATACATCTAATAATCACCTCTTGTATACAAATATGCTCTCTAGTTTCATACTATTATGTCCATAAAAACATCCCTGCAAGTCTGTCTCAAGTACTCCTGTTTTCTTGTGGACCCAAAGGGATCTGCTACAGCTGTCCTTGGAAAGGTCACAAAAGATCAGTCATGTTGGCCAATGTAACGATGCCTGCTCATATCTCATCTAACCAGGCACCACTTGGCAGAGTAATAACCCTCGCCTTTCATTTCCCTTCTCTTGCTGTGTGGTGCTGAGAATTGGCAGTACGTTGTGCTGAGGGTCTCAGGTCACTGACTCAAGCAGGGGGATAACTGCTCCAGGCTGCAGGGCCTTGATAGAGGGCCTAGCACCTGCGGTGATCCTGGGCAAACAGCACCACTAAGTGTCTGAGGCTTCAGCCAGTTACTGTGTACTCAAATGTGAGAAAGAAATGCCATTAGAGCCATTGTTGAGTAGATGGAAATGTCCCCAGAACAAGTGTCCACACTTGATCTACCAAAAGTCTCAGCTCTTAGAGAATGCAAGGTGGAGGTACTGGCTTCTGCCTTTATATGTGTAGCCAGTTTTGGGAATGCACGGCACACACTCTCATGAGGCTGTCTCCTCAGAGTCCAGGGACTGATGGAGAGGGATGTGAACTTGGCCTAAGAGGAAGTTTCTGTTTCCAAAGCCAGGCTCCAGCTTCCCCCACCCAATCGTCTTCTTTCCAGGGTGCCTCAGGGAGGGACTCAGCTGTCTTTCCAGGATGTGTCAGGGAGTGTTGCAATCAATCAGGAGCAGGTTCATAATGGTGCTGAAGTCATTTATTCTTTTTTAAAAGAATATTACTCTTTTTTAAAGTTACTAACAAGTTGTTTTTAATCATTAAGTAATTTGGAAGACAACAAATTAAAGTTACGTACTAAAACCAAGCGATTTAAAGCCATGTGGTTTTTAAGTATGGGGTCAGTCTATCACATTGAAGCCTTCTCCACTGTGCCCTTGCACCCTGAGGGCCTGGGTTATATAGCCTTCATTCAGGTTCCCATGGCACTAAAAAGGCAAAGAGCTAAGCCAGAAGGGAAAAAAAAAAAAGACCGAAGGTTTTTTGCTTCAGTTGCCACAGACCATGCCTACAGACAAAGCTTCTGACACGGGCCTGTGGCTCACCCTCTGTGGACTGGAAAGGAGAGTGGGCCCCTGACTCATGGGTGACCTAGACTCTGGTCCGTGCTGCCTTCTGCAGCTAAATGTCCACAGCTATGGGTGAATCTGAGGCTGGAGCAAGCAGAGCCATTCCAAAGGTCCTGACAGTACCCAACCATGTGCCTTGTGGCACAGTGGCTTGTAATGGCAAAAAAGATAAAAGAGGGGTGGGACTAGAAGCCATTCCTGCAAAAGCCGCCTTTGGTTCCCAAACCACCATGTGACCACGAGGCCCTTCCCCTCAGCTCCGCAGAACAAGCTCCCAAGCTCAGGAGTTCAGCCTTGCTAACTGTGGCTGGAGGTCAGAGAAGCCCAACCAAGTGCATTTCCCTCTAAGGTGAAGTTCTGCCCTCAAGATCATTGCCACAGATGAGCTCTGCCCGATGCCAGTCAGGCTCACACCCTCGCAGGGCTCACAGTCCTAGCATGGTGGAGCACAGCCAGGAGGCAGGAGAAGCTGATCTGAATCTGTTTCTCAGATGACATGTGGAATGTCATCCATGTGGCCTGGTGAGTGGAGGCTGTGGCAGAGTCCCCAGTCCAGAGAGGTCTGGCCTGTATGTCTGGCAGTTACAGTGGTCACCAATGCAGTGCACCAGTCATGCCCCTCAGCTTACCCAGAGGTAGTGATCTTAACCTCCAGCAAGAAGTGCTCAAAGGGAGAGAAGCAGAGAAATACTCCAAGTCATGCTCACAGCTGGATATTGTTTCCCATTTTCCCCCACAATATAATAATCATAATTTTCCTTCTTAAGATGGTCCCTGTACAGGCCACCAATATGTAACAGGGTACTAGGGGTTCAGGAAAATCCTTGAGTCCCAAACCCTACATTCCTTTCTAATTTTAATCAAAGAATTGAACAAAATTAGACTGATGAGGATAATTATTAAATTATTATATTTATTGAGGGAAGTACAGAGCCAAGAATAGATACCCAGTGGCTAGAGATCCCACGTGAAGGGCTTGAGAAAACCATGGAAAGAAGCTGGGAGTGGCTGTGCACGCCTTTAATCCCAGCACTTGGGAGGCAGAGGAAGGAGGATCGCTATGAGTTCGAGGCCACCCTGAGAACACAGAGTAAATTTCAGGTCAGCCTGGGTTAGGGTGAGACCTTACCTTGAAAAACCAAAAAAAAAAAAAAAAAAAAAAAAAACATAGAAAGAGGGAAAAGAAAGCTCAAAGAGCTCCTGCCATGTGGGGAGCTGGAGGGGTAAAGAACCCATGTGGAGAGGAGTAAGGGCTGGGGCTCCCCTTCCACTGGTGAGGGGAAACTCACCAGCAGCTGGAAGTTCCCAAGTGATCAGGCAGCTCGGAGAGCTATCCGCACTCTTAACACTTAGCATTCGCATAACCAATCCTTCCTCTACCTGTTCTCCTCCTACTCCTGCCCTAAGCCTGAGGTGGACGACCTGCAAGCACATTTGGTCCGTCAGCACAGTTCTACCACAAATGGTGACCTCCTGGGTTCTCGCAGCCTGCTTAGGATTCCTGTGGGGAGTACTGACACCGTGACCATCAAGACATTTGCTGTGTTCAGTGACAGCATCTGGAACTCCTGGCTTTTATGTGGTTCTGGCCCAATCACATAATGTATCTTAGGGTTGGCCGCTTTGCATATCGTCACTACCTTGGGGTTGGCTGCCTCGGCTTTACTTTCACTGTCCACACTATGCTCTTAACAGGGAGGGACTCAATGGCCTTTTCAGGTCTTTTTAGGGTGCATCAGGGAGGGAGTCATCCATCTCCATGTTTTGCTGGTCAACTGTTTTGTGGGATTCAGACCTTTAATTAGGACCCTTATTGTTTTAGGGACACCTTTTCTTTTTTCCTCTTTTTTTTTTTTTTTTTTTTCTGAAAAGAGGAAGTTTGTTTAGAATTAGTGTAATCTGGGAGGAAAAGGAATGCAATTCAAAGGCACGAATGGTGTAAAGTAGCTTTGGAGCATTTAAAGCAACATTCAAAGCACTTGACCTACATTTAAAGTAGGGGCAGCCATCTCAGACCATGAACATTAAAGCGAGCTTTTGTTTTTCTTGATGGAACGAGAAGGAAGCTTTCAAGCTTTTGGTCTGCATCACAAGGATGTGGTCCCATCTACTCTGAGCAGTTCTGAGAAGTTTGGGTGTCACAAAGCCAACATGGTGGTGCGTGTGGAAATTCTGGGGTGCAAGTGCTTCTGGAGAGAACCAAGTCTTTCCTTAGTGACCCTGGGAGCATGGGCTGTGAAGCACTTTGGTCGGGAGAGTTAAGATGTTTTGGGAATGGGGGGAAGCCTCAGTAGATAAAGTGCTGTGAAAAAGTGAGGATCTGAGGTCAGATCTCCAGCACTCACGCAAAAGCAGATTATGGCGGTGTGTACCTGTAATCCCAGTACTGGGAGGTGGAGACAAAAGGATCCTTGCAGCTCGCTGGCTAGCTAGTCTATCGGAATGGATGCTTTGGGTTCAGTGCGAAGCTCTGTCTTCAAAGGATAAGGTGGAGAGTGAATGAAAACGACACTCAATGTGGATTTTTGGTGTCTACATGGTTGTGCACACACGTGCATGTCCATACATAGATTCACATCACACACATGTGTGCACACACATGCACACTCAGAAGAAAATATCATGTGGACACATGGCAACATGGGTTAGAAAAATGGGCCCAAAGTTGGATTTTGCAGTGGGGACTCACTCGGGCACTCCAGGAGGCTGCCAAGGCTAGGAGGAGGCCGTGATGCGGCCCCTTTACTTGGCAAAAGTCAGGAAATTAAAACTGAAAAAAGAAAATGCCTTTTCCCTGGGCTCCTTTTCCTAGTGAGTGACTCTTTTTTTAGATTGTTTAATATTTGAGTTATTCATTTGTTTTGAGAGACAAAGAGAGAGAGAGAGAGAAGAGAGAGAGAGAGAGAGAGAGAGAGACAGAGACAGAGACAGAGACAGATATAGAGAGGGAATGAGAGTACCAGGGCCTCTAGCCACTGCAGACTTCAGACACATGCACCTCTTATGTGGGTACTTGGGAATTGAATCTGGGTCCTTAGGCTTCACAAGCAAATGCCTTAATTGCTAAGCCATCTCTCCAGCTCTAGCGACTGTCTCGCTGACCACACTGTAACTAAGCACCCGGGAGCCCTTTTTCTAGTAAGGCCTTGCTGTCTGAACTCTCAGGGTGTAATGCCCCATGTTGGTTTTGCTAGAATCTGTCACACTCTATCCCTGCTCACATTTAATGCCTCACAGGCTGCCTTATCCTCCACCATCTGCCACAGGGCGATGCCAGGTCACCTGCCCTGCCTCCAGCAAGCAGCCTGTGAGGTGTGTATAGCCATAATCCGATTTCCTCTGTTGTTTTCTCCCAGAAGTTTCCATCCACTGACCCACCCCGCTTCTTGCTACAGATTCTCATCCCCCCACCCACTTTTTTTTTTTTCAAGGTTGGGTCTTACTCTAGCTCAGGCTGACCTGGAATTCACTATGTAGTCTCAAGGTGGCTTCGAATTCACAGTGATCCTCCTACCTCTGCCTCCTGAGTGCTGAGATTAAAGGCATGCGCTACTATGCCTGGCTTCATTTCCCCTTTTTGTATTTGAGATTTCACTTTGGGGGTCTCATCTCTCCCTTACTGCAAGACTCCTTTGCAGTTGTCCCTTCTCCTGGCACCATTGTCCCTCCAATAAATAATCCAAATAAGTGACCTTGCATGTGCCCTGGTTGGATATGGTTTCAGTGTGTCCCTATGTTCTCATGTGCTAGAAACTTGGTACTACTCAGTGTGGTGGCGCTGGGACCTTAAGAAGGTGGGACTTGGACTGGGGGGATGGCTCAGTGGTTAAAGGCGCTTGCCTCCAAAGCCTGATGACCCAGGTCCAATTCCCCAGTACCCACAGAAAGCCAGATGCACAAAGTGGTGTGCCCAGCCTTCCTTCCCTCCCTCCCTTCTGTCTTTCTCTCACTCTCTCGATGCAAATAAATGAACTTTTTTTTTCTTTCTTTTCTTTTCTCTTCTTTTCTTTTCTTTTTTTTTTTTTTGAGGTAGGCTCTCACTCTCTAGCCCAGGCTGACCTGGAATTCACTATGTAGTCTATTCATAGCAATCCATCTACCTCTGCCTTCTGAGTGTTGGGATTAAATGCTTGTGCCACCACACCTAGCATGGATTTTTTTTTTTTTAAGGTGAGACTCAGGGATAAGTGATTAGGTCACTGAGGGCACTGTTCTCTGAAAGGATTAACACGGTTCTTGTGGTACCCTGGTTAGTTCTCTTGAGCAAGTTATGAAAAAAGCAAGCCTTGGGCTGAAGACATGGCTTGCGGTTAAGGTGCTTGCCTGCAAAGCCTAAGGACACAGGTTTGATTCCTTAGTACCAACGTAAGCCAGATGCACAAGGTGGCCCATGTGTCTGTTTGCAGTGGCTGAAGGCACTGGCACCCCCATTCTCTCTCTATCTGCTTCTTCACCCTCTCTTTTTATCCCTCCCTCCCTTCTTCCTTCTCTCTCTCATAAATAAATAATTTTTTAAATAAAAAGCAAGTCTTGAGCCGGGCGTGGTGGCGCACCCCTTTAATCCCAGCACTCGGGAGGGAGGCAGAGGTAAAAGGATCATCATGAGTTAGAGGCCACTCTGAGACTACATAGTGAATTCCAGGTCAGCCTGGGCTAGAGTGTGAAACTCTACCTTGAAAAACAAAACAAAACAAATAAACAGCAAGCCTGGTCCTTCCCTAGTCACACTGGCTTCACGTCACTTGGTGCAATTTCTCCCCCCAACCCTGTCCCATGCTCCTGTGTGTGAGTGCGCGCGCGCACACACACACACACACACACACACACACACACAAGCACTCCTTTTTAAAAGTTTTACATATTTATTTACTTTAAGAGAGAGAGAGAGAGAGAGAGAGAGAGAGAATGGGTGTGCTAAGGCCGCTAGCCGCTACAAATGAACACCAGACCCATGTGCCCCCTTGTGCACCTGGCTTATGTGGGTCCTGGGGAATTGAACCTGGGTCCTTTGGCTTTGCAAGCAAGTGCCTAAATGGCTAAGCCATCTCTCTAGCCCTTAAACTTTTCTAGTTGACAACTTCCATAATTATAGACAATAAACCATGTTAATTCTCTCCCCTCCCCCACCTACCCCTTCACATATCCACTCTCCATCATATCCTCTCCCCTTCTCAGTCTCTCTTATTTTATTTTAAAAAATTTTTATTTTTATTGTTATTTATTTATTTATTTGGTTTTTTGAGGTAGGATCTCACTCTAGCTCAGGCTGATCTGAAATTCACTATGTAGTCTCAGGGTGGCCTTGAATTCATGATGATTCTCCTACTTCTGCCTCTCAAGTGCTGGGATTAAAGGCATGCGCCACCACCCCCAACACTTCTAATATATGTATATGTTTGTTTGCTTTTGTTCTTCAAGATAGGGTTTCACTCTAGTCCAGGCTGACCTGGGATTCACTATGTCACTATGTAGTCTCAGGGCTGCCTCAAACTCATGGTGATCCTCCTACCTCTGCCTCCCAAGTGCTGGAATTAAAGATGTGTGCCACCACACCCTGCCTTAAAAATATTTTTATTAAAAAATATTTTTATTGATTATTTATTTGCAAGGAGAGAGAGGAAGAGAATGAATAGGGGTGTGTCAGGGCCTTCTGCCACTGTAAATGAACTCCAGCCACATGCATCACTTTGAGCATCTGGCCTTAAGGGTATGGGGAATTGAACCAGAGCAATCAGGCTTTTCAAGCAAGTACTTTTAACAGCTGAGCCATCTCTCCAGCCCCAGACCTCTTTTCTTTAAAAGTACCTAGCTTCATCTGGGTAAGGTGGCACACACCTTTAATCTCAGCACTCAGGAGGCAGAGGTAGGAGGATCACTGTGAGTTTGAGCCCACCCTGAGAATACAGAGTGAATTCCAGGTCAGCCTGGGCTAGAGTGAGACCTTACCTTGAAAAACCAAAAAATGTACACAGCTTCAGGTACTTTGTTATAGCAATGGAGATGGTCTAATATATCATGGTTTAACAAATGTTATGAATAATTTTTAATTTTTTTAATTTTTACTTATTTGTTTTTTGAGAGTGACAGACAGAGAGAGAAAGACGCAGATAGATAGAGAATGGGCACGCCAGGGCCTCCAGTCATTGCAAAGGAACTCCAGATACATGTGCCACCTTGTGCATCTGGCTAACGTGGGTCCTGGGTAATCAGGCCTCAAACCGGGGTCATTAGGCTTCACAGGCAAGCACTTAACTGCTAAGCCATCTCTCCAGCCCCATGAATTATTTTTTATTTAATACTGACTATACATTTCAATAGATCAATGTATTGTTTATTTTTGTGATACAGTGACAGGATATCCAAGCCTGAGTAATTTAAAGATTGGGTGCTTATAGTTCTGGGAATTACAAGGTGAACAAGGAAAGCCATTTTGCCGCATCATGCAGCTGATGTGAATCCAGGATCCTGAGCAGTACGAGGAGTTCTTGGGAGGCACAGGGCTATAATCTGCTGCTTAACTCTTCACAGAGCAGCCAGGAGAATCACCCAAGAGAACCATGACCCTGCCCTGCGACAGGCCCTCCACTTGCTCCCAGGCTTACCTTCCAGGACACACCAGCCCCTCCTTGACCATGACCTCCCTTCTCCAGAGTGTTGCTGGCTCTGTACCAGGGGCTACGTCACAGAGGTGTGGGAAAGCAGTTGAGAGGGTGTTATGTTTGATGTGAAATGCTCCCCACAGGCTCATCTTTTTGAACACTTGGTCTCTAGCTGGTTGGGACTATTTGGGAAGCTGTGGAATCTTTAGGAGGAGGGGCCCAATGGAAAAAGTGGTTACTGGAGGGAGGGTCCTGGGCATAACTCCTTCCACTTCCTACATGCTCTCTCACTCTCTCGCTCTCTTCCTCCCTCCTTCCTGACTGATGTCCCTTGCTCCAGTGCTCCAGCAGTTGGAAATCTCTGCAGCTAAATCTTTTCTGCCATGATGGACTGTATGCTCTAAAACCTTGAGGCCAAGCAGACCCTTCCTATCTTAAATTGCATTGTCAGCTATTTGGTCCCAGGGAGGAGAACAGCCATTACTATAGGAAGAGTGTCTGCAGGCTCCTTCTGTCCTGTCGGCCCAACCCTTGTCCTTCAACCTCCTTTTGTGTCTCATTGAATACATATGCCCTGTAAACACTGCTTATCAAGAGTCCTGATCCAGAGGAGGCTGTCTTTAAATTGTCCTTTAAATTGTCTTTAGAAATAACTTAAAAGCAGAGCCGGGCATGGTGCGCACGCCTTTCATACCAGAACTCAGGAGGCAGAGGTAGGAGGATCACTGTGAGCTTGAGGCCACCCTGAGACTACATAGTGAATTCCAGGTCAGCTTGAGCTAGAGTGAGACTCTACCTCAAAAAACAAACAACAACAACAAAAAGACCTTAAAAACGAGGTCACAGTGTGTGCTCAGAGTCCTCAGCTGGAGATCACTGCACAGGGACGTTGGGAGGCCTTCTAGAACAGCTGCAGAAGACTCCTCTGATGTGAAACTTCCTGCCACATCCAGCAATAGCAAAACTGTTCAAGCACCAAAGACTGTTTTTTGAGGCAAGCCCAACAGACTGGCCTTTTAATTTTTAATTTACTTATTTGACAGAGAAAGAGGGAGAAAGAATGAGAGAATTGGTGCACCAGTGCCAGGGCCTCCAGCTACTGCAAACAAACTCCAGATTCGTGCACCCTCTTGTGCATCTGGCTAACATGGGTCCTGGGGAGTCAAACCTGGGTCCTTTGGCCTTGCAGGCAAATGCCTTAACCACTAAGCCATCCTTCCAGCCCAAGACTAGCCTTTTTTTTTTTTTATGAGAGAGAGACAAAGAGGGAGGGAGGGAGAGGAGAGGAAGAGAGAGAGAATAGGCATGCAAGGACCCCCAGCCACTGCAATCGAAATCCAGACCTATGCGCCCCCTTGTGTGTGTGCGACATTGCGTGTTTACATTACTGTATGTCTGGTTTATGTGGGACCTGGAGAGTCCAACATGAGTCCCTGGACTTCACAGGCAAGTGCCTTAACCACTAAGCCATCTCTCCAGCCTGACTTTGTTTGTTTGTTTTGTTTTTTGAGGTAGAGTCTCACTCTAGCCAAGGCTGACCTAGAATTCACTATGTAGTCTCAGGGTGTCCTCAAACTCACGGCTATCCTCCTACCTCTGCCTCACGAGTGCTGGGATTAAAGGCATGTACCACCATAACTGGCTTGACTTTTGTATTTAATTTTAGTCCACCTCACCTTCACTGAGTCTACCTCTCTTTGCTTCATAATATAAAATTTGAATGCAATATAATTCTAGTGATTCAGTTACATTGAGGGAGTGGTTTCTATGAACACATACAAGTTCACCTGTTTGTATGTATAGGTGATCCAAGAGGTATTGATGTATTTATTTGTGTCTCTTGCCACTTTGGTGCCATCATGTCCGTATTCAAATCTGATGCCCGCAGGCTTTGTGTCCCCCATGGTAGAGGCTGAGGGAGTATGCATGTGAAGCAGTCACATACGCTCATCTCTCCTGGAGGGCAACATGTGGCTTGGCTGGCAATGCCCTGATCTGTCCAGGGTGGGTATGGTTGTTACAGAGGGGGTGGGGTTTGCCCTTCCTTTTTAGTTGTACACATACTTTCTCAAGTTGTCCTGGCCATCTTTGCTCTCATTTGGAGAGACCGGGCCTGAGCTGAATGCCTTGGGGGTGGGTGGCAGGTCTGGAGATGGAAAGGCATGTCCTGATGATATCATCTGAAGCCCTAGAGCCAGCCATGCTTAAAGTTAGACCCAGGCTACGGTGAGCTAATGAATCTGCCATTTCTCTTTATGTAAGCGTCCCCCCCACCCCCTGAGGTAGAGTCATGCTCTAGCCCTGACCTGGTACTCAGTCTGTAGTCCCAGGCTGGCCTCAAACTCACAGTCATCCTCCTACCTCTGCTTCCCAACTGCTAGAATTAAAGGTGTGCACCACCATGCCTGGCTAAGCTGTGAGTTTTTGTTTGTTTGTTTTGTTTCTGTTGTTTGTTTTGAGATAAGGGCTGGCTATCTAGCCCAGGCTGGCCTTCAACTACTGACTTTTCCTCTCTACCTGCTGAGATTGTAGGCATGCTTCACCATGCCCACATCTGGCTAGGTCAAAACTTATTATTAAACTTACATTTTTTAATCATGGTAAAGTGTACATAACAGGGGCTGGAGAGATGCCTTAGCGGGTAAGTCATTTGCCTGTGAAGCCAAAGGACCCAGGTTCAATTTGCCAGTACCCATGTAAGCCAGATGCACAAGGTAACACATGTTTCTGGAGTTTGGTTCCAGTGGCTAGAGGCCTTGGCATGCCCATTCCCTCTTTCTCTTTCTCTCTCTTTTTAAAATAATTTATTTTTATTTATTCATTTATTTGTTTGACAGAGAAAGAGGGAGAGAGGGTGAGAGAATGGGCACACGAGGGCCTCTAGCCACTGCAAATGAATTCCAGACACATGCACCCCCTTGTGCATCTGGCTTACGTGGGTCCTGGGGAATTGAGCATGGGTCCTTTGGCTTTGCAGACAAATGCCTTAACCGCTAAGCCATCCCTCCAGCCCCTTCCTCTCTATCTGCCTCTTTCTCTCTCAAATAAATAAATGAATACTTTTTTAAAAAAATGTACATAACATAAAATTTTTCATTGTAACCATTGTTTTTGGAGGGGGCAGTACTGGACATGAAACCTAGGACTTTGTGTGCACATATCACTGAGCTATATCCCCACTACTATAACCAGTTTTTCTTTTTGTTTTGCATGTGTATGTATGTATAGTGTGTGAACACATGTGTATTGTGTGTGCAGGTGTGCATGCACGTGTGTGCATGTGTGTGTGGAAGCCAGGGGTTGTCATTGGGTATCTTGCTCGGTAAATGCCCTCTACTTTATTTATTGAGACAGGGCTACTCACTGATTTGGCTGGTCTAGCCAGCTTGTCCCAAGGTCCTCTGTGTCTACCTCCTGAGTGCTGGGATTACAAGTGGGCCACCACTGCTACTTGATATTTCTATGGGTGCTGGAGATGTGAACTCAGGTCCTCAAACTCACACAATGTGGTGGTTTGATTCAGGTGTCCCCCATAAACTTAGATGTTCTGAATGCCAGGTCCCCAGCTCATGGCAATTTGGGAATTGAAGCCTTTTGGAGGCAGTGTATTGTTGGGGGGTGAGCTTATGGGTATTATAACCAGCTTCCCCTTACCAGTGTTTGGCACACTCTCCTTCTGCTGCTGTCCACCTGATGTTGGCCAGGAGGTGACGGTCTGCCCTCTGCTCATGTCATTTCCTTCTGCCATAATGGAGCTTCCCCTTGAGTCTGTAAGCAAAATAAACTCTTTCCTCCCACAAGCTGCTTTTGGTTGGATGTTTTCTGCCAGCAAAGTGAAGCTGACTGCAACACACAGCAGGCACTTTACCATGGAGCTCCTCTCCAGTCCCTGCTGGAAATGTTCTGTGTCCAGTGGCAGGGTGTATATTTCACACTATGGTACATTCATGACAACATCCATCTCCGGAGTTCTTTTCATCCTGATACCCTTTAGCCAGCAGGTGCCCATTCCTCTCTCCCCCAGACCCTGACAACCACCTTCCCATTTCTGAATGGACTGTTCTAGGTGTCTTGTATTGGAGAGTCATCAAATGTGTGTATTTCGGTAACTGTCTAATCCAAGCAGCATGGTGTCCCCCTAGGTCCATCATGGTGTCACATGCATCAGTGTTACCTTTCTTTGTCTGCCTGAAAACTGTTCCAGGCATGGATGCCACTAACTGTGTATCCATTCATCTGTTGACACACCTGGGTTCCTTCCACCCTTTGGCTATTGTGAGTACTGCTGCCACAGAAATGAAGATATTGTTGTTGGTCTTTAGGTTCTGAGATCACTGTACATTCACAGACATCTGTAAGAAATAATGGGGAGATCCTGTACATTTGTATCATTTCTCCATATACCTTGACAAAACTAGAGACCAATATGACCATTAGGACATTGATCTTGGTACAGCCCACTGATCTTACTCAGATTTCCTGTGTTTGAGAAGAACTCATGTATGTATGTATGTATGTATGTATGTATGTGAGCATGTGTGTGCACATGAATTTCTGTGTAGTGCTCTCCCATGTGTAGGTTTGTGCAGACATTAGTATAGGCCAGGTCAGAACTGCTCCCTCCACAGGTCCCCTTGTGATGTCCTACTTCTCACCCTCCAACCACTGCCCTAGTGCCTGGCAATCCCTGCTTCCCCATCAGTTTTGTGTTTGTGCCATTTCAGGAATGTTCTACAAATCAAATCAGACAGCCAATATTTTTCTGGGGTGTGCTTTTCTGTTAGTACAGCACTCTGGAGATCCATCCAAACAGTCGCTCACTTGTTCATTAACAAAAAGCATGGTGCATATCTCCCTTAATCACAAATGTCCATAAGAAGTTTATTGATAATGAGGCAAAATGGTTTTAGATTTTGTGAGGACCATCTTCTTGAAATCTCATTGTGGGAGACCTGCATTCTTGAAGGGCAATGCCACCATGACCCAAGGATCTCCCACCAGATCTCTCAATGTGCAGCTCTCTGTAGGACAAACAACACCCAAACCAGAGAAGGAGCTAGGTCCATGCAGGTCTCTGTACTAGCTGTGCAGTGGATATGATGGTCTCTGCACTGGCTGAAAGTGGACATGCAGGTCTCTGCACCGGCTGAGCAGTGGACATGCAGATCTCTGCACTGGCTGAGCAGTGGACATGCAGCTCTCTGCACTGGCTGAGCAGTGGACATGCAGGTCTCTGCTCTGGCTGAGCAGTGGACATGCAGATCTCTGCACTGGCTGAGCAGTGGACGTGCAGCTCTGCACTGGCTGAGCAGTGGACATGCAGATCTCTGCACTGGCTGAGCAGTGGACGTGCAGCTCTGCACTGGCTGAGCAGTGGACATGCAGGTCTCAGCACTGGCTGAGCAGTGGACGTGCAGCTCTGCACTGGCTGAGCAGTGGACATGCAGATCTCTGCACCGGCTGAGCAGTGGACGTGCAGGTCTCAGCACTGGCTGAGCAGGGGACATGCAGGTCTCAGCACTGCCTGAGCAGTGGACATGCAGGTCTCTGCACTGGCTGAGCAGGGGACGTGCAGCTCTGCACTGGCTGAGCAGTGGACATGCAGGTCTCTGCACTGGCTGAGCAGTGGACATGCAGGTCTCAGCACTGGCTGAGCAGTGGACGTGCAGCTCTGCACTGGCTGAGCAGTGGACATGCAGATCTCTGCACTGGCTGAGCAGTGGACGTGCAGCTCTGCACTGGCTGAGCAGTGGACATGCAGATCTCTGCACTGGCTGAGCAGTGGACGTGCAGGTCTCAGCACTGGCTGAGCAGTGGACGTGCAGCTCTGCACTGGCTGAGCAGTGGACATGCAGATCTCTGCACTGGCTGAGCAGTGGACGTGCAGGTCTCTGCACTGGCTGAGCAGTGGACATGCAGATCTCTGCACTGGCTGAGCAGTGGACGTGCAGGTCTCAGCACTGGCTGAGCAGTGGACGTGCAGCTCTGCACTGGCTGAGCAGTGGACATGCAGGTCTCTGCACTGGCTGAGCAGTGGACGTGCAGGTCTCAGCACTGGCTGAGCAGTGGACGTGCAGCTCTGCACTGGCTGAGCAGTGGACATGCAGGTCTCTGCACCGGCTGAGCAGTGGACATGCAGATCTCTGCACCGGCTGAGCAGTGGACATGCAGGTCTCTGCACCGGCTGAGCAGTGGACATTCAGATCTCTGCACCGGCTGAGCAGTGGACATGCAGGTCTCTGCACCGGCTGAGCAGTGGACATGCAGGTCTCTGCACTGGCTGAGCAGTGGACATGCAGATCTCTGCACCGGCTGAGCAGTGGACGTGCAGGTCTCAGCACTGGCTGAGCAGGGGACATGCAGGTCTCAGCACTGCCTGAGCAGTGGACGTGCAGGTCTCTGCACCGGCTGAGCAGTGGACATGCAGATCTCTGCACTGGCTGAGCAGGGGAGATGCAGGTCTCAGCACTGGCTGAGCAGTGGACATGCAGATCTCTGCACCGGCTGAGCAGTGGACATGCAGGTCTCTGCACTGGCTGAGCAGGGGACGTGCAGGTCTCAGCACTGGCTGAGCAGGGGACATGCAGGTCTCAGCACTGCCTGAGCAGTGGACGTGCAGGTCTCTGCACCGGCTGAGCAGTGGACATGCAGATCTCTGCACTGGCTGAGCAGGGGAGATGCAGGTCTCAGCACTGGCTGAGCAGTGGACATGCAGATCTCTGCACCGGCTGAGCAGTGGACATGCAGGTCTCTGCACTGGCTGAGCAGTGGACATGCAGGTCTCTGCACTGGCTGAGCAGGGGACGTGCAGATCTCTGCACTGGCTGAGCAGTGGACATGCAGCTCTCTGCACTGGCTGAGCAGGGGACATGCAGGTCTCAGCACTGGCTAAGCAGGGGACATACTGGTCTCTGCATGTGCTGAGCAGGGGACATGCAGGTCTCTGCATATGCTGAGCACGGGACGTGCAGGTCTCAGCACTGGCTGAGCAGGGGACATGCAGGTCTCAGCACTGGCTAAGCAGGGGACATGCTGGTCTCTGCACCAGCTGAGCAGTGGACATGCAGGTCTCTGCATCAGCTGCTGTAACTATAAGGAAGCACCATAACTTGGTTGGCTTGAGCAACAAACTTATTCCCCACAGAGGCAGGAAATCCCAGATCAGGTACCAGCGTGGTTGAGTTGTGGAGAGGGTCCTCTTCCAGGGTGTTCCTGTATGGCAGAGAGCCAACTGTCCACCAGTCCTCGGCTTGTCTTCTCCCTCCATTCTGCACTTTCTCCTCTCCTTCTTCTCTTTCTTTTTCTCCTTCTCCTCCTCCTCCTTCTCCTTTTTTGTTTGTTTTTAAGTAGGGTTTTGCTCTAGCTCAGGCTGACCTGGAATTCACTATGTAGTCTCAGGGTGGCCTCGAACTCATGGTGATCCTCCTACCTTTGCCTCCTGAGTGCTGGGATTAAAGACATACACCACCACACCTGGCCCAGGCACCACTTTCTACCTGGGGAATTTTCGAGATCAGAAAACGCTTTTCCTCATTATCAATCTATTTAATTGTAGCTTCTCAAGCAGTTAGTATTTTAAAAAAATATTATTTAGTAAAAATTTTTATACATGTATATTATTATTATTATTAGTTTTTCAAGGTAGGGTCTGACTCTAGCTCAGGCTAACCTGAGCTAGAATTTACTATAAATTTACTATGTAGTTTCAGGGTGGCCTCAAATTCATGGTGATCCTCCAACCACTGCCTCCCAAGTGCTGAAATTAGAGGCATGTTCCACCACTCCTGGTTTATAATGTATGATTATAATCCTCTCATTTCCTTCTCATTCCCTCTCCCCGGCCTCTTTTCACTGAACCCTCTTTCCAGTCCCTTGTTACTTTTTTATTTGGTTTTAAACTTAATTTCAATTTTTATTTTATATAAATTATCACAAGTTATACTCTCTCAGCCCCAGCTCCTGTTACCATGGAGTTTCTTCTCAGTGGGCTTATGGTATCACTACGGGGATATGAAGGCCTCAGTCAGTCCCGGTGGGGGAGCAGGGGACCATGCCTCAGGGTATTCCTACCTACCCTGTGGCTCTTACAGTCTCTCCTCCCCTCTTCTTCAATGTTCCCTGAGCCATGGCAGGCCTGTTGGCAGTCTGATTTAGTGTTGAGTTTTCTATAGCCTCTGGATTTCTGCTTGCATAAGTTTTGATTGATCACAGTATCTGTCATCATTACCCTGGGACTGGTTGTCAGGCTAGCTGTAAGAGCAGTATTCATGTTGCCACTCCCCATGCAGTTTCTCCTGGGCTCTAGCAGATGGAGTAGAGGTGGCATGACTCATGATGGACAGTTAACTAACTTCTTATCAATGGATCTTGATTCTTCTTTGTTTTCACTGTTATCTGTAAAACAAAGCAGAATATCCAAATAAGAGTGAGAACAGCTTGAATTAAAGGGGGGTGTGCAAATTGATTTGAGAGTTTTGTGTGTGTGTGTGTGTGTGTGTGTGTGTGTGCAAGCCCACTCTTCTTCTCTAGAGAGCAGTGGGGGCTTCATTCTGAAGTCTGAGTTTCCAGCCCTGCTACTTGCATGCTATTTAAAATTTATTTATTTATTTGCACCTGTGTGTGGAGGCATTCCAGGCCTCTTGCTGCTGCAAATGAACACCACACTTTTTCCAGTTTTCGTACCCAGCTTACATGTGTGGCTTGGGAATTGAACCAGGCCAGCTTTGCAAGCATGTGTCCTTCAAGCCATCTTCCTGACCCCTCGTGGTTTTTTGTTTGTTTGTTGTGACCCACTGGGTCTGATTAGGATTGCCTATGTGAGTATGGAGGGGGGAGTGATTTTTCATCGCACTAGTGATTTACCAATGAATATACCACTGTAGAAAAATAAAAACAATGAATGTTTATATGTCAGGTATGTACAGTATTTAAAATTCATGGGAAGCTGAGTGTGATTGACCATGCCTATAGTCCCAACACTTGGAAGGTAGAGGCACAAAGATTAAGGTTCAAGGTTATCCTCGTCTTCATAGCAAGTTTGAGACCAGCCAGAACTAAATAAAACACCTTCTTAAAACAAACAATGCCCCCAACAAACAAAACAACCTCCCCCACCAAAACAATAAGAAAATGAATTTGTGGTCCCAAAGACAACAAGGAAATGTTTCAAATATCACTGATAGTGCCAGCACACACCCCTGTCTGTGAAAGGAGAAATTTGATGGAGGAGTTTGTGCATTTCAGATTTAGTCTGTCAGGGTGTGGGGAATTCAGAGGAGGGACAAGACAGGATAGACATTCCTAGGAACTTCATCCATGAACACTGCCTTATCAAGTGAAGGGACCTGGGCTCTGTCTCTACGTAGGCATGAACTGCTGTTAATTGTATTTATTTATTAGAGAGAGAATTGATGCGCCAGGGCCTCCAGCCACTGCAAGACAAACTCCAGATGTGTGCGCTATCTTGTGCGCATGTGTGCTTTGTACCCTTGCCTCGCCTTGTATGTCTTGCTTACAGAGGATGTGGATGTGGAGAGTGGAACCTGAGTCTTTAGGCTTCACAGGCCTTAACTGCTAAGCCATCTCTCGGGCCCATTGTATTTATTTTTAAATAAATTTTATGTATTAATAAATACATGCATTTTATATATTTTTATTTTTGTTTTTGTTTTACAGGTAGGGTCTCGCTCTTGCCCAGATGGACCTGGAATTCACCATGTAGTCTCATAGTGGCCTGAAACTCATAGAGATCCTCCTACCTCTGCCTCCCAAGTGCTGGGTTTATAGGCACTGGGATTATAGGCGTGTGCCACCAAGCTCGGCAAGAATTTTGTTTTATATTTGCAAATTCTACAGTGCAACGATTGAGTAAAGGGGCAACACATGCAGAGTTTTGAAAGGAGCAGGAAGCAGAGAGTAGCATGGCTAGGGTGCTTCCTAAAAGGAGCCCTGAGAACTTCAAAGTGGATGCTGGCCTCAGCTTGCCTTTCTAACCTTCATCCCTGCCATCTTAAGAAAGAAAGAAAGAAAGAAAGAAAGAAAGAAAGAAAGAAAGAAAGAAAGGAAGGAAGGAAGGAAGGAAGGAAGGAAGGAAGGAAGGAAGGAAGGAAGGAAGGAAGGAAGGAAGGAAGGAAGGAGAGAAAGAAAAGGCAGCATTTGATTCGCGCCTTGGGTGAAGGGTGAGGGCCTGCGGGGCCTGCGTGGGCTCTTTGATCCAGATAGGGTTGGCTAGGTGACCTGTCTCTCCATGGGGATTTCGCTGTGTCATGGTTCTTGCTCACCCCGTTCTTAGAAGTTATTTTTTCCTCTTTGTGATTCATGAAACCGTTGTTGTGGGTCCGGGTGGCTGGAGCCAGGGGTTTCTGTGGGTTAGAGGACAGGAAGCACACGCTGTTTTCTCTGCTTTCAGCACCCACGCGCGCCTGCAGCATCCACACATGTGCAACAACGGTGCAAGCGTGCAGCACCCACGCGCCTGCAACACCTGCACACGCCTGCAGCACCTGCACAGACACCTGTGCTGCCTGCAGCACCCACGCACCAAGACACCCACTCGCGCCCAGCCACGCTGCAGCCACCCGCGGAGCTCCGCTTCAAAGTCACAGTAATCACGAGGCTCAGCCCCACTCAGGTCTATTTCCATGACGACCAGGGAAGCCAGCCCGGCTGTGGAGGGACCCAGACGATCTGCACTGGATGCCCAGATCCCAGGAGCTCCATCCCCCACCCCCCACCCCCGCCTTCAACTTCAGAACTCAGAAAGGGTCTGGAGGTTGGAGTCGGCAGCGCCTCGCTCAAATGCGGCCTCACTGTCCGCCACTGACATGACCTTTAAAGTCGCTGCTCTTTACCAAAATGTAATTATCCGAAAACCAAAGTACTTACACCCGAGATACCCTGCTGTGAGAAGAAGACAGTACACTCATTGCAAGTAATTTAAACTTTTTTATGTCCTCAAGTTTCTTTCTTTCCTCTTTTTTTTAAATGAGGAGTTTGGTGAAAAACCATTTAACGATTTAAAAATAGACTGGTTTGAGAACGTATTTTAAGATGAAAGGGTTATAATGTGCTATGCACAGCTTTTTGAATTATTTGTATTTTCAAAAATGTTTTCATTTTATTCCTGAGGTTAGTTTGTTGGTTTGGTTAAGAAGAAAATAAGTAACAAAATATTATAATTTACCTCAAATTGAATCTAAGTGCAATATTGAAACCCAACTATTTGTATTGAGATGATGGTTTAATCTACTATCGTGATCTTCTTTTAAGCTATGTATAAAATTAACCTCCTTTGAATGGAAAATTTCATTCTCTGGACTTTTAGAACTTTTTTTTTCTGAGTCATAATGGGAGAGGATTTTAAAATTCTTCATACCACATAGCTTAAATAAGACAATGGATTGTTTTCTAAAACATTCTAATGTCTTTAAATTATGTAAACAAATTTTAAAAACTTGGAAGTGTCTCAAGATTTTAGCTGACACTAATCTTCTAGTTGTAGCCTTACCTGGCTGTTTCTCTATCTGTTCTGTTCCCTGCTGCCCCCACATGTGTGCAGAGAACATCTCTTTACATATAACTGAGGTGATGTTAAAAATACAGCAAAAGCTGGGCGTGGTGGCGCACGCTTTTAATCCTAGCACTTGGGAGGCAGAGGTAGGAGGATCACTGTGAGTTCGAGGCCACCCTGAGACTACATAGTTAATTCCAGGTCAGCCTGAGCCAGAGTGAGACCGTACCGCGAAAAACCAAAAAAAAAAAAAAAACAAAACAAAACAAAAAAAAACCAGTAAAGTATTAACAAAAGTTAAAATATTTTAAAATCTAGTATTTGCTTTTCTAAGCTCTGCTTAAATTTTTAAAAATATTTTACTTATTTATTTATTGGAGAGAGAGGAAGAGGGGCAGATAGAGAGAAAGAGAGAATGGGCATACCAGGGCCTCTAACCACTGTAAACGAACTCCAGAAGCATGCGCCCCTTGTGCATGTGGCTTACGTGGGTCCTGGGGATTGGAACCGGGGTCCTTAGGCTTCGCAGGCAAAAGCCTTAACCACTAAGCCATTTCCTCAGCCCCAATTTTTTCTTTTTGAAACTTTTTTAGCCAGGCATGGTGGCACACACTTGGGAGGCAGAGGTAGGAGGATTGCTGTGAGTTCAAGGCCACTCTGAGATGACATAGTGAATTCCAGGTCAGCCTGAGCTAGAGCAAGGCCCTACTTTGAAAAACCAAAATAAATAAATAAATAAAATAAAAACAAAACAAAACTTTTTAATTGTCAAATTCCATGATAGACAATAAACCATGTTAATTCCCTTCCCCCCACTTCCCCTTCACAGCTCCACTCTCCATCATATCCCCACTCCCTCTCAATCAGTCACTCTTTTATAGTTTTTGAGTTCTTCATATATCCTGGATATTAATCCTCTGTGGATGTATAGCTGGCAAAGATTTTCTTCCATTCTGTAGGCTGCCTCTTTGCTCTATTCACAGTGTCCTTTGCTATAATAGCTTTCTAATTTCATGAGGTCCCAGTGGTTGATCAGTGATTTTATTTCTTGAGCAACTGGGGTTATATACAGAAAGTCATTGCCTATGCCAATATGTTGAAGAGTTTCCCCTACTTTTTCCTCCAGCAGTTTCAGAGTTTCAGGTCTGATATTAAGGTTTTTGATCCATTTGGACTTAATTCTTGTCCAAGAAGCCAGAGATAAGGATATATTTTCATCTTTCTACATATGGATATCCAGTTCTCCCTACCACCATTTGTTAAAGAGGCTGTCTTTTCTCCAATGAATATTTTTGGAACTTTTGTCAAATTTTGTCAATTCACTATCTAGTGTGGGGTGACATTGAACTCAAGGTGATCCTGCTACCTCTGCCTCCCTAGTGCTGGGATTAAAGGTGTGCACCACCACACCCAGCTTTAAATTTCTGCCTTTCTCTCTCTCTCAATCTCTGTTTTATTTTTTTGGTTCCATGCTGTCTTTGTTACTATGGCTCTATAATATAGCTTGAAATCACATATAGTGATACCGCTAGCCTTATTTTTGTTGCTCAAAATTGTTTTGGCTACTTGAGGGTTTTTTTTTGTGCTTCCAAATGAATTTTAGCACTTTTTTTTTTATATTTCTGTGAAGAATGCCATAGGAATTAAAAACATTTTTTTTTTTTAGTTTTGTGAGGTAGGGTCTCGCTCTAGCCCAGGCTGACCTGGAATTAATTATATAGTGTCAGGGTGGCTGTGAACTCACAGCAATCCTCCTACCTCTGCTTCCCAAGTGCTGGGATTAAAGGTGTGTATCACTATGCCTGGATTTTTTTTTTTTTTTTTTTTTTGAGGTAGGGTCTCATTCTCTATGCCAGGTTGATCTGGAATTCACCATGTAGTTTCAGGGTGGCCTCGTACTCACAACAATCCACCTACCTCTACCTCCTGAGTGCTGAGATTAAAGGCATGTGCCACCAAGCCCAGCCTGGAATTAAAAAATATATATTTATTTATTTATTTGACAGAGAAAGAGGGAGGGAGAGAGAGAGAGAGAGAGAGAGAAAGAATGGGCACACCAGGGCCTCCAGCCACTGCAAATGAACTCCAGACATGTGCACCCCCTTGTGCATCTGGCTGACAAGAGTCCTGGGGAATCAAACCTGGGTCCTTTGGCTTTGCAGGCAAATGCCTTAACAGCTAAGCCATCCCTCCAGCCCCTGGCCTGGAATTTTGATGGGAATTGCATTTAATGTGTAAATTTATTTTGGTAAGATTGGCATTTTCACAATATTGATTCTTTCAAAGAAGAATATGGGATGTCTTTCCATTTCCTAGTGTCTTCTGCAATTTCTCTCTTGAGTGTTTTAAAGCTTTTATTATACCTTCACTTCCTTGGCTAGGTTTATTCCAAGGTACTTTATCTTTTTTGAGGCAATTGTGAATGGGAGAGATTCCCTGATTTCATCCTCAGCATGATTGCTGTTAGTATATAAGAAGCATACTGACTTCTGTGTGTTTATTTTGTATCCTGCTATGTTCTGAAAGTGTTTATCAGCTCTAACAGTTTTCTGGTAGAGTTTTAAGCATCCTTTATGTATAGAATATATTATCTGCAAATAATGATAATTTGATCTCTTCCTTTCCAATTTGTATCCCTTTTATGATTGTCTTTTGTCTTATTGCTATAGCTAAGACTTCCAGTACTATATTCAATAAAAGTGGGGACAGTGGACACCCTTGTCTTATTCCTTATTTTAGTGAAAAAGCTTCATGTTTTTCCCCATTTACTATTATGTTGGCTGTAGGTTTATCATAAATAGACTTTATTATGTTGAGATATGTTCCTTCTATTCCTAGTTTCTTTAGGACTTTTACTATGAATAGATGTTGGATTTTGTCAAATGCTTTTTCTATATCTATTGAGATGATCATGTGATTTTTTTCCTTCAGTTCATTTACATAATATATTACATTTATTGATTTGCATATGTTGAGCCATCCCTGCATGTCTGGGACAAAGCCTACTTGGTTGTGGTGTATCATCATTTATTTTATTTTTTTTTTTTTGAGGTAGAGTTTCACTCTAGCCCATGCTGACCTGGAACTCACTATTGAATGATTTTTTTTGATATACCCTTGTATTCTGTTTGCCAGTATTTTGTTGAGAATTTTGGCATCTATGTTCATGAGGGAGATTGGTCTATAATTTTCTTTTGTTGTTTTGTCTTTGTCTGGTTTTGGTACCAGGGTGATGCTGGATTCATAGAAGGAGTTTGGTAGCATTCCTTCCCTTCTCTTTTATGGAAAAGTTTGAGAAGCATTGGTATTAGTTCTTCTGTGACGGTCTGGTAAATAAAATTCACCAGTGAATCCATCTGGGCCTGCACTTTTCTTTTTTGTTTAAATTTTTTATTTTTTATAATTAACAATTTCCATGATTGTAAAAAATATCCCATGGTAATTCCCTCCCTAACCCCTCTTTTCCCTTTGAAACTCCATTCTCCATCATATCCCCTCCCCCTCTCAATCAGTCTCTCTTTTATTTTGATGTCATGATCTTTTCCTCCTATTATGATTGTCTTGTGTAGGTAGTGTCAGGCACTGTGAGGTCATGGATATCCAGGCCAATTTGTGTCTGCAGGAGCATGTTGTAAGGAGTCCTACCCTTCCTTTGGCTCTTACATTCTTTCTGCTACCTCTTCCACAATGACCCCGAGCCTTGGAAGGTGTGACAGAGATTGCAGTGCTGAGCACTTCTCTGTCAATTCTCAGTACCATGGTGCCTTCTGAGTCATCCCCCCAAGGTCACTGCCATCTGAAAAGAGAAAGTTCTCTAATGAAAAAGTGAGAGTAGCATTAATATATGGAACATTAAGAGAAGTGCTTATTGGGTAGTTTTATGAGCATAGTATATACATTTAGCCAGACAGCAGCAGATGTTACAACCCTAGGGCTCATGACTACCCCTGTGGTAGGCTTTCGGTATCAGGGATGTATTCCTTCCCATGGAGTGGGCCTCCAGTCAAATTAGAGGGCAGTTTGTTTTCCCCAGACAGACGTGCCACTATTGCACCCATTGGCTCACTTGGTCTGTTTGACCAAATATAAGGCTTGCAGTGTCCACTGTTGAGTATCTTCACTGGTTACTTCTTTCTCTCCCATTGAGCTGCATGCAGTGTGGCTTTTTTCCAGCTTTCTGTCAGCTAGTCTACATGGAGGAGGTTTTCAGCTCAGTTCCAGCAGGATTTTTCAGTGATCTTTCAGCCCAAGTATGTGCAGTCTTCAGCAATAGGGTCTTACCATCTATTACTGGTGGGAAACCAAGGGCCACAGCAATGGCCTGTAATGTTTCGGGGGCATCAGGGACCTCCCTGGCCAACAACTCACTGGAAGGTATCCCATCCCTGGCACTGAAAATTTTCTACTAACAATCTATGGCTCCTGAGTGTCCCATTGTCTAAAACAGGAGGTTTCCATATGATTTATTTATATCCTTTTAGGTTTTGATTAGTCTCCCTCCATCTTTCCTTTACTCAATCTCTTCCCCTGACCTCACTTATTTTTCTTTGCTGCTGTATAGAACTCCAATGTGTAAATGTACCATATCTTCATTATCCACTCATCAGTTGAGGGACATCTAGGCTGGTTCCACTTCTTAGCTATTGTGAATTGAGTGGCAATAAACATGGTTGAGCGGGTATCTCTAAGGTAGTGAGATAAGTCCTTAGGATATATGCCTAGGAGTGCTATAGCTGGGTCATATGGTAGATCTATTTTTAGCTGTCTTAGGAACCTTCACACTGATTTCCACAGTGGCTGGACCAGACTGCATTCCCACCAACCGTGTAGAAGGGTTCCTTTTTTTCTGCATCCTTACCAGCATTTATGGCCATTTGTTTTCATGATGGTAGCCAATCTGACAGGAGTAAGATGAAATCTCTAAGTAGTTTTAATCTGCATTACCCTGATGACTAGGGATGTAGAACATTTTTTTTTTTAGATGTTTATATGCCATCTGTATTTCTTCTTTTGAGAATTCTCTATTTAGTTCCATAGCCCATTTTTTTAACTGGGTTGTTTGATTTCTTATTATTTAATTTTTTGAGTTCTTCATATATCCTAGATATTAATCCTCTATCAGATGTATAGCTAGAAAAGATTTTCTCCCATTCTTTAGGTTGCCTCTTTGCTCTATTCAGTGTCCTTTGCTGTACAAAAATCTTTCTAATTTCATGAGGTCCCAGCAGTTCATCTGTGGCTTTATTGCCTGAGCAATTGGGGTTATATTCAGTAAGTCTTTACCAAGACCAATATGTTGAAGGGTTTCCCCTACTTTTTTCTCTAGCAGTTTCAGAGTTTTAGGTCTGATATTAAGATCTTTGATCCATTTGGATTTAATTCTTGTACATGGAGAGAGATAAGGACCTATTTTCATCCTTCTACAGATACATATCCAGTTTTCCTAGCACAATTTGCTGAAGAGGCTGTCTTTTCTCCAAGTGTTTTTGACATTTTTGTCAAATATCAGGTGGCTATAGCTACCAAGGCTTACATCTGGGTCCTTTATTCTGTTCCATTTATCTACATGTCTGTTTTTGTGCCAGTACCATGCTGTTTTTGTTACTATGGCTCTGTAGTATAGGTTAAAATCAGTTATGATGATACCACCAGCCTTATTTTTGTTGCTCAAAATTGTTTTAGATATCCAAGATTTTTTTGTTTCCAAATGCATTTTTGGATTTTTTTTTTCTATTTCCATAAAGAACGCCATTGCAATTTTGGTGAGGATTGCATTAAGTGTATAGATTGCTTTTGGTAAAATTGCCTATTTCACAATATTGATTATTCTGATCCAAGAACAAGGGATGTTTTTCCATCTCCTAGTGTCTTCTGCAATTTCTTTCTTGAGTGTTTTAAAGTTTTCATTGTAGAGATCCTTCACTTCCTTAGTTAGGTCATTTATTTATTTATTGTTATTATTATTATTGGTTTTTCAAGGTAGGGTCTCACTTTAGCTCAGGCTGACCTGGAATTCTCTATGTAGTCTCAGGGTGATCCTCTTACCTCTGCCTCCTGAGTGCTTGGATAAAAGGCATGTGTCACCACTCCCAGCTACTTTATTATTATTATTATTATTTTGATGCAGTTGTGAATGGGAGTGATTCTCTGATTTCATCCTCTGTGTGTTTGTTCTTAGCATATAGGAAGGCTACTGATTTCTGTGTGTTTATTTTGTATCCTGCTACATGGCTCTAGGTGTTTATCAGCTCTAATAGTTTGCTGGTAGAGTCTTTAGGGTCCTTTATGTACAGAATAATGTCATCTGCAAATAATGGTAACTTGACCTCTTTCTTTCCAATTTCTATCCCTTTTATGTGCATCTCTTGCCTTATTGCTATGGCTAAGACTTCTAGTACTATATTAAATAAAAGTGGGGACAGTGGACACCCTTGTCTTATTCCTGATTTTAGTGGGAAAGTTTCAAGTTTATCTCCATTTAGTAATATGTTAGCTGTAGGCTTGTCATAAATAGCCTTTATTATGTTGAGATATGTTCCTTCTATTCCCAGTCTCTATAGGGCTTTTACCATGAATGGATGTTGGATTTTGTCAAATGCTTTTTCTGCATCTAATGAGATGAACATGTGATTTTTGTCCTTCAGTCCATTTATATAATGTATTACATTTATCGATTTGTATATGTTGAACCATCCCTGTATCTCTGGGATAAAGCGTACTTGGTCAGGGTGAATGATCTTTATGATATATTCTTGTATTCTGTTTGCCAATATTTTGTTGAGAATTTTTGTATGTATGTTCATGAGGGAGATTGGTCTATAACTTTCTTTTTTTTGTTCTATCTTTGCCTCATTTTGGTATCAGGGTGATGCTGGCTTTGTAGAAGGGGTTTGGTAGGATTCCTTCTTTTTCTATTTTATGGAAAAGTTTAAGAAGCATTGGTATTAGTTCTTCCATGAAGGTCTGGTAAACTTCAGCAGTGAATCCATCTGGGCCTGGACCTTTTTTAGTTGGGAGATTTCTATTTATTTTTATTTTTTTGTGGTAGGGTCTCACTCTAGCTCAGGCTGACCTGGGATTCACTATGTCATCTCAGGGTGGCCTCAAACTCACAGTGATCCTCCTACCTCTGCCTCTGTGTTCCACCATGCCTGTCTAGTTGGGAGATTTTTGATAACTGCTTGGATCTCCATACTCATTATAGGTCTATTTAAGTGGTTAATTTCATCTTGATTTAATTTAGGTAGGTCATATAAGTCAAAGAAATCATCCATTTCTTTCAGATTTTCAAACTTAGTGGAGTATATGTTCTTATAGTATGTCCCTATGATTTTTTGAATTTCTGTGGTATCTGTTGTGATGGTGCCTTTTTCATCTCTAATTTTATTAATTTGTGTCTCTTCTCTCTTTTGGTCAGATTTTCTAAGGGTTTATTAATCTTGTTTATCCTTTCAGAGAACCAACTCTTTGTTTCATTGATTCTTAGGATATATGTATATTTTGTTTTTGGTTTCTATTTCAATTATTTCTGCCCTAATCTTTGTTGTTTCTTATTGTCTACTGATTTTCAGTTTGCCTTGTTCTTCTTTTCCCAAGGCGTTAAGGTGAAGCATTAAGTAGTTTACTTGCGACCTTTCTAATTTCTTAATATAGGCAATTAAAGCTATAAATTTCCCTCTTAGGACTGCCTTCATTATTCCCCAAAGGTTTTGGTATGTTGTGTTCTCATTTCATTTTACTCTATGAACTTATTGATTTCCCTCTTGATTTCTTCATTGATTTATTCATCATTTAGTAGTGTATTGTTTAGTTTCCATGATTTTGTGTATGCTCTATAGCTTTTCTTGCCATTGATTTTTAGTTTGATCCCATTGTGATCAGATAAAATGCAAGGAATTATTTCAATTTTCCTGTATTTGTTAAGATTTGCTTTGTGTCCTAATATATGGTCTATTTTAGAGAATGTTCCATGTGCTGCTGAAAAGCATGTGTATTCTGCAGCACTTGGATGAAATGTCCTGTATATATCTGTTAGGTCCATTCCTTCTATGACCTCATATAGTCCAGATGCCTCTCTGTTTATTTTTTGCCAGGATGACCTGTCAATTGATGGGTGGAGTGTTGAAGTCACTCACTACAACTGTATTTGGTGTTATCTGTGACCTTAGTTCTAATAGCGTTTGTTTGATGAAGTTGGGAGCCCCCATGTTAGGTGCATATATGTTTAGGATTATAAGGTCCTCCTGTTGGAGTGTGCCTTTAATCAATATAAAATGACCTTCCTTATCTTTCTTAACTAATGTTGGACTGAAGTCTACCCTGTCAGATATGAGGATAGCAACCTCTGCTTGTTTTCTAGGCCCATTTGCTTGAAACACCATTTTCCAACCTTTCACCCTAAGATAGTGTCCAACCTTTGTAGACAGGTGAGTTTCTTGGAGGCAACAAATTGAAGGATCCTACTTTTTAATCCAGTCTGCAAACCTATGTCTTTTGGTTGGAGGCATTGGGGCCATTGATATTAAGTGATATTATTGAAAGGTATATGTTTATTTTTGGCATTTTTTGTTGTTTTTCAGTTGTTCTGGTTTTACCTTTGCTCTCTTGTATTAACTAGTATTTGAGTATGGTTTGTTTTTTCTAGGTTTCGTATATGTTTGTTTTTCTTTTTCTTCAGCATGGAGGATCCTTTCAGGTATTTTCTGTAGAGCTGATTTTGTTTTCAAATATTCCTTTAGCCTGATTTTATTGTGAAATGTCCTTATTTCTCCATCTATTTGAATGAATAGCTTTGCAGGATAAAGTAACCTTGGTTGACAGTTGTTATCCGTCAGAACTTGGAATACATCATTCTAAGCCCTTCTGGCTTTTAAAGCTTGTGTTGAGTAATCTGCTGTGATCCTGATGGGCTTGCCTTTGTATGTGACTTGATTTTTCTCTCTAACTGCTTTCAATATGTTTTCTTGGGTTTCTATGTTTGGTAATTTAATTATATATAAAATGGCAAGGAGAGATTCTTCCCAGGTTTTATCTGGTTGGTGTTCTAAAGGATTCCTGTATCTGCATTGGCATCTCTTTCCCAATTTGGGGGAAGTTTTCTTCTATGATTTTGTTGAAAATGCGTACCATGCCTTTGGAGTGAAATTCTTTTCCTTCTACTAAACCCTGAATTCTTGTTTGATCTCTTCATAGTGTCCTGAATATCTTGAAATTCCCATTCATACTTGCCTATTAGTTTGTCTTTCTCTTTGTTGGATTGTATTAGATCTGCCACCTGGTCTTCTAGTTTAGATATCTGTCCTCTCCTTCATCCATTCTACTGGTGAGATTTTCTACAGAGCTTTTTATTTCATTCACTGTGTTCTTCATTGCTAGTAATTCCGACTGTTTTTCCTTATTATTTCTATTTCCTTATTTATTTCTTGTATTGACTCCTTATTTAATTAAATTGGTTTCCTGTGTCTTCTTTGATTCCTTTGATTTCCTCTTTCATTTCTTTGAACATATTTATAATCATTCTTTTGTAATCGTTTTCAGGCATTTCCTCTAACGCAGTCTCACTGGAGGTCATTTCCAATGCATTAATACTTTTTGGTGGATTTATATTGTCTTCATTTTTTGTGTTATAATGTACATATTTTTGCATCTTGGATTACTTAATGCTTTGATTTTCTAATTAGCTGCAGTATTATTACATGTATCAATCAATCTGATGTTATATATCTTCAGGGGAGGAACTTAATGTGCTAGGTGTGGCTCTTAAGACTCTCAGAATATCTCCAAAGTGACCCTAGATGTTGGATTTGCCTATTATGAGAGTATTCAAGTAGGCTGAGTGGAGCAAAATACAGGCAGATTCTAAAATTTAACTAAACAATGTACACATTCAATGAAAAACAACACAGAATATTTATCCAGGAATAGGTATTATGACAACCAGATTCTCTACCAAAGTCATAGTCCCTTAGGGTGTGTATTTCCCCACACCCTCAACCCTTTCAACTAGGAGGCTAAGATTTCTGGTCTGTTGAGGGTTCCAAGTCAACTTGTGACCAAGTGAGTCCCTTCCCTAATGAACAACAGAAGAGGAAACAAAGGTACTATAAATCAGGAAGCAACAAATGACAAGCCCCAGATATAGCTTATTTAAGAATGGCATATCCGACCATCCATCAGATTTAATACATAACTTATCCTGACATGGAGGGTACAATTAGCACTTCCGATTCAAGCCTATATACCAAGCTTATTTAGCGGGTACTGACCTGGTGTAAACCCAGTTACCTTTTGGGTCGCTGGATTGCTGTTTGGTCACTTGTGCCAGGTGCCGGGTGCTGTGCAGGTGAGCTCCCTTCCCCAGGTCTCTGGTGCTTTCGTTGGTGCTTGTGCTGGTGGTGGGGGAGGGAAGGCCGTGGTTGGTGGCTCTAATTTTCTTGCTTGTCCACGTGATCCTCTTCCTCACTAGCTGCTCCTCAGTTCTTTCCTGCTGTCCTCCCTTCATGTTTCTTGAGTTTGCAAGAAGGCCATTGTGAGTGGAGCATCCCCTCACCTGGCTTTTCCTGTGGTTCAGGTGGAGCCTGGTGGCTGTGGCCATGCGGACCTGGTGCCTCCACTGCAGCCGCTTCTGCCTGCTTCTCGACTATTTTAGTTGAGAGATTTTTTTGTAAATGTTTTGACCTCAATGCTTGTTATAGTTATATTTAAAAGGTTCACTTCATCTTGATTTAATTTTGGTGGGTCATATAAATCAAGGGAAATCTTTCATTTCTTTCAGATTTTCAAATTTATTGTAGTAAATGTTCTTAAAGTATGTCCTTATGATTTTCTGAAGTTTATTGCTATCTGTTGTAATGGTGTCTTTTTCATCTCTAATTTTATTAATTTGTCTCTTCTTTCTTCTGATCAGATTTGCTAAGGGTTTATCAATCTTATTTATCATTTCAAAGAACCAACTCTTTGTTTCATTGATTCTTTGTATTTTTTTTAATTTGTGGGGGGGATTGGTGAGTTGGGGCTCAGCCTCCACAATTGAACTCTAGGTGCTTATGCCACCTAGAGGGCATATGCAACCTTGCACTTGCCTAACCTTTGTGTGTCTAGCTTAAGTGGGATCTGAAGAGTCGAACATGGGTCCTTAGGCTTCACAGGCAAGCACCTTAACTGCCAAGCCATATCTCCAGCCCTGTATTGTTTTTTTTTTTTATTTCTATTTCATTAATGTCTGCCCTATTCTTTATTATTTCTCCCACCTACTGATTTTTGGTTTGTTTTGTTCTTTTTCCAAGGTCTTATGGTAAAGCGTTAAGTTGTTTACTTGTGACCTTTCTAATTTCTTTTTTGTTTCTTTTTATGAGGTAGGGTCTTACTCTAGCCCATCTTGACCTGGAATTCACTATGTAATCTCAGGGTGCCTTGGACTCAGGGTGATCCTCCTACCTCTGCCTCTCGAGTGCTGGGATTAAAGGTGTGTGCCACCCTGCCCAGACCTATTTAATTTCCTTTAATTTTCCTTTCTTTCTTTTTCTTTTCTTTTCTTTTTTCTTTTTTCTTTTTTTTTTTTTTTGAGGTAGGGTCTCACTCTAGCTCAGGCTGACCTGGAATTCACTATGTAGTCTCAGGGTAGCCTCGAACTCACAGCGATCCTCCTACCTCTGCTTCCCCAGTGCTGGGATTAAAGGCATGTGTCACCACACCTGGCTCCTTTATAATTTCTTAATATAGGCACTTAAAGCCATAAATTTCCCTCTTAGGACTGCCTTCATTGTGTCCCAAAGGTTTTGGTAGGTTGTGTTATCATTATCATTTGATTTTATGAATTTTTTGTTTTCCTTTTTGATTTCTTCAATGATCCTTTCATCATTTCATGGTGTATTGTTTAGTTTTTATGATTTTGTGTATGCTCTGTAGTTTTATTGCTGTTAATTTGTAGTTTAATATCATTGTGATAAGATAGACAATAAGAAATTATTTCAATTTTCCTGCATTTGTTAAGATTTGCTTTATGTCCTAATATATGGTCTATTTTAGAGAATGCTTTATGTGCTGCTGAAAAGAATGTATATTCTGCAGCATTTGGATGGACTGTTCTGTAAATATCTGTTATGTCCATTTTTTCTATGACATCCTTTAATCTAGATGTTTCTCTGTTTATTTTTTGTGGTATAACCTGTAAATTGATGAGAATGGAGCATTCAAGTCAGATACTAAAAGTGTGCTTGGTGTTATCTGTCACCTTAAGTCTAATACTGTTTGATGAAATTGGGAGCACCCATATTAGGTGCATATATGTTAATAATTGTAATGTATTCCTGTTGAATTTTTCCTTTAATCAATATAAAGTGACCTTCTTTATCTTTCCTAACTAATGTTGGCTTGAAGTCTATCCTGCCAGATAGTAGGGTAGTAACACCTGCTCATTTTCTAGACCCATTTTCTTGAAGTATAATTTTTCCTCCTTTCACCCCAAAATACAGCTCATTTAAAAATGGTAAAGCTGACCATCAATCACATTTAACCTACCCTGACATGGAAGTTGCGATTAACACTTCCAGTGCAGGCCTATATACCAGGCTTTGGGGCAGGTATTCACCCAGTGTAAGTAGGTATTGCAGTCAGGTTCACATTGCTGGCAGAAAACACCTAAATAAGAGCAGCTGGTGGGAAAAAAGGGTTTATTTTTGCTTACAAACTCAATGGGCATCTCCATGATGGCAGGAAAAATGATGGCATGAGCAGAGGGTGGACATCACCTCCTGGCCAACATCAGGTGGACAGCAGCAATAGGAGTGTGTGCCAAACACTGGCAAGAGAAGCTGGCTATAACACCCATAAGCCTGCCCCCAAAATACACTGCCTCCAGGAGGCTTCAATTGTCAAATTGTTACCAGCTGGGGACCTGACATTCAGAACACATAAGTTTATGGGCACAACTGAATCAAACCATCAAATACCATCCCTGCCCCCATAAACTGATAACCATACATTATGTAAAATAAATGCATTTAGTCCAACTTCAAAAGTCCCCATAGATTTTATCAATTACAATGATGTTCAAACAACCCCATAGTCAGAGGTCTTTTAACTGAGCTGTAATACCAAAACAACAACACAGAATAAACATTCATACTGCAAAAGATGGCATTGGGTATAGCAAAGAAATATTCAACCAATACAAGATTTAAACAGGGCAAACATCAAACTCTGTAGCTCCAAGTCTGACAACTCTAACCAGTGACAAGTCTCCAAATTCAATAAGTCTAACCAGTGACAAGTCTCTGGAGTTTCAATTCTGCCCCTCTAGCTAGACTACTCACAGTCCAACAAAACTTCATCCAGTGCCGACAGCTCTTCTTGGCAGCCATTTCATAGTCCTGGCATCTCCATTGGGTCTCTACTGCAACCCACAGTTCATCCTCATGGCTCCATCAGGTCTCCATGCAGATAATCCAACAGGCCTGCTTCACACTGCCCATGGCCATTGCCAAAAAACAAATCTGTGTTACAAATTCAATGACCCTCTCTCTCCTGCATTTGTTATACTCCATATCACCAGGTGGGCTGCCGATTTGTTAATCCAGGGGGGAATAAAGGTGACTTTGAAGAACAGGACACTCCTTCAGCATTCAGACCCCTTCAAAAGGCACTGCATCCTTCCTGTTGTTCCAATGCAGGTCAGCTGGTCCAATCTCAATAGTTGTAATCTCTCATACAATGGCAGCTGAACAGGCAGCAGTTTGGGCCCAAAGATTTCATTTTTTTCTGTGCCATATCCCTCTGCTCACACCAGTCCATTTCTATGCAATGCAACCCTGCACAAATTCCCAGGACACAGGCAGGCAGAATGCAATAAATCTCTCTCACACACCGCTTCAGCCCAGTCCAGGCATAGCTCTTTTTCACCCTCATAGGCCAAACCTCACAGTCCATAGTATTTACTTCATTCACTCATAGGCAAGGCATCTCTTAGGCCAAGGTTTCAAATCCTTCCACATTTCTCCCTCAAATCAGTCCCCAAAGGCCAAAAACCACACAGTCAGGTTTCTAGCATCAATGACCATAGGGCTACTATGCTACTATCTTAACCGGAAGTCTCCATAGTTTCTTTTATATATTTATTTATTTATTTAAGAGGGAGAGAGAGAGAGACAGAAAGTATGGATATGCCAGGACCTCCAGCCACTGCAAACAAACTCTAAGCACATGCACCACCTTGTGCTTGCATGGGTCCTTGAGAATTAAATCGAGGTCCTTTGCTTTGGCTTTGCAGGAGAATGCCTTAACTGCTAAGCCATCTCTCCAGCTCACCATAGTTTCTTCATAACATCTTAAATTTTGATTAATCCTCTTCCCACCCTTCCTTTACTCAATTATTTCCCCTGACATTGCTTAGGCCATTACATTTAAAAAAAATCTTTGTGTGAGTGTGATCACGTGCTACAGTGAATATGCAGAAGTCAGAGGACAGTCTTGGATGTCAGTTCTTGCCTCCCATCTTGTTTGAGGCAGGGTCTCTGTGTTGTTTGCTGCTGCATACCCCTGGATGGCTCGCCCTGTACCCCAGGCTAGCTGGCCATGTACCCCATGCCAGCTGGTCCTCTGGCTTCCAGGTGCTGTATTGACTCTCTGCCTCCCATGTTGTTTCAGGAGTGCTGAGATTACACATGGGGGTCTGTGAATATTTCCAACTTCTCATGGGGTCTGAGTTCAGGGCTTCATGTTTGCAAAGCATTCATGCAGTTTACCCACAGTGACATCTCCCCAGCCCTGAGACTGGACTGGTTTTATTTCATTCACAGAACTTTTAGAGAATTCCCATAAGCATTGCATACTCCTTTGTGTGTTCGATATTGGAGACTCTTACTTAACATTTTGTAGTGGTGCATATTTACCAGCAGTTGCTTAGATGTGGCATGGTGATTGGTAATGGAATAAAGGATGCATGGATCAGCAAAAGAAAAAAATACACCCAGAAAGCACAACTGGTGAAAAGAACAAAGATACTGGTTTGAGGGGATATCGTTTCGCATGATGGTAAAGGCATACTGACCATGGTGGTAGGAGTGTGTGGCTGGAATTCCTCACATCTCAGTGGAGCAGGAGGCAGAGAGAGCTAGGAGTGAGGCTTGGCTATAACCCTTAACATACCATCAGCTGGGGGCAAGCATTTAAACACATGAGCCTATGTGAGACATTTCACTGTTGAACTATAGCATGCGGAATCTGGGGACACGTTCCAGCATAGTGACAAGATGCATCTTTTCTAGTGTTTTACTGTGAAACTGCCCTTGTCAATAATTTGAAGCATGTTTCTTGTGGATACATGAATTCTAATCTACTCTGCCCATCTCTGCAATTCAATTCATGAATTTAAGTAATTTATAATTGAGTAATTATTGTTAGGCTTAACTGTCTTTTATTTTTTTGCTTTCTGTTTATTCTCTCTACCTATCTATTGCCTATCACCTATCTATGTCTATCATTCTGATCTATTATCTATCTATCTATCTATCTATGTCTTATCTCTTACTCTTTTTGCAGATTACTTTCCTGTTTTGATTTTTTTTTTTTTCAAGGTAGGGTCTTACTCTGGGTGGCCTCAAACTCACAGTGATCCTCCTACCTCTCCCTCACAAGTGCTGGGATTAAAGACATGCACCACCATTCCTGGCCTCTTTTGACTTTTTCTTTTTCAAATTTTTATTAACAACTTCCATGATTATAAAAAGTATCCCATGGTAATACCCTCCCTCCCCCCACTTTCCCCTTTGAAACTCCATTCTCCATCATATCCCCTCCCCATCTCAATCAGTCTCTCTTTTATTTTTATGTCATCATCTTTTCCTGCTCTTATGATAGTCTTGTGTAGGTAGTGTCAGGCACTGTGAGGTCATGGATATCCAGGCCATTTTGTGTCTGGAGGGAGCATGTTGTAAGGAGTCCTACCCTTCCTTTGGCTCTTACATTCTTTCCGCCACCTCTTCCGCGTTAGACCCTGAGCCTTGGAAGGTGTGATAAAGGGTATTGCAGTACTGAGCACCCAGTTCACTTCTTTCCAGCACCATGATACCTTCTGAGTCGTCCCAAGGTCACTGTCATCTGAATAGAGAAGATTCTCTACCAAAAGCGAGAGTAGCATTAATATAAGGGTATGAACATTAAGAGACGTGCTTACTGGGCAGTTTGATAAGCATAGTATATACATTTAGCCAGACAGCAGCAGATGTTACACCCCCCCTAGGGCTCATGACTACCCCTCTGTTTTGACTTTTTGAGGTAGGTTCTCACTCTAGCCCTGGCTGACCTGGAGTTCACTATAGTCTCAGGCTGGTCTCGAACTCACAGTGATACACTTACCTTTGCCTCCCAAGTGCTAGGATTAAAGCTGTGTGCCACCAGGCCTGGCTGCCGGTTACTTTCTTAATGGAAGTGAGGCAGCCTTATGTCTACTGGGGTCTCTACCCTCCTCAATTTTTATGTTTTTCCTTCGCATTTTCTAAATATAATTATTTAGTGTTTTCCCTGTACATACTGAGCATCTTGTCAGATGGTGTTAAGCTATCATTCAGTTACAAACTATAATTATGGAAATTCCTGTTGAGCCAGACTCTAGGAAGGAGATTAGTATGGAGTTATATAGTCACCTGAAAGCTGTGGGTGTTTGGTGTCCCCATAGTGGGGATGTGTTTGTGATGGGGAGTTCCTTTCATTTTGTCTACATCTGTTCTGAGGCAGGGATCCCAGAAAATGGAATAGAAGAACATGTATGGTTAGTGTGTGTGGTATGTATGTGGGATATGCATAGTATGTATTACAGTGTATGTATGTTATATGTATAGGTGTGTGTATGCCTGTGTATGTGATATGTGTGTATATAGTAAGTGTGTTCCATGCATGTGTATGTGTGGTATGTGGTACCTGATGTATGGGTGCATGTATGTGTATAATGTGTGGACGTGGAGGTGTGTCACTGATGTGTGGGAAGTTTGTGTGTGTGATGCTCAGCCATGTACCTGCCCTCTCCCATCCTCTCTGGACACAGGAGGTGGAAGTGGATCTGGGAAGAAGGATAAGTTTGAACTTAGAACTGTTGGCTAACAAAAACCCAGAGTGCTTATTCTTTTGTTTTCATGTCATGTTCATCACTGTGCTGGTGTCTTCAGGACCATGCCTCTGTAGTATGAACCACTGACTAGACCTTCAGGAGTTAATCTTATTTAGATGTGGAGTTAAAATGAGGCTGGTCACTGGGCATGGTGATGTGTGCTTATAATCTCAGAATTTAGGAGGCTAAGGCCTCCTGATTTAGAGTTCAAAACCAGCCTCAGCTACATGTGGAGTTTAAGACCAACCTGAGCTATGCAGAGAGTTTAAGGTTAGCCTGAGCTACATAATAATACTTTAGTCATAAAAAAGGAAATTAAAACAAGAAGGGTATTCCCAGGGACCAGCAGTCTCCCTTGCATTGCAGAGTCACACTCAGGGTCACTGACTCAGGGTCACCTCTCAGACTTTTCTCAGCTGATCCAAATTGGGAGTCTTTGCTCAATAAGCCATCAGATAGGAAATCCACTGCTCTTTGGGCTTCGAACAGTTATGTGAGGTAGGTATTCAAGGACCTTAAGGTAAGACCTTATTGCTGAAGACACCACAGGCTGTAGACACAGGGCATACCACACTGGTGCTGAAAAGGATGTGTGGGAAGTTTGTGTGTGGGATGCTCAGCCATGTACTTGCCTTCTCCCATCCTCTCTGGACACAGGAGGTGGAAGTGGATCTGGGAAGAAGGATAAGTTTGAACTTAGAACAGTTGGCTAACAAAAACCTCCCACTAACCCTCATAGTGCTGCAGAGCCCTGCGGGAACTGCCACAGGATAACAGTCACCAACAGCATGAATAATCAGGGGATCCTGCAGACTACTAAATCAACCAGCTGGACAAGAGGTACACACTTGTACAATAGTGACATGTAGCCTATATAGGTAAACAACTGTTCTCTGATTGGACATGAGGCCTGCTCAGTGGGAGAGAACTCATATCTGGTACTGGAAACCAAGTCAGAATCCCAGACTCAGAAAATAGTTGACTGGCACACCAAAAATCTCCCTAACAACTGTACATATCCCCTTTAACCAAAATTGCTCTCACACTTGGTTGGAGAATCTCTTTTATTTTACAGATGGCAGAGAAAACAGAGGAGAGCCTAGATCCATTCATAAAACAAGAAGATAGCTGACTGCTCACCATGAGACTTTCTACCTCTACCACATTTGCCAGGGCCCAGGAAAAATTGCAGAGGAAGTGATGTCATGAATTCTGCTCTTACTGCAGTCTGACAACCAGCCCCAGGGTGATGGTGACAGACACTTAGAATAATCAAAACCTATGCAAGCAGAAATTGAGAGGCTACAAAGAACTGCCAACAAGCCTGGCATGGATCAGGGAACTTTGCAGAAGAGGGGGCAGAAAGATTGTAAGAGCCACAGAGTGGGTGGGAATACTCTGAGGCACAACTCCCCACTACCCCATAGGGAATTACTTAGGCCTTCATGACTCCGCAGTGGTTACCAGAACCCCACTAAGGAGGGTCCCCAGGGGAGTTGGAGTGAGGGGACAATAGTGTATAACCTGTTATAATATATATAAAGTAAAATTAATGTTTTTTTTGGGGGGGTAGGGACCCTCTCTAGCCCAGGCTGACCTGGACTAGACTATGTAGTCTATGACTATGTAGTCTCAGACTGGTCTCAAACTCATGGAGATCCTCCTACCTCTGCCTCCCAAGTGCTGGGACTAAAGGTGTGTGCCACCACACCCAGCCAATTTTTTTTTTGTATAGAAAAGAGACTAATTGGAAAGAAGAAGGCATTCAATGGAGGGAGAATTTAGAAGGTGGAAAATGGAAGATAGCAGGAAGGAATTATAATCAGGGTATATTATTTATTTATTTTTAAATTATTATATCTATTGAAGGAAGTACAAAGCCAAGGAAAAGCACCCTCGTGGCTAAAGATTCCACATGGAGGACCTGGAAAAACTGCAGAAAGAAAAGATAGAAAAGGAAGCTCAAGGAGCTTCTGTCATGTGGGGAGCTGGAGGACATAAAGAATCCATGTGGAGAGTAAGGATTAGGAGGCCCATCTGAGGAAAAAAACTCAGCCACAGCTGGAAGTTCCCAAGTGGCCTGAGAGCCTGCCCTCCCCTTATAAAGGTATTTGTAACCTTATAGTGGTGGTTTGTCTTCTGGCTTAGGTGAGCCAGAGGGACAGCTGGTTGGTTAGGGCTAGGGGCTGTCTCAGGAACAGGCTAGCCCTGACACTAAGTTCCAGGGGCTGATTTGATCAATCGCAATTTTAAATTCTATGAAAGACCTCCTTCCAGGGCAGGGGTTCCTGGTTATTTGTGGAAAGGTAGGTTGAGGGAACAACCAAGAGATTTCTAGCAAGTGCATATTTTCCTGCCTTTTTCTTAATGCTAGGGGTCCAGTCACCCTAACTGTTCCTGTCCCTCATGAGAAGATGCTCTAACTGCTGTTAGAGGTCAGGGGACGATGATGATGTCAGATCTTGAACTACTTCTGGTTAAGTGGGGGTGTAGAAATATGGCAGTTAGAAAGTCTCTCTAAAGGACCCTGAAAGTGTATTGCTGGAGTGCAGGAAGATAGTGTTGGAAGAAAATGTTGGGGAGAAAGAATAAAAGTAAAGAGTTAATGAGAAGTGGGCACATAGCAAACTGGTCACCTTTAGGGTTGTCCTTCTTGTGGACTTGTAGGCCTTAGGGAGCATTTGAGGAAATCCAGGTAGATGGAGCTGGATTGTCTCAGGACCATTGGAGCATGAGCTGGCTGATAATTTTCCCCAGAAGTGTTCATTGAATAGCATAGTAGTGTCTGACATGGTCTGAATCTGGTTCTGTATGGCTTGTAAAACAGATATTACAGAGTTATCAGGAATATACACACATTTAACTTTGATAATGGTGAATATGCCATATTTTGTATAATAGCTTTCGAAAGTGTACCTTTTAAAATTTGCTCTGGGGTAGCATGGCTAAAGGTCAAAGGTTGGCACCATAGAGCCATTGGGTGGCAGTAGGAGTTGTACAATATATTCTTAGCCTCAGAACTTATTTAATGATACCCTGGCTCAAGTTAGAAGAGATTTACCATCACTCCCAGTATAAGGAGGTCTTATGAATTAAGTGACCCCGGGTCAGAGTCATCCATATATATTTTAAATTTGAAAATAAACATTTTGACATCCATGGTTGCTTTTCTTTATTGTAGAATTAGAACTATTAGAGAGGGGGCCAATATGTCTTAAGACCTTATTTGTTTCGCCTTATGCTCTTGTTGTGTTACTTAATAGGCTATTCACATCATATTTGAGGTATCTCTTTCTCTTTGGTTATATATTTTTCTATGAGTGCTTAAGACCAAACAGCCAAAATTTAATCAAGGATTAATTTTGGAGGACATTAATGGCTCTCCAAAGAAGGCTTTATAGACCCAGGAGTACCCCTATATCTTCTGCAATACTGCAGAATAGGATGAGTCAGGGCTATGTTGGCCAAGTAGTTTTCTCTTCTTTGGGAAGCCAAGAGGACTGATTTTCCTTTAGGGATCTTGAACTCACAGCAATCCTCCAACCTCTGCCTGCTGAGTGCTAGGATTAAAAGTGTGAACCACGGGCTGGAGGGATGACTTAGCGGTTAAGGCGTTTGCCTGCAAAGCCAAAGGACCCTGGTTAGATTCCCCAGGACCCATGTTAGCCAGATGCACAAGGGGGTGCACAAGTCTGGAGTTCGTTTGCAGTGACTGGAGGCCTTGGTGCACCTATTCTCTCTCTCTCTCCCTCTCCCACTTTCTCTGTCAAATAAATAAATAAATGAAAAGTATTTTTAAAAAATGTGAATCACCATGCTTGGCTTAAGTTTAGTTATTTTGTGACAACATAGACCATATCTAAAGCATGGAAAGTAGGCATGGTGTTTATCTGTTTAGCTTGAAAATTAGCTGTTTGTTCCTTATAAAAGCTAATTAATTTTAGGCAAAATTTGGTCTTTTTAGATCTATATCCTTTCTATATACATGCACATTTATCCACATATTTTAACATTCTGATCTAAGTTTCACTCAAAAAAAAAAAGCATTTCAGCAAGCATTTTATGTCCAACATTAAAAAATTTCTTCCCAGTTCCTTCAGTCATGTCCTCTCAACCCATAATTCACCATTTTTCTTTTTTTTTTTCTGAGGTAGGGTCTCACGCTAGTCCAGGCTGGCCTGGAATTCACTATGTAGTCTCCGGGTGGCCTCAAACTCATGGTGATCCTCTTACCTCTGCCTCCCGAGTGCTGGGATTAAAGGCATGTGCCACCATGCCCAGCCTAATTTATCATTTTGTATAAGACTATTAAGAGAGACTATACCAAATTGATTAATCTTATTATTCATTGACAATGGAGCAAGTAATCTAGCTTCAACGAGTTAATTAACATCTTATTATTGGAAATTTGTAGAGAAACATTAGCAGAAAAACCTTAGAATTGCCTTATTGTTATATCACCAAAAATCTCTATGTTTTAAATAAAATTTATGAAAAATGACAGCCAGATTTGTCTTATAATACCGGTATGTATCTATAAATTTTATATTACCTATTGACTTGAGACATCTCCTGATAATAAACTTCATGAAATACATTTTTAAAAGTTATAAGCCTCTGAATATAGACAAAGCATGACAACTGTTTTGGTGATAATCTTTATCAATATCTCTGACATACCTGGAAATGATTTTATTAAAATAATTAAGGCAAATTTTTGTTTTTGTTTTGGGCCAAGTTGGCCTGGAACTCAGGCCAGTTGCCTCCCCCTTTTAAGTAACAGGACATTACAATCTTTTAAAATACCTGGCAAATTATGAGCCACCACCTAGGTGAGAATTTTGTGGTTTTCAATAAATCTCTATGTAGGTTGAAGTTGACCCACAGCTGGAAGTTCCCAAGTGGTCAGAGACTATTATTTATATTTATAGAAATTGTCAATAAAAAGTTAAAGAGATAAAAAATGGGTGTTGGATGCATATGTTCATGTTCACGTGTGTGGGTGCAAGCCTGCACATGCCACAGTGCACAAATGGAGGTCAGAGAACAGCACCTGGGCCTCACCTTCCGCCTTGGTGGAGGCAGGGTCTCTGCACATCATTCACAGACTAGCTGGCCTGTGAGCTTCCAAGCTCTTCTGTGGTCTCCACCTCCCTTCTGCATTGGGATAACAGATACTTGCACTACAGCATTCAGCTGGGGACCCAAACTCAGGTACTCACACTTGCTTGGCATCTCCCCAGCCTCTGCCTTTTTTTTTTTTTTTTTTCCAAAGGACAGCCATCTTGAAGGTACTCTTTCATCATGTGGAGTCAGGAGCTGAAGAGACTGGAATGTGGAAGCATGCTGCTTTAAGGAATTACCAATAGCAAAACAATCAGTGATACAAGTTGGCTTGGTGGAAGATTCTGGATTCCAATCAGGATTTCTGATGAAATGTTACAATCTGCTTGCCAGAGTGTGATTTCACAGACATTGAAAAGGAGAGTCAAAAATATTTTGATTTGCTTGATTTGTGACTTTCTAAACATTTACTGCTTAAAAATCTTTCAGATTAATGATTCAAAATGCTGTTTATTTCTGACAACTTGTGTTTGGTATATATTTGCCATTTATAAATGTTCAACAAAACTGGTCTTGGGTGGCATTTTGGTAATGGGTATGATTTCTAATTGACTTGTGGTCCTCCTGTCCAGGGCACAAGAGGAGGGTGAAAGAGTTTTGAAAGGAAGGTTGATGTCATCACAAGGCCACCAGAGCTCTGCTGGTGACAAAGAAGAGGTTTATTCTACCTTACCCCCCAGGGGTGACCTCTAGCCATTCACACGTGAATGCACTGTTAGGAAATGGAAGAAAATGGGCTCTGAATTAAATCTAAATATGCCAGCTAAACCGGCCTCTCAGGCTAACACTGTCTCCAGGCTACAGATACCACGCTGATGTACTTATGGGGTCCCCCCTTAGCAACAGAGTTGCCATGGAAACACATTGTGACTCGCTGAGAGGAAGCCAGCCAGAGCAGGCAGGAGGAGTGTGCAGGAATCTCTCATTGAAATAATCGCAGTCACTCTCAGTGTTCAGGAAATGAATGCACCATGACTTCTTCAAAAACTCTCTCGGTGTGCATGACGATCTTGCCTCCAAAGACTTTAGCTTCAATGCTTCTGGTTTTAAATCTGAATTACATTGTATTTTTTGAAACTCGCATTTAGAAGCTCTTGGTGGCCAATTAGCCTTTTATTCTAGGATGTGGGGAGTCATGAGAACTCAAACATTTGTCCAGATATGAAAATCCTGCAGAAGGGACAGTTTATGCATGCAAGAGATGGAAAGGCTGTGTGTATCAACCATCTTTGAAAGAATTTTGTGCTTTAGTTCAAATACTATGTATAGTGAAGTGTTTTTGTTCATTCTCACTTATGCCAGCATAAGTAGATCCTGCTGATGTTGAGACTTACGTACATTGAGTAGTTTGGGAAAATGTGGGGCCAGTATATGAGATTTTGTTTATATTCAGAAAACACCAAGAGCTTATCTGACTTAGAACTAAAAGAAAAACAAAATGGCATTTAGTCAGGTGTCCCTAATTCCTTGTGAAGACATATTTTATTTATTATTATTATTTTTAAATTTATTTATTTGAAGGGGGCAGGAAGAATGAATGCACCAGGGCTTCTAGCCACTGCAAACAAACTACAGACAAATATGACACCTTGTGCATCTGGCTTATGTGGGTACTGGGGAATCGAACCTGGGTCCTTAGGCTTCACAGGCAAGTGCCTTAGCTGCTAAGCTATCTCTCCCTTTAAAAATTTTTAAATTATATTATTATTATTTGGTTTTTCAAGGTATGGTCTCACTCTACTAGCTCAGGCTGACCTGAAATTCACTATGTAGTCTTAGGGTAGCCTTGAACTCTTGGTGATCCTCCTACCTCTGCCTCCCAATTGCTGGGGTTAAAGGCATGTGCCACCATGCCCAGCTTATTTTATTATTTTTAAGCAGGTTTTTACTCCAATTCAGGCTAACCTGGAACTCATTCTGTAGCCCAGGTTGGCCTCAAATTCACCATGATCCTCCAAGACTTTTTTATTTTAATTTATTCATTTGAGAGATATACAGAGAGAAAGAGGCAGAGGGGAGAGAGAGGGAGATTGAGAGAGAGAGAATGGTTATGCCAGGGCCTCCAGCTACTGCAAACAAACTCCAGACACATGTGCCACCCTGTGCATCTGGGTTATGTGGGTCCTGGGGAATCGAACCTGAGTCCTTTGGTTTTGTAGGCAAATGCCTTTATCACTAAGCCATCTTTCCAGCCCAAGTCTTGTTATTTTATTTTATTTAAATGTTTTATTTATTTGAGAGAGAGAGAGAATAGGAGAGAGAGAATGAGAATTTTGGTGCACCAGGGCTGCTTGCCATGGCAAATGACCTCCAGATGCAAGGCAACTAGCTTTGTGCATCTGGCATCTGGCTTTACTTGGATTCTAGGGATTCAAACCTTAGCTTTCAGACTTTGCAAACAAGTGGCTTTACCACTAAGCCATCTCCCCAGCCTGTTATTTTAGGCTTTTGCATTGCTCTTTTGGAGTTATTTTCTGGGTTCTTTCATTGTCATCCTTAACTGGGGGACTCAAGGCCAGCTTGCTACCCCTGCCACTCAGCACCTGCACTTGAAGGTTTCAGGAGAGCTCAAGTGCTGTTCTGATTTCTCCCCTGGCAAGTTTTTTTTTTTTTTTTTTTTTTTTTTTTTTTTTTTTTTTTCTGAGTCTTGCTTCTTGGTGTCATTTAGGAAATGTTGGACCACCTATCCATCGAAGCACTTGTGACAGACATCATGGGGCAGCCTGGATGCCTGTGCTTTTGGTGGAAGTCATCTGATGTGAGCACAGGACAAGAAGACCACTCTAGAATGAGGTGGGCACACTGGGCCCATGGACAGGAAGGCGGTGGATTCCCAGGCCTGTCTCCTGCTCTGGCCTGCAGGCCCTAGCCTATCTCAGTGACTCCTAGTGGGCACTGACTTCTTGCTCACCAAGAGCCCAGCAACTGCAAGAAGGGCTTTTCTGTACTTTTGAAACATCAGTGTCCTTTGCCCTAACATTTTCCTTGAGAAAAGGAGAAAAATCTTACTTAAATTGAAAACTTGGGATATGTCTGTGGTATGAATATGGTCTGTGCGCTGTGAAACTCAAGTTGAAGTTTAATAGTGATGTTGAGTTATGAGAGAGGGACCAGGTGAGACCTTTATGGTAGTTAGGGGCTATTGTCCTTATGTGAGACTTTCACAGTGGTTGTTGTAGACAGCTTCATATTGCAGAGATGAACATCCAACCAGACACAGTTTAGGGGAGGAAGGAATTTATTTCTAGCTTACAGATCCAGGGTAAGTTCCATCAGTGGTGGAAGAAGCTGGCTCCCACTCATAAATCCACCAGCAGCCAGCAAATACAAAAATAGCAGCAAGCACAAACCTGGATTGAGCAGCAACCCTAACACACAAACCTTTGTGCATATCTTTAGGCTGGAATTCAGATCCTCCTCCAGTGACACGTCCCCTCATAGCAGGAGTCCGCTTGCCAGAGGCTAAAACTACAAACTCAATTTTAACAAAACACCTGAGTGTATGGGGCCATACATTTAAACTACCACAGTGGCTAAGGGCTATGTCCTTATGTGAGGCCTTTACAGTGGCTGAGGTCTATGTCCTTGTGAACAGCTTAATTGTGTGAATAATGAATTAGTGCACTAGTGGATTAATGGGTCATCTTGATAGTAGGATTTCTATAACACAGGGTGTTATAAAAACCACTTACAAAAACCCCAGGCCAGCTGGATATGGTGGTGTATGCCTTTGATCCTAGTACTCCACAGAGTTAGAAGGATCACTGTGAGCTGGAGGCCACCCTGAGAGACTACATACTGAATTCCAGAATTCTAGGTCAGCCTTGCCTAGAGGGATACCCTACCTTGAAAAACCAATAATAATAATAATAAACCATGCTGCTGTCTCTACATGATTATCTGTTCCACTTCAGGATCCTGCTTGCAATGATATAATCACTAGACCATAGACCCCTAAACTTGGGCTTCAACCTCCAGAACCATGAGCCAAATTTATTTACTTTTACTGGTATTAGCAACCAACCCCAAACCCTGGTACATGCTGACTAAGTGGTCTACCATTGTGTTATGCCCCTAGTCCCACACTACTTTGCTATCTTCTTTTGTTCATATGTGCTGTCTGTGGTACATGTATGTGTGTGTGTGTGTGTGTGTGTGTGTGTGTGCAGATGCATATGACCTGTGTGCAAGTGTGCAGAGAGATGTCAGATGTCCTCTTCTATTGGGCAGAATCTTCCTCTTGAGGCAAAATCTCTTCTGACTGGGAGCCTGTGCTGTTTTTCAAGGGAAGGGGAGGAGGGCTTTACAATGCTGTCTTCCACACACAAAGTGGCATGGCATTCATGACCTCACAGTGGCTGATGCTACCTACACAAGACCTGTGTAATAAAAGGGGGAAAGATGACATCAAAATAGAAAGACTAGTTGGAAAGAAGAAGGGATACAGTGGAGAGAGGAGAAGGAAGGGTGGTGGGAGGGAATATAGTCATGATATATTACCTATATATGTAGATGTTGTCAGTAAGAAGTTAGAAAAGTTGGTTCTCTAGAAAAAATAGGCAATACTAATAAACCTTTAGCCAACTTAAAACGGAGCTAGAAGAACCAAATTAATAAAATTAGGGATGAAAGGGGAATATTACTATAGATTTCAATAAAATTCAAGGGATCATTAGGGAATTCTTTGAAAATGTGTATTTCAAAAAATTGGTAAGTCTAAGGGCTGGGGAGATGGGTCAGTGATTAAAGATACTTGCTTGGGAAGCTTGCCGGCCTGGGTTTGACTCTCTACTCTACCCATGTAAAACCAGATGTACAGAGTGGTGCATGTGTCTGGAGTTCATTGGCAGCAGCAAGAGGCCCTGGAATGCTTATATTCTTTACTCTCTCTTTCTCCTCACAAATAAATAAAAAATTAAAAAGACATTGGAAAATCTAGAAGCAATGGATAAATAACTTCTAGGTACAGTGACCTCATCTTCTCCATGAGGCCCCTCCTCTGAGAGGAACCAAGCCATTCCATAGGCCACCAAGCTTCCAGCCCATGGACCTTCAGGAGACAAACTACTTCCAAACAACAGGCGACTTGTCATGTCATTAGAAGTTATTGAGGAATTAGGTTACATATCATCATCTGGATGGTTTCTATAAAAAAAAAACATTCTTATCAGTTAAGAAATTTATTTTGAAGTGCTTCTGAGGGTCACACCATATAAGACTTACCTGAAAATGCTTCAGGTAAAAATGGTTTTAGGGTGGATACAAGAAACTGGGTTGGCAAATTTTGGTAAAGGGGAAAGATTATAGGAATGTAGGAGGTTATCATACTATTCTCTTGGCATTTTGTGTGTTGGAAAGTTTTCATAATAGGAAGTTAATAAGCAAAATCTCAAAGATTATACAAAATGCCACCATAGAATCTAACTTGTTGGCTTTCATTACATTTTGATATAATGTGCTTGATTCTTCCTACAGAATTAAAGGATATTTACAGCTTCATGTTTTGCCAAGATAAAAATAAAAGACAAACATGGTGATCAATCAAAACCTTTCAAAACAGAAACCTAGGGCTGGAGAGATGGCTTAGTGGTTAAGGTACTTGTCTGCAAAGCCAAAGGACCCAGGTTTGATTCCCCAGTACCCATGTAAGCCAGATGTACAAGGTGGCATGTGCATCTGGAGTTCGTTTGCAGTGGCTGAAGGCCCTGGAACACCATTCTCTCTCTCTCTCCCTCTATCCATCTCTCTTTCTCAAATAAACAAAGTAAATAAATAAATAATAATAATAATAAAGAAATCAGGAGGCTACGGAGAACTCAACACTAAATCAGACTACCAACAGGTCTGCCATGGCTCGGGGAACTTTGTGGAAGAGGGGTGGAAAGATTATAAGAGCCACAGGATGGGTAGGAATATCCTGAGGCAAGTTCCTGCCTCTGCTACCCCACAGGGACTGATTGAAGTCTTCATGACCCCACAGTGAATACCATAACCTCACTGAGGGGGGCCTCCAGGGTGATGGGAGCTGGAGTGAGGGGATAAAAGGGAATAAACTGTTATAATTTATATAAAATAAAAATTAATATTAAAAAATCAAGACCCTGATTTACTAACACAATGAACTTGTTGGTTATACTATTCAGAAGATTGCCTTTGAGAGTTGGTCTCTGTAGGTATTGTCCCATTCCAGAGGGCATGTTGTGTAGACACAAGAGCCAACTCTTCAGCTCTGTGTCCCTGGGTCCCTGATATGACCACCATGTTCCCATAAAGCTCCCCTTCTGGGGGCAGTGCTATCGTGTTAGGGAGAAGACCTGAGACAACAATTTCTTTTCAGCAGAAGCTCACTGTGGTGGTTTGAGTGTGAAATGCCCCCCTCATGTGCTTGGGAATAAGCCTCATACTCAATCCCTAGCTATGCAGCTTTTGGGAGGTGGAACCTTGCATGTCATTGGGGGTGGACCTTGAAGTTTATTTGTCCAACCCTACTAAGTATTCACTAGCTACCACCTCCCAGCTAAAGTGACAAGATGTGATGGCCAGTCTCTGCTCTGCCAGGGTTTCTCACCCTGATGAAACTTCCCCTTGAGATTGTCAGCTGGAATAAACCTTTCCCTCCCTGAAGTTGTTTTTGGTAGGGTGTTTTGTCTCAGTTACAAAGAGGTGACTGCTGTATACATGAAGCCTGTTGCCAGGAAGCCAAACCCCTGAGCTCAGGTTAACTGGAAATACAAATGAAGACATGTTTCCTAAATCCTCTGAATTGGGCTCCAGAATTAGTTCAAAGGAGAAAGATGTGATTTGCAGGGGTAAAGCTGTGAGGAGATGGTGTGCTAAGTCTCCCGTAGGGAGGCTCAGAGTTTTCCCTGGCATCACACTGCCCTGGCTGAGATCTTGCCTACAGGAGGTGCACCTATGCCTAGCTCTTGTAAGCTCAAATTTCAGAGTAGAAGAGACTCTGAGATGAACTATGTTTTGTGGCCACAAGTCTTACATAATGCCTGGCAGCATCTAATGTGAAAGGAAATAAGCTTCAGAAGGCCCAGTAAGGGAAGGGTGAGAGGGCACTGTGAGGGAAGGGTCTTACATGTGCTGATGGGAGGAGAAGTTGGGCACCTGGAATCAAGTCTAGGAGATGGCAGTCATTTTTCTTCCAGCAGGTGAGGCTTGGAATGTGATGTCTCCATCCAGGGCCAGAGGCAGAAGCATGGAGTTTATTTCTTTGACTAGAAGCAGGTAGCTTTCCTTTAACAAAGCCTTGATAGTATCACCTTGTGGAAATGGGATCTAGTCAATTTCCATAACACTTAGGATTACAAAGCTGCAGACCTGGGCACTTTGGGGGTGCCCGCCACAACTGTGGAGAGGGGGAAAGAGAGGCAGTTTGCCTAAAATCCAACAATTCTGTGGTGACACTTAAGGAGTCCCCTCAGTTGTCTGTCTCCTAGCAACATATTTAGCACACGGTCTACAAGCCAGAACAGACAGAAAATTTGCTACAAGAGCATCTATGTCACTTCCTGGGGGAACTTGCAGGGCTACAGAAGCATCCTGCTGGCTCTTCCTGCCCACTGCATAGGACTGTGTAGATTGTGTGCAGTGTCTCAGAGACAGCTCCTTCTGCCATGTCCCTCAGAGTAGACATGGAGAACACAGGCCCATCTGGCCTGGGATGGGTGTGTGGGAAGGGCAGTAAATGAGTCATGGACATGTTGGTTTATTTTGTTATCACAGTATGACCTGATCTATTCTGAAATCCCAAGCAGTTCATGCAGACCTAATAGTTAACATCCATCAGTTAACATCGGCACTATAGGCCACATGAATGCTGAGTAGTATTGATACAGGATTTCAGGCTCCAGGAGAGGTCTCCAAAACTTACAAACACCAATTTTGAGTCTTCATTCTATTTTTCTTAATATTTTATTTGAATTTAATTTCTTTATTTGACAGAGAAAGGGAGGGAGAGAATATACATGCCAGGGCCTCCAGCCATTGCAAATGAACTCCAGATGTGTGAACCCCCTTGTGCATCTGGCTAACATGGGTCCTGTGGAATCGAACCAAAGTCCTTTGGCTTTGCAGGCAAACGCCTTAACTGCTAAACCATCCCTCCAGCCCCTTTATTCTATTTTTAAACAAAGAATTGATAAAAATGGATTCAAGAAGGATAAATTATGAATTATTGAGTTTATTTATGGAGAAATCACAAATTGTGGGATTTATTTAAGGAAAATTTGGATCTAGAAAAAGTCTGGAGTAGAGTCACAAACATGCAGATAAGAAACAGGCACTTATTTGAAAACAAAGCATAGTCAATTAGATTCATTAAAGAGAAATTGAGGTTTTTAGGGCAAGACTGGAACAGAGCCACAATTATGTGGAAGATAAAACCTAGGAGCTTATGTAGGGAGATTTAGAAGAAACACACACTTGTGTGGAAGGCACAGCATCTACCCTGAGCCTCTCCATGGAAGAAAGTTAAAAGTAAGTGTGATAGTTTGCGAATAGGAGAGAGAGAGAGTGCCAGGCAGTGAGGAATGGGCAGTAAAGAATCATACCCACGGTTACTCCAAGTATAGAGAAATTATACACTTACGTGGTAGATCTAGAGTGTAAAGGAAAACAGAGATCAGAAGAAAATCCTATATGTAATTAAAGTGAGAAGTTGCCCTACAGCATACAACCGAGACAATCAGAAAATTACCAAGGCCAAGAAACAGTGCTGTGTCTCTCCTGACCGGGGGTGGTGGGAAGCCAGGTTTATGTATCTCCAGCCAGAGTTCACAGGGCAGAGATGGAACAGCCGGGACAAGCCTTTATAGTGGATTGAAAACAGATTCTTATATCAGATTCAGGTATGTAAAGGGAAGACCTGACTGGTTTGTAAATTCAAAGAGCAGTCCCCCAAAGCCAGCCTATCTTAGGTAGCGAAGGTTAGTACACCTAGGTAGTATGCCAGACTGTGGGCAGCAGGGGGCATTGCAGCTGTTGTGGATAAATCTGGATCAGATGTGAGTTCCATTCCTGCCAAGGCAGAGTGTCACCTTCTGGTTCTTTCTGTGGGCTCTTGTCCTTAACTGAAACTGCCTAAAAAAAGCTAGATTTCTCCTGAGTGTCCTTCAGTATCAAATACTAGTTGTTTCTTCCTGGGTCCTCCTCCAAGAGCAATGTCTGATTTAAAGAGGGAAACTCAGGGCAAAGGTAACCTGTGATCACAACTAAATATTACGAAGTGACAGCTTGTGGGCTGCAGGTAGGGAAATGTTCATATACGTATTATGGATCGTTGAACAGATGGTCATATGTCACTCAGGCACCACAGTGTCATTCACGTAAAGCATTACAGATTCTTACCAGTCGGTTTTCTGACACCCTTTGTGCTTGAGCCATCTCACATGGAATTCAGGACAGCCATATTCCCCCAGTCCCTCCTCCCTCCTTAATGTATTGTTCTCTATTGATGTGATAAAATTTACCAGGAAAGCCAAGACAAACTAGTGAAACCTACAACTCTGAGAGGGTCACACTTACATAGCCATAGCCTCTGAAGTGGAACCTTCTCTCCTGAAGGGGTGAGACACTAATAAGACTCAGGAAGGTAAGGAAACTTACAAGGCTCAGGAGCTCATGAAAATTACAAGATTCTCAAGCCTGCCCCTCAAGTGTAAAGGTTTCAGAAGCCTCTCCTTCCAACCCCACTGCCCTCCTCCCGCTTGGCCCCACTCTAACTTGGCCTGAGGAAGTTATCTCCTGTTAGGGAAACTGAGGTTCAGGGATTTGTTTGTTCTCCTCCCTATAGTTAAGTTCAGACTAGTCTGGGATTTTGAAATCAGCACTTTCTATTGTGGTAATTCTTAGGCCCTGCTGTACCTGAGCTAAGAGGGAAAACAATTCCCTCCCAGCCAGCACCACCTGACCGAAAATGAGGATGAAACCCAATGTTGGGAAACTGTGGATCCAGCAAAAATTGTCCCCATTGTGTTAACCAGATACCCCTGCAGCCAGTGTAAGACCCTCCCCTTCCTACTCCCCAAGGAGGACTTAAAACCCTTTCTTTCTTATACCAGGTGATTCAGAGCCTCCTCATCTCTTTCTCTCTGAACCTCCCACTCCCTTGCTGGCAATAAAATAAAAAACTTTGGGCCTAAGAAACTGTCTGCTTCATGGTCTTCTAGGTTATAAAAGCAGTAGGCTGTGGTTGGAGAGAGGAGAGTCTTCAGTGGATTATTTCTCTCTGACTTTACATGTTGGTGAAAACCATTTCACATTTCTAGACTCTAATGTCCTCTCCAGGTGGGGTCCAGTAACCCACTAAGAGTTAAGTAACCCATTAAGAGACTAAGAGGTAGAGAAATGCCTTTAAGAAAGACCAGGTCCTGAAAATTTAGTGTCATAGGTATAGCTCCTTCAGGGAGATCTCAAAAGCACAGTGACTCTAGTTCTAAAACTTGCAACTTTCTGTTAAGTACTAAGATTGCAGCTTCCTTATTTTGCTAGACCTCTTCTTCCCTACCTTGTTCCACCCTGTTCCAACTAGCTGTGCTCTGAGCAGGGCGCAGGGTAGTTGACTTCCTGCAACATTTTGAACGAAGAATGGATGGTTTCGAGGACTAACCTATTATTATAGTTTGACTCTGATGTGTACTCCATAGACTCATGTTTTAAAAAATTATTTTAGAGAGAGAGAGATGAATGGGCACACCAGAGCCTCCTGCCACTGCAAATGAACTCTAGATCATGTGCTACTTTGTGCATCTGGCTTTACATGAGTACCGGGGAATCAAGCCTGGGATGCCAAGCTTTAAAAGCAAGTGCCTCTAGCCACTGAACCATCTCTCCAGCTCCCAACAGGTTCATATTTTTAATGCTTGGTTCCTAGTTTTAAATGATCAATTTCGTGCATGCATATAAATGTTTTGATCATATTTGCTACTTCATTATCCTCTCTTGTCCCCCTCCCACTCTGATGAACCTCTTCCTGTAGAATAGGGACCCTTAGTATTTGCCTGGGAGTGACTTTTGGATTTGACACCAAAACAGGATCTCAGACAAAGTTTGTACTGAGGGATCTCGCAGAATGAACACCAACTGAAGATACACACAGGTGAAAGGGGAGCTCATCTTTTATCTGGGAAAATACATCTGTTTACTGCTAAGGTTGTAGGTAAAAAGCTCAAGTAGTGAGTATGAAGGAACTTAAAGAAATCTGGACATTTTTTATATTATTATCAAAAAAGTTTATCAAAAGAGTTTAAACATGAAAACAAGTATTGAACTTATCCTATCTAGGGAAAGAGCAGAGAGAAATTAGAGTTGCCAACACTGCATGTGGATTTAGCAGAATGATGCCTATTGATAAGGTGACTGACATGTCAGAAAACTGAACAGACTGTATAGAAAATAGCACACAAGATCAATGAAGAGTATTTATTGCTGGGAATTAGCACTGTGCCAATAAAGCATGTACAGAGTGGGTTAAAAGTTCAGCTCTAACCTCAAATATGTTCCTCTTCCCAACTAGTCACCCTCCTACTTTCATTTTTTTTAATGACCCACTGAGTTTAATTAGGGTTGTCTGCATGAACAATGGGAGGCGGGTTATGTACTATAGCACAGGCAACTTACTAGTGCCTACAACACTGAAGAGCATGCCTCTCCTTCCCCCAGCTTTTTTTTTTTTTTTTTTTTTTTTTTTGGTTCTTCTTGGTAAGATCTTGCTCTAGCCCAGGCTGACCGGGAAGTTACTATGTGGTTTCATGGTGGCCTTGAACTCATGGTGATCCTCCTACCTCTGCCTCCCTAAGGCCAGGATTAAAGACGTGTGGCACTACACAAGGCTGAAACTTATTTTTTTCTTTTTCAATTTATTAGACAGAGAGAGAGAGAATGGGCCTGTTGGGGCCTCTGACTTATGAGGGTACTGGAGAACCAAACCTGGGTCTTTAGCCTTTGTAAGCAAGCACCTTAACTGCTAAGCCATCTCTCCAGTCTCCCTCCACCCAGCTTTCTCTTTTTTTTTTTTGTGGCACTGTTTTGAAGCCTGTGGAACTGTTAGGAGGTGCATATGGTTGGCAGAAGTAGTTCACTAAAGATGAACCTTTGGAAGTTATATGGCTCTGGTTATGCCTGCTTTCCCTGCTTTCTGGTCTGCTCTGTTGTGAGGAGCCTCCACTACACACTTCCGCTGCCATGAGCTCTGCTCTCTCTGCTAGAATGGACTGAATCCCTCTGAAATCCTGAGACAAAACAAGCCTTTCCTCTCTTAGGCTGTCTCTGTGGTCTTGTGATTGCTGTCATTCAAAAGCAGATCAGAAAACCAACCAACCAACCAACTAAACAATCAAACAACAAAAACAAAAAACAAAACAAAACAAAACCTAGGTCGGGTGTGGTGGTGCATGCCTTTAATCCCAGTACTCAGGAGGCAGAGGTAGGAGTATTGCTGTGAGTACAAGGCCACCCTGAGACTACATAGTGAATTCTAGGTCAACCTGGACTAAAGTGAAACCCTACCTCAAAAAACAAAGCAAAATAAAACAACAACAAAAGTAGGTCAGGTGTGGTGGCACATGCCTTTAATCCCAGAACTTGGGAGGCAGAGGTAGGAGAACTGCTGTGAGTTCGAGGCCACCCTGAGACTACATAGTGAATTCCAGATCAGCCTGGACTAGAGCAAAACCCTACCTTAAAACAACAACAACAAAAAGTAACATACACACTGGAATAGCAGTCGAGGCATCAGAACCAAAGGCTGTGTACAAAGCAATGTTCTGTTTTCTATTTTTATTAAAAATGGGGTTTCTAAGTATTTTACCTTAAAGTGGATTTCATGGTCATGATTTACATCACAGTACAAATTCAGTCATTCTTAGCAAATTTACAAGGTTGTACAACCATCATCACCCTTTGGTAGTTCTGTATGTTCCCATTACTCCACACAGTTCCTTTGCACCCATTCACATCTTAGGAACCCTGACTCTAGCCTAGCCATGGATGTGTCTGTGTCCTGCTTCAGGGGATTTGGCTCATTAAGACATTTCACATTGATGATGTCATTCTTGTGGACTATTGTGTCTGATCTTTCTCTCAGCGTAGTGTGTGTGTGTGTGTGTGTGTGTGTGTGTGTGTGTGTGTTTTATGAAAGAGAGAATTGGCATGTCAGGGCCTCCAGCTACTGCAATTGAACTCCAGACTTGTGTGCCACCTTGTGTGCATGTGTGACCTTGAATACTCATGTTACCTTGTATGTCTGGCTTATGTGGGACCTGGAGAGTCGAACATGGGTCCTTAGGTTTCTCAGGCAAGAGCCTTGACTACTAAGCCATCTCTCCAGCCCTTTTTTGGGTTTTTGTTGGTAGGGTCTCACTCTAGTCCAGGCTGATATGGAATTCACTCTGTAGTCTCAGGGTAGCCTTGAACTCATAGCCATCCTTCTACCTTGGCCTCCTGAGTCCTGGGACATGCACCAGAATGCCCAGCTCATAATGTGTTTTTGGGGGTTAATCTATGTTGTACCAATAATTTGTTCCTTTTTAAAATTTGTATGTGTGTTTATATAATGTGTGTGTAAGGGAGCTTGTGTGTGTCACTGTATGCATGTGAAGGTCAAAGGAAAACCTTGGGATGTTGGTACTCTCCTTCCTCTTTGTTTAAGTCAAGGTCTCTTCTTGTTGTGGCTTGCCACTCAGAAGGCTACTCTAGCTGGCCCATGAACAGTGGAACTCTCTTGACTAGATGGGCACTAGTGGGCACATCTTACCTGGCTGGCCAATCACCTTATTTTTTGAGATGTGGCTGCTTATTGAACATAGAGGTCACTGATTTGGCTAGACTGACTAACCAGCCTGCCTCAGGGATTCCCTTGCCTGTGTCTCCCAAGCTCTGGAATTATAGGTGTGCACCACCATGTCTAGCACTTTACATGGGTTCTGGGATCAAAATTCAGGTTCTCACGCTTGGGCGGCAAGTGCTCCATGCACTGAGCAGTCTCCACATCCTCCGACTCTATTATTTTGTTGTCCAGATGATCTAGCTGAGTTTACCCCACCCTGATCTTGTTTATCTTTGAGGACAAGATGTCCCCCAGGTAGACTGGCCAACAGATTGGATCTAAGGTGGTGGCTGCCATAGTGAGGGCAGACAACTTCCAACTTCATGATAACCTCGAGTGTATGCAAAGTGCCAATGCCCCAGAACCATCACAGTTACAAATTGTCATGGCAATGACTGGAGAGAACCATAGAAGGAAAAAAAATGGTGACGCTGAAAAATCCCAGGAATCGCTGCCTAGTGGCTAAGGAGAGGCTCAGTGGATGGAATAATACAAGCATCTGTGTTTGGATCCCCTGTACCCAGAGGCATGGCAGCTGTCTGCAATTCTAGAGCTTGCTTTGGAGGCAGAGACAGATTGGGGGGGGGGTGTTCAAGGACAAGATGACTAGCTAGATGAATTGGATTGGTAGATTGCTGAGCCCTTGCTCAACTGAAGACATCTGATGTCAATCTCTGGTCAGTACATCAACACACACAAACTTCATATGCATACACATATGCTCACATACCACACAAGCACACACACACACACACACACACACATACACACCCTTGCCCACTCTCAGGAGCTACATGATTATTTCTCTTCATCACCTGCCCATTTCCCTCATTTCTTTCACTGTATATCAATGACTTTTGTGTGTAGAATAGGCTTAGAAGTTGACTTGCCATTTAGCCTGTCACTTCTATTCTTGGTTCAGAATAAAAGTCTCAAGGGCTGGGGTGACGGCTCAGCAGTTAAGGAATAAAAATTTTCCCTTGCTGCTCAGTCACCCTTGTTCTTATCACTAGTTCCACAATGACAAGAGAGAAACAGGACCCAGTTTGAGGTCATACTTGGTATAACCTAGAGGAGGGTTTTGATTCCTGCATCTATAACTGTGAGTTGCTTCTTGCTGCCCCCCTCTGTGTCCAAAGGTTCCCCGCATAGATCAGTCTCTAGGGCCTTGAGCACCGAGGCACATGATCTCCTATTGCACTATATTCACAGCTCACCTCAAATGCCTTTATGACAGGGCAGTGAGCCCCTGGCATGCTCCTCCAGTCTGTTTGGGGAAATTCTACTGCAATTTCATTTATTTTCTCCCCTCCTTATACTCCTCCTCCTTCTATTCTTCTTCTTCTTCTTCTTCTTTTTCTTCTTCTCCCTCTTTTTAACTTTCTGTTGGTTTTAATTTTCCATTGATTTCCTCCCAAAATACAGATGCTCTGGCACCTTCTCCTCCAGAATTATAGCTGGAATGCCATTGACTCCCATGTGATTCCATTTCCTTCCAGATTTTTCTTCTGAGGAATCTCTGGTGTACCACCATCCTCTGCAAGAGGTTTTCATGTCATTCTCTGCTCGTGCCACAGCATAGGGGGTGATGGGTTCTTGTTGTTGGGACAAAACACCCAATAAAAAGCAGCATATGGAAGGAAAGGGTATATTTCAGCTTATAGTCTAGGGGAACTTTCATCATGGCAGGGAAAGTATGGCAGAACCAGGCTGGACAGCGTATCTTGTCACATCAGCTGGGAGGTGGCAGCAACAGTAAGCTAGCTCTGGATACCCAGTGGGCTGGATTAGTAAACCTTAAGGTCACCCCCAGTGACACACTTTATGATAGCTTGAATGAATGTCCCCATAGACTAAGGTGGTTTGTTAAAACTGAGTTTGTAGCTTCAGCCCCTAGCAGGCAAATTCCTGCTACAGGGGGTGTGGAGGGTGGGGCGTGTCATTGAGGGCAGATCCTGGAGTCTAATGTGTGTTGAGGGAGGCAGATATGGAGAGCAGTCTAAGCTCTGGTGTGGTCCTGCTTGTTGCCGGTTTGTGCTTGCTGCCTTTTTTTTTTCTTTCTGGCTGGTGGTGGTTCTTCTCTCTCTGCTTAGATTTATGAAAGGCAGCCAGCTTCTTCCACCATTGATGGAACTTCCCTTGGACTTATAAGATGAAATAAATCTCTTCCTCCCATAAAATGTGTTGGGTTGGATGATCATCCCAGCATCATGGAACTGTCTTCTACACACCTCCTTCAGTAGGGATCCACCTCCCAAAAGTTCCACCAGCTGGGGATTGAGGATGAGGTTTAATCACAAACACGTGAGGCTATGGGGGACATTTCACATTCAAATCACCATGAGAAGGAGGGTGAAGAGGGATTCCTGTTTCCCACCTGGAGTTTGTCAATTCCTTCCTCCCTCCTGAGAGTGAGGTGGGCTGCCTTCTGCAAAGAGGTAACAATTCTCCCCATGTTCTTACCTCTCTTGTCCTAGATCTTCATCTCTCTCATTGTGTCCTACTTTCTTGTTCTAAATGTACCCCAACTCTCTGTGCTGTACCTACTGTATTACATTTTTCTTTCATTCAGTGTTTTATTTTGGTCTCACATTCAGTTGGGTGCCATTATCCCTGCTAAGATATCCAATGATGAGTAATCACCACATGCAGAGAAGTGTTAGTGGACACCTTAAACATCTTACCAAAGTGGACCATGCACAGCCATAAAAATGGAGGGCATTGCCACTCTGCCACTTCCTGATCCCATGTGGTCCTAGAACACTGTGAACCCCTGTGGCACTTGGCTTCTATTTGTGCAGAGAGGTTGTAAACTGTGCTTATAACTGGTGTGCATTGCCTATATGTGTGGACAATCCATCAGGGTCGTTATGGTAGTCATCGCTGTATGTGCTAACTACCACAGATTTTTCTCGTTCTTATATGGTACCCTGCAAACTTGGCTTCTACACTTTCACTCCAAATTATAATTCCTTTTTTCTTTTGACACAGGATCCCACTATGTAGCCCAGACAGCTTAGAATTCACTGTGTTCCTGCCTCAGCTTCCCCAGTGTTGGGATTACAGGTGCATGTTACCATGCTTGTGAATGGATGTCCCCTAAGAGATTCAGGAGTTTTATTAAACCTTCTTGAATTTCCATCTACCTGGCTGGAAGAGGTGTCACTGTGGGTGGATCCTAGGGCCAAGCCCTAAGGTGTCTTTGGGGGTCAGATCTGATTTCCAGCCTAAGATTTGCAGAGTGCTTGAAGAGAGCCTTGACCACTCACCCAAACTGGATATCTCTATCCTGGATGACAGCCTTGACAACTCACCCACCCTGGGTACCTCTATCCTAGAAAACAACCATGACCACTCACCTACACTGGGTAGTTCTATCCAGAATGAAAGCCTTCACCACTTACCCAAACTGGGATTCTCTATCCTGGACAACAGCCTTGAATACTCACCCACCCTGGGTACCTCAATACTGGAAAAAAACCTTGAGAACTCACCTACACTGGGTACCTCTATACTGGACGACAGTCCTGACCACTCACTCACACTGGTTATCTCTGTCCTGGAAGACAGTCCTGACCACTCACCCACACTGGGGATCTCTCTCCTGGAAGACAGCCCTGACCACTCACCCACACTGGGTATCTCTCTCCTGGAAGACAGTCCTGACCACTCACCCACACTGGGGATCTCTGTCCTGGAAGACAGTCCTGACCACTCACCCACACTGGGTATCTCTGTCCTGGAAGACAGCCCTGACCACTCACCCACACTGGGTATCTCTGTCCTGAAAGACAGTCCTGACCACTCACCCACACTGGGGAACTCTGTCCTGGAAGAAAGCCCTGACCACTCACCCACACTGGGGATCTCTGTCCTGGAAGACAGTCCTGATCACTCACCCACACTGGGTATCTCTGTCCTGGAAGACAGTCCTGACCACTCACCCACACTGGGGATCTCTCTCCTGGAAGACAGTCCTGACCACTCACCCACACTGGGTATCTCTGTCCTGGAAGACAGCTCTGACCACTCAGCCACACTGGGTATGTCTCTCCTGGAAGACAATCCTGACCACACAGCCACACTGGGTGTCTCTGTCCTGGAAGACAGTCCTGACCACTCACCCACACTGAGTACCTGTATACTGGACGACAGTCCTGACCACCCACCCACACTGGGTATCTCTGTCCTGGAAGACAGTCCTGTCTACTCACCCACACTGGGGATCTCTGTCCTGGAAGACAGTCCTGACCACTCACCCACACTGGGTATCTCTGTCATGCAAGACAGCCCTGACCACTCACCCACACTGGATATCTCTGTCCTGGAAGACAGTCCTGACCACTCACCCACACTGGGTACCGGTATACTGGACGAAAGTCCTGACCACTCACCCACACTGGGTATCTCTGTCCTGGAAGACAGTCCTGACCACTCACCCACACTGGGTATCTCTGTCCTGGAAGACAGCCTTGACCACTCACCCAATCTTGGTATCTCTATACTGGACGACAGTCCTGACCACTCACCCACACTGGGTACCTGTATACTGGACGAAAGTCCTGACCACTCACCCACACTGGGTATCTCTCTCCTGGAAGACAGTCCTGACCACACACCCACGCTGGGTATCTCTGTCCTGGAAGACAGTCCTGACCACTCACCCACACTGGGTACGTCTCTCCTGGAAGACAGTCCTGACCACTCACCCACACTGGATATCTCTCTCCTGGAAGACAGCCCTCACTGTCTGCTGCTTCTTTGGGGCTCCCAGGCAGGGCATTGTCTTTTAATTCATTAGATTGTTTTATTCCATTTTCAATTTTTCTCTTGCTAATAACAATCCAGCAGGTCACATGAGTTTTAAAATGAAAAGATTATTTTGGTTCCCAGTTCTGCTCTTGGTCAAGGGGACTCATTTGCCTTTTCGCTGTCAGAGTTCTCTGGTTGCTCAGGAGTAAACAAGGGGAGAGATTGAAAAGCAGCTCAGGTCTAAGCAAGGGGAGTGATTGTGTGTGTGTGTGTGTGTGTGTGTGTGTGTGTGTGTGTGTGTATATACTCTGATCTCTCTCTCTCCTCTTAGAAAGACACCAAGCGGCTGGGGCATGGCTTTGTGGATGAAGTGTTTGCTGTTCAAGCATGAGGACCTGAACTCTCATCCCTAGTACTCATGGAGAACCTGGGAGTGGTGGTACATACCTGTAATTTCAGTGTTGGGAAGCAGAAAGAGGAGGATCCCTGGGCTTACTGGCTAGATAGCTTAGCTGAATCAGTGAGGTCCAGATTCAGTGAGAGATCCTTTCTAATAAATAAATGAGGTGGGCAGTAATTGAAGAAGAAAGCTGACATTGACTTCTGGCCTCCACATGTGTGTACACATCTATGCCCCACACATGCATGAATATCATGCATACGTGCAAAAGTAACGTAATAAAATAAAGCCACAAAGAATCAATCATGGGCCTCCACTCTCATGATTTTAATACTCCCAATAACCTCTCACAGGCCCCTCCTCTAAACATCAGCTGGGTTCAGGGCCTACACCCTGGGGATTAGATTTCAGTATGGGTTTGTTTGGTTGGTTTTTGGTTTTTCGAGGTAGGGTTTCACTCTCGCCCAGGCTAATCTGGAATTCACTATGTACTATGTAGTCTCAGGGTGGCCTTGGACTCATGGTGATCCTCCTTCCTGTGCTTCCTATGTGCTGGGATTAAAGGCTGGGGCCACCATGCCTGGCAACAGCATGGGTTTTGAGAGAGGACAAACTACATTCAATCACATAGGAACATCTCATCTAAGTTTATTATTATCTACCCAGTGTCCCTTCTCATTCACTGCTAGTTTGCTGTAGCTGATCATCAGGTGCTTAGGCTTTGGAGTAGAGGGCTACCATGAGCATCTCTAGCTTCCCAGGGAGAGCAAAGGACGCCCCTGTGTGTGAGCTGGTCTGCAGCTGCTGGGAAGCTCCATCCCCATGCCAAAACACACTTAGGTTTTCCTTTTTGCCTTTCTCCCTTTCTCCCCTTCTCTCTTTCTCTTTCTTTCTTTCTTTCTTCTTTCTTTCTTTCTTTCTTTCCTTCTCTCTCTCTCTTTCTTTTTTTTTTTTTTTCAAGGTAGGGTCTCACTCTAGCCCAGGCTGACCTGGAATTCACTAGATAATCTCAGAGTGGCCTTGCACTCAAGGTGCTCCTCCTACCTCTGCCTCCCCAGTGCTGGAATTAAAGGTGTGCGTCACCAAGCCCAGCTCTTTCTCCGTATTTGTTACTCTCCTCCTTATTATGGCTAAGTACCTGCAAGAAGCAATTTATGGAAGACAAGATTTATTTTGGCTGGGAGTTTGAGGTCAGGTCCATCATGGCGGGGAAGCGTGGCAGGAGAAGCATGAAGCATCCCCAGTCATGGAGCAGAAAGATGAATGCCGGTGCTCAGCTTGCTTTCTCTTAGCTCAGGATCTCAGCCCAGGGGATGCTTAGGCCACAATTAAGGCGTGTCTTCCACCTCAGTTAACCTAATCTATAAACTCCCTCACTGACTTGCCTAGAGATTTGTTTCCATGGTGATTCTAAATCCTGTTACGTGGACAATCAGAGAATTAACTATCACACCTATATGCCAAAATGTTCGTATCTTCCAAATAACTGATTTTACTGTATGTTTTGTTCTTGGAAAATTAAGCACCCTCTGAGTCTATATTTTTTTCCAATGTGATAAATTCATACTGCTATTCGTATTTTCTAAGTGACCCAAATCCCTCCAGTCACCTCATCATAATTAAAGAACTCAAAACCTTCTGTTGGCTGAAGGGTTAATAATGTATTTTTTGGATTCTCCCCCCCCCCCCCACTTCCTGCCCGCATAGGAGTTCTTTCATGCCTCTATTAGAGAAGAATTCAGGGGGAAGCGCCCAGGCTGTGACAGCCCCTGTTACATTCATAACCAAAGCCGTGCATTCATGGCTGCTCCGTGATGGAGAAGAACCGGTGAATGAAAGTTGAGGGGACAGCTCACCTCCAAGAGAGTGGTCCTATTCACCCTCAGACCCGACCCAGGCACTTTCGAATTTCCTTTAAAACTAGGTTTTCCTTACCTCTCTTAACAGCTCGGTTTTTCTGTAAAGCATTTTTTTATAATCCCAAACTGGGTGGTGGATTTTTTTCCCCCTTCTTTCTTTCTTTTCCTTTTTTTTTTTTTCCCACACTGCCGTTGGATAAAAGATCCCGCCCTTGATTGAAATGGAATCTTCCACTATTGAGCGAGCCTTTGTTGAATGAGTCATCGGCGCGGCCGCTGATTGGCTGAGGCCGCCGGAGCCCGGGGATTGCCTGGCACCGGCTCGCGAGGCCCGGCTTCATTCACAGAAACGCTGGCTCGCTCGCCGGCCCTTCCATTCACACAAAACAGCATCTCATTCACATTTTGCTGGCTTTTTTTTTTTTTTTTTTTTTTTTTTTGGTCTGCATCTAATGAAGATCCCAGTTTGGGAATGGTGGGCCCGTCTCGCTTTATTTCTGAGGGGGGTTCTGATCACCATCACACCTCATCTGTGGGGTGTGCATTTGCTGTTGCTATGCGAGCCAGGGGAAGGGAGAGCTTGAATGCCCGGCGGCTGCTGGGCTAGGGCCGCGACACCCACCGGAGCAGGGCCGTGGGTACCACTGCACTCCCGCCTGCCCCACCACAGGCCGGCAGCCCGCGAAGCCCATTTAAACCCCACTCCTCCAGCCCGGAGCCAGCCTCCGGACCGCATTGCCACGCATGCCCAGGGTGACCCGAGAATGTGCTAGAGGTGAATCCGTTGGCTTGCGCTGAAGTTGCGGGGAAACTTTGAAGGTGGATGTTTGCACGGTGGGGAAGGATATCCTGATGCATGAGGCCACCGAGGAAGGGGTCCGTGGGTGTCGGGGTTTCGGGAAGACCTTGGGGGGAGCCACCAGTGCCCTGTTCTCCTAAGCAGGCGGAAGAAGGCCTGTGTGTTTCGCTGCAAGCTCAAGCCTGACTCCCAACAACAAGGCATTTATTTTTTCCTGTGGAGCAACTGCATCTTTTTCTTTCTCACTGCTGGGCTGCAAGCAGGATCTGCAGGCACATTGGGATGTATTGCGAACGATTCTTAGGCATTTTTCCAGAGCTTAACACATTCAGTTGGAAGAAAGCTTGCGACGCAGCCCTCTTTTTTGGAATGGATTTCTAGAGCCTGTTGCCACTCATGGGAGAAGCTCTCTCTCCCTCTTTTTGAATTAGATTTTCAACTTAACCCTGGCTGAGAAAGACTGCTGAATGTCTTAAATTAGCAGGGAAGACCCCTTGAGCTGCCCTGTGTATTCACAAGCAGATTTAATTTCAAATTGTTTTGATAAACTGCGTCGCCACAAAGATACTCGTCATGGCTGCTCTGTGGATTTGAAAAGAACAAGAAAACCCCAGGAAACTGACATTTTATGTTCACCTGATAATGACTATTTCTTTTTTTTCCTTCCTATTTAAAAATTCTTGCTACTTTCCAAATCAGGATTCATCAGAATTCGCTGAAGATTTATTCTTAAAAAGCCTTCGTCACATTTTAACGCGTCGCTCGCTGTCAGACACTTTTGGGGCTCGCAGCTAAGCCTGAGCAAGGGAAGACAGAAGCCTAACCTGGAATAATGGATTTTCCCAAAGTTCATTTGATCATTTGAAGGAACTAGATTTACCTTGGACACAAATGCGTGATGGGATGGGTGGTCAGGTGAAGAAAAAAAAAGAGCCAAGGTTGGAAGGAAATACCTGGGCAGGTAGAAAGATGGAAATTTGAGAATTGATTGGATTCACTTGCAGCCAGCGTGTGGATGTCATTTTTCTTTGCTTCGCCTTTTTTTTTTTTTTTTTTTTTTCGCTACAGGAAGTGATTTGCGGTGCTCACCGAGCCTTTGTTGAGAAGGGTCTCCTCTCTGAGTGAGTCATGCTCTTGCTCTTGCTGGGAGCAGCCCCAAGCAGCCGGGCGCTCCCTGAGAGTCGAGTGACTTTTGCAAAGCCACCGTTCACCCCTCAGCAGCGATCTCCGGGGCCCGCGCCGAGCGGCGGCAGCGGTGCTGGCCTGTGACAGCGGGAGGTTCTGGAAGCATCTCCAGAAGGCCGTCCTGGGACCCCCGGCTTCTAGTCCCGTCCCGGGGCCCCGCGGCTGGTCTGCTATGCTCTGCAGCCCGCGCCGGGGCCGGCACCAAGCAGCGCCCGGGCGGATGCGGCGAGCTCACGGAGGGGCATGCTTCCACGCACCAAGTACAACCGCTTCAGGAATGACTCGGTGACCTCGGTCGATGACCTTCTCCACAGCCTGTCGGTGAGCGGCGGCGGCGGCGGGAGTGGAGGTGGCAAGGTCCCGGCGGCGGCGGCGGCGGCGGCAACGCGCACGACCCGGGCGGCGGCCCCCTACCTGGTGTCGGGCGAGGCGCTGCGCAAGGCGCCGGACGATGGGCCGGGCAGCCTGGGCCACCTGCTCCACAAGGTGTCCCACCTGAAACTCTCCAGCTCGGGCCTGCGCGGCCTGTCGTCCGCCTCCCGGGAGCGGCCGGGCGCACGGCTCTCGGGCAGCAGCAGCGCGCCCAGCCTGGCGGCCGCGGACGGCTGCGGGACCCCCGCGTCCTGCGCCCCGGCTCCCGGCATGAGCGCCAGGAAGGGCCGGCCGGCCGACGAGCCACTGCCCAGACCCCCTCGGGGAGCGCCGCACGCCAGCGACCAGGTGCTGGGGCCTGGAGTCACCTACGTGGTCAAGGTGGGTACAAGCAAGCGAACTGCCCCGGAGGGGCGATCTTGGGGTCCCGGCTGGGGTGGCGGCCAGGGTCAGGACCCTTACCCCAGAAGCTCCAGGGTGCGAAAGGGGTGGGGGTGGGACACGCGCCACTGCCACTTTACAGGCGAGGACATAGATGCTCACTCTTTAGCAGTAAGCTTGCTTGGCCAACTACAAATGCACCTTTCCCGTATCCCGGCGGTAAAGATTGAACCATCCTGCCCGCCTCACAGGGCCCTGGAGCTCCTGGGCCTCCGCCGTTTGGCCATGTCTCTGCCACCTGGCTTCCTCAGATGTCTGGCCAGTGCCCCTTTGGCTCTGAGCACCGTCCCTGGAACCCGGATCTGGCCTACCTACTGTTTATGAAACACATTGGTTAGACCTGGCAGCCTGGATGAAAGAGGTGTCTAGTGTCACCGGTTCTGTGACCTCCTGTGGCAGCGGGGTGGTGGGCAATTTCTTTCTCCTCAACTAAAATACCCAGTTTGTGGCAGGGAAGGCCAAATGCTGCCTTGCGTTCTGTAAGATGGGCTCCACTTTCTTTCCCAGCAAGCTTTTCTTTGGTCTCAAATTGTTTTGGTCTAAGCAGCCGAAGGAGTATGTGTGACTATTTTTCTGGTGACTGTAGTCTTCTATTTAAATGGGCTCAGAGGGATGAGGTTTGTGGTACCTGGAAACCCAAGGGTGGACATGGGGTTTTTCTTCCAATACCAAGAAGGATATACTACAGTTCAGTGGGTAGAATCCCTGCTGTTTGCGAGCATGTCATGATGTTCAAGAAGCTTATGCTGAGAACAGTTTCATTAATCTACTAAGGACTTATTTCCTCTGAGTAGCTGGCCAGCCACAGCCTCCACAGCTGGACACTTTCCTAGCAGACAAGGGGCAACATTCCAAGTGACGTTGTTTCAATTCTGCCACCAAGGCTTGACTTTGACAAGACATGAACTCTATCCCTACCTGTATTAACAAACCTGCAGGATGTCTAGCCAGGACTGACTAGCTGAAGATCCAATTAAAAACTCCACAGAATACATAGTATCCTGTCACCTTGGAATCAAGTCACCAAAGGAATGGATAACTCTGTGTGTTATCTTTAACTGCATAAAAGCACTTATAAGTAATATGACCATCAGTGTTAAAAATAGCCTCTTCCCCCCTTTGCGTACACATTTTAATTTGACCTGCTTTTTAGCTGCTGAATATGGATTGTTATATTTTACCAAAAGGGACACAAATCAGCATAAAATCTGCACATTTGGTTGAGTTTATCTTAAAGGAAACTGAAAACTGCTCTTACATTGCTTATTTAAATTATATGTCAGGGGCCAAAATGTGAAACTAAACTAAAAACCCTGACAAATTTGAGGTTAGACAGTGACAATAGACTATATATCAGTTACTCTAGAATGTTTGCATTATAATTAATGCTTTAAAAAGCCTGCTTTAAAAATATTTTATTTATTTGCAAGCAGACACATAGGGAGAGAGAGAGAATATGGGCACCCAAGGGCCTCCAGCTGCTGCAGATGAATTTCAGATGCATGCACCACCTTGTGTATCTGGCTTTACGTGGGTACTGAGGAATTGAATCCCAGTCATTAAGCTTTGCAGGCAAGAGCCTTAACTGCTTAAGCCATCTCTCCAGCTCTAAAAGCCTACATTTGAAATAGACAAACATAGACTGTGAGTAAAGGCAGTAGATTACAAAGCCTGATGGCCCAGGTTTAATTCCCCAATACCCATTTAAAGCTAGATGCACAAAGTAGCTCATGAGTTTGGAGCTCATTCACAGTGGCAAGAGGTCCTGGTATGCCCATTCTCTCTCAAAAAAATAATAAGTAAAATTAAAAAATATAAAATTGGCAAATAGATTTTATGTGGATCGTGGGGAATTGAACTTGGATCCTTTGGCTTTGCAGGCAAGTGCCTTAACCATTAAGACATCTTCCCAGCCCTACACTTAGGCTTCTTAAAGTTAAGTTTATGGGCTGCACAGATGGCTTAGCTGTTAAGGTGCTTGCCTGCAAAACCTCAGGACCCAGGTATGATTACCCAGAACCCATGTAAGCCAGATGCACATGGTGACATGTGCATGTGTCTGGAGTTCATTTGCAATGGTAGAGGCCCTGGTGTGCCCACTGTCTCTCTCCTTCTCTCCCTCCCTCTCTTTCTCTCTCTCAGTCTAATATAAATAAACATAAATAGAAACATTAGGTTTGTGGACTGGGGAAGTGGTTCAGTTGGTAAAGTACTTGTCTTGCAAGCACAAGGACCTGAGTTTGATCATCACCCATGTAAAAATGCTAGGCGTGCTGGCATGCACTTGTCATACCAGTGCAGGGTAAGAGGAGACAGGAGGATCCTAGAGGCCAGGGTAGCTTAATTAGTGAGCTTTTGTCTCAAAAAAACCGTTTGACAATGTTCCTGAGGAATGACACTTGAGGTTGTCCTTTGGGCTGTACGTGCACATGCACACATGTGTATACATGTGCATGTGCAACCTGCACACACATAAAATTATCACTTTTCTCCTTAGGAGGAAGGCAGACAGCCTTCTGTTAGTCTGTTAGTTTGTATTTATTTATCTATCAATCATCAGCCTATCTATCTGTCTGTCTATCTATCTATCTGTCTGTCTGTCTGTCTATCTATCATCATCGTCATCTGTCTATCCTTATCATGTACTTAGACTAGGTCTCATGCACCCCAGGTTGGTCTTGAACTTACTATGTAAATAAGGATGACCCTAAACTTCTGATCCTTCTACCTCCACCTCCCAAGTGATGGGATTATGGACAAGGGCCACATGACAGGTTTATATGGTGCTGACAGTTGATCCCAAGGCCTTGTGTATGCTAGGCAAGTACTCAGCCACTTAGCCACATCCCCAGCCTGGGCCTGCTGTTAAATAGCAGCTGGAGTTCATGCACCCAGGAAGTTCCAAAATTTACACCCCTGTCAGGTTAGGCCTTACTGACAACACCATTTTACCCCTCTAAGCATTCCAGAATCTTGTCTTTTTTAATATTTTATATTTATTTATTTATTTGAGAGAGGGAAAGAGGCAGAGAGAGAGAGAAAGAATGGGTGTGCCAGGGCTTCCAGCCACTGCAAATGAACTCCAGATGCATGTGCCACCTTGTGCATCTGGTTTACGTGAGTCCTGGGGAATCGAACCAAGGTCCTTTTACTTTGCAGACAAGTGCCTTAAGCGCTAAGCCATTGCTCCCCAGCCCCTCCTTCCTTCCTTCCTTCCTTCCTTCCTTCCTTCTTCCTTCTTCTTTCTTTCTTTCTTTCTTTCTTTCTTTCTTTCTTTCTTTCTTTCTTTCGAGATAGGGTCTTGCTCTAGCCCAGGCTGACCTGGAATTTACTATGTAGTCTCTGGCTGGCCCTGAACTCACAGAAATCCTCCTACCTCTGCCTCCTCAGTGCTGGGATTAAACACATGCATCACTATGCTCAACCAGAATCTTATCTTTTAAAAAGTGTGGAAACATAAAAGAACAAGAATAAGAAAACATATCCCACATCAATAGAAAAGTCTAACAGCAAATGTCCTCATTACATGTCTATTTAAAAACTGCCTCCTGTTTGGATCTGATAGGTTGCTAGAAATGTAGACGAGCATCAGTTTCACCTTTGCAACTGGTTCATAGCAGGTCATGACAGCAAGACTGTAGACAAGCAAGTCTGAGGTTCAGTTTTGGGGCTGTCTGGTGAGAGCTGAGGCTACAGCTGGGTGGGGGCACTGTGTGGGCTGCACGAGGTCAGCCTTTGGCACATGGTCCCCACAAGAAGGATTGCTGTTCAGCTTAGGAAGCCCTCAGGACTTTGTTGGTGAAGTTATTCATTTGATCTGTAAAGTATGTCAACTGTGATGTGGTGAAGGACAATGCAGTCTTTAGAAGACTGAGGGGGGCTGAGGTAGAGCTCAGTCATAGAGGAGTGCTGAGAAGTGACCGTGTTTAGGGCTGACTCAGATGTTAATGCAAACATAAAGAGGCCCAATTTAAAGCCAGAGTCACTCAGAGCTGTGAGGGAGCAAGCAGATATGCCACTCACAAGTGTTGGTGATAGCTCTATTTCAGTTTGTGTGGTCTTACTCCTTTGGTCAGTGAAATGATGAGCTAGTTATAGGAGATCCCCATGGAGAATGGACCCAGACCTTTCACATGCTCAGCAAGTGTCCTACCACTGAGGCATGTCCTCAGACCTGGAGGAGATTTTAAGTCACATATGGAACGAATAGTTCCCTGGAGTGCCCTTTTTGCTTCCAGAACAAAGCTTTGTTTTTATAAGAACTTTTCAAAAGGTATCTTCTCCCATTTACAGATCTGGTGGTATTTAGGGCAGTGTAATTTATTTGTTTTATTTATCAATGTTCTATTTACCTCTATGGATAGCTTTTATAAATTGTACTTATTTTAAAATTTATTCTTTTGTTTTGTTTTGGTTTTTGGTTTCTCAAGGCTGGGTCTCACTCTAGGGCAGGTTGACCTGGAATTCACTCTGTATTCTCGGGGTGGCTTTGAACTCACAGAGATCCTTCTACCTCTGCCTCCCGAGTGCTGGGATTAAAGGTGTGCGCCACCATGCCCAGCTTAAAATTTATTCTTAAATTTTGATTAGGCTCAGAGATAACTTTTCTTAGGCTTCTATTTTATTAGTAACTGAGCAAAAATACTGAACAATCACTAGCAAATAATTTTAAGTATGTTCACAATATGTTATTATAGAGGACCACTGTTTTAGTTTTCTGGAAATTGTTCCTTGATGTGGAGGTGAACTTTAAAGTTTTTTTTTTTAATTCTTTAAAGTTGTTTGAAAACCTTGTAATATGTGTGGCTTACACATCAATAGTTTTCAAATCGTTTGAAAAATTGTTTAGGAAGCTCTCATAACTTTGGTGGTAAAGTTATTCATTTGATTTGGAAAGCATGTCTCTGCTGTGATGCATAGATGTGTTCAATGCATTCACCCACCACATAGTTCATATATGCATGTGTCACATACCATATCCACCACACATCACCTGCATACATTTCACATGCACTCTATACACACTGAGGTCCACCAAAGCCAGGATGTTTTGAGAAAAGAATGTTCAAAGCTTCCAATGTTCTGGTGCTGTGGACTTCAGACTGGAAGCCATGCTTGGGAGTCAACTGAAATGCGTTTCTTCCTCCAAACAGGAAGCCACTCTATTAGTTACTTTCTCATTGCTATGAACAAATATGTGATCAGAAGCAATTTAAGGAATGGAAGAGTTTAATTTGGCTTACAATTTCTAGTTGAAGTTTTATGGCAGGTGTTAGAAATGAGTCTGGGGCCAGAGAATGGCCACAGTCAAGAGTATTTTGGCAAAGCAACGTTGACTTCTGCAGAAGGGGGCACAGCTATAAAGAGTCCAGACAGGCCAGCACAGGAAGTCTGCTGGGGTTTTCTCTCCTGACGCGAGGGTCCTGCGTCTCACTTGGATGAAGTAAGAGTTTGACTTCACTGTCTTATGATGTTGGCTAAAACTTAAAAGACAGTGCAATTTCCAGGGAAACCTAAAGAACTGGAAACTATTTACCAAATGCAGAAACTGAAGCTCTGGTTTGAAGGATTGTTGGGCCTCTTTTGGTAAGGTCAGTTGTATATGGAAGTCAGTTGTGGAGTGGGCAAGAGGCCAGGACACCTTTGTCCTCAAAGACTTCCTGCTTCCAGAAGTGGACATGTCTGGCTGTCATGCCCATTAGAGGAATGGGAGCTTGACAGCTCCTGGCATGCTCTGCCCACCTCACTCCTTCCTGAGGCTCCAGAGTCCCTCCTGACCTTTGGGGTGGAGAAAGTACTGTTTAAAGGACTTCCATTTGTGAGGAGGTGCTGCTGCTGCTGGGTGCACTACATAAAGACCTAAGCTGTTTTTATTTTTTACACGTGTGTGTGGCGTATGTATGTTCCTAGGTGGCACTTGTGCTCCCCTATGCTTACCAGAGCAGCCTGTTAGGTGTCCTGCTCCTCATCACTCTTTCACCTTGTTGCAGTCAGGTGAGACATTAATTCCCAAATCTCCATCAGCTGGGAACCTAGCATTCAGAACACCTAAGTTTATAGGGACATCTGAATCAAACCACCACACACCCATTCTTTTTTTGTTTTTCAAGGTAGGGTCCCTCTCTAGCCCAGGATGACCTGGAATTCACTGTAGTCTCAGGCTGGACTCAAACTCACAGCAATCCTCCTACCTTGGCTTCCTGAGTGCTGGGATTAAGGGCATGTGCCACCATGCCTGGCTCTTTTGTTTTTCTCTTTCTTTCTTTCGATGTGTGTGCGTGTGTGTGTGTGTGTGTGTGTGTACACTCGGGGGTTTCTTGCCACTGCAAATGGGATATGCCTGATGCTTGTGTCACTTTTTCTGGTTTTATGTGGGAGGCTAGGGAATTGAACCCAGGCTGGCAGGCTTTGCAATGAGTGCCTTTAACTGCTGACCTATCTCCCCAAACCCTTCTATCTGTTCTTATTTGAGCCAGACACTCTTACTTATCCCAAAGCTTGCTGTTTTTTTCTCTCCCTTTCTCTCTCTCTCTCTCTCTCTCTGTGTGTGTGTGTGTGTGTGTGCACGTCTCTACTCTGGTGGTTCTTGAATTTCTGATGTTCTATGGGACTGGGGTTACAAAAATGTGTGGCTAGCGGCTGGAGAGATGGCTTAGTAGATATGGAGCTTGCCTGCAAAGCCTAAGGACCTAGGTTCAATTCTCCAGTGCCCATGTAAGCCAGATGTACAAAGTGGCACATGCACCTGGAGTTCATTTGCAGCAGCTGGAGGCCCTGACATGTCCATTCTCTATCTGCCTCTCTCTGCCTCTTTCTCTCCCAAACAAACAAACAAATAAATAAATAAAACATTTTTTTAAATGTGTGGCTATGCCCAGCTGTTCATGTGGGTCTTGGAGATTGAACTAGGGTGATCCCTTGGGCCTCCTCATGCCCTCATGCTTGCACAGGAAGTGTTCTTAATCACTGACTCGTCTCTCCAGCCCTAAACTGTGTTTGTTTGTCTACTGGGAGATACATCTCCTATAATAGCTGATAACCTTGTTCGCAGAATGGCTGATTAACTCAAGTGGGAGAAGAAGGATGTCCCCCCATATGGGTCAGCCTTTGCCTTTCACTGATCCCTCTCCTCCAGCTGTCTCTTGGTGCTACCTTGGCTAGGACTGTGGGGACAGAGATGTGTGGGTAAGCACTAACATGTGGCTCTCTAGTAAAAGCTACCATGATTTCTATGTTTGCCAATGTTGTGCTGTGAGCAGCTTCTCACCTGTTTAAGGGAGCTGGGATGAGGAGTACAGTGTCAGCATCCTCCAGCACACAGGTATGATGAGGTGTACAGTGTCAGTGTCCTCCAGCACACAGGTATGATGAGGTGTACAGTGTCAGCGTCCTCCATCACACAGGTATGATGAGGGGTACAGTGTCAGCGTCCTCCAGCACACGGGAATGATGAGGTGTACAGTGTCAGCGTCCTCCAGTGACGGGTATGATGAGGAGTACAGTGTCAGCATCCTCCAGCACACGGGTATGATGAGGGGTACAGTGTCAGCGTCCTCCCTCACATGGGTATGATGAGGTGTACAGTGTCAGCGTCCTCCAGCACACGGGTATGATGAGGGGTACAGTGTCAGCGTCCTCCCTCACATGGGTATGATGAGGGGTACAGTGTCAGCGTCCTCCAGCACACGGGTATGATGAGGTGTACAGTGTCAGTGTCCTCTAGCACACGGGTATGATGAGGTGTACAGTGTCAGCGTCCTCCCTCACATGGGTATGATGAGGTGTACAGTGTCAGCATCCTCCAGCACACGGGTATGATGAGGTGTACGGTGTCAGCATCCTCCAGCACACGGGTATGATGAGGTGTACAGTGTCAGTGTCCTCCAGCACACGGGTATGATGAGGTGTACAGTGTCAGCGTCCTCCAGCACACGGGTATGATGAGGGGTACAGTGTCAGCGTCCTCCCTCACATGGGTATGATGAGGGGTACAGTGTCAGCGTCCTCCAGCACACGGGTATGATGAGGAGTACAATGTCAGTGTCCTCCAGCACATGGGTATGATGAGGTGTACAGTGTCAGTGTCCTCCAGCACATGGGTATGATGAGGTGTACAGTGTCAGCGTCCTCCAGCACACGGGTATGATGAGGTGTACAGTGTCAGCGTCCTCCAGCACACGGGTATGATGAGGTGTACAGTGTCAGCGTCCTCCAGCACACGGGTATGATGAGGAGTACAGTGTCAGTGTCCTCCCTCACATGGGTATGATGAGGTGTACAGTGTCAGCATCCTCCAGCACACGGGTATGATGAGGTGTACGGTGTCAGCATCCTCCAGCACACGGGTATGATGAGGTGTACAGTGTCAGCGTCCTCCAGCACACGGGTATGATGAGGTGTACGGTGTCAGTGTCCTCCAGCACACGGGTATGATGAGGTGTACAGTGTCAGCGTCCTCCAGCACACGGGTATTATGAGGTGTACAGTGTCAGTGTCCTCCAGCACACGGGTATGATGAGGTGTACAGTGTCAGCGTCCTCCAGCACACGGGTATGATGAGGTGTACAGTGTCAGCGTCCTCCAGCACACGGGTATGATGAGGAGTACAGTGTCAGCGTCCTCCAGCACATGTGTATGATGAGGTGTACAGTGTCAGCATCCTCCCTCACATGGGTATGATGAGGTGTACAGTGTCAGCATCCTCCCTCACATGGGTATGATGAGGTGTACAGTGTCAGCATCCTCCAACACACAGGTATGATGAGGTGTACAGTGTCAGCATCCTCCAACACACAGGTATGATGAGGTGTACAGTGTCAGCATCCTCCAGCACACAGGTATGATGAGGTGTACAGTGTCAGCATCCTCCAGCACACAGGTATGATGAGGTGTACAGTGTCAGCGTCCTCCAGCACATGTGTATGATGAGGTGTACAGTGTCAGCGTCCTCCAGCACATGGGTATGATGAGGTGTACAGTGTCAGTGTCCTCCAGCACACGGGTATGATGAGGTGTCAGTGTCAGCGTCCTCCAGCACACGGGTATGATGAGGTGTCAGTGTCAGCGTCCTCCAGCACATGGGTATGATGAGGTGTACAGTGTCAGTGTCCTCCAGCACACAGGTATGATGAGGTGTACAGTGTCAGCATCCTCCAGCACATGGGTATGATGAGGTGTACAGTGTCAGCGTCCTCCAGCACACGGGTATGATGAGGTGTCAGTGTCAGCGTCCTCCAGCACACGGGTATGATGAGGTGTACAGTGTCAGCGTCCTCCAGCACATGGGTATGATGAGGTGTACAGTGTCAGCATCCTCCAGTACACAGGAATGATGAGGTGTACAGTGTCAGCATCCTCCAGCACACAGGTATGATGAGGTGTACAGTGTCAGCGTCCTCCAGCACACGGGTATGATGAGGTGTACAGTGTCAGCGTCCTCCAGCACATGGGTATGATGAGGTGTACAGTGTCAGCATCCTCCCTCACATGGGTATGATGAGGTGTACAGTGTCAGCATCCTCCAGTACACAGGAATGATGAGGTGTACAGTGTCAGCATCCTCCAGCACACGGGTATGATGAGGTGTACTGTGTCAGTGTCCTCCAGCACATGGGTATGATGAGGTGTACAGTGTCAGCGTCCTCCAGCACACGGGTATGATGAGGTGTACAGTGTCAGCATCCTCCAGCACACGGGTATGATGAGGTGTACAGTGTCAGTGTCCTCCAGCACACGGGTATGATGAGGTGTCAGTGTCAGCGTCCTCCAGCACACGGGTATGATGAGGTGTACTGTGTCAGTGTCCTCCAGCACACGGGTATGATGAGGTGTACAGTGTCAGCGTCCTCCAGCACACGGGTATGATGAGGGGTACAGTGTCAGCGTCCTCCAGCACAGGGGTATAATGAGGTGTACAGTGTCAGCGTCCTCCAGCACACGGGTATGATGAGGTGTACAGTGTCAGCGTCCTCCAGCACATGGGTATGATGAGGTGTACAGTGTCAGTGTCCTCCAGCACATGGGTATGATGAGGTGTACAGTGTCAGCATCCTCCAGCACACGGGTATAATGAGGTGTACTGTGTCAGCGTCCTCCAGCACATGGGTATGATGAGGTGTCAGTGTCAGCGTCCTCCAGCACACGGGTATAATGAGGTGTACAGTGTCAGCATCCTGCAGCACATGGGTATGATGAGGCGTACAGTGTCAGTGTCCTCCAGTGACGGTTATGATGAGGTGTACAGTGTCAGTGTCCTCCATAACACGGGTATGATGAGGTGTACAGTATCAGCATCCTCCAGTGACAGTTATGATTAGGTGTACAGTGTCAGTGTCCTCCAGCACACGGGTATGATGAGGTTTACAGTGTCAGCATCGTCCAGTGATGGTTATGATTAAGTGTACAGTGTCAGCATCCTCCAGCACACGGGTATGATGAGGTGTACAGTGTCATCGTCCTCCAGCACATGGGCATGATGAGGTGTACAGTGTCCGTGTCATCCAGCACATGGGTTTGATGAGGTGTACAGTGTCAGCGTCCTCCAGTGATGGGTATGATGAGGAGTACAGTGTCAGTGTCCTCCAGCACACGGGTATAATGAGGTGTACTGTGTCAGCATCCTCCAGCACATGTGTATGATGAGGTGTGCAGTGTCAGTGTCATCCAGTGACGGGTATGATGAGGAGTACAGTGTCAGTGTCCTCTAGCACACAGGTATAATGAGGTGTACAGTGTCAGCGTCCTCCAGTGATGGGTATGATGAGGAGTACAGTGTCAGTGTCCTCTAGCACACGGGTATAATGAGGGGTACAGTGTCAGCGTCCTCCAGCACATGTGTATGATGAGGAGTACAGTGTCAGTGTCATCCAGTGACGGGTATGATGAGGAGTACAGTGTCAGCGTCCTCCAGCACATGTGTATGATGAGGCGTACAGTGTCAGTGTCCTCCAGTGACGGTTTTGATGAGGTGTACAGTGTCAGTGTCCTCCATAACACGGGTATGATGAGGTGTACAGTGTCAGTGTCCTCCAGCACACGGGTATGATGAGGAGTACAGTGTCAGTGTCCTCCAGCACACGGGTATGATGAGGTGTACTGTGTCAGTGTCCTCCAGCACACGAGTATGATGAGGAGTACAGTGTCAGTGTCCTCCAGTGACGGTTATGATGAGGTGTACAGTGTCAGTGTCCTCCATAACACGGGTATGATGAAGTGTACAGTGTCAGTGTCCTCCTCACATGGGTATGATGAGGTGTACAGTGTCAGCATCCTCCAGCACACGAGTATGATGAGGAGTACAGTGTCAGTGTCCTCCAGTGACGGTTATGATGAGGCGTACAGTGTCAGTGTCCTCCAGTGACGGTTATGATGAGGAGTACAGTGTCAGTGTCCTCCAGTGACGGTTATGATGAGGTGTACAGTGTCAGCGTCCTCCAGCACATGGGTATGATGAGGAGTACAGTGTCAGCGTCCTCCAGTACATGGGTATGATGAGGAGTACAGTGTCAGTGTCCTCCAGTGACGGTTATGATGAGGCGTACAGTGTCAGTGTCCTCCAGTGACGGTTATGATGAGGAGTACAGTGTCAGTGTCCTCCAGTGACGGTTATGATGAAGTGTACAGTGTCAGCGTCCTCCAGCACATGGGTATGATGAGGAGTACAGTGTCAGCGTCCTCCAGTACATGGGTATGATGAGGAGTACAGTGTCAGTGTCCTCCAGCACACAGGTATGATGAGGCGTACAGTGTCAGTGTCCTCCAGTGACGGTTATGATGAGGTGTACAGTGTCAGTGTCCTCCAGTGACGGTTATGATGAGGTGTACAGTGTCAGCGTCCTCCAGCACATGGGTATGATGAGGAGTACAGTGTCAATGTCCTCTAGCACACAGGTATGATGAGGTGTACAGTGTCAGCATCCTCCAGCACACGGGTATGATGAGGTGTACAGTGTCAGCATCCTCCAGCACATGTGTATGATGAGGTGTACAGTGTCAGCGTCCTCCAGCACATGTGTATGATGAGGTGTACAGTGTCAGTGTCCTCCAGTGACGGTTATGATGAGGGGTACAGTGTCAGTGTCCTCCAGTGACGGTTATGATTAGGTGTACAGTGTCAGTGTCCTCCAGCACACGGGTATGATGAGGGGTACAGTGTCAGCGTCCTCCCTCACATGGGTATGGTGAGGTGTACAGTGTCAGTGTCATCTAATGACGGGTATGATGAGGTGTACACTGTCAGCGTCCTCCAGTGATGGTTATGATGAGGAGTACAGTGTCAGTGTCCTCTAGCACACGGGTATGATGAGGAGTACAGTGTCAGTGTCCTCCAGCACATGGGTATGATGAGGTGTACAGTGTCAGTGTCATCTAGTGACGGGTATGATGAGGAGTACAGTGTCAGCGTCCTCCAACACACGGTATAATGAGGTGTACAGTGTCAGCGTCCTCCAACACACGGGTATGATGAGGAGTACAGTGTCAGTGTCATCTAGTGACGGGTATGATGAGGAGTACAGTGTCAGCGTCCTCCAACACATGGTATAATGAGGTGTACAGTGTCAGCGTCCTCCAACACACGGGTATAATGAGGTGTACAGTGTCAGTGTCCTCCAGCACATGGGTATGATGAGGTGTACAGTGTCAGTGTCATCTAGTGACGGGTATGATGAGGAGTACAGTGTCAGCGTCCTCCAACACACGGTATAATGAGGTGTACAGTGTCAGCGTCCTCCAACACACGGGTATAATGAGGTGTACAATGTCAGTGTCCTCCAGCATATGGGTATGATGAGGTGTACAGTGTCAGTGTCATCTAGTGACGGGTATGATGAGGAGTACAGTGTCAGCGTCCTCCAACACACGGTATAATGAGGTGTACAGTGTCAGCGTCCTCCAACACACGGGTATAATGAGGTGTACAGTGTCAGCGTCCTCCAACACACAGGTATAATGAGGTGTACAGTGTCAGTGTCCTCCAGCACATGGGTATGATGAGGAGTACAGTGTCAGTGTCCTCCAGCACATGGGTATGATGAGGCGTACAGTGTCAGCGTCCTCCAACACAGGTATAATGAGGTGTACAATGTCAGCATCCTCCAACACACAGGTATAATGAGTTGTACAGTGTCAGTGTCCTCCAGCACATGGGTATGATGAGGAGTACAGTGTCAGTGTCCTCCAGCACATGGGTATGATGAGGCGTACAGTGTCAGCGTCCTCCAACACAGGTATAATGAGGTGTACAATGTCAGCGTCCTCCAACACACAGGTATAATGAGGTGTACAGTGTCAGCATCCTCCAGCACATAGATATGATGAGGTGTACAGTGTCAGCATCCTCCAGTGATGGTTATGATGAGGAGTACAGTGTCAGCGTCCTCCAGCACATGGCTATGATGAGCTGTACAGTGTCAGTGTCCTCCAGCACATGGGTATGATGAGGTATATAGTGAAAGTGCCCTCTAGCACACATATATGCTGTGCTCTCTGTTTTGCAGCAGACAGTCATAAAATGCAGTACAATGACTGCGAAGTGCTAGGCATAGAGTATTAATTACTTTTGCTTTTTATATTACTGTGTATACTAGTTTACTTTCTCATTGCTATGAACAACAAGAAGCAATTTAACATGGCTGATGCTACCTACACAAGGCCTGCATAAAAGAAGGGAAGAATGATGATGTCAGAATAGAAGAGAGACTACTTGGAAACAAGAAGGGATTCAGTGGAGGAGTGGTCTGGGAGGGGGAAGAGGTAGTGTGGTTAGAGGGGATTATGATCAAGGTATATTGTCTGTATGTATGGAGGTTGTCAATAAAAGTTGAAAAATAAAGAAGCGATTTAAGGAAGGAAGGGTTTACTTTGACTTACAGTCATGTTCCAGCCCATCATGGTGGGGAAGGCATGGTGGCAAGAGCCTGGAGCAGCTGGTCACGTTTCTCTGCACTCAGGAAGTAGGGAGTGGTGCATGCTGCTGTCTCTCACTCCCCTGTTTATTCATCCCAGGATCTGGTCCATGGAATGGTATTGCCCACAGTGACAGTGGGTCTTCCCACCTTAACTAAACTAATCCAATCCAGAAACTCCTTCACAGACATGCCCAGAGATTTGTTTCCATGGTGATTCTAAATCCTGTCAAACTGATAACTAGAGATTAACCATCACACTGTGTAAGTGCATTGACTTCATTCTTCTGTCTCCTCCATTCTCAAACAGCCTTTCCTTCCTCTGACCTCCCCTTTAAGCCTCCTCCTCTTCTTTTTGTGTCATTTCCTCCCCACGTCACTTTTATTCTTATCCTTATCCATATGCAGACTCTGTTTTGTTTCTGGGTTGTTTTTCCTTTTTACCCATCACCATCATATCCAGTTTTTCAAGTTGATGGGTTTTATCTTGTGTGTGTGTTATACATGCACATATATTACGTGTGTTATTATGTGTGGGGCTGTGTGTGCACACACGTGTGCATGTGGAGGTCCGATGCCAGGTGACTTCCTCAATCACTCTCCATCTTATTTTTTTTGAGGCAGGGTCTCTCCTTGAACCTAGATCTTATCAATTTGGCTAGACAAGCTAAGCCGGCAAGGCCTGGGGCCTGCATGTCTCTGCCTCCTAAGCACTGGGATTACACTACACCTGTCTTTTTAAAAATTGTCATTTGTGAGGCTGGGAGATGGCTCAGTGGAAAAAGTGCTTGCTGCTCAAGTCTGAGTACCCGAGCTCTATCCTTAGGCCCCACATAAGTCAGAAGCTGTGGTGGGCTTCTGTAACCCTAGCACTCTGTCAACAGAGATTGAGGTGGACAGAACAATTTCCTGGAAGCTCTCAGCTAGCACAGTAAAAAGAACATCAACTGCAGAGCAAGATGAAGAGAAACTCTGCCCCAGATGAGGTGGAATGCCTGAGATGGACCCAAAGTTTCACTTTGGCCTCCACATGGATGCTGTGGCACCAGTGTGTTCATACACACATCACACTCACAGGTACAAACACATATACACTTGCACACACACAAATAAATGAAATAATTGTATGGATATGTTTGGGTGTGTGCCATGGTGCACCTGTAGAAGTCAGAGGACAACCTTGGGGTGTTGGTCCTCTGCTTCCACCTTGTTTGTGACAGAGTCTATCTTCTTGTTGTTACTGGGAAGCCCAGACTTGCTGTCCCACAAGCTTTGGAATCCTCCTAACTGCCTCCCATTGCTGTAGGCACATTGGGATTATAGATGCATGTACCACTACAGCTTTATGTGGGTGCTGGGGATGTGGCTTGCAGAGCAAGTGTTTTTAATGAATGAGTCATCTTCCAGCCCCCAGCTATGGTTCTGGAGATCTGAATCTAGATCCTCATACTTGCCTGGCAAGCACTTTACCCCTGGGTCGTCTCCCTCAGCCCTCAGTGGATATTTGCTGAGCCTACACTCTGGAGGAGGCTGAGCAGAGAGTTAGGATAAGCCTGTGGATTAGACTTGCTTCTTGCCCCTTCAGTGCCAAGGAGAAGAAAGGCGGGAAAATGCTAGAGACCATACTGGTCATGGTGATGTGGAAATCAAAGATGTCTCTCCTGGGAGATAATGCTGAAGTACAGCCCTAAATCCTGGGTGGAAAAGCCTGGAAAGATGGGTGTGATAAGTGTGCATAGGTGTTTGTGTGTGTGTGTGTGTGTGTGTGTGCGTGTGTGCATGCGTGTGTGTGTGTAGCCATTCTAGGGAAGGAGACAGAATCCGAGAGTGGCTTCGCAGGGGCGGGGGTGGGGGAGTTGTGGAGCTGCAACAGGTAGAGGGGATTAAACTAGGCCTGCAGTTCTTTGGGCCTTGGCAAGAGCAGTCAATAGTCACTGGGGATTTTCCAAAAGATTATCCCATCTTCTGAAGGAGAACCAAGTGGAAAGGAAGAAATGATAACTGAGAGCCAGTGGCAGCTTGGAGCAGGTCTGTGGGCTGGGTCAGTGTTGGTGACAGTGAGCCCCACATGCCCCTCACTGTCTCACAGACCTCTTCAGTGCCCAGTGTCCCAGCCATTCCTCCTGGGCCTGTGCTTTGTTGGCATGGCACTCCTCACTGCTCCCCCAGATCAGAGACCTCCGAGTCATCCTCCAGCACTTCCTGTCCCCAAGCTCTGGCATCAATTCAGTCACAAAGCTGCCATTTCTACCTCAAGAGCATTTAGATCTTTCTTTCTTCCCATCCCCTTGTCCTGATTCAGCTCTCATCATCATCAGCCTCGGTTACAGCCACGGCTCCCAGTCCTGGGCAAAGATTGCTTTCTTTGTTTTGGGAGCGATTCTTTGTGTGTGTGTGTGTGTGTGTGGGTGTGGGGTTGTGCATGAGTGTCTGACATACATGCTTATGTGTGTCCATATGTGTATGAGCTCACGTGTGTGGATGTATGTATGCATGCATGTGTAGCCAGAGTTTGATGTTGGCGGTCTTTCTCAGTGTTTCTCTACCTTATTCCAGGAGACAGTCTTTGGTTAAACCTTGGAGCTCACTGATGCAGATAGATAAGCCAGCTAGCAAGTCCCAGGATCCTCTTGGCTCTACCTCCCCAGTGCTGGGATTGCAGGCATGTACCACTATAGCTGGCATTTTACATGGGTCCTGGGGATCCAAACTCGGGTCCTCAGGTTTGTACAGCAAACACAGTCCATGGAGTCATCTCCCTAGTCCTGGGGGAGATCTTTCTTTCTTTCTTTCTTCCTTCCTTCCTTCCTTCCTTCCTTCCTTCCTTCCTTCCTTTCTTTCTTTCTTTCTTTCTTTCTTTCTTTCTTTCTTTCTTTCTTTCTTTCTAAATGGAGCTACCTCTATTTGTTTATTTATTTATTTATTTATTTATTTATGAGAGAGAGAGAGAGAGAGAGGAGAGAGAAGAGAGAGACTGGGCACACCAAGGCTTCCAGCCACTGAAAATGGACTGCAGACACATGCACCCCTTGATGCATTTGGCTAATGTGGGTCCTGGGGAATTGAACCTGGGTCCTTTGGCTTTGCAGGCAAGTGCCGTAACCACTAAGCAATCCCTCCAGCCCCTGGGGGAGATTTTCATTAGGGACAGTTATCTCCCTGGAATTGACAACAGACACATCTGTGGAGTGAGAAGTAGAAAGCTCACTTCATCCATGCCCTGTGCAGTACTTCTAACATCTAATCACTCTTCCAGGGGATCTCAACATTTACACTTCCAGGGTACACACACAAGCAGACACACACACACGCCCACGCCACATCTTTTCCTTTGCTTTGCCTTTTCTTCTTCCTTCCTGTTACTCAGAGCAAAGCTTTTACAGATACCAGGCTGTGACGTCCCTTCTCACTCAGGAGCAGAGCTATCAGTACTCGAGGCATGCTTCCTTTTTGTCACTCACTTAATATTCAGATTTATGGTTGGACTGACAGTTATTCCAACCATTCCCCTACTAGACATGTAGATCATTTATAGTTCATCATCACAATAAAATAGCACACATTCTTTTCTACCCATCTTTTTACTCAGGGAAATATTTTGCCTGCGTGTGCGATATGTTTCAGCTAACAGACTCCATTCCTGGTCTCATTGCCACAGCTAAGGCCTCAAGGGAGTGATCAATTAGTTCTGTTGGGGAAGGTTACCGTCTTTCTCCTGGCTTCAAAGCAAATCTGTTGGTACTCCACCTTAAGGAGTACCATTTGCTATTTGCCATTATATAAACTTTTGCAATTGGAAAAATTTCCCTATGATCTGAGTTTTCACTTTTTTTAAAAAGGAATCCTGAAATGGTTCTTGAATTTTATCCAGGGCCTTTTCCCCCTCAGCATGTAATAAGATGTATGGATGTATGTATATTTTTTACCACTTCATTGAAGTATTCATGTATATAAAGTATTTTGATTATATTACCCTCCACTTCCCTCTCCCACTGAACCTCTCCTGCTTCTCAACTAGTCCCTTCCTGCTTTTTAAAAAATTCATTTATTTATAACAAAAAGAAAGGGAGAGAGAGAGAGAGAGAGAGAGAGAGAGAGAGAGAGAAGGGGGGGGGATGAATCTGGGCACACCAAGGCCTGTTGCCACTGCAAACAAACTCCAGACACATGTGCCATCTCGTGCATCTGGCTATACACAGTTACTGGGTGTCAAACCCAGGCCATCAGGCTTTGCAAACAAGTGCCTTTAACAGCTGAGCCATCTCTCTAGCCCCCCTTCTACTTTTTTTGACTTTTTTAAGATCCACTGAGTTTAATTTTTAAATCTTTTTTGGTTAATGCAATGAATCATTTATCTTTCTAAAATTCCTGTCTGGTATCTCATCGCCCTAATTAAAATAGAAGCTTCCTGTTTTCCCCTTGCTTACAGAATTCCTTATTATGAGTGGAAAGCTCTCAATTTGGTTCCCGAGTCTCATTTCTCATCCCGTTTCCCAATGTTCTAGCCATGGGGAGTGTATCTTCTCCCATACCAGCTGTCCCTCTGGAATGGTCTCAAGATCTTCTCCCCCTACCCTGTGCTTTCTCTCCATCCCATCGTGACCTGAGTAATGCTCCTTAACCTTTGAGACTCAGCTCAGGCAGCCATTCTCTCCAGCCTCTCTCATGCAGGCAATTGGTGGCTCATTGCTTGGGTCTCCGTGACTCCAAGGATTTATTCTTGTCCTCACTGTTTCAATCCGTACTGAGACTCTACCTGATGCATATTCCAGTTTGCCTGAGAATCCAAGATGGTCCCTGATCTCAGAGACAGCCTTATCTAGAGTGGATGGCATGTGACATCAGTCACATGACGTGTATGATTGTGTTCTCTGACACCATCAAGGTGGTATTGTGGAGAGTTTGGGTGTTTGCTAAACTACTCAGTCGGTGGTGTATTTGTGACAGCAGCTGAATGACTAAGAGATGCTAGAAAGCCATGGGTTATGGAAAAGGAGGTCATCCAGTTGTCTTAGTATGTGTGTGTGTGTGTGTGTGTGTGAGAGAGAGAGAGAGAGAGAGAGAGAGAGATGGGTGTGTAGGTGCATGTGGAGGTCAGGGGTTGATGTCAAGTGTCTTCCTTAGTCACTCTCCACCCTATCTTCTGAGGCAGGGTGTGTCACTTGAACCCAGGACTTGTTGACTCAGCTATCCATCTTGCCCTAGGGGTCCCATGTCTCTGCTTCCGCAGTACTGGAATTACAGGCACCACTATGAGGATTCTAGGGGTTCAAACTCAGGTCCTCATGCTTGTGTGGTAAGTGCTTCACTGACAGCCATCTCTCTAGCCTCTTAGTCCCCTTCTGAGTACCTGAGCCTAATAGTAGTACAGTAAAGAAGTTTGTTTTGGCTCATAATTTGGAAGCTGGCAAGGCCAAGCTTGGGTGGCAGAAGGATCCTGGAAGCAGGCTTAATCAAAAGAGGCTGAACAAAGTGGGTCACTCTTTGGGCAATTAACCAGTCCCTTGAATGTGAAGATGTGCCCCCTCTTGCTAGATGGTGCTAGTCTTTTCCAAGGGTTGTATTCTGTGACCCCTGTGCCTCCCATCAGGTTGGCCTAGGGAACAAACTGCAGCATGGGTTTCAGAGGGGACAAACCACACTCTAAGCAGCGGTTCCCAAGACTCCCCTTGGGAAAGGGCCTGTGACAAGCATGGAATATGCGAAGACAGGTGAACAGAGATGGCAGCAGTGCCTGAAAAGTGTTCTGTTGGAGGGGGCATGAGAGGTCAAAAGTGACTGGTTTAATCAAAGTACAAGAGGGACTAGTTAGAAAGAATCTGTTCAGTGGAAGGGGGCAGAAGAGGGAAAGCAAGAGGACGTAACAGGAGGAGATTGTGATCAAAATGCATTGTATACATGTATGAAACCATCATCAGTAGAAAGCTTTTTAAAAAGTGGTTGGTGGAGAGGCTGAGCTAGGGGTTACTTAGACTGCAGGGGACTCAGAGGGAACCTCCAAAGAGGACTGTTTTCTTAACTCTTTAGTGATGACCTTCAGACATAAAAAATGTAGCCTGATTATAATCCCATCCCACTACCCTGTTCTGTTTCCCCTCCTACATCCCTCCTCCACTGAACCCCTTTTTTCCAACAAGTCCCCCTTCTATTTTGAGGTTATCATTTTTTTGCCCTTATATTATATATCAGCCACTGTGAGGTCATGAATACAATGGCCACTTAGTGTCTGGAAGACGTTATTCCAAAGCACTCCTCCCCTTCCTTTGGCTATTATATTCTTTCCACCACCTCCCAAGAGAACATTGTGATCTCTTCTATTTGTCCTTCATGTTCTTGAATCACTGTTTTCTCTCTGAGCAGGTGTTTATGCATGCCACAGAATACTTCGAAACTGTACAGGGTCTTCCATAGATGGGAAACATAATTAGCAGATCCATGAATTCTGTTCCTGTGTCATCCCCCCTCCCCGCCCCATCCCTCCTCCTAGCCAACCATTTAAGGATTTCAATAAGATTCTCGGCTTTTTTTTTTTCTTTTGAGGTAGGGTTTCACTCTAGTCCAGGCTAACCTGGTAGTCTCAGGGTGGCCTTAAATTAACATGGCAATCCTCCTACCTTTGCCTCCAAAGTGCTGGGATTGAAAGCATGCATCACCACGCCTGGCAAGATACTCGGCTTTAATGAGACCCCTGAGAAGTCTTGATTAAGTTACAGTGCTGTGTGGATGGGATCGTTCCTAGCAGAGAGCCAGGCTCTTCGTGCTTGCATGCGCACCACCAATAATTAAAACACATGGATTTATGAAAATGAATGGGGAAGCGAATGCATCAACAAGCATTTGTTGATGGTTCAGTTATCCATTGGTTCTGTGAAAGGTGTTGTAGGTGGTTGAAAGAAGCACAGGGTGGTTTTTCTAAGGTGCTTGTAATATTTTTTGTCATATAAGAAAAATTCCCTCACTTTAATAAGAAAATAAATCCATCATCCAAAAGGTGCTAATTGCTGGTGAGAGGTTGATGAGCCAAAGTTATCAATAGAGAAGGTCCTCTTAAAATTTAATTTATAGAGCAGAATGCAAAGATAAGAGAATCCCAGATAGAGTGGGACGAGGCTGTGGAAGGAGTAGGGATGATGGAGCTCAGGGCATGCTAGGAGAAATACACCCTTGGCTTCCTCCAGGGCTTCTGTCTGTGAGACAGGAACTTGGTTTTGCAGCTCGACAGTGGGATGTGATCAGGCACAATGGCCAGCAGTGCACCAGTGAGTCTACCTAATGGGGAGCTCAGTGAAGGCCAGTGAAGAAATTCCAGGAGAGTCTTGCTGTCCTGGATCCTAGTGCTGTTGGGAGCTCACTGACTTCCGAAGCCGCAGCCCTTGTTACAGACAAATGGCAACTAGTCAGGTGCTCTGATTAAAGCTGGTCTGCAGTAGAAAACCCTTCTCACGGGCTGGGGAGATGGCTCAGTGCGGAAAGTGTTTACTGAGCAAGCATGAGATTTCTGATCCCAACACCCACATAAAGTTTGTTCTGTGTCCCAAAGGGTTTTCTAGATATTGGTAGGTGGACAGGCAGAAGGTGCTTGGGGCAGGAGAACCAGTGTGAACTCTTTGGAGGTGGCGTGAATATAGTGTTTTCTGAGGGCATAAGATTTTCTTTCCTTCCCCTCCCTCCCTCCCTCCCTCCCTTCATTCCTCTTTCCTTTTATTGTACATGTGTATTTGTATGTATGTAGGGGCACACGTGTGTGCAGGTGCATGTGGAGGCCAGAGGTCAACATTAGAGGTCTTCCTTAATGGCTTTCCACCTTATTCTTTAAGATAATGTCTTACACTGAATCTAGAGCTCACCTATTTGGCCAGAATAAGTGTCCAGTGAGCTCCAGGGATTCCCTGTCCATCTCCCCAGTGCTGGGAGTAAAAGCACATGCCACCACATCCAAAATTAACCATTACAGAAATCTACCATCACCTCAGTCAATGTTTAAATTAAATGGTATATGTGCTCCTATGTACTCTGATGTCTTCAGGCTATAGAAGCATAGAGAAAAACAGAGACATACTGTTTAGATATTTGTTGCTGGGTTATAAGGTGTCATGTAGAGACTTACAGCTTTGATCCTCATAGATTTTTGCTGATCAGAAATTTAGCAGTGGTTAGTTCCAGTTGGAGGTATCTCATGAGATTCTTCTTTTGCTTTTTTTTTTTTTTTTGTTTTGTTTTTGTTTTTGTTTCTCGAGGTAGGGTCTCACTCTAGCTCAGGCTGACCTAGAATTCACTATGTACTCTCAGGGTGGCCTTGAACTCATGGTGATCCTCCTACCTCTGCCTCCCAAGTGCTGGGATTAAAGGCGTGCGCCACCACACCCAGCTCTTCTTTTGCTTTTTGAGGTGGAGTCTCACTCTAGCCCAGGCTAACCTGGAATTTACTATGTAGTCTCAGGGTGGTCTTGAACTCATGGTAATTCTCCTAACTCTTCCTCCCAAGTGCTGGGATTAAAGGCATGCACCACCATGCCTGGCACTCATGAAATTCTTATATGTCAGCTGAATTTGAGGGCTTGTCTGAGATAGGAGGACCTACCTTAGGCTTTCATTCACAGAGCCATCAGTGAGACTGACAGCTTGCAGGTGTTCCTTCATCATGTATCTCCCCACAGGACTACTTGAGTGACTCCATGACATGGTGAGTGGCTTCCCTTAGAGAGAGAATCAGTCAGAATCAGTCAGAAAGCAGTGATATGCTAGAGAAATGGCTTAGTGGTTAAGGTGCTTGCCTGCAAAGCCTAAGGACCCATGTTCAACTCTCTAGATCCCATGTAAGCCAGATGTATAAGGTGATGCATGCACAAGGTTGTGCATGCGCCCAAGGGGCACACACGTCTGGAGTTCAATTGCAGTAGCTGGAGGCCCTGATGTGCCAATCTGCCCCCCACCATAAAGGCATGTGCCACCATGCCTAGTAAATAAATAAATAAATAAAGCAGTGATGTGTTTTATGAACTTCTGGATGTCACATGTCACTTTTAAATTTTATTTTGTTAGCCACATTGCTCAGCCTCATTCAGTCAATGAAGGGGTTTCATAAGTGCACAAATGTCAAGATGTCTCAAGATGTACACGTCTGTTACAGGCTATAGGTTGGAAAGGACCAAAGAGCCTAGATGAGAATAAGAATCCGTCCCACTGGTGAGAAAAGGTGGAATTCAGAAGCTTAACAGAAACTGGTTTTCTTCTACAAAGAGGTAGAAACATGGGCTGCTTGGCCTGGGGATGGATTTCATGTGCAGTTACCATAAACGACTCCCAGATGCCTAGTCAAGTCAAGGGAAGCTTCATGATGGCAGGGGAAAGGATAGTATGATCAGAGGCTGGACCTCACCTCTACTACAGCAGGTGGACAGCAGCAACAGAGCAACAGGAGAAGTGAGCTGAGCTCTGGCAAGGGGGAGCTGGCTATAACACCCATAAGCCACCCTCAGAAACATGCCTCCTCCAGCAAGGCTCCATCTGCCAAATTGCAGCATTCAAAACATATGAGTTTGCGGGGACATCCAATCCAAACCACCATGGATGGGATTTTAAAACATGAATTGGGGAGCAATAACCATATTAGGGATGTGGAGACCTACAGATTAGCACAGTGGCCTTTTTCAGAGGGAGCAGATCCTGTTCTCCATCATTCCACTAGACCCTGGATGATGGTTTTAGGATCAAGGAGAGAGATGAAGGCTGAAGACCTAAGGGGCAGTGTTTCAGGGTACAACCTAAGCCAGGCTACAGACACAGTCAGATCCAGAGTCTGAGGGGGTAGTACTGGGGGAAGACCCAAGGCTGTGATGAAGGAGGCTCCTCCCTCTGACCATAGTCAAGTTGGGGTTTCATCTTTAGCCTCACAGAGAGCAGCTTTGCTGGTCATATTAGGGCTCATCTCAGCAATTTTCCTTTTTTGGCGGGGGGGAGTAGGATGAAGAAATTCAGTGTTCTAGGGGAGACATGATTTTTCTAAGACTAAGTAGCCATATTAGTGAGGCCTAGAATGGTACAGGAAAGATACTAAAATAAACCTTGATGGTTGGCTTGCCTTCCTCACACATCAGCTAGCATGTGGCTTTTGCTGGACTCCAGGATATATTTTTTGGAACGCTTCTTCACGTGTGTCCTCTGACTTGAATGGCACATGTGGTCCAGTGCATTGCTGTGACGTTCAGATGAAATCTAGTACAGTGGTTGACTTTCCGCCAGACCCCAGCCATCCTTCCTCTCTGTGCTTTAGCATCCTCATAATGAGATGATGACACGTGCTACCAGCCAGCATTCACAAAGACCTCTAGTTCTTCTGATGGACATCTCATCTCTACGGCATTTATACTAACAGTTTCCTTTGTGAGGTAAAACAGCTTGTTGCCTATCAGAGCAAACTAAGTTGTAGGATTAGGATGTAGACAAATGGCTAGTTTATTCCTTGAATTCACTGTTTGGGTAGAAGTTGGGAAAAGACTGGTAAAGAGGGTGGGAAAATTGGAAGTAGTGTTGGAGAGATGCCTTAGTGGTTAAGGCACTTGCCTGCAAAGCCTAAGGACCCTGGTTCGACTCCCTAGTACCCACATAAAGCCAGGTGCACGAAGTGGTGCATGCATCTGGAGTTTGTTTGCAGTGGCTAGAGGCCCTCTCACACCCATACTCATTCTCTCTGTCCTTACAAATAAGCAAATAAAAAAAGTAAAAGAGAAAATTGGAAGTGAGTGGTGGCTTGGTGCCTCCTTTCATCTCCTGTACTTTGTTCCCACAAGGCTGTCCTAGGTTTCCTCCCCTCTCATGTCTGGGCATCTGGATGCACTAGAACACATGATGGCCTGGGAGGAGCCAGCTTTGCCCTCAGCCACTGCTGTGCTCTGAACACCTGGGCAACTTGTTTTCACTCCAGTCTTCCACCTCCCTCTGTGGTGAGATACGGTACAGAGAGATACCTGGATGACAAGTCCCTTATCTGAACAGCACTGACTTCATAGTGTCCTCAGGAGGAGTGAAGGAAATAAACATCCATTATGGATTTGGCGAGGGGTCTGGGAGGTGTCAGAAGCTCTGCTGTTCTCTCTCTGAGCTGCTGTGACCATATTGTTCCATACACACAGCACCTCCCTAGAGCTTCATGGGTCAGGTCATTCTTGCCTTGAGTCCAAAATGCTGGCTGCTCATGTTTGCTGGATTCTAAAAAGGGAAAAGGTCAGAGAGAGGGTTCCCTGGGTAAAGCCCTGGATGCATGACTCTGAGGACTGAATTTGGATCTCTAGCAGCCACAGGTGTGGTGACGTGCCTGAAACCTCAGCAATGAGGAGATGGAGACAGGCAGGTCCCTAGGGCTTACTGCAGACATCTGGCCAAACAGTTGAGCTCCAGGTTCAGTGAGGGATCCTGGCTCAAAAAGACAAGGTGGAGAGTGACTGAGAAGGGCACTTAGTGTCAACCTCTGGCGTCTATATCTACGTGCACACAGTATGTAAGTATACCATATATATGCATGCACACTACATATACACTGGCTCAATCAATAAATAAGGGGGAAAAAAAGAAGAAAAAAAGAGGCTGCTATTAAGTCACAAGATAGCGACTCCTACCAACCTTCTAACCTGAGGAAATCTGTGCACTGTCACCAGAGTGAGCCATGAGAAGCTGGAAGTGGCTAAGTGCTCATCTTGGCTTGGGACACCAGTTCTCTGGTTCATGGATTCTGCAAGTGAGTTTTGGGGCCACAGCAGCAGCACGTGAATCATAAGATGATGACTCTATCGCTTGTTCTATTCACTCTCCTGGGGTGGAATCTGCTGCCACCCGAGTCACTTGGAGTGGGCTCTGCTAACAGTAACATGCTGGGAACAGAAAGACCAACATCGTGAATGCAGAAGTCTGCCCCACTCTTTTGAATAGTAACATTGTTTCTGAGTTTTATTTTAAGAAGGCAGAATCAGGGGAAGGGAGATGGCTCAGTGGCTAAAGGTGCTTGTTTGAAAATACTGCCAGCCCAGGTTCAGTTCCTCAGCCTACCACATGAAGCTGGACAGACATTTATTTGAAGCAGCCGTAAAACACTGGCATACATGCAAATAAATAAATAGATACAAAAATTTTTAAAAGAAGGCAACTGTGGTGATTGAAGAAAAAAGTAGAAAAGCATGAAGCAGAACATTAAAATCACTTGTCACCGTAAGAAACTGAATGACAAGGCAATGCTCCACTGTAGTTGTGAGCAGTGTGGGTGCTGGGATTGTGCTTAGCCATCTCTCCAACCCTCAATTTTTTATATAATTTTAAATAGATGTTTTGTTTATTTATGTACTTATGAGGGAGAGGCAGAGGGAGGGAGGGAGAGAGAGAGAGGAAGGAAAGAAAGGCTTTACTTTTTTTTTTTTGAGCCTCATTGTCCAAAATTTTCAGCAGTTTCAAGGGCTCTGTTTAAAGAAACTTTTATTCTTGCTTTGTATGACATACATATTAGGCCCTATATACTTAAGTATTCAGCTAACTCACTGTGAAAACACAATGACTAGGGTAGAAAACATATTTCCAACTCCCTGGAAGGTTCTTTTATGGTTTCTATGATATTCAGACTATTGTGTGACCATTGGGTAATTTATGGTGTTGATCTTTTAAACAAAGCAATGCTAACAATATGCGTCAAATTGGTGCTATTAAGCATGGCACTTTCCTCCTTTGTGACTAGTACATCTAGATAAGTTCAAGGCCATTATTTAGAGGAAATTTTATAAATATATAACATTGATAAGGCTAAATTTTGAATAAAAATGGATTAAACACGCCAGAACCAGAAGGAACACCCTACTGCTGAAGACGGCACATGCTGTAGTTGCAGGGCACTGAGAAATCAAGCTGAAACAGAGATGGAGCCTCCTCCCTTCTGGCTATCCTTCATAGTGCTAGAAAGTGCTCTGTAGGCTGCTAAACAAGAAAGATCATCATCAGTCTTAACCTGCAAATTATGCCACTGACCAGACTGGCAAGACGTGCCACATGCTGCAATAGTGACATGACTGTTAAGGGGGGTAGCCAACTATTCTCTAATGGATATGAGGTCTGCTCCACAGGAAGGAATTCATACCTGGTACTGAAAACCTAGACAAAAACCTATGGTTAGGAGGTCATAGGCCCCAAAAGGGGAAGCTATATTATTGTTTAGCTAAATGGTTATGTTGTGTCCATCAAATTGTCCTCTAAATATTTAAGTATATGCCCATAGATTAATGCTGCTCTCCCTTATGGTCAGAGAAGCTTCTTTTTGCAGTTGGTGGTGACTACCGGTGAGTCACAAAACTTGTCAAAGTATTGAGGAAAAGTAACTGCTGAGTGCTCAGTGCTAAGTGAGATACCTGGACCATGCCCTTGTAGGAATATTGCAGAAAATGAGGTGGGAAGATATAAGAGCCAAACTATAGGAAGGAGTGCTTTGGAATGCTGTCTTCCAGACACTAAGTATCTGTGGCATTCATGACTTCAGAGACTGTTGGTATCTGCATGAGACCCGCAGAATATTGGCTCCATCACATTCTATCATGGATGATGGAGGAGGGGAAAAAAGACATCAAAGTAGAAGAAGGAATGGTTAGAAGGAGGGGTCACTGGAAGGAGGGTGGTGGGGCAGGACAAGAAAAGGTAACAAGAGAAGATTATGATCAAAACACACTATGTGCATGTATGAAAATTGTTCATAAAAAGGTTTTTTTGAGGCAAGCCCAACAGACTGGCCTCTTTTTTAAAAAAATATTTTATTTTTCTTTATTTATTTGAAAGATGGAAAGAGGGAGGGAGGGAGGGAGAGAGACACAGAGAGACACACAGAGAGAGAGAGAGAGAGAGAGAGAGAGAGAGAGAGAAAAACGGGCACACCAGGTCTTCCAGCCACTGCAAATGAACTCGAGATACATGCGCAACCTTGTGCATCTGGCTTACACGGATCCTGGGGAATTGAACCAAGGTCCTTTGGCTTTTCAGGCAAGCGCCTTAACCACTAAACCATCTCTCCAGCCCCATAATAAGATTTTTAAAAATGGGTTAAACAAATTAATTGGCAAAGCCTAAAGTTTTCCTTATTGGATATATATTTTTTTATTTTTCGAGGTAGGGTCTCACTCTGGCCCAGGCTGACCTGGAATTCACTGTGTAGTCTCAGGGTGGCCTTGAACTCATGGCGATCCTCCTACCTCTGCCTCCCGAGTGCTGGGATTAAAGGTGTGCACCACCACGCCCGGCTCCTTACTGGAAAAAATTATACACATTCTAAATAATCATAGTTTTAACGTCACTAAATCAAGTCACGTTGGACCTTAGATGATCTCAGTAACCAGATGAGACAAATGTGCCATGTTATACAAGTCAGAATGTGGCACTGGTTGGATGCACAAGGTATGAGGAGGTGCTGTTGAGCCCAGGAGACCAGAGCATAGAGTGGACTTCCTATGATGGCTGCTCAGGGCATCCATCCATGCACTGAGGTGATAGAGCCATAGATGGCTTTCACAGCCTACGCACATTCACGAGAAGAATTTCACTTGGGTGGAAAGTTTACACATGCATTGTGGATTCATCTCATTTGAGCACTGTTTTGTGGAGTCAGTCCTATAGTAGTGATCCATGATGTGACCCAACAGCCATCGCTGGGGAGAGTGGGGGCAGGCCTGAGGATTCAGGTGAAAGAGGTGAAGTCCAGAGGACTGTGGTTTCTTATCTATGAGAAAAGATTTAGGCTGACTCCTTCTGACAGTGGCATATTACACCTCAAATCTCATTTCTTAGCAAGCAATACATGACATATAGCCACCTCCTTTGATAAACTCTGAGGCCATTTGGGTCATGAAGTGTTGTCCCACCAGCAATAGAATACCAGAGGGAGAGAACCACCAAGCACCAGGCTCTGCTGTAGCCCCAGAAGTCTGTGCACATCATATGGAGTAACACTTACAGCACTAAGATTTCTTTCCTTTAAAATTTTTAAAATTTAATTTGTGTGTGTGTGTGTGTGTGTGTATGGGTGCACCAGGGTCTCTTGCCTCTGCAAATGAATGCCAGACACCTGCCCCACTTTTTGCATCCAGCTTAGTGTGGGTGGCTTGAGAATTGACCCCTGCTGGCAGTCTTTCCTAGCAAGTGCCTTTAACCACTCAGCAATCTTCCCAGCCCCTGTCAGTTTTCTTTCATGAAGGCAAAGTGTGCTAATTGAAGAAAAATGGAGAAAAGGGCTAGAGAGATTGCTCAGTGGTTAAAGGTGCTTGCTTGCAAAGTCTGACAGCTTGGGTTCAATTCCCCATACCCACGTAATGCCAAATACACAAAGTGATGTGAATGTCTGGAACTTGCAGTGGCACAAACCCTGTGTGCCCATTCTCTCTCTGTCTGCCTCTTTCTCTTTGCCTCTCTCTCTGAAAGAAAGAAAGAAAGAAAGAAAGAAAGAAAGAAAGAAAGAAAGAAAGAAAGAAAATGGAGAAAATCCTAAAGAAAATTAAATTAAGTTGTAACTGTAGCCCTCCATGATGACTTGTATTAAAAATTCTGTGAAATTTTTAGCCCTTATTTTCATCTATGTGAAGTTGAAATCATTGATTTCCCAAATACTTAACTATATTGGAAGGCATAGGTTTTCATAGCTGTACAATATTCTATTCCATTAAGGTATTATAATTAAGATTTTCTACTTAAAAAACCTTTAATTGAAATTTTCATACATGTGCATAATGTATTTTTTTTTTTTTTTGAGGGTCTCACTCTAGCCTGGGCTGACATGGAACTCATTCTATAGTCCCAGGTTGGCCTCACACTCACAGTGATCCTCCTACCTCTGCCTCCTGAGTGCTGAGATTAAAGGCCTATGGCTCCACGCCTGGCCTATATAGTGTATTTTGATCACAACCTTCTCTTATTACCTTTGTTGTCCCCTCCATCATTTCTTAACTTAACCCTTAACACTTAACCCTTTCTTTCCAGATAGTCCCTCTTCTACTTTGATGCCCTTTTTTTTTTTTTTTGCCATCACCATTCATGAAACGTATTTATGGATCCATTGTTGTGCAGGTAATGACAGCCACCACGAGGTAATGAAAGCAGTGGGCCACTTCATGTCTGGAAGAGATCATTCCAAAGCCCACTCTCTGACTCTTACATTCTTTCTTCCACAATATTCCCTGAGCCTTGGTGGATGCAGTAGAGGTGACTTATTTAGTCCTGAGCATTTAAGTGTCTCTTATTCTCAGCACCTTGACAAGTATTTAGTCTCTCCAGTAGTCACCACCACCTGTAAAAAGAAGCTTCTCTGACCATATGTGATAGCAGAACTAACCTATGGGCACAAACATAAATACTTAGGGGGCATTTTGATGGGCACAACATATCCATTTAGCCAAACAACAGTAATAACTTCCCTCTAGGGGCCTATGACCTTCCTAGCCATAGGCTTTTAACTAGGTTTTCAGTACTAGGCATGAATTCTGTCCTATGGAGTAGACCTCAAATCCAGTTAGGGAGCAGTTGGTTACCCCCATAATAGTCATGCCACTATTATTCTGGTGGGCACATCCTGCTTGCCTCACCAGTTGTATAATTTGCAGGTCCCACTGCTGGTTAAGACAGTTGAAGAATTTTTCCTCTCTCAGCCTGCCTATATAGCACTTTCCAGAACTATGACAGCTAGCCATTAGGGAGACTTCCAGCTCAGTTCTAGTTTGATTTCTCAGTGTCTTGAAACTGATTCATGTAGAGTCTTTAACAATAGGGTCTCACCATCTACTTCTGATGAGAAACCAAGAGCATTGGCAATAGACTACATTGCTTTGGGGTCTCGTGGGCCTCCCTGACCAACAACTCCCTGGAAGGTTTTCCACAAGTGGCATTGAGATTTTCCTATAACAACCTTTGGCTTCTGTGCACAGCACACTTTGCCTCTGCAGAGTACTTCTGCCCAAATCTCACTTTTAAAATTCTTTTTGCTTGTGTGTATGTAATGTAGTATGTGTGGTGTTTGCATGTGTATATGCCCTTTTGGAGTCCCATGTGCTCACCTGCAGTAGAAGGCACTCGCCTGTGGTGGGTGGAGCAGAGCATTGAGTGTCCTGTTCCATCGCTCTTCTGCCTGTTCTTATTTGAGCTGGAATCTTGCACTGATATAGGAGCTTGCTGCTATCTGTGAGCCTTGGCTTAGCCGGTCTCTGCTTCCATTGCTGGGACTCACCCAGCTGTTTAAATGGGATCTAGAGAGTTGAACTCAGGTGCTTTCAGGCTCCCTTGGGGCCTTATGACTGTTCAGAAAGCACATTTAACTGCTGAGCCATCTATTCAGCCCTCACTTTTAAAGAATTGTATTTTTAAATCAGCTAACTAAGAAGCAGGTTTCCATAGGGCGTATTCTTATTGTCTTTAGTTTTGGTTAACCCTCCCTTACCCTCTCCTTTCCTCTGTTCCCCCTCTCTTAGACCTTTACACCCCCGGTGTTGTCCCTCTACTTACATATCTACTGTCCTCTCCCCTTAAGCCCTCCCCTCACCTCCTCCCTCTTGGCATCTTTCCAGCTTCCAAGCCTCTACTGACTATTACTCCAACTTGCATACACATCTTAAAAATTTCATGCTAGAATCTGCATATAAGAGATAACATGTGGTTTTTGTCTTTCTGTATCTATGTTATCTCACTTAGTGTAATGTTTTCCAGGTCTATCCATTTCCTACTAATTTCATTTCTCTTTACAGCTGAATAAATTCCATTGTATATATGTACCACATCTTCATTATTCATTAGTCAGTTGATGGACAGTGTATCAGTTACTTTTTTGTTGTTGGGACAAAACACCTGACCACAAGCAGCTTATGGAAGGAAAGGGTTTATTTCAGCTTACAGATTTTGAGGGGATGTGTCCATCATGGCAGGGAAAGCATTACAGGACAGACTGCCCGTGTCACATTTTCACATCAGCAGGGAGGAAATAGAACATGCCAAAGTATCAGTCAGGGCTGGACTATAACCCCCAAGACCCACCTCCTGTGACACACCTCTTCCAGCAAGGCTCCATCTCCCAAAGGCTCCACCAACTTCCCAAACAGTGCCACTAACTGTGGTTCATTATTCAAACATGAGTCTATGGGGCACATTCTATACCCAACCCACCACAGGATGAAAGCTGATTCCATTTCCTAGATATTATGAATACAACAACAGTCAACCTGGATGAGTAAGTATCTCTGTAGGGAGTGGAGAGTCCTTAGGGCATATGCCTAGGAGTTGTATAGCTGGATTTTATGGTAGTAGTTCTATCTTTAGCTTTTTGAGAAACGACATGGATTTCCATAATGGCTGCAGCAATTTATACTACCACCAGCAGTGCATAAGGGTTCCTTTTCCCTACACTATTGCCAGCATTTGTTGTCAGTTGATTAAATTTTTTTTAAAAATATATTTGCAAGCAGAGAGAGATGGAGGGAAGAGAGACAGAGAGAATAGGCATGTGTGGGCCACTAGCTTCTGCAAACAGACTCCAGATGCATGAACCACTTTGTGTATCTGGCTTTACATGAGTACTGGGAACTCAAACCTGGGTCATTAGGCTTTGCAAACAAGCACTTTTAACTGCTGAGCCATCTCTTTAGCTCAAAATATGGTACAGTTTATTTATTTGAGAGACACAGAGAGAGACAGAGGTAGATAGACAGAGATTCAGAATGGACACATCAGAGCCTCTATCCTTTGCAAACTCCAGACACATGTACCACCTTATGCATCTTTCTTTTACGTGCGTACTGGGAAATCAAACCCAGGTCCTTATGCTTTGCAGGCAAGCACCTTAACCATTGAGCAGTCTCTCCAGCCTCTGTCTTTTGATTTTTTTAAATGTTTTATTTATTTATTTATTTTAGAGAGAGAGAGAGAGAGGCAAATAGAGAGTGAGAGAAAATGGGTGCACCAGGGCCTTTAGCCACTGCAGACGCATGCAACCTCCTTGTACATCTGGCTTACATGGGTGCTGTGGAATCAAACCTGGGTCCTTAGGCTTCACAGGCAAGTATTTTAACTGTTAGGCCATCTCTGTAGCTCTGTCCTTTGATTTATTGATGATAGTCATTTTGACTGGGGTGAGATGGAATCTCAAAGTAGTTTTAATTTGCATTTCCCCGATGGCTTAAGATGTTGAGGATTTTTATAAATATTTGTTGGCTATTTGCATTTCTTCTACTGAGAACACTTTGTTAAGTTCCCTGCCCCATTTTTCTTTCCTTCTTACATTTTTTTTTTTGTTTTGTTTTTTGAGGTAGGGTTTCACTCTAGCCCAGGCTGACCTGGAATTCAGTATGTAGTCTCACGGTGGCCTTGAACTCACAGAGATCCTCCTACTTATGCCTCCCGAGTGCTGGGATTAAAGGTGTGCACCATCACCCCCAGCAACCCCTGCCCCAGTTTTGAATGGATTGTTTGATTTTTAATTGCTTAGTTTTTTTTATATTTTATTTTATATTTATTTATTTATTTATTTATTTATTTATTTATTTATTTGGCAGAGAAAGGGAGAGAGAGTGAGAGAATGGGTGTGCCAGGGCCTCCAGCCACTGTAAACTAACTCCAGATGCATGTGCCCCCTTGTGCATCTGGCTGATGTGGGTCCTGGGAAATTGAACCTTGGTCCTTTGGCTTTGCAGGCAAATACCTTAACCACTAAGAAATCTCTCCAGTACTAATTGTTTAGTTTTTTAAAATCTATTTTTATTATTTATTTATTTATTTATTAGAGAGAAAGAGAGAGAGAGAGAAGGAATGGACACACCAGAGCTTCTAGACACTGCAAACAAACTTCAGATGCATGCACTGCCTTGTGCATCTGGCTTTTACGTGGGTACAGGGGAATTGAACCTGGTCCTTAGGCTTTGCAGGCAAGCACCTTAACTACTAATCCATTTCCCCAGCCCTTGCTTAGTTTTTTGAGTACTTTGTATGTTGTAGATACTAATCTGTCAGATATTAGCTGGTGAAGACTTTCTCCTATTCTGTAGCCTGTTACTTGATTTGGTTGATGTTGTGCTTTGCTGTACAATAGCTTTTGAGTTTCATCATATCCCATTGGTTGATTGTTTGCGTTATTTGTTGGCTACCAGGATTTTGTCCTTCCCTGTGCTTTTATCTTTAAGTGTTCTCACAAAATTTCCTTGAGCTGTTCAGGGTTTTAGGTTTTACGTTGGGGTCCTTGGTCCATTTGGAGTTGACTTTTGTCTATGGTGAGAGGTAAGTGTCTAAATTCATTATTCTACATGTAGATGTCTGTTTTCCCTGAACCATTTTTTGAAAATGCTGTCTTTGTTCCAATGAATGTTTTAGGCCTCTTTGTCAAAAATCAGGTAGCTGTAGTTACATGGACTTCTGCCTGGATCTTCTGTTCCATTGGTTTACCTGCCTATTTTTGTGCCAGAATCTACAGAATGGGAGGAAATATTTATATTCATGCACCTGCTAAGAAACTAGCACCCAGGATAAAAAGCACTTTAGTGAAAAGGAAATAAAAATGGGAAAAGGTTGGCTCAGTGGGTAAAAGTGATTCCTGTGCAAAACTGTAGGTTATTAATTGAAAATTCTAGTACCAGGGATGAGATAACTCCCAATGCAGTGTTTGTCAGGAAGGTTACAGAAGCTCTTAAGACAATATAGGCTACTGTCATTGTTTTTAGCTCCCCACCAAAACTAGATGATAAGTTCCTGTTGCTGAAGACACCATATGCCTCTATATGCAGGATATAGAGAAATGAAGCCGGAACTGAGAAGGATGCTTCCTCCTTGCTGACTAGCTTTCATAGTGCTGGAAGGTGCTATGCAATCTGCTGGTGCCACGTGGGGGGGGGGGAGTCATAAACAGTCTTACCCAGCTGCAGACCCCATGCGCTATATAACTGACCTGCCAAGCAAGGTGCCCTTACTGGTACAATAGTAGCATGACTTTTATGGGTGCAACTAACTACTTTCTGATTGTATTTGAGGATTGCTCCATAAGAGGGACTTTATGCCTGGTACTATAATTCTGACAAAAGGACTGTGGCTAGGCACATAGGTCCTAGATTGCAACCTACTACTGGGGTTATGCTAAATGGACAGCATGTCAAACTGCCTTCTAAAAATCTGTCTGTTCCTGTAGGTTAGTACTGTTTGCAGCCTTGACCACACAAGTTTCCTTTTGCAATGGGGAGAAGGTAATGCAGAGATGCACAGCTGGTTAAAATGCCAAGAATAAATGACTATTGGACACTCAGCATTAATCAGGGCATCCAAACGACCTCCTCCAAAGCTCAGGGGTCCTCGTGGAAGAGGGAGTGGAAAGAATGTAAGGGCAGGGTGTGGGGAGGAGGACTGTGGAGTGCTGTCTTCTGGATACAACGTGGCAGCTACACTCAGGAACTCACAGCAACTATGATTTTCTGTAGAAGATCGAGTCTGTCAGCATTTCATCATGGATGACGGGGCTCGTAAGGCCCCGTGCTTCCCAGAGTAGCTCATGGCAGCAAATAGTTGCTGGGGCAGGAGGAGTCATGTTCTTCCGTGCTGGAGCCACTGGTCAGTTGCCCATGCTCCAGTAAATGCCACTGTCCATGCTCGCGACCATCATTCAGCTCAGTGGGTCAGAGCTAACAAACCACTAGCATCAGAACAGGATCCAGACTAACTGGGTTTTAGTGAGAGGAGTAGGAGGAAGAAAAGAAAGGGAATTGGAGTGGGGATAAAACCAAAATGCATTATATGTGTGTGTGTGTGTGTGTGTGTGTATGAAAGTGTCAAAAATTAAATAAAGAAATAAAAAGAACAAGGTGAAAAGCCCAGATGGACACCTGAAGTTGTCCTCTGTTCACATTTGCCATCGCACATGTGCATGCTCATGCAAGCAGACGTGCGTGTGCGCACACGCACACACACACACAGACACATGGCATGGGATTTGAAAAGACATGTTTCCTAAGAGACGTAAAGACATACAGATGACTATCATTGCTTGAAAATATTTGCATTTTTAGCAATTAGGGCAATTCTAGCTCAAACCACAATGAATACCACTTTCTACCCTCTAGGGAAGCTTTATCCTGAAAAGTACAGAACGACAAGTGTAGTTGAGGACATGAAGGGACTAGAACAGTTATGCACGGCTGGAGAGACAGTAAACATGGGTGAGTGGGGTGGAAAACAGTCTGATGGTGCCTTAAGATGTTTTCTTTAGGGTCACCATATATCCGTATAACCCAGCATTCTGCTCTAAGCTGTTTACCGAAGAACTGTCAAATTGTTTATGTGAAAACAGGTACTTGAATGTTCATAAAAACAATTTTCAACAGCCCCAAAATAGAAACACCACAAAAATGATCATGAACTGTTGAGTGGATAAATGGATTGTGATATGTCCTTATGTGTGTGTATGTATGTGTTTGTGCATGTGTGTGCATGTATGTGTGTGTAGAGGCCAGTGGATATCCTTCAGGTGCCATCCATCTTTTTACAGTCAGGTCTCCCATTGGCCTGGAGCTCGCCAATCAGGCTAGACTGGCAGCAAGCACCAGGGATCTTCCTGTCTCCACCTTCCCAGGGCTGAGATTACAAATGCGTGCCACCATGTCTACCTTTTTTTTTTTTAAATGAATATTGATTTTTATAGTTTACAAGTTTGAATTTTTCTGGCCTCTAAATTATACTTTGTCTTTATTCCTATTGTAACAGAATGCCTGAGAACATGCTATTTAGAAAGAAAACACATTTTTAAAAAATATATTTTTATCTACTTATTTTTTAGCAAGGGGGTGAGGAGGAAAAGAGAATGAATATGGGCATGAAAGGGCCTCTTGCTGCTGCACATGAATTCCAGACACATACAAAGCTTTGTGCATCTGTCTTTACATGGTTATTGGGGAATCGAACACAGGCCAGCAGGCCTTGAAAACAAGTGTCTTCAATTGCAGAACCATTTCTCCAGCCTCAAGAAAAATACATTTCTTACAGTTTTGGAGGCTGGGGTTGTCTAAGCCCAAGATGGTATATTTTTCTGCATGCTAACACTGCATAGGATAATCATGTGGTAAGAGAGGCAGTGTGTAAACGTAGCTTTCTCTTCTAAGGCCACTAATGTCATCCTAGTGACAGGGACATGTGATGTGTCTTTAAAGGGTGATAGAACTTTTCATAGCTCTTGAATAGCCTGCAACTCAGGAGTTCGGGCACCAGAAGCTCATAGCCACACAAAACTTCTACTGAGTCAGGGATCTCCAGTGAAATTTATGAATTTCAATGAATAAAATCCACAGACCAGAGAGGGTGTTGTTTAGAAAGATTTTATTATACAACTTGTAGAGATAGATGGTAGATCCCTCACACCAGGTGTTCATGGAAAGGGGACTCCCTTAGGGAAAAAGAAATGTGGAAGGGCCAGATTCTGTCTTATAGGCTCAAGGTCACTTCTCTCCCTACAGGTACTTTTAGTTTACGTAAATCAGAACAAAGTGTAGTCAACAGAGAACGTAAAGAGGCAGAAAGAAACAGACTCCACCATGAGGGGGGAGTTCCAGAGCTGAGATCCGATGCCCCTGAGGGAGCCGAGATTCTTATTGTGAGGGAAGTGCTCTAGCCCAGAGCCTATGATTCATCAGCTTAAACAAGGACCAAGGCGCTGGTTGGTCCATGATGTGTCCAGTACTGTACATGCAGGAAACAGGAAGTAAGCTCTCCTCTCCACCATCTCTGGCCACCATTTTGGAACACTTCAGAAAGAGAATATTGCCACCTATGAAGGTACCTTTTCCTTGTCTGTCTACCTAGCCAAGGAAACTGTTTAGTTCCTATAGTGTCTCAATGAGGCCCTCATCCCCATGACTACATCTAACCCCAGTTTCTTCCCAAAGGTCTTTCTTATACACTGTTATTCTGTGGACTTGGGGATTAAGTCTTCAACACACGGACTGTTGGAGGACACATTCCGACCTCCAAAATTGCATCATCATCAGTATCATAGCTAAGTCAATTAAACCAGGGGTAAGTAAGTAAGAAGTTGACCCCTTCAAGGGTCTGAAGGCACAATCAATTAACTAGATAAAGAGGAGAGGAAATTTTTTTCTAAGAGTTAGGAGTGTAGTGTGAGGAGATCTTAGGAAGAAAGGTGAGAGGGACCATGAATTCTTTTTTTCTTTTTGTACCATGTATTATTCCCTTAGATTAGTTGGAAGGGACTGCACATTAACATTGCATAAATCTCCTTTTTTGCATGGGTGTGTACTGTATGCATGCATGTTCATATGTGTGGGTGCATGTGTGTGGAGGTTAGAGGACAACCTCAGGTGTTGTTTCTCAGGAACATCATTTTTCTCATCCAGTAGGCTGGACTAGCTGCTCAGTGAACTCTAAGGATCTTCTTCTTTATGATTCCCCAGTGCTGAGATTTCAAGAGCAAGCCACCACAGCCTGCATTTTATGTGGGTTCTGGGGATCAAACTGAGGTCTGCATGCTTGTGGGTCTTGCACTTTCCTGGCTGAGTGAGCCATTTCCCTGGCCCCAAATACATCTCATAAATGAAGTCATAAAGCACATTAAAATGGCATTCATTCAGATAACAAAATGAAAACAACCCCCCACAGTCACATCCTGCAGAGTTGGCAAGTGGGGAGTGGGGGGAGGCATTCTATTCTCAATGACTGTGAGGAAATATGCAAATTAGTACAAATGCTGTGGAAAGAATCATAGTCTATTTGAGCTGCTATAACAAAATGTCCAAGATTGGGTAGTTCATAGGCAATAAAAACTCATTGCTCACAGCTGGGGAAGTTGGAAAGTCCAAGATCAAGGTGCAGAGAGATTCAATGTGTTTGAGGGTCCATTCCTTATAGATGGTGTCTCTTCTCTCTGTCTGCACACAGTGAAGGGGGCCAAGAGCTCTCTGAGACCTTTTATCTGAGCACTAATCTCATTCATGAAAGCTCTGCTTTTGTGAATCCATCACCTCCCACATTCTCCACCTCCTAGAACCATTGGTGTTAGATTTCAACATATGAATGTCGGTTGGATGCAAACATTCACACCACAGCAGAAAGCAGATTGGAAATATCACAGCCATAGGCTCTTGGATGGGTAGCCAATGTTCAGAATTCAGTATGTGAGGCTTGCTTGGAATATGGCCAGAGCAGAGTGCCATGTCTGAAACCCACAGCCTCTTGGGTAATCCTCACTTCTATTCCTCCTACATTTGAAGTCAGCAGTGAGCTGAAGGTCATGCAGTTAGCCACCCAGTGAGTCTTCTACCTAGGGCTGTGTGATTCCAAAGCCCACTGTTGTGTCCTATAAAGGAGAATACTAAGATATATGCATATTTTTAGGGCTTTGTCATTTGTCTGCCTAGGGGATATGACATATGCTTGGCATGGAAATTCACTCCCCCAAAAGAGCAGAAGACAGAAAGAGTGGCTTGAAGTCACTGTCTTTCCGCACCTTTCTACATGCTCAGCACATGGGATAATAATAAATGTTGAGTGATGTAATTGTGGGAGATTCAGGTTAAAAGTACACATGCCAGTTAATATTAATACCCAGAGGTCAGCTAACTAGCTCATAGAATATAATTTCATCTTAATATCATAGTTGGAAAACTCTGAGCATGTGATTCAGTTTAGAAAATATCAACTTACTGATTGATTAGAAAACACATCTGTAGTCCAAATTTCATGTGACTCATGTTAATGTCCGGGGTATCACTCTATACAGGAATAAGTGAGCATCCAGAAAGATAGAGAGATGTTGGGATTTGTAGCAATAGCAATACAGCCTAGGTACCCACCTCTGACAGGTCATGGTAAGCAGGGTCTCTTGCATATGGGCAAGTGCTTTACCACTGAGCTATACCCCCTACACAAATTTTTTTTTGGAGGTAGGGTTTTACTGTAGCTCTGGCTGACCTGGAACTCACTGTATTCTCAGGGTGGCCTTGAACTCATGGCAATCCTCCTACCTCTGCCTCCCGAGTGCTGAGATTAAAGGTGTGCACCACCATGTCCAGCCCCCCTTGCACAATTTTTTAAAAATAATTTTTATGGGGAATCATAATATATGAGTATACTGCAAAATTTTCACATTCCCCTCAGGTTTTTCTCCTTTGTCCCCTTTTCCTGCCCCCATTCCACTAAACCCTTTTAGTGTGAGATAATCTCAGTCATACAAGATTACAAATAAAAGCCTACCGCCTTTCTTTCTTTGCTAAGATTCATCTCTGCTTTCTCCCTTGTTGCTCTTACCAACCCTCAGACATTCCATTGCATCAACACAGCTGAGGGGAAAGGCCTATTTATTTAATAGCAAAATGTCTAAATCCTAGAATAATTTTAGGGATACACAGTTGGACAGAGTTCCAGCATGCTACCTAACACAGACAAATCAGTGCTAATAAGTAGAAGGAAAAGTTAATGAAGAAATTAAGAATCAGCCAGGGGTGGTGGCCCACACTTTGAATCCCAGCACTCGGGAGGCAAAGGTAGAACTATTACTGAGAGTTTGTGGCCAGCCTGGAACTACAGAGAGAGTTTCAGATCAGCCTGGGCTAGAGTGAGAGCCTACCTTGGAAAAACAACAACAAAATTAAGAATCATGAAATCCCCACATTGACAAATGAGTAACTTTAGTCTTTTTTGTTCTTATTACTGGGGTGGGGGTTCTCATTCTAATTGCTTGGGAGGGGGCTTTCTCATTCTAGTTTCTTTTTTTCTTATACTAATAACTAGGAGTGGGGAGGAGTCTGTTTACAGTATCTTTAACTTCATTAGCTCTTGGTGAATGCACTCACATGTATCTTGTACCATGACATGAAAAGTCTTAGGACTGCCCAGAAGAACAGAGGCATGACTCTGCAGTATGTGTGTGTGTGTGTGTGTGTGCGCATGCACATGCCGGGGGGGGGGGCGAGCACGTGTCTATACAAGCACGTATGTGTGAGTGTGGAGGCCAGAGTTAAACCGTGGATGGCTTCGTCCATTACTCTCCACTTTATTTACTGCAACAGAATCTCTCACTTGAGCTCAGAGCTCACCAGCAAAGCTGGTGTAGCTAGTCATCTTGCCCCCAGGATTCCGTCTCTACCTCCTGCAGATTAAGATTATGAGTAGCCACCACATCCACCCAGCCTTTATGATGCTGTGGGATCTGAACTCTGGTTCTTATGCTTGCATGGCATGTGCTTCATCCACAGAGCATTTCCCCAGCCTTGGCTCTGGCTTTGCAGTTCTGAGTAACCAAATGTGTGAAAGGGAGCTGGGCTTGTAAAATGGCTGGTTGGCTGGATGGCTGGCTGGGGCTAGGTGCAGGGCCCTGGCTCAGCATTTTGGAGGTGAGGTGGAGTGTCAGGATATTGGCAGGGTGGTAGGAGATGATAAGGCTAGGGATCTTTAGATTTATGTTTTCTCTTTTTTTTTTTGAGTTTTGGTAACATGACTTCTTTATATCCTCTGTGCCAAATGTTATGGCCTGAGAAAATTCCAAAAGACCTCATACAAGCGAAGAAGCCCATTGCTCCAGGGATGACTAAGATTTTCTGACATTTGATGTACATGGTTAGAAACCAGAGGAAGGGGTCTGGGAAATGGAGAATGCAGGAGGGGGATTCCAAGGCAGGAGGACTCACCTATGCAGAAACAGGAGGTGGGAAGGGACAGGCAGGGATGACACATTTGCTTTGGCAGGAATACGGGCAGGTAGTCGGCAGGAGAATAGCAAGAGGTAGGTGAAGTCTAGATTACATGTTTGTATCTGTGACCCCCATAAGTACAGGGTCTCACTCATCTTCCTCTGGTATCCCACTCAGCACTGGGATAAGTGTCTGACCGGAGTGGGGGGTCACTCAACGTTTGCTGAATGAATAATGAATGGTGTGGCAGCTTTGCCGTAATTTGGATCTGGAGCATTCCTCCAAGACTCAAGTCCTGGTCCCTAGCATGGTGCTAGTGGGTGATGGTGGAACTTTTAGTGATTAAACAAAGCAGGCACCTTCTGGAACATGCTCTTGCGTTAATGCACTTTCAGTGTGTCCTTTATTTTCAGCTAAAACTTTAGGGTGCAAGCTGGGCATGTTCGGAGACATTCCCTTTTAAAAACATTTTAAAATATTTTATTTTTATTTAAGAGAGAGGGGGCGGGGAGAGAGAGAGAGAGAGAAAGAATGAATGTGCCAGGGCCTCTAGCCACTGCAAATGAACTCCAGACACATGCACCACCGAGTGCATCTGCCTTAAGTGGGTACTGGGGAATTGAACCTGGGTTCTTAGGTTTTATAGTCAAGCACCTTCACTGCGAAGCCATCTCTACAGCTCTATCTTTGCTTTTCAAATTATGACCTTGCTTTAAGTTATGAGCATGCTTAAGAAGGTCTTCCTTGACTGAGCATGCTTGGGAATAGGCCTGCCCCTTTGAACAGGAATAGGCCCTCTAAATGAAATCCCCACGCTTCCTGTGTTTGGGGAGAGCCTTGCCTTGGAAATGACTCCTGTGCTCTCTCCTTCTTGCTGCAGGTAACACATCTTTTTTCACTGTTGTCTGTCTTATCTGTGCTTATTTCAGCTTTGCGCTCACTAAGTACCAAGACAAAACCATTATGTTCAGTTACCTAACCTTTCAGAGGCAGGGCCAAATGGGAAGTCTTTGGGTCATTGGGGGTGTGTTCTCGGGATTGCAGAATTCCTTTCTGTTCTTGCGTTCTGGGTATAGGGAGCAGCTGTGGTCTACCACGTGCTCTCACCATGATGTAGCATGCTGCTTCACCACAGGCCCGAAAGCAATGGGGTCCGTTGAGCATGGATTAAAACATATAAACTGTGAGTCAAAATGAATAGACTGGCCTTGTTTAATGCAAGAGAGCGAGTGAGAGAGAGAATTGGCACACCAGGGCTCCAGCCACTGTAATCGAATTCCAGATGTATGCAACACCTTGTGTGCATGTGTGACCTTGCACACTTGCTTCGCTTTGTGTCTGGCTTACATGGACCTGGAGAGTCGAACATGCATCCTTAGGCTTTGCAGGCAAGTGTCTTAACTACTAAACCATCTCTCCAGCCCAACCTTTCTTTTTATAAGTTGATTATCTTGGGTATTTGTTATAGTAATGGAAAGCTGACCAACATAGGCTGGTTAGGAACAGAAAGAAGCTATTACATATGGTTGAGATATTGCTATTTTCATTGCTGTGTCATAGGAATGCACATATGTCATAGGAATGCACTGCAGGTTGTTTATTCATACTCTGTTGTTGGTTACTAGCTTATTTTCCAGCTTGGGGCTCTGGTGAATTGTGCTACAGTGTGTATTTTTGTACATTTTTGGGGGTGGCCATTGTGTTATTTCTGTGGGAGTGGAACTGCTGAGTCATGCCCATGTTGCTTACACTCTGGAAGAAAATGCCAAACAGTTTTCTGAAGTGTTTCCCCAATTCATATTCCTACCACCAGTGAGTGAGCCCCTGCTGCCCCACCCTTTGCTCACACGAGGCACTTCTCACCCCGGTGGGTGTGTAGTATGGTCTCAGTGGTTTTGTTGTGCATCGGCCGGATGATCCAGAAGGTTGGTCACTTTCATTTGTGTATTGTCATTTCATATTACCTTAATTTGAACATATATGTTGAGGTTAGTATTTTAGCGTCTGGAGCTAACTAATAATATTCCAAGCCCAAGGAGGAACTGGCCCCGGCTGCTTGCTTTCATTATTTTCCCTCTCCCACGGTTAGTCCCTCATTAGTATTGACTGGGATGTTGCTTCCCGATTGTTTCTAGGTTAAAACACAGACTTAGCACTTATACTTGATTAATTCATTTATTAACCAATATCAAGTCTTGTTTTCTACTTACTTATTTTTGAGACAGGGTCTTGTATTTTGCTCAGGCTAGCCTTGAACTTTCTGTGTAGCTCAGCCTGTTCTAAAAAATGCCATCCTCCTTCCTTAGCTTCTGCTGGATAACTGGTTTGCACTACCATGTCCAGACTGTTTTGTTTCTTTTCATCACTCCATTAATCTTGCCTTCTTTCTTTCACTCCCTCCCTTCTTATTCCTTCCTTTACCTCTCTGTCTTCATGCCTTTTCTTTTTTGAACTTATATTAATTTTTAGTAATTCACTTGAAGAGAGGTTCTGAGTTGTCAGTTTTCTGAGACCACATCTGTGGAAGTCTTAATGACACATGCAATCCAGTTTACCTGGTTGAACTTTAGGTTCAAAAAGTATTTTTCCCTGGGAATTCAGAAGTGTTGCTCCTCTCCTTCCTTTTTTATTTAAAATTGATTTAGATTAAAAAAAATTGTGGTAAAAATATGCATAACATAAAACTGAGTGTTTAGGGGCTGGAAGGAAGGCATAGTGGTTAAAGGTGCTTGTTTACAACCTTTGGCCCAGGTTCAATTCCCAAGCCACCCATGTAAGCCATACGCAAAAGGTGGTGCAAGTGTCTGGTGTTCATTTACAGCAGCAAGAGGTCCTGCCCTCCCATATGCACAAATAAATAAAACTTAGAGAAAAGCTAAAACATTGAAGCTGGGCATGGTGGTACACACCTTTAATTCCAGCATATGGAGGCAGAGGTAGGAGGATCATTGTGAGTTCATAGCCAGCCTGAGACTAATTCCAGGTCAGCCTGGGCTAAAGCAAAATCCTACCTTGAAACAAACAAATGAAACCATTGAGCAGTTAAACCAGTTTTGTAAGCAGTTCATTGGCATCAGATGATGCCCAAGTGACCCATCAGAAGGTTGTTTCCAATACTTTCTTGTCATCTGTTACTCTCCCTTGCCCCCTCAACCTCCTAAAACGTTGTCATTTTATTCTGACTTTACACCAAGACAGACTCATTTTTAAATTTATTTTCACTATGCTTACCATTTAGTGCAATTTTTTAAAACAAGGACTTGGGTCTTCAATTCTGCAAGAGTTTTTTTTTAAGTTTTTATTTTTATTATTTACTAGAGAGAGAGAGAGAGAGAGAGAGAGAGAGAGAGAGAATGGGTTCTCTAGGGCCTCTAGCCACTGCAAATGAACTCTAGATGCATGTGCCACTATGTGCATGGCTTACATGGAAACTGAAGAATCGAACCTGGGTTCTTAGGCTTCACAGACAAGTGCCTTAACTGCAAAGCCATCTCTCCAGCCCTTCTTTTTATTATATTTTTGCATGTGTATGTGTATGAGTGCATGTGGGTGCACATGCGTGTGCATGCACATGTAGGCCAGAGGTTGAAATCTAGTGTCTTTTCCTCTATTACTCTCCACCTTACTGTGGCTGGGCCTCTCACTTGAACTTCAGAGTTCACTGATGGGGCTAGTCTAGTTGGCCAGCTTGCTCTGGGGAATCTCCCATCTCCATGTCTCAAGCACTGGGATTACAGACAGCTGCCACACCCACCCGCCACTTACGGTGGCGCTGGTGATCTGAACTCCTGTCCTCACACCCGGAAGCAAGTGCTTTATTAACTGAGACGTCTCCTCAGCTTCAAGAGATTTCTTTGCTAATCTCTCATATGATCTTCTATACCAGTTGTTGGTTGTTAGGTATTGGGATGCCTGAATCTATCTCCCATGTCTCTTAAACTGTCCTTTCCTATCCTGTCTTATTGCTGGTTTACACACCCCTTGCTCTATGTCCTCCCATGTTGTGTAACAGCAGCAAGCTTCAGGAACTGTTCAGCACATGTAGGGATGGCCTTGATTCTTCTAATCAATGTACTTGCACCCCTCCCCCTCCTCATGAGTGGTTCAGGAACCAGAATGGGTTCATCAGCTGATGACATTCTCTTGGCGAGTTTCTCTGTAGTTCTTTTTACTTGTTGGACCTCCACTCCAGTCTTCTCCCACATGCACGGTGCCTGTTTCTTTCTTTGTAAGCCCATTCTGATTGCCTGTTTCTCTTTTTTGGGGGAAGCCTTCATATGGTTGGTGCACTGACCTGCTGCTTCAGTTTTCCCTGAGTTAGAGAATCACTGACTCTCTATAAGTCTTCCAGTCCACTAGGGACTTGAGTAGAAAGGAGGCTGCCCAGTGCCTGCAGATTGCCAGCATCATCTAGAATCTGGGTTTGTTTCTAAACAAGAAGAAACACTTTTCTTAGTCGTGATGTATACCTATGTCCTGGGGTTCATTAAAACTACCTGTATTTTAGGGTGATGCCTGTTACTAGAAAAAGGATGGTTCCTTGTCAGGCCTCATGGCCTGAGGAGCTGAGTCCCATTCACATCTTCCTCAGAAGTCATCATCTCAGATAAACACTGATTAAGATAAAGGAGGCCCAGCATTTATGTTTTAAATTTTATCTCCCTATGTATATACAAATTTATTTTATTTTTATTTAAAATTATATAAATTTTATCTCCCTATGTATTGTAACTTATCCTATTAGGGTCAGGTGCAAGGAATTTCAAGTGATGCCTCATCTTCCTTTTATAAGAACCTTTACAGATGGATTCTCATTGTGAAAACTCAAAATCAAGGTCAGGTCAAACACTAGTGCTCAAGAAAACATACTTCCACCTCAGATCTCTTGCTACAGTTTGGATATGATTTAAGTGTCCTCCAGAAGTTCAGGTGTTGGAGCATGGTTCCTGCTGATGTTAGATGGTGAGACCTCTAGAAGAGGGGCCCAAAAGGAGCTCCTTAATCTATTGAAGGTATGCCCTTGGAAGGGACTATGGGACCCCAGGCTCTTTCTGGCGTCCTGTTTCAAGATGCAACATCTTCTTGCCACATATACTCCTACCATTGTCCTACATCTTGAGGTAACACAGCCAAGGGAGGGCCCTCACCCCATCCTGTGCCACATTGCTTGGATCGCTAAATCTGTGAGCTAACAAACAAGCTCTCTCTCTCTCTCTCTCTCTCTGCCTGCCTCAGGTATTTCATTATCAACAAAAGATGGATCAATACCACTCCCTCAGAGAGAATTTAGAATGTTGACAGGGCTGGACATGTCCCAGTGGCCAAAATGTACAGTGGTACCTCCCTTTCCCTGAAGAGAGAAAAGCATGATTATAACTGGAGTGATGGGTTGCAGTTCACAGAGAACAATGACTGAGGTACTGGGCAGAAACCTCTGTGCCTTGGGACCCTGGAAGTTCTAAGCAACAGGACGGAGACTTTATCTTTTGTCCCTAACTTGTAAGGTTCCACAGGAGCTTCTGCAATTCTGCAGCCTGGGGGGCTCCTGGGAGGCAGGAAAGACATGCTGTGATGACCCTTGCCGTCAGGATGCTTCATGGCCACAACTGACCGTGTTGCCCGCCCAGGTCTCCATAGAGATGGCAGCTCATGACTTGAGCCCTCTGAGTCTGCAGGCCATGCCACAGCTATGACTCATCTTTCCCAGCTGGGACTTGGCTTCCTGCCCTTCCTCACATTTACTGCCTGATCACACTTGCAGTAGCAGAGAAGTCTGCATCAGCTCTTTTGTCATGACTTTTCTCTTGTGCTATTATCATTCTTTTCTTATATGTCCAAGAAGTACCTTTCCTTATTTATTTTTCTCTTTCTTATGGATTAACTTTTTGTTCAGAGTCTTTTTTAAATCACAGCTCTTTTCCTGACGGCTCTCATTTCTTGCCTACACACTTCCATTATTCCTTTGAGTTCTTCAGCAAGCTAGCTCAGTTTATTCTATCGGTGACAGCCTCCTTTCTGTTGCAGAAGCTGCCTCTACCCCTTCATGTCTTGGCTTTTAATGGTTCCCATTCACATTTTATTCTGTGCCCTTGAGTTATTATTTTTAATAACAGTCTGTTAACACACACTCTATCAACTTTCCAAAGGAAGCTCACAGAAACTTGATTAGAACTTTTTTTTTTAATATTATGACCCTGAGTTTTCACAGAGTCCACCATTATGCTGCCAGTTTCCCTGGATCTGGGAACTTTCTGATACCCTAAGTGACATCTCTGTGTCCATGGCTTACTGTGGGAAACAGGAGTCAAGAAGCTGTCCTCTTTGAGGCTCTTCAGGGTCTTCCTGAGTTTGAAGAACTAAAACACACCAAGACATAAGCCACTTTCAGCTGTGAACTGTAGCTGAGCCCTCAGTCATGAGAACCAGGTCTAAAGGGAACAAATAATATTATTCATGATATTGTTTGGGGAGGGTGTCTCCATGACCCTTTGGGGTTCCAGATTCTCGGCCACTTAGTTGAGGAACCGAAGAAGCAGACACAGCAGTGGACAATGAAAGGTCAAAGCAAGGGAGTGAGGGACTCCATCAGATGGCTCAGGAGCCCCGAGTTCTATTCTCAGTTCTTTTCATGAGTCTAGGTTGAAGGAGGAGCCTGATCTCAGGGGTAGGAATGAGGTGGATCATCACCCCGATTGATAGATAGCCTGTTATATAACTTTGACCACCTGTGTGTGTGCAGGCATATGTCCCATAGTAATAAGCATATGTATGCACAGTTATGCATATGCATGAGATGCTAAATAGGGCCTTTTCCCTGACTGGTCACTTTTTGGACAGATTGGCCTTTCCTGTGCTTGCATCCAACTTGTGTCTAGACTGGCCTTTCTTGTCCCTCCTACCAGGATGTGCCAGAACACGAATTACCCACAGGAGGAGAGGTGCCGGGTGTTGTCTTACAGGGAAGGGATTGAAATATTTTTTTCAAGGGGAGGTGCCCTAGCTTGCTTGGTTTCCTATACTTGTATGCATCAATATCTTGAGTCACAAGGCATGCTGGGTGCTATGGGAGGTACTTGCACTGACAACTGAAAGCAGTTATCATTACCCTGTTCAAATAAGGAAACTGTCTCAAAGATAATTAATGGGAGGACAAAAAACAATCCTAAAAAAAAACTAGTTAAAAAGTTGAACTGGAAGGTTTGAGCTTCTGTAGCCAGAAGCACACACTGGCTGAAGAAAACTTGGATTCAGATGGGTGTCTGTAAAGATAAAGGGCAACCTTAATGATCTGGAACCTTTTGGACTATACAGCTACCAGGGAGCTTGGAATTTACACTGCTAGAAAGTTCCCACATGTAGGGCTGCTCAGGCTGCTGGCCCAGGGACCACACTTGGAGAGCATCAGTCCCTGACTCTGCACTTCCAGGAATGGTGCTGTGTGCTTTCCATCTCTTTGAGTCTCCAGAAACTTCTCTTTAATCCTGGCTTGGCACGTTTGCTTTGTTGTTCCATATGGCAGCTTTCATGGGCATGGTGAGTGAACTCTTTTTAGTCTGACTGGTAAATCCATTTCAGAGACAGCAAGATGAGGTGCACTCTGTTTCTGTCAGAGATCCTCGTACGTGCAGACATGTGCTTACCAACTGACAAGACTGACGTAGGCATTCTTATTTGTGATGACCAAACAAAGGCTGACATTATCAGTAGCTACATTTTCATAACTGTTTTAATACTTTAGAGTCTTGTGGTGGTGGGGAGGAATGGCTTAGTATATCAAGTGATTCTCTTGCAAGTGTGAGAATCTGAGCTTGGATCCCCAGAACCCACATAGAATCAGATGCAATAGTATCTATGTCTTGTGTTTTTCAGTGCTTGCTATTGTCAGTGAAATATTTGCTTCCCCATTACATTCTTGTTCTATTTACCTAGCATTTGACTGATATAGAATATGTTTTCTCAGTATTTCATCCATAATGTTATTTAACATACATATATTTTTCATCAATACAACAGGTTATAACTAGCAGATTTGAACCATTGCTAATTCTTGTCACCAAGGGGTTGGTTCCATTACTGATGCTCTTTTTTCCTCTGTCTTCTGTTTGTGCATGTTCTGTTTTCATGCCTTGTTTTCCCTGTCTGTGTTGGCTTTTTCCTTTTTATCTCTGGTAGTTTTGGAAGTGGATCTTTTTGTTTTTATTTTGGCAGCGGCCAATAATTATTTTACATACACATTTGAAACTATCTTTTCTGCTACTCCCTAGAAGTAGTCATGTTAGGACCATCCTCCATGAGACACACCCGACCTCTGAACAAAGTGGCTCCTCTGTAAATGTGCCTACAACCATGTTGACCACACACACCTTCGCTGTATCTCCCCTACCATCCACTTACCTTCCCTGTATCTCTCCCTACCAGCCACTCACCTTCCCATTATCTCCTCCTACCATCCACTCACCTTCGCTGTATCTCTCCCTACCATCCACTCACCTTCCCATTATCTCCTCCTACCATCCACTCACCTTCCCTGTATCTCTCTCTACCATCCACTCACCTTCCCTGTATCTACTCCTACCATCCACTCACCTTCTCTGTATCTCTCCCTATCATCCACTCACCTTCCCTGTATCTCTCCCTACCATCCACTCACCTTCCCATTATCTCCTCCTACCATCCACTCACCTTCCCTGTATCTCTCTCTACCATCCACTCACCTTCCCTGTATCTCCTCCTACCATCCACTCACCTTCCCTGTATCTCTCCCTACCATCCACTCACCTTCCCTGTATCTCTCCCTACCATCCACTCACCTTCCCTGTATCTCTCCCTACCATCCACTCACCTTCCCTGTATCTCTCCCTACCATCCACTCACCTTCCCTGTATCTCCTCCCTACCATCCACTCACCTTCCCTGTATCTCTCCCTACCATCCACTCACCTTCCCTTTATCTCCTCCTACCATCCACTCACCTTCCCTGTATCTCCTCCTACCATCCACTCACCTTCCCTGTATCTCTCCCTACCATCCACTCACCTTCCCTGTATCTCCTCCTACCATCCACTCACCTTCCCTGTATCTCCTCCTACCATCCACTCACCTTCCCTGTATCTCTCCCTACCATCCACTCACCTTCCCATTATCTCCTCCTACCATCCACTCACCTTCTCTGTATCTCTCCCTACCATCCACTCACCTTCCCTGTATCTCTCCCTACCATCCACTCACCTTCCCATTATCTCCTCCTACCACCCACTCACCTTCCCTGTATCTCTCCCTACCATCCACTCACCTTCCCTGTATCTCTCCCTACCATCCACTCACCTTCCCATTATCTCCTCCTACCATCCACTCACCTTCCCTGTATCTCTCCCTACCATCCACTCACCTTCCCATTATCTCCTCCTACCATCCACTCACCTTCCCTGTATCTCTCCCTACCATCCACTCACCTTCCCTGTATCTCTCCTACCATCCACTCACCTTCCCTGTATCTCTCCTACCATCCACTCACCTTCCCTGTATCTCTCCTACCATCCACTCACCTTCCCTGTATCTCTCCCTACCATCCACTCACCTTCCCATTATCTCTCCCTACCATCCACTCACCTTCCCTGTATCTCTCTCTACCATCCACTCACCTTCCCTGTATCTCTCCCTACCATCCACTCACCTTCCCTGTATCTCTCCTTACCATCCACTCACCTTCCCTGTATCTCTCCCTACCATCCACTCACCTTCCCTGTATCTCTCCTTACCATCCACTCACCTTCCCTGTATCTCTCCTTACCATCCACTCACCTTCCCTGTATCTCTCCTACCATCCACTCACCTTCCCTGTATCTCTCCTACCATCCACTCACCTTCCCTGTATCTCTCCCTACCATCCACTCACCTTCCCATTATCTCCTCCTACCATCCACTCACCTTCCCTGTATCTCTCCCTACCATCCACTCACCTTCCCTGTATCTCTCCTACCATCCACTCACCTTCCCTGTATCTCCTCCTACCATCCACTCACCTTCCCTGTATCTCTCCTACCATCCACTCACCTTCCCTTATCTCTCCTACCATCCACTCACCTTCCCTGTATCTCCTCCTACCATCCACTCACCTTCCCTGTATCTCTCCTTACCATCCACTCACCTTCCCTGTATCTCTCCCTACCATCCACTCACCTTCCCATTATCTCTCCTACCATCCACTCATCTTCTCTGTATCTCTCCCTACCATCCACTCACATTCCCATTATCTCTCCTACCATCCACTCACCTTCTCTGTATCTCTCCCTACCATCCACTCACCTTCCCTGTATCTCCTCCTACCATCCACTCACCTTCCCTGTATCTCTCCCTACCATCCACTCACCTTCCCTGTATCTCTCCTATCATCCACTCACCTTCCCTGTATCTCTCCTTACCATCCACTCACCTTCCCTGTATCTCTCCCTACCATCCACTCACCTTCCCTGTATCTCTCCTTACCATCCACTCACCTTCCCTGTATCTCTCCCTACCATCCACTCACCTTCTCTGTATCTCTCCCTATCATCCACTCACCTTCCCTGTATCTCTCCTTACCATCCACTCACCTTCCCTGTATCTCCTCTTACCATCCACTCACCTTCTCTGTATCTCTCCTACCATCCACTCACCTTCCCTGTATCTCTCCTTACCATCCACTCACCTTCCCATTATCTCCTCCTACCATCCACTCACCTTCTCTGTATCTCTCCTTATCATCCACTCACCTTCCCTGTATCTCTCCTTACCATCCACTCACCTTCCCATTATCTCCTCCTACCATCCACTCACCTTCTCTGTATCTCTCCTTACCATCCACTCACCTTCCCTGTATCTCTCCTTACCATCCACTCACCTTCCCTGTATCTCTCCTTACCATCCACTCACCTTCCCTGTATCTCTCCTTACCATCCACTCACCTTCCCATTATCTCCTCCTACCATCCACTCACCTTCCCTGTATCTCTCCCTACCATCCACTCACCTTCCCTGTATCTCTCCCTACCATCCACTCACCTTCCCATTATCTCCTCCTACCATCCACTTACCTTCCCTGTATCTCTCCCTACCATCCACTCACCTTCCCTGTATCTCTCCCTACCACCCACTCACCTTCCCTGTATCTCTCCCTACCATCCACTCACCTTCCCTGTATCTCTTCTTACCATCCACTCACCTTCCCTGTATCTCTCCTTAGCATCCACTCACCTTCCCTGTATCTCCTCTTACCATCCACTCACTTCCTCTGTATCTCTCCCTATCATCCACTCACCTTCCCTGTATCTCTCCTTACCATCCACTCACCTTCCCATTATCTCCTCCTACCATCCACTCACCTTCTCTGTATCTCTCCTTACCATCCACTCACCTTCCCATTATCTCCTCCTACCATCCACTCACCTTCCCTGTATCTCTCCTTACCATCCACTCACCTTCCCATTATCTCCTCCTAACATCCACTCACTTTCCCTGTATCTCTCCCTACCATCCACTCACCTTCCCTGTATCTCTCCCTACCATCCACTCACCTTCCCATTATCTCCTCCTACCATCCACTCACCTTCCCTGTATCTCTCCCTACCATCCACTCACCTTCCCTGTATCTCTCCCTACCATCCACTCACCTTCCCTGTATCTCTCCCTACCATCCACTCACCTTCCCATTATCTCCTCCTACCATCCACTCACCTTCCCTGTATCTCTCCCTACCATCCACTCACCTTCCCATTATCTCCTCCTACCATCCACTCACTTTCCCTGTATCTCTCCCTACCATCCACTCACCTTCCCATTATCACCTCCTACCATCCACTCACCTTCTCTGTATCTCTCCTTATCATCCACTCACCTTCCCTGTATGTCTCCTTACCATCCACTCACCTTCCCTGTATCTCCTCCTACCATCCACTCACCTTCCCTGTATCTCTCCTTACCATCCACTCACCTTCCCATTATCTCCTCCTACCATCCACTCACCTTCCCTGTATCTCTCCCTACCATCCACTCACCTTCCCTGTATCTCTCCCTACCATCCACTCACCTTCCCTGTATCTCTCCCTACCATCCACTCACCTTCCCTTTATCTCTTCCTACCATCCACTCACCTTCTCTGTGTGTCTCCCTATCATCCACTCACCTTCCCTGTATCTCTCCCTACCATCCACTCACCTTCCCTGTATCTCTCCCTACCATCCACTCACCTTCCCTTTATCTCTTCCTACCATCCACTCACCTTCTCTGTGTCTCTTCCTACCATCCACTCACCTTCCCTGTATCTCTCCCTACCATCCACTCACCTTCCCTTTATCTCTTCCTACCATCCACTCACCTCCTCTGTGTCGCTCCCTATCATCCACTCACCTTCCCTGTATCTCTCCCTACCATCCACACACCTTCCCTGTACCTGCTCCCCACTATCCATGTTGACAACTTCTGAGATTTCAGTTCGTGATTATGGTTAAAAATACATATTTAAGTTATGCATATTTTAAGGCATATAGCATATCTATAATTTTTAGCATGATAGTATCTGTTGTTTGTGTGTGTGTGCATGTTTGTGTGTGAGTGGGCACACACATGCCATGGCTTGTGTAGAGGTCAGAGAACAATTTTCAGGATCAGTCCTTGCCTTCCACCTTTATTTTTTTAAATGCTAAGCTATTTAATTTTTTTTGTATTTATTTATTTACATATAAGAGAGAGAGAGAGAGAGAGAGATGGAACAGGCACTCCAGGGCCTCTAGCCACTGTAAAGGAACTGCAGACACATGTGCTACCTTGTTCATCTGGTTTAGGTGGGTCCTGGGAAATTGAAACTGGGTCCTTTGGCTTTGTAGGCAAGCATCTTAACCACTAAGCCATCTCTCTAGCCCCCCTTCCACCTCTTTGAGGGAGTGTCTCTTTTTTCACTTCTGTGTTCGTCAGGCTAGCTGGCTTGTAAGCTTCCGGGAGAATTTCTTTCTCTACCTTCCTTCTTGCTGTGTGTGTGCTGGCATTACAGACACTCATGCTACACTGTCTGGTTACATGGGCTCTGGGGATCTGAACTCAGGTCCTCATGCTTGTGCAGCAAGCACTTTCTCTACTGAGACTTCTCCCCAGCCCCTGCACTGGTAACCCTTGTTGATTCTTTTGTTTCTGTAGCCCACATCCTCTCTTTGTTGTGTTCCTGATGTCTCTGGAATGTTTCTTGGTGAGAGTGTGTGGGGGCGGTTAGCTTTCAGTCTTCACTTTGCCCTCCCACAGGAGTGCTGTTGGGGTAGGGAGAGTCCTGGCTGGGTGTGTATCATCCTCCCACTTGGACGGTGTCCTTTGTCTTGGTGCTTTTGGTGCTGAACGAGAACTTTAGTGTGGCTTCCTCCTTTGAAATTCATTTAGATTTTTCTCCCACGCATGAGTATCTTTTTTGAAGGAAAATTTACTTTGGCACATAGAAAGTATCCACATTTATGGGGTGCTCTTTGATGTTTTGATGCATGCATGTATTCTGTAATGTTCAAATCAAGACAAGCATGTATATTTCCTACACGTTATCATTTTCTTGATGGTAGAAATATTCAGACTTGTTTCTTCTAATTTCTTAAGAACACACAGCATGTTATCATCATCTAGACGGACCCCGCTGTGCGGTAGATGGTCTGCCTCTGTGAAGAATGTCACTGCTGTCTTGACAGGACAGGGGCTGCATGGAGCCTGCAGGCAGCTGTGGACAGTACGGCCATTTTAACAGCATTTACTCTCCCAATCTGTGAACAATGGATGTCTTCCAATGTTTCTGTGTCTTCAGTTTCATTCATAAATATAGAGAGATGGATCCTTCACCTCTTGGGCTTAATTGTTGCTTTTTTAGGGTGACTATATCAATGAGACTGCTTTCTTGATTTCTTTTCAGTTTTGTGTATAGGAATGCTACTGGCTTTTTTCTTTTTTTCTGGCTTATGTGGGTACTGGGGAATTGAACCTGGGTCCTTAAGCTTCATAGCAAAGTGCCTTAACTGCTAAGCCATCTCTCTAGCCCTCTTTCTCTTTTTTGAACCAGGGACTTACTGTACCCCAGGCTGGACTTGAACTCAAGGTGCTACTCCTACTTTAGCCTCCCTAGTGCAGGGATTAAAGGTATGTGCCACCATGCCTGACCCCAGCTCTCTTTTTAACTCTTATTTGGAGACAGGGTCTCACAAAGTTGTCCAGACTGGCCTTGAACTTATTCTGTAGCCCGAGGCAGGCCTTGAATTTGCAGTCTTCTTACCTTTGCTTCCTAAGTAGCAGGAATTCCAGGCCTGTGCCACTGGGTGCAGCTTGTCTTATACATGCTTGAATACTTCTGTCTCTATTTGTTTGTTTCCTGGGATTCTATGTGACAGAGAGATCCTAGTGCCAAGATTTTACACTGTCCTTTGTATTTTGATTGCTCTGGCATGGGTATGTTTTTATGGGCGCCACTATTCAGCTTTCATGACTTTTGGACTTTGGGTATCACGGGAGCCAGTGGCTGACTTTCCATTTAATTTATACCATTGTGGTGGTTTGATTCAGGTGTCCCCCATAAACTTAGGTGTTCTGAATGCTGTGTTTCCAGCTGACAGCAATTTTGAAATTAGTTTCTCCTGGAGGCAGTGTTGTTGGGGGTGGGCTTACGGATATTATAGCCAGTTTCCCCTTGCCAGTGTTTGGCACACTCTCCTGATTTTGTTGTCCACCTGATGTTGGCCGGGAGGTGATGTCTACCCTCTGATCAGGCCATTGTTTTCCCCTGCCATTATGGAGCTTCCCCTTGAGTCTGTAAGCCAAAATAAACCTTTTTTCCCCCACAAGCTGCTCTTGGTCAGTGATTTCTGCCAGCAATGCAAACCTGACTGCAACAACCATGAACCAACCATTTTTTTCTCTGCTAGTAAACATCAGGTAGACATGAAATGAAAACACTCTGTCATTCCTAACATTGAACAAAGCATTGAAAAGTACTTTGGCTAGCTGTTGAGATAGCTCAGTGGTTAAGTCTGCTTCTTGCACAAGCCTGAGACCGCAGATGCCACATAAAAAAACTGGGCGTGACCTCACATGCCTGTAACCCCAGCCCAGCAGGGGAGCAGAGACCGGAGAATTGGTAGAGCCCCACGAGCTCCAGAAACACTAAAAAGAGAGTCCAAGAGACTCCAGATCAAAAAAAAAAAAAAAAATACCAAATGCTACAAGAATGGAGAGGGACATTCAACGTTTCACTCTGGCCACTGCAAGTGAGTGAGCCCTGTCCCAGGCAAGTGTATGGAGTGCCACGAGGGCACATACATGTGCATACCACACACACACACACATACACACACACAAGCAAAAAAAAAAAAAAAAAAAATAGAAAAAAGCTTTGACATATACCAAAGAGAAAAATGCAGGTTACAATATAAAGTGTCAATTAGAATTCAAATAGGTTTTGCACCAAATGTTTTAAAATTTATATGGAAAATATGTGCAAGAAATAAGAATTGACAAACGAGGCAGTATAGCTTAGTGTACAGAGGTGGATAGAGACTTTGGAACTTATGTCCACAAAGGTAGCAGTGAATTCAGAAAGAAGTGATGGGGCTGATATACACAGCCATCCATCTGGAGGCTGCCTGTCAGGCCTTACGGTTTCCTATGCAGACAAATATATTCCAAGTGGAGGGATAGTGGAAGATATTTTTTTTAAAACACACTAAGCAATAAATAATAACGAAATGTTGCTAAACTAAAATTCAGTGGTGCATTTGTGAGAAAGTATTTTAAAACAGGATCAGATACTCAGAGGCCATACTAAAATGATCAGAATAAGTGCTCACAGTAATTCCCATGGTGATAGACCATGTTATTCATGGGAATACTCCCCTGGTGGGGAAGGGTCTCATAACTGTAATGGTGGTGGCATAAGTCTATCCTACACTTCAGTTTCCACACAACACTGACATTTCGATTTCGTAGAAGTGGCTACGGTGTTTGTGTATGTACAACATTTTAAAACTAAGAAAAATTGGAGAAACAAGCAAGGGGGCTGTTTTCCTGATGAACCGGATACCAGCACAAGGGGGAAGGAGATCAGCACAGAGAAAAATCAACTTCTACCAAATCAGAGAGCCAGAGCCTCAGAGGCCCCCAACACCTCATCACTGAAGCAGACCAAAAATGAACCCAACATGGCTCAGGGAAATTTTGGGGGAGAGGGGGCGGAAAGAATGTCAGAGCCACATGTTGGGTCATGATATGCAGAGACATTTAGCTTACCCATAACTGTGGGCTAACTCCACAATGCATGACCCATATATCTCAACAAGGAGGGGCCAAGGGGAGGGGGTAGGTCACGGATGAGCCTAATAATGGTACCAAACTGACTGTATTTGCTGAATACAGAACTAACTAATAAAGAAAAAAAAGTTTTTTCTTATTAAGAACTACCATGAATATAAACAATATATACTATGATCATAATCCCTCTGCCACCACCCTTGCTTTTCCTGTCCCAAATCCCTCCTCCACTGAATCCTTTCTCCATTCCAACAAGTTTCTCTTCTATTTTAATGTCATTATTTTCCCCCTCCTATTATGCATTTCTTGTGTAGGTACTGTCAGCCACTATGAGGTCATGAGAACCATGTCCACTTTGTGTCTGGAAAACATTATTGTAAGCATCCTCCCCTTTCTTTGGCTCTTACATTCTTTCTGCCACCTTTTCCACAGTGGTCCTTGAGCCTTGGAGGGTATTCTAAAGTTGTCTTACTTAGTGCAGAACATTCCACTGCCACTTCTCAGAATTTTGATGAGTTTTTTGTTGTTGTTTTTGTTTGTTTGTTTGTTTTTGAGGTAGGGTCTCACTGTAGCTCAGACTGACCAGGAATTCACTGCGTAGTTCAGAGTAGCCTCGAATTCATAGCAATCCTCCTACCTCTTCCTCCCAAGTACTAGGATTAAAGGCATGTGCCACCACTCCTGGATATTGATGAGTTTTGAGTCTGTCTAGTGGTCATCACCATCTGAAAAGAAAAGCTTCTCTAATGGGCATAAACATAAGTATTTAGTGGGTAGTTTGGTAGGCATCATGTATCTATTTAGCCAAACAGAAGTAGTAGCTTCTCCCACAAGGGCTTATAAGCTTCCAAGCCATGGGCTTTTCATTAGGATTTCAGTACCAGGGGGGATCGCCCCCACCCCATGGAATGAGCCTCAAGTCCAATCAGAGAGTGATTGGTTCCCTTTATAACAGACATGCCACTGTTGCACTAGTAAGCACATTTTTCCTGGCTGGCCAGCTGTAAAGCATGCAGAGTCTAATAACAGGATGCATAGATCTTTCCAGCATCCTGGCTGCTAGTGCATTGTTTGTTGTGGTATTCTCAGAACTCCCCAATGCAGCTTGTGGTAGTGCCGACAGTGTCTGCAGTGGTGGTGTTGGTGGTGACACTTCCACAGTGGTGGTGCTGGGGGCCTACAACCAGGGCACTGTGTGCTGGACACTCACATCTCTCTGTGTGCTTGACACTTGCATCACTTTGTGTGCTGGGTAGTGAATGCCGTTCACTTGGTCACATTAGGCGTGTGCTTTGCATGACTTGGCAGGGTGGCTGTGGTATTTGGTGGCTTTGGTGATGGTGGTCACCACACAACTGTGTGACATTTGCTTCTTTACAGGAATCGATGATATTGGGTGATTCAGTCACATAACTCTATAGTGCCTTAAAAAACATACATGTAAATGAAATGGAAATACCAACAGATTTTAGGAAAGTCAAGTGCAATGTCAATGTAGACATTTGGAAAATTTTCTTATGAATGAGAGTTATGGCTTTATTTATTTTTAAGAATAATACTTTTTTTTTGGTTTTTTTGAGGTGGGGTCTCACTCTAGCTCACATCAGGACATCAGGCTGACCTGGAATTCACTACGTATTTTCAGGGTGGCCTTGAACTTATGGCGATTCTCCTACCTCTGCCTCTCGAGTGCTGGGATTAAAGGTGTGTGCCACCATGCCTGGCTTCAGAAGGATAGTTTTTTAAAAAAAAATCTTATTTGTTTTAGACAGAGAGAAAGAGGCAGATAGAGAGAGAGAATGGGTGCACCAGTGCCTTCAGCCACTAAATACGAACTCCAGATGCATGCACCACCTTGTGCATCTGGCTTACAGGGAATCGAACCTAGGTTCTTTGGCTTTGCAGGCAAGTGCCTAATCTCTAAGCCATCTCTCTAGCCCAAGTTATGGTTTTAATAGGGACAAAACAATACTTTCCAATAGAATTTAAAGTTAAAATGTGATGTAAGAAGTGAGTATTGCTTCCAAAAATGCCCTTGATATCATCAGGAGTTTTTCCCTTGCTCTCAGCTCCCAGGGGATCATGACACATGTTTCTTTCTTTGCAGTACTTGGGATGCATTGAAGTTCTGCGCTCAATGAGGTCCCTGGACTTCAGCACAAGGACACAAATCACCAGGTAAGACTTCTTGGAATTTTGCCTCTGAAGAAAAGATTTCAAAGGTCACATCCTAGAAACTACCAGAAGGCAGGTCCCTTCTGGTACTGGGGGTTGGTGATGGTGTGTCAGGATGTGAGTGTGCCTATACATGGTGTCCTCTGGTCAAGAACTCCATGACGGGCATTGGCCCTTCCGAACTCTCTTTATAATTAAGGAGCTTGGGGCTTATGTTGCTTCTGTAAAATAGGCACCTCGAATGCAATGATATTAAAGCTAACTGAACCATGTTACTTTTGAAAAACAAAAATCAAGACTTCAAGAGAGAAGTTCCAACTGTACACACCAAGGATCAATTGTTAGGATTAGAAGTAGACATATTCACATGAGAAGATTCATTTATGAAGAAAACTGATTTTCTAAAGTGTGGTCATCTTGAACATCTTAGTTCCTTATCAACTTTTTTTATAGCTAGTGTACAAAATTGGCTTAATTGTGACATTTTCACACTTGTATATCATTGCATTTTGTTCATATTCATCCCACTGCTCTCTCGTCCCTTTTCCATCTCACTTATCCCAATCTTCCTCCAAAATAGTCTTTCTTGTACTTGTTTTTCTGCCTCATTGCACTTCTTGTTCCCCTCCCCAATCCCACTAGTCCTCCTCCCACACATAGTCCCTCTCCTACTGTCATGATTCGTAGCATGCATACATACATGTCCACATAACAGAAAATGTGATATTTGTCCTTTTGAGTATGGCTTATTGCACTTAGCATAGTGATCTGCAGTTCTACTCACTTTTCCTTAAAATGACATAATTTAAACATTATATATATATATATATATTTAAATTTCTCAAGAGTTGGTATTTAAACATGATCCAAACTAGTCTGATTCCTAGTCCAGTGCAATTTCCAATGCAATTTCCAGCCATATTGCAGAGGAGTTTGAGGACAGAGTCTATGAAACAGCTCTGTCTCTGTGGCCATGGAGTTCGGCAGTTGAGAAGTAGCTTGAATATTGAACTTAGAAAATGACTCTTGGCTGGGTGTGGTGGTGCATGCCTTTAATCCCAGCACTCAGGAGGCTTAGGTAGGAGGATCACCATGAGTTCAAGGCCAGCCTGGGCTAGAGTGATACCCTACTTCAAAAAACCAACAAAATAAATGACTCTGTTTTTACTTCATTCAAATCACTGTGTTGTGTCTTTGAGTGGGGAAACCAAAGTCTGAAGATTGAAATTTAGAGTAACTACTTGTAGTTATTTACCATGGGTTGATGTTTTATATATATATATATATGTGCATATATATATATCATATTGTATATTATATATAATATTCCACCATCAACTAGATTTTAAATTTCTCAAGAGTTGGTATTTAAACATGATCCAAACTAGTCTGATTCCTAGTCCAGTGCAATTTCCAATGCAATTTCCAGCCATATTGCAGAGGAGTTTGAGGACAGAGTCTATGAAACAGCTCTGTCTCTGTGGCCATGGAGTTCGGCAGTTGAGAAGTAGCTTGAATATTGAACTTAGAAAATGACTCTTGGCTGGGTGTGGTGGTGCATGCCTTTAATCCCAGCACTCAGGAGGCTTAGGTAGGAGGATCACCATGAGTTCAAGGCCAGCCTGGGCTAGAGTGATACCCTACTTCAAAAAACCAACAAAATAAATGACTCTGTTTTTACTTCATTCAAATCACTGTGTTGTGTCTTTGAGTGGGGAAACCAAAGTCTGAAGATTGAAATTTAGAGTAACTACTTGTAGTTATTTACCATGGGTTGATGTTTCAGTACCATTTTAAGTGCCATAATTTTAATGTCTCTTCCTCCTCACTGAAGAAGTTCATGGTCAAGAATTGATGTTTCTGTTCTCTCTAAATCAACTCAAGACACATGGTGGGAATATACCCTCATCAATGATCTTCTGCAAGGGAGAAATTCATCTCCATCTGCTTGTACATAATGATTCAGGAAACTCCAAAAGGCAATGGAATGTACCATTTTAAAAGTGATAGCAGCCAAGTGTTTCCTTGATTAGTTACTCATTGACCAGGCACACACGGTCCATCCAAGCAGGCAGAGCTCTACCACAGCCTGAAGGCTGTAGGAACTCTATGCACTGTTCATATTCCCAGTATCAGTTAGCTTTCAATGGATAAGGTTCAATACCATTGGTCATTTTTGCTGGATTCCCTTTGCACATTTCTGGGGAATTTTCATTCTCCTGACATACTTGCTGCAATCTATCACTGACTATAAACACAGCCTGTGGGGCAATGTGAGCTGTCTGTTAGTGTTGAAGAAAACAATGTCACACAAATGACTGGGGGGGGGGTCATTCAAGAGACACAGATCCAGACCTGTTCCTCTGGGATGTGGAGAGTGGGGTATGGAAGGGGAAACAAGTAAATAATTCTTGCTTTCTCTTTGATGAGGATGTGGGCTTGGGGTACCTCTGGGGTAGAACCAGGTGCACATAATATTGTGGAAGAGAGCAAATGATCAGGCACCGTGGTTCTGGGGGATGAGTGCCTTTCTCTAGTCCCACTCCTTTGGATTTGTGTAAAAGTGACATAATGGGAGGGGCAGGCGGGGCATCAGTCATGGACTTGGAAACTTGGTGCTGCGTTATGATCACAGTGGAGATGCCCCGGTTGGCATTAGACTTTTGAAAGTCATGTTTGCTTATCTCCATGTTGCTCTCTGTGTCTTGTGGTCCTGGGGAAACAATGCCTGCCAAAGGCAACCATCAAGGCAACCTTGACTGCCCTTCTGCTGCGGACACTCACTTGGTGTGCTGTGCCTACTGTGCAGAGTAAGACTTGATAATGAAACTGAATAAACTGAGTACACATGCTCATTGCCAGGCTTGTCCTGCAGAAACTGCCCTGGTTTCTTTACCATGTGACATGTTTCTGACTTTAGTTCATTCCTAGAGAACACTCAGGAAATGCAAGTCATCGTGGGAAGGAAGCTGTTTACATTTCCAAGAAAAGTGACCCACATGTTGTGTAAGCAGTGTGGAGCTTTTAAGGTCTCAGTGGCACTAAGTGTTCAGTGTGTCTGTAACTAAAGCCCCTTATAGTTTATATAGGAAAGATGTTCTTGGAAGGTTATAAGGAAACTTAATGTGGTCAAGTTACAAAAGTGCTAGTAAACTTACTTCCAGAAACACTCCAGCTATGATTTTTATTTATATTTATTTTTATGAGAGAGATGATGAATGGGTGCATTAAGGTTTTCTGCCACTGCAGACAAACTCCAGATGCATGTGCCTCTTTGTGCATCTGACTTTATGTGGGTACTGGGGAATAAAACCAAGGTCTTCAGTCTGTGCAAGCAAGGCCTTTAACTGCTGAGCCGTATCTCCAGCCTGACTTTTGTTTATTTATTTATTTATTTTTAAATTTTTATTTATTTAGTTATAAGCAGAGAGACACACACAGAGAGAATGGGCATGCAAGGGCCTCCAGCCATTGCAAACGAACTCCACTTTGTGCCACTTTGTGCATCTATTTTCATGTGGGTACTGGGGAATTGAACCTGGGTCCTTTGGCTTTGCAAGCAAGCACCTTAACCACTGAGCAATCTCTTCAGCCCCTGACTTTTAAAAAAATCTGTTTTATAAGCAAATTAACTGTTTTATAACATTTTGGATATAATGTAGACAGCTGTGCCATGTGTCTTTTTGTTTCTGTTCCTGACATCTAAGTTTAAATGTATTGTGGCCCCTGTAGTGACACTAGGCATGTATTACTGATTTCTAATCAGGAGAGAACTTTTGAAACTACTCAAAAGAGTTCACTTGCTACTGGATTTAGTGGCTCAGTGGTGGTCAAAAGTCTTACACCCCAGCACCTTGGTCCTTGAGGCTTGGTTCACTCCAATCACTACCCACTGTATGGAGAAGAGAGCCTAGCTGTAGGACCAGCTCTGTCAGTTTTTATTTGAAAGTATTTTATACTAAGAAAGGTGGAAGAATAATGCCTGCCTCAGTGGCTGTGAGAACCAGGGCAGTTTCTGCAGGACAAGCCTGGCAATGAGCATGTGTACTCAGTTTATTCAGTTTCATTATCAAGTCTTACTCTGCACAGTAAGCATAGCACACCAAGTGAGTGTCCGCAGCAGAAGGGCAGTCAAGGTTGCCTTGATGGTGGCCTTTGGTAGGCATTGTTTCCCCAGGGCCAGCCTACTAATGGGAAGCAGAGTAACTGAGGTACCCAGGGCTTGTGGAAGCTTGTCCCAAGGACACGGATGTACCTTAGAGGAAGAAACATTTCTATAGAGCAAAACTGCTTCCCACAGGGCTAGGCTTATCAGACTCAGCAAAGGATAAACCCTTTGCTGTTTCTTAAAAGTAGCTTCATCACATACAGTTTTGGAATGTGGCATATGGTACATCCCGCCACCTCCCACCTTTGGGCAAGCAAAATGCACATTGCAAAATCAAAGGCTGTGCAGAAATCCTGCTATGGGGAACAGTGACACTTTGCTGTTCTGATATTTTCCAAACTTGCGCAGCTGGCTCACTTCCCTCCTGCATGTATGTGACACAGATTTCAGCCTATTGTACAGTCTGTGAGAGGCTTGAGGAAGAGAACCAAGACTGATGGTTTCCAGGCACCAAGGTGGAAGTGAGTCCAAGGACTCTGCTTTCTTCTGTGGCCATTGGATTTCCATACTGGCTGCTGTGACTACCAAGGCTAGACACTGCCCTGGCCTGGGCTCTGATGCCAGAGAGCCTGAACCTCTGCTCTGGCACTGTTAGAATGGTGTTATGGACTTTCCTGAATTGGTGGAACCTGTCCCATCATATAGGGAGGGCTCCAGGCTAGAGAAGGAGCTCTGGGTTTGTTAGCATAAGCCCTTCTCTCCTTGCCTGTGGGCTTCCCAAGGCTATGAATCTCTGTTGAGAGCAACCCTGCCTGGCTGAGACTTGCAGAGGAACAAGAAGCCCTAAGTCCTTCCTTACTAAGCACAGTGCAGCGTGCCTGACCTTTTCCCCTTGACTTTGAGTTCCTCATCTATTATTTTTATTTGTTGTGTTAAACCTTGTTTATCATTAGAGACCACCTTAGCTATTTTTGAAATGTAATAAATAAATAAATAAAAGTAAATAAATACAATTAAAACGAGAGCATTCTGGGAGGTGGACCTTCCCTAACAAAATTGTAAAGGTCTCTCTCTGCCTTGAGATTGTGCATTTCTGGTTGTGAATGATCCAGCCTGACTCCCTGAACTGCTGGGATGAATCTAGAAACTGTTAACTTCGTGTCCTTTGAGGGTCACATGGACATGTGCACTCAGCCATGTGTGCCTTTGATTGGTTCCAGGGTGAGCTGCAGGAGGCTCATTGTCCAAGGCCCCACACAACCTGCATTTCCAAATTGTGGAGAGGGAACCACAATCTGTTTTAAGTCTTTGCTCCCTTAAACAGGCCCATAGACTATTGGAGTTTCAGGTAGCCAGCACAGCCCCATGTGGCTTCATGGCAGTGTTGGCTCTGCACACACGAATGGGAGGATTTTCTTCAGATGGGCAGGCTCTGAGAATCTCCAGGGCCCTGCCTAAAATCCTCTAATCTAGCACCAGAGTCAAAATTGTGTTAGGAAATGCTTTTCTTTTGTGACGGGCATTCTCTCTGTACTTACTCAGTGTGTTGGCTGGGTTCTCACGAGACATTCCTCATAAGTGCAGGGTGATAGAGCACATTTACCGATGTTCAGAGGGCTGTCACCCCCAGCCCTGAAGTTACAGGCAAAGATACAGACATGAGGGCCAGCCATCCGAGCAGAGGGAGTGGGCTGTTGGGAACTTTTCTGTGTGATATTTCATGCGACGTGTTGCAAAATAGCCCTAAGCTATGCAGAGAGGAACAGAGGTTTAGGTGGGTCTGAACTGTGGAAGCTCACCTCACACCTGCCTCCATGTGGATATGTACTCCTCACAGCTCTATCTATGTGTGGGTGTGGCCTCACAATCACCACATGGGAGTTACACACACACACACACACACACACACACACACGTAGGTGTTGCCTTATCAGGGCCACTTTGCAACTGTGTGGCCTCCTCACATCTGCCCCTTGGGCACAACTCAATTCCTCTCCAGCAAAAGGAGGAGCAACCAGTCCAGACCTCAGTGTGGCTTTGCCACTCTGTGGGCCTCTTGTCTCTTCTGTTTCAAGAGTTCACCAGGAAAGCTCAGTCCTCGGTTTCCAACACGCTTGCAAAGAGAGAGACCAAGGTAAAGACTTTCACCCACCATCCTCCAGGTCTGTTGAGTCCCCGAACATTCTCATTCAGCATCCCACCAGCCTCCACTGTGTTTGTTGTCCCTCACATGAAGCCTTTTCTGGCACTGTGGATGTTCACCTTACATTTGCAAGATGGGGAGGGGGTCTCCTCCACAGGCATCTCCTGACGCCCTCCATCTCACCTCACACAGTTCCGTGTCTCATGAACATCTGTTCACAAGCTCATTTTAGGAATGATTGTGGCCATGGTCACACTTACTAACCAGAGATTGTGTTGTTTACAGAGGGCTTGCTCTTCTCAGGGCCTCCCCTGGCTGGGAGAGGGCATGTGGAGTGAAGAAACAGGAGAGGAAGAAGAACAGGTAAGGCCAAGACCTGTGGGAGCCTTGGGGAAGCCGTATTCTTAGGGATTGCCGTGATCTGATTACACCTCCCCAGTTGGAGGTGGAAATACCCAGGTGAAGGGCTCTGAATATTTTCTTTTGTTTGCATTGCCTTGTCCACTCTGAAGTGGGCAGGAACTGTGCAACTTCTTCATGTCTTTGAAGGCATTGTGACCCAGGCTTAACCTGGGTAGGGTGACTTCCTCGCTTGGAAACACCAGAGAGGTAGTTCTGAAGAGACCTGTCTTTGTAAATTTACCACAGAAGATGTATCAAGATGCACACTTTTACACCCACCTACCAAGTGAAGAACAGAGTCACCCTTCTCATGTACTTCCTCACATCCAGGAAGGCTTCTCATCTGCACATCCGTCTTCACTAGTAGAGGGGTTGATTCTGATCTTCCGGATTTCCCTTTTGCCTTTTAAAAGTTTATTTATTTATTTTTATATTTTGGTTTTCTGAGGTAGAGTCTTGCTATAGCCCAGGCTGATCTGGAACTCACAGCAATCCTGTTACCTCTGCCTCCCATGTGCTAGGATAAAGGCATGCACCACCATGCCCAGCTTTGTGTGTGTGTGTGTGTGTGTGTGTGTGTATGTGTGTGCTCTTGTATGAGTGGGTATACTTGTGTTGCAGGTGCTTGTGCCCGTGCACTTATGTGCATAAGTGTATGGGGGCCAGAGGTTGATGTCAAGTGTCTGTCTTGGGTGTGTGTTCGTTCATTTATTTGAGAGAGATGAACAGAGGGTGAGAGAGAGCGGGGGGGGGGGGGAGGGAGAGAGGCTGTGCCAGGGCCTTTAGCTACTGCAAACAAATTCCAGACACATGGGCCACTTTGTGCATCTGGCTTATGTGGGTCCTGGGGAATTGACCTTGGTCCTTTGGCTTTGCAGGCAAGTGCCTTAACCACTAAGCCATCTCCCCAGCCCTGTACTATTCCTTTTCAATCATCATCCATGTGCATGTGTGTGTGTATGTGTACGTGTGTGTATTTGTGTGTGTATGGCCTGCCTTTGGAACAAAACTCGGCATTGGCACTTGAGTTTTAACATTGCTACCAGGGATTCCTGCCTGGACCAGGTGTTTCCATCTTCTTGGGGTCTTGTTCAAAGAATTGAAAAGGTACACACAGATAGTAACATTAGGTAAGAAATTGTATTCATGGGCTGGAGAGATGGCTTAGCAGTTAAGGCACTTGCGTGCAATGCCAAAGGACTCAGGTTTGACTCCCCAGGTCCCACATAAGCCAGATGCACAAGGTGACACATGCATCTGGAGTTCATTTGCAGCAGCTATGGGCCCTGATATGACCATTCTCTATCTGCTTCCCACCTTCCCTCTCTCTCTCTCTCTCTCTCAAATAAATAAAATAATAAAACTTAAAAAAATTAAAAGAGGAAATTGTATTCAGAAGTGAAGCAAAGTACAGTTACACTGCCTGAGACCAGTGGGCTTCCTGACTCAGAGTTCTGAAGAACCAGGGTTACTACTGAGACTTCCTTTATAGAGTCTGAAAGGCGGAGGAGTTGTTTGCTAAGCGGTGCAGTGCGGGTGGTCTTCTGCTTTGCTTTGCTCGGGTCAGTGAACATTTCCTGAGGCTGTGAGGTGATAGTCCTGAGCAGGGCACAGAGAAGGCAGCCACAAAGGCAGGCTCTTCAGGTCACTGCCTGCTCTGGGGTGAAGGGCTCCGAAGCCTCCGGAGGGACGAAGCTTAGCCCTGGGGCAGTGTGGCATGTGCACACTGCCTTTCTCTCCTCCACCTTTGTTCATCCAGAGAATCACAGCCTGCTGGCTGTGGTCCAACAACTCTGAAGTGAATTTCCCTGTATAACAGAAGGAAGTGTATCCAAGAAGAGTCACAAGACATTTATAGTAAACAATTCCTAACTAAAAGGACAAAGCCCCAAGTACCACAAATTGCCCAGAATGGGTTAGAGTGGAAGGGAGGGGTTGGAACAGAAAGGACAAGATGCTGTCTTTTTCTCCAGGAGGTCATCTTCCTCTTCTTACCTCCCACACCGGTGTAAATCTGTCTCACTCTCGTTTTTGCTTACAACGTGGAACCATGGATGGACACCGTCCTGCTCCCATATCATCTCCGTTTTCAAGTGCTGTCAGGACACCATGCTGGTGGTACAGGCACAGGTCACAGTTGGTGTGAGGGGGCGGGCACCCAGTGAGATTTCCAGGTTGTATCCTGGGACAGAGAATTGCACCCAAGACGCAGGGTAAAGTAATAGAAACAGTTTATTGAGAAGGAGAAAGGCACTTCTGAGAGTGAGAGTGGGTAGTGAGCTGGGAAAAAGCTCGAAAGCTCTGGGCCAGGAGTCTTGTGAATTTTATAGATGATTCACACAGCACCCACCTTTCCTGTGTTTATAGATCTTGGGGTTTTCCTGCACATGCTCTGTTTGATGCGTGGTGCCCAGTGGGAAAAGGCTTCCAGTTCTCTGCCAAATGATTCTTTCATTTGTCAGTATTGATGCCTGTCTCTTTCCGTACCCTGTCCCCTGCCTCTGCACTTCTTATCAGTTTGGCCAGCTATTAAGGAGTGCAGGTGTAAGCACTGTAGCTGCCTTGTAACCTGAGGGCAGGAAAACTCCCAAATATGGGAAGATGGTTCAAGGCTCCTCAGAGCTGAACTTGTGGTTGATGTGCAGTGGGTGTGCACCGGCAGGATGTGTGGTAAGGAAGGGCAAGTGGCTAATTCAAATTCACACATTACCCAAATGCAGAGAAAAGGATTAAGCATCTCAGAGCAGCTGTTGGAGTGCACTATGGTTTGAATCTGAAATGTCCCTCAAAGGCTTGTGTTTTCAACTTGGTTTCTAGCTGGTGGTGCCATCTTGAAAGCTGGCAGAAGTAGGTTGATAGGGCTGAGCCTTTGAGGGTTATACCCACTCCTGGCCCTAGCCTGTTCTAGCTGCTTCCTGGTTTATCGCAATGTGTGGTGTCTCTGTCATTGGTCACACTGTCATGAACTGAGTTACTCTCTCCAACATCTTGCCCTCCATGACAGACTGAAATCTCTCTTGACACCATGAGCCAACATACACCTTTCAGTTACATATTTTGTTCATGGTGACATGAAAACAGCTAATTACACAATGTCGAAGAGTTGTCACAAGATTTATTGATTAACTTCTTTGGTAGCCTAGGAGGTGCCTGTGTTTCACGGTGGAACTTTCTGGTTGGTAAAGAGAGATGCTCCCTTCAAGGCTGGGAAAATGAGGGAATGTCTTCCCTGTGGATTCGGTGTCAGGGCTAGGTTAGTTTTATGTCTCTATAACAAACCATCTGAGATAGTTAGCTTAAAGGATAAAATGTCTATTTTGGCTGACAGCTTTGGAGTTTTACTCTGTGTCTGACTTGTTTTGAGCCTGTGGTGAAGGCAGCACGTCATGGCAGAAGCATGCAGTAGTGAAAATCACAGAGATGCCCTGTGGTGTTCAGGCCTTCTGACTGGGACTGAGTGTGTGAACATCACACTTTTTTGCATGTGTATGTGTGTGTGATGCACACACATGCATGTGCATGATTACGTGGGGAGCACACATGTGTACAGGTGCATTGCGTGCCTGTGGAGGCCAGGCATTGACACTGGGTGACTTCCTCAATAGCTCTTCACTCTACTGAAGTGAGATGTCTTTCATTTGAACCCAAGGCTTGCTGATTCAGTGGCTCTAGCCAGCCAGCTTGCCTCAGGGGTCCCCTGACTCTGCCTCCTGAGTGCTGAGATTACTTGGCATTTATGTGGGTGTTGTGGATCTGAACGGAGGTCCTTGCACTTGGTGGCAAATGCTTTACCCACTTTACCCACTGAGCCTCCACCCTAGCCCCAGAAAGCTCCCTTTCTTGAACAGTAGTTCTCAGAACTCCAGCCCACATCAAACTTGCCTGGAGGGCATGTGATAGCAGTGGCCAAGTCCCACCTGCTGAGCTTGTGACCCAGTAGGTCTGAGGTGGAGCATGAGAACTTCATTGTCTAACATGTTTTCTGGGGGTGCTGATCCTGCTCCTCCAGGCACCCTACTTTGAGAACCACTGTTCTGGAATTTTTTGTCGTTGTTGTTTTGTTGGGGTAGGGTTTCACTGTAGCCCAGGCTGATCTGGAATTCACTGTGTCGTCTGTCAGGGTGGCCTTGAACTCATAGTGATCCTCCCAAGTGTTGGGATTAAAGGCATGCACCACCATGCCCAGCTCTATTTTTATCTTCTGAACCAGTTGCAACTACCATCTATGAAGCTACAGCTTTGAAGACGAGTCCGTTTATTTTTCTCCCATGGATCCCACGCATCCAGAAACATTACAAAAGGAGAGCAGGGAGGACTTGGTGGTGGAGGTTTAAATAGAACCCTACCGCAGCTCCGGGGCGTCCATTCCCGTGCTCTCAGAGGACCATCTGGCATGGTGCATATTTATAATCCACATGCCAGAAGCACATTTGTGTCACAGTGTGCCTCTCTGACTGCTCCTTTTCTGTCCCTGAACTCACTGGTGCCTCAAATATACCATTCCATAAGGAACTTTCACTCTTGTCAGGGGTGTCCTCACAGAGCAGGCTCGGAACCATGTTCTCTGGGCTTTGTGGCTTTCCAGCTGGGTGTGCTTGTGTGCGTGGCCTCAGCTCTCTCCCTGTATCTCATGAGGTTCCCGTCTCAACAGTGGAAATCCAGTTGTATCTCCACCATGAGGTTGGGAATTCATCAAGTCAATGTGGAAAAGGACCTCAACTGCTGGCTGGCATGTGAAAGGTCTCAGGCAGGTTGGCTGAGATTTGTATTTGTGTGTGTGTGTGTGTGTGTGTGTGTGTGTGTATGCATGTATGCATGTGTTGGGCACAGGTGTGTGAGCACTCCTGTGTATGTGGGGGGGGGGACAGAAGTCAACATCGGGTATCTTCCCCAGTTACTCTTCATCTTATTATTTAATTCATTTATTTATTTGAGAGAGAGAGAGAGAATTTGCACACCAGGGCCTCTAGCCACTGCAAACGAACTCCAGATGCATGTGTCACCTTGCGTATCTGGTTTTATATGGGTCCTGGGAAATTGAACCTGTGTCCTTATGCTTTGCAGGCAAGTGCCTTAACTACTAAGCCTCACTCCAGCCCTCTTCAACCTATTTCTTTTTTCTTCTTCTTCTTCTTCTTCTTCTTTTTTTTTTTTTTTTTTCGAGGTAGGGTCTCACTCTAGCTCAGGCTGACCTGGAATTCACTATGGAGTCTCAGGGTGGCTTCAAACTCATGGCAATCCACCTACCTCTGCCTCCCAAGTGCTGAGATTAAAGGTGTAGGCCACCACACCTGGCTCAACCTGTTTCTTGAAGAAGGGTTTCACACAGAACCTCAGAGCTTGCTGACTCTGTTAGACTAGCTGTGCTAGTTCTAGGATAACAGGCACGCACCACCATGCCTAGCATATGTGGGTTCTAGGGATCCCAATGCAGGTCCTCATGTTTTCATGGCAAGCGCTTTACACACCAAGAGAGTTTCCAGCCCCCGTATTTCCATTCCCACTGTATCCTCTCCATGTGAGTGATCTCATTTTAAATAATATTTATCTGTGTCTCTACCCTGGACATTCCCCTTCAGTCTAGGGCTGGTCCTGACGATGACCTGCTGGCTGTATGTGGCCTGTCTGTCATGGTCAGTCAGGTGCTGAGTCCAAGTGTGTATTATACAGTCACAGCTAATTGACAGTCTAGGCAAGGCAAAACTATCCAGAGAGAACACCTTGGGCCTTGCCTGGGGTGGTTCTTAGCTACAACAGATGAGTTCAGGGAGCTTTGGAAAAAAATGGGGATGTTTCATCTCTTGGTTTGGTGATGGGTGCATGACTATGCATGTTTTTACAACTTACAGGACCAAACATCTTGAAGACTAGTCTTTCAGATGAATTACTTCCTATGTAAATCACCTCAAGAAACCTGACTTTGGAAAAAGTTCTCCACTATCATTTCTAGAATTTTCTGTTAAAAAAAAAAAAGCTACTGATGGTCTGGAGAGATAGGTCAGTGGGTAAAATACTTGCTTCACAAGACTGAGGGCTTGAGTTTGGATCCCCAGAACCCATGTGGCTGGCCAGCCACGGTGGAACACACCTGTAACTCCAGCTCTAGAGAGATGGAGTCAGGAAGATCCCTGTGGCTTGCTGGCTGGCTTGTGTAGTTGAATAGCAAGCTGTGATCTGGGTTCAAGTAAGAGACTCTGTCTCAGAAATAAGGTGGAGAGTGAATTTAGAGATGATACTCAGTGTCAGTCTGTGGCCTCCAACACATATGCATGGACTCATATATGTGTGCTCACATGCATATGGACATGCATACACACATGTATGCACACCATGTTTACATACATGCACAAAGAGAAAGATAATGACAGTAGCTCCTCATGACAAAGTAAGTGATACCCACTCCTGCCTGATACCTGTTGTCATTGCATATTTTACTTTCCTAGCTCGTTTGCTCTTTATTTCTCTCTCTCTCTCTTTCTTCCTTCCTTCCTTCCTCCTTCCCTCCATCCCTCCATCCCTCCTTTCCTTCTTTCTTTCCTTCCTTCCTTCCTTCCTTCCTTCCTTCCTTCCTTCCTTCTTTCTTTCTTTCTTTCTTTCTTTCTTTCTTTCTTTCTTTCTTTCTTTCTTTCTTTCTTTCTTGAGGTAGGGTCTCACTCCAGCTCAGGCTGGCCTGGAACTCACTATGTAGTCCAGGGAAGCCTTGAACTCACAGCAGTCCTCCTTCCTCTGCCTCCCGAGTGCTGGGATTAAAGGTGTGCACCACCACACTAGGCTTTAGTGTCATTGTTTTTGCATTTAAACATTCATTTGTTGAACTAGCACACCTACTTAATTTTTTATTGATAATGACAACTTCCATAAATATAGACAATATGGCATGATTATAATCCATTCCCACCACCCCTCTCATATCCCCCCCTTCACTGAATTCCTTCTTCTTTCCTATTAGTCTTTCTTCCCTCCTAGTATTCAGGTCTTGTGTAGGTAGTGTCAGCCACTGTGAGGTTATGAGTATCAAGGCCCCCTTGTGTCTGGAAGACAGCACTGTATGCACTCCTCCTCTTCCTCAGACTCTTATCTACCGCCTCTTCCGCAGTGAGTCTTGGAGGATATGATAGAGATGTCCCAGTAGCGTATCTCCTAATGAGAGCACCTATCGCAACGGGTGGGCTTACTGGAGATTTTTACATTCTTTGAGAGACTTCCACCCAGATCAAAACTTTCTCCCCCAAAGCCATCTGGGTGCTCCCCAGCCGTATGACACCCCCTTAGCCAACAGGCTGACCCTCTTTTCTGTGCTACCCACAGCCTCTAGAAGATTTGCCTGCCCTTGAACTTTTCAGACATGTGAGGATACATTGTATCATGTGATTCCTGTTTTCATTTTGCCTGTGACATCCTCCCTCTGTGGCTTGTCCATCCACACTTTGTTCTTTCTCATTGCTGAGCAAAGCTGCTTCATGTATTTTCATGTGTGTCTGCTGGTTACCCGTTCATTTCTCCTGGTCATCTGCAGAGATGTGCAGTTAGTGGGCCAATGAGTAGGCTGTTTCTTATTTCATTCAAGACTGTGATTCCTCCCACCCCAAGATTTATGAGGTCTGGTTTGCACAAATAAACTCCATTCCTTTTTTTCTAATGTAGGGTCTCGCTCTAGCCCAGGCTGACCTGAAATTCACTATGTAGTCTCTGGGGGCCCTTGAATTCACAGGGGTCCTCTTACCCCAGCCTCCTGAGTGGTGGGATTAAAGGCATGCACCACCACACCGAACTGTTTTATTTATTTACATATTTGCAAAGAGAGAGAGAAAGAGAGAGAGAAAGAGAGAGAATGAGTGCACCAGGGCCTCTATTGGCTGGAAAGGAACTCCAGATACATGTGCCACTTTGAGCATCTGACTTTAGTGCTTAAGTGCCTTAAGTGCCAAGCCAGCTCTCCAGCCTCAAATCTATTCATTTTTATAACCTAATGCTCTCATTTAGTTACCATCACAACCAATATTCAGAAGGCTTCGATTGCACCTCCTACAGCATTTTCTTATGCCCTTGTGTAGTCAGTAAATAGCCTTCTCCAAGCCTGCCCCAGGCAAGTTAGAAGTTTCTGTAGGTTTTCTATAGCCTCCCATAAATGGAGGCTTTGGTGTCTGGCTTCCTTCCTCCACATGATGCTTTGAGGACAGCATAAGTCACTGCAGGTTATGGTGGTAAGAATGTGGAATATTCTAGGTGCTTAATACAGCAGATGGACCATCTGTTATAAATTTAAATATGAACTCATCATATGACCCATGCAAGAAAACATATGCCCACAGTGTGTTCACGTTTAAAGCTGTGTAGTTTGCAGTAACCCCAAGCTACGTGTGGCTCAACTGTCCATGAGTCAGTAAGCAGATGCGCACCTTTGGTATGTGTGTGCTGCAGACACTGCTCCTCAGTCAGGAGGAGCTGGCCACAGTGCCCTGCTGCATTTTCAACATCAGCTTTTTGGCTTTATTAAGATAAGGGACTGGGGAGATGGCCCAGTGGGTAAAGTGTTTGCTGTGCAAGCATGAGGACCTAAGTTCAGATCCTCAGCACCCACCTAAAACGTCAGGCACGATGGTGGGCAGGTTATCTGTAATCCCAGCACTGGAGAGGCAGAGACAGGATGATCCTAGTGCTTGCTGCCTGGCTCCTCTAGCCTAGTGAGTTTTGGGTTCAGTGAGAGATCCTGTCACCATAAGGTGGAAAGTAACTGAGGAAGGCACCTGATGTTGACCCTTGGCTTACACACACACACACACACACACACACACACACACACACCCTCATTCAAATATGCATACACATATACACATGCAAAATAAAATTAAGTTGAAGAAACAGATGCTTATTGCAACAGGCCACTTACTGCAGACATTATGGAACAGAGAAAGCCATCAGTGTTAACGGCCAGAGTTATTCTTTCCCAATTTTTTTTTATTGTTGTTTTCATGCACACACAATTCCCCTTACATGGCTCATCCATTTGTGCCCAAATCCTTATCGGTCACAGCTGCACAGTATGGCTGTCTGAGAATGCGATGTCCCTGCTGTCACTAGCAATTTAGGAGAGCAGTTCTTTCTCCTAAACTTGTGTGTGTGTCTGTGTTCTGGTGTCAGTTTGTACAGGTGTCCATGTCCATATGTGTACGTGCATGTGGCGGCCAGAGGACAGCCTTGGGGTGTTCCTCAGGTACACTGTTCCCCTTTTTGTGATAGGGTCTCTTACTGGCCTGGACCTCACCGAGTAGATGAGAGTAGCTAGCCAGCAAGTCCTATGGGACCTTCTTTATTTACCTCTCCAGCACTGGCTGGATTATAGGTGTGCATTACCACTCCCAACGTTTTTATGTGGGTCCTGGGGATTGAACTAAGTCCTTCATGCTTGCATGGCCCTGATCTATCTCCCTAGTCCTGAGAATATACATTTTAGCAATAATGCTCTGTCGTACCTGAGACATAGTGTGAGTATGCAGTTTTCAAGTCTTGCTGTGTCTTCATGCAGCTGGGCATGGCTCATGCTGCTTGCGTGTCTGTCAGACTTGTGTTAGATGTTTCTGGGGCCTCGCCACTCATGAGTGCGTCCTCATGCTTGTTGCACATGTGTGTGGAGGCCAAGGTCACTGTAGGGTGACTTTCTGAGTTACTGTCCATCTTATTCTTTGATTTGTTTCATTGTTGTTTTCAAGGTAGGGTGTCACTTTAACCCAGGCTGACTTGGGATTCACTGTGTAGTCTCAGGCTGGCCTCAAACTCAGAGATCCTCCTGTCTCTGCCTCCAGAGTGTTGGGATAAAAGGCGTGCGCTACCACACCCACCCATCTTATTCTTTGAAACAGTCTCTCACTGAGCTTGGTGCTCAAGGATTTGGCTAGACTAGCTGGCCAGTGGGAGCCCCCTACTCCAGTTTGTTTCCACCAATTTATCTGTGGATTAGGAAAGAGTAAAAACCTTCGCTGAGTTTTAGTCCTTTTATTTGAGTTAGTTTTCCCAGTGGGAAGGACCTGTGCATCCATCCTATGCATGTCAGGACTGGTGTCAGGGAGGTGGGGCATAGACATCTGCAGTCACATCTGAATGGCTGCCCCACTTTCCTTCACCCTGAGATGCTGAGGCTGGACACAACTTCTGGTATGACTTTTCAAAGCACAGACCCCTTACCCATCTCCTTGCTCTGCCTCCTAACTCCAAATTGCCTTCACAGGACACCTTCTCCAGCCTGCTTCCTGAAATTTTTTTTTGAGTTCCATTTAGGTTCCCTTTAAAGTTCTACCCTCCCCCCCACAATTTAGCCATCGGGGCTTCCCTTTTCAATCCACATAGAAGTTCACAAATAGGGGCTAAGAGGTCAGCCGGTGAGGACCCACAGCAAACACCTCTACGGCGCCCCCCAGCGGAACCCCATGAAAGACTGACTGGCAGGTACTGTGATGGGATCAGAAAAGGAAACTAGATGTCATCTCGCCACAAGGTTAATAGTCTGGGCCTGGCACCTCCCCAGGAAGGTTGGGGAGGTTGGTTGACACCATTTATAAACAAAGATGCCTAAGCCAGGATCTCTCTTGCCTTGCAGGTGTGTGCTGCCTCCTCAGGACCTCTAATGGGTCCATATCTAGGATTTGTGGACTCAAAGATGTACTCTGAACCCTCTTGGTGATTTTTGTCTCATGCTCAATTGTGATCTGGCCCCTCCTGCTCTCCTGGTGTGCCCTCTTCCGTCCCCCTCCCTCCAGCTGTTGCCGCAGCCCCTCCCACCCCTGGCTCTGTCCCCCAGCTCTCATTTCTGATGTTGCCCCTTGCATAGCATTTCTACATTGTCACTCTTTTGTGGTATTAAAAATGTTTGTTGAAAACAATGTGTCCCCAGTGCTCATTTCTATTTATACTTTGACTGTCACATGCTGCATTCTTGTCTTCTTGTTTGTAATGCTCCATAGCTTTCTTGTGATTAATAAATTCTGACAACTGAGAACATCTCTGGACAAGCCTTGTGGCCACCGACGTGGGTGTATGGTGTGGACCCCTCTCTACTCTGTGACTGGGCCCCAAGATGGCTCCAGCTCCTCCATAGTGCCCCCAAGAGCATATTGAGTACATGAAGTCACCAACAAGAGATCAGCCAAGCCTGGTGTGGAAAGACATCAATGCAACTGGCCTCGCACAACTTCCGTGTGCATTGCTCCTCACTTTGGAGGGCCAGTTCTGGGAGGCGCCAAGAGGGCTGATGAGACCTGATGAAGCCCACAGGCTGTTCACCTCAGAAGGTGGGAGATTGGATGTAGCTTCCTTAGTTCTGAAGAATGAAGCTTTGCTTTGAATATTGATGATGGTGATGTCATATGTAGTTAATGAGTGTTTGCTAGCCACCATTAATGTTTAGAAGATGCGTGGATGCATAGATGCCAGCATCAACCCCCAGGAAAGACTATAGATCATTATGATTGTTAATTCTTGATACAGCCTGCAGCCTGAGGGCTAAGGCAGAAAGGTGCTTGCTCCAAGCCTGGGAGAGTGGATGCAGGCACCTGGAGGGGTCTCGTTGATGGGGCTGCTTTTTGTCTCTCTGCTTCTTACTGGGGTGGGTGGTGAGCTGTTGAGTCCTAGCCTCTTTCTGTAGAGTAGGTGACTGTCTTTAGGCCCATGGGAAAGCCTTGTGGGAAGTGGAGTTAAATAGAATTGAATAGAAACCTATGAGAACCCAGTGGAATGGTTATGCTAGCATTCCTGGGACTTAGATCTGCTGATGAGCTGTGGGATAAATCCTCCTGTCCCCCAACCTGTTTTTAGAAACCTCTGAGATCTGTGTCAAGCACTGCAGGGTCCTGCAGGCAAAAGCTCCAGGGGACATGTGACTGCTTTCAGTTCCCTAAAGAGCACAGGACAGTGGGAGCCAGCCAGGCCTAGGCATCTCAATTGCCCTGGAGACTAGAGATCCCCAACATGATTGAGCTGTCATTTTACATAGAAAATAAACATAAAAGACTGTGTCTTTCTTTTTTGGTGTGGTGGTGGAGGTGGTGGTGTGTACGGCATTCCACATAGGGTGTCAGTCCTCACCAGCCATGGTCTCGCCTTGTTCCCCACTGTGTTCACTCAGCTATCTGGCCCACTGATTCTGCTCTGGGCCTCTCTTCTTGCCATGCAATGCACTGGCATTACAGATACTAGTGCTATAGCATCTGGTTTGTGTGCAGGTTCTGAAGATCAAACTCAGGGAGCCACATTTCTGCTACAAACATTTTATCCACTGAGCCTTCTTTCTAGCTTTATAACTGCCTCTTCGTGGGGCTTTTACATCCTTTTGCAGGATGCCCCTTTTCTGGAATGTTCAGTAACTATCAGCTGGTATGTATTTGCACTTACCGAGTATGGTCTCCCAGGTAGATTAGGTGTTGAGTGCAGAAGGACATTAAGAAGTTAGGTCAGAACAGTAGCAGCAAGGTTACTGCTGTTGTGATGGACTGGGGCAGTCGCTTTGCCTCTGACTGGTATCTATAGCTCTGTGTGGACTTTGAGATATGTACATGCAACAAATAAGACTGAAGTGTTTCAATGCATTTTGCCCAAACAGCTTTTTTTTTTTTTTTTTTTTTTTTTTTTTTTTTTTGCTTATCTATGTATGTAGTGTGTGTGTGTGTTTGTATGTGTATGGGCGTACATGTGTGTGTGTGTGTGTGTGTGTGTGTGTGTGTGTATGTACACGCATGTGGACCAGAGTTCACCACCTAGATCACAGCCATGTTCACCACCAAGATCAGGGCCATGTTCACCAAGATCAGAGCCATGTTTACCACCAAGATCACAGCCATGTTCACCACCCAGATCATAGCCACATTCACCACCAAGATCACAGCCCCATTCACCACCAAGATCAGAGCCACATTCATCACCAAGATCATAGTCACGTTCACCACTAAGATCAGAGCCATGTTCATCACCAAAATCACAGCCATGTCCACCACCAAGATCACAGCCACATTCACCACCAAGATCGGGGCCACGTTCTCCACCAAGATCACAGTTACATTCACTACCAAGATCAGAGCCCCATTGGCCATCCAGACCAGAACTATGCTCAGCACCCAGATTAGAGCCATACTCACCATCCCAGCCTCAACACCTTCTGAGACCTTCTCCCTGCCTTCTGCTTCTCAGCTCTTCATCTGTCCTGAGCTGTCTGATTAGATCAGCATTCAAACCCTTCTTTTTCTACCATATCTGTTTCTACTCCCTAGGCCTCTACTGTGTCCTGCTCCTTGATACATCCCTGAGAGTTCCAGCTGTCCCCAGCTCTCTGTCTGCCATTCACAGCACTCTGCATATCTGACCCCAGCCCACTGCTGCATATTCACACGCTCACCATGCTGCTGGCACCTTCCCAGCCTGGTCCAATTGCATGTTCCCGAAAGGCCTTCCTCCTCCACCCTTCAGCCCACCTCCTTTTGCATGAAGGGTATTTCACTGACCAGGCACCTGACCCCATGTTCCTGCCATCATTTACCATGCATGTTGTGTGTGGCTTCTCTCTATTCCCACGTGCGTATGCTGTCTCCTGTACAGGTTTCTGCCAAGCATGTACAGTCCTGCTGTCTCTTCAGTGTGCCTGATCTGTGTGTTTTTGGTGTGTGGGTGGTCAGAGAGGAATCAGGGCTAGTCCCAAAATTAAGGTGGGGCCATAAGTGTTTTATGCCCCTGCAAGACTAGGGTAAGAGTATTTTTGGAAGGGAAAATTAAGTCTGGGTCTGAAAACATTAAGTTTGTGGCAACATTAAGATATTAAGGTGCAGATAGAAATAGGGCATGAGATTGTTTATAAAACTGGTGCTCAAGGATGTTGGGGTCAGGGATAAAGAGGGGCTGAGGAGATAGCTAAAATGCTTACTGTGCAAGCTTGAGAGTGTGAGTTCAAACCCCAGCACCCAAGTGAAAATGTTGAGTATGGTGGCATGCGTTTGTAATCCTAGCACTGGGAAGGTGGAATAAGAGGACCCCCTGGGGCTCACTGGCCAGTTAGTCAGCCTTCTTGGCAAGTTTCTGGCTGATGAGAGGCCCTGTCTCATCAAAAAGGTGGATGGCACCTAAGGAATGGCGCTCATGGTTGCCCTTGGCCTCCACACACATGTACTCATATATGCATACACACATGCTTACCCACACATACAAAGAAAGTGAGTCATACATAACAAAAGGCATTTAGAATGGAGAGGATGAAATCCCCTTTGAACAGTAGTAGGTGGATAAAGGTAGGCAATGAGGAAAGTGGGACTCTGGCCCTCTGTTGGCTGACATATGACTGCACAGTCCAAACGGAGGGTCTCTGATGTTGGACACTAACACAAGGGAAGACTGGGGTGGGAATCCATCAGGCTGCTCTTTGCCCAACACCCACCCCGAAGACCTCCAGTGAACAGGCTGGGGATGTGGGAGAGAATCCTCTGTGCCCAGTGAGCTCTGTGGGAGGGACAGCGGTTCTCTGGCTTTACTCTCTGTAAAGGGCTCTGAGATGACACAGATATTGGGATGTGTCATCCTGGGTTTGGGTGGCCCATGTGCAATGGCTGACTCATGACAGTAGAGCGTGAGACAAGAGCAGCTGTTGAAGGAGACACTGCTACAACCCAGCAGAGATGTGTGAACACACACGGCTTCTTGCTAAAGATCAAGGTCATGTCAGCACAAGAGGCTGGACCCATCATCCCATGGACATATATCTGGAAGGGTGGTTGTGGTATAAGGACAGATACTGTTTCACCCTATGGACTCAAATGGGGCAGTCCCCCTTGTCCATAGTGATTATGTTCTAAGACATCCGATTGCCTGAAACTGTGCAGAAAACCAAGCCATGTATGCTGTGTTTTCCCTACATATATGTACTTGACAGTTTTAATTAGGTACACTGAGAGATTGACAACAATAACTAATAAAAATATATACTAACATTTAAGACTATGTGCAAATGTGGTCTCTTTCCAAATGTCATATTGCACGTATGAATTGCAAAGATCACCAGTCTTAGGCTTGGGGGCCATTTGCAAGGACAATAAGTATTCCCTGAACATAAAGCACTGAAATGCCGTGGCAGTCAACCTGATACCCAAGGCAGCTGTTAAGTTCCTAAGGAGTGTGAGGACTCTGGGCAGAGGGATTACTCATTCATGCCTCAGATGAGATGGAACAGAATAGTATGAGAATTCGTACTACTCAGAATGGCACATAATTTAAACTTCAAAATTCTTTCTGGAATTTTCCATTTTATATTTTTTTATATTTTATTTATTTGAGAGAAAGAGAGGGAGAGAATGGGTGTGCCAGGACCTCTAGCCACTGCAAACGAATTCCAGACACATGTGCAACCTTGTGCATCTGGATTACATGAGTACTGGGGAATTGAAGCTGGGTCCTTAGGCTTCACAGGCAAGTGCATTAACCACTAAGCAATTTCTCCAGCCCCTCCATTTAATATTTTTGTATTACACTGAACCTCAGGTAACCAAAACAATAGAACGTGAAACTATATGTGTAGCAGACAGCTTCCGGTTCGCTGAGATGAACTTCCAGACCAGGCACAGTTATGGAGGAAGGGATTTATTGAAGCTTACAGATCCAGGGGAAGTTCCATAATGGCAGAAGAAACTGGCCTGCCTTCGCAGGCCCAAGCAGAGAGAGAGCAGTACAAGCCTAAAGGTCAAAAGCCAGAGCACACTTCAGGAACTCCAGCTAGGCACACTTTGCATATCTTTAGATTGAAATCTCAAACCCACCACCACACCTTAAGATCCACACAATGGCATTGCCTCCAGCCAGATGGCTAGAGAGGCAAACTACAAACAAATAAACAACTGAATATATTGGAGGCCATCTATTCTATTCAAACTACCACAATATGGAAGGGGGAACTACTGTCCTTCTAGAGGGAGGAGCCTTCATAAGGAGGAGGAAGGATATATCCTAATCTCTAACTCTCCTCTCCTTGTCCCTGCTCATCCCACCAAGAGGCCAGGAGCCACAGTCACCGGGCTAGGATGCCTTTCCTTGTGCCCACCCAGAAGCCTCCATCCTCTTCCTTGGAGAGGAAGGAAAAGGTTCACTTTAAATAGAGTGTGGGATTTTTTACTATTCTGTTGGGGCTTGGTGTGTTTTGTTTGTGTGTCTGCATGTTCATGTATGTGTGAACACACATGTGTTTGTAGGTACATGTATGTGTGCATGTATATGGAGGCCAGAGGTCAATGTTGGGGGGGTCTTCCTCAGTCACTCTCCACCTTTATTCTTTGAAACAAAGTCTCACACTGAACCTGGAGCTCACCAATCCAGCTAATCTAGCCAGCCAGCAAGCCTCAGGGATCATCCTGTCTCTGCCTCCCCAGCACTGGGATTACAATAATATGCAACCATGCCTGACATTTAATGTGGGCACTGTGAGTTTGAACTTGGGTCTTTGTGTTTGTCCAGCCAACACTTTACTGAGTGAGCCATCTCTTTGGCCCTGCATTTGTTTCTCACTGAAAGTAGATGAAGCAGGGTCTTGCAATTGGTTGAGGACTTTTTTATTTATGAAAGTGAGCTGATTAGATGGTGCGGAGTGCAGACAGTTCTGATTGTAGCTGTGCCCAGTACTCCTTTCCTGTGCCCTAGGTCCAGGCCAGGGAAGAAAGAGAGGAAAGGGAAGGGCATCTCTGGGGCTTGGAGGAAGTACTCATATGGGAGGAGCCCCAACGAACCTAGGCAGGAGGGACAGATCAGCTAAAGACAAAATGTGCCCACTCATTTGGGAGTTTGGAGGGAGCTGGGGATGTTGAAAGATTGATGTCTAGGGACAAGTGCTAGATTAGGGAGACTGAGGGATGGTGAGGGCAGGATATATGTCCTATGGCATTCCCACTGAGGGGCTGAGGACATGCTGGTGGCTCATCTGACAGGTGACCACAGTTTGGCAGCCTGGGTCCTGTGATGGTTCGTGTATGAGGAGTATTACGGCTTTCAGCAGTGGTGTGAGGTACATACCTGGTGTGCCTGAGTGTCCCTATGCAGAGTGTTCTTTTCCTGGGGATATGACCATAAGGCCATGCGAAGCTCTATGCTCACTAATGCTGAAATGCCTTCATTCCTGCAAAGTACTATCAGTGTAAATCTTTGGCTGTGAGAATGGGGTTTTGGTTTATAGGCTTTAACTTGTGTTCTTTTTAAGAATAATGTTGAAATTTCCATATTTTCAAAAGCCATTTGTATTTCCTTTCTTGTAAGCCATGTGTCCCAGGTCTTGGATTACATTGGGATTTTGATATGGTCCTCTTTGACTGTGAGATGTTGTGCTTTTCTTGTGCCTAAATTCTGTTTTAAATATATTTATTTTGTGGCAGAGTCTTACTCTAGTCCAGACTGGTCTGGACCTCCCTATGTAGCCCAAGCTGACCTTGTACTCAGAGTGGTCCTCTTACCTCAGTTTCCCCAGTGCTGATATTAAAGGTAAGTGGCACCATGCCTAGCTTATTTATTCTTTGATGATTTCATATGTGTGTAATGCATTCTGATCATGGCTTGCCATCTGTTGCCCTCCTCCCACTCCTTCTGAATCTCTTCTGCTTTCTAACTAGTCCCCGTAGGGTCTTACTGTAGCTCAGGCTGACCTGGAACTCAGTCTGTAGTCCCAGGCTGGCCTCGAGCTTAGTGATCCTCCCACCTCAGCCTTCTGAGTGCTGGGATTAAAGGCGTGCACCCCTCACTGAGTTTAAATAGAACAGGGTTGTGTGCCTGAGCATGGCTGTCAGTGGTTATTTACCAGACCCTGGGCAGCTTAGCGATGGCTGCCTCACTGAAGAACATGCCTCTCCTCCCCAGCAGCTGGCAACTGTCAATAACTTCTCCTGGAGCAGTGGGTCCTCATAGCCTCTCCCCCAACTCTGGTGGAGTATTAATCAACCCAACTTCATACAGGTCCTGTGCAGGTGATCACAGCTGCTATGAGGTCATAAATTCAACAGTCATGCCATGTCTGGAAGACAGTGTTCCACACCACTCCTCTCCATCCTCTGGTTCTTGCTTTCTTTCTGTCCCCTCTTCCACATTGTTCCCTGAGCCTCAACAGTCACTTATTCTCAGCACTTTGACCACTTATGGGTTTGCATTAACTGCTACCCACTGGGAAAACAACCTTCTCTGACCAAAGCTGAGAGTGATAACAATCTATGGGCAGAAACATAAATATTTGGAAGGCAGCTTGGTGGCCAACATACCCACTTAGTAAAACAACAGTAGAAGCTTCCCCACTAGAGTCTGTGAACTCCCACTCATGGGCTACTGACAAGGTTTATAATACCAGACATGAATTCTCTCCTGTGGAGCAAGCTTCAATTCCAACTGAAAAGTGGTTGGCTATCCTTACAGCAGCAGTGCCACTGTTGTACTAGTAAGGTATATCTTGCCTGGTACGTCATTGTCCTTAAAGTTTTATGTTTATACTTTGCATCAATATTTTCTTTTATCATTTATGATTTTATATCTACCTTCCACTCAAAAATAATTTAAAAAACCTTCCCTGAAGAGGGTGCAGAAAGATTACAAGAGCCACAGGTTGGGACATCATGCCCACAGGCATTGCCTTCCCCCAACAACTGACTGCTGCTCCCACAGCATAACCCACAACCCCACAGAGAATACCTGTATCCCCACTAGGAGGCCCCCCAGCGAAGGGGTGCAGGGACGAGGGAAAGGATGGTACCAACTGATGAAGTTTCCATACTAAGTATGTCCATAATTAATAAAGAACAAATGGAATTTTTTTAAAATCTTCCTAGGCTTATTTTAGTATTTTCATGATTTTATCACAAAATTTACCTGTGATCCACTTAAAATTTGTTTGCATTTAAGGTATGAAATAGGTACTAAACCTAGTTTTCTCCTGGTTCCCTGCCTACTCCCTCAAGTGTCCACTTGCTGGGCAGCTCTTTACTACAGGTGTACATTATCACACACAGCACAGCTCATAGTGTGTGTGTGTGTGTGTGTGTGTGTGTGTGTGTACTTGATCTGCTTGCCACTAATATTGATTTTATTTGTTACCTCCCTCCCACTAGAAGATAAACCAAACAGGGCAGGTATCATTCAACTGTTCTACCATTTTTATTGTCTCACTTTGAAAAAATGTATGTGTGTGTGTACATGTGCAAGCATACTCTAGTTCTAAAATTCTCCACAAGCTGCTGGCTGTGGGTGCCAGTGGTCGCACCAAGAATGTTAGTGTGAGCAGGAATATGGTGTAATCATGTTAGTGTGAGCAGGAATATGGTGTAATCATGTTAGTGTGAGCAGGAATATGGTGTAATCATGAAGCTTATGGCCAGTGTTTCGGCTGTGCTGCGTCGGTTGCTTTAGGATGACTGAGGCTGCCAAATGATCTGAGGTCAGCAACTGGCTTAAGGAAATAGAAATGTCCTGAATGGAATGCTAAGACACAATCCGTATTATTAAAAACAGGGCAGGGCTGGAGAGATGGCTTAGCAGTTAAGGTGCTTACCTGCAGAGCCTAAGGACCCATGTTCGACTCCCCAGATCCCATGTAAGCCAGATGCACAAGGTAACACATACATACAAGGTGGCACATATGTCTGGAGTCCAATTACAGTGGCTGGAGGCCCTGGCACACTGACCCTCTCTCTCTCTCTCTCTCTTTCTGTCTCTCTCTCTTTTAAAAGAAAGGCCAGTCCATTGGGCTTGCCTGAAAAAAAAAAAAAGAGCTAAATTGGTACCTGAGACCCAAATGGGGATTAAATGGAATTACACAAAAACCCCATAATTATTGCTAAATGAACAAACTGAAAGAGTGCTGCCGGCTCCAATGTGTGAGCTGAGACAGCAAGGAAGGAACTGAGAATAGTTTCGTTTAAAATTAGACCCTGGAGTTGAAATAACTAATTTCAGACATTTAAATATTGCAATTTTTAATAGTTGTGTCATTTCTGTTTTGAACAGAAATAGATACCGTTGGCCGGGTTGAAATGAGGATTTGTGCACATGTATTATCACACGAGCATTAGAAAGAAATCCATGCCAGGTCTGAAGGCAGAGCGTTTTTCTGATAAGCAGCTACTGAAAACCTCTGGGGAATGCTACTGGCTCACAGGGATTTCCTCAGGACTTATTTTCAGTGAATGAATTCTGAGAAATTTCTGGTACTTGATATATTTGTAAATTGTAAGGACAAAAGATTGTACATGTCCCGAGACCCTCATGTGCCTGTTCGAGGGACTGGTTGGAGAGAACAGGCTGTGCTTGAGCCATCCTTCTGAATGCTGGTGTAGCCTCCCCCAGGACCAGCCCGTGAGAGCAGAGGTCAGCTGCAAAAGTCTGTCTGACCAGGTTAGACACTTGATAGGGGATTCCTTTAAGAAAGCTGTTGCTAGAACTGCCTTTCCTCCCACTTAGGTACCATGTTGGTGGACAGAAAAATAATCTGGTGGCTGAACAGATAGCTCAGTGGGGAAGAAGGCTCACTGTGCAAGGATGAGGACCTGCGTTCGGTCCCCAGTATTATAGAAAAGTTGGGCATAGCGGCACACATCTGTGATCCCAGTGCTGGAGAGGTGGGGACAGAAGGATCCCTGCGGCTCACTGATCAGCCAGCCTAGTCTAATGGTGAGCTCCAGGGCAGTGAGGGACCCTGTCTCAAAAAGAGGTGGAAGAAGTTCCTGAGACAATGCCAGAAATTGTCCTCTGGCCTATACACACACACACATGCATGCACGCATGCACGCACACACATGTACTCACAGGTACCTGCACAAACATGAATACACACACCCCAAAGAGAAAAGGCAAAGGAAAAGAATGTAATTATTGAACATGTTTAAGAAATGGCTAGGAGTTGGGCTGGAGAGATGGCTTAGTGGTTAAGGCACTTGCCAGTAAAGCCAAAGGACCCAAGTTAGATTCCCTGGGACCTATGTAAAGCAAGCCAGATGCACAAGCGGGTGCATGTGTCTGGAGTTCTTTTGCAGTGGCTAGGAGGCCTGGTGTACCCATTCTCTTCCCCACCCACTTGCCTCTCTCTATATATATCAAATAAATAAAATATTAAGAAAAAGAAATGACTAGGACCTGCATAATAGGAGTAAAAAAAAATGATGACATAAAAACAGAAGAGCAGCTAGTTGGAAAGAAGGGATTCAATGGAGAGGAGGCTGGGAGGGGGAAAAGAGAAGGGAGTGGGAGGGGATTATGATCATGGTATATTGTTTATATTTATGGAAGTTGCCAATAAAAAGTTTTTAAAGACAAAGTGCCTAGGAGATACACCGAATATAGCACTTTTAGCTTGCTTAGGCCATCAGAGACTTAGAAGCTCTGGTGAGCCCAATACATCATTTAGTATAATAAGCACTGTGCAAAAGTTTGCATTTTTATTCAAAATAAAACTAACATGTAAGATATAGATACTGAAGTTTACACACTTCTATGAAGAGACACGATCTCCTGAAAGCAAACGGGGGATTCACTTTGAGACAGACCATATCATCTCTGTAAGACGCAGTTAGATCATGACTACAAGATGCTTAGGCACAGGCAGGCAGGCACCAGAAGCATTCGCTTCTCACTTCCCCTTCCTGTCAGGGTGAGTCATCGCCTTTAGACTTCCTGTACTGGAACTTCCAGAAATCCTTTTTCCTCCTTTCTCTCTGCAAATGTTTCACTGTCTCAGTGGCTTCTTGCCTGATGTGACAAGGTCATCTTGTCAAGCTCTGTGCTCTAAGGATGATTGCTTTTCATCTAAATGGTAGAAATTAACTGTAGGAAGTGTTTGGTTAGGTAATTTGAACATTTCTAAGGACTCATTATCATCTTTTTCATTCAGCCTTTCTCTAAGTCCCTGCTTGTTTGTGTTTTTTTTTTTTTTTCAATGTTCTTGCAATATTTTCGCCCTCTTTATGTGGGAGTTGAGAAGTTTGCCCAGCTCCTTTGGGCTCCTGACTTGAAGCCGCCTTCAGCTCCTCTCCCTGTCTTTTCTCGCCTACACTGAGTCACAGTGTTGAGCTGTGTGGGCTTCAAGCATCCCTGAAGCTGCCACCGTAGTCTTTCCCACCTGCATTTGGACCTCCACTGCCTTCTTGTCTGGACTCCTTTCTCTTCCCAGACCTCCCACCTGCATGCGGTTAGATGTGTATAGGACCCCTGTCCTGCTGGGGCCCCATGAGTGTCTCTCAACACTGAATGACTCCTTGACAGAGGAGTAGACCTGCCCTACACAGCTGATGTGTGGTTCTCGTCTGTGTATCACAGAGCTCTTATCCTTCTCTTAAGCCCTCTGGGTTTTGTTATGTAGCTGTCCCCAGACTTATAAGCCTACCACAAGTTATGTAATATATGGGAAATGCAGCAAATATACCTAACCTAGATCATGCTAGCTCAGCAGTACAGAACCTCAGTGTTGGGTGTTTCCTCTCATGATGGTTGGGCTGTCGGGGAGCTGGCCACTGCTGCTGCTGCCCATCTGCCCAGCGTGCTGAGAGAGGATCCTATGGTGGAACTGGGAGACACTGTGTTATGTGAATTGAGCCAGCCACAGAAAGACAAATGCTACATGTTCTCCCTTGTAAGTGGACACTAAAAATGGTAGGCCTGGATCTGGACCAGTGATTATGAGGTTGGGGAGTGGGGAGGGAAGAGTAGGGGTGGGCCAGGGAGGATATATTTCATCACTGCATGCTGATTGCATGCATTGCTACTTTGCACTGACCCGCATTAACATGCAAAATGAATGCATACTGGTAAAAAAATAAAGTGAAAACTTGAAACTTTAAAGAATTTATCTTTTAATTAGCTTACGAAGTGGCAGGTTTCTTATGGCTTTCTCATACATCCCAAGTTTTGGTTGGCTCTTCTTTGTACCCTCTCTGCTCCCCTATCTCCCTGTCCCCACTCTGTCCGCCCCAGTGTTCTCATTTCCACTTTCATATTAAAAGACTGGAAGTTAAAATTCAAGCTATGGTGTCTGTGGAATATGAACACGTCAACTGTAAAGTCGTAAAAATGTAAGTTGAGTGATGGTAATTCAGAGACTATCTGTTTTAATTTAGATTTATTTCTGAGACAGGATCTCATGTAGCCCAGGTGGGTCTTGGACTCTTCACGTAGCTGAGGGTGATCTTGAACTTCTGATCCTCCTGCCTCTCCCTTCTGAGTGCTGGGATTATGGGTGTGAGCCGCTATACCCAGTGTTACGACATGCTGGGGAGCAAGCCCAGGGCTTGGTGCATGCTGGACAAACGCTCTACCACCCCAGACAACTGTCTGCATTCATAACCACAGAAGCTGGGAATCAATACTGAGAATCAAATGTTTCCCAATTGCATTTAGCTCGCTTCAGAAAGGAGAAAGGGCTTCATCAATAGCAGAGCTAATTAGGTTTGACCCTGTCCTAACCATGGCAATAAAGATAACATTAGGAAAAAGGCTTTTAGGGTGGAATTGTGTTAAATGGAAAAAGATACAAGAAAATGTAGCTTTGATATCACACTTTAGCATAAACCACCTCAGTGAAAGAGGTGGACTGTGGCAGACATTTTAAGACAATCCATCTGCTTTTGGCTCAGCTTTACTTGTTCGAGGAGAGATGGAGGACTTTCTGCATGGAGGGCTGGTGGTTTTCCCTGGATGTCTGAGACTAGACTCTCTGGGTTATATAACCCTGACTGGCATGTGATTAAATGAATCTCTCTCCCTGTCCTCAGGGAGGCCATCAGCCGCGTTTGCGAAGCTGTGCCTGGTGCGAAAGGAGCCGTCAAGAAGAGAAAGGTACTGCCTGTCTGTCTCTTCCTTCATGCCTGGTCGGTCACCTCTCAGTGTCTTCCACCACACAGTCATCCACTATCCTAGTGAGACCTGGTTCTTGTCACTTCTAAGAACAAAGTAGCTAAGACTACCAGTGAGCTGTCACTGCCCACCAAAAGCAGACACTGTGGCTTAAAGCCTGGGGACAATGACGAAGCTTGGCCAGGCATTCCTTTACACTTGTGCACATGAACTCCCTTATCATTGACCACGCATTGTGCTAGCTCCCACAGTGGTGCTCTGGGTATCAGTTGACTACCAGCTCTGGGCCAGGAGGAGGACACAACATTGGGTCTGTTATGCCTGTCCATTTCTGTGGTGTCACCTCAAGTGGCTGACCTCAAGCTTTCCATACCACAGCCCTGGGAACAGAGTGGGGAAGAGACACACACAGTCCACCACACATGTACGGTAGACGTAACCTGAAAAGCATAGGCTCATGTAGCATAGATTAATGGACAAGAATTATTATAATATAATATAATATTAATGGACAGAACAATTAGAACACATGTTTTATTTATGTATTTATTTATTTATTTATTTATTTATTTATTTATTTATTGTGTGTGTGTGTAGACACATGTGCCATGGTGTGTGTGAGTGGAAGAAAGTCAAGGGGCAACTTTTGGGTCAGTGTTATTTGAGGCTGGGTTTCATCCCTCTGCATTCTCACTACTGTTCTTTGCTGTGCTCACAACGAGCTCTCTGGAAAATTCTCCTTTCCCTGGGTTACAGAAACCCACCACAGCTTCTGGCTTTTTAAGTGAGGTTTGGGGATTGAACTTGGGTGCTCCAGCTTGAGCAGTGAGCTCTTTTATCCACTGAACCATCTCCCTAGCTCTATCATGTTTTAGAAATGTAATTTATTTGTAGGTTTGCAGGAATTAATGTTTTCTTTGTCTTTTTATTGACAACCTCCATAAATATAAATGTGTAACCTGATCCTAACCCCCTCCCATCAGCCTTCTTTATCCCCCATCCCTTGTATGAATTGATGATTTTTTAAAAAAATATCTTTGCAAGTGTGTATGTATACCATATTCACCTCTGTGTGCAGATGCATATGTCCCGTGCACACGTGTGCAAAGGACAGAGGAGAACCTCAGGTGTCCTATGCTGCCCTTACTCCTTGTTTCCTTGAGACAAGGTCTCTCACTGAACCTGGAGCTACCATTTTGGGTCAGACTGGCTGCCCAGCAAGCCCAAGTGACTCTCCTATCTCCCCACTCCGCCCCAGGACTGGAGTCATCAGCATGCCTGGCCATGCTCCACTCTTTATGTAGGTGCTAGGGATCCCCTCTCAGGCTGTCATGCTTGTGCAGAAAGTGCTCTTACCTACTGAGCAATCTCTTCCCCGGCCCCATGACTTAATTTTTAAAAAAATAGCTGTGTTTAATGGTCAGCTCACAAAATTCCTGAACATGTAATAATTGGCTGTCCTGAGCAGACACTTAAGTACACTTCATCACTGGAACCCCCATAGTACAGGTGGCAGAAACCAATGGATGAAAAGCCTAAACCATGGAGTGAGTAGAATCTGAGGCTGACTACCTGCACCTGAGGTTGAGGGCGAGCTTCACTCCTAGAACTTGCCTATGGCATATAGTAGGGCTAGAAGGAGAATTATCTACATTAAGAGGAAGCACACACACTCTTCAGTGTCAACGTCACTCAGCACCCACAATGGTGACCTTTCTACGCCTAGAAGGAATTTTGGGTAGCACACCTTGGAGCACTCAGCCTGGAAGCCAAATGCTCTGGATCCAGATGGTTTGGGAATCTATACAGTGAGTTCTGCTGTTGTTGGGCCTCCAGAAGGCTTCTGTCTTCAGAGCTGGGATCCCCATGATCCATAGGGCAACTGGGTTTCCTGCAGAGAATTTGGAATGGTAGCTCTGGTCTGCCCATTTAATGGCTTACTAGCTCCTCTGTGGGTCCTGGAGACCAAGCAAGGCTCCAGAATCTTGAATGTGGGAACTAGGCAGGCCTCTGAGGATAGTTAAGAGCACCCCACCTCCCAGAGCCAGGTGGGGATCTGTGGTTGGGAAGAGGTGGACATGGGGACAGCCTCCTGGCTTTGCCTCGGGTATGCTTGGCCTACCTCTCACACCAAGACCCAGGCAACTCTAAGTTTAAAGAGGTTTTTATTGTAGGCATGTTGGCTTCAAGATCAAATGAAGTAGCATTTATCTGAGAGCAAAGGGCTGCAGAATGGACACACAGAATGAGGGCACCCCTGAATAGAGCCCTTGAGGCAAGTACAGCAAAGTTTTAAATATAGGATTTCCATAAAAGTTTTCTTTGGGGGCAGCTATTGGCTGGGCAAACATCCGAAGCTGCAGACCCATTCTCCTTGGCTCATTAACTAGGGTACTCCCTGCTGAGAGCTATGAAGGCCAGCGGAACCAGACGTGGACTTGAGTGGCTCATCCCAGTCTGCAGGAACATTCACTGCTCTGAACTGCAGCAGGTGGAGAGCTGTCTCAGTCTCTGACTCCAGTTTAGAAAGTCTTAGCCTTAGTTACTGCATTTTCTCTCCTAGGGATTCAAATCCCACATGCCTGGTTAGGAACTCACTGGCAAAAAGCAAAGGGTGGGTGGGTTCCAGAGGCAAGGGCTGCAATGCTTATTCAGGGCCCGGGAGAGATGTCTGGCCAGATGCTGATGTGATGGAGACAACTGTGATCACCAGCCTGTGTCTCTCCATCCTGTGCTGGTTTAGGACTACTGGATGCCAACTGGTCTGTCTGAGTGAGCCCTGACCTGGAAGGTGCTTGAGCCAAATTGATTTGTGGCCCATTCTCTTCAGCTTGGGCATTTCAAGACCCCATGAGACAGCAGCATGTGGCCAAAGAGAGCCTGGAGGACAAATACCTCTGCCCATAAGAACCCTCACCCCCTTGGGCTGGAGGGATAGCTTAGTGATTAAGGCATTTGCCTGCAAAGCCAAAGGATCCAGGTTCGATTCCCCAGGACCCACTTTAGCCAGATGCACAAGAGGGCACACTCGTCTGGAGTTCCTTTGCAGTGGCTGGAGGCCCTAGCATGCCCATTCTCTCTCTCTCTCCCTCTCTCCATCTTTCTCTGTCAAATAAATAAATAAAAATAAAAAAGAACCCTCACCCAAGCATTTGCATATGAGACCTTTTAAAGTTTGCACACTGATCATTCTAGAATGTACATATTAGCACCAGCTTCACTTCCTCCATTTCCCATTTGTCTTCCTCAGGGGTAGGGAGTATGCTGACATCTGTCTTTGCTCTTCAGATGAGAATAATCCAGAGGCCTTGAAGGTTTGGCCATAGTTAAATACAAAGTTAAAATAACACTCTTGGATTTCACAGCCTCCGAGCAAAGTGCTGTCCAGCATCCTGGGAAAGAGCAACCTCCAGTTCGCAGGGATGAACATCTCTCTGACTATCTCCACCGCCAGCCTGAACCTGCGCACGCCTGACTCCAAGCAGGTATGTGGCCGCGCAGCCTGAGGATGGAGGCTCAGTGGGCGTGGGTGTGTTTTGTCAAGTCTTGCACTTCGGCTACTTTGAAGGGTAACCCACAGGATGATGGAGGAATTGGCACTCTTCAATTCTGCTCTAGATTACCTTTCCTTCCCCCGCCCCTGAGGATAATGCATGAAATTTTCAGTTTCCTTGAAATGTGAAAAAGGTGAGGGATGTGCAAAAAATCTTCCTTTAGGCTAGCCCTTCTGCAGCTGTCTGTTATCAGTTTCATAGATCCCGCTTTCGTTTTACTCCTTCTGGGATAGTATTGCTGTGGATTAATTAACAGCTGTTTTCCCCCCTTGGTGGTTCTTATATTGGAGTGTGTGTTGCAGCCATGCACAGCATAGACAGGTGACTCAGGGGGTGCAGCCATAGCTAGGAAGGCTAATTCTGCTTACGGTGGTTGTATTCCTGTACAGTGCCTGTCTTTTATCTATCTATCATCCATCTATCATCTATCTACTGCAGTTTCCTTCTCATTATCTATCTACCTACCTAGCTACCGACCTATCATCTATCTGTTGCAGTTACCTTCTCGTTGCTGGAACAAAGCACCTAATCAAAAGCAGCTGATGGGAGGAAAGTTATTAATTTTGGCTTACAGACTTGAGGGGAGGCTTCAGGATGGCAGGGAAAAGACGGTAGAGCAGAGGCTGTACATCACTTCCTTGCTAACATCAGGTGGAAAACAGCAGTTGGAAAGCGAGCCAAACTTAACACTGGCAAGCTAGTGGCTAATAAACCATCAAGGTTCATCCCCAGCAATACACCTCCTCCAGAAAGGCTCCACCTCCCAAACTGCCATCAGCTGGGGCTCAAGCATTCAGAACATGTGAGTTTGTAGGGGACATCTGATTCAAACCACCACACTTTACTATCTACCTACCTATTCATCTCTATGATCTTTCTTGTCTACCATTTATCTGTCAATTATTTATTTATCTACCTGTCTACCTGCCATTTATTATCATCGATATCTATCTACTTATCTCTCTTATCTGGCATCTGTCAAACTATGTCCATCTTTCTACTTATCTCTACTATTTCCCTATCTCTCTCATCTATCTATCTATATTCATCATCATCATTATTATCTATCTATGTATCCCATCTCTGAGATGTAGAAATAAATTCTAGATCGAGAGCAGAAATCCAGACTTGATTTGGACATTGTTGGATCTGTAGGTGTTTTAAGGGCCCACAGATAACTCGTCTTTTCAAGTTCACTTTGCTAGAGGTTGAGTAACCAGCCCAAGAATTGTGGACCAAGGACATCAGGCAGTCCCGGGCCTTCTCTGAATGTTGAGTTGAACCCCAGCTACTCATGGAGGTTTGTCCCTCTGGGCTTTGCACATTCACACTTGCATCTGGTCTCTTCCTGTGTGGGACATGGACCTTTTGTGTCTAGGAGCTGTTGTAAACCTTCCCTCTCTCGGAATCACTCTTTCTTGCTCTGTATCTACCTCAAGAAAGAGAAAGCTCAGTATGAATGATGCTAGCTAGCATGGCCGGTCCTGAGGCTCTGTTCCATCCTGGGATGGTAGGGGAGTCTGGCTGGATATGTCCAGTGCTCCCATTCCTGCCCATGGGTTGGGTGGACTGGTCTGACTGTTCAGTTTTCAACATCAACACCCAGAGGCTGCCAGCTGAGGTGACAAGGGTACAAGGGTAGTGACAGGGAAAGCATGCGACTGTGGCTGTCCTGTCTGCTGATTTTAGATCACTGCTGTAGCAAATATAAGGCCTCTGCCTTATCCACCCACAGGGAGCACACATACAACATCCACCCTAGGATGTGGAGGGCCAAGTAGTTGGGCGGAGAGGAAACTCTCCAAGCAGAAATGTGTGCTATCTATAAACAGAGTCACCAATCTCAGATTTTCTTACCCCTTCTTTCAATTTCTCTGGTATTTGAGGTGTTAGAAGTGATCACATCGTTGGTCAAATATGACTTCCACTTTTTGCTCATTGAATCATAGTTTCCAATTTAATTTCAAAACCCTAGTTTGAGAGCTAATTTATAAACAAAAATTCAACTAGCAAAAATTTAAACACAAAGAAATTAATTCCACAAAAATTAACATCTTTAGTTGGGTGAGGTGGTGCACAACCATAATCCTAGCACTTAGGAGGTGGAGGCAGGAGGATCAGAAGTTCAAGGTCATCCCTGGCTACATAGTGAGTTTGAGATCAGCCTGAGCTACATGAGGACAAAACAAAACAAAAATTAAATCTTTGGACACCATAGTATATTGTTATTTGGGGATTCTGTTGTCTTATTTTTTTAGAAGCTGTCTACCAGTGGTGACAGAATTCTGGGGCAACTATTATTAGTTTAAGCCACCTGGGGCTTGGGCCCAGGCCATCAGCTAGCCTCACTGTTCTACATTCATTTATAGACTCAGATTTCCCTGGATCATGAAGTTTTGTAAATGCCAAAGTGGGCACTTAAAAGTATTTTATTTTATCCTGTATTTAGTTATATTTTATGTCGAGTTTTATTGGAATTCCTCAGACGCTGTCTTGCCTTGTAATTGCCCGTGCCTGCTGGAGGGCAGGGCTGAGGGGACGCTGCGGAAATAAACCTGGCTGTTCTGGGACAGAGACTAACACTTTCCCCTTCCCATGGAGATGGACTTCAATACCATTGTGTGGCCTTTAAGATGATAAAAATAGCATGGAAGTCTTATGTAGCTTCTAAAATTTAGGGCAGTTTCTAATTGCCTCCGTGCTTGCTAAATCCCACTGAGTGCTGCAGTTATAAAGCTAATGGAAATTTCCCATTTTCAAATGGACTTAGCAGGGCCCCTGGTCTTCCCATTGATAAATCAGGAGAGCACTATGGCATCAACTTGGAATCCTGGCCACGAACTTTCTGACTCCTGTGCATGTGATGTGGATGGAATGAAGAAAGAGGGATAGGTTCTACTGCCTCTGTCTGACCTGTTGTATGTGGGAAGCACAGCCTGTATGCTGCAATGACTTCATATAATGCTTGGGGATGACACTGTTTCTTTCTTGAAGAGACTCAGTTGCCAAGACCCTGATGTTGGGTTGGAGGCCTCCAGTCTGATCACAGTTCTGATCCTTAAATTTCTTACTTTGAGCATGCCACTTAGCCCCTTGGCTTTGGGCTACTTGCCTGTAAAATGGGATTCCCACAGTTTCTGCCTCACAGCTGCTGGGGACTTACTGGGAATTCTGGCCACCACCAGTGATGAGTCATGGCAGGTGAGCCACTGTGTTAGCTTTTAGAGCTATGTTCTATGGGGACCAGTTTTCAGGAAAACATAATTTTGTGTTGCTTGCCAGCACACAGTTGGCTTTAGAAGACCGTGGGCAAGGTAGTAATGACAAGCCTCCTTTCTTGTTTTGGCCTTGGCAGATCATAGCGAACCATCACATGCAGTCCATCTCCTTTGCCTCAGGGGGAGACCCGGTAAGTGCCTTGGCCTGGCTTCTCCTGCTCTGATTGGGAACTCCTGAAAAGGAAGCGCTGCTTCAAAAGTATGTGCCTTGGGCTGGAGAGCTTGCCTGCGAAGCCTGAGATCTCATGTTTGACTCTCCAGGTCCCACGTAAGCCAGACACACAGTGATGCAAGTGCACAATGTCACATGCTTCTGGAGTTTGTTTGCAGTGGCTGAAAGCCCTGGCACACTCATTCTCTCTCTCTCTCTGCCTCTTTTCTTCCCTCCTCTCTCTCTGCCTCAAATAAATAAAAAAAAAAAAGTGTGCCTTAGAGACACTATGAAAAGTTATGACTTGGGACTGGGGAGATGGCTCAGTGGTTAAAGGCACTTGCTTGCAAAGTCTGCTGGCCCAGGATTCAATTCCCAGTCACTCATATTAAGCTGGATGGCCATTTGTTTGTAGGGACAAGAGATCCTGGTGCACCCATACACACACACACAACACACACACACACTAAATAACTTCATAAACAAAAATGTTATGACTCCAAGTACTTCTCTCTCTTGATTTCTGTAATCCATCATTCCTTTCTCCTTTTCTTCTTCATCCCCCTCTCCCTCCTCTCTCTTCCCATTTTTGTTCCTTCCTTCCTTTCTTCCTTCTCTCCCTCCCTCCCTCCCTACCCTGAGTCTCAGCCATGTGATGGATGAGCGGGTGCAGCCTGTGCTTTGGGCACAGGTATCTCTGGGGTGTTGTCTCTTGCTGAGTTGAGTGTCACAGATGTCCTCTTTTCCTTTAACAGGACACGACAGACTATGTTGCCTATGTAGCCAAGGACCCTGTGAATCGCAGAGGTAAGTCATGCTTGACCCATATAACCACTCATCTGCGTGCAGCCAGGCTTAGTGCTGTGTACCAGCTGCTCCTCATTAACTCTGCTCCTCCATCAAGTGAGCATGTCAATGGTGTTATTAAGGACAATTGAGGCTGACTAGGCAAGCACTGATTCACCTGGTTGAGTGAGGAGCTGCTGGGTGCTAATCATTAAACCCACATCTGTATCCTGATGTGGTTGGCTACACCCACTAACACGTTATCCACTGCCACCCTATGGGAAGACTGAAAATTGTCGATTTTCAAAATAGAACCTAGAATCTCACAGATGATAACTCTAGGAAATTTGTGCCCACTGTCATTGCTGTGCCATGCCCCTGGGGATGAGGCAGCAGGTACATGAGCTGGGACATGCCAGGAAGGAGACACTTGCCTCGTTGTGCCTGGTTCCTTGGATTGGAGCTCTTTGTTAAGGAGCCTAGGAAACTCTGTCTGTCTCTTCCAGCTTGCCACATTCTGGAATGCTGTGATGGGCTGGCCCAAGATGTCATTGGTTCCATTGGACAAGCCTTTGAGCTCCGGTTTAAGCAGTATTTGCAATGTCCTTCCAAGATCCCCGCTCTCCAGGACCGGTGAGTCGCGCTGCTGTGCCGTGTGGTTTGCAGCAGTGCCCCTGTGCCTGACCCGTGCTGTGCTTCAGGCAGACCCGGCTCATTAAGGGGCTTCCTAGGCTCACAGACATCTGGCTGGTGCTAGGCTATGGCACGGGAAACCCACAGATGGAAGCTAGCATATGGATGGCTCTTCGAATGTGTGGAAAACATTTTCTTGAAGCTATAGTGACGGTCGCCAAGGCTACCAAAAACAACTTCATTGTGACATTTTTGTGTCATTGTGTTTCTCCTTCAGCCATGTGATGCTTCCATATGTCCCCTTCTTATAACTGTGTTACCACAGATCTATGAGTCTCATTGTCTTTGCTGCCAGGGACTCTGTATGATAAAGTTTGAAGGTCTTTGGGGGAAGGAAAAGAAGTAGATAGGATCTTATCCATGGAAAACAACTTCAGCTCCAAATGCAAGTATTCTTGGCATAGAGTTCCCAAGACAAAACAGTGTCTCAAGTCTGGGCTGATGCCAGCCCTCCATTCATCTCATTGTCAGCCTGTCTGATGGCCACTGGCTGTGCTCCTTGCAGGGCGATCAGGGGCATTCCAGTCTGGCTCCACCTTCTGTCCCGGCTCCATACACCAGTTAGGGGTGGCTTTTTACACAGAAAGACCCACTGTACATTCAGCTTCTCCTTAAGTCACCCTGTCTAGGTTTCTGGACTGTGAGTGACATTGGGACATTTTTCTTCTGAGACACCAAAGTCCATGGGGTCCAGTAAGGGGGAGCTGTTCTGGGGAAGTTTCCCTTCACATTTCTTCTCACTTCCTGGGACATTTCTCTCCAAGTTAAGTGTCAACTGGAGGCAGGAGGACTTGGTGATTCAGATTCCTTGTCCACATTGTTTGGGATGAAGACAACAGGTGAGGAAGGAAAGAGTATAGTGATGTCAGGGTCCAACACACTGTGTGGGAACCCTAAGTGTTCCATGCCCCTCTCTGATACTGGTGAGGGTGAGATTTGCTTCGTGTATAGTCATTTTTGCTCATTGTGTTAATTGTTAGGGAAGATACTCTGATCTTTAATTGTGAATCAAAAATAGCATTTTGTGTGTGTGTGTGTGTGTGTGTGTGTGTGTGTGTGTGTGGTCAATGTCCATGTTGAGTGTCTCCTATTGTTCAACATTTGCTTAGCAGTTACGGCATTTGCCTGCAAAGCCTAAGGACCTGGGTTCAACTTCCCAGGACCCACGTAAGCCAGATGCACAAGGGGGCACATGTGCCTGGAGTTTGTATGCAGTGGCTAGAGGCCCTGGCATGTCCATTATCTTTTTCTCTGTCTCTTTCTCTCTCATAAATAAATATATAAAATATTTTAAAAGCCATTTTTTTTTATTTTCGAGGATGGTGTCTCACTCTAGCCCAGAATGACCTGGAGCTTACTCTAGCCCAAGCTGACCTTGAACTCACAGTGATCCTCCCACCTCTGTCTCCTGAGTGCTAGGAATAAAGGCATGTGCCACCTTGTCTGGCTTTAAAACCTTTTTCGTTAACAACTTCCATAAATCTGGTGTAAGGAAAGTGTAAGAGAGAAGCAAAAGAGAACACTGGATTTGATCTCTACAGACAAGACTGTTTTATTTAGGAAAACAGCGAGGGACCACAGCTTTCCCGCGGGATGGAGGCTGAAGCACTGAGCCAGGCTACCGTGCAAGTTTATAAGGAGGATCCTAAGAAAAACAGACTGGACCACGTGAAGTTGATAAGAAAATTGTAGCTGTTAGTGTCCTTGTTCAGAATAGGCTTCTTCAGCCAGGAATGTCTAAGGGAGGAGACTCAGATGGTCTCTGGTCCTTCAAGGCCATCCAGGCTAAGGGGAGTACATCAATCAGGGAAAGGTGCAAACCAAATGCTTCTGTTGTTTCTTTATTGCCCATGAGCTTTAGGGATAGTTATTAACTCTTTAGTTCCCTTTAGTTTTCAGGAAAGGCTATTAACCCTTCAGTCCAGATTCTGGAAGGATAAAAGAAATTGGGGAGGACTGGGGGTGAGTGGGACATTTTGGGGAGGACTGCATAAGCTGGAACAGAGATGGCGAACTCTTATAGTGCTTCCTGCTGGGGGGCAGTAGATCTCTTGGGGTGTCCCACGCAGTCCTGTGGAAGTTGGATGCACAGGGGCTGATGTTCAGTGGTCATGAAGAATTCAATTACTCGCTGTGAAGGCATATATTCTGTCCAGGAGGAATTCAGTGAGGCATCTGAATATGCAAGGACTGAAAGAGAGGGTGAACGTGATCATAATCAGGGGAATAAAGTACATGTCAGAGACAGGATAGGTTTAACTTGAAGGGAGCAGAGCTGTGAGATTTCTTAACTTATGGTAATAGATATCTTAGTTGGTCACAGTGAGATGTCAGGTCACATGTAGAGAAATAATATCATTGGCCATTTAAAAGGCTAATCCAGCCCAAAATATTATTGGCTCTGGATTGGTAACATTACCTCTCCACAATCATTTATAGTCCATAGTTACACAGGCATGGCTTTTGGGGGTTTTAGTTTTTTTTAATTTTTGTTTTTATTTATTTATTTGAGAGTGATAGACAAAGAAAGAGGCAGAGAAAAAGAGAGAGAAACAATGAGCGCTCCAGGGCCTCCAACCACTCCAAACGAACTCCAGATGCATGCGCCACCTTGTTCATCTGGCTTACGTGGGTCCTGAGGAATCGAGCCTTGAGCCAGGTCCTTAGGCTTTACAGGCAAGCAGTTAACCACTAAGTCATCTCTCCAGTCCCAGAAGTTTTAGTTTTTAGTTTTCTGTTTGTCAAACTTCATTTTGTAGTTTGTATATGTTATCCCACATTGCTCTTATGAACAGGCGAGGAGGCAGTTCTTCAGGAGAACGAAAGCTCTCAGAGACATTAGGAAAGAAACGCCTAGAATCATGTCATATTTATTAGCCATTATGATCTGGTTATTATCCATGTATGTGTTTTCTTGCATATGACATGACATTTACAGGTGACAAACATTATATTTAAGGTAGAAAAATAATAGTAATATTGGAGTTGGATAAGGTAGGAGTTGTTGGATGGCAAGTTAATTGGAATTTGTGGAAATATAAATATAAAGATTTGGTTTAGGTAAGGTAGGAAGTATAAGAGATTAGTATTGAAGCAATATTTGAAATATCTTCAATTATTTTAAGCTTAAATATGATAAAAATTAAGAAATTAACTAATTATCAAAATTAGGTATTTTTGTGTTAAGTCTTTAATATAGAGAGTTCAAAGATCAAAAAATCTTATCTTTAGGAGAATTAATGAAATTATATTAGGCTGAAAGGCTAAAACTTTAATTAGTCTTGCTAATTTGTTATTATCAGTTGTTCACTTTATAAACAATGAAATTTTGTTTTATAGAATTATACTGGTTATATAATACAGTGAAATATATTTCATATAATTAGACCCAGTTTTATTTACTAGAATAAATTTATAGCAAATAAATAAAAGTCTTACCCAATATAAAAACATCTAAGAGTATAAAATTTAAGAAACCTATGGTGGTAAACAGGTGTCCTGTGTAACATAATGAAGGTTTAGTTTTGATTTTTAGGTCACATTCCGATAGAGTTTACATAAATAAACAAAACTAGTGAAAATGTTTTTATCTTGTTAACTTTGATATTGATATGGGAAACTAAGGCTTATAGAACTGGCATCAGAGATGAAGTGGAGAATCAGTCTGTTTTTACATCAGTGTGAGTCCAGGGGAATCTCTTTCAAAGTCTGAGAAAATGGTTAATTAGTAGAGATATCTGTAGCTGTGTTGAAGAGTTAAAAAGAAATACAAGATAATTTTAGTACTGGCCAGAAGCTGTAACACAAACTATGGTCTTGAAACAGTACAAAAACTATAGTGTCAGTACAAAAGACTATGTAGTATGGGACTAATTAGCATGAAAGTTTATTACAGTACAAGACCTAACTTTGGGCCAGAGGCCTTCAATTTTTCTTTTATCATAACATGAGGTATGACATTATAAATAAATTTGTCACCGTCTTATAGAGAATTGGTTGAACTATGTAAACAATTAAGGCAAGAGAAATACAGAGAAACAGCTTTTTAGAAGGTAGGCACATCTTATTCTTTAAATGTGTAATAGTTATAAGTACAGAACATGTCAAGTAAGGCAGCATAAAGTTTTGGCATTTGTATTTGGTAACATCTTTGATTAGTTTAGATACCTGTGTGGGTACCAATTACCCCATAAACTGGAAGCAAAGCAGTAGAGTTTAAGGTCATTTTTCTAGAGCAGGGAACATGATTTAAGTATCAATATATCCATAAGCAATGAACTTAAGACACTAGAAATGAGACAACTACTTTAGTAAAACCTTGACTGAAACTGATTATACATCGCTTAAGAATAAAGCCAAACCTGGTCATTGTTGAACTAAATTAGTTTGATTTTAGCATTTTACATTACAGACATTATTATAGACATAAAGTGGTTTTTTTTCATTAATTACCTTTTTTTTTTGTTTTTTTGAGGTAGGGTCTCCCTCTAGTCTAGGCTGACCTGGAATTCACTATGTAGTCTAAGGATGGCCTTGAACTCACAGTGATCCCCTACTTCTGCCTCCCAAGTGCCAGGATTAAAAGCAAGTGCCACCACACCCAGGTCATTAATTAAGTTAATCATTGAACCATTTTAAGTTTAACATAAGGTAATATTTATGACTAGTAGAATATATGAAGCCTAGACAAACTATATTAACATTGTTTGTATATTGCAGGCTTTTTTAGGACAGGAAGAATTTTTTTTTTTTCAGTTTTCCTAAGAACAAAGTTACAATGACTAAATCACCTTTTATAAGACTTAGACAGTAATCTCAGTGATAATCCCCCAGTGATAACTCAGTGATAGATAATCACTCAGATAATCACTCAGTGATAATCATGTTCTTGTTGTTGCTGTTTTTTTTTTTTAAGATACAATAATCTTATTAAATAGTAAAAGGTTGACAAATAGAGGGACATAGTAACATAGTTGATTGAGAACGTTAAAGCCAGTTTTTCATAACCATTATCATGACCAGATGAGTATCAATGAGTTAAAGTTTTTAAGTTTACCATCTGGATATTATAGCATCCTGTTACCAGCTAGGGTCATCCTTTGTTAGTCTGATATAAGCCCTAGGATAATAGTCATCTTATATACCTTAAGTCTGTAATCTGATCAAGCACTTTAAGATTTAATCAACTTTGTCTTTAACCCTCTGTTTAAGCTTACTCATACCTTTATCTACATATTTTACTCATACCTTCATCGACATACTTTTACCTTACAGTCTATGTAACCACTCTATAACAATCTTTTTCATCAAACATTTATCAACTTTTAAAGTTTTCTTTCCAGTTTATCTTCCTTAGTTAGTTCATCTCATAGCTACCAATAACTTTCTTATCATAAGACTTTTAAAATGACCATTTAAGATTTTTTGTAACTTCTGTTTTTGCAGGAGTTTTGTCCCTATGGTTAATTATAAATAGACTGTCTGGATTTTGATTGTCTGTCTTTTAATTTCCCTGAGTCTGTAGTTTTCCTAGGCTTTTTTCCTGCTTTTGAATATTTAGGTCAGTTTTATATTTTTGACGTTTATGTTACATTTAGATGAGGTTTAAATAAACAAACAAACTCATTAAAATGAATCTTGATTTTGTCAAACATTTATTTTTTTCAGTCGTCAGAGTTTAACAGTAGGAAATACAGGTACAGTTTAATTTAATTTTGATTTGAAACATGACATATAGCAAATTTATCAACTTATTATTAAGAGTAAAGTCTGAACTAGATGAACAATTAAGGTGAGAAAAAATATGATGAATGAAAACTTTTAAGTTAACCCATTTGATCAAGGCAACCCAAACCTTCTTTATTTTACATCCCATAATCTTTTCATATCATTTTTTATCCTTTTAAGTTATTAAAATATACCTTACAACAATCTTTTACCTTATAAAAAATCTTTTCTGATCCAAAAACATCTCTTTTTATAGAAACAAGATCAGAATTTGGTATACAAATATGCCTATTATTGTAGTAAGCATGAACAAGCATGTTGTCAAAAACATAGAGGTTGAATAATTTAAATATATTGTTTTAATAACTTTATATTTAATTAATTAATTTAATAATGGTTTTAATGTTTAATGGTTTTAATAATTTAACATCATCTTAAAATATATGAGCCTCAGAACATTTAATGACCATAAGCATTGGAACAATTAATAACCATAAATGTAGTCATACATAAGGACAGACTACATGAAACAAAGAACATATGACATTACATGGTTGGCCAACATTAGACATGACAACATGAAATATGGAGAGATATCCTTTTAAGATTTTAGTTATGTTTTAAATTGGTGAGGACTTAATAGGGTAACAGCCAGTGGTTTGAATTTGAAGTTGACATTTGTGTTTTGTAGCTTATAATGAAAAGAAGGAAGAAAGGGAAAAAATCTTAGAAGTTGTATAGTGATTTTAATTTTTAACAAGGAGAGAAAAATTTGATATCCATATGTAGAAGAAGTTAAAGAGGCCCAGGAAAGATAGAAGTTTCTTTAGGAGGGCAGAGTTTGTATTTGATTTAGTGAGATGGCTTGAATTTGGAGTGAGAGAGAGAGAGAGATCCTGGCAAGTCATAGCCAGATGGCAGAACTGTATGTGAGAAGTAGAGTTTTAGAAGTTGTAGGATTTTTGAGGGGTTTTGGTGACAGAGGAGAATTTGGTAGGTAGAAGAAGAAGTACAAAGGGAAGGACGGGGATGGAGGACAAAGAAGCCCTGAAAGTAAGGAACCTCGGACCACTTGCCATGTCTTTTGAAGAAGTTATCAAGATCAATAAGAATATTAAAATCAAAAGTACCAAACTTAGGTCAGTGGTGACCATTATCTAAGCAATATTGTGGCCAAATTTGAACAGAAAGCTGGAGTAATTTGACAGGCAGGAGCTCAAGAAGTTTGAATTCCTTTAAATTAGTCATGAGGCATGCCAATGGAGTGTCTTTTGGAACAGATAATTTAGAGCCCATTTTTAGAAGTCAAGGACTAGAGTGGCCTGTCCCACCACCAGGGAAGTCTCCCAGGCTTAGGGAGAGCAAATGAAACCCAAGAATTAGGAGGGGATGTCCCCATGATTGTAATGTTTGTGGTGTCCAGTGTAGCAATATGTGGGAGGATCCTGGAGTCTCTGGTCATCCATGAACCAAAAAGTGAGAAACTCCTGGCGTTTCTGAGGTCTGGGGTGGGGCACATCCACCACAGACTGAGGGTGAATACCTTGTCCTGAAGTAGTATGATGAGGGTGTGGATGCAGCAGATCACATGGAGAGAGGCCTCTAGTTGGGAGTTCAAAAGTCTGGTGGGAGAAGGTGAAAAGAAGAAAAGGAAGAAGCCCCCAGGTATCATGTTGAAAAGACTGGAGGTTTCAGGTAACAGGTGGCTGTTTATTTCACAGTAGTGAGCACAGTGAGTTTTTGTGCCCCTGAGGGGGTGAAACATTGGCAGGAAGACAGAGAGGATTGAGAACTATGACCTGGTGGATTACCCAAAGGGCTGTCGGAGACTCGGCTGAGCTCAGAGACGGATTTTTGGACATTCATCAGGGAGTAGCCCTGGCCAGAATTCCTCAGTTTTCACAAACAAGCCGCTGAGCTCACGCAATCAGGGTCAGAGGGAGAGGGAGAAGAGAAGGAGAAAGCTGCCAGGTTTCAGTCTGAGTTTACATAGAGCACCAATAAAGCTCCCTGAGCTGCAAGGCTGAATGGAACTTGCATTGCTCACATTAGACAAAAGCCACAAAAGGCCAGAGGTCTCAGGTCAGACTGGTGACCATTTAGTCCAAATAGTGAGCTTGGTGAGTGCCTATGCTCCCAAGGGAATGATACACTGGCAGGGAGGTGGGGAGGAGAGAGGAAGGAGGGAGGGCATGCAGCCCAAAAGTTCTGGAGGGGTATCCAAGTCATGGCACCAGAAATGTAAGGAAAGTGTAAGAGAAAAGCAGAAGAGAACACTGGATTTGATCTCTACAGACAAGACTATTTTATTTAGAGAAAATAGTGAGGGGTAACAGCTTTCCCACAGGATGGAGGCCGAAGCACTGAGCCAGGCTAGGGTGCAAGGTTATAAGAAGTATCCTAAGAAAAAGAGACTGGACCACATGCAGTTGATAAGAAAATTGTAGCTGTTTGTGTCCTTGTTCAGAATAGGCTTCTTCAGCCAGGAATGTCTAAGGAAGGATACTCAGATGGTCTCTGGTCCTTCAAGGTCATCCAGGCTAAGGGAAGTACATCAATCGGGGAAAGGTGCCAAACAAAATGCTTCTGTTGTTTCTTTTATTGCCCACAAGCTTTAGGGATAGTTATTAACTCTTTAGTTCCCTTTAGTTTTCAGGGAAGGCTATTAACCTTTCATCTAGACAATATGCCATGTTGTCCATCTTTTTGATTATAGCTACCTTCCAGGGATGGCGTGGTCTCTGAGTGAAATTTTGACTTTCTTTTTCTGATAATGTATTAAACATCTTTTTATTTTTATTTATTTATTTGAGAAAGAGAGGGAGGGAGAGAGAGAGAGGCAGATAGAGAGAAAGAAGAATGGGCATGGCAGGGCCTCTAGCCACTGCAAATGAACTCCAGATGCATATTACCACCTTGTACATCTGGCTTACATGAGAGCTGGGGAATTGAATCTGGGACCTTTGGCTTTTCAGAGAAGCATCTTAACTGCTAAGACATCTTTCCAGCCCCTCAAACATCTTTTTATGTGTTGTTGCTATTTGTATATCATCTTTTGGAAAATGATCTTTACTAAATTTTGAAAGAATGAGTCATTTTCCTTTATAATTGTTGAGTTATAGGAGCTTCTTATATATTCTAGAGTATTACTTTTTAGAAATATGAATATCAAATATTTTCTCCCACTTTATAGATTGTATTTCTTTCAACACTTGTAATTTCAGAGTACAAGGCTTATACTTTCAGAACATATGTCTTGTATAAATTTTAGTCATTTTTCTGTTAAATATTTTATCTTTTTGACACTAATGAAAAGAATTATTTGTTAACTTCATTTTCATTATCATTAATGTGTAGAATACAACTAACTGATTTTTGGAACTTGATCTTGTGTCTATTTATTTGTTAACTCTAATAGCGTTTTTTTGGCTTTAGATTTTTGTATTTATAAGATCCTGCCATCTATAATTTGTGATAGTTTTATTTCTTCCTTTTCAATTCTTCTTATATCCTTTTATTACTTTATTCCTTTAGCTAGAACCCCCAATACAAATAATATAGAAGATAAGAAAGGACATTCTTGGGTAGGAAGATGACTCAGTGGGTAAGAATGCTTTCCACAATCATGAGAGCCTGAGTGATCTGAAACCACCTGAGTTTGATTTCCCAGAACCATGTAAACAGCTAGGCCTAGCCATGCACATCTGTAACTCTAGTCCTGTGGGGAGCAGAGACTAGAGAATCACTAGTGGTTGCAAAAAATGTTACTCTGTTCAGAGAACTCCATCTCAGGAAATATACATACAAGTGATAGAGGAAGGAACCCAACATTCTCCTCTGTCTTCTGTGTGCCTAAGAGTGCATCTGCACATACATGTATGAATACCACACAACCCCCACATGACACAATACATACTACATATGTAAGAAGAGAGAAAGATCAAGGACATCTTTGTCATTCTATTGATCTTAGAGGGAAGCATCATTATCTGTAATGTTAAGCTATGGACTTTTCATAAATGCCTTTCTAAGAAATGTGTGAATTCCCAATTTTTGAATGCTTTTAACTATGTAAAACTATTTGATCATTTTAAATCATTTTCCTTCATACATTGAGGTTATTATGTGCTATTAAGATGTCTATTAACAGGACATACTACATTTCTTGGTGTTTATGTATTGAACCAACCTTACATTCCTGAGGCAAAACCCACTTTGTCATGGTGCGTTTTTCCTTTTTATGTGTTGCTGGACTCATTCTATTGAGGGCTTTTCCTTCCATATTTTTGGGAGACATTAATGTGTGACTTTCTTGTCTTTTGGCATATTTGTCTCATCTTGTTATCAGGGTATCTGGTGCCCATGCTGGTTTAGACTAACTTTGGAGGTGTCACTTTCACTACTGTTTTTCAAGGGAGTTTGTGAAGAACTGATGTTCATTTTAATTTAAATGTTTGTTAGGAAGCCATACATCCTGGGCTTTTATTGGAGTGTAACTTTTTAAAATCACTAATTTAATCTCTATGTTATAGTCTATTCAGATTTTCCACCTTTTGTTGAGTCCATTTTGTTAGCTTGAGTCTTTCTGGGGTTGTCTGCATTTAGTCTTGGCAGACAAATTAAATTCAAAGCATACCTTATGATCCTTTTATTTCTGTATGCTGGGAAATAAGGTTCCCTCTCTCATTCCTGATTTCTATAATTTGAGTCTCCTCTCCTCTTTCTTCCTCTGTACCTCCTTTTCTTCTCTCCTTCTCCTTCTGTTCCTTCTTCTTCTCCCCACCCCAGCTTGACATCATTAATTTTTCTTTTATCGTTTTCTTTTTAAAATATTTTATTTGTTTATTTGAGAGAGTGAGAGAGAGAGAAGCAGAGACAGAGAATGGCCACACGAGGGCATCCAGCTGCTGCAAATGAACTCCAGATGCGTGTGCCATCTTGTGCATCTGGCTTATGTGCATCCTGGGAATAGAACCTGGGTTCTTTGGCTTTGCACACAAATGCCTTAACTGCTAAGACTTTCCAGCCATCTTTTATTGTTTTTATTGTCTAATTAATTTGTTTCTACTTTATAATATTTATTCCTTTTATCTACTTTGACCTATTCAATCTTCTTGTCGAGTTTCTTAAGGTAGAAGGTTATTGTTCTGATACCTTTGTCATTTCCATTTTGTGTTTATTGTATAGGTGCTTCCTTCTAAGTACTCCTTTTGCCTTATCCCATGAATTTTGGCATTTTTTAAATGGTTTTATTTATCTTGAAGAAATTTCCAATTTTCAGGCTAGGAATGGCTCAGTGGATAAGATGATTGTCATGCATGTTTAAGTACCTGGCTTTAGCTCCCTAGACCCCATGTCAAAGGCAGAAGCTATAACAGGCTTCTGCAATCTTAGTACACCTACAGTGAGATGGGAGGCAGTGACAAAGAATTTCTCAGATGCTTGTGGAACAGTTAGCTTGGTGAATGGCAATATGAAGAATGAGAAACCTGATCTCAAGTGAGTTGGAAGGTGAAGACCAACCATGACAGTTGTCCTCCAGTCTCCACATGTGTACTGTGGCATACGCACACACACACATGCATACACATACCTGCACGTACGCACACACACAGAACAAAACCCAGAAACTTCTAACTTTTCTAACCTGCTAATTTACTTTTTTGATCTTTTCTTTAGGAATAGGTTAATTTTAACTTTGTTTTTTTTGAGGTAGGGTCTCACTCTAGCTCACGCTGACCTGGAATTCACTGTGTAGTCTCAGGGTGGCCTTGAACTCACAGCAATCCTCCTACCTCTGCCTCCCAAGGGCTGGGATTAAAGGCGTGCACCACCATGCCCAGCTTATTTTTTTAAATCTTGCAAATTTCCTTATATTATTTATTTCTAGTCTGATTCCATTATTATCTGGCTGCATTGTATGATTTCATTTCTTTAGCATTTTGAGGCTTATTGTTAAATAAGCTAAACATATAACATGCTGTATGCATGGAGAATGTTTCATAGGCACTTGTCAAGAATTTTCTTGCCACTTTTTTGGAGTGGAATGTTCTGTAGATGTCTCTTAGGTCTGATTGTTTTGTTGTGCTCAAGTTTTTATTTCCCAATTTCTGTCCAGTTGTTCTATATATTACAGTGGAATATCAGTGTCTCCATATATTTCTGCTGGATTGACTATTTCTCTTTGTTTTTCTAAGATATATTTCTCATAGAACACATATAATCAGATCATTTTCTTTACTTTCTTATCCATTCTGTCAATCTGTCTTTTAGTTGGATAATTTAGTGTATTTATATTTCATGCAATTATTGACAAGTTAGGATTTTTCCCTTGTCACTGAGCTATTTTTTCTTTATGTCATCTCTGTCCCTTTATATCATATATTATCATATCCTTTGTGTTAAATACAGTGAAAGTGTACCATTTTAATTCCTGTTTCTTTTTTAAATATTTATTTATTTGAGAAAGAGGCAGATAGAGAGAGAAAGAGGCGATAGAGTGAAAGAGAGATAAGGGACACACTGGGGCCTTTAGACACTGCAAACGAACTCTAGATGCATGCACCACCTTGTGAATCTAGCTTACGTGGGTACTTGGGAATCAACCCTGGGTCTTTAGGCTTCACAGGCAAGCACCTTAATCACTAAGCCATCTCTCCATCCCAATTCCTGTTTCTTATAGTGTTTATTTTAAAGGTAACTTTTAGTGATTTCTCTGGAGATTACAATTAACATATTGATTTATAACAACTTAGTTAAGATTAACCATCTTAATTTTAATATATGAAAGCTTTACACCTATGTAGCTGTGTTTTTCTACACACCATTGTGCTGTTGTCATGCAAATTACACCTTTATTCATTGTGTGTCCATCAACACATATTTATTATAATTATCACATTATGCATTTTAATTTTAAGTTAGAGAGAAAGAATAAAAGAATTAGAGACAAAAGCTACCTTTATATTATCTTGTCTAGTTAACTTTACTATTATCTCTACTAAATTACTATTTAGTGTCCATTCATGTCACCCTAAAATACTTCTCTTAGTATTTCCTGTAGAGAAGATTTTTAAACAGTAATTTTTTTTTGTTTTTATTTACCTGGGGATATATTTTCTGCTTTATTCTTGCATTATAGTTTCATTGGATATAGAATTTTCAAAATATTTTATTTATTTATTTGTAAGTAGAGATATACAGAGAAAGAGAGAGAGGGAAAGAGAGAGAGGGAGAGAGAGAAAGGGAGAGAGAGAGAGGGAGAGAGAGAGAGAGAGAGAGAGAGAGAGAGAATGTGTATGTGAGTATAGGCACACCAGAGCCTCTAGCCACTAAAAATGAATTCCAGATGCATGCGCCACTTTGTACATCTGGCTTACATGGGTACTGGGGAAACTGAGCCCAGGTGGTTAGACTTTACAAGCATGTGCCTTAACTGCTGAGCCATCATCTCTCCAGCCCTGGATATAATATAAATTTTTAATATTTTATTTTTGTTTATTTGAGAGAGACAGAGTGAGAGTGGGTGCACCAGGGCCTCCAGCCACTGCAAATGAACTCCAGATGCATGTACCACCTTGTGCATCTGGCTTACATGGGTCCTAGGAAATAGAACCTCTGTCCTTTGGCTTTGCAGACAAATGCCTTAACTGCTAAGCCATCTCTCCAGCCGTATAATTTTTACCTTCAACATGTGGACTGTGTTATCCCACTATCTCTGACCTACTTTTTTTCTAATAAGAAATCAGCTGTTTATATTACTGAGGATCCTTTGTATGTGATTATATAGTTCTCCTTGCTGTTTTTGAGATTCTGTTTAAATTGTTTGACTATGACATATGAATACTGTTCAGTTTATCTTAGTGTATGGGGGTTTTAGCCTCTTGGTTATGTAAATCAACAGTTTCTTTTATCAAATTTGAGAAGTTTGATCATAATATCTTTGAATTTTTCTCTGCCCTTTTTATTTTCTTCTTTCTTTCAGGGACTATATATATATATATATCTTCATTCATTGTGTGCCCATCAACACAGATTTATTATAACTATTGCTTTATGTAGTTTTAGAGGGAAAGAATAAAAGAAAACATAGGCAAAATTACCTTTTTATTGTTTTGTGTATTAATCTTGCCATTATTTTCTACCAAAGATTATACATATATATACATATATAAAGCCAGTTGCCTTCACTTCTGAAGCTGGGTATGTGGCTCACTTCTGTAATCTCAGCACTTGGGATGCCGAGACAGGAAGACCTCAGAGATTTTGAGGTCAGCCTGGGCTAGGATTAGACTCTGCCTCAAAAGAAGAAGGAGAAGAAGGAAGAACAACAACCAAAATACCCTGTCTCCCCAAAGCATCTGATGGAAGGGAAGGGTTTATTTCTAGCTTATGGTTTCTAGGGGAAATTTCATCATGGTGTGAATAGCATGGCGAGAGCAGATAGCTGGGTATCACATCTCCACATCAGCAGGAGGAAGTAGACAGTGAGCTCAGTGTGGCAGTGGGGCTGGCTATAACACCCTAAGGCGTACCCCCATCAACACACCTCCTTCAGCAAGACTCCACCCCCCCAAGGCTTCACCAGCTGGGGGCCAAGTATGAGGCTTAATCACAAACACATGAAGCTATGGGGGACATTTCATACTTAAACCAAGAGCATATATCTATGTCTGTCTGTGTGTGTGTGTGTGTGTGTGTGTGTGTGTGTATACACATATACATATATATCATCTATATATACATCTATCTATCATCTATCTATCTATCATGTATCATTTGTCTCTTTTTAAAAAATATTTACTTATTTGTTTGTTTGGCAGAGAAAGAAGGAGAGAGAGAGAGAATATGGGCATGCCAGGGCCTCAAGCTATTGCAAATGGACTCCAGATGTGTGTGGCCCCTTGTACAACTGGCTAATGTGGGTCCTGGAGAATTGAACCTGGGTCCTTTTGGCTTTGAGGCAAATGCCTTAACTGCTAAGCCATCCCTCCAGCCTATAATTTGTCTATTAATGGTTCTCTCCAGGTCTCTGGGGCTCTGTTCACATTTCTTATTTTTTGGTCTTTCCTCAGACTGGTTAGTCTTAATTGACCTGACTTTAAGTTCTGTCATTCTTTCTTCACCCTGCTCAGGCCTGCTAGTAATACCCTTAAGAAAAATTTTTATTTCTGTTACTAGAACTACTTTCCTTCCTTCTTTCCCTCTCTCCCTTCCTTCTTTCTTCCCCTTTCCTTCCCTCCTTCCTTCTTCCTTTCCTTCCTTCTGTCCTTTCTTCCTTCCCTCCCTCCTTTATTCTTTCCTTCCTTCTTTCCTCCCTCCCTCTTCCACCTTTCTGTTCTTCCACCCCCAAATTGCCATGCTGGTAGAATGTTCAGTTCTAGATTTCTGTGTCCATATTGATATTCTCTATTTTGTAGGATACCATCCTTTCTCATGCTTAGTGCTTTGTACATTGTTTCCTTCAGGTGTCCAAACATATTTAGAATCTGTTCACTCACCCCTAAGTCTGAGTTTCCTCGGGGACAGTTTTATACTGACTCATTTTTTTTTCCTGTGTATCCTTTCCTTTCTTTTTTTTTTTTTTTTTTTTTTTTTTGAGGTAGGGTCTCACTCTAGCCCAGACTGTCCTGTAATTCACAGTGTAGTCTCAGGTTGGCCTCAAACTCATGGTGATCCTCCTACCTCTGCCTCCCAAGTGCTGGGATTAAAGGCGTGTGCCACCACACCTGGCTCTTTCCTATTTCTTTGTATACTTCATGGTTTTTGGTGCTGCTTAAACTTTAAATGATGTGAGATAGCAAGTCTTGGACTCAGATAATCCTGCGTGTGCTGCCTGTTGTGAGTATTTGAGTGATTTCCTGCATTCATTCTGTAAACTGTTCTTTGTCACACATAACCACTATGGGCTGTGTGTGGCGAGCGACATTACTTTGCTAAAAACAGGAGCGGTATCTTTAAATGTCAGTCACAGTCTTTACTGAGAGGTCGTGTTTGTGTGTGTGTGTGTGTGTGTGTGTGTGTGTGTGTGTGGTGTTGGCACACTTCTTGAATATGCAGCCAGGCAGTTGACAGCTTTGTTTTAGCTTTTACTTTCTGCTTGTGCAATGGTTTGAGGTCAGCCAGAAGTGGGAACTTAGGGGCTTCTTACACTCTTTGGTCATGAGCACAGGCCAACACATGAGTGTTGCCTTCTAGACTCCCAGAAAATTTATTAAAGTTCCAGCAGAAAGCTCTTCATCCCAGCTGCTTCTTTGTAGGATTTTTGATAGCTATTCGTGTTGGCTTTGGTGGCTTTCTGCAGTAGTTTTGTAACACAGGGTCAGCGGTGAAGGTTGTTTGATCCAAACGTTATCCACAGCCTCAGTGGACCACGTGTTAAACAATTGCCTCTCATTGTTTTTGACAAATGCCCCTGAATCAGGTTAAATAAAGACAGCCTTGGCAAACACAAAGCAATGGAACATGTTTAAGGAGGTAGAAAGGCTGATTGCTTTAATTTGCTCATTATATAGTGTATGCATAAATATATCAAGTCACCATACTGTGCCCCACAAATGTACAAAATCATTACATGTTAATTAAAAGTAAATTCTGAAAAGACATCTCTGTGAGTTGGGTCTTGTAAGAATCAATCAGACAAGCCAAATAATAGTTCTGTGAGAGAACTCTGGCTGTTCTTTCCTTCCCATGATTGCTCAGGAGTTGGTTTTCACAGGATTGAGGGCTGCTGATTTACGAGGCCACCAAAGAGCTGAAAATAGGGTGATTTAAAATGGCACAAGGATACTGTTCTTACAGTTTAATTGTTTAATAAATACTCCCTGGGCTTGCTGAAAGCTTTTGGTTAATTCCAGAGTTCTGACCAAAATTCTTATCTGGCTAATATTTTTTAACATTTTATTTATTTGCAAGAAGAGAAACACCAACAGAGAGAGAGAGAGAGAGAGAGAGAGAGAGAGAGAGAATGGGTGTGCCAGGGCCTCTAGGCATTGCAAACAAACTCCAGATGTATGTGCTACCTTGTGCATCTGGCTTACATGGGTCCTGGGGAATCATCAAACCTGGGTCCTTAGGCTTCTTAGACAAACAACTGCTAAGCCATTGCCCCAGCCCTCTCTGGCCAATTTTTATTGTTGCTCTTACGCAGTTTTCAGAGGTCCTTATTCTGTTATCTTCTGTGAGGTTAGTCTTCCATTTTGTATCTCTTATAGATATATATGTGCAATTTATTTATTTGTTTGAGAGGGGCAGGGGATGTATGCACCAGGGCCTTCTGCAACTGCAAGTGAATTCCAGAGTCATGCACCACATTGTGCATCTGGATTTATGAGTGTACTGGGGAAATTAAATTCAGGTCAGCAGGATTTGCAAGCAAGGACCTTTAACTACTGAACTATCTTCCCAGCCTCAGTCTTCATTTAAAATATTTTATTTATTTATTTATTAGAGAGAGAGAGAGATTGAGAATGGGTACACCAAGCATTCCAGCCACTGCAAACAAACTCCAGATGCATGTGTCACCTTGTGCATCTGGCTTACATGGTTACTAGGGAATCAAACCTGGGTCCTTAGGCTTCACAGGCAAGTGCCTTAATTGCTAAGCTATCTCTCCACTCCCCCCCGCTCAGTCTTCATTTCTGGATGGATTTTATTTTACAGAAGTTTCTTAATTTCCTGAAATGTGTATATGTCCTTTAAGGATCTATTATCTTTAGACACAAGTTATTTCTTCCTCAATTAAAATATGCTTTTGGGCCGGGCATGGGCATGGAGGTGCATGCCTTTAATCCCAGCACTTTGGAGGCCCAGGTAAGATGATCACTATGAGTTCAAGGCCACCCTGAGATTACAGAGTGAATTCCAGGTCAGCCTGGGCTAGAGCTAGACTCTACTTTGTAAAACAAACAATAACAATAACAACAAATAAACCCTGTACTTTTGAAAAGGGATTTGTTTTAAATATGACTGTCATATTCCAATGGGCAGATCTCTGAATAAGGTAAAGATTTTAGTTAAACCACTCATATAATGTTCATCTGTGCCCAGGGATACAGATAACTAGAGGAGAAATGACTAACCTGTTTCTTATTAATAGGTATGACATTAGTCTATTTTCAAAACCATAACAGAATGCCCAAGGCAGACTAATTTTGTAAATAAAAGAGGATTATCATTTAGTATCCACTTTGGAGGTGTGAGGACACCATGCTGCATATGCTCAGCTCTGCTGAGGGACCTCGAGGATGCATCCCTTCATGGTAGGAGTGCGAGTGAGGAGGAGGCCACTTTCTGAGACTAGCCAGAGAGACCTGGTCTTGGGATCCCTTCTGAGGGCATGCCCTCCATTACCTATCCCACTAGACTCCACATCTTAAAGGTCCTACTACCTCCCAATACTGCCACCTTGGGGACTGTCAATGCAAAACACAACTGTCACAACGGAATAAGAGCTTATTCTGGAGCCAAATATGAGTGACTGTGGCTTGGGAACACAGATTTGGGTTCTACCAAGTTCATATTCCAACAAGGTAACGAGTTAATGAAGTTTTTATAGTAACGGAATGAAGAAAGTTTTATGTCAAGACACTTTTAAAAGCAGTGGTGAGGATATCATGTAGGTGGCCCATAGCACCATGGGGCAATCTCTGCTACAGATCCCAGATGCTACAAGGTCTTAGTTTTTGGGGGTTGGCATGTTAGGAGTCTGTTCATGCACTCCAAAGGATTAACTTAATAGTTACAGGATGTTAGTTAGGCACAGAGGTGGACAATAAATGGCTATTTAAGGGGCTCAGATAACCCGAGGTGATTTGGCTGTCTGTGGACCTGCTCCATTCTAACTCCCCACAATCATGAAATTCTAACCAGCCAGTCAACTTTGTACAATGCTTAATGTTGGCATGAATGTTGTTTTTAGGTGTGGCTTTTATTTTGAGAATCAGTAAAACAAAACCAAGCTTCTAATATCTGTGTGTTGGGATTAGAGTCGGGTCACCTTAAGCTGAATCCAAACCATAGCAGGTATTGGCATTAAATGCATTGGGTTTTTGTGAAAGTCACTGAAAATCTTCTTTTCCCAGGATGCAGAGCCTGGATGAGCCATGGACAGAGGAGGAGGGAGATGGCACAGACCACCCATACTACAACAGCATTCCCAGCAAGATGCCTCCTCCAGGGGGCTTTCTTGATGCCCGACTAAAGACACGTCCCCATGCTCCAGACATAGCCCAGGTGAGTCCCACACTTTTTTCTTGGATGGAGGCCCAATGAACTTTTTTTTTTTTTATCTCTTTTTATCTTCGTCAATTTTATTTCAGGCCGATGCTCCATCTAGCATTTTTTTTTTTTTTTTTTTGGTTTTTTGAGGTAGGGTCTTGTAGCCCAGGCTGACCTGGAATTCACTACAAAGTCTCAAGGTGGCCTCGAACTCACGGCAATCCTCCTACTTCTGCTTCCTGAGTGCTGGAATTAAAGGCATGCACCACCACGCCTGGCTTCCATCCAGCTTTTGACATAGTTGCTCAACTCCAACTTTAACTGGATTTCACACAGAATACACAAAGGAGAGGGCTTTGTTTGACATCACAATGCATTTGCCCAGTACCTTGGAACTGTGCTGACTGAAATATGTGTCTGGGAATCTCTCTTTATCTTAGGACAAGTCCCTGTCATGCTATGATCTTAGTGGGGGGGGAAGAGAAGAATCGAGGCTGTGTGTGTGCACGCATGTACATGTGGAGGCTAGAGTACAACCTTAGTGTCATCCTCACGAACTCCAGCCGCCTCCTTGGAGACAAATTCTCTCATTATCCTGGAGCTGACCAAGTAGGCTAGACTGGCTGGCCAGAAAGCTACAGGAATTTTCCTCTCTGTGACTTCCTGGAGCTGGGATTACAGGCCTGTGCCCTGGATTTTTTATGTGGATTCTGGGGGTTGAACTTAGGTCCTCATGCTTGTGAGGCAAGCACTTTACCCACTGAGCCATCTCCCCAGCCTAGATTAAAGTCTTTTAAAAGTCCTGTGATGCTTTGTGTTATCTGAATGAAAGTGGATATTGGCCCTTAAAGTAAGAGAACCTATGCAGTTGTCTATTTCTTCATCCCTTCCCAAACTAAAATATTAACTTTTAAGTTGAAATTTCTTTCCAAAGTATCCCACCCCCATCTTTTATAGAAGCTTTGTATTTTCTTTTTTCTTTTTTGTGGTACTGGAGGTGGAGCTGAGCCTTATGCATGATAAGCACATGCTCTGCCACTGAGCTGCACTTCCAGCCCTAAAAAAGTTGAAGTTACCTACATTTGTCAGTGATAAAGTGCCAGCAAGAATGGCAACTCAGCATTGAACTTCAGGATCTGACGCTGCAGTGTTCATGATTGCCAGGGTGGGCTTCTCCGAGTGTACATGATTACGGGGGTGTGTGGTGGGTGGGGGTGGCATCTGAGTAAAGGGACTACATGTGAAAGGCTCATTGTGTGGTTATACTTAGGAGGGGCTGTAGGGATCATGGGAATGAATAAAGGACATTGTACCATTGATGGGGATACAACTCTTTCTTCATACCCATACAAACTTATATGTGAATTGTAATGCCACCTGTGAGGCAGGGAAGAGAAAACTGGGTGTGGACCTATGAAAGTCCCATCCACTCCACCATGGACTTCAAAGATGGAGAGCGAAAAGTTAATTCTTTCTGTGTTTACACATGATTCCAGTTTGCAGGAAAAGAGCAGACTTATTACCAAGGAAGACACTTGGGAGACACGTTTGGTGATGACTGGCAGCAAGCCCCCGTCAGGCAAGGTGAGAGACAAGGTAAGTGAGGGGAGGAGGAAGACAGGACACACCCAGAACATGTGGTACACTTGCTCGGGTTTTGCCCATTTCCTACGGAGTAGCAGGGTGAGCACCTGGAAATGGCCTTGAGTGGTGCTACAGGCTCCTTACTAGATCAGGAAAGGGGGTGACAGCTGACTTGATGGCTCATGCGTAGGCATGAATCCTGTAGTGCCCCTCTCAGTGCAGGTCTAATGCCCACTCTCCAGCACTTAACATCCTTATGCACCTGGATGGAGACTGACCCCAGAAGGCTTCCTCTGGCTAGAGAACCACTTGCCCTTGGCTACGGAGGACCAACTTCACCAATTTCAAATGAGAGTGGGGGAAGCACCTCCAATGTGCCTTTTATACTCAAAAATTCCATGTTCCCCAGCAAGGCGAGGCCCTGAAGCCCTTCCTCCCTTGTCCCTGTCCCCTTCATGCCTCTTCTCACTCAGGGACAGATTTAGGAGAATATAGGCTGTGGACTGATGACAGAGGGGTACTAGGATGTAGGACTTTCGGTGAACCTGTGAACTTTTAGTGGACACATCTACATCTTAGAAAGTTTAATAACACATACTATTACCACATGCTAAAATAATTTAGACAATCTAGTTAGATGTCACTACATCTCACTTAGATATAGCTTTGTGCAATCTGGTTCTCTAATCTAGATATGTCCCAATGTAACTATAACAATTTACATATAGCTAAGAAGTAACTGTCATACGAATATTTTATAGATACTTGTATATATATATGTGTATATGTTCATTTGCCTATTCTGTCTCTATCATTTATCTTATGTATCTCTAGTTAATCATCTATTTATCTATTCATTTATTATCTATCATCCTATCTCTCTATTATTATCATATTATCTGTTATTATCTACTTATCTACCTTTTCTTTTGCCCATCTACTCATTTATCTAATCTGTCTGTTCTTTAAGGATTTCTTTTAATTTTAAGGGCTAGGGAGATGGCTCAGTGGGTAAGAGTATGTGCAAGCATGGCGGTCTAAGAGAGGCTGATTCACCCTGAATTTTATCCACAGCACCCATATATACAGATGGGTATGGCCATGCACATCTGTAACCTCAGTCCTGTGGGGAGCAGAGAATTGTTGGGGCTTGCTGGTTAGACGGCAGCCTCTGGTGGTGCCACCTCAACATAGGAGGGACATAGTAAAGCAAAGAGAGCGTGTCACCAGGGTGCTTGCTTGCTCTGAGTTATTCACCTTTGTCCCATAGATATTTAAAGCATATTTTAAAAGCATATGCCTATATAGTGTAATTGCTAAGGACAAAAATAAGATGTATTATTTCTTACAGATATTTAATGTATTTTAAAAATCTATCAGATTTAATTTAAAAATAGGTCTTTTTTGTGTGTGTGCAAGTTATTCCAGCTGGATCAAGAATGTGACAGACCCATCAGGGCAAAATAAACCTTCTATAGGAACTTGAGGGTCTGTAATTCTCAATAAGTTTCAAGAATTTATTTGGTTTTAAGTTTTAATTATTTTCAAAACCAGGCCTTGCTGTGTAACCCAGGCTGGCCTTGAACTCCTGCCTCAGCCTCTCACCTGCTGGAATTATACTCATGCGCCATAATACCTGATTGCAAGCTCTTATCTGAAACAGATAAATATATTCACCCGTGCCTAGAACAACCAAGAGTTTACTCATTAATTTTCAGTAGCTACTCTTCCTAAATGAGCATTCGTGAGGTGCCCCTGTCCATGTATTTATTATCTGCCCTGACTGAGTGCTCTCACCACCATCTGCAATTAGGAAGGATTCAGGAAAGCTAATCATGGGCTTACAGCCTTTTTCTTATTGAAATTAGTTTGTGAAATTAAAAAAAAATTATTTATTTGTGGGCTGGAGAAATGGCTTAGCGGTTAAGCACTTGCCTGTGAAGCGTAAGGACCCTGGTTCGAGGCTCAATTCTCCAGGACCCACGTTAGCCAGATGCACAAGGGGGCACACGCATCTGGAGTTCATTTGCAGTGGCCGGAGGCCCTGGCGTGCTCATTCTCTCTCTCTCTCTCTCTCTGTCCGCCTCTTTCAAATAAATAAAAATAAACAAAAAAATTTTTAGAAAAAAATTATTTATTTGCAAGAAGAGAGGGACTAATGGGCACACCAGGGCCTCCTACCACTGCAACCAAACTCTAGATACATATACCACTTCACGCATCTAGCTTCACGTGGATACTAAGGAATCAAACCCAGGCCATCAGACCTTCCAAGCAAGCACCCTTAAACACTGAGCCATCTCTTTAGCATCTAGTTTGTGAATGTTTTTTAAAAAATATTTTATTGCTTTTTTAAAAAATTATTTATTTATTTACTTGATACAGTGATAGAGGGAAAGTGGCAGACACACACACTGAGAGAGAAAGAGAGTGTGTGAGAGAGAGAGAATGGGCATGTCAGGGCCTCCAGCCACTGCAAATGAACTCCAGACACATGTGCCCTGTTGTGCATATGGCTTATATGGGTCCTGGGGAATCGAATAAGGTCCATACACCTTAACCACTAAGCTATCTCTCCAACCCCCAAAATATTTTATTTCTATTTATTTACTTTAGAAAGTGAGGAAGAGGCAGAGAAAGGGAGAGAGGGAAAGAGAAAGAATGGGTGCACCAGGGCATCTAGGCACTGCAAGCAAACTCCAGATGCACACGCCACCTCATGCATCTGGTTTATGTGGGTGCTGGAGAATCAAACCTGGGTCTTTTGGCTTTGCAGGGAAGTGCCTTAACCATTAAGCCATCTCTCAAGTCCATGAATTTTTTTATAAAGGTTGATTTGGGACCTGGGGAGATGTCTCAGCAGATCAAGGTGCTTGCTTGCAAAGCCTGCCAGCCTGGTTCCATTTTCTCCAGCCACCCACATAAAGCTGGATGGTTGTTGATTTGCAATGACAAGAGACCGTGGTGCACACACACACACATGCACACACATCAAAATTTTAAAATAAAGATTTTTTTCAATTTATATAGATGTGCAGAATGCAAATAGCAGTGGATCAGCAAGGACAGGCAATTCAGAAACAACCTCTTAGGCAGAAATTGTGTGGAGGAATAACCAGGTAGAACACAGTGCACGGTTTTGCAGGTGATAGACCCCCATGAAGAACTGCTAGCCCAGCACCTCACTCTCACGCACACAGGCTGGGAGTGGTGGTGTACTGGTAAATAGCCAGCAATGGCTCTGAGGAAGGCTTTCTAAAAAGCACTAAACTGGATGGATGAGAACTTATCAGTAAAGTTCTTGCCTTGCAAGTATGAGGACCTGAGTTCAATCTCAGTACCCACATGGTGGTGCATACCTGTAATCCCAGAACTGGGGAGGGAGAGATAGGTAGACCCTTGGAGCACACTAGCTAGCCAGTCTAGTTAACTTGGTGAGCTCCAGGACAGTGATACCTGAGAATAACACCTGAGATTGTCCCGTGGCCTCCCCATGCAAACACACACACACATGCACACATAAACACACATACACATATGTAAAACAAACAAACAAAAAACAACTGAGTTGTTTTCAATCCATCACTGTCCCTAGGGTATGAAAGATACTCACTTCCAGAAGGTCATTCTTGGGAACATGTTACATAAATGAAGGAGACATTCACACAGCAGACATTTTGGGGCAGTACTTTCAATACCATCTCTGATTGAGAGACAAAATAACTGTGACTCCCAGGCCTAGCCTCAGTGTCCTTTTGGCCTACTGGGAGGTCCCATTGAGACCGTGTTACTGCTCAAAGGAGGTGGCTCCTCAGTCACGTGACCAGCCCGGGTTTCCTTATGAGCCCAGACCAACACTGAGGCCAATTTGTAAGGAAAGCCTCATTTTTTTTCTTTAGGAAAGGCACTTTATAAGCCACAAAGCCTTCACTGATGCCTAGAAAAAGAAATTAAGATAGTGGTTCTCCTGCTCCTGCCATCATGTGTCTGGTGTTTTTCTAAAGAACGACATGGGCCCCTGCTTGCTCTGCCCCCATGGTCCTGGAACACCACTGCTGACCATCTTTTGCAAGGGCCCTGACCATCGGTGCCCACTCTGACATTGGCTGGCAGGTCCCTCTTTTGACATGAATGACTGAGAAGGGTCCTAGCCAGAACATAACAGTGATAGGATTAGATGAGGAGGCTTTAAGCCAGTGGATATCTGCAGAGGGATTTTCTTATTGGTAAATGTGACAAACCCTGCTATGGACTGCTGAGTGCCTCAATCACATAGGCAGGAGGAAGGTTGCCATCCCAAGAGATAAAGGGAATCCTTATCTCGCTTCAGGGTCTTTGGACATCTATAGCATGCCGGAAGGGAAAGCTCAGGTGGCCCCTGCGGGAGAAGTGCCGACCTACGTCAACACGCAGCGTGTCCCATCGCAGGCCTGGCCCACCACTGGCAGCAGTGCCGAGAGCAGCCCACGGAAAGACCTCTTCGACATGAGTAGGTTTCCCTGGCTCTCTGTCCACTATTCTGATAAGGTTGCCTTTGATGTTGCCTTTTATCTGATATCTGTCCTGTCACTGAATTTTCTGCTGGCAGGGTTATTATGAATGGTTATGAATGACTGAACATTTCTAGGCTACAACTGGGCTAGTGTACAGCTTTGAGGTTTTGCGCCCTCTGCTATCAGGAGGCTAAGCCAATTTTCTCCAGTTTTGAGGACTGACTTTCCTGCTGAAGAGCTACCGATGCACTGAGACCAGCTATATACACAAGTAAATGTGTTCATGGATTCATTTAAACATGAGCCAGATATCCTGTGCTAATGGTTGTGTGATTTGCTAAGATGCAAAGATGAAGTGGGCTACATGCACACAGGGCTTTCCACCTGTCATGCAAGATGAGCATATGCACAAGAAATTGCAATACACCTCTGTTACGTCCATCTTCCCTCCAACCCATTTCTCTCATTTCCCCTTCCATTCCCCCCTCTCTTTCTTTCCCCAAATCTCCTTCAAAAATTTGATTACTTATCATGTGTCAAATACTCCTCTGCTTACTGGAATGATACAGGAAAACAAAACAGGCAGCTCCTTCCCTAGTGTGGGACGTAAGAGTTAGCTCTTTGCCACCAGGTAGAGAGAATCACTGTGGTGATGGAACATAAAACAGGGTGAAGAGAGTGGCAGGAGGAAAGATGAAGGGACTTGGGGAGAACAGTGTTTGTCATAAGGGTGGAAATAAAGTCAGCACTTGGTGTTGTACATCTTAAACCACCACAGCTAACTACTAGTAGTGATGGTGATGAGAGTGATGGTGGTGGTGTTAGTGGTGGTGGAGGTGATAGTGGTGTTCTAGCTAAGGGGATGGCAATGGTAGTCATGGTGATGATGGTGATGGTGGTGGTACTGGTAACGTTAATGATGATGGTGATGGTGGAGATGATAACAGTGATGATGGTGGTGGTGTTAGTGATGGTGGAGGTGATGATTATGATAATGTGGTGATGATAATGCTGGAGGTGGTGACAGTGGTAGTGATAATGGTGATGGTGCCAATAAAAGATGAATGTGGAGACGGTGGGGGATGTGCTGCTGATGTTGGTGATAGCAAAGATGGTGATGGTACTGAAACAGTGAGGACAGCTGGGTGTGGTGGCACACGCCTTTAATCCCAGCACTAGGGAGGCAGAGGTAGGAAGATTTCCATGCGTTCAAGGCCAGCCTGAGACTACATAGTGAATTCCAGGTCAGCCTGGGCTAGAGGGAGACCCTACCTTGAAAAAAATAAAAAAGAAAACAGTGAGGACAAATTTTTAGTTGTTCCATATAGGCAGATTAAAAAGTGGGATAAGGGGTAGGGAGATGGCTTGCAGTTAAGGCACTTGCACATGAAGTCTAAGGACCTATGTCTGCCTCTCCAGATCCCATGTAAGCCAGACGCACCAAGGTGAGGCAAGCGCAAGGTTGCACGTGCCCACTAGGTGGCACAAGCATCTGGAATTCGACTGCAGTGGCTGAGGCCCTGGTGTGCCAATTCTCTCTCTCCCTCTGTTTCTTTTCCCCTCTCTCTCTCTAAAATAAAGACAAAACTAAAAATAAAAAAACAGTTAGTGGGATTAAAAAAAGTCCACAAATATTTTATCCAATCGGGTTAACTTCTCACTACATCTGTTAAGAGATTTCACATTCTCACAAAGCTCTAATTTTAGTTTCGTGTATTCATTTCCCACCTCTACTAACATTTACCATATTGAGCTTATTTTATGGCGTCCCTTAAATCTTTAGTCCACATTGTATCCCGGGAATGCTGTGGAGCTCTGAGGTGCAGCTGTGCCCAGGAGAGGACCATGCCTGTCCTGGTGGTGCTTACCCTGCACTGGCCGGCAGCGTGGCCCTAAAGAGCTGTCCCCATTCCTAATGTGTGCTTGGCGCAGCTGCCTATTTCAGAGCTTAAACCCATCTTCTTACTGGAAAATCAAACACTGAGATTTGAGTAGAAGTGTCTAGTTGATTCTTTGGCCAGTGGCACTTGTTGCAGTAAACAGCAGTCTGACCATTCACTGCCAGCCTATGGAGAGGTGTGTTTCCAGGAGATAAATCCAGGTGTGGTGTCAGGTGACAAATAGAAACTGTGCAGGCTGGGGCGATGGTTCAGCCTGTAAAGCACTTGACTTGCAAGCATGAGGACCTCGGTTCTATCCCTATAGCCATGTAAAATGCTGGGTATGGCAGCAAGCACTGGTAACCCCAGTGTTAGGACAAGAGGATCCCTGGAACCTGCTGCTTAGTGAGTCCAGCCTAATTAGTTGTCCAGGCCAAGGAGGGATCCTGTCTGAAAGAGATTCCTGAAGATAACATGTTGTCCTCTGGCCTCCACACACAGACATGTTCCCACATGTATACAAGTGTGAATTCTCTCCCCGCCCCCCTCTTTGCCTCAGGAAACTAATGAAGGTCAAGGGAAGGTAGAACTTTTAGCTTGGAGCAAGTCACTCAAGGGCACCCAAAGATTCTGAAATACTGGTGGGTAGGGCTTTGCATGAACTGAGATGGTAGCTTCTCTTTTCCTTTGGTGCTGGCAAGTTTGTATTCAGAATTTAAGGAGGCTGCTGGTAGTGGTGTGAAAAGACTAAGAGTGCCTCCTTTGGGGACAGCAGTGGAGGTGCTCTACCCTGCTGGCTGCCTGGGGGAGGCAGACCCACTATAGAGTCATACCCATATTCGGGTTGTGTGTTTAAATGTTTGTTATGAAGAGTCTTGTCATATTGCCAGCCACTTATTCCCCTGCCCCAGAATTACCTGTCCATCTCCACCTCTCACACTGTCTTCATCACACCCTCTTCTTGGACTGACTTGTCGCTCACTGCTGTTGGCAGGGCCCTTTGAAGATGCCCTCATGAGCCAGCCCCCCACACTGAGCAAGGCAGCCTCAGCTGAGAGCATCAGCCCCATGGCTCCCAGAGTCCCAGATGCCAAGGTTCTGGAGGAGCTGAGCGCCGAGCCTTGGTACCGAGGAGAGATGAGCAGGAAGGAGGCAGAGGCGCTGCTGGAGAAAGATGGAGACTTCCTGGTCAGAAAGAGCACCACCAACCCTGGCTCCTTCGTCCTCACCGGCATGCACAATGGCCAGGCCAAGCACCTGCTGCTGGTGGACCCGGAAGGCACGGTGAGACACAGGCACAGGAGCCCTCCAGTGAGCTCATGCCTGCTTTAACCACATGTGTGCTGGGCATGGGGCGTCCACCACACTCCCTGCTTTATTCACATGTACCTGCTAGGGACAGAGACTTCTGCCTTCTGGCTGGAGTCAGTGCAGGCATCCCTGCTAGGAGGCCTGATGTGAACTATAACATCAGGAACCATCATGGTCCAGGCTGAAGGAGGTGGCTTCCATGTCCTGTAAGAAAAGAAATACAGAAACTGTGCTTGCTGGAGGGCCACTTTAAACATTGTCCCTAGGGCTGGGGAGATGGCTCAGTCAGTAAAGTGCTTGTCAAACAAGCATGAAGACCTGAGTTCAGATCCCCAGCACCCACATAAAAAGTCAGGTGTGGTGGTATGCATCTATAAGCCCAGTGCTGGGGAGATGGAGACAGAAAGATCCTTTTGACTTGCTGGTTAGCTAGTCTAGCCAAATCAGTGAGATCTAGGTTTGGGTTTAACTTTAGGTTAAGGTATATGGTCTGGAGTGATGGTATGGTGGTTAAAGGTGCTTGCTTGCAAAGTCTGCCAACTGGATTCAGTTTCCCAGTGCCCACATAAATCCAGATGTACAAACTGGTACAGGTGTCTGGGAGTTTGTTTGCAATGGCAAGCAATGGCATGCAAATTCTCTCTTTCTTTCTCTTGTAAAAAATAAAAATAGCTTTTAAATATAAGGTAGAGAGTGATTGGAGATGACACCTAACTTCAACCTCTGACCTCCACAAGCACGCACACTTGCAGGCATCTGCATCTGTACACGTGTGCTACACACATGCATGCATGTCACACGCATATACTCCCCAAATTGTTCCTATCTCATATCATATTCAAAATATATCCAATTGGAATTAAAACAGCATCTGAGAGATAAAATTGTAATGATACAGAGAACTGTAAGAGAAAGACTAATGAAAGGAATATTTTTATTCCCAATACATTCACAGTAGACAAGGCAGTACAGGCCCCTGGGCTTTTTACATTTTTCTCAAACATTTCCAAAAGTCTAATCACTGACTTTTCTATCTGTAGCTGTCAAATGCGCTGAGCAGTAGTCACCCCCCATAGACCAGCATCATGGTCTCTGTCAGCGAGGCGAAGCCTCATGTCATGAGTGGTAATGCTGTTGTGCTCAAGTAACTCTGTGGGTTTGACTGAATTTTCCCTCCCCCATCAATAAGCACATTGGACTTTTCACTCAGGACACTGGACACTCTGGGCATAGTCCAATCGCTGCTAAACTTAATAAGAGCAATTTAATCAACTTAGCCATTGAGTGAATGCCAAGGCCATTATTTGAAACTTCTGCTTAGGTGAAAATCATCTCAGTGTGCTAGGTAGGATGAAGCCTCAACATTAGTTGGGCTTGAACACGATTTTTCTCTGTGGGTGAGGGGCCAGGCGCAGGTAGACGGTGGTGGTGGGTTACTTGAGGGATTCAGAGGCCCAGACCAAGGTGCCTGCAGCAGCTCCTGATGTCACAAAACATCTGTCTCTGTGCAGTTCTCCTCCTTCCCATTCCCCAAGGATGCACTGTCATGAATGGACCCACTCCTTCCTGCTCACCTTCTGAGCATGTTTTTAAACATATATTCCTTGAGAAAATACATATTTTGTGTTTGTGGCTTTTAGGAATTTGCAAGCATGATGTTTCTGCACAAACTATTTTATTTCCATTTTGCTCCAGCACAGGTCTCTGAGATGTGTTCATGGTGTTCCCTGTAGATGGAGTCATGACTCTGGTGGGTTTCCTAAGATCCAATGTGCACATTATCCATGCAGGCCACTCTCTGAGGTCTTGGGACAAGGTCTCAGCTATCACAGACCCTCATGCACATATTTCTTTTCACAAGGGACAGTCTTTCTGGGGTGGGTTCCTCTGAAAAAAAAAAGCAAGAAATCCTCCACTTCTGGAACAAAATACACTTGAATGAAAATGTCACTGTGAAATCCCTTGCTTTGTATAGTCACCATATGCTTATAAATATTAAAACAAAACAAAAAAGGAAGGATGTTTGCAGCCTAGGGAAATTGCTCAATGGGTAACTGTATTTGCTATATAAGCATGAGTTTCCAAGTTCAGTCCCTATCACCCACATGTGGTTGTGCATGTCTGTAACCCCAGTGCTTACAGGGTGGGGCAGGAAGATTTCTGGGGCTTGCTGGTTACTGGATTCAATGAGAACCTCTGTCACAGGGAAATAAGGCAGATGAACAGTAGAAGACAGCCAGTTTCCTACTTTGGCCTACTCCTGGGGTGTGTGCATCTGCACACACACACACACACACACACACACACACACACACACACTTGCACATATCTCAACATACTACATACAGCTACAGCAAAAAAAAAAAAAAAATAGAATGTTTGCAGTAGGATTTCAGTAGATTATCCTTCTCAGCCTAAAAGACTTCCTGTGTTATCCACAAGCATGTGCTCAGTTGCCTACTACACCCAGACATCATTGCTGGTGCCAGGTATGCATCTGTGAACCACAAAAATCTCTGTTTTGGTAAAACCTATACATATTCATTACTCAGTCTCTTGTATGAGGTACATTGTAGAATCTTATCAGTTGCTGCTTCAGCATCTTTTGAGATAAGAATGTGGTCTTTTGAAAATCTATTACAAGGAGAAGTACATGGAGAGAACTTTCTGATGCTTGGACCCTATCAAAGGCTGTTTGTCTTGGCATAGTAATTGCTGGGCTGCCACACCTGCTCTTTTATTCAGGAATTTTAGAGTCACTATTCTTAAGTTCAGTCCACCTTGCATTGTCTTGGCTGCCTCTCTTGTGTGTGCTTATTCAGTTTGGGTATCAAGGAGATAAGTTCACACTTACCTCTTGTATGAGATAGCTTCCCTGACTATTTTATCCTCATGTGACTCCCCTGGATACTCTCTTTATTCCAATTTATTTTTGTTTTAACACACATCATACAAAGCAGTTGTTTATCTGTTAATTTACTTATTATGTAGACACCCCTTCCACTAGGTTATATCTCTATATGAGTAGCATTCTTTTTTGCATGTATTTGTATGTGTATGGGCACATGTGTGTGAAGGCCAGAGGTTGACATTGAATGCCTTCCTCAATCACTGTGGGTCTCCTTTTTTTTTTTTTTTTTTTTTTTTTGAGACAGAGTCTCTCACTGAACTTAGAGCTCACCAATTCAGCTAGATTAGCTAGCCTGTAAGCTCCAGGGTTCCTCATGTCTCTGCCTCCCCAGTGCTGGGATTACAGATTTGTGTCACCACACAAATGTGGGTCCTCATGCATGCATGAAAAGGGCTTTTCCCACTGAGCCATCTCCACAGCCCCCCAAGCTTTCTTGTTAACTACAATATCCTCCAGCACTTGGACAGGTGTTGTACATAGTAGGTGTCCAGTAAGTATCGGCTGAATACATTATCCATCTTAAGTTAGGAACTGAGAATCCAAGGTGGTTCCAGGCGAGGAAGGAAGAACCAGAGCAGAAGTGGTATGTTCTCCTAGTGTCAAACCAAAACAAGGTTTTCTGTATAGACCCAGCCCAGAGTCCTTTCTGCTCACATAGCTGGGCAACCATTCATTTGTGGTTATAGGAAAAAATAGAGCAGAAAATCCTCGAGCAATTCTGTGAGAAGATAAATGTTTCAGTTGAAACTATGGTGTATTTAAAGACATGAACTGTGAAAATCTAGCTAAGTATGTCATCATGTAGAACACAGACAATTCTATTTTGTGTCCAATTGGTCTTTGCACACCAAAGGACTTAAAAAAAGACATCCCCCTAACAATATATTTATTGTTCCTTCCCAAGCCAGCATTAAGATGGCACAGAAAATGAGGAAACACAATGGTGATAATTTGCTTGAACTAAGTGTCCCCATAAGCTGACCATCATGAAGCCGTATCACCATTGATTGTTCTTTGGGGGAGGGGGTGTTTAGTTGAAGCTGATTGTAGTGTTTCACTGATCTTATGGAGGGGAGCCTTGGCCTAGAAGAAAATGGAAATGAAAGACTTAATTAACAATGTAAAAGTTGCTTCCTTGCTGTGAGGAGGACACAGAAATAGACACAGAACACGTTCTCTTCAATATTTATTCCTCTGATTTTCATGGTAATTGGCTAGTCCTTGACTATAAAGGAGGAAGCTTGGCAGGGCACACTACTCAGAGAAAGGATGCAAAGCCAGTTTGTTTCTAAATTTACTCCTGAATATACCAGCCTGTGAGCTCCCTGCTCTGTGCAGAGGTCTCTAGGAAGTCTCTAGGCCACCAGAGACAGCCCTGAGTGTCCTTGGTAAGGTACTGAACAGGGTCCTGCAAATAGTACCTGAGAGAGCCAGTGACCATGGCTGTGGGAGACGGCTTGGAGCTGGAACTCTACTTTGTTTTTTTCTTTTAGCATTTGAATCATGTCATCTGCCCATGTGTGTCTAAAATTATCCCCTGAATCATTAGTTGATGCATCCCTTTGGCCCTACAGGGCCAGCACGATGGAGTGGGCTGTGCACTTGCTCTGAGACAAGCCTCTACCACCACACAAGTGGCTGAGTTCTCTGTAAGCTTGACTTGCATGGTCTCAGGCTATTGCATATTTCAGACTGCACTGGGGATTTTATTTGTTAAGCCACAAAATAGGGCTAGGGAGCTGGCTCAGAGGGTAAAAGTCTTGCTGTGTCAGCATGTGGACCTGAGTTATGATCCCTAGCACCCATGAAAAAGCTGGGTGTGGTGGTGCACTCTTGTAATCCCAGTGCTGAAGAGGTGGAGACAGAAGGATCTCTGGGGCTAGCCTAGCAGTATCAGCGAGCTGAAGGCTCAGGGAGAGATCCTGTCTCAGAAAATAAGATGGAGAGTGATTAAGGAAGACATCTGACATTGACCTCTGGCCTACATGTGCTTTACAAAAATGTGCATGCACCTCTACTCACACTTGTACCCATGTGTACACACACACACACACACACACCCCACACTTGCTAAATAAACAGATAAATAAATATGAATTAATGAATCTGTTTCCTCAACCCTTAGTGCTTTGTTATTTTGATTCCCCTTGTATCCACCAGTCCAGGCTGTGCCCTAGGAACAAGTGAAACCTGAATTTTCTGTGGCTTTACTCAGCACAACTTTGGCCCTAAAGTATCAAGCCCTCTGTGTATTAGGCTCTCCAGGCCCGTCTGGTTCTTGGGTGACTCAGGACCCAGGTGATATTCATCTTTTGCACCTCCCTTCTCAATGTGGAAGCTTGGAGGAGAGAAGGACTGGGGAAAGTTCTCAGACCCCAGTGGTCTCACTGTGGTTCTGCACTGGGTTCAGTCCCAGTAGCTGAGCAGTGCTGGGAGGGACAGGGAGTGTTAATCCACAAGATAACAGTAACATGCCTCTAAAATGTTTTATTAGTGTAACACCAAAACACATAGACAAACTAGGTATAGCAAACAGGCACTTAAACACCAGTAACACCACCCTCATCCTCCTTATCCTGTCCACATTAAAAAAAAAAAAAAACATTTTTATTTATCAATTAGGAACTTTACTGTTTGGACAAATCATGTATTGGTTCCATTCCCCTCATATTATCCTGTTATATCCCTCTTCCTCACTCTCATTCCACTGAGGGCCCTCCTCAGTGGGGTTATGAATTCATGAGGTCATGAATGCACCAGTCAGTCTCTGGGGGGTGGGAGGGGACAATGTCTCAGTATACTCCTTCCCATCCTGTGGCTCTTACAATCTTTCTACCCCCTCTTCCTTTGGTGGGTGTGTGATAAGTCTACTTTAGTGTTGAGCTCTCTGCAACCTCTTGATTCTGCTTTGATGTATTTTGAGTATCCTCAGTGTCTATTACCATCTTGCTAGAGCAGGTTGTCAGGGTAGGAGTGAGAGCAGCACTCATGCTTAAATCATTACTCTGCATTTTTTTTTTTTTTTTTTTGGTTTTTCGAGGTAGGGTCTCACTCTAGCCCAGGCTGACCTGGAATTCACTAGAGTCTCAGGGTGGCCTCAAACTCACGGCGATCCTCCTACCTCTGCCTCCCAAGTGCAGGGATTAAAGGTGTGCGCCACCACGCCCTGCTACTCTGCATTTTTTGAGACACAACATGGTTTGCAGATTCTCTTCAATGCTCTCCTTACAGGGTTCCTTCCCTCATGAAGAGGAATGTGACTCAAAATCCATTTAATTACTTATCATTTTGTGATACTACAAAAGAAAACTAAAGTTGAGGTCACGTTTTATTGCATGTGATTTGTCTGCGGTGTGTGTGTTTATGTGTTCATATGTGTGTGGACCTATGTGTGTGTATGTGGAGGCCACAGGAAATATATGTCTTCCTCTATTGCTTTCCATCTTATTTTTGGGACCAGATCTCTCACTGAACCTGAAACCCATCAACTGGGCTATATTAGCTAGCCATGTATGCCTCCCCAGCTCTGGGATTTCAGGCATGCACCACCGTGCACAACTATTATGTGGTTGCGGGGGGTCTGAACTCAGGTCCTCATGCTTGTGAGGAAGCACTTTACTGACCGAGCCATCGCTCCAGTCCCATGAAGTCATCTCTGCTGCTTCTTTCCTCTTTGGGCCAATGTTCTGTTTGCCTGGTATTTGTTTCCATGACTGAGCACATGGAGCCTCTCTTCCTTACACTATTAGCATTGGAAAGCACCCATTTCCTCCTCTTCTGCTCCAGGAGAATCAGGCTACCCTGCTTGTCCTTTGGATTCTCTGAAAAGTGTTCGCTGAAGGCTTTGGACAGGGATTGCTTTCTTTCATAGTCACGAGAGAACCACTCACTCTGATCCTTCATCACAACCACCAGCATTTGTACAAGAATCACCAACAAACAAAAATGGTCTCCTGTCTTGTGCAGGCAGTCTTCAAAATCAAGACTCAACCTACCATCTAATCCTCCAGAGCCATCTCTGTTTTCCCAGTCACCCCACTGATGGCCTTTATTGTGTAAGGATCCCACCAGGAATCGTGCCCCATCCCCCCATGACCACACCTGCCTCCTTCAACCTGGCTCAGTTCTGGATTTGAGTTCTTGTGTTGTGTCCTCATGGTTGTGTTTTGGATTTAAATGACCCTCAGAGGCCCAGCTCCTAATGATTTGTTCTCCAGCCTATAGCACTACTGGGAGGTGGTGAAACCTTTAGAAAGTTTATCAGTTACTTCAGTCATTGCTATAACCAGATACTTAAGCAGGAGCAAATTAAGTTGGCTTATAGTTTGACGGTATACTCCATTGTGGTAAAGAAGGCATGGCATCAGGAGCATGTGGCTGGCTGATTACATTGAAACAGCAATCAGGAAGCAGGGAAGGAAGAGAAAGTAGGGCCAGGCTATAAAACCACAAGGCCCACCCTCAGTGACATACTTTCTCCAGCAAGGCTCAACCTGTTGAGGGTCCCACAGTCTTGCCAAACAGCACTCCCAGCTGCAGACCAGGTGTTAAAACACATGAACCTATGGGGAACATTTTACATCCTCACCATAACATTAGCTGGAGCCTAAAAAGAGGAACTTGGGTGTTGCAGTCAGGCTTGCATTGCTGGCAGAAATCACCCAACCAAGAGCAGCTTGTGGGTAAAAAAGTTTATTTTGGCTTATAGACTCAAGGGGAAGCTCCACAATGGCAGGGGAAAATGATGGCATGAGCAGAGGGTAGACACCATCTCCTGGCCAACATCAGGTGGACAACAGCAACAGGAGAGTGTGCCCAACACTGGCAAGGGGAAATTAGCTGTAATACCCATAAGCCTGCCCCCGACAATACACTACCTCTAGGAGGCGTTAACTCCCAAATCTCCATCAGCTGGGAACCTAGAATTCAGAACACCTAAGTTTACGGGGGACACCTGAATCAAACCACCACATTGGGCCACAGAAGATATATCCTTGAAGGGGATCCTGTGATACCCTTCCTCTTTCTCTTTGTTTCTGGACCACCATGAGGTGTCTCCTGCCTTGATGTCCTGTGCTGTGATGGTTTATGTTGATGGTCAACTCGATAGGACATAGAATCATCTGTGAGAGATGATCTTGATTAGGTCAGTGGAGGTGAGAAGACTCACTTTCACTGTGGGCAGGGCCCTATACTGTATAAAAAGAAGGGAGCTGGCCGAGCAGCATTCCTCCCTGCTAATGGGTGAGGTGATCCTGGCTTCCTCCTCCTGCCAGGCATTCTCCTCCACGATGGACTCTACCCTCAGGACCTCTGAGTTGAAATAAAGCCTTCTTCCCTTACACTGACTTTTCCATCAGGTGTTTTGTTCTAGCAACAAGGAGGTAACTAAAACTGGAGACTTCTCTGTCTAATTATGACATATTTGAAGGGAGTACCTGGAAGCTTTATTTGCTATCTTTCTTGTCGCTGTGACAAAATACCTGACAAAAACAAATTTAGGAAGGAATGGCTTATTGTGGCTCACAGTCTGAGGGCACAGTACAGCATGATGGGGCAGGCGTGGTGGTAGGAACATGAAGTAGCTGGTCACATCGCCTCCACAGTCAGGAGGCGCAGAGATGAACACTGATGTTCACCTCACTTTCTTCTTCTTTATTCACTTAGGGATCTCAGCCCATGGAATGGTACCTCTCACAGTTAGGTTGGGCTTTCCCATCTTAATTTACCTAGTCTAAAATCTCCCTCACATGCATGCCCAGAGACTTGTTTCCATGGTGATTCTAGGTCCAAAGAAGTTGACAAGATTAACCATCACAGCAGCTGGCTGAATACTCTGGCTCCTAGCCAAATCTTCAGCTCGATTCATTGATGTATTTTTGTCAGCATGAATGCATAATTTCCAGGTTTACTCAGTGTATTCTGATCTGCTACTGTATTCCCTTTGATGCCCATCAGTGGCTTCTGTGCCCCTTTGATGTGGCCTCGTTGTTCTTTGAGCTTTCTCTTCCTCTAACACACAGACATGTACCGGCGTTTCCTCTTCCACTTAGCCCTGCAGCCAGCCACTCTCCCAGAGATTCCTGATGACTTATGAGGAGTAATTTTTAGAACCAGGATCTGGGCACAGGCTGTGCTTACTGGAGGCGGTGTTAGTCAGCTCTCCACCACTGTGCCAAAGTCCCCAAGATATTCAACATGGAAAGAGGAAACGTTTCTTTTGCCATGTGGTCTTAGAGGTTTCAGTCCATAGTGGCTTAGCAGTGCGGTTTTGAGCCTGTGGTGGGGTGGAGGGGAAGTGGATTGTGGTGAGAGCATGTGGTGGAGAAGGCCACACGCCTCATGGCAGCTAGGAAGCAGAGGAAGAGGAGAAGCGGGTGTCCCAACCTCCCTTCAAAGGCACAGCCTCATACAACCAGAAGACTTTCAACTGGGCACTATTTCCTAAGGGTTCTACCCTTTCTAAATAGTGCCACAGGCTGGGGGGGCCTGGCCTTTCACACATGGACCTTGGGAGAGATATGTCAAAAGCATAATAGGTGTATTGGCAGCCCAAGGCCTCTTAAAGGATAAAATTAGGCCATACACACATACACTGACATACTCACATGCACATCCATACACTGATACATATAGGTACACTCTATAGTGTTTGTTTGTGTCTTTTGAATAGATTGATCAGAAATGAACAAGAATGAGAATGAAGGGGAAGGAGCAGATTTTTGAAGTATTTTGTGGTCTATGCCAAGGCCATCTCCTGCTATTTTGCTTGTGAATAACTTCAGTGTGCATCTCTTTCAATAAGAATATTTAAAAAGGTATCTCTAACATCACTGTTTATCCAACAAGACCAGCGATGATTAGCATTACCCATTACCTAGCCTCACTAAGATTTACTGCTTGTCTCCAAGCTGCGCTGGTCATTGTAAGTTGCTGGCTCAGTGTTGTACCCGCTATGTGCACACTTGCCTCTTGTGTCTTAATAGTTTATTCCACTGTAGCTGCCTTCCATTCTTCTTCTACACCAGTGATAACTTTTAACATGTTTGTCTTAAAAGCTAAAGTGTGTCTCTCCAACACAGTGAATAGTCAGGACATGCTTTTAAATTCATCGTGATAAACTCTGCCTCTGTGTATGTCGGGGGGAGAGGGGGCTGTGCAAATCCATGCATGTTCACATGTGTATGGGCACATGTGAATGTGTGTGCATGTGTGTGGAAACTGAAGTTCATCAGTCTCCATCTTATTTATTGAGACAGGGTCTCTCACTGAACCTAGAACTCACCAATTTGGCTAAACAAGCTTGCCAGTGAGCCTCAGGGATACTCTGTCTCTGCCTCCCCAGCACTGGGTTTCAGACATGTGCCACTACACCTGGTCCTTGGGATCTGAACTCAGAGCCTCATGCTTGCACAGCAAGCACTCTATGCACTGAGCCATCTTCCCAGCTTATCTATTCACTAACATTTTGTTTAATTAGTGTAGTTGGATTTACACTTGCCATTTACTTTCTGGGTTTTTTTTTGAATATGTTGTGTCATTTTCTTTTTTAATTATTAAATTATTATATTTATTGGGGGAGTAAAGAGCCAAGGAAAGGCACCCACATAGTTAGAGATCCCACATGGAGGGTTTGGAAAAACTGTGGAAACTGGTTAAGTCCAGGCCCAGCTAAGGAAAAAACTCATCCACAGCTGGAAGTTCCCAAGTGAGCAGAGCATTGCGTTTTTCATTCCCTTATTCTTTCTTGACTTTTACAGTAAGTGAGTATTTATTAATATAACAGTTTGAGTTTTAATGATTTTTTCCACTATACTTTTTGAATCTTTTAAAAGTAATTTCTCCAGAGTTTACCTCAACATTTTTAACTTGTCATAATCAACTTCAGATTTATACAGGCTTAATTCTTGCAATGTATAGAAGCATCATTTCTATATAGTTCTACTAAACTTTCCTTTTGTGTGATATTATGGCCACACATGCATTAATTAACTTTATCATTTGAAGTTATCCAGTATAATTTCTCTCCCATTCACCTGCTTTGTGCTGATTCATATATAAACCCAAATATCTTATATTCCTGTATCTTAGTTCCAACATTACTTTATATATACACTTTAATGCCATTACATTTTCAATGAGTTAAAGTTGAAGTTTTAAAATAGGTTCTTTTTTTTTTTTTTTGAGGCAAGCCCAATAGACTGGCTTTCATTTTTTTTATATGAGAGAGTGTGAGAGAGAGAGAGAGAGTGTGTGTGTGTGTGTGTGTGTGTGAGAGAGAGAGAGAGAGAGAGAGAGAGAGAGAGAGAGAATTGGCATGCCAGGGCCTCCAGTTACTGCAATTGAACTCCAGATGCATGCAGCAGCTTGTGCACATGTGCGACCTTGTGCACTTGTGTCACTTTGTGCATCTGGCTTATAGGGGACCTAGAGAGTCAAACATGGGTCCTTAGGCTTTGCATGCAAGTGCCTTAACCACTAAGCCATCTCTCCAGCCCATAAGTAGGTTCTTTTTGAGAGAAAAAAGCTGTATTTTCTTCACAGTGTCCTCACTTATTCAGTGCCATGGACATTCGGTCTACTGCTCAGAACACACCTGAGGACAGATGGAAGTCTCTGAAAGTTGCTAATGGGTTTTTAGAGCACATCTCTCAGTCTAGACAGATTAGACAGATATTTTCCTTGGAATTTTGGGCAAGTTTTTATCTGTTGTGCATCCTGTGTCTTCCTCTTGCTCCCACTCACATTTCACTGACCTAGTCCGCAACTACCTTTCTCAGAACCATAACACGTGTCCTTATGTGTCGTGAAGTCTCTTTGGGCTAATGCTGTAGTTGTAGCATGTGGCTAGGCTAAGTCTTCACCTCTTGTGGTTACTTATTTCTGGAAATGTTTAGCTCTTACTTTTTAATTTATGTCTGTACTGATATAGTCACGTGTGTGTATTTGTATTCACTTTTCCAGTGAGTAGATGCCCTTTCAATCTAAAGGCTTGTGCTTTTCTTTAATTTATAGCAATTTTAATGTAATGTTTTTGATAATCCCATGCCTTCTATATTAGTCCCATAGCCCTTGGTTAAGAAGTTAACCCCTTTAGACTGACTGACCTCTGTTTCTTGTCTTTCCCTCAAGTTTTCAGTTCTTTTAATTTTTTGTTTATTTATTTTTTTTTTGAGGTAGGGTCTCTCTCTGGTCCAGGCTGACCTGTAATTAGCTATGTAGTCTCAGGGTGGCCTCGAACTCATGGAGATCCTCCTACATCTGCCTCCCAAGTGCTGGGATTGAAGGTGTGCACCACCACACCCAGCATTTCTTTTAAATTTTGCTCTGTCTTCTTGAAGCTTTTCTTAACTACCTTATAAACTTTGTTATCTCCATATATGATATATATATACATATATATATATATACACATATATATAATGTATAAAACTACATATTTAATTTCTAAAAGATTTTTGTTATCCTCCGAATTATTTTTAAACATTTGGTTTGCTTTAATGGTTGTTGTGAATACCCTTTTGACTTTTTCATGATGTAAGGGGCTGGAGGATGGCACAGAGAGTAAAGTGCCTGCGATACCAGCATGAGGATTGAGTTCAGACACCCAGCACCCATGTAGAATTGCAGGCGTGGTGGTGTACACCTGTGAACCCTGGTGCTGGGGAGGCAGAGACCGGTAAATCCTTAGTGTTTTCATGCTAGCTTGTATAGCTGAATTGGTGAGGTATGCGTTCAGTGGGAAACCCTGTCTCATAAAAACAAGGTGGAGAGTGATTTAGGAAGACATCTGACATTGACCTCTGGCCTACCACCTGCATGCACACACATATACACACACAGACACCACACATATACATGGAAGACACTTAAGCTCATGCAAACAATCCTAATTAAATTCCATGGATCTTTCTTCTTCTCCTTCTTTCTTTGTCTTTTTCTCATATACACACAAGACAAAAGGACTACTTAAAAAGAAACAGTTTAGTACAAAGAAGATGGGGAGGGAGCACAAGAGAAGGTAACGGGGAGGGGATCATGATCAAAATACATCACATACATTATATACTGCCGAGGTCCAGCCTCAGCGGAGTTGTAGAACTCGAAGGGGTCACGTGGAGTTGGCGTTGTGAGAAAGTGATTTGGACCAGTGATTCAGGTGAAGCGCACTGGACACAGAGCAAGAGCTCTGCTTCTTTATTTATATTTTTACAATACATTGTATCTTTTGCAAGCAAGACAGCAACTTATTCATGTGGCTTCTACTCTAAGAAATCTTGTATAATATTCTCCTTGGTTTCCCCTGCTTCTGCTTAACTCATGAACCTCTTGCCCCATAGACATTCTGATAATATCTTAAACAACAAAGTCAAGGATTGCAAGCTGGTTAATATCTCACCCAGGCTCATGGAAACTAGCCAAGGGCACTGGCAGACAGCTCTTGCAGTTATAAGGTGATAGACACTTTTGACCTCAGAAAGGGCAGTTATTTTTACTTGTTTATTGCTGTGTTAGACACTCTCTACATAATACTATCTTGCAGCCTGAATAACAGTACATTTCTCTATTTCTAGTCCAGTACTGATTTAATTGTCTCTCGATGACCTTTCTTTGTTGCTCCATTTTACAGTTTGCTCCTGACCTTGCAAGTCTCTCCATGAAAGGAAGATTTTGATATTTAACTCTTTTCCCCTCTTTCGAGACCATCCTTACTCCATTAATGTATGCCCCTGTATATGGTAAAGGTTGATCTATCCAACCAGTGTTTTGCATTGAGATCTTTCCTTTAGAAGTCCACCAAACTTAATTCTGAAAGTTACATATTCTGTTTTACTTCCTTGTGTGGGCCCAACCTGATTATTTGAAAGATGTTTACTTTTGCTCCCTAGCATGTCAGGCTCCTTTTCTAGTAAGTCATCTGTAGGTTCAGGAATTGTGCCCATTAATTCTGTAATCATCTTGACAATAAGAATATTCTTGTAAATAATGTTTCTTAGGAACAATTGGTAAGGCGTGTAGCATTGCAAGGAACATGTCTCATTAGGTGAAATATACATTTGTGGTGTTGAGAAACTTTGTTCATTCAAAGCAGTCGTAGTTTCAGGGTCCATAATCTGTTTAAACATTACAGCCTCAGAAATTTCTGCAGAAACATTCTTTTCCAGTTTAATCATTGGTGACTGTATAGACACATCTGAATTGGATTCCCCTATCACTACTGAGAAGGAGAAAATGAAAGCAACAATGAGCAACAGTTATTATACTTATTATAATTCCAAAAAATTCCAAGAAAGAGATAGCAGTTGCGCAGACTGAGGGGCAGCAAGCTTTCTAGGAGGTCGCTGAAAGACCTCCCAGCTTTGCCAAGGGAAGTCTCGGATTCTGCAGCTTTGCATGACGGAGTCCCATCAGCATCAATACTCCAGATCTGACTTCTGCAGCTGCTTGGCCACCACCAATATACATGTATAAAATTATCAATAAGTTAAATAACAAAACTACTATAAGCATGTCAGTGACCAAGATAATGAGCCCTTGATAAGATGGTTTCTCCTCAAGACCAATCAGAGCTCAGCATGCAGATCAGAGCTGGGTGTACCTGAAGGCCCAGGCTGCTCTCCTCGGAGAAAGCCTGTGTGTCCTGTCCCTATGAAGGCAAACTCCAGGAGTAGCCTTCATACTGTAGTCTATCAATTTCTGGAAAATGTCACCAAGCCTTAAGTAAGGCTAGCCAGCATCTCCGTGTCCTGCATCATCTTCTCGGCTTTTGGGCCCTGGATGATGTGAGTGCTTGACTAGTGCTGGGCTATGCAGGTTTCTTCCTGCCTGCGTTCTCCACTGGGGTTCTAATTCTAGCTGGATTCTCTCAGTCTTGCCAGGGGGTAGAGGGTAATATGGGGCAGAGCTCTCTGCTTGGTAAAAATGACCCGAGTCATTTCCCAGAAGACAGCTCACTGCTGTCATCGGCACTGTGCATGGCTACCACAACAGAATCGAGATGAAGGTGCCACCATGATTACGCTGCTCTCAGCACTGGGCAAGTTGCTTGACTTCCCGGCAGGTGAAGGTCATGGATGGGAAGGACCATCTTGCAGTCCTGCTTTGGTGAGCCCCTTGGAGCTCCAGGGGACCTGCCCCTCTCACCTGCCAGACCCACATATTTGCAGCATCCATGTAGGGTTCTTGTGATAGAACTCTTAGGAAGAAAATGTTTCCCAGCTAGGAAATGTCAAGTTCCCCATCATTGTGTTCTTATGGCCACAAGGGGGTCTTAACAGCGCAATTTCTACCTGGGGGTTGGTAGAGCTTCACTGTGCGGGCATTCGAGACAGGCGAGCATCAGGTTGGTACTCTCCCCCTGGATTTAGGCCCGCAGCAGAGACAGACCACTTCCTGCCTGTCTTTCCACCTTTTGCAGTATTGTTCTGTATTTGTGCAGTTTCACAAAGATATGGAGACAGCTATGTCCTCTGGGGACCCTTCCCTCTGTGAGTGATCTGGTGTGGTCTTTGGTCACTGGGGGTGCTGTGGGGGCAGACAGCTTTGGGCACATTGAGGATGACAGTCCCTATCTCCCCTCCATTAGCAGCAAAATGAAGATGTCCTCTGTGATTGGTCAAATAGTGCCCCCACTCACGAGGCATCTGGAAATGGCTCACCTCCTAAGGTCTCTGGGTTTCCGTAGGTTGGGTCAGAATTATGGCAGCTCTTTTAGGGACAGGATTTATATTCCTGGGATAAGAGACTGCCATTTTATGCAGCTACCTGTGAAATCATTTTCTAGGTGGAACTGTGAGACATCTTAACCATCTGCACACAGTCAGCCCTCCATGTCCACAGATCCAATCCACTGTATCTTTGGGGAACAATCGTGTCTGTGCTAACTATACAGAGATCTTTTGCCTGCCCAAGAGTACACAATGCTAGCTATTTGCAGGACATGCATTGCATTGTCAGTACTCTGGAGATGATGTAATGTCTATGGTAGGATGTATATGTGTTACATGCAAATGCTGAGCCATTTTATATAAAGGACTTGGGTTTCTCTAGATTTTGGTATCTGCAGTGGCTCTTAAAATCAATTCCCTGGGCTGGAGAGATGGCTTAGCAGTTAAGCACTTGCCTGTGAAGCCTAAGGACCCCGGTTCAAGGCTCAATTCCCCAGGACCCACGTTAGCCAGATGCTCAAGGGGGCGCACGCATCTGGAGTTCGTTTGCAGTGGCTAGAGGCCCTGGCACGCCCATTCTCTCTCTCTCTCTCTCTTTCTATCTGCCTCTTTCTCTCTCTGTCACTCTCAACTAAATAAATAAAAATGAACAAAAAAATTTAAAAAAATATTTTTAAAAAACCAATTCCCTGTAGATAGCAAGCAACCACTCTGCTTCCTATACAGTTAGTTACACACCCAAATGTTGTCAGCACATGGGCATCCCATAGAGCTCATGTGACCACCTCTATTTCTTGCAAGAGCCTGGATGCTCTGTGAAGTCCAAACAAGGCTGGCAGCTCAGTGGAGCACCACCTGTTCCCTCTGCATTTCCCCAGAGAGCAGGAAATTCCCTCCCTAGGGTCCTCAGCCTCCAGACTCTTCTGACCATCACCAAGGGAACCCATGCAGCAGAGTTCTACTGAGACACCAGGTGTCCATGCCCAGCTTTTCACTGCCATTGAGGACTCTGCTTAGCTCAAAGAGTTCATTGTATTATTTTAGCTAACAGTCCTTTTATCCAGGATACTTTTTTAAAAATTATTTTAGAGAGACAGAGGGACAGAAACAGAAAGAGAGAATTGGTGCATCAGGGCCTTAGCCACTGTAATCAAACTCCAGACACTTGCACCACTTAGCGGGCATTTGCAACCTTGCATGTGCCTGACCTTTGTGCATCTGGCCTACGTGGGATCTGGAGAGTCAAACATGGTTCCTTAGGCTTCACAGGAAAGCACCTTAACCATTAAGCCATCTCTCCAGCCCTGGGACTTTTTTTAAAAAAGATTTTATTTTTTAATTTGAGACAGGGGGGCAGATAGAGAGAAATGATGCACCAGAGCCTTCTAGCTACTGCAAACAAATTCCAGACTCATGTGCCACCTTGTGCTTCTGACTTTCTTTGGGTACTGGGAAAATGAACCTGGATCCTTTGGCTTTGTAGGCAAATGCCTTAATCATTAAGCCATCTCTCCAGCCCTCAGGAATATTTCTAAACTAAGAACTCTCCCAGTATGTGGCTTGTCTTTTCACTCTCTATATGATGTTTTTCACAGAGCAGAAATTTTACTTTTCTAATTTATGTTTTACTTATTTGAGAGAAAGAGAGAGAGAGAAAGAAAGAGGCAGGCAGACACAGAGAGAGAATGGGTGTGCCAGGGCCTCCAGCCACTGCAAACATACTTCAGATGCATGTGCCACCTTGTGCATCTGGCTTACGTAGATCCTAGGGAATTGAACTGAGGTCTTTTGGCCTTGCAGGCAAACACCTTAACCACTAAGCCATCTCTCCAGCCCAGGAACTTTACATTTTAACAAAACCCAGGTTATCATCACTTCTTCCTTTCACAGAATGTACACCTGGTTGTTTTTTACTTTTGAGCCAAGCCCAACAGACTGGCCTTTTTTAAATGAGAGAGTGAGAGTGAGAGTGAGAGTGAGAGAATTGGCACAATAGGGCTTCCAGCCACTGTAATCGAACTCCAGATGCATGCACCATCTTGTGCATGTGTGCAACCTTGTGCATGCATCACCTTGTGCATCTGGCCTATGTGGGATCTGGGGAGTCGAACATGGGTCCTTAGGCCTCACAGGCAAGTGCCTTAACTGCTAAGCCATCTCTCCAGCCCCTGCATCTGGTTTTGTAGCAAGAAAATGGTACCAAGGTTGTCTGGATTTTTTTCTCATGTTGTCTTTTAAGAGCTTCGTGTTCTATATTTAATACATTTTGAGTTAATTTTTGCATGTAAGGTCTCCCTCTAGGTTTTAGTTTTCATGTGGATGTCTAGTTATCCGAAGACCATCTATTAAAACTGTAATCTTGCCGGGAGTAGTGGTGCACACCTTTAATCTCAGCACTCAGGAAGCAGAGGTAGGAGGATTGCCATGAGTTCAAAAGCCACCCTGAGAATGCAGAGTGAATTCTAGGTCAGCTTGAGCTAGAGTGAGACCCTGCCTTGAAAAAAAAAAAAAAAAAAAAGAAAAAAGTAATCTTTCCTTCTTTATATCATCTTTGATTCTTGTTTAAATTCAGTTGGCTATGTTGGTGTATTTCTGTCTCTGCCTTCCTATTCTGTTTCGTTGATCAATTTGTCTTTTTTTTTTTTTTTTTTTTTTTTTTTTTTTTGAGGTAAGGTCTTGCTCTAGTTCAGCCTGACCTGGAATTCACTATGTAGGCTTGGGCTGGCCTCAAACTCACAGTGATCCTCCTACCTCTGCCTCCTGAGTGCTGGGGTTAAAGGCAGTGTGTCACCATACCCAACTCAGCTTGTCTTTTCTCCCACTAACACCATTATCTTGATTGCTGGTAGCATTATGGTTAGGCTCATGGTCAAGAAGTGATAGTCTTCCAAACATTTTCTCCTTTCAGTATTGCTTTTGCTACTCTAGATTTTTGTTTCTTTCCTTATAGACACATAAACTCCAGAAAATGTTTGCTGGTTCCAACAATAAGATTTGCAGATTTTTATTGGGATTGTCTTGAATCTGGAGATCAAGTGGGGAAAACCTGAGAACATGACAGTGTTATCTTCCCACCCATGCCCATAGACTACCTTCTTTTTTGATTGAGTTCATTGATTTTTTTGATCAGATATTTGTAGATATTCTCACATAGATCTTGCACATGTTTACTAGACATGAGCCTAAGTATTCCATTGAGTACCTACTTCTTTAAGTTTTTTGTTTTGTTTTGTTTTTTTGAGGTAGGGTCTTGCTCTAGTCCAGGCTGACCTGCAATTCACTATGTAGTCTCAGGGTGGCCTCAAACTCACAGCGATCCTCCTACCTCTGCCTCTCGAGTGCTGGGATTAAAGGCATGTGCCACCACGCCCGGCTCCTTTAAGTTTTGACGTGCTACTGTAAATGGTCTTTTGTCTGTAGTTCATGTGCCCACTGCTGGTATATGGCAGATAAATGAAGAGAGGTAGAGCAACAGGCTGGTTCAATGAAGGGTAGCTGAATGAAATACCTGTTTAGAACTATTTTATTTTTAAATATATTTATTTATTTATGAGAGAGAGAGAGAGAATTGATGCATCAGGGCATCTAGCCACTGCAAACGAACTCCAGATGTATGCACCACCTTGTGCAGCTGGCTTTATGTGGGTACTTGGGAATCAAACTTGTCTCCTTAGGCTTTGCAGGCATGTGCCTTAACATTTTCCCATCCCATCTGTTTAGAATTAAAGCTTTATTATTAGAATTGTAGCACCATACCACAGGTTGCATGTGAGGTCCTAAAGAGAAAGAGAAAGAGAGAGAGACAGAGAGGAAGAAGAGAGGAGGCAGAGAAGAAGAGAGAGAAGCAGGGAGGGAGACAGAGACTGATTCATTCCAGAAATCTACAGAACAAGGGAAGCTTCCTGCTTTTTATACATTTTCAGTGGAGGAAGTTCTATTCCATAAGACTCAGCTTATGTGTTAAGAGCTACTGAGGCAATGGAGAGTGAGGTAGAGATGGCCTCTGGTTCTTCAAGGTCACTAAGGAGGAGGGGCTCTTCTTCTCCTGCTCATAGCAAGGGTGGGAATTGGGGAGGCAAGAAGGTACTAGATAAATTCAAGATTGCCTCAGCTCTGTCAGCAGGGCTTCTTACAGTGAAATAGGGAAGCCATGGGCTTTGTGCATTTGTATCCTGCAACTATACTTTGTTTATTTGATCCAGGATGACGTTTTTGGTTGTTGATTTCAAATTTTCATCATGGGCAGTCATACAGCAGTCTATGAACACAGGCAGTTTTGTTTTTCTTCCTAATCTGTATACGTTTTTCATTAGTGAGGACTGCTAGTTCCCTGTCCCAGCGTGGTCAAGGAGGGAAGGAGTAAGTTAGCAGGGACGTGAGCTGAAATGTTCTACAGCTCCGTCTCAGAGGGGCAGGGAGATGAAACAGCCTGAGTTGACCAGCTGCTGCCAGTGACCAAGGAGTGGGCAGAAAGCATCTAGGGAACATGCAGGGCCCTGAGGCCCAGGAAGATGCATTCTCCTTGCCCCTTGTCCTGAGCCAATTCAGATGACCCCACCCCCCTGGATTACAGCGTGTTCTCTTGGTGCTGCCTCAGAGACATGCTCAATCCCCTTTGTTTCCTTCACAGATCCGGACGAAGGACAGGGTCTTCGACAGCATCAGCCACCTCATTAATCACCACCTGGAGAGCAATCTGCCTATTGTCTCTGCTGGGAGTGAGCTCTGCCTCCAGCAGCCAGCAGACAGGAAGCCTTGAGCTGGCCTTGACCCCCATAGATGCCTGGTGCCAGGTCAGGAGGTCGACTAGCCTCTACTAGTCTGTGGGTTCAGCACCTTCTTCAAACGTCCCCCAAAGAAGGTTTCCTTCAAGTTCAAGTTTCATAAACTTGTTCCAGATTTCTCATATGCATATTAAAGGTGTATATACCTATACATCCTGTAAAAATTATCCCTCTATATTTATATTTTTAAGGGAGATGTAAGAGTAATATTGTGTGCTGTATGTTTTTAATGGAAAAAAAAAAACAAGTTTAACTGTAGTTGTCCAGGCAAAAATTTAACTCAACTTACCTATTCCACTGGGAAATTTCACCAGGAAGGTGTGACCTGCAGTTTTACCTAATAAGCACAATACAAGGGGAACCGAGGCAGGCAGGAAGCTCTATGATAAAATGGGATTGTAATAGAATAAGGGCATACTGCCCAAATGATGTCTTACTCTGCTCTAAAACACCCCATGGATACTGGCTCTGGGATGCGCTATGCTCACAAATTGGGCTTCCTCCTCTCTGGCTTGCTAGGCAGCCTCCCATGGCCCTGAGCCGCATACTGCTGTGTGTGCTCATCCACCGGGGAAGGCCTGCTGCAGCCTCACTACAGAGCAGGTGCCTCTTGGCTCCTGTGGATCATACTAAACATACTAAACTCAACCCCAATTATGTGGGGGATCCTAGGGAACTCATTTGAGGCCAAATATGGCACAAATAAGGCTCATCAATCAAGAGTTTGATTGACAAAGGTTTCCCTTGTTGTCATCAGTGTAGAGATGAAATGAGCACCTTGCAAGGTGGCAGAGGTGTGCTCCTGGACTGCTCATCCTTCTAGCCAATGTGTTCATCATGGGCTGCTGTGGTAGCTGCTAAGGAAGGCACCTTCCACACACCTCTCATGTTGTGTCAACCAAAAGAAAGCCCATGTAAGAGCCTTGCACTGGCAGGTGCCAGCTCTTGCCAGAATCCAGCCCTAGGCACACACTCACTGGCCGTCACTCCTGGGTCTCTGCATGCTCAGCATGAGGTCCTAGTGTCTGCAGAATCAGAGGTTCTGCCTCCGGAGTGACGGATGGTCACCACCTTGCTTCCCCTTCACATCTTCCATGGCGAGGGTGCATGCCCCATGGCACTCTGTCCTGACCCTCTCTGAGTTCATGATGGGTGATTTGCTGTTTGGAAGTTGGCAATGTTTGTAACTTTCAAAAAATATGATGGGTGTTGTCTTTTTGTTGTTGTTGTTGTTGTTGTTGTTTTTCAAGGTAGGGTCTCACTGTAGCCCAGGGCTGACCCAGAATTCACTATGTAGTCTCAGGGTGGCTTTGAACTCATGGCAACCCTCCTACTTCTACCTCCTGAGTGCTGGGATTAAAGGTGTGTGACACCATGCGTTGTCTTTTCAGACACATGCAGGTGATCTGTTGCTCCTGTCATAGGACTGCAACCTTGACCCTAGTCCCCATGAGGCCTTATGGCACATGGCAACCCCGGCAGTAGACAGACAGGCTCTCTGCACTTGCTTAGGGTTGAAAGTGATACATCAGGTCTTTTTTTAAGGAAGTAAGAGGAGATGTAAAAGTTTGGAGAGTTGGACCAGGGACATGGCTCAGTCGGTAAAGCACTTGGTGCACAAGTGTGAGGGCTTGAGTTTAAATCCCCAGAACCCACATAAATGCTGGACATGACAGGCATGTGTCTTAGAATCCTAGCACTTAGGCTAGCTAAATCAGTGAGCTCTGGGTTTAGTAAGAGACCCTGTCTCAAAACAACACCATGGAGGACAATTGAGTAAGTCATTTGGTGTCAACCTCTGCCCTTCACCTGTGTGTGCGTGCGTGCGCGCGCACACACACACACACAAAGAGAAAAAATAGGTATAACTTTGATCTCAGGTTACAGGATTGATTACACTGGGTGTATAAAACATAGGCATTCATAGGCCTCCTTTGTGGCCACAGAGCACACCACCAAGGTGGTGGATGGCAGCAGCTTTCTGATCTGGTCTGATTTAACATGTGAGTTCCATCCTCTTTCTCCAAGCCTGTGTGGTGGGGCACTCCCTTGAGCCTCACTCGCACAGGGAAACTGAGGCTTGCTCCAGGTCACGGGGTCAGCCAACAGTGGTGCTGCCCTGCTTCTGTAGCATTTCCCATGCTCAGCTGTGTGCCAGCCCATGCTTTGTGCTCAGGGCCTCCTCCCCTAGCCTGGGCTGCTCTACCTCTGGTGGGTGGAGCAGGGCTTCAGAGTACCAGCTGGAGGCAGAGCAGCCCAGAATACTGTGCATTCAGGAGCTCCCACCCTTAGGGCACAGTAGCTGAGTGCTGAGCTTGTGGAGTATGCCAGGGTCTTGGGTGCTCTCTCATGGGCACCTTGCCACTCCACCCAGAACTCTGCTTCTTCTGGGAGCTCAAGGTGGGGTTCAGCAGTCTTATAATGGCCCCTCTCTACTCTTAAACAGTGGGCCTACAGACCCCTGCCCAATCCCTCCCACGTCTCCTCTTAAGAGAATTAGCAGGGCTTTGAGTTGCCCCTTTGCCCAGGTGAGGGTGCTCATTATGGTCTAAGCTGGCTTTGCTTCTCCCCCAGCCAGGCCCACTGGAGCGTGTGGTGGGCAATCTGACAAACCGCCCAGCCGAATGACTCAATCCTCATCCTACACTTACACAACCTAGTGTGGCCTTTCTGTATTTGAGAAGCTCCAGTGCCAGGCACTTGCTCAGGTTCATGAGCAATTTCTGTGTTGCAGGGCAATCAGATGGTGGATGAATGAACTGAAACCCACATGGGTCACATATGCCATCTATGATGACCTCCTGGTGTCAGGAGTCACGGGTCATTTTGACTGATGTCAGGCAGTGATAAGCCTAGATTGGAAAGAAGAAAAAAGTGAGGGAGGGGTAAACCTCAAAGTACCTGAAGGTGTGGCTGGAGATGGAGCTCAGCTGGTAGAGTGCTGGTCTAGCATTCATAAAAAGCTGGGTTGGATCCCAGCACCACATAAAATCAGGCATAGTAGCACATGCCTGTAATCCCAGCACTCAGAAGGTGGAGGCAGGAGGATCAGAGGTTCAAGGCCAGCCTTGACTACATTAAAACCCTGTCAGCAAAAAAAAAAAAAAAAAAAGAAAAAAGAAAGAACGAAAGAAAGAAAAGAAAGAAAGAAAGAAAGAAAGAAAAGAAAATAGAGGGGCTGGAGAGATGGCTTAGCAGTTAAGCGCTTGCCTGTGAAGCCTAAGGACCCCAGTTCGAGGCTTGATTCCCCAGGACCCACGTTAGCCAGATGCACAAGGGGGCGCACGCATCTGGAGTTTGTTTGCAGTGGCTGGAGGCCCTGGCGCACCCATTCTCTCTCTCGCTCTCTGCCTCTTTCTCTCTCTCTCTGTCACTCTCAAATAAATAAAAATAAACAGACAAAAAAAAAAAAAGAAAAGAAAATAGGGGCATGGAGATGTCTTGGTTAATAAAGTACTTGCTACAAGTTCAGATCCCCAGCACTTACGTAAATTCTCTGTGGTTGCAATAGCGGCTCACCTGTAATTCCAGCATTTGGGAGACAGAAATGAGATTTTTTTTTGAGGTAGGGTCTCGCTCTAACCCAGGCTAACCTGAAATTCACTATGTAGTCTCAGGGTGGCCTTGAATGCACTTCAGTCCTCCTACCTCTGCCTCCTGAGTGCTGGGATTAAAGGCGTGCGCCACCATGCCTGACAGAAATGAGATGCTTAAGGCAAATTGGCCAGCTAGACTAGCTGAGTCAGTAAGCTGTAGTCTCAAATAAGAGGCCTTGCCTCAGTAAATAAAAAGGATTGCAATTGAAGAATATACTTATTGTCAACCTCTGGCCTCCACAGACACACATATGTATATGGGTACCCCCACATACATGTGCCTACTCCACACAATAAAATAAATAAATGACTCATAAAATAAGAGCCTGAGGACTTAAGGTCACAATGACCACATCCAGGCTCTATACCTCTCCCAAGGTCCTAAAGATGCACCCATCACCCAAAGTGAAGCTTTTCCCATGGTAGCATCAGTTACAGAGGAAACTCCCTTATTGAGTGGGTTTTGGAACAGATACTCTGTTCTCCTTGCTCCTGCTTTGGGTGCCATATCCTTCCTCTTTGCTGGAGTGAGCTGAGCAGAAGCCCGGACAGTGGCTTCCCTGGGATGGTGGCAGCAGCAGGTGGCCACCTCTGCCCAGTCTCAGCTCCAGTCAGCCAGAACCATGTGGCCTTGGGTTGGCCAGTTGATTCTCTGAGCCACAGCATGCTCTACACCACAGGGTTGGCCCTGGTTCTCATCCCTCAGAGAGACTTGGGGGTTGGTAAATATTTGAAATGCATGAAAAATCACTTCCTGGGATGCTTCATTCACAAAAGCATACATCAGTTCTCCCACCCAGGCCCAAGGTGGCATGCCGTCTGTGGATGGTGACGGCCAGATTGGAAGTGGTAGGAGGATTGCAGAAAGATTGAAAAATAGATCATTGCACCCAGACAAAGATTCACACTGGGTTTCAGTCTAACATAGTGCTTGTGGAACTTTGAAAGTGGTTTTGAAGAAAAATTAAGCAGATGAACCCCACTCCTGAGACATATTGCAGACCCAGAACTCTTGGCTGCATACTGGCTAACAGAAGGATGGTTTGCAAGATGGTCCACCTGGAGGGGCCTGTGTCTTTCAGAGGAGGAAAGCAGAGCCATGTGACCCGCTGACGGGCAGCTGAGGTCAGTGGCTGAGTCTAAGAAAAAAAATGCAGGACTTTCTAAGAGCCTGTATGGCTTGTACATGAAGCTCACCCCCAGGAAAACAACCAGTGGTACTTCTATCCTCATGCTTATTTTTATGTGCACCTCAAACTGCATGAAGTCCTGAGCTACTCAGATGGGAGAAGCAGGGCTTTTGGTACCTGTCAGCAGCAGGTCTTCCTGAGCCCCCCCCCCCCCCCCCCCCCCCGCCAAGAGGACGAGTGTAGGATGTTTATTTGGGAAATGATCCCAGGAATCGAGAGGGAGCGCAGTGATAGGCAAGGTAGCATTATCTGTCAGGTAAGAGAAATGGGGTATCCACCCACTGCAGAGCCCTGGGAGAGAGCCGAACATACAACTGAGGGAGCCAGCAGAGGGGGCAAGGCAGAGTGTTCAAATGAACCATTTGTAGCAGGAAAGAGACATCAAAGCCTCCTGGCCGGCCAGTCCACACACAGGTGTCAGGGCTGTGTCCCTGCAGCTTCTGACTCAGTGGGACTGGAGTGAGGGTAGCATGTTTGCATTTCCGACATGGTGCAAGGTGATGTAGATGCAGCCGTTTGGGAATCTTGACTTTGAGACCCATCGACTGATGAGTCTCCAGCCCTTCCTTGCCTCTCATTGGTGGCTCCTTCTCTATTTTATGATGGTTTTCACACCACCCTGTGCCGTAGATGTCAGGTCTGTGCTGTGGATTTAAAAGTGGAGCATTAATAAGTCCTTATAACTGCATGCCACTGTTGCTGGTAGATAAAGTGTCATCTGCCAGATGTGATTAATTTATGAGGGTTTATACATATTTATAAGTTTGCAAGCAGCCAATGCACAGTTTTAAAACTGGCACATTTTTTAGCAGCCAGCAAAATTGTGGCTTTATAATAGGACAAGTTAGTGAGAACTGCGCATGTATATAAACACACACATGCACCTACATTGATTAAAATGAACCTGTACTTACTGTGTGTGTGCCCACACACAGATCACACATCAGCTCTGTGCTGTGCATCTTGAGCCTTCTGAGTTTTCTAACTCATGGGGACAACTGGAAGCCATACAGGCACGGACAGGTCCTGGCATCCTTACACACGGGGGAGCAGGGTCCTGGGGAGCTGCAGGATGTGAGGCCATAGCACAAAAGAAGGAACAGGGACAAGGAGAGTGAGAGGGGTCACTTTGGGCCATGGCAGAGGCACAAAAAGGAAGAGCAAGGTAGGTGTAGTAGTGTATGCCAGAGTATGTAATCCCAGCCCTTAACAGGTAAAAGTGGGAGGGAGGCCAGGCTGGACTACATGATGAGTTTGGGGACAACCTGGGCTACATGAGCCTTTGTCATCCTCTTCTTGCAAAAAGAAGGGACAGCAGCTGGCAGAATAAATAGAACAAGGGAAAGGCAGAGGTAAGAGAAAAAAAATACAAGGAGGAGACAAATCACCCAGATTTAATCTTTATCCAGTAGCATGCACCTCCCAGGGCACCTCTGCGCACTAGAGGTGGCCAGCTTTATGGGGCTCAGATGTGCACATAGAGAGCACAACCCCTTGGCTTTGCTCCCCAGCCTTTCTGGCCATAAGTGTGCATTCTTACAATGTAGCAGACCATGCTCAAGGCTCGTGGGATAAAGAGGTTGACATAGGGCAGATCTGCCCGTTTATAATCTAGCATAAACCTCATTTCCAGCACACATAAATTTGGCAAGCCTTACAAAGTGCTGGCATACCTAGAGGCCGCTGGGGCTATTGAAGGCTTCGCTCAGCAGGTGTCGCTGTGGAGCATCAGAGGCAGGAAGGTGTGGGGGGCTCAAGCCAGCAGGAGAGTGAGTTCCAGCCTCTCTTTTCTCTCTGTCAGATCCAGGGCTCAGATGCCCTGGATAAGTGACTTCCTGAAACCTCAAGAATGGAAGAGAGAAACCACCAGAAATTAATAACTACAGTTTGGTCTCCCTTGTAGATAGAGAACTACGCATGTGTGTGTGTGGGAGGGGGGAGGTGAACCTGCAGCTTGAGCTGCTGAGCAGCTGGCTTCACATTCAAGACACTTTCCCCACAACCAAAGTCACTAACACTGAAAACAAGCAGCAGCAATGGACAAACCCATCTCTGAACACCGAGTTCCTTTGCGTGAGTGGCAGCAGAATGTTCTCTGTTCATTTGACTTTTGAATATAACTTGTTCCAGAGTATTGTGAAATAAAGTATGTGAATGTTTCCTTGTATCCAGAATTAAACATTTGGTGTTTAAATCCCAGGTGTAGAAGACAGTGCCATGTAAAATTAATGTGTAACAAGATATTTATTAGTTTTTTTAAAAAAGCATTTGGATGTCAAATTATACATATTGATAAATGAACATTTGACAACTTTGTTTCCATTAACTTTTGTGACACAAAGACTACGTAACCACGGTCTGTCTGGATGTATTGACAATCCACCCCTTTCTACTTTGATACGAGCATGGACTTGGCATCTTAGACGTTCTCAAGGAGTAGAAATACAAAGCCAACTTCAAGTTTTCTAATCTTTTTCTATGGAAAATGATAAAACCCAAGTTATTTGGCTAACATTTTGGAGATCCAAAAAAATACAGCAGGTGCAGGTAACTAATTGGCTTGGACTCCATCACCTCCAGGGATGCCATCACCTCCAGGGCCTCTGTGTTGCTCCTTCTGGAAGTGATGTGGTTCCAGTTACTTGCTCTTCACCATGGATCTGGCATCTCTGTGCTTCTGGCCAACTGGAGGTGGTGCACAGTGTCCCCAGGTATCCCTACCATGACCCAGGTAACAGCAGGTCATGTGCCTAATTTAGGTAATGCTGCACTTCCTGTAATGATTGGTTATTGGAAAATGTGCCTTTTCTATCAGAATAGTCATTCGTGCATTTCTGATTACATAGCAACCCCTTTGGATATTTGACTTAGATACTAAAAATTCATTTGGGTTTTGAGGTTTTGCATGGAACTGACAATGTAAGTAGACATTTTCTATAAAATACATGGTGTTATATTTCTGTGAAAGGCTCTTTCACAGTTCAGAATAACTATGGCTTAAAGGTTAAGAGGAACAACCATTTTAAAGTAGTTAATTGTTTTCCATGGCTCTAGATGTAAGTCCGCTGGTAATAAAGGCTCTCGTGGAAAGTCTTGTATTTGGATGATGGGTTTTATTCTTCATTGCCTCAGAAAAGAGAAGGCAGTTGCAAATTGTTCTCTAAAAAGCTAGTGTTCTAGTTCACCTCAGAATGAAAAAAACAGTGGCTCTCTAGAAACAGTTCTAGAAGAGTTCACGTTAACTCTGTGACCTTGGACCTAGTGAGTCTTGGACAGGGTAAGAGGAGACACACAGGCCAAAAGACTGCATTCATGGGTTGTACTGATTGTAACAAGTGCCATTGTATATGCCAAACATCAACTTCTCTTTCCACAGGCTCTGGGCTAACAATATTTATAAGACAGCGAGTGCAAAGGGCTAACTCTAACTGTTCACTCCTCTTGCATAAACACCAGCAAATTAAGGAGAGCTGGGTATCTCATCTTGTTGAACTATTTTTTGCTTTCATTGCCATACTCTTACATTTTCCTCACTATTGAGTAGCTCCTACCCTGACTCAGAATAGCTGGACTGTCAAAACTGGTGTAGAGTGTCCAGTATGCCAAATCTTCATTCCAACACTGTCTACAGGAGAAAGGAGGGATAAAGGCACATGTGGGGATGCTTAGTATGTCTTATTTCTGCAAAAACCCAGGGGGTCAGGGACAAGCAAGACCACCATGCCACACACTGAGGGGCTCTGTGGAAACAACAATATGAACTCCCAACAATGGGTTTATATGAAAGTTTTTTGTTTTATTTATTTTGACGAACATATACTGGAAATAGCACAGGTTACTGACTGTATCAAGACAGCATGCATAGACTCAGTGGTGTTAGATCACACCACCGGTGTTAGACGACCCATCCAACCTCTAAATATCTCCAGCTAACTAGCTAGTTGGCAAAGTGCATTTGGGCATCCAAGATGATTGTTATCATATATGTTAAATGAGCATGCTTACTTTTGTTTTAGTATATTTTCAATTCCAATTACTTAAACATTTGGGGCTATCTCCAAGGCACCTGTACCATGCCATACAAATGATCATCTCCTAGTGGGAGCACTGATGTGTCCCTCTGGAAGGTCTAATGAATGAAAACGGAACCATGCAGATACCTTGAGACAGGGTTATGGGGTAAAGTGTTATTAGTATGAGTGATAGAGATTCAAGGCTCCCAAAGCAGCACCAAATGATAACAGACCGAGTTCTAAGGCCCTTTCATTGCCATCTTGGTTACCAGATGTGCTCTCTGCCCCCCCCCCTTTAACCTACCACCTTAATGCTTTCCTTCCCCAGAAATGTTTTGGGTTGTCTCATGCTATGTGACAAGAGAATAAGATGCTTTTCAGTGATGTGGAGAAGGAAGGTAGAAAATAAATGCCCCATTGGAGTATCTCCTTTCCAACACCTGGTATCATAGGAACAAAGCTTAGGAAATCTTTGGTCAGAATATGGCTACCTGGGACCCACAGTCGGAGCAGCTTGCATGAAGCAGTCACCAGGAATAAGTTCTTATAGAGAAGCACTGATGTGTTAAGATGCTCTCTTGGGTATTAGTAAGTCCAGGTTCTCTATGATCATAGTTAACTTGGAGGACTTTGACGTGCTATTCACCAGAATGAAAACCATTCTGAAAGTCACCCTGGTTCTACGTTTTACAAAGAAGCCAGCACAGAGGCAGGGAGTACTCGGCAGCCCCACACACGTATTCACTTTCTTTCTGTGTACTGCACGTGAAATCCTTTGGAAACAGCTGTTCAGAGATGTCTTCTTATTTATTTTTATTTTGTGTGTGTGTGTGTGTGTGTGTGTGTGTGTACACATGCTTGTTGGTGTGCTTGCCTTTGTGTCCTTGGGTGTTGGCCCTTGTCTTTCACCTTGTTTTTGAGGCAGAGTCTGTCATTGTTCACTGCTGAGTTTTGCCAGTCTGGCTGACCCACAAGCTTCCAGATGATTCTCCTGTCTCCATCTCCTATCTCAAGCTAGGATTACAAATATCCATTACAGCTTCACATGGGCTCTAGGGATCCAAACTTCAGTACTCATGCTTGCGCAGAAAGCACTTTATCCACTCTCCAGCCCCAAAGCTGTCTTCTTTAAGGTAAATGAAGGAATAAAGTTTCAAATGATGTTGAAAAATAAATTACAGCATTGTGAGGGAGTTATTACAGAATGTGTACATGGCCAGATTGTATTTCCTGGCCTCATAATTATAGTACTCTCACTAAACAGTCCTGGTGAGTGTCTGCTCTGAGAGCCGAGAAACTTTGCTGATATCCCCAGCTCTTTGGTGGTGACCGTGGGGGACAACTGTCACTGTGCATTTTGCTCTACAGAATGAAACCTGACACAAGGCCAAACTGCTGGCTTGTGAACCTCGCCTTTGGAGGCTCCATACGTGAAAAAGTATGTGACCCCAGTGCCTTGGAATGATGAAGTAGGGTGGAGGACCCCTTGCTTCTTTCCCTACGAACCCTCTCTTTGGTGGTCTCCTAGGATCCTGGGAGTTCTTGGCTGGATTTCCTGTGATTTGCAAAAACACCTATATAATCACATGACTTGACTTTCAGATGTGCTTAAAATTATGCAGGAGACACAGAAAGGAAGGGATCCACAACTGGCGGCTGGGGAAGCGGGGGGAGTCAGGCTCATACATCTGGGCTGGCCTCAGACAAGTGTATGAATAAGATGAAATGTCACATCAACTGACATGTCACATCAAATATATCTACCCAGTCACACCATGTCCTTGTACCTGGTGTGGTTCCCAGAGCTGGAGGACCAGTTAGTTACATAGCATGTGGAGGACAGAGACTTCATGTGAGCTTCATACGCACAGATCCTATAAGCCCCAGAAATGGACAGATACATATGAGAGCACCCATTCTATGCGTAGTAAGTGTAGTGTGAAGTTATCCAACTGTCATCCAGAGGCACACTGTGCATCGAGGGTCATCACCTTCCCTCTCAGCTGACAAGGGAAAGTAGTACCCAGGATTCAGTGATGATGACGTCAGCAGCTTAGTACATTCAGAAGGCTGGAGCCCAAAACAGACAAGGCACATTGTCCACACTGCAAAGCTGGGCGAATCCTTGGATCTCCTCCTCAGATGTCCTCACTATCTGGACATCACGTAGCTCTCCTGAGGTCTTTAAGGACCCACGTGGAAACAGTGCACTGAAAAAACAAGGGTGGCTCCATTGCTGATCCGTGGAGACATTCACTTGCAGAGAATCCCATTCTGAACTGTCCTGTTTGGGCCAGGGATACAGGAAGGAGTGGCCACGTGGGGCAGGTCCTCCTTGATCTTTGGGGAGTGGATGCTGTTGTTACTAGTGCTTGATTTACTTCTACTCGGGTCCAGAGCAGGCTGCATGGGTGAGGCACGGGCCTCCTTGCCCCTGACCAGACAGCCACAGACCAGCCGGAAGAAAGCCCGCCGCATCTCCTTGCTGGCCAGCGTGTAGATGACAGGGTTCATGGCGGAGTTGAGTACAGCCAGCATGATGAACCACTGGCTCTTGAAGAGAATGGAACACTCCTTCACCTTGCAGGCCACATCAATGAGGAAGAGGATGAAGAGGGGGGACCAGCAGGCGATGAACACACTCACCACAATCACCACTGTCCTCAGCAGAGCCATGGACCGCTCCGAGTTGTGGTTGGCCACCCTGCGGCTGCTGGACTTGACCAGGAAATAGATGCGTGCATACAGGATGACAATGGTGACCAGGATGGCGATGAAGATGCTGATACAGAAGGCGATGTACTTCTTGGAGTAGAGGGGCAAGATGGTAGAGCAGTCAGGGAAATTCTCCAGGCAGTTCCAGCCCAGGATGGGCAGGGAACCCAGTGAAAACGCGATGACCCAGCACATACCGATCAGGAGGAAAACACGGTGTTTCTTGTTGGCATCATAGGGCCTCATCTTGATCATGGTCAAGTGACGCTCCATGGCGATGGCCAGTAAGCTGCAGGTGGATGCTCCAAGGGCCACAAACATACTGCCCTCCCTGATGAACCAGACTGTGAGAGACAGGCTGAACGTCTTTCTTCCTGACATGAGAATGTTGACCTTGTACACTATGCCGGCCAGCAGGTCACAGAGAGCCAAGTTACCAATGAAAAAGTACATGCGGTTGTGAAATTTATTGTTTTTCCAGATGGCAATCAAAACCATCAGGTTTTCCAAGATGATGAAACTGCAGATGACCAAGAAGAGGACGGTGGTGAGCATGCTGCCCTCAGGGGGGTCCCGCAGCCTGCCCTTCAGCTTCCCCACATAGCCATAATGCGCCTGCAGGGTCTCATTCCCCAACGTGGGCTGGTGGCCAGGTGCGAGGGTGGCTGCCATGACTTCGCACAGACAGACGATTACCTCCACAGCCCACGAGAGGGCGCCCCGGGAACGTTCATCTCAGGGGACAACCAGGATAGTGGCTGTGGCCTATAGGCCATGCTCCAGCCAGAGCGCAGCAAACAGGCTCTGTCAGAATATGAAAGGGGAGGTAGCTATGGGTTAAGTGATCACCATTTAATGACCCGCGGTGTAGAAAACGCTAATGCACTCAGATGTCTGGTGTGCCCAGAGCGAGGCTTAACTCAGCCAGGCCAAGTTTCTAAGGCGGAGGGAGACCAGGGAAAACTTTTGCTATTAGAGGGTTGGAACTATACTGGGAGGGAAATTCACTCTGAGTACTGTAACTAAGGCTCATAGACTCAAATAGAGCTTCTACTTGGAAGTCTCCCAGCAGCAGTAAATACTAACAGGTTAGTCCTCAGCTATCATGCGGAAGCTGGGTACACCATTCTCCCTAACACCTAGGATGAAGTTTAATTTTCTCAGGACTAAAAGAAAGAACAAGGGCTGGAGAGATGGCTTAGTGGTTAAGGCATTTGCCTGCAAAGCCAAAGGATTCCGGTTTGATTCTCCAGGACCCACATAAGCCAGATACGCAAGGGGTGCATGCATCTGGAGTTCGTTTGCAGTGGCTGGAGACCCTGGTGTGCCCATTCTCTCTCTCTCTCTCTCTCTCTCTCTCTGCCTCTTTCTGTCTCTTAAATAAATAAAATATTTTTTTAAGAAAAAGAAAGAAACAAAAAGAATAACTAGGGGCTGGGAGATCACTCAGTGGTTACAGGCTCTTGCTTGCAAAGCCTGAAGGCCCAGATTCAATTCCCCAGTACCCACGTAAAGCAAAATGCACAAGGTGGTGTATGCATCTGGAGTTCATTTGCAGCAGCAGGAGGCCCCAGTGTTCCTACAGTCTCTTTCTCTCTCTCTTTCTTTCTCTCTCAAATAAATATTTTTTTAAAAAGAACTGGGGATATGGTCAGTTGGTAAAGTGCTTGCTGCACAAGCATAAGGACCTGAGTTCAGATCCCCAACAACCCACAGAAAAGTTGGGTGCCTATAATTCTATTGTGGGGAAAGGGAGAGAAGAGGACTCCCAGGGCCTGCTGGCTAGCTAGTCTAGCCTAACAAGTGAGTTCCAGATTCACTGAGAGACTCTGTCCTGAAAAATAAGGTGGAGGGCTGAAGAGATTGCTCGGCAGTTAAGGGTGCTTGCTTGGCAAAGCCTGATGGCCTGGGTTCTATTCCCCAGTTCCTATGTAAAGCCAGATGCACAGACGGCCACATGAATCTGAAGTTTGTTTGCGGTATTGAGAAGGCCTGGTGCACTCATACTTTCTCCCCTCTCTGTCTGCCTCTTTCTTTCTGTTTCCCTCGAATAAATAAATAAAATATTAAAAAATAAGGTGGAGAGTGACTGGAGGACACCCAGTATCAACTTCTGGGCTATGCTTGTATGCACAAAGTGCACACCTATTGTAGCACACAAATGTACCCACACACTCAGGAGCACACATACATGCATGTACACCACACATATACACACACACAAAAAGAAGAAGAAATAAGAAAACCAGGAGCTGGGGAGATGATTCAGCAGTTAAAAGGCACCTACTTGCAAAGCCTGCCAGCCGGGGGTTCGATTCCCCAGTACCTACATAAAGCCAGATACACAAAGTGGCACATGTGTCTGGAGTTTATTTGCAGGGGCAAGAGGCCCTAGTGCACCCATACACACACTTCCTTGGGTTCTTCTTGCAAACAAGTAGATAAATTTAAAAAGAAAGAAAGAAGAACACTGGGATGCAGCTGGAATGACAGCTGCTGGCCTTCTGAGACTTCCCAGATGCGTTCTCAGTGACATCATGGGAAGCACCCAGACTTCCTTCAGCAGTTCCCCCTGGGTCTGAATGGGCCTTTGGCCCACCTGGCAGGGAGCCCTTCAGCCTGGCCACACCTCCAGGACAGGAAGAACAGCCTGAGGCTGAGCATGGTCCATACGGCCACTGCCCTGTGCCAAGCTTAGGAAGGAAGACAAGCCTGAACTCATGGAAGCAGTTGCCCACTGAAGGCCTGGTGTTTGGATTCACAACTTTCACTGTCTTAGCACGTTGTTTCTTCTACGCACAAGTGTTGAGGTTTTTTTGCTAATACCCCCAGGCCAAGCCTCCCCCACTCAAAGCCTGAGTAATTTTCCCTACTTTCCCTTTGTGCCCTTAACATGAATGGTCTTCCCCAGTGTGTTGACAGGTGCTCAGAGATACTTGTGCCCTCTCCTGTTGCTTATCTGGTTATCCTCTCTCTGTGGCATGGACTGGACCATTCCTGTATCCAAGGCCTTGCTGCCCAATTTCAAGCCTAAGTCGAGAGACATCTTTTAGGGCAGAAGCAGGAAATGCCCAGGGCCATGTCCCCTCCCACCGCAGTTGGCCAAAAGCCCTCATCACCTGCTCAGAGGATCCATTAGGTCCTCCCAACTGTCCTAGGGACTGTCCCACACCTCTCCCTCCTCCATGCCTGGCTGCTATATGTGCTCCCCTTGGCATCACTGTGCCCAGGTTTGTCTCAAAATGTCCCTGTGGCACCTACTCTGCAACCAGAAATTTCTATCCCAGAAACTGACTAGCTTATGCCATATCTGAAGCCTTCTCTCCCAGCTCATGTGGAAATCCATTCACAGCTCATCTCCTTCCTCCTCGTCCTAGGTAAGAAGCATGGGAACTTTGGACTGTTCTTGTGACCTGTCAGGGTTAGGGTCTCCCGTTCTAACTTTCTGTTATACCACTTGCTTCACACATTCACTACTCCCTCAAATAGTGTGAGCAGAAGGGAAGTGAATGGCCAGATCTAGACTTGCTCTTGGGAGGGAGAAAAGAGGGTCAAGAGATACAAGGGCCTACAAGCTCACAGCTGTCTCTTTTTCCTCTATATAAGAACAGTAAAAAGCAAGTGCCCAGCAATTAAATAACAATGATAAAAATAACATAAGACACACCAGAGACTCATCAAGACCAAGCATCTTGTGGGTGAACCTACTTTCCTAACCATGCCTATACTACCATGTGAGGAGTATGTTTCACAGAACATCTTTGGTCAAATATGATTCTCCACATTTACAGCTGGAAGATATTTGGCTCCTTGGAATCTAGAGTCAATTTTCTCAGCTCTGGTAATATTTACAAAGCTGTTCTCATGCTGGGAATTGAGTGCTGAGCTAAACAACACCAGGCTGGACTGATCCTAGATATGCCTGCACATCACTTTTATAATGTATGCATGTGTGTATGTGTTTACATATGAGGGGCACATGCACATGCATTTGGAGGCCAGAGGATAACCTCAGCTATTGTTCTCAGGCACCATCCAGCTCTTTGAGGCAGGGTCTCTCATTGGCCCAGAGCTTACCCATTAGGTTAGACTGGCTGGCCAGCAAGCCTCGGGATTCCACCTATTTCCATCTCTACAGCACTGGATTACAGGTGGGCATACCACACCTGGGTTTTTGAAATGGGCTTGGGGGATCTAACTTGGGTCCTCAAGCTTGAAAAACAGGGAATTTACTAACTGAGCTATCTCCCAGGCCCTTGCTCTACTCTGTATAGATGCCAACCACAGACTTCAGTTTGCCAGAAGAAAACTACACCTTCTCCATTTTCTGAGTCTTCACCATCAGCGAGCCCTACTTAAGGCCAGGTGGGGCATCTCAAAGCTGTCACTGGGTCAATGCAAGAGCTGTGGATGCTGTGGGCACTTGTGTACTAGGAGGCCAACCTGTCCCATCACAGATAATCTATAAATAGCCATGAGACCAGCACCCAGATCAGCACAGGCCACCAAGAGCCTGTCCTAGTAACCAACCACCTCTCCTGGTCACTAACATCTGAGTATGACTACCTCTTTTGGTCACCTGCATACCTCAGTGTGACCAACTCTCCTGGTCACATCCACATTTGAGTGTGACAACTGTCCAGGTTTCTCACTCCAGCTTATGTGTCCTTTGCATAGGTACAGCCCACAGGATGCTGCTGTCTGTTCCTGGGAACCACGTCTGTGGATACGGCCAAGCCCTTCTTGCTCTCACACACCACACACCATATGGCTGCACCATATTACTCTTCATTGGTTCTGACTCTTGAACATGGGTAATTTCTTCTATGGCCAACTTGCTTATCCCTGAGTAATGCTGCAGGGATTGGCTGACACATTCTCTCAGTGAACATGTGCCTGCATCTTACAGGCCTCCCTTAGTGTCTGAGGTGCTATGCTGGTGTCTAAGGTGGGCTGTGACTGTGACACAGGAGCTCTGGGTCCTCAAAGAAAGTCCTGAGGAGTCGTCGTCATCTAGCCCACCCTGCAAACCGAGTGTTGTGGGGGGGGACGTGTGGGTAACCCCCTGTGGGAAAGACCCATGGAGCTGAATGATTTGCACTGCACTGTTTGGAAGGAATGAGGGTCTGGGGCCAGTGGTGACCTTGTAAGCTTCACTGCTGATTAATTTCCACCGCACACTTAAAAGGGAAGGGTGATGGTGAGAAATAGGTGCAGAGTAATGTTGTGTGTATTTCAAAAGCTGGAGTGGATTCCAGCAGATAGGGAAGTTGGGATGAGTGGCAGGATAGCGAGCCCCCCTTTTCTCTCTTCAGTTAGCAGTGGTCTAACCAGGAGAGATTCCTCAGTCCATCCTTGGCGGGACTTGCAGGACTTGTGAGTCCTTCACTAGCCAGCCCCCTGACAACCCTGGCCGACTCCTCAGTCCTCTGTCCTTACCTGGGCTCCTCCAAATCCTGAAGGATTTTATTGGCTCCTTCACAACTATACTCTTGGATCCTCACCTAAACCGAAGGATTGTGACTGCCTCGTGAATCCACAATCACCCAGCCTAGCTCAAGGCATTTTAATGCCACCATGTTTTCTTTTTGCCAAGAAGGAATGAGATGACTTGTCCAGATGGTCCTAAGGCAGACGACCCTAAGTTAGCCCCTGCCCGTGTTAGGGATGCTTACCTCCCCCCACTCCAAATGCAGCATCCCCTGGGGGACGTGAGCCTGGGAGAGGGGGCCGGATGGATTCCAGATGTGCTTTTTACACCAGCAGCTCACTTTCTCCACATATGCCAGATTGAAAAGTAAACAAACTATAAAAAGAAGGAAAGGAGGGAAAACAATCTTTTCTATAAAGTCTACCCCTCCACCTCCCTCCCTGATGACTCCCCCCTTTGCTCTTAGAGTGAAGCACAAAGAAACCTAAGAGATTTCCCTTGGTCAGATGATGTAGGGCACTATTTTAAAGAAGCACGTCTTTCAGAGAAATCAACAACTTCATCCTCCAAATGGAGTAAAAACTCACAATATTTGCCAAAAGGCAAAATTTCTTGGAAAGCAAGAATTTTCCTTTTTAAACTTTTTTTTTCATTTAAAATAACTTAAAAGGGAAATTAATGAACAGGCCATTTCATGGCTCCAGCAAAATTACTTGACTAATGAGTCGTTTCCCTTGCTCTAGTTTTCTTGGGTGACCTCACTTTCCCTCCAGAGACAGTTATTGGCAAAATGAGGCTTGGCTCACACAGCCTCATGCACTGGACTCTTTGATCCAGGCTCATTAGGGAAGCACCCATGAAATACAATGGTTACAGATTCCACCACCCCCCCCAAACCCCGTAAAAGCTCACTATCTTTGCCAACTTCTTTGGAAGATGGGTCTAAACTCCGCTACCCGGGGAAGGGGACTCCCTGGGCTTGCTGGCTTCTTCACATTGTTAGCAAACAAAGCTTAGATGATAAGACACGCACAGCTGGAGGAATCCCAGATACGGCAGATGTGCCCTCAGAACTGTAGGTAGCCCATGTAACTGTCTTCGTGAGCATCCAAAGTTGTCAGTAGGAAGCCAGCTGAATATGATGGGGTTTCCCCCCGATCCCCTCAACTTTGATTTCCAGGCAGTCTGTTTTAACTTTCTACTCTCCTTGCTTTCTGTAAGGACAGGAATGGACTTACTACCAACATTTCCAGAAAATGAATACAGGCATGTGGAAACAGGTTCCATGAGCAAGCTAGAGGCATGTGCAAACAAGAAGTGTCCTGCCCATGGAGTCCACCTGTGGTTCCTCAATGTCACATTTAGCATGTCACTATCATACTGTCCCCATTGCAGCATGTGACTTCTGAATGTACCCAGGTGAAACTGAGGCCCGGAAGGGTCATGTGCCCTTAGTGGCACAGCGTGGCTGGGATGGATATCTGGGCCATGCGTTCTAGCTCATTCTATCAGGGACAAGCTCTTTTCCATGCTGTCACCCAGCCAAGGTCTTTTAACTAGGAGGTGCTAAGAGCTTCTCCAGAGGGCTTCACAGCCCCGGCTGCTTGTCGTACTATGCAGGCAAAATGTAGGAATGCCATTCTAGGGGTTTTGTGGAATGCTCAGAAAACTTTGGAAGCCAGGAAAATGAAATAAAACCTTTAATGCCAAGGGTCAGTCAGCTGCTGAAGGACCCTCATTGTGCCAGAGATCCCCAGCACAGTTTTCAGGACCCATCTTATGCAAGAGGGCCCCAGCACAGCTTGCAGGACCCTCATTGTGCCAGAAAGCCTCAGCACAGCTTGCTGGTGGGGAAAACCACCCAGCATGCCATGCTCACCACTAAACAATCCCTTCACTGATTTGACCCAACTGACTACTGCCTGGTCTTACAGACATATTTAAATTCTTCACAAATAGACTGGAAAGGAAAATAAAAGAAGAAAAGTCAACTTTATGGCCCATAGTTGTAACAATACTTAAACTTAAGTGTATTATTAGCCATGAGTGGTGGGGAGGTTGCCACAAGTTTGAGGCCAACCTGGACTGCAATGTGAGACTGTCTCAAAACCAGAAACAAACACCTATTATTAACTGAAACTACACAGAATTCCACTCGATATATTTTCCCCAAAACATCATATTATTGTCTCCCAAAGGGAATGTCCCTGGAGGTAACTAGCACTAGAGGAAACACATGGTAAAGGAATGGCGTGAAATGGATCCAGAATGATGAGAGAATTTGTGAAGGCAGATTTCAGAGAGAGAAAGGCTCCAGTAACTCCCAGCGTCACATCCCAGCTATGGTAAACAGCTTGCTTTAGGGTGGCCTCCAAGGTTTGGTAGAATAAAGGAGTTCAACAACCACAAGGGAGGCCCTAGTTTTCAAGACCGTGACACACTCAAATTTTAATTATTTTGTAATAAAAATATATACGTAAACTGTAGGTGTTGAGGAAGATGGAACCTACGTGTCATAATTTCTCAGAAAGAAGAAAATGTCCTTGAATCATGAGAAGTCAGGTCATCAGCCAATATGTAGGCTTTACAGGAAGTAAGAGTTTCTAATTTCCATATAGGGCAGAAAATCTAGAATTGTATACATAAAACAACTCACAAATGTAAGGGGGAAATGGCCTTTCCAAGAGGATATGTGCTTATGACATCATTCTCTCCACACCTTATGGGGAGGCTCTTAAAAGCTGGAGCTCTGGTGACAGGGCATAGGAATGACACTTGGTAAGCCTGATATGAACATTGGCAGCTGAGAAAACTCAATGTGTGGATCTTCTGTGCCAACAAAACTACCTCTGCTAGTAAGTGTCTGTAACAATTAAGAAACTATAGATAGGGAACTTGCATAGTGGCAGCAAAACCCACATACACTACCACCACCAGAAAGCCAGCCCCCCCCCCACAGCACAGAAGGGAACCTAACTCTCTACCTTCTAGGAATTACGGTTTACTTATCTCTGCCTGGTGGTTTTCATCTATGAAGCAAAGAACTTAAAAAAGATAAATTTTGAGTGTGTAACTATAGGTAACACTCGAGACTTATGATGTGTAGGTTTTAAAGAAACTCTGGGAGTCCCAGAGCTCTGGCCATGGAGGGTCCTGAGTATAGGGTAGCGTCTCTGTCCATGAGCTCCCTTTCTTTACTGGAATGAGTAAAACAACGTTCCCTTTAAAAATCCAACAAGAAGTCCCTTCTCTTACATCTAAATATTTTGGAGAGAAAAAAAAAAAAACAACAAAAATTATGCCATCAGGGAGTGCCCAAGGCCGCAGAGACGGGGCCCTTTGCGCGCAGTGTAGTTAAAGGCTGCTCCAGCCTTGGCTTTTATCTCGGTTATGAACCAACATACCCGTTCTCCCTGGGAGTCCCAGTATCGCTCTGGGGAGACTCGAGTTTCCCAGCTCCTGTACTGACAGCCCTAACTGCCTTATTTCGAGAAATGCTAAGAAATCTGGAATGTTGCAGCTAATGAAACCTGAAAGAACTATCCCCCCGCACGCCAAGGAGAAACACCTCAGTCCTTCGCCCCCAGTCTCCGCAGAGAACGCCCCGACTTTCTTAAGTGTCCAAGGAAACTGGCGGGAGGAACTTCTCCACGGACCCCTCGCTTTACGAAGGGTGCCGCTCGTTTTGGTTGCATTTTGTCGGGAAAGCCGTCCCCGAGGGTCCCCAGCCCACCTCACCCCGGGCCCCGGGCTCACCGCATCCGCCCGCGGAGCTCGTCGGCACCGGCAGCATCAGCATCCCGCGGGGACGTCCGTCAGCGCAGCCTCCTCGCTGGCTCCAGGCCTGCGCTCTCCCGGCTCCCGGCTCCCGGTTCCCCTCGATCGGCGCCACCACCGGGCCTCGCTCGCCCGTCCCCGGGAAAGCGCGTTCAGTCTGAACCCCGGCGAGTGGAGAGCAAACTTTTGCCGCGGCCCGCCAGGGGCGGGGCCCCCTGTCCGCCCGCCTCCCGCGGCCGCAGCTCCCTCCCCGCGACCCGGCCACGTCCCCGCCAACCTCCCCGGCCCTCCCAGGGACCCGGACTCCCTCCAACCCCGATGGAACCTCGGTCCCTGGGGTCCCCCTCAGACCCCGGCATCCATCCCGTGGGTCCCACTTGCCGCCCAGGGGCCCCCGGGCCGCGGGTACAGGGGACTGGGCCGGGGCGGGGGCTGAAGAGGTGGCGGCTAAGATCTGGGTCCACTGGTGCCTCCCTGCTGATGGCACTGCCTGACATTAAGCTCAGCTGTCTCCATGGGACCATTTCTGTCTCATACCGACCTCGCCGCCGGTTTGAGTCGGTGGGCTGGTGTCAGGCGCCCTGTATGTAGCGTTTTCGGTTCGCCTTCTTCTTTCTTCTCCTCTCTCTTCTTTTCCTCTCTCCTCTCCCCTAGCTTGCCTGCCTCGTCCCCTCTCGGGGCAATCGCAGCTCCGGGAACCGGGCGCCCCGCGCGCTCCCAGCCCAGCCCAGCCCGGCTTCACGTGCCTCTGCGGCCTTGGGCTGGGAGTGCCCCAGCCTCCTCTGGGCCCTGGGCAAGGGTTTGCCCTCAGTGATGGATAAAGGAGCTAGTCCATGAAGCATTCAACCAGGAAAAAAAAAAAAAAAAAAAAAAAAAAACCACCCTGGGAGGGGCTGCCCAAACGTTAGCAAGGAAAAGCAAGTCTTCAGCCAAGCTTGGGGAAGGGGAGAGAAAAGAGGATGAGGAGGGGTTGGAGCATACGTCGCGGAGAAGCCCTGGGGAGGTGAAAGAGCCTCGCCCACCCCCGTACCTTTTCTCATACCCCCTCCTGCTTCCAGAGGGTCAGCTTGGGGCCCAGAGAGCTTGTTTGGAGCTTGTCTGGCACTGGAAAGCAAGAGAGGGAGCTGTTGGCTCTCTGGCTGGCCTTGGCCTTCTTTGCTGTGAAGAATACAAGCCCTCAGGGCCAGGCTGCCAGGCTCTGCTAGCCTGTCTGCTCAGCGGCAGGGTGGGCCCGCTGGCCTGGGGGCCTCCCTAAGGTTTCCACTTCATCCTACTGGTCTAGCCTTCCAAAGTCGCTTAGCGTCCTGGGCACAGCTCCGAGGAGCCATTTCTGTCCTGCAGTACAAACAGGAGTTTGAGTCCTACATCATCCAGTCAAAGAAACGGAGCTCAAAGGGCATTTCTGGGCCACTTCCTGTGGCCAAAGTGACAGGAGAACACGGTGGCCTCTCTGTCTAATCTGCCAAAAGACTGTCCAGTCAGCTGCTTCCCACCGTCACTATCCAGGTCAGGGGGGTTGCCTGTTTTCACCAGCACTTTCAGCTCCATTCCTGAGCCCTGGAGGTGACATCTCCAAAACCAGCAGGGTCTCTTTACTGCTAATTGCAGGTCTCCCTAAGAGAGACTAGGGATTCTATTCATCACTGAAGTGTCCCCAAAATCCATCTTTCAACTAGGTTTCTTTCCCTAAGAATTCCCAGTCAGGAACAACTGTACGGCAGCTCTGGGCCTCTCCACCCCTCGGGAGGTCCTACCCCTGTCTGCTAGCCTTTTCTTTGTTTTGTTTGGATGTGTTTGGATGTAGTGCATATCTGTGTGTGGAGACCAGAGGTCAATATCAGGATTCTTCCCCAGTCACTCTGCACTTTATTCATGAGACAGGTTCTCTCCCTGAACCTGGAGCTCACTGATTCAACTAGACCAACTAGCCAGTGAGCCCCAGGGATTCCCTGACTCCCCTTCTTCAGAACTGGGACTACAGGTACATGCCATCATGCCTGACCTTTACATGGGTGCTAGGGATCTGAGCTCTGGTCTTCATGCTTGTACAGCCAGCACTTTACCCACTAAGCCATATTCCTAGCCCAGTCTCTGGGCTTTAAAGTTCAGACACTCAACCTTGACAACAGGGCTCAGGGCCAGTGGAGCCCCTCGAGATGAACTTCTGTCACTGTGTCCCTCAGGAGAACTAGCTCTCCTGACAATTCCGTTGACCTAATATCTCCTCTTGTGTGTTCTAGGTTCACAGGAAAATGGATCTTTATGGTAGAAGGTCAGTTTGGAAGCCCAGAATTAAAAGTGGAACTAGGGAAGCCCTCATTCTACAACTGGCCATGAAGCAGTTGTGTCAGGCAAGTGTGTCAGTGAGTGTGAAACCATTACAAGAAAGTGTGGGAGACCAGCTAATCACACAGTGCTAACCAGAAAAGGATGTGTTTGCCTTGGAGACGCCTGGCAGGTGAGATGGTTATTTTATGTGTCTACCAGACTGGACTGTGGGGTGCCCAGACATTGGTCAAGAATCATTTTGAGCATGTCTGTAATAGTGTTTTGGGTGAAACAAACATTTGAACATATAGACTGAGTGTAGCACGTGGTATTTTAGTGTGGGAGGCATTTCAATCCACTGCAGGCATGACCAGCCCCTTTTAAACATGAAGGACAGGCTTCCCTAGTCACAGAAGCTTCGCCTGCTTTCTTCAGACCAACGGGTCCTACAGCAGTTCTGCAGCAGATGGCTTCACAATGGAGCTGGGCACTAGTTGTCCTGGATGTCTCTGCCTCTGTAGTTGTGTGAGTCAATCCCTTGTAGCAGTGTGTGTGTGTGTGTGTGTGTGTTGCGTGCGCATGCACGCGTGTTCATGCATGCATGCATACATGTATATCTCCTAATGCGCTGCTGCTCTTGGAAATCCCTAACTGTTGGTACTGTGGCTCCAGAGAATGAGCAGAGCTTTTCACAGACAGAGCCACCGTGGGAGGAAGGAGCCCACCCTGAGCAATGTTGGGGACTCATTTAGTCATGATGTCTACAACCTGACAGACAACCTCAAGCCACTTCCTTTCTGTGGGCTTGTCCTTCATAGCCCTTGGGGAGAAACACTGACCTGGCCATGGGCTTGCAGAAGGGAACTTGATCCTATATGTCACAGACTCCAAGGAACATTTTACAGGCTGCTACAATCCTTGAAGAGAGTTTACTACATATTACAGATGTCTGCCAATGCTGAGTGACTATGCCACCATGTCCCCTCACCGCACTCCTACTCTGTCTCCTGTTGTCATCAGGAGCTCAGCCAGAAACCACCAGGAGTTCCAGGAATTTATTTATTTTTATACCTAAGAGCATTTCTATGTATCTTCCTTGAAGGATCCAACACATTTTCTTCACACACATACACACACACACCACAAATCACAAATATGCCACATACCACATACTTTTCAGACATATAAACACATCACACCACACAAACATAGCTCCCAAATCCTTGATGTTCATTCTCTTGGACACTAAAAACATGACTTGTGTCTGAGGTTTTATCCATGTTAGCTTGGGGACAGATAGCCAGAAAAACCAACCATGGGGTTCAAGGCACAGAGCTTGTACCTCAGCCCATGACCTCCAGAGAGGAGCTGGGGAAAGAGCTGTCACCAGCAGCCAGTGACGGCATCAACTGTGTCTTGTGGGCTCCAGGAGAACACCCACTCAGAGTTCAGATAGCTTTCAGGTGGGTGGGAGTGTGAACCTGTCTGTAGAGGGTAGAGGGACAAGTCAAAAGTGTCCTGGGGGCTGAGGAACTAGCTCATATGGTAAAGTTTCCAAGTAAGCATGAAGACCTGAATTTGATCCCCAAAACCCACATTAAAAAAAGCTGAACCATGTGTGGTGGCACATGCCTTTCATCCTAGCACTCGGGAAGCAGAGGTAGGAAGATTGCCATGAGAGGATTGCTATGAGTTTGAGGCCACCCTGAGACTATGTAGTGAATTCCAGGTCAGCCTGGAGTAGAATGAGATACTACATTAAAAAAAAAAAAAAAAAAAGCGAAAGAAAGAAACCAGAAAGAGAGAAAGAAAGAAAGAAAGAAACAAGGAAAGAAAAGCCAAGGATGATGACACATGCTTGTAATCCCAGCAGCTGGGAAATGGAGACTGGTGGATCTTTGGGGCTCTCTAACCAGCCAGTCTTACCTACTTGCAAACTCCATGCCAATGAAAGACCCTCAGGTGGTATCTAAGGAATGACACCAGAAGTTGTCTTCTGGCCTCCTCATGAGCACCTAAGTACATGCACATCTGCACACACACTGATACACATGTTCAGGTGTGTGCACACGCACAAAGAAAACCAAGTTTCATTAGTTGTTCTGGCAAGTTATAAAATCCAAGGGAGGTTGTGGGAAGCCCTGGTTAGTGGCTGTCTAGCAGAACTGTGGATCATTGTCTAAGGTGGAGGCAGTCCCATCTGTGTGGCTCTCACTAACGCTGAGTAGTCAGGGTCACATGACACTGAATGGTAGGACTCTGTGGGCCTTGGAGAAATGAAATGCTGCTGTTGGAATGATGCATTTGTCCTTGCCAACAACTCCTCAGACCCTGACCAGAAGACCTGTGAGTACTCTTGCCCTCTTATTTTTTATGCTTTTATATCAGGCTTTCATATTAATTGATTAGAAACGGGTACATACCTCTGGGCTGGCTTATGAGGGTGTTCTGGAATATTCTTTTTAACTTTTTATTGATAATTTCCATAAAAATAGACAATATACTATGATCATAATCCCCTTCCACCATTCCCCTTTTCCTCCTTCCAAATCCCCCTCCAGTGAATCCCTTCTTTTTTCTAACTAGTCTCTCTTCTATTTTCATGTCATGATTTTTTGACCTATTATGCAGGTCTTGTGTAGGTAGTGTCAGCCGCTGTGAGGTCCTGAATATAATGGCCACTTTGTGCCTGGAAGACAGCAGTGTAAGCACTCCTTTCTTTCCTTTGGCTCTTACGTTCTTTCTGCCACCTCTTCTGCAATGGTCCCTGAGCCTTGGAGGGTATGATAGAGATGTCTCACTTAATGCTGAACAGTCCACGGTCACGTCTCAGCACTTTGGGGAGTTTTGAGTCACCCTAGTAGTCACTGCCATCTAAAAACGGAAGCTTCTCTAACCAAAAGTGACAGTAGCATTAATATATGGGAATAAACATAAATATTTAGAGGGCAGATTGGTGGGGCATAACATACCCATTTAGTCAGACAACAGTCCTCCATCACCTAAGGCTTATGACTTCCCCAGCTATAGGCTTTTGATTACATTTTCAGTACCAGGCAGGAATTCTTTCTCATGAGATGGGCCTCAAATCCAATCAGTGAGTAGTTAGTTTCTCCCCAAACAGACATGCCACTATTGCACCAATTGGCACATTTAGCCTGTCTGGCCAGCTGTAAAGCTTGCAGGGTCCACTGTGAATAAGATCATTGATACCTCTTTTCCTCCCAAAGGCCACCTGCTGCATAGCACTGTCCAGCCTCCCGGCAGCTAGTCAACAAGAAGGAAGCACTGGCTTAGATCCAGTTTGCTTTCTCAGTGATCTGCAGCCCAAGCATGTGAAGTCTTTAGCAATAGGGTCTGACCATCTAGTTCTGGTGGACAACCAAGAGCCTTGGAAATATCCTGTAATGTTTTGTGGGCATCGAGAGCCTCCCTGGCCAAATATTTGCTGGGAGGTACCCCACCCCCAGCACTGAACTTTTTCTAATAACACTCTATGGCTCTGGGCACAACATTACCCACCTCTACAGGATACTTCTGCCAACACACATACACACTCTGTCTTTTAAAACATATGTATTATTAGCTAGTGAAGAAGTAGGTTTCCATATGGCTTATTCATAACATTTGAATCTTGATTAACCTTCCTCTCATCCCTATCTCCTCCATCCCCTCCCCGAACCCACTTAGACCATTTCACCTCCAGTATTCTGCCTCTCAGGTTATCTTAACCCATGAGAAGGATCTGCATGCACTCACGGTATATCAAGTGAAAGTAGAAAGTAAGATGCAATTCCACTGGTGTTAATGTATATGTAAAGTCACCACAGAGCCTGGTTGCATTTAGAGAAATCCTTTAGAATCTCCAAGGGAATGGTCCCAGGACCCCGTTAGATGCCAAGATCTGCAAATGTTAAAATCTCTTGTATAATATGATGCAGTGTTTGCACATCACCTACATTCATCCTCCCATAGGCTTCAAATCACTAGATGGCTTCCAGTGCCCAGAACAATGTTGGTGTTGTGAAAATAGTTGATAGACTACACTGTTTAGGGACCAATGACCAGAAAGAAGCACACAATAACAAAGGTTCAATTGTTTTCTAATATTTCCAATCTAACGTTGCCTGAATCAGCAGACGTAGGACCCTTGGATACGGAGGCCTAGTGTATGTACACATACAGGAAATTAGCAACTACCAAGGGACAGACTATAGACACGAGATGTAGTTATGGGAAGTGAGTAAGCTAAGAGGGACTGCAGGACGACTGATGGATATAGCGTTCTTTGAGGGCTGATGAAAAGAATCAGATCGATTGTGATCATGTTGTGCCACTCTGTGAATACACTACAAACCATCACAGCGTACCCTATGAATGGTGAGTATGTGGTCAGAAGTGCATTTCATCAAAGGTGCTAAACTTAATAAAAAAAAGGTGCTAAACTTCTCTGCATTGTAGAGTTCAAGAAGATCATGTATTGGGGGGAGGTATTAGGTAGTGTGTGTAGGATGACTTTTTATTATATTCCTTGTTTTATCCTGTGCATATATTTCCTATATTTAAAGAAAACTAAAATTTAAGTCATCTTACAACAGTGACAACATACACAAGTGCCTCACCAGCACACAAGGTGCAACTGTTTTCACTGGACAGTTCATACTGCAGTCTTTGTGACAGAGCCTTCCCTGTTCTTTGTTGTGCTGTCTTTGTCCCCACCCCAGTACCCAGTAGTTCTACACTGAGCAACTCTGCCTCAATGGCTTTGTGGGGACATGCACACCAGTACAATACTGAAAGTTGGTGGCCTCTTCTGAATGCCCCCTTCCTCAGCTAAAGGCTCTTTCCTGGGTTCCTGGTGGTCAGCAGCAGGAAGAGAGAAAGGGGGAGGAAGGAATGAAGGAAAGAAAATGAGAGAAGGGAAGGAAGGAAAGAAGGGAGGAAAAAGTAAAGAAAGAAGGAAAGAGGAGAGGGACTGGGGAGAAGATGGCTTGGTGAATAAAGAATTTTCTGTGCAAGTGTGAGCACCTGAAAAGCAGGATGCTGTGATGGGGAGCTATAATCCTACTGGGCCTACTGCAGGAAAGAAAGCAGAAAAAGAATGTTCCAGAAGCTTTCAGGCCAGTTTGGTGTGTGTGGGGGGGTATGTGTGAACGCAATGGGGAACAATGGGAAATCCTGCTTTAAACAAGGAGGGAAGTGGGAGCAACATCTGAAGTTGTCCTCTGGCTTCAACATGCAACCTGTGGCATATGTGTACCAAAGTCACACACTTGTACATGCACACACCATACACACACAACACACCGCAGAAGAAGATGAGAAGGAGGAGAAAATAAGAGAGAAAAGAACATGCTCACAGATCACAGATGGAGGAGGCATCTAGAATATTGTGTCAGAGGAAGGTAATCTTCACAAGCGAGAGGTCGCAACCTAGACTGTCCCTCTGCCTTATACTCTTGATGGTCCCCTTCTGTCTCTTGCCAGCATGATAGGGACAGAGTAGGGGACAGCAGCGAAGATCTCCTGGATGGCTTTCTGTTTGCTTGGCTGCTCTCTCTTTTTTCCTTTCTGAGGCTGCATACTGGCCAGGCAGCGTTTGTTACCCTTGTGTGCAAGTTGAATGGCATGTTTAAGAGGTAAGTGCTGTGGCACTCCAGGCCCAAACTCCTGCTGGTGAAAATCACATTAAGATTATTTGAGACAGCTTCTCACTCTTTAGGCTAAGGGGAACATGGAGCTCACAGTGAACCTCCTGCATCAACCTGTACCACCAAGTACCTGAATTACCAGATGGGCCACCACACCTGACTTATATTAAGACTTAATAACAATATGATAGATTCAACCAATCACAGCTCATATCTGGGGGAAATCCCTGCCCTTTGCCCTTTCCCTTGACAGAATGGGAATTGATCACTTCTTCAACAACTGATCACTCTTTCCTTTCACAGGCTATAAAATAGGATGAAATGCCCTTGAACTATCCAGAAGTTAAATAAAAGTCACTCACCTCAAGAGAACCTATGTCATGCAATATGTCTTTTTTTTTTAAATTATGAACTTTACTGTATGAACATAGTGCATGTTGGTCGTATTCCCATGAGATATAAGATACTCATATCTCTTCTCTCTTATCCCCATTCTACCGAGGACCTTTCCCAGTGGAGTTATTGGTGTCCACTGTGGGATCATGATGCATCAATCAGTCTCTGTATGTGTGTTTAGGGGGCAGACAATGCCTCAGGATATTCCCTTCACTCCCAGAGGCACTTACAATCATTCTGTCCCCCTCTTATACAATGTTTCCTGAGCCTTGGTGGGTGTATTTTAAGTCTATTTTAGTGTTAAGCTTTCTGCAATCTCTGCATTTATGCTTTAATGAATCTTGAGTATCCTCATGTTGATCATCATCTCCCTAGAGCAGGTTGTCAGGCTAGCAGTGAGAGCAGCACTCATGTTAAATGGCTACTTCCTCTGGAATGTCTCATAGGCCCTGAAAGATGTGATAGAGTTGACTTGTCTCATGCTAGACAGTTGTCTATCTTTTCTTGTTATATTGATGGAGCTTGGTTCTCCTGTTTGTATTGCTGTCTGTAAAAAACAAGAGCAGAATCTCCAACCAAAAGTGAGAAACAGCATGGATTAAAGGGGACAAACATAGTTATTTAGGAGTCTTTGTGATGAGTAGAGCCACTCTTCTTTGTCAAAGACTAGTGGGAGATTCTCTCTGGAGTCTATGACCTTCCTATCCACAGGATCCTGATGCAACATATTTAAATTAAAGCAAAACCTTAAAATTTTTAGTGATTAGAAGCTGGGTGTGGTGGCGCACACCTTTAATGCCAGCACTTGGGAAGCAGAGGTAGGAGGATAGCCATGAGTTTGAGGCCACCCTGAGAATACTTAGTGAATTCCAGGTTAGCCTGGGCTAGAGTGAAACCCTACCTCGAAAAAAAAATAGTGATTAGTCTGATGAGATGGTTCACTGGTGAAGGCACTTGCCTGCAAAACCTAACTACCTGGGTTTGATTCTCCAGTACCCACATAAAGCTGGATGCACAAAGTGGTATATGCATATGGAGTTCATTTTCAGTGGCCAGAGGCCCTAGAGTGCCCATTCTCTCTTTTCTCTGTGTCTGTCTCTGCTTGCAAATAAATTTTAAAAAATTTAAAAACATCTAGTAATCTATTTTTGGCTTATCCACAATCATTCACTTACCTACACTGTGAAAGCTTACTACACAGAGCAGCACAGCAGCACAGAAAATGAATGTCTGATAATTAGTAAGTGGAAAATGTGTGAGCTTATCTCTCTTTACTTTTATCCAACACATTGGCTGTTTCCATACATGCAGGCTGTGTTCCCACCCTTTCCTCTCATACTCTGCCATGGTTATCACCACTCTCACTCTACTGGGAAGTTACTGTTTCTTTTCTTTTCTTTTTTGGGGGGAGTTACGAGGTAGGGTCTTTCTCTAGCTCAGGCTAACCTGGAATTCACTATGTAGTCTCAAGGTGGTCTTGAACTCATGGTGATCCTCCTACCTGTGCCTCCCGAGTGCTGGGATTAAAGGCGTGCGCCACCACGCATGGCAAGTTACTTGTTTCTTAGCTTGCACATGTGAGAGTGGACAGGAGGTCCTTGTCTTTCTGTGTCGGGCTTATTTCTACTCCATCTCCATCCATTTACTGTAAATGGTAGGATTATGAGTGGATAAAACTCTAGCGTGTAAATGAATCTCACGTGATCACTCATCTGCTGATGGGCATCTAGTCTGCTTCTATATCTTAGGTATTGTGGTATTGTCACAACAATATGGTCATGCAGGCATCTCTGAACATATCCCCAGAAATAGAACAGCTGAGTCATATTATTAGAAGACCTAGTTTTAGTTTTGTGAGTAATCTTTGTGCTGTCTTCCACAGAGACTGTGTGGTTCAAGAGTAGGGATGTGGCGAGAGAGACAGTAAGGGTGACATGGCTTGGAAAGCCCATTTCAGAGGACTGGAAACCCTTACTGGACCACTGGTAACAACAGAGCATGTGCAAGCAAAGCACACAGTTTCCAAATACAGGAGAGGCGTGTGCTTCATGAGTGACCGAAGGGGTCAGGGCTCTCGTGGCACCAGGCTTTCTAGTCTTGATCCTGTTCTTAATAAATTGCCTCTATTTCTATCACTATCCATATGTCTGTGCTTCTATTTATTGTCCCAGGTCATAAGAACCTCAAAATCTCAGTGGGTGCTCTCTCCCAACCCCAGACTCTGATACCAACAGTGTACATAAACTTCTTTTCCCTACATCTTCACCAGAATTTATTTTGTTTATTTATTCTTCATTTTTTTCAAGTTAACAAAGTATAATTGTTTTCCAAAAGATATATTTCCCCATACACATTCATTCTACACTATAACCAAAGAACAAAATGTTTATGAACTAGAAAATAAATTTAGAATCCATAGCATAGGTAAGTGTAAGGTTCAGGAGGGACCAAGACCACAGAGACCACTCTGAGGCAAAGATGGAACTTTTATTCGGAGAAAACACGAGCTGCCAGGACTGAGTCTCAAGAGTGAAGCAGTCAACCTGCGGTTACAGATAGTGGGCTTTGTAGAGTTCTTCAGTCGGGGGAAGGTGAGGAAGGGGGAAGTAAAAGAAAGGTTTCTTTAGGGGAGATCTAAGATAGCCAGGATGTGACACCAGAACAGTAACCTGGTATCCTGAGAGATAAGGGGCAGGACACCTCAACTTGGGACACTGTTAGGCAAGGAAGGGGTAATGGCTGGGTGGTTCTTTGAGAAATGTGGATGACCCACTCCCTGGTATCTGTGGCCTTCCTGCTGTCCTCGGTGACTCCATTTTGTCCTAACCTAACATTAAGAAGGCTCTAGCCTGGAGCAAAGATGTGTTTCCAGCAATATAAGGAGGCTTGAGAGAGTTTCTTTATAAGAATGCCTGCTAGCAAGGGTTCCAGCAATGTGGTGGGTTGGTCTGTAATCAGTCTTGAGTACTTGAACAGCTCTGGTGGGTTGCTTTTCATTTTGTTTTCCTTAGCTGTTTAGAATAGCCATCCATCACTGTCCTGCAATAGGCAGAGCTATCCCGTCCAGGAAAAATGAGGGAGAGAACCAGAGGCAGCATGAGATGCATATGCAGCATTCAAAGGGAATGATCCAGCAGTGCCTGGGGAAGGTGAAGGGAAGATACTCCAGGGTTAGCCATCTTCCTTTGGAGGTATGTACCTGTCATTTTTTTTTTTCATGGATCTACACTAAGGACTAGAAGGACTGCTGTGCTCTTGTCAGACTATACTGAGATTTGTTGGCTCCAACCTGAACTCATGCCTTCCCCTCTACCAGGGTGGCACTGATCTACATGACCTCTGACTCTATGGCATAGTAGACACTGCCCCAGTCCTGGGCATGGCAGAGACAAAGCAGGCAAGCCAGGATACAGCTTCCCAAGACACTTCCTCCAGCAAGTGGCTGCCTTAACAGAGGTCCCCTGCCCTTCACTCCCAGTATAGCCACCATCTGCCCACCTAGGTCTTGGGTACAGGCCATGTCTGCATGGTGAGAAGCTCCATGCATATGTCACCTCCACCCAGAACACACCCTCCAGAGAGGACACAACCCTGACAAATGGTGGGTCAAGGGGGAAGTTATCTTTAAAGGAGACGTTAAATAGGGTGAAGTCAGCTCCTTCCTTCTCTGTGAGGATCTGGAGATCATTGTGCGAAGCACTGTCCTGGCTGATGCTGAGGAGGTTGACATTCCAGCGGATCCTTCTACAGAGTTGGACATGATTACACTTGCTGTGTCCCCGGCACTGAGTGGGGTGCACACAGGACCGTGGAGCTACTTCATCTTCATGCTTAACTGAGAGCATGTGGAGCTTCTGGTTCAGTGACTGACTCTGGCTCAGGGAAGTAAGTTGGAAGTATGTTATTGGAGAACACCCAGTGTTGTTACCTGGCCTATGTGTGCATGCACGTGCACACACACACACACACACACACACACACACACATAGACTGTCTTTCACAAGTTTGACTGCATAGTTTCTGCCTTTAAAACTCTGTGGTGGCTATATACCCCTCAGCTCTTTCATCAGCCATTCAGAGGCCTCATCAAGCCAGACATTGCACCATTTAAGTAATCTTGCCTCTGGTTCTTATTAATTTTCTCTAGGATGGCCAAGTTTTCTTCTTTTCCTATGCCATTATCTTCAGATTTCTTGCCCTCAGCTGGCTCTTCCTCTTTCATTTCAGAGCGATCCTCAGGCACCTCCTCATCTTCATGTCTGAAGACACATCTTCCTGTTAGCACTGCCCTGCTGGCCAGGGCTGCCCCAGTATCTCCAGTCAGGATGCTAAGGACATTACAGAGCGTGCAAAAGTCAGACATGATCTTCTTCAGATGCGGCAAGAGAAACGTATTCCTTTTCTATATGTCCTCCAGCCTCTCCAAGACAGCAGCCGAGTTAGGGCCATCAGATTCCACCAATCAGATGAGCAGATGAGGGGCACAGCAGGGTGTCCTTGGGCAATGACCCCCATGGGGGAATATGCGGTCAGGGGCGAGGCTCCCAGCCAGCAGGAACTCGCAGCTCAACGTGTCCAGGCAGGCACTGGCAATGCCATGGTGTAAGATGGACTGAGAAGATTCAAATCCTGCCTCACCCCTTGGCCCCCGAGCTGCTGCCCCAGCCTGGGCTGCTGCATTCTCCACTCTCCTCCATGTCATAGGACCCTTTTTTAAATACATTTTTAAATTTTATATTTGCCATTCTAACTGGAATGAAATGACATCTCATTGGAATTTTCATTCGTATTTCTCTGGTGACTAGTAACATTGAACATTCAAAATATATTTGTTGACATAGGAGAAACTCTTCAAGATGGTACACATCATGATTTTTCTGGACAGAACCCACCAGGAAACAATAGCTCTTTTAAACCTAAATACACATTGGAGATATGCTAGGATGGAGAAGGAGCACCTATCAGGAGCCTGCTCCCTGTGGGGAGGCCTTGTGTCACTTCAGATATGGCTGTGTTTTCCAAATGAGAAAACATGGCTTGGAAAGGGAACTCAGAACCCATGTGGACCACAAATGGGAGGGCCACCGACTGTAGCACAACCATATTCCTGTTCCTCACTATCCTGCTAGGGACAGCCCCTCCCAGTGTGCTGCTGGGACCTTGATACTTCTGTAACCTGAGAGAATCAGGAGCAAATGTGGTCCAAGAGGTAGCAAGCAGCAGCCTGGTGACATGTGCCCAGAGATGTTGCCACTGCTAACAGAGCCATGCCACCTGTTCCTCGCCCTTGGGGGACACCAGGCGCTTGACTTTGCTGACCACAGAACTTTAGGACTTGAGGAAAAATAAACAACAGTTTCTTCCCATGCTGGGGCTTGCAGTGGGCAGAATGTTGGCATTTGCAAGGCAGTGACAGAAAGGGAACCAAGACTCAGCAAGGGAGGAGGTGGGCTGGCATCCCTTTTGAAAGCAGGGTTGAGAGTGACTGCTGGTGGGGTGGCGTTGATTCAAGCTCTCCTTTTGTGACAGGAAGGTGGTCTCAGGGTTTGTTTGCATCTGAGGGCCACAAGCTAAAGAGTCCTGTTGAACACCAGGTGCTTAATGCATATTCACAGAAACAGGCTGTGGTGGAGCTGGCTTGCTGCAGCATCTCCAAACTTCATAGGAGGCCATCCTGGAAAAGGCCCCGCTTGTTATCTCACCCCACAGCTCTTCTGCGTTTTGTTTGCTACTTTGGTGCATTCTCTCTGTGCCTTTGGGTTTCTGAACAAATGTCTGCAAGGTTTCTGAATTACTTGGCTTTTTTGGGGGAGGGGCAACCAAATGGCTTGCTTGATGGCTAAGAGGGTGGAGTTGAATGTAAGTAGTAATTGTCAACTTCCTCATGTCTCCAACATCAAAGGCCATGGATTGAAAGCAGGAAAAGATGTTCTGATGAGGCAATCCAGCAAGTGGCAGAGAAAGCCTGCCAGGTGCTGATGTGAACCAAATATATCCACAAGCTTATATACACAGGGGCTCCTCCTCAAAACAATCCTGTGGGATTCATGCCAAGTTCTTCTGCTGAGAAAATGAGACATAAAGACCATTATCATTGATTTTCACAGAGTCACACAGCTGGTGAGTAGAAGTTTGACCCTGACCACTTGAAAATCTGTTACAATGCTGTATTGGTCAGAGTTATCTGAAGGTACAGAACTGATAGAGTGAATATATATTACAAAGGGGATTTATTAGTTCAGCCTCTAAGATACAGGCTGGGTAATCCAATCATGATTGCAAGCTGGAGAGGCTGAGAACCTGGTAGCTGCTTGCTCAAGGAGGGAAGTAAAAGAATGCTACTCTCCCTGCACAGCCTGGAGGAAGTAAAAGAATGTCACACTCACTGCACAGCCTAGAGGAAGTAAAAGAATGTCACACTCACTGCACAGCCTAGAGGAAGTAAAAGAATGTCACACTCACTGCACAGCCTAGAGGAAGTAAAAGAATGTCACACTCACTGCACAGCCTAGAGGAAGTAAAAGAATGTCACACTCACTGCACAGCCTGGAGGAAGTAAAAGAATGCCACACTCACTGCACAGCCTGGAGGAAGTAAAAGAATGCCACACTCACTGCACAGCCTGGAGGAAGGAAATGAATGCCACACTCACTGCACAGCCTGGAGGAAGTAAATGAATGCCACACTCACTGCACAGCCTGGAGGAAGTAAAAGAATGCCACACTCACTGCACAGCCTGGAGGAAGTAAAAGAATGCCACACTCACTGCACAGCCTGGAGGAAGTAAAAGAATGTCACACTCACTGCACAGCCTGGAGGAAGTAAATGAATGCCACACTCACTGGACAGCCTGGAGGAAGTAAAAGAATGCCACACTCACTGCACAGCCTGGAGGAAGTAAATGAATGCCACACTCACTGCACAGCCTGGAGGAAGTAAATGAATGCCACACTCACTGCACAGCCTGGAGGAAGTAAATGAATGCCACACTCACTGCACAGCCTGGAGGAAGTAAATGAATGCCACACTCACTGCACAGCCTAGAGGAAGTAAATGAATGCCACACTCACTGCACAGCCTGGAGGAAGGAAATGAATGCCACACTCACTGCACAGCCTGGAGGAAGTAAAAGAATGCCACACTCACTGCACAGCCTGGAGGAAGGAAATGAATGCCACACTCACTGCACAGCCTGGAGGAAGTAAATGAATGCCACACTCACTGCACAGCCTGGAGGAAGTAAAAGAATGCCACACTCACTGCACAGCCTGGAGGAAGTAAAAGAATGCCACACTCACTGCACAGCCTGGAGGAAGTAAAAGAATGTCACACTCACTGCACAGCCTGGAGGAAGTAAAAGAATGCCACACTCACTGCACAGCCTGGAGGAAGTAAAAGAATGTCACACTCACTGCACAGCCTGGAGGAAGTAAAAGAATGCCACACTCACTGCACAGCCTGGAGGAAGTAAATGAATGCCACACTCACTGCACAGCCTGGAGGAAGTAAATGAATGCCACACTCACTGCACAGCCTAGAGGAAGTAAATGAATGCCACACTCACTGCACAGCCTGGAGGAAGGAAATGAATGCCACACTCACTGCACAGCCTAGAGGAAGTAAATGAATGCCACACTCACTGCACAGCCTGGAGGAAGGAAATGAATGCCACACTCACTGCACAGCCTGGAGGAAGTAAATGAATGCCACACTCACTGCACAGCCTGGAGGAAGTAAATGAATGCCACACTCACTGCACAGCCTGGAGGAAGTAAATGAATGCCACACTCACTGCACAGCCTGGAGGAAGTAAAAGAATGTCACACTCACTGCACAGCCTAGAGGAAGTAAAAGAATGTCACACTCACTGCACAGCCTGGAGGAAGTAAAAGAATGTCACACTCACTGCACAGCCTGGAGGAAGTAAAAGAATGCCACACTCACTGCACAGCCTGGAGGAAGTAAAAGAATGCCACACTCACTGCACAGCCTGGAGGAAGGAAATGAATGCCACACTCACTGCACAGCCTGGAGGAAGTAAATGAATGCCACACTCACTGCACAGCCTGGAGGAAGTAAAAGAATGCCACACTCACTGCACAGCCTGGAGGAAGTAAAAGAATGTCACACTCACTGCACAGCCTGGAGGAAGTAAATGAATGCCACACTCACTGCACAGCCTGGAGGAAGTAAAAGAATGCCACACTCACTGCACAGCCTGGAGGAAGTAAAAGAATGCCACACTCACTGCACAGCCTGGAGGAAGTAAATGAATGCCACACTCACTGCACAGCCTAGAGGAAGTAAATGAATGCCACACTCACTGCACAGCCTGGAGGAAGGAAATGAATGTCACACTCACTGCACAGCCTAGAGGAAGTAAATGAATGCCACACTCACTGCACAGCCTGGAGGAAGGAAATGAATGCCACACTCACTGCACAGCCTGGAGGAAGGAAATGAATGCCACACTCACTGCACAGCCTGGAGGAAGTAAAAGAATGCCACACTCACTGCACAGCCTGGAGGAAGGAAATGAATGCCACACTCACTGCACAGCCTGGAGGAAGTAAAAGAATGCCACACTCACTGCACAGCCTGGAGGAAGGAAATGAATGCCACACTCACTGCACAGCCTGGAGGAAGGAAATGAATGCCACACTCACTGCACAGCCTGGAGGAAGTAAATGAATGCCACACTCACTGCACAGCCTGGAGGAAATAAAAGAATGCCACACTCACTGCACAGCATGGAGGAAGTAAAAGAATGTCACACTCACTGCACAGCCTGGAGGAAATAAAAGAATGCCACACTCACTGCACAGCATGGAGGAATTAAAAATGCCCACTCACTGCACAGCTGGAAGTAATGAATGCCACACTCACTGCACCAGTCTGGAGGAAGTAAATGAATGCCACACTCACTGCACAGCCTGGAGGAAATAAAAGAATGCCACACTCACTGCACAGCCTGGAGGAAGTAAAAGAATGCCACACTCACTGCACAGTCTGGAGGAAGTAAAAGAATGCCACACTCACTGCACAGCCTGGAGGAAGTAAAAGAATGTCACACTCACTGCACAGCCTGGAGGAAGTAAAAGAATCTCACACTCACTGCACAGCCTGGAGGAAATAAAAGAATGCCACACTCACTGCACAGCCTGGAGGAAGTAAAAGAATGCCACACTCACTGCACAGCCTGGAGGAAGTAAATGAATGTCACACTCGCTGCACAGCTTGCTCACTGCTCAGCACGCAGCCTACAGACCTGAGGGGAGACTGAGGATGCATGTAGTGCTCTGCTTCACACCTTTTATTACTTAGATGAAATGCATCAATTCATCAAAAGGCAAATGCTACTGCATTTTTTTCCTAATAGTAAGCTGACAAGTGGGATGACTTTATTTGAATTTATAACTTAATAAATTATAAAAGCTCCAAAAAAGTAAGAAGGAGGCCCAGTGTGCTTCATTCAGAAAATTGTACCAAACATAAATTGTATCAATGCTATAAATCTTCCAGAGAACAGGAGAAACAGAAATTCTTCCTGATGCATTTTTTTCCACATCAAGTATTATCTTTCTTTCAAAAGCACATAAATACAAACAACACTACCTGGCACCTCTAAATAAAGACACAAACACCACTAAGGAGATTTTAGCAAATCCAATCCAGCAATGTAGAAAAGTGTCTACATACCATGACAAAGTTGGGTTTATTCTACAGGATGGAACATGGGTTTAATATTCAAATAATCAAAAATATAGACTACAAAACTAATGAGCAGATAAAGAAAATCACAGACTTCTGTCAATTTATTCAGTGAAACCCCTTAACAAATTCCACTATCTACTTATGCTAAAGCCATCAGGAAACTAGACATAGAATGATATTCCCCAGCTTAGAAGCATCTTAGCAAAAACAGATGATGTTGTATCATATGGAAGTCTGAATATGTGTCTCTTAAATCTGGAAAAAGACAAGGATGCTGCTGTCACCGTATTTGGAGTTCTAGCCATCCTGATAAGACTAGAGAGAGGACTGGAGAGATGGCTTAGTGATTAAGAGCACTTGCTATACTATCTGCTGACAAGAGTTTGTGTCCCTACCACCCATGTGAAGCTGGTTGGTCAATAGTGCATGTGTCTGTAAGGCCAAAGCAGCTATGTCAATGGGAAGCAGAGTCAGGAGAATCCCAAACCCCTTGGGTCAGTGAAAAAGCAAGAAAAAACATGTCTCAGACAAAGTAGAAGGAGTAGAAGGAGAGAATCAACACCTAGAGGTTGTCCTCTAACCTCCACATGCATGCCATTATATATGCAAAACCACCCCACATGCACTCATACACACACACACACACACACACACACACACACACAGAGAGAGAGAGAGAGAGAGAGAGAGAGAGAGAGAGAATAAAATGAAAGACATCTTGATCAGAAAAGAAGAAATAAAGGTGCCCCTGTTTGGAAATGGTGTGAGGTTATTGTCTACATAGACTAGTGTCAAAGCCTCTACAAAAAATAAGAGATGAAACAAACAAGATACTCTCTGGAGTAATAAATGAGGTATCAGGATAAGTGATCAACATACAAAAATCAATAATAGTTCATATGTTAGCAATGAGCACATAGAAGCTGAGATTAAAAATATAAACCTGTTATAATCACTTCAAAAGTCTTACAGTAGACTTCTGGTTAAGATGGTAGCATAGGAACCATGCCAAAGCAGCATAGGGGAGAAAAAGCTAAATAAAATAAAATAAAATAAAATAAAATAAAATAAAATAAAACCTCAGCAAAATACACTCTTCTGCTAAAAAGTGAGGTGTATAAGAAATTGCAAATGGCAGCAGAGAAGTAGGAGAGATCCAGAGCATCTAGAGTCCACATAGGCAGGCAGAAGTGGCTCCAGCAGCAGTGGCACCAGGTCTGTGGAGGCAGCCTGTCCATGGGGCCACAGCTACAAGGCTTGGCTTGAGCCACAGGAAAAGCCAGGTGAGGGAATTTTCCACTTACACCAGAGCTCCTCACAAACTTAAGAAATGTGAAGGGAGGACCACAGTGACCAGTGAAGTATCAGATCACGAGGTAGAGGATCACATGGACCAGTGGGAGAACTAAAGCCACCATCCACAGCCTCCCCTCCCCTACCACCAGCACAAGCACCAGCAAGAACCAGAGACCTGGGGAAGGGAACTCACAGCACCCAGCACCAGTGACCAGAGCAGCAATTCAGTGACCCAGCCAGCCTGCCTGAACCCACAGCACACCAAAGACAGACCCAAGCAAGAGTGCAGCATAACTGAAATCAAAATCATCCCAAAAGGTAACTGGGATTACACCAGGTCAGTACACACCAAATAAGCCAGGTACATAGGCTTGAATCAGAAGTGCTAATTGGACCTTCCATATCAGGATAAATTATATGTTAAATCTGATGGATGGTCGAATTTGCCATTCTTAAATAAGCTATATTTTGGGCTTGTTACTTGTTGCTTCCTGATTTATAGTGCCTTTGTTTCCTCTTCCTGTTGTTCATTACAGGAAGGGTCTCACTTGGTCACAGGCTGACTTGGGACCCTCAACAGACCAGAAATCTTAACCTCCTAGGTAACAGGATTAAGGATGTGGGGCAACACACACCCTAAGGGATTGAGACTTTATTAGAGGATCTGGTTGTCATAATACCTACTCTCGTATAAATACTCTGTGCTGTTTTTCATTGAATGTGTACATTGTTTAGTTAAATTTTGAATCTGCCTGTATCTTGTTCCACTCAGCCTACTTGAATACTCACATAGCAGATAAACCCAATATCTAGGGTCACTTTGGTAGATACTCTGAGAGTCTTAAGAGCCACACCTAGCACCTTAAGCTCCTACCCTAAAGATATATAACATCAGATTGATTGATATACATATGATAATACTGCAGCTAACTAAAAAATCTAAGCATTAAATTAATCCAAGATGCAAAAATATGTACATTGTAACACAAGAAACACCAAAAATCAAGACAATATAAATCCACCAAAAAGTATTAATGCATCAGAAATGACCTCCAGTGAGAATGAGTTAGAGGAAATGCCTAAGAAAGATTTCAAAAGAATGATTACAAATATGCTCAAAGAAGTCAAAGAGGAAATCAAAGGAATGAAAGAGGAAATCAAAGAATCAAAGAAGACACAGGAAATGAATTTAATGAAATAAAGAGGTCAACATAAGACATAAGGAAGTAGAAATAATAAAGAAAAACCAGTCGAATTACTAGCAATGAAGAACACAGTCAATGAAAAAAAAAAAAAACTCTGTAGAAAATCTCACCAGTAGAATGGATGAAGGAGAGGACAGATATCTAAGCTAGAAGACCAGTGGCAGTCTAATATAGTCCAACAAAGAGAAAGACGAACTAATAGGAAAGTATGAATGGGAATTTAAAGATATTCAGGACACTATGAAAAGATCAAACATAAGAATTCAGGTTATAGTAGAAGGAGAAGAATTTCACTCCAAAGGCATAGTAGGAATTTTCAACAGAATCATAGAAGAAAACTTCCCCCAATGCAGATACAGGAATCCTTTAGAACACCAACCAGACAAAACCTGGAAAGAAACTCTCCTAGCCATATCATAATTAAACTGCAAACATACAAACCAAAGAAAATATACTGAAAGCAGTTAGAGAGAAAAATCAAGTTACCTACAAAGGTAAGCCCATCAGGATCACAGCAGATTACTCAACACAAACTTTAAAAGCCAGAAGGGATTGGAGTGATGTATTCCAAGTTCTGAAAGATAACAACTTTCAACCAAGGTTACTTAATCCTGCAAAGCTATCCACTCAAATAGACAGAGAAATAAGAACATTCCACAGCATAGGCAGGCTACTCTCATTTTTGGTAGAGAACCTTCTCTTTTCAGATGGCAGTGACCTTGGGATGACACAGAAGGCACCATGGTGCTGGGAAGAAGTGACAGGAGTGCTCAGCACTGCAATAACTCTATCACACCTTCCAAGCCTCAGGGTCCATTGAGGAAGAGGTAGCAGAAAGAATGTAAGAGCCAAAGGAAGGGTAGGACTCCTTACAACGTGCTCCTCCAGACACAAAATGGCCTGGATATCCATGACCTCACAGTGCCTGACACTACCTACACAAGACCATCATAATAGGAGGAAAAGATCATGACATCAAAATAAAAGAGAGACTGATTGAGGGGGGGGGATATGATGGAGAGTGGAGTTTCAAAGGGGAAAGTGGGTGGCGGGAGGGTATTACCATGAGATATTGTTTATAATCATGGAGGTTGTTAATAAAAGAAAATAAAATACAGAAAAAGTTAAATTTAAAAGAAGTCTTACAGTATAAAACTGACAAAACATGCATAGAAAAAAATGTATGTGACTTTATGTGCAGAGTGCTGTAAAGAAAAAAAATATCAAAGATCTAAGTAAACAAAACATGCCATGATTAAAAGATAACCTATAAAGGTTTTGTTGTTGTTGTTGTTTTTTTTTCAAATGGATATACAGGTTTAACACAATTCCTGTCAAAATATCAGCAAGGCTTTCTGTGGAACAAGATAAGGTGATTCCAAAGCCTATTAGGGGCAACAAAAGAACCAGAAGATCCAAAACAATCCAGAGTGACAAGTGAGAAGAGGAGACCCAGTGCTCCAGCTCTCAGCACGCTATACATCACCACACTCACAAAGACTGATGCCAGCCGAGGGAGGGACATGCAGAGTCCTGGAACAGAGGTGCCCAGTGCTCAGGACTTGCCTGTACAAGGCCCTGGGTGCCATCCCAGCACCACAAAATAAGTAACTAACTAAGTAAATAAATAAATAGAATCCAAAAATAACCACACACAGGACAGGTGAGTGTGTGTGAGGGGTGGCCGGTGGACAGATGTGCATGTTTGGACATGTGTGCTGTGTGCATGTGGAAGATGACTTCTGGTATAGTCATCATCTTCTACCTTGTTTGAGGCAGGATCTCTTGTTGAGCTTTGTGTTGCCAGGCTACCTGCCCCACAAGCTTAGAAAATTCTACTGTCTCTATCTCCCATCTGACTGGAGGTGCACTGGGGTTATAGACATCCACTATAGTGTCTTGCTTTTTTAAAATTAAATTATTGTATTTATTGAGGGAAGTACAGAACCAAGGAAAGGCACCCATATTGCTAGAGATCCCACGTGGAATGCCTGGAGAAAAAAGTGTGGAAAGAAAAGAGAAAAGAAAGTTGAAGGAGTTCTTGCCATGTGGAGAGCTGGAGGGAATAAAGGAGCCCATGTAGAGTAAGGGCTAGGGGCCCCTCCTGGCTGGGCCTGGGCCTGGGTCAGGGCCGGATCAGCCTAGGCCCAGCCAAGGGAAAAACTCACCCACAGCTGGAAGTTCCCAAGTGATCAGAGCTAGTGTCTTGCTTTTTACATGGGTTCTGGGGATCTGAATTCAGGTAATCATATTTGCATGGCAAGCACCATATCCATTGAGCTATTTCCCCAGCCCAACAGGGCAGATTTTTGACAAATTTTGCAGATTATAGTGTTTGATGTTTTGTTTACAGACCTTGTATCCCTGGAATAAACCCAACATAGTTATGCTATATGCTTAATAGTATGAATTGCTTAATTCTATAGGTTAACATTTGTCTTATTAATTCTTTGTGCCTTTATAAAGGATATTGGTTTGTAGTCTTTCTTGCACTGTAAAATCAATTGAATAAAAGAATGATCATCTTGTTAATCAAGGATGCTAAAGCAGTTGGATATCCTATTGGAAAGAGAAATATTTCTCAATCTAAACCTTATATCTTATGCAGAAGCTAAGGCAAAGGAGACCATGATTTAAAGTTAACTGTAAAGCTATACAACTTTTGAAGGCACTTTATTTTATTGTTTTTCGTGTATGTGCATGTATGCATGCACGTGTGGGTATGATGTGTATGAGTGTGTGTGGTGTGTACCATGTTGCGCTTGTGGAGGTCTAAGAACAGCCTTGGGGTGTGGGTACTGCGGAATTGAACTTGGTCTGACAGTCTTGCAAGCCAGTGCCTTTGACTAACTGCTGAGCCCTGAAGCTATAGAACTTTTACAAAGTAACATGAAAGTATCCCTTGAACCTAGTCCTAATGAAGAGTTAGGTAGTTAGATATGACAGCAAGGTGTGATCCACATGAGACCATGTCAGTAAACAGGGCCTCATCAACATAGAAGTGTTTTGCTCAGTGGAAAAAGGCCCTCTGGGGAGGCTGAGCAGACAAGCTACAGCCTGAAGAAAATACTTGCATCCATAGATCTGACAAATGGCTATGTAAACATTCCACAAAGCTCAACACTTAAAAAAATTTCAAGAGATTCACATACAATATAGGCAGAAGATGTGGAGGGTCACATGTACAAAAAAAAGACATGACTGCCATGATAGAAGTGCAAATAAGGCTCAGGGAACTCTCCCCACAGGACTCTTGGGGATCAGGGAAGTGTCCCCCGCAGGCCCATGAGGAGAGCTCAAACAGAAAACAGAACCAAGCCAGCTCCCGGTGAGGACACACAGAAAGGAGTTCTTTGTGGTGGGAGTTGAAGATAGTGCAGTCTCTCTGGAAAACAGTTAAGCAAGTTCCTAAGACAATTATGTTTGCAGATGGCTCAGTAAAGCTGGGTGTGGTGGTGCTGGTGCGTGCCTGTAATCCCACACTGTAGAGAGGAGAAAGTAGGACCCCCAGGGTTTACTGGCCAGCCAAATTGGTGAGTTATGGATTCAAATGAGAAACCTTATCTCAAAGAATAAGGTGGAAAGTTACTGAGAAAGAAACCTGTTGGTTTCTGACCTCCAAGAGTGTGCATGTGTGTGTGCGAACACACATACACACACACATGCACACCCACCTGCTCACATGTATACAAACACGTATACATACACATGCACACCACACACACAATATGCATGCAAAACAAAACCAAACAATTTCATGTGTGGTATCAAACAACCCAGTCATTTCACTCCTGGAGTTAAAGTTGAACTCCTGCCAGTGGAATCTGTGGAATGCCCACGGGAAACCTGCCATACTGGATTATAGAAGCTTAGCTCCAAGTGTCCCCCAACCTGAAACAGCCAAGCCCTTCCCCATGGTGAATCTGTAAGTGAATGGTGGAACGTGGACTGTGGTGGCTTATGAGTCCATGTTGTTACACGTGACAACCTGGATGGAACGCGAGGATGATAGGCCAAGTGTAAAGGGTCTCATTCTAGCGCAGGCTGACCTGGAATACACTGTGCAGTCCCAGGTTGGCCTTGAACTCATAGTGGTCTTCCTACCTGCCTCCTCAGTGCTGGGATCCCTTTTAATAAAGGATGGAGGTGGAGAGCACAGTGGCTGGCAGTGGTAGGACTAAGGACAGATCAGGTTGACTTGAGAGAAACCTGTGTGGAAACAAGCAGTCTGTGTTTTAGTTGAAATAGTGGAGCCTCGGATCTATGCATGTGATAAACAACTCAGTACTACACACACATACTGTATAACACGTTTCCTGGTTTTGATGTACTGAAATTTAGTAGGACATGAAGGTCACATGGGTCCCCTCCATACTGTCTGATGGTTAATCTCAATTGTCAACTTGGCAGGATGTATATGGAAACAACCTCTGGGCATGTCGGAGGGAGTTTCTAGATTGGGTTAATTGAGGTGGCACCATTCCATGGGTAGGGGTTCTGGACTGAATATAAAGGAGAAAATGCATAGAGAACCAACATTTGCCTCTCTGTGTTTTGTGACTGCAGACACAATGCACAAGCTGCCTCCAGCTGCTGCTTCCATGACTGTCCTACCGTGATGGACTATACCTCTAACTGGGAATCAAAATAAACCCTTTACCCCCAGCTGCTTCTTGTCAGGTAGCTTGTCACAGCAATGAGAAAAGCAGCCAGTGCACTGTGTTTGTCCTTGAAAATTCCTGTGAATCTATAATTATTTCAAAAAGTTAACATTTCATAATTGAAAATCGGAAAATCCTTTTTTTGCTGACAAAAGATTTCACAACTGATGACCCCCTGTTCCATCGGCAATCTGAAGGAACGCTGTGTTCTGACGGTCAAGCCCAGCTAGTGGAGTGCACCCCAGTGAGGAAGACGGCTCTCTCCTGAGGCAGCTGGGCGGTAGAAACCGCACGTGGAAATCCCACGGACGTGGTTTCAAAGAATGTCACTGTTCCTGGCACTTGTGTCCTCAGAGAGGAAGTTTCCTTAAACCCTGAATATCCTATTTGTAGAGAGTGCAATAGAGTCCATCAAACTAAGACACCTTGAGATAGTAAACCAGAGCCCAAGGTCACTCAGGAAGCGAGAAAAGAGCCACGGGGCTGCAGGACACTGTGCCCAGAAAAGCGGGCTCCAAGCTGGGTGCATGGCCACTTTCTGCTTCAGAGAACCCAAGCGTGGCTTCCGGCCTGCCATTGCGCCTGCTTTCCTGGCCTTTGACTCCACCTTGTCATGACTGCACGGTCCCTGCTGGTGTGTTCATTTTCCCCGGGGTTATCCACCCATCTGATCTCGGCTAGCCTAAGCTTCGAAATGAGAAAGCATACTGCTTCCAAGGTTTTTCCTCCTATTGCCTTATTGATTTTTAAGAGCTCTGTTGTCCAGGAAATCCTAGTGTGCTCTTCTTTCTCCTCCCCACTTTTGTTGAATGGAATCTGCTCCATTGAGATGGTTGTTAACTGGACGGGATTTAGGATCACCGTGGAAGCAAATCTCTGGCCTGTGTGTGAGGGAGTTGCCAGATTAAGCTGATTGAGGAGGGAAGACCCACCCTAAACATGGGCAGCACCTTTTCATGGACTCAGGACATACTGAATAAAAAGAAGAAAGTGAGCTGAGCACCAGCATCCACCTCTCTATCTGCCAGCAGGAAGGGGGAGGAGGGAGGGGTGGGTTGGTGTGCTTGGTGTACGGAAGAGTGGGAGCATTTATGCAGAAGAGCTTTTACGTTTCTAGCAGCATTCTCATTAACAAGAGCCGTGCAAAATGACTCTTGAGGTTTTATTTTCCTTTTTCTCTTTGCATGCGTATGCTGTGTGAGTGAGCATGCCTGCATTGTGAGGGTGCAAAGTGTGTGCATGTGCATGTGCTCTCTGCGCATGTGGAGACCAGAGGTTGATGTCAGGCATCTTCTTTGATTGTTCTCCACCTTATTTATTGAGACAGGGTCTCTCAGGGAAAGCAGAACTTTCTGGCTTGCTATGGGGATCTCCTATCTCTGTCTCTCAATCTCTGGAATTACAGGTGGCTACCACATCCACCTGGATCTCAACTCAGGTCCTCATGCTCATGTAGCAAGTGCTTTACTGACTGAACCATCTTCCCTGGTTCACAAAAATGACCACTTTAATGGTTACATATGGCATGGGTGGTCATTTCACACGCCTCAGTCTAACGCATTCTCAAGGTAAGTGACCTTCCTCCGTAACCCCGCTCTACCCAGCACAACCCCTCCTCTCCATCACGTCTCTCTCTTCACGGTACTATTTCAATCAACCACAGTTACCCGCTCCCAGGAGACAGCAGTATTTGATGTGGTGTGTCACTGTGGCCCCACAGACCCAGTGGGAATAGCCCAGTCAGGAAGTGAACACTTCAAGCTTTCCAGTGATGTCAGAGGAGGAGGAAGAGTAGAGACAGTAATCCACACATGTCTTGCACAGCCTCACGTCCCAGAATTTCTTTCCAGGCCAGGCCTCCTGGGCTCCTTGGGCCCATGATCCCTGCTGATGAAAGTGACTCCCAGAAAAGGGACTCAAAGGTGAATTCTGCTGATGCTTGCATGATTAAAGAATTTTTTTTAGAGAAAGAGAGAGAGAGAACTGGTACTCCAGGGCTTCAGTCACTGCAATTGAACTCCAGATGCTTGTGCCACTTAGTGGGTATGTGCAACCTTGTGCTTGCCTCACCTTTGTGCATCTGGCTTATGTGGGACCTGGAAAGTAGAACATGGGTCCTTAGGCTTCTCAGGAAAGCACCTTCACCACTAAGCCGTCTCTCCAACCCATGAATTATTTTTAGATTTTAAAAAATTTATTTATTAAAGACAGAGAGAGGGAGAGGTAGAGATAGAGTAAGAATGCACATGCCAGGGCTTCCAGCCACTGCAAACGAACTCCAGATGCATGTGCCACCATGTGCATCTGGCATATGTAGGACCTGGAGAATCAAACCTGGGTTCTTAGGCTTCGCAGACATGTGCCTTAACTGCTAAGACATCTCTCAAGCCCCCAAGAATATTTTTATAAACCTTCAGGCTTGGTTGATAGTTTGGCTGGGTGTCAACTTCCACAGTGCAAGTCATTTTCCTCACATTTGTAAAGATTGCTTCATCCCTCATGGTGAGGAGAATGCTCATTTCTTGGCACAGGTCCTAGGCCTCATGCTTCCTCTTGCTGGCAGCTTCTAAGCTACCTTCTTTACCCTCTCCCTCTGCAGTGTTTTCATGACTACTGTGGAGTCTTAGTCATTTGTCCAGGGTCCCTGAAAGTCTTTTCAGTCTGAAAATCGATGAGCTTCCACTCAGGAATTCTGGGAGATTCTTTTTTTTTTCCCCCAGGGGTGGGATAGAGGAACCTTATCTTAGAATCCTAGCTAGGCATGGTGGCTCATACATGGAATCCCAGCACTTGGGATGCTGAGATAGGAGACTTTCTAGAAGTCAGAGGCAAGCTTGGGCTACATAATGAAGCCAAGCCAGCCTGGACTGCAAATGAGATCCTGTTTCAAAAATCCAAATTAAAAACAAATAATTCTATCCACTGTATGTGTTAAATTTTAGCTGTATCATTCTTTTTTTAAAAAAATATTTTATTTATTTATTTAACAGAGAAAGAGGGAGAAAGAGAAAAAGAGTGAGAGAGAGAACAAATGGGCATGCCAGGGCCTCCAGCCACTGCAAACAAACTCCAGATGTGTGTGCCCCCTTGTGCATCTGGATAATGTGGGTCCTGGGGAATTGAACCTGGGTCCTTTGGCTTTGCAGGCAAATGCCTTAACAGCTAACCCATCTCTCCAGCCCCTATTATTCTTTTTATTGTAGCTTTTCTCCTTTTTGAAAATTTATTTATTTGAGAAAGAAAGAGAGAGAGAGAGAGAGAGAGAGAGAGAGAATGGGCACGCCAGGTCTTCCAGCCATTCCAAATGAACTCCAGATGCATACACCACCTTGTGCATCTGGCTTATGTGGGTACTGGGGAATCGAACCGAAGTCCTTTGGCTTTGCAAGCAAGCACCTTGACCTCTAAGCCATCCCTCCAGCCCCCAGGGTTTTTCTCTTTTTAAGACACTGTCTCATGTAGTCCAGACTGGCCTAGAGCTCCTTGTGTATCCCAAGGTGATCTAGAACTCCTGATTCTCCTGCCTCAACCTCTTAAGTGCTGGGATTACAAGTATGTGCTACCATACCTGGCTGTTTTTTTTTTTTTTTCCAGCTCTTGTTCATGTTGTATTTATGTACTGTTTCCTTTGGTTCTGATCTTTTGCACTTTATTTCTTGTCCTGCAACCTCCCTCCCCCAGGCATTTGTTTCTGATGATCTCTTGTAGCTGGAGGCCTTGGTCAGGCACCAGTCGTCTTTGGCCATCAGTTCATTGTGCTGTAGTTTAGTTCTGTAAAGCCCCCAAATCCATAAAATATTTTGTCTCCTGTTTGTTGCTATCAGTAATTAGTGGACCCTTTTAGATAAGGGACCTGGTGGGAGATCTTTGGGTCATTTGGGTTGAGCCCTTAAAGGTGACCTTGGGGACATAGCTACTCTTCTTCTCTTTTACTTCTCATGAGGCAAACAGCTATGCTGAACTACATACTCCTTGCAGTGGGATCTATATGGAGCCAGTTGATCCTAGATTAAAACCTTTAATACCTGTGAGCCAAAGTAATCCTTTCCTCTCAGTAAATTCATCATCTCAGGTATGTTGTGACAGTGGTAAAAAGCTAATGAATGCAGTGGGCCTTGTTGCTACTGTATCAGTGGTTGCAGCCTTTTGTTTGATCATCCAACCATGCTCTTTGGTGATGGAATATTCCAATGTTCTTACTCTGAGGCATCAGCCTGGCTGTGCTTTGGGAGGAGGAAAGGGGCCACTGGCTCCCTGCCTTGTTTGGTCCTCCTGGATAGTCTCCTGTCCCAATTCCAGAGCTCTGAGGCTCTGTGGGCCCAGGACTAGCCAGTAAACTCATTTTCAGCACCTTCTCTGCATGGTCAAGGTCATCCCAGGCCTCTACCCACTGTTATGAATATGAACTGAATTATATCTTTCCCTTATGTCATTTCATTAACCTTTTAAAATTTTTTGTCCTTTTTGGTCTTATAACTGTGTCAATTTAGTGACATTCTAGTGGCTTTGGGGGGTGGAAAGAAGATAAGTGGTCAGCGTGATCCATTCAGCCAGAGAGTTCACAGGGCTTTCCCCACAGGGGAGATGTTCTTATTGCCAACATCGAGATGGCACAAACCCTGGCCTGACAATAGCCCACAGCCTCTGCCTGCACTCCCTCTCTTCTCTCCCCTTCCTTGTGGTTATTTCCTCCGGTGTGCACACCAGCCTCATGTGGCTAGCCCCTGACCCCTAGCTTTCAATGTGGCTCTCTGCCAGTAGTGGCACTTTGGCCACACATTCTTGGTGGCTGTTCCTTCCTTGGCCACCTGTCTTTCCTCATGTCTTCAGCTCCCACACTTTGCTTTGTAAGTGACTCTGGATTTTCCTGTGGCCCATGATGGATTGTTTAATCTCTATAATAGTCTGACTGATATATAATTCAGCTCCTCCTATTTCTTGCTTCACAATGCAGGCAAAAAAAAAAAAAAATCTTATAAAGTGTCCTGCAATGGGGAGAAGTCTGTACTCTTCCATGCCCTTCATGGTTACTGTACTCAAGTCCAGCCTATCTCTTGCCTTGGCACATCCCCATCCTCTGTTGGCTGTTCTCTGCTCCTTTGGAAATCTGACCATGTGGTCTCCTGCCACAGGGCATTTGCACATGCTATTTGCTGTCACCATAAGTATTGGATTACCTCTTTTGTTGTTGTTGTATTATTTTGTTTCTTAAAAATGTTTGTATTGGGCTGGAGAGATGGCTTAGCGGTTAAGCGCTTGCCTGTGAAGCCTAAGGACCCTGGTTCGAGGCTCGATTCCCCAGGACCCACGTTAGCCAGATGCACAAGGGGGCGCACGCATCTGGAGTTCGTTTGCAGTGGCTGGAGGCCCTGGCGCGCCCATTCTCTCTCTCTATCTGTCTCTTCCTCTCTCTGTCTGTCGCTCTCAAATAAATAAATAAATAATAAACAAATTAAAAAAAATGTTTGTATTTATTTATTTGAAACTAGAGAGAAGAAGGGAGGTAGAGAGGGAGGGAGGGAGAGATAAAGACAGAGAGAGAGAGAGAATATGGATATGGGCATGCCAGGGTCTTTAGCCACTGAAAGTAAACTCCAGACACATGTGATACTTTGTGCATCTGACTTTATGTGGGTACTAGGGAATCAAACCTGGGTCATTAGGCTTTGCAGGCAAGCACCTTAACCACTAAGCCATCTCTATAGCCCTTTTTTGATAGAAGGTCTCATGTGGCCCAGTTTGGCCTCAGCTTCACTATGTAGCCAAGAATGACCATCAACTCCTGATCCTCCTGCCTCCCCTTCCCTAGTACTGGGAACACAAGCACATGCAACCTCACCTATCTGGCCTTCCTCTTCATCTCATTTCATTCCATATGTGCTTCTAGATCAACTTCCTATAGGAAGCCTTCCCTGATGTCTCTAGTTTGCTCCATATGCTCTCTGGTGATGGCAGGGATCAATGCTGGGTTTTGCATCTGTCTGGAGACCGTGAGTCCCATCACTGAGGGGGCTTGAGTCTGTTGCCCTTGAACAAGGTGCCCCAAGGTTTCTTGGTAGTCCCTGCATGGGTCATAAAGTGTTCTTGGACTCCCAGAGAGTGGAACATAAGTCGCATTCACTTCCCAGGCCCACGTGAAAATGATGTACTCCTGGTTTTAGGGGAACAGTCAGAGCAAGTGTGAAAATTTGTACATTTTCCAATTATTTACTTGAAATGATGTTTATATTTACAAACTCGGAGTTGAAATTCACAAAAGTGGCAGCTAACATTTACAGTATGGAGACTACTTTGGGTCCACCAAAGGCCTCACACTCATACTGGTGCCTGATGCTCAGGAGCCTGGGGGAATTACCTGGGCAGTCCCCATACCATAGCTGGGCCTGAAGGATCAGCTTGGATGTCTTGGGGTGCAGAGCTCCAAGGTGGCCAGATGTACAGCCAGAAGCAGGAACTTGCTTCAGTTTTAGCCTTCCAGGGTTGACATTCTCATTTACCAAGTTCAACTATTTAACCATTGATCACTGATCACTCAGTAAAATGGAGCAAGAGGGTGGTGTATGCTGGGAGCCAGGACTGAGAAATCCACAGAGCTAGGTGGATGCCTGTAGTGGTTTGAATGACATGTCTCTCTAGGCTCATGTGTTTTGAATATGAGGTCCCCAGCTGGTGGCAACTAGGGAAAAATGTGGGACCTTTGGGAGAAGGTGTGTCACTAGGGGTAAGCTTCAGATTAATATAGTCCAGCTCCAAGCCTGGGACATAGACTCCTGCTGCTGTGGAGATGTGAGCCAGGCTTCCTGTTCGGGCCTGCCATGCTTCCCCTGCCATGATGAAACTTCCCCCTTAACACTGTAAGCTAAAAGAAACCCTTTAATTCAATAAGATGCTTCTGCTGGGTGTTTTGACCCAGAAACCAGAAGGTAACTGCTACAGTGCCAAAACCTGGACTAAGGAGAAGACACTTTCTGGATGCTAGTGAGATGACTGAGCCAGCAAGGTACTTGTTGCACAAGCGTGAAGACTCAAGTTTGATCCCCAGAACCCATGTAAAAATGCTATGCATGGTGGCAGCATAATCCCAGCACTGGGGATGTGGATCCAGATGGATCCCTGGGCTCATTGGCCAGATAGCCTAGCTTAATTGATGAACTCCAGGCTAGGGACAGATCCTGTCTCAAAAACATTGGATGGCTCCTAAGGAATGACACCTAAAATTGTCCTGTGGCATGCATACACCATATATGTGTACCCACAAACATATGTGCATGCATGCATGCACACACACACACACACACATACATGGCACATTCTGAAATTCTGTGGTCCTTAATCAACAGGACCCTGAGAAGAAAGCAGTGAGTACATGTGTGTTTCATGTGAGTGTGCACAGAGGTATGCATGCTTGGGTGTATATATATATGCCATGTGTGTGAATGTGTGAGTATTCATGTGTGTGTGCATGCTTATGTGTATGTGCACGTGTTCTGTGTATATGCACATGCACGCTTATTTTGTGTGTACCTGTGTGTGTGCATGCTGTGAGTGCACGTCTGTGGAGCAGGCCTCTCAAGATGACGTGACAGTTCTCTGCAGCTGGGCCATGCTGACTTTGACCAGTGCTCTGCCATCTCCCCTGGGGCTCCTTACAGAGCAGTTGATTTTTTTTTTTTAAACATTTATGCTTCTTTCCATGCTGGTTTCTCAAATGGTGAACATCTTTTTTTCCACTATGTTGGAAGGAAATTTAAGATGGGAACTCTTTCTTTCCCCTTAACTGTCATGATCTGCACCACAGTGGAACAAAGCATTCCCCATGTCTCTGGTGACTATTCCTGGAAAATGCAGTAGTAAATGGGCTTGTGCTATGGTCCCCTAAGGGTGAACAGTTGCCACCCATGCCTGTCCATACGCCTACATTCTTGTCACTTTTTTGTTTGAGGTATCCCCAAAGTTTCACGTTAAAGGCTTGGTCCCCAACTTGGTTATGGCAGCTTCAGGAGGCAGGAGGTCTTCAGGTCACCGGGAGTGTACCCCTCAAAGGTAGGGTCTCAGATCCTTCTTCTTCTTCCTGTCTTTAACTTCGTGGCCATGAAGTGAGCAGCTTTGCTCCACTGTGTCCCCACCACAATGTGCTGCCTCATCACAGACTCATGGTTGGCTGGAACTTCTGAACTTCTGAAACCAGGAGACAAAAGACAACTTCCCCATCATGTCCTCTCACACTCTTCATGGGACTTACCAAGGTCAGGTCTTGAACCCCAGCATTCTATGAAAGTGTTCTATTCTGCAGACCACTGTCCTTCTATGAGCATGTTCTCCTCTTGGACTTGGGGCAGCATCCCCTCCTGCCCCCTAGCCCCACTGCTGCAACTTAGAGACCTGTTAGCTAGATTCTTCCCACCACTGGGTCATCAAACCTTACACCCCCAAGGGCTCAGCCTTAGCTTCTTTCTTCCTCCACCCCATCTCTGTCTTAAATTTCTGTGTGTCATATGGAGACCCTCTAAGTTCACCCTTTTCCAGAGTCTGCATTTCCAACAGACGCCCTGAAATGAACAGATGACAACACACACACTACATGCATTCAACATCCATGCATAATACAACTACGCATGAATATATATGAATTCAGCTTGCAGTCCTCTCTGACCAACATATAGTGACTGGGGAGATGGTTTATAGGTAAAGGGCTGGGTTTTTTGTTTTGTTTTGTTTTTAATTCAGCTGTCTTTGCAACCCTTTTTTTTCCCTGCTTTGGTTCTTTGCAGTCCTGTGGAATGATGGTGATTATTCTCAAAGTAGACTTTCCTCACTTTCTGTGTTGAGGTTCTTGCCTCACCAGGCTGGAGACACAGATCACAGGGAAGATGGAAGACAGACAACGCAGATACATATTAGGAAAGTGTTTTCGCCCTTCAAAATACAGCAAGAGTGAAAGGGGAGCTTGAACAGTCACTGCAGGGCAGGGCTGGTCACTGGGGCACAGCCGGGAGGAAGCCAGCTGCACAGCTCAGGGTGCTGCCTTAGAGCCACGAGGAATGGGGGAGGGTGGACAGCCTGCTCGCTGCACTCTGGGGGGTGGTGCTGGGGGCTCTAGAGTGCTCGGGACTGGAGGAACGTTTCCTCCTGCACATATTGTACCACAAATATCCAAGGAAGACTTCCCTCTGCGAGGTCCTAATAATGGCTTCAAAGTGACAGCTGGTGGCCAGAGGACCCCCTGAGGAAGCTCCTCATTGCAGATTTCTGAGCACCCCTTCCCTGGGAGCTGCAATTCACAAAGGACAAATGGCAGACATAGACTTGCTGCAGGGCCTGTCAGTCACAGGGGACCAGGGACGATGGCATGAGGCAATGGAGGGCCAGCTGGCTGTAGGGTGAGGGGCAGAGTGCCCACAGCAGAAGATGACGTGGGCTTTAGGAAGATGGAATACTGAACCACAAGGCAAGAGACAGGTGGGGAGTCTGCCATGGGATTTCCTGGCCAGGTGGGATTTGATGACGGGACCCAGAGTGGCTCCCAGGAAAGTGTATCTGTATGGGGACAGAGAGACAGAATGCTGAGCTGAGATGAAAGACTTTACATAAGAAGGTCTGACAAGGCAGAATGTGGTCAGCCATAGTGATAAGGTCAGCTGGTCACGTTCTCTGCCAAGATGGCCCAGGCATGCAGGGCTAAGGGTGGACAAGGCCCATGTTGACCCCAGGGACAGATGGACTCTGAGTGGAGACCATAGGGAGGGTGAGAGTCTGTCTGTCCTCTGTCCCATTAGGACAATGCCTTATTAATGTCACACATTACAATGAAGTCAGACTGTTCTCTAATGGTTCCTCCTCCTCCTCCTCCTTCACTTCCTTCTTCTCCTCCTCCTCCTCTTCCTCCTCTTCCTTCATTTTTGGATTTTTTTAAGGTAGGGTCTTGTTCTAGTCCAGGCTGACTTGTAATTCACCATGTAGTTTCAGGGTGGCCTCAAACTCACAGCAATCTCCTACCTCTGCCTCCCAAGTGTTAGAATTAAAGGCATACACCATCATGCTTGGCTAATGGCTTTTAAAGCTTAGGTTTTGGGCACTTTGACATCAGAAGACACTATTAGTGAAGAGTGTGTTACATCATGAAGCCTGGGCAGGTCCTAGTCTGGCTCCTTTTCAAGAATGATCCCCAGAAGGCTGGGAAGATGGCTTAGGGGGGACCATCCTTCAGACTCAAGCAAGAGGACCTGAATTTGGATTCCCAGAATCCATGTGAATTCTGGTTGTGTGCTTGTGATCCAAGTCCTGAGGAAGTGGAGATAGGGAATCCCCGGGGCTCACTGGCTAGATTAGTCAAGCTGAATTAGTGAGCCCTCGTTTCAGTGGGAGATCTTTTCTAAAAGAATATGGTGGAGAATAATGAGGAAAGCATCCAACATCAACCTCTGGCCACACACACACACACACACACACACACACACACACACACACCACATGCAAAAAGGAAGGATTCTCAGACCAAGGTCATTGGGGATACTTGGCAGAGAGTTTATTAAAAAGTTAATATTTAGGGCTGGAGGGATTGCTTAGTGGTTAAGGCATTTGCCTACAAAGCCAAAGGACCCAGGTTCAATTCCCCAGGACCTACGTAAGCCGGATGCACAAGGTGGTGCATGCGTCTGGAGTTCGTTTGCAGTGGCTGGAGGCCCTGGCATGCCCATTCTTTCTGTTTGTTCATCCCTTTCTCTCTCTCTCTCTCTCTCTGACTCTCTCAAATAAATAACTAATAATAATAATAGTAAAGTTGATATTTAATGTAATCTGGGTACCTATTCTCTCTCCCTCTCCCTGCCCCCACCCCCCAGGCCCTGCCCTGGCTGCCTCCATTCTAAGTGCCTACCTCTCAACTCCAGGGAGTCAGCCTTTTGAGGTCACACGTATCAGTGAACTCATGCAGTATCTGTCCTTTCCCTCTGCCTTATTTTACTTAACCTCACATCCTCTTGGTTCAGACATGGTCATGCAACGGACAGAATTTCATTCTTTTTAAAGGCCAACTAGTATTCCAATCTGTATAAAGTCTATGTTTCCCTTGTTCAACCATCTGTTAGGGGACACTCAAGTTGTTTCCACATGTTGGAGCATGGCTGTATGAAGTGAAGCCATGATGAACATGGGGGTCCATGACTCCGTGAGCGCTGCTTTTGTTTCCTATGGATCTATGCTCACTGCTGGGTCCCGTGAAGCTTTCCAAGAACACTGTTTCCCACAGTGGCTATACTCATTTACACTCGCATCCTGTGTGCAGTGCCGGGCTTCTGCTTTCTTTATATGCGCATTTGACTTTCTGATAATAGAAACCCTAGCTCAGCCAGGGTGCTTTCTCATGGTACATTTGATTTGCATCTCCCTGAGGGCAACTGCTATTATCACCTTTTTATAGACCTCTGTGCCATTCCTAAGTCTTTCTTGAGAAACAGATACTCGGGTTTTTTTTTTTTTTTTTTTTTTTAAGCTGGGGCATTTGTATTCTTGCCTTTGAGTTATTTGAGTTTCTGAAATATTTGGGTATGACCCTTAAATCAGGTGTCTGATTCACAAATATCTTCTCCCATTACGAAGGCAATGTCCTGATTCCGCTATTTCCTTTGCTGTATGGAAGTGCTGAGTTGAATGTAAATGTGTATGGTATGTGTATCTGCACAAAAGCATGGCTGTATACGTGTGTGCATGTATCTGTATGTGTGCATGTGTGTGGAGACCAGAGGTTGATGTTGGATTTCCTCCTCGATCACTCTCCACTTTATTGCTTGACACAGAACCTCTCATTTTGAACCAGAGTACACCAATTCAGCTAGTCTAGCTAGCTCAAGGATCCCTTGTATCCATGTCCTCATCACTGAGGTCACAGAGGGGCGCCATGCCCACCCAGTACTTACATGGGTGTTGGGATCTGAACTCAAGCCCTCATGCTAATGTGGCGAATGCTTTATCCACTGCTCCAACGTTTCTCTTCCTACACTACAGTAATCAAGGTAGCATGGTGATGACATAAAAAGCCATAGAGACCAATGGATCAGAGCAGGACACCCAGAGGCAAACCCCTAAACCCTTCCAAGTGATTAGATAAGACCCACCCAAACTGCCCAGATAAAAGACAAGAATTCTCTGTATTTTCTTCTAGTAGCTTTATGGTCTCAGGTAGCTCAGGCTGGCTTCAAACTTGGTAAGATCAGCCAAGGATGATCTTGAACTCCTGATCCTCTTGCCTCTGTTTCTTGAGTGTTGGGATTATAGGCATGCACCACCATCTGGATCACTGATTTATGTTAATCACCCTAAAACCTATTATCTTCATGAGTGCTTGGTTGGACCTCTGGGAACCATGAAGCCTGGGCAGCATCATTGTGGTGAAAATATTAAACTGAAACCCAGGTTTGACTTATTGACCACAATTTTTTTCCACATTATATAAAATGCCCAGAGCACAGCAAACTCCTTGCTTTGTGAAATTTCCTGGGGAGGCGTAAATAGATGTCTATTGACCCCAGATAGGGCATGGCTGACAGATCAAAGAAATGGTTCCACCCAAGTTTAGTCCAGCTTAGTGGATGAAGGAGCTTATTGTGGTTACTCGTAGAAGCACGAGTGACTCAAAGACAGCTATGTCACCAAAGCCCATCTCAGCACAGGTAGTGACTTGTGAAAACTGAGTTCCTAGAATTCCTTGGATTTTGCTGCTTGTGTAACCTTAGGAAGGTCCTTGCCAGTCACTCAAGTTTCATGACCTTCCTGAGCCTAAGTTTCTTGAGCTTCCTGATTCTTCTTCTTCTCCCTCCTCCTCTAGGGGGCGATAGGGATGTCAATTATTTTCTTTTCTTCTCTTTTCTTTCTTTCTTCCTTTCTTTCTTTCTTCCTCTTTTTTTTTAAAACAATCTAGGTCTGATTTATTTAGGACATCTATTAAGCCATGAATTCACAGGGAATAGGCTCCAGCAGCTCCGGCTCTTTTCCATTAGTCCTCAAAAGCTGGAGCCGGCTGCCGCTTCAGCTGTATGCAGGTTCCCTTCTCTTTGGCCTCCTTCTTCTTCTCATCATTTTCCTTCACCCATTTCAGGAAGCTGTCTCGGCTCTTAGAGTGTTTAATATGCTCGACATGCGCATTAATTCTCTTGGCAAGAATCTTGCCCTTGACTTGCTTGTTCACAACAATGCCAACAGCATGCTGAGTGACACTGTAGACCCTTCCAGTCTTCCCATGGTGACATTTATGAGGCGTTCCTTTTTGGACAGTACCCATTCCCTTGATGTCTACAATATCACCCTTCTTGAAGATTCACATATATGTGGCCAATGGAACAACTCCATGTTTTCTAAAAGGCCTAGAGAACATGTACTGGGTGCCCCTCCTCTTTCCCTTTGTGTTTTTCATTTTGGCAAACTACGGCTGCATGCTCTGAAATGCCCTCCAAGTCCCACAGGGCACGATCATCACCAGCAGTGGGCAGCCGGAGACACCGGGATGTCAATTATTTTCTTAACTTTTTCCATTTATGGTGAGCCTTGGGCCACTATGCTGCAGTGACCGTTTACTTACTCTCAGCAATTTTGCCAATTGTAATTACCACCCTCTTCAAAAAAGCAAGTTTTCCTTCAAGACATTGGCTAACAGCATCAATAACCTAGGGGCATAAACACAAATGTTTAGAAGGCAATTTTATAGGCACACCATTTCTGTTTAACAAAACAACAATTGCCATCTCCCCACTGAGACTGTGACCTCCCAACTACGGGAGTGTTTTGTCCTGGCTCACAGTACTAAACGTGAGTTCCACTTTGTGGGACAGGCTTTATAACACAATCACGAGGTAGTTGGCTGCACCCATAATAGTTGTGCCACCAGTAGGCACATGTTTCCTGACATGTTGGTAGTGTAGACTCAGGGTCCATAATGGAGCAGGACTGTCAGTGACAATTTTTACCCCAGAACCTGTATAGCACCTTTCCTGTACTACAAAAGCCAGCCAACAGGGAGGAAGCTTCCAACACAGTTGCAGCCTGATTTCTTCATGTCCTGCAGCCAAAGTGTACAGAGCCTTTAGCAATAAGAATTTTCCGTCCACTCCTGGCATGCTCTCAACAGCAGTGGCAACAGGCTTTATGTTTGAGGGAGTTTGGGGCCTCCATAGCCCACAAGTCATAGGAAGTCATGCCAGCCCTCACATTGGAATTTTCATCCAACACCTTTTGGCTTCTGGAAGTACCTTTCCCATTCACACAAGTACCTTCATCCAAACTCCTTAGCTGCTGCGTTTACTGTTGCTCCAGATGTTTTTACAAAGCTCTAAGACAGTGAGGAGTAAGCATTATATAATACAACCTGGCCAAAGAAAATGGAGGCTTAGCTATAGGCAACCTGTGTGGTCCCTGCTCCTAGGAGGTCCTCATATTGATGCCAAACTTAGTGCGCACACACCATCAGCATAGCGCACTATAGCCCATAATTCCTGGACTCAAGCAATCCTCCCTCCTCTGCCTCCTGAGTTGTTAGAAGTATAGACATGTGCCACTGTGCCCAGAAATGCCCCCTTATTTTGAAAATGAAAAGACTAAGGTTCTGTGAGAATGTAACATTCCTACACACTTTGGTCTATCGAGTTCATTGTCTCTAGGTCCAATCCTTTCACGTCTTCGGAGGTCAGCTTCAGCTCTGACTCTTGCAAGACTGTTAAACATGCCGATTTTACAATGAAAACAGGTGACTGTCTGATGGCCGAGTGAAGGAGCTCATGTCTCTTTCTGTAGAGCTTCTCCTTTCTAGCCAGGGCTCCAGCACAGGATCATGGTTACAGGACCAGTCTCTTCCACCTTTGAACTTTCCCTAGCATGCATAGTTAATTAACCAAGTCTTAAAGTAAACTGTGCCTGGGTCTCCAGGGTCAAATCCCAGATGCTGAGCAGTAACCCTCAAGAGTTCTTTTGAATGTTCTGGTTGTCCTGGTGGCTGAACTGTCCTGTTGACAGAAATGACATCTCTCATCTCCCAGATGGTGAGCGTTTCATGCCTGGTTCCAGCACAGTCTAAGAACAGCACTGGACGTGTCAGAATCACATAGTCTTCTCCATAAACCAAGGAAGCTTCACTGGCATTGAGATGCTAGTATTTTCTGTGGGCTTTTATCTTCCTGTGCCAAAACCCTTCCTCATGAGATGTAGCCTCAGAGGAGGTTGTCCAGTAGTAACTGCTTTGAGAGCATGAACATCTTCTTGATTTTTTTTTTTTTTTTGAGGTAGGGTCTCACTCTAGCTCAGGCTGACCTGGAACTCACAGTGTAATCTCAGGCTGGCCTTGAACTCATGGCAATCCTCCTTCCTCTGCCTCTCGAGTGCTGGGATTAAAAGCGTGTACCACCATGCCCAGCTTGATTTTTTTTAATTAAAAATTGGCTTGTGTATGTGTGTGTGGTATGTGTGAGTATGTATGCATGTCATGTGTGTGTAGGCACATTTGTGTGGGAGAATGCGAAGGCCAAAGGTTGACATCTCTAACTTAGTTTTGGAGAAAGAGTCTCTCCCTGAACCTAGAACTCACCAATTCAGCTGGACTAGTTAGCCAGCAAGTGCCAGAGACTCTCCAGCCTCCACCTCCCTGGCACTGGGGTCACAGGTGCATGTCACAATGCCAGGCTTTCATGTGGGTGCTGGGGATCTGCACTCAGGTCCTCACATTTGCCTACCCTGCACTTTACCCACTGAGCCATCTCCTCAGCCACTTGAAACCTCAATAATCATTTTTGGCAAATTAAGACTGACATTTGTCAAAGTCAGAAATCAATCAACATACTTCTGTATCTTAGACATTGGAAGAATAGAATAATTCATTCAGACAAAGAGAACAAAAATCTTGACAGGAAAGTGTGTGGCAAGTGACTCCTCTTAACTGCCCCCAGTCCATCATGGGACTATATGCACATGGGCATACTGATGAACATAGTCATACACATGCACACACATGCAGGTAGGTACACACACCCTCATACATACCATGGAAACATTCTCCAACAGTCATATGCACGCACATAGATGCAGGTACACACACCCCATACATATAATGGAAACATTCACCATCCTCTTTGGAAGCAGGGACCTCTGGAGTGGGCTTTGTGGCCTCTTCTCCAGAAGGATTTCATAGTAAGGAGAAACATTCATGCTTGACCTCCCACCCCTTCACTGACCTCTGCTGACCAATGCCTGAATTAGATTCACATTTCATTTCAAAGGAAATAAGGCTTTAATCCTTTTTTAAAAAGCCCCAAATTCCAAGCCCAGAACAGAGTCCATGAATCTTGGAATGATGTCATTTTCTAATCAGCTTCCCAGAACATGTGGGAAAGATCTGAAGGAGTTTGGGGATCTTGGGAGCAGCAGACACACCTGGGCTTGCCCCTGTACACCCAGGGAGCTTTTATTAAAAATCAAGCTGAGGGACTGGAGAGCTTGCTTAGCAGTTAAAGCATTTGCCTGTGAAGCTTAAGGACCCAGGTTCAATTCCCCAGAGCCCATGTAAGCCAGATGCACAAGGTGGCGCATTGTATCTGGGGTCTGTTTGCAGTGGTGGAGGCCCTGGCATGCCCATTCTCTCTCTCTTTCTCTCCCCTCCCTGCCTCTTTCTCTCTCTCTCTCTCTCAAATAAATAAATAAAATATTTTGAAGAAAAAAAAAACAAAGCCAGGTGTGGTGGTGCACGCCTTTATTCCCAACACTCAGTAGGCAGAGGTAGGAGGATAACTATGAGTTAGAGGCCACCCTAAGACTACATAATAAATTCCAGGTCTTCATAGTGCCTGACACTACCTACACAAGGCCATCATAAGAGGAGGAAAAGATCATGTCATCAAAATAAAAGACAGACTGATTGAGATGGGGAGGGGATATGATGGAGAATGGAATTTCAAAGGGGAAAGTGGGGGGAGGGAGAGTATCACCATGGGATGTATTTTATAATCATGGAAAATGTTAATAAAAATTGAGAAAAAAAATAAATAAATTCCAGGTCAGCCTGAGCTAGAGTGAGACACTACCTTGAAAAACACACATACACACACACACGCACATTAAAAAAAAAAAAAAAAAACCAAGCTGAGGGACTGAGGAGATGGTTCAGTGAGTAAAGTGCTTGCCACACATGTATGAGAACCCAAGTTCAGATCCTCAATACCCATGTAAAACATGCTGGATGTGGTGGCATATATCTATAAACTCCAGAGACAGAGACAGGAGGATCCCTGGTTAGCTAGTCTAGCCCAATGGGTGAGTGCTAGGTTCAGAGTGAGAAGACCCTGTTTTCAAAATAAGGTGGAGAGGGATTGAGGAAGGCACTGCTGGTACCAGTTTTCTCCAACAGTTACCTTCTCATTGCAGGGACAAAATACCTGACCAGAAGCAGTTTATTTCAGCTTATAGTTTTGAGTCTATCATGGTGGGTATAGAAGTCATCTTCTTATTGCTGAGACAACACACTTGACAGAAGCATCTTATGGAAGGAGAGTATTTATTTCTGGCTTACGGTTTCAAAGGGAAGCTTCATTATAACAGGGAAATCATGGCACAGCAGACAACCAGAGCATCACATCTTGTCACTGCAGCAGGAAGGAAGTAATCTGAATGAGCTAGCGCTAAACACCCAGTGAACTGGACTAATAAACTTCAGGGTCCCCGGTGACACACTTCCTCCAGCCAGGATCCACCTCCCAGAGGCTACACCAGCCGGGGTCTAAGCAGGAGGTTTAATCACAAACACTTGAGGCTTGGGGGACATTTTACATTTAAACCACCATACTTTCATTCCATCCTCTTTATTAAGCACCAGCCTTGCTGAAGACCACTGTGAGTAATATTTTTATGCAAGTGATGGAAAGGTAACAAGTGTTTTTTGGGGGAACATATCATTGCTTATTAGCAGCTTTTATTTGGCCATGGGAGCTTCTATTTATGTTCACAATCTGTTATCAAACAGATTTAGTTTAGTTTGTGTGTTTTTATAGGAAATAAACATCAAGTTATCAAAATCAAAGATCAGCCTACCATAGATTTTTGTAGTAATGCTTAGAGTGATTGTGTTCACCGGGTGGTGAACTTGGACAGCGTGACGTCACTGTGGAGAGCAATGTCAGCCTCCCCCACCCTGGGGCATGGCTGCCCCTCAAGTAAGTAGGAGTGTTAAGGTGAAGTCGGAGCAGGACAAGAGGCCACTCAGGAATTCACAGAGCAGCTGGTGTGGAAGCTGAGTTTAGTTGATCAACAAACTATGTCTGTAGCAGTCTGAAGGATGTGTTGGTTTATTTTGCCAGTACACTGAGCCAAACATCAGGACTTCACCAAAGCCCCTCTGCTTCTCACGAGTTCTGTTCACTCTTGTCATTGTGGGTGTTGACTTTGCTTGACTGCACTGACTATCAAGTGGTTTAAATTGCCTATGGTCTGATTTGTTTGCTAATTCCATCACTTATCTGAAAAGCCACTTGTGGAGTCTGTGCCAAGCTGTGCAGGCTGTAACAGGGTCAGGAATAGACATCACTGGGGTTGGGGTCAGGGCAGGACTAAGGGAAGGCGATGAGGGAACAGGAATTGTAAGAAGGATTATAATGAGGCAAGCAAACAGATGGGCAGTCCACGCACTCCATCAGGCAGCAGAATGAAGGGAATGGAGGGGCTTTGCCACTGTTCGTGCTCTGTGGATGGAGCCACAACTTCTTTCAGTTGGTTGGGAATCTTCCCCTTTGTCCGAATCAGTACTGGGGTAGAGATAGGGCTTTGCACAGGCAAAGCATCTGTTCTATTGCCTGACGGCCCCAGTCCCTCCCTAGTCTATTTGACCCAGCACTCCCCTGGGAAAATATTCTACAGCACCTTCTTTCTGAACGCCACTTGTTCATTTATGTTGTCATGACGTCTAGGCCATCCTATTGACACTTTTTAAATTTTAAAATTATTGATGTGTGTGTGAGAGAGAGATGTGCATGCATGTGTGCTTGTGTGTCCACATGTGTGAGGATGACGTTGTCTTCGTTCATCATTCTCCACTTTATTTCCTGAGACAGGGCCCCTCATTTGAACCCAGAGCTTGGTTAGTCTAGCTAGCCAGCTTGCCTCAGAGATCCCCTGACTCCACCTTGCCTCCCAGGTGCTGGTATTACAGGTGGCTGTAGGGCCTACTTGGCACTCGTGTGAGTTCCGGGGATCCAAACTCTAGTCCTCACACTTGAGTGGCAAGTACTTTATCCATGGAGCCATCCCTCAGCCTCAAATGACACATGTCATGTGCAGAACAGGACAGTCACAGACATAGGGACTGGAGAGGTAAGTCACTCAGGCTCAAGCCCAGTACTATAGTTCCATCCTCTGACTCCACATGAAAAGCCAGCAGTAATGGCAGGCTTGTGTGACCCCACCATTCTAACGGTAAGATGGAGCTAGAGATGGGAGAATTTCCTGGAAGCTCTCTGTGAACACAGCAAGGGCCTGGGGAGATGGCTTAGTGGTTAGTTAATGGCACTTGCTTGCAAAGCCTGCTGGTCAGGGTTCACTTCCCCAGTACCTACGTAAAGCCAGGTGCACAAAATGGCACATGCACCTGGAGTTCATTTGCAGTGGCTAGAGGCCCTGGTGCACCCATTCCCCTCCTCCATCTCATTGCAAGTAAAAAAGTAAAAGTATTAAAAGGACAAAAACACCAAGAGTGTAGTAAGAAATCCTGTCTCCAGTGTGATGGGGCAGTGAGGATGGACCCTAAGGTTGTCCTATGACCACACAGATGCCATGGCACGTGTGTGCCTGCCCTCTCACACACATACAGTCACAAATAGAACAATAACAAACAGTGCTGAGGTGGAAAAGAAAGTAAGTCCCAAGATGCTATTTACATGCATCAGAAGACTCAGATTTTTTTATTTTTTAGGTAGGGTCTCACTTTAGCCCAAATTGACTTGTAGCTCACACTGTAGGCCCAGGCTGGCCTAGAAGTCATGGCAATTCTCCTACCTCACCCTCCTGAGTGCTGGGATTGAAGGTATGAAGGTATCATTCCAGGTGAGATGAAGATTTAGGAAGGCAGTGGCGACAGTTGACTATCAAATCTCACACTCATCCTTCTCTAGGCAGAGGAGCTGACACTGATGGCTTTTAAAGGAGTTTTAGTCCATGTTCTGCTGCTGTAACAGAATACCTAAGACTGAGAAATTCATAGTGAATTTTTAAGACAGGCTCTCATGTGGCCCAAGCTGGCCTCAAACTTGCTAGGTAGCCAGGTTTGACTTTGAACTTCTTATTCTCCTGCCTCTACCTCCTGAGTGCTAGGGTTAGAGGTGTGTGCCACCACATTGTCTGTGTTTGGGATTAACTGCGGGTTTTTTTGGGGGGGAGGGGGTTCTTTTGAGGCAGCCCAGGCTGACCTGGAATTTACTCTGTAGTCTCAGGGTGGTCTCAAACTCACAGCAATCCTCCTACCTCTGCTGGGATTGAAGGCGTGCGCCACCACGCCCGGCTCGGGTTTCTCGCATGCTAGGTAAACATTCTGCCAACTGAGCTATATCACAAAGGCTAACTTCTGCTTGTTTGTTTTTAATGCAAGTGGGAAAGAGAGAAAGAGAACTGGACCACGAGGGCCTCCAGCCGCTGCAATCACACTCCAGACGTGTGCCCCCTTGTGTGCATGTGCCACCCTGCGCACGTGCGTGACTGTGCTTCTGGTTTACGTGGGACCTGGGAAGTCCAACATAAGTCCTCAGGCTTCACAGGCAATCGCCTTAACCTCTAAGCCATCTCTTCAGCCCACAAAACAGAAATTCATTTGGCTTATGATTCTGGAGGCTAGGAACCTCAATAGCTCAGTGCCCTCATCTGGTGAGGCCCTTTGTGCTACACACACGTTCTCAGGGCCGAAAGCACATGAATAAGGCAGGGAGAGAGTGGAGAGCTAAGGCAGAGCTAGCTCCTTCTGTGAATGTGATCTTTGATTATAGAAATTAACTTGCATTCATTGTGCAATCAAATGGGCTCCTTCGTGATTTTTCCACATGTGCATATATCATGTTTCAATGAAGCCCACACTCCCTACCATCTTCTTTTGCCCTTCCCTCCCTCCTATTCCACTAGCCCCTTCCCTTTATTACTAGCTCCTGTGCAAGCTGCAGGGCCAAACTTGTAATGAAAACTAACCCACTGCTGCAATATTGACACGTTATGACACCATTATGAAGACAAAGCCTTCAGGATTCAGTCATCTCCTATCTGTCCCCTCAAGGGCCTACAGGAGGAGAAGTCAGCAATAAAGAAGAGAATTCCTAGAGATGCTGAATTCTTTTTTTTAATTTTAATTTAATTTATTTATTAGGGAGAGGGAAGGAGAGAGAAAGAGAGAGAATGAGCACATCTGGGTCTTAGCCACTGCAGACAAACTCCAGACACATGCACTACCTTGTGCAGCTGGCTTACATGGGTGATGGGTAATCGAACCTGGGTCTTTAGGCTTTACAAGCAAGTTCCTTAACTGTTAAGCCATCTCTCCAGCCCAGTGATTCTGCATTCTTGTTGTTGTTGTTGCCATTGTTTTTTTTTAAAGTTTTTTTTGTTTGTTTGTTTATTTATTTATTTGAGAGCCACAGAGAGAAGGAGGCAGAGAGAGAGAGAGAGAGAGAGAGAGAGAGAATGGGCGCACCAGAGCTTCCAGCCTCTGTAAATGAACTCCAGATGCATGCGCCCCCTTGTGCATCTGGCTAACGTGGGTCCTGGGGAATTGAGCCTCGAACCGGGGTCCTTAGGCTTCACAGGCAAGCGCTTAACCGCTAAACCATCTCCCCAGCCCCGTTGCTATTGTTTTTTCAAGGTAGGGTCTCGCTCTAGCCCAGACAGACCTGGAATTCACTATGTAGTCTCAGGGTGGCCTTAAACTCACAGGATCCTCCTATCTCTGCCTCCTGAGTGCTATAATTAAAGGTGTGTGCCACCACTCCTGGCTTGATTCTGCGTTCTTGATGGCCTCACATTCCACAAGCCAGAGAAGGCTCCTCAGCCCAAGGCAAAGCATGGAAGCACTATGGCAGCAGCCCCAGCTGAGGTCTCCAGGATTATTCCTTCCATACCAAGGAGCTATGACCGGGGATCCTGGGCTGCTTCTGTGGGTTCCGCTCCATAGACGTCTATTCCCCACTCCAGGGTTGCTGTAGCTTGAGTCTCAGAAGATCTCAGAGGATCTCCACATCACTCTTATTGACAGAATTTCAGTTGAAAATCTCAGAGTCTGAGAATGCCAAGCTCCTAGAGAATTTGAAAATGTACATGAATGAAAACAGTAACTATTTGTTGCCACTGTACATTTCTCTCAGTGGCATTTATGTGTTTATATACACAGATATGGTAGATATTGGTAAAAGTATCATATTTTTGTTCTTTCAAACTTTTAAATAGCAACCATTATACATAATGCACAATATCCCATGATCATAGTCCCCTCCCATTGCCCTCACTTTTCCCGTCCGTTATCCCCTCCATTAAATCCCTCTTCTATCCGACTAGTCCCTGATGTTTTTTGATGTCATCCTTTCCCCCCTCACATTATGCAGGTCTTGTGTAGGTAGCCTCATCCACTATAAGGTTGTTTTTGTTTTTTCAAGGCAGAGTCTCACTCTACCCCAGGCTGACCTTGAACTCATGGCATTCCTCCTATCTCAGCCTCCCACATGCTGGGATTTAAGGTGTACACCACCACACACAAAAACCATTGCATATTTTAAGCAAATTTTGCAACATGCCATTTCTCTTTAATGATATATGGTGACATGTTTTCATGTGACTTTGTGCTCTAGAACATCATTTTATTGTGGAAAAATGCACATAAAAGGAAAATGTGTATTAAAATAACTAAGCATCTTCAATACAAAATGCACAACATCAACAAGCTATCAAAGCTCACCGTTCGAGGGCTTTAGCCCACTCACATTATTGCATAGCCACTTCCACCTTCCTAATGTGTTTCTGCTTTCAAACCTGAAAGTCTTCACACAGCAAGCGGCTCTCCATTCTCCCTGCCCAGCCAGGATCAACCACTATTCTTTCATTTATCTTGAACTAATTTAGAGACCTCATAAGAGTGGAACCAGGCTGTATCTGTTGGTGACTGGCTTATTTTAGACCCTGCATGATATCTTCACATTTAACCCACACTGTAGCATGCATCCGAATTTCTTTCCTTTTGGTGGTTCACTAACACTCCCTGCATTTCAATATCTGCTTTTGAGGCAAGTCTAACAGACTAACCTTTTTTTTTTTTATGAGAGAGAGGTAGGAGGAAGGAATTGGTGGGCTAGGGCCTCCAGCCATTGCAATCAAATTTCAGACATGTGCACCCCCTTGTGTGCATATGCAACATTGCATGCTGTGACTGTGAGTCTCGCTTATGTGGGACCTGGAAAGTAGAACATGAGTCCTTAGGCTTTGCAGGCAAGTACCTTAACCACTAAGCCATCTGCTAAACCATCTCTCTAGCCCAAAGATATTGAAGGGCTGGAGAGATGGCTTAGCAGTTAAGGTGATTGTCTGCAAAGCCTAAGGACTCGAGTTTGACTCTCCAGATCCCAAGTAAGCCAGATGCACAAGGTCACACATGCGTACAAGGGGACACATGCATCTGGATTTCGATTGCAGCAGCTGGAGGCCCTGGTATGCCAGTTCTCTCTTTTTCTCTTTGTCTCTCTCATAAAAATAAAGTCTGTTGGGCTTGCCTCAAGAAATGCATTTATTTATTTATTTATTTATTTAAGAGAGGGACAGAGAGAGTCAGATAGATAGATAGAGAGAACAAATGGGTACACCAGGGCCTCGAGCCACTCCAAATGAACTCCAGATGCTTGTGCCACCTTGTGCATCTGGCCTTACATGGGTACTAGGGAATCAAAACAGAGTCCTTTGGTTTTGCAGGAAAGCACCTTAACTGCTAACCCAACTCTCCAGCCCTGAATATAATTTTAAAAAATTTATTTATTTATTTGAGAGAGATAGAGGTAGATAGAGAGAGAAAATGGGTGTGCAAGGGCCTCTAGCCACTGCAAATGAACTCCAGATTAATGAACCACCTTGTGCATCTGGCTCATGTGGGTACTGGGAGAATCAAATCTGAGTCATTAGGCTTTGCCGGCAAGCACCTTAACCACTAAGCCATTTCTCCAGCCCTTAATATCTTTTTAAATGACCACATAGTGTGTCTTGTGTAGACATTCTAAGATTTATTTTTTAAAATATTTTATTTTACTCGGGAGGCTGAGGTAGGAGGATCACAGTGAGTTCAAGGCCAACCTGAGACTACATAGTAATTCCAGGTCAGCCTGGGCTAGAGGGAGACCCTACCTTAATAAACCAAGAAAAATAAATAAATTTTAAATATAGTATGAAAATTTTTTATTTGTATTTATTTATTTGACAAAGAGAGAGAGAATGAGAGAGAATGGGCAAACCATGGCCTCCAGCCACTGCAGACAAACTCCAGACACATGCACCCCTTGTGCATCTGGCTAATGTGGGTCCTGGGGAATCGAACCTGGGTCATTTGGCTTTGCAGGCAAATGCCTTAACCACTAAGCCATCCCTCCAGGCCCAAGATTTATTTTTAATAAACTTTTTTATTCATTAATGTGTGGGTCTATAGGCACACATATACCACAGTGTGTATGTGGAGTTCAGAGGACAACTTTTGGGTGGTCCCCCTCATTTGAGGCAGGGTCTCCTATTCACTGCTCCAGAATACAAGCTTCCAGGAAATTCTCCTGTCTCTGCTTCCACTCTCCCCATACATGCATTGGGATCATGGAAGCCTGCCACAGCTTCCAGCTTTTACATGTGGGGGTCTTGGAATCAGAACTCATGTACTCATGTTTGTGTGGCAAGTGCTTTATCCACTGAACCCTGTAGGATTTGACTCATTTTTTAGCCTTAGGTAATTGGCTTATTTTCATTTTAAAAATATTTTTATTATTTATTTATTACAGACAGAGGTAGGAGGGAGGGAGAGAGAGAGAATGGGTGCACCAGGACCTCTAGCCACTGCAAACAAACTCCAGACACATGCACCAACTTGTACATCTGGCTTATGTGGGACCTGGGGAATCAAACCTGGGTCCTTAGACTTCATAGGCAAGTGCCTTAACTGCTAAGCCATCTCCTCAGCCCCTTATTTTCATTTTTGAATTATGTTATATAACATATCACTAAATACCCGAGTTTTCCATAGTAATATATTCCTGAATGGAAGTAGAATGGCTGAGTGGAATGGTGTGGCCAGCTCTTTGGGACCTCATAAAACTCTTCCCTTTCAGCTTGGGGAAAGGTATCCCTTCCTCTGGTGGCCTCTGATACCTGAAATTTCACCTCAGACACATTGCCCTGTTCTAAACAGCTCTCCAATTACATCTCTGCCCCTCTTTTAGGAAAACATGCATCCAAATGCTGCCACTGTGAACTTAATTAACACCCCCATTCTGTTTCTTTAGTGCAAGAAGCCAGATGGGAAACAGGAAGAACATTTTTGGAGTATATCATATATTCCCAAGTCTTTTTATGTCATTCCATGGCTAGCTCTCTTCCTCTAGTCTTCAGAGTCAGTGGTCTTTGTAGAATTTAGTTGTCATTCTGAAATAATCTCAGATTTTTTCTTTTATTATTAACCACATATTTTGTATGGATACATCATGTGTTGGTACCCTCTTTTCCCTCATCCTGGCCACCATTCCGTTAGGGATGCTCCTCGGTGGGGTTACAGGTATTCCCTATGGGGTTGTGGGTTATGCGCTGTGGGAGTAGCAGTCAGTTATTTTTCGGGGGGGGGGATGCTTCTGGGCATGATGTCTCAACCTGTGGTTCTTACAGTCTTTCTGCCCCATCTTCCACAAAATTCCCTGAGCCATGGTGAGTGAGTTTTAAGTCTACTTCAATGATGAGCTCTTAGGAGCCTCTGGGACTCTGCTTTGGTAATTGTTGAGTATCCTCAGGGTCTGTCTCCTACACCCTGGCACTGATTATCAGGTTCAGCATGGAAGTAACATTTGCTCGTCTTCCCAATTCCTCTGTGGTTTCAGCTGTGGCTTGGCTCAAGTGTGAGAGGTAGTTTATCTCCTTGGGTCTCGCTACCTTATGAAGTAGAAGGCCAGATTCTTCCACAGAGAGTGAAGTCAGCGTAGGTGAAATGGGATAAGCATTATTAATTTAGGAGAATTTGATATATGTAGCCCCTCTTTTAGCCAAGGATTAGTGAGAGCTTGACATTGGAGAACATAATCTTTGTCTACATAGGATTCTGACCTGGTTCCCAATTCCAGGTTCAGAAGAATTGTAAAGCTAGTGCAGAGAGCCCCCTTCTTCACTCAGAGATCGCTAACATTCAAATTTCACATAACCACCTACCATTGTCCAAACTAAGAACACTGTTGGCACTAAGTCACTAACCAAGCTACAGACTACCCAGGTGTTGCCAGGGCTGCCTCTCCTGTCCTTCTGCCCTGCATCTAACATAGGCTTCCCTGTTATAGTCAGTCATCACAACTTCTTTTTCTTTATAAATTTTTTTATTTGAGAGAGAGATAATTAATGTGGGAATGCCAGGGTCTCCTGCCACTGAAAACCACTTTGTGTGTCTGGCTTATGCAAGCAGTGTGGAATGGAACCCAGGAGGTCAGGTTTTGCAGGCAAACATCTTTAACCACTGAGCAGTCTCTCCAGCCCTATTATTATTTTTTAATCCCTTCAGATTTGTGACAGTTTCTGGTCTCTGTTGCTGTCTTGTTGATGAAACCTGCTCAGCTACTTTGGAAAAATTCCCTCACTTCGTGTCTGTGTGATGGTTTCCCATGGTGACTCTGGGGTTGTGGATTGTGAGGGGAAGGTGACAGAGGCGAAGTATCCTTACTGCCTCTAATCAGAGGGTATGACATGCCAGATGGCATCCCAGGTACCTACTGAAGATGGTGCCCCCGGGTTCCTCCTTATGAAACTGACATTTCTCTGTCATTCCCCCAAGGTTGGACACACTCATCAAGTTCAACTCACATTCAAGGGGCAAGAAAGTGACATCACCACTTGGAGGAGGATCAAAGATGCTTCAGACACATGTGGAATAAAACCACCATGATTAATAACTGTTTGTGGGTAGCACTTTGAGGCCTGGCAAGCATCCTGTCTCCTCTTCAAGTCCCACCCACTCACCTTGGCACACTGGGGCACCTCACCTGCGGCTCCCACGGTGCTGCTCTCATAGCCATTTTCTAGTCCCTCACTCCTCTTGTTTATTATTTGGAATTTTTGAACAAAGACATCCTGTTTCCTCAGTAGTTTATTTTTCACTAGTTTATTTATATCACATGGGTATATTTATTTTATTCTCTGGGTTACAATCTAATGCTGCTCTTAAAAAAAATCTTATTACTCAGATTGTTCTAGTTCCGGCCACTGGAAGTTTTCTCAGGTTAACTCCTGTGCTCTTGCAAAATGCCCCCAACTGGTTATTTTTCATTCTATTTTGAACAGTTTCTCAGTTTCTGGCACTACACAATGTTCCTTCTCAACTTGTGCTTTCCTTGCCCTGTCCTGAAATCAGCCATGTCTCCTGGGAATTGTGGATCCATTCATTTGAAAATGGTATTTAGAAATTAAGGTTGGGATGTGATAAGCTGGTTGCTCTGGGGTGTCATGCTTCTAGACACCCTTGCTGGACAGAGATAGTGGCCATGGTCATGATCCTCTACTTATGTTCCAGTAAACCCATGGTGCAGGGAAAACAACATGAGTAAAAATTGCACCTAGCACACCTAGCTTATAGAACAACATAGATCATCAGGCCAGCTCAGTGAAGAGTATCAGTGTCTTGGCACTGGGAATGTGGCACTGGCTGGGAGCTGAGACTGGCTCCCACTGCCCATGAGAGGACCGTGCCATGGGAGGACCATGCTGCATATCCTTAAGCCTGAGAAAATATGAAAGATCAAAATCCCAAGTATGATTTCAACTGAATGCATATTGCTTTTGATCCATTGTAAAGACTGAAAATTACAAGTTGGGGCTCATCTGTATTTGTGTGTGTGCATGCTCACTCGTGTGCACCCACATTTATCTGTCTCTCCCTGTCCACTGTTACATCTTTAGCTTCAATCCATCTCAGCCACTTGTTGGCATGGTTATATTTAGAACACACACACACACACATATGCACACCATTTTTTTGATTCTTACAAATGGTATTTTTTATAAGTCTTTTGGTTTCATATTTGGTTTTTCTAAAATCAAGAAAAGACTAAACTTGGACCTGGGGATATGGCTCTATGGGTATAGTGCTTGCTGTGCAGGCATGATGGTCTGAGTGTGGGTCTCCAACACTCATGTAAAATGTTGGGTGTGGCAGTGCACACCTCTAACCTCAGTGCTAGGGAGGTGGAGACAGCAAGATTCCCCCAGACTTGCTGGCTAGCTAACCTAGCTGAATCAGTGAGATCTAGGTCCAGTGAGAGACCCTGCCCGAAAAATGAGGTGGAAAGCAACCAAGAAGGGCACCCAATGCCAACCTCTGGCCTCACCTGCATGTGCACATATATACATGAGCACACATACACATACATGATCCCCCTTCAAACCACATACACATGCTAAGAAAGAAATACAGAGAGAATAAATTGGAACAAAAACTTACATGTTTGTTGATGGCAGCATAATAAACTTTAGACTACTAACATGGGCAGGCAAAACATGTTTAGTTTTAATTTTTCTTGAAAGGTGACTGCATCTATCCATTCAGGATTGCTCTTCCCTGCCACATCCCGGGAGGCTCGTGTGACGGGAAGGGCTGCCATACCGAAGTCCATCCTGGAGGCTGATGGCTTCCTTGCTGTCTAGAGGCGGTGGCTAGTTCTCTGTACTCAGACCTCAATAGGAACAGGATTTAGAGCCAAGCCTGAGAACCATAGTGCCCTGGGCTTGTATTAGTTACTTTTCTCATTCATTGCTGTGACACAATTACCTGACAAAAGCAACTTAAGGATGGAAGGGTTTGAGACTGGGGAGATGCTCAGGGGATAAAGCACTTGCCATGCAAGCATGAGGGCTTGACTCAGATATGCCAAGAACCCATGTGACGTGCTGTGCCTTAACACAGCGCTGAGGATACCTGGGGCTCACTGACTAGCCAGTCTAGCTAATCATGAACTCTGGGTTCAGTGAGGTAACCTGTCTCAAAAAGAATAAGATGGAGAGTGATTGAGGAAGATACCTGACATCACTCTATGGCCTCCAGACACACCTGTGCACCCAACACACACTGGTGCTCACATACATACAAACACATGTACATCCCATGCACATATACATGCCTTCCCCTAAGGAATGGTTTTATGTGGCTTGTGCTCTGAGAAGGGATACAGCCTATCATGGTGAGGAAGACATGTAGCTCAAGTGTAAGACACTGGTCACATTAGATCTATGGTCAGGAAGCAAAGAGTGGACAGGAAGTAAAGCTGGGTTATAAAACATCAAGGCCCTTCCCCAGTGACCCACTTCCTCCAGTGTCTTTATGAGTAACCACAGGAAAGGGAGACATTTATCAGAAATTCAACAAATAGGAGGGATGTTGAGGCATAAAAGGATGAGACCTCAGGGACACATAAGACCACAGAGGGGTCCCTTCAGTCACTAGTAACCCACAAAGATACAGGTGGATGATCTCTCCAATGCACTAAGGCCTCATGAAGACAAGGGCCAGAGAAGATGAGCCCATGCTCTACTGTTACACCTGTGGCCACTCCAGGAGTCTGTAAGAACAGCGGGAGGGAAAGGCACTCTAGTCTCTTCTAGGTGACGTTTTCAAGAGCCTCAACTGTGAACAGATGTGCTTTTCATTGTGGAGGAGGTATTATATGTCCTACTGTGATGGTTAACCTTAGATTTATAATAACGATGGAAGCAAATCTCTTAATATATCTATGAGGGGGCTTTCTAGGCCTGGGGTTTCAGTCTCCTCAGACAATTCACTGCAGCTCTGACTCAGTCACCGTTTGTTTAACTCCACTGATCTTTGTCATCCTCATGTCCCAGGGCTGCTGGGACAAAGAACTTCAAATTGGATAGCCTAGTGGAAATGACTAGTATGATCGCATGTATTTGGAGGTCAGAGGCCCAGCAGGTGTCTGGGGCCCCCACTCCCTCTGGCACCCCCAGTGGAGGGTGCTTCCTGGTCTCTTCCCATTTCTGATTCTGCCACATTCCTTGGCATGCCTTACCTTGTAGATGCGTGGTTCGGTCCTTGCCTCCACCTTGATGTGGTATTCCCTTCTATGTGTATGTGTCCAAATTTCCCTCTTCTTAACAGGACATTATTTCTTGGATTAGAGCCCCAAACTCTAATCCAGTATAACTTTGTTTTAGCCTGATTGCATCTGTAAAGACCACATTTCCAAGTAAGGTCACTGTTAAAGTTTGCATGGGATTTGTCCCCCAAAATTCATAGATTGGGAGTTTGGGTCCAGGCGGTGTAAGTAATGAATGGGGAAGGGCAAGTCATACCGTAGCTCTGCAGTCCAGCTGGAGAGAACTGAGTTAAGCTGACGCAGGAAGTGGAGAATCCATGCGCGAAAGCATTAGGGGAAAATGGTTCATAACCTGTGGGTGGAAAGCACTTACGAGAAGATTGGAAGCTCTAAGACACAGCAAAATGAACAGAACCACAGAAAAATGCGGGCCATCAGTAAATATACCAATATTCCAGTAAGAGGAGTGGGTGAAAAACAGGTGTGAGAAAGCAGAAAAAATATTTCAGAAAAAAAAATCCTGGCTCTCATTCCAAATTTGATGTAAAGAATTTTCCATATGTCTAAGGAGTACAAAAATTCCAAGTACATTATGCAAAAAAAGTCCATACTTATGCACACATCATTGTCAAGACCATGACAGACAGAAACAAACTTTTCAAAGCAGCAAGAGAAAAACGAGTCATCACAAGCAAGGGAAAATCGGTAACTGATTTCTCAGCAGAAACGGCCAGCAGCAGGGAGATGACACATTGAACTCAGACAAGCACGCACTAAGCCAGTAAGTGTAAGATGAGAAGCTCAGATAGGGTGAAATCCCCAACGTGAAGGAGAAATTCATGCATTTCTGAGTGAGAATTCATTGATGATCCCTCTTACAAGAAACATTGAAGAAATTTCTAACGATAAACCAGAGTTATTCAAGTTTAAAAATTATTTATTTAGTTATTTGAGAGGGTGTACCAGGCCCTCTAGCCACTGCAATAGAACTCCAGACGTGTGCGCCACCTTGTGCATCTGGTGTTACATGGGTACTAGGGAATCAAACCTGGGTCCTTTGGCTTTGCAGGCAAGCACTTTTACCACCAAGCTATCTCTTCATTAACTCCCAACAATGCTATCATATCAGTCCATCACATATTGCTCCATTGGTTAGGACAGAGATTCATGATCTGCTTATCTTAGGGTACAACATAGAGAGGAACACTTTAATGTTCTAGGTGCTTATTTCTCCAATCAAATTGACAACCAAAATTAACCATCATATTCTCTTGATTTGAAAAATAATTCTGTCTGCCTGCCTGGCTGTACTATTGGAACTGTAGCATATAAAATGCAACATATCTGTCAATAAAAGCAAAATATAAGTGGTTGAACAGATTCTAAAAATAATACACATGCATACCACTTTATCCAAACTTCATTAACGGTAATGATTGCAGCAACAGATTGCTGAGTTTGAAGCATATATAGACAATACATAACAAAAAACATCACAGACAAGGTATGGGTGCATAAATCTGGCCAGAATTCAGTTTAGTTATATTTTAGAACTTATCTAGGCAATTATGCTACATTAGATAAATATATTGTAAGTTCTACATTAACCACTAAGAAAGTAAGTTAGAAAGAAACAGTATATAAATTGTTTAAGGTATCAAAATGTCACATTTTAAAACTGTCATGACCTGAGGAAAAAAGCACAAGACACAGAGAAAATAAAACATAAATGATAGAGGCATTAAATAAACAGTGCAGATATGTACCCAAGCTGATTTTTAATGTCTTTATTTTAGTACTATTTTAAATTAGCATACAGAGTGTTTGGTCTCAGTTGGTATTTTCATAGGTGACTTGTTTGATTCTTTTTGCTCCCTCTACTCGCCCATTCCCCCTCTACCCTCCCACTTCCATTGTCTTCCAGCTTTCATGTCCCATGTGTTCCCCTCATAGTCAGTCTCCTTTCTAGTTTCATGACCTACATCCCCAATCCCCTCACACACACACATTACAAGCTAGGATCTGCATATGAGAAGGAATGCATGATACTTAGTTTGGATTGCCATGTTTAATGTAATAATTTCCAGGTCCAACCATTTTCCAGAAAGTTTCATGATTTCATGATTCTTTATGACTGAATAAAATTTCATATATAAAATCACATCTTCATTATCTACTCATCAGTGGATGATCATCTAGGTTGGTCCCATTTTCTAGCTATTGTGAACAGAACAGCAATAAACATGGTTGTGCACTGTGGTTTAAATGTAAAATATCTTCTATAGACTCATCTGTTTGAATACTTAATATCCAGTTAATGATGCTGTTCTGGAAGGTTATAGAACCTTTAGGAAGTGGAGCTTTGCTGGAGGAAGGGTGTCAGTGATGTGGCTGATGAAGTTTGATAGTCTGGCCCCACTTGCTGTTCTCTCTCTCTCTCTCTCTCTCTCCTCCCTCTCATTCTTTCAAGCTGTTGTAAAGATGTGATGCTGTCTTCCTTCTCCCGCATGCTCTGTCTACCATGATGGACTATACTACCCTCTGGAACTGTAAGCTGAATTAAGACCTTTTCCTTTCATAAGCTGCATCTGGTTGGGTATTTGTTCACAGCAATGATAAATATGCCAGCATCTCTGTAGTAGGATGTAGCGTCCTTTGGGTTTAAGCCCAGGCATGGTATAGCTGGGTCATGTGGTAGTACTATTTTTGGTTGTTTGAAGAATCTGCATACAGATTTCTATAGTGGCTGCAGCAGTTGTACTTTCACCAACAATGGATAAGAAGACTTCCTGTTTTCAACACACCTCCACTTTTGGGAACTGTGTGTTCATTTCTCACCCACTTATTCTTTAGCAGGGGCTCTTTGGGTCTTTAATTTTTATAGATCCTTATGTGTTGTAAACACTAACCCCCTGTCTGAGGTATAGCTGGCAAAGATGCTATCCCATTCTGCAGGTTATCTGTTCACACTTTCTCTCTGTGTGTGTGTGTTCTGAGTAGGATCCTAGCACTTGGGAGGCAGAGGTAGGAGGATCGCTGTGAGTTCAAGGCCAGCCTGGAGCTACATAGTGAGTTCCAGGTCAGTCTGGGCTAGAGTGAGAACTTACCTTAATAAAAAGGAGGGAGGGGAAGTATACCTTCTAAACAGCAGCCATGAAAGAGGTTGAATTATATGATCATATCATAAAACTTACTCATAATTTATTATGCTTATATCATAAACTTTAAAACCAAAACTGCGCTAGAGCTGAGTGGCACTTTCTACAATGATATAAACATCAGTCCTGTCAGGAAGATACAGCCATTATAAAAACATTCATCTAGCAACACAGCTTAAAAATACACAAGGCAAAACATTGGCAGGTAAAATGAAAGCAAAAATTAATAATTAAATAACAAAAGTTGGAGATGTGAAACCTGTACCTTTTTTTTTTTTTTCAAGGTATTGTCTCACTCTAGCTCAGGCTGACCTGGAATTCACTATGTAGTCTCAGGCTGGACTCAGACTCATAGTGGTCCTCCTACTTCTGCCTCCCCAGTGCTGGGATTAAAGGCATGTGCCATGATGCCTGGCAAAACCTGCAGTTTTAAAAGGCAGCTCTGGAAATTAAATTCTTTCCATCTCCATCTTTCTTCTTTCCTTTCCTTTTCTTCTGTTCTCTCATAAATTTAAAAAATCCAGTATTAGAACTAATAAGTGAGTTCATCAAAGTCTCAGAATATAAGAATGATACACAGAAGTTATTTGCAATTCATATACTCACAGTGAAAGAAATGAAACAACTTGATTTTTAATAGCATAGAAGGAATAAGACAGGAATAAATTTAATAAAAGGAGTTATACTAAAAACTATGAAACATTGAAACTATGAAATGCATGTAAATAAATGGAAAGGCATTCCACCTCTGTGGAGTGGAGGTGCTATTGTTCAGGTTATCATACTTCCTCAAAATGTCTCGAATGTCTGTGTACTCTCCATTACACACAAGAACTTAAACACAAACATTTACATGATTCATTATTCATAATCACTCAGAGGAAACAGCTCAAATGTCTACCAACTTCAAATGAATAACACATGCATCCATGCACTGAGCCATGACAAGGAATGAAGCCATGATACATGCTACACCATGGATGGGCCCTGAAAATAACGTGGGGAGTGAAAGAACCAAGTCACTGCAGCTCTCATGGTGTGCGGTTTGATGGACACAAAACGCCCGTACTAGATAAATATTTATAGAGAAGATTAGCGTGGCTTTAGGGCTGGACAATACTGAGAGAGGAATAAGGAGATGACTACTAGGTACCAAGGCTCTTCGAAGAGAGGTGAAAGTGCTCTAAAATTAAAAAGTGATGACAATTGCATAACCCTGTGGATACAATAAAATATACTGGACCATATAATTTTAATAGATAAAATATATGCATATTAAATATAATATAGCTGGTTTTTTTAGAACAACCCTTTATTATCTGCCAAGTATCCATGGGCCAAGAGTCTGGGCATGCCTAGCCGAATCCCCGGCTCCCGTCTCACAAGTCTGTGATCAAGGTGTCCTTCAGCTCCTGTTCTCACCTGAAGCCTGAAGCCCTTCCAAACGTATGTGCTGAGTGGAGGGTGTGGCTCCTTTGGCTGTAGGACTGATGTTCTCACTTTTTATAGACCTGTATGGTCCTGGTCACTTGGTCCTACCTTTTAAGCAGATTACAAAATGGCATCTGTTACCTCAAGGACAGCAGGGCACACCAGACAAAGCCTTAAGTGCATGTTATAGTTGGAATCTGAAATGTCCCCAACAGCTTTGTGTTTTGAACACTTGTTGCCCAGCTGGTGCTGTGGAAGCTGGTGCTGCTATTTTGGGAGGCTATGGAACCTTGGGGAAGTGGAGCCTACCTAGCATAGTGGTTTGCTGAAGAAGACCTTTGAAGATTATAGCCTGGACCTTAGTTCCTGTTCCTCTCTGCTTCCTTGTCCACAGTGATGTGAGCAGCCTCCACTCCATGCTTCTGCTGCCATGAACTAAGCATCCCTGCTATGCCACACTTGCTGTTGTGAGCTGAAATCCTCTGAAACCATGAGTCACAATCAATCTTTTCTCACTTTAGTTGTCTCTGTCATATATTGTGGTCATATTAATGAAAAAACAATGAATACAATACATTTATTGTGAACACAAGAGGGTCAGCCCATCACCTGGCCATGCCTAACGGGTTAGAACAACTCACAGGTAACCCCAGAGTTCTGAGGAAGGGACCACATAGGATGTAACATGTGGTGAGGATCCTAGGAGCTATCTCAGCATGATTCCGACCTCAACACCTACTACCTCCTTACTCTAAACTGAGCAAGTGATTGATTCACTAATCATTAATCGGGGTACGGTCTCACTCTGTAGATCAGGCTGGCTGCAGACTCACTCTATGGCCAAGTAGACCTCAAACTATTGGAAATAATTCCAGCTCAGACTTGTGCAGTGCTATCATTATAGGTTTGAGCCACCAAGCTTGTGCTGAGAAATTTATTTAATTATTATTATCATTATTTTGAATATATATTTAGCATGTGGTGTGCATGAGTGTGTATTCATGTTCATATGTGTGTGTGTGCATATATATATATGCATATATATACATATATATGTATATATATATATGCAGATGTGCATATGGGTGTGTGTGTTCATGTGTGTAGAGGCCAGAGTTACACTACCGCTTCTCCTCCTTATTATTATTATTATTTCTGAGGCAAGCCCAACAGATTGGCCTTTTTTTTTTTTTTTTTCACTGTGAGAGACCAAGAGTGAGAGCAAGGGCAAGAAAGAAAGAGAGAGAATGGGTGTGCCAGGGCCTCCAGCCACTGTAATCGAACTCCAGATGTGTGCGACCCCTTGTGTGCATGTGTGACCTTGCACGTTTGCATCCTTTTGTGACCTGGAGAGTCAAACATGGGTCCTTAGGCTTCACAGGCAAGCACATTAACCTCTAAGCCATCTCTCCAGCCCCACCTTGTTGTTTGAGACAGGTTCTCATTGAACCTGCAACTCATCATTTTGGCTAGACTAGCTAGCTAGCAAGCTCTGGAGAGCCTCCTATCTCTACCTCCCCAGTGATGGGATTATAGTCACACACCACCACACCTGGTGCTAGGGATCCAAACTCAGTCCTTTAACAAACCCATGCAGTTTATTTTTAAATCTAATTGTCTGCTAGAAATTCTTTTGCCCCAGTGCTGAGGTGAAATCCAGGGTCTCATGCATGATAGACAAGTGCCTTACCACTGAGTCACATTCCCAGCCTTTCTGCTAGAAACTTCTTAAAGAGGCCAATCTCTCCTTCCCTCTGTCTTTTCTCATCAACTCCTCTCTTTCAACACTTATGCTTTACAAGGTAAGAGAGGCTAGTTTTAAAAAGATGCATCACTGTCCTTCCAAAGCAGCCCACAGAGAACTTACAGAACTGTAAGCATTTCTGTGGGGAAGCAGCTTTGCTAAGAGGCCAGGGCACTTAAAATTCCAGAAGCTCTCCAAGCTTTTCCCATTATGAGCAGTAATAAAAACCTCCCCACTCGCTCCTAAACATAAACACACCTTTGGTTAATTTGGAGATGGTTTCATGTGGGTTATTTCATGTCTAGGATGACCTGAAATGATCATGTGATTTCAAGGGCAGCACTGGGAGCCTTCATCCTGTGCCCTTTCTCGCCTGAAACACAGACACACAACATGCACCCCTGTATTCCTTACTTTTCGCTTGCAACTTACAAATGGTTGGGTTTGTTTCAGCTTACAGCTCAAGGGGATACGGGCCATCATGGTGGGGAAAGCATGGTTAGAGGAGTAGCTGGTCACAGTCTGTCTGCACACAGGAAGCAGAGGAAGATGAATACTACTGTTCAGCTCCTTCCAGGTCCCCAGCCCATGGGATGGTGCTCCCCCTAGTTTGGGTGTGTCTTCCCATCTCAATTAACCTAATCTAGACTTTCCCTCAAGTTTTTCTGCATGGTGATTTGAAACTCCATCAAATTGACAATCAAGATTAACTACCACAATCCCTAAACTACAGCCTTTGACTGGGCTCAAGGATCACACCTTACACACATCTACCATCCCAGCAGACACACCTGAGTCAGACACACTCGAGCCAAACTTGTTTTGTTGCTGTTGTAGTCCAGACTGGCTTTGAATTTGTGATCCTCCTTCCTCAGTCTCCCAAAGCTAGGATTACAAACAAGTGTTAGCCAGGCATGGTGGCACACCCCTTTAATCCCAGCACTCGAGAGGCAGAGGTAGGAGGATCAGCATGAGTTTGAGGCCACCCTGAGACTACATAGTGAAGTTCAGGTCAGCCTGGGCTAGAGTAAGACCCTACCTCGAAAAGCCAAAGACAAACAAACAAAAAAAGTGCTACCAAGCCCAGCCCTAATCATTTCTAAAATTTATTTATTTATTTACAAGCAGAGAGAGACAGAGACAGAGAACGAGAGATAGAGAATGGGTGTGCCAGAGCCTCTAGCTGCTGCAAACAAACTCTAGATGCATATGTTACTTTGTGCATCTGGCTTTATGTGGGCACTGGGCAATTGAACCCAGGTTGTTAGGATTTTCATGCAAGTGCCTTAACTACTGAGCCCTCTATCCAGCCCTCTAATCACTTCTAAAAGGCACATCTTCTGTTACTATTGAATTGATAGACACAAAGTTTGATTCCATATCTTGGCTAGTGTGAATAGGGAGGCAATACCCATAGGGGTGCAGAGGTCTCTGTGATATTCTGATTTCTTTATATGAGGAATCTGAGATATTCATGTCACAGAAGTAGAGAGTACAGTAGTGGTTACCAGTGGGGTTGTAGAGTGGGGAAGAGAGGAGGATAAAGCCTGCCTGGTGATCATGTGTGTGGGAGTAAGTGGTAGCACATGTGGAGGTCAGAGGACAACCTCAGGGTGTCATCCTTACCTTCTGCCATATTCCAGAAGGCTCTCTTGTTGTTTTCCACTACATACAACAGGCTAGGGGATCTACAAGCTCCTGGGACTTTCCCAGCTTCCACCTCCCATCTTTCTAGGCACACAGGGATTACAGATGCATGAGCTACTGCATCTGGCTTTACAGGGGCTCTGGGGACTTGAGTGCCAGTCATCAGACTTGCACGGAAAATGCTTTTAATCACTGAGTCATCTTCCTAGACCCACTTCCAACTTTAAATAGCTACAAGAAAGTTATGGTCAGGTATGAGCAAATTCCTCAAAGAAACAGGGAAGGGAGGAAGGACTTATTTTGGCTCATGGTCTCAGAGGGCTCCACCCACAGTCTGTTGACTCCATGCACTTGCACAGAAAATCATGATTTTGGAGACCTCATGGTACAGACTACTCTTGACTTCCCAGGACTGAGAAGTAGAGAAAAGGAGAAAACAGTAAGAGGCCAGGGCAAGAAAGAACATCAAGGACACCCCCCGCCCAAGGACCTTCACCCTCAACTTGGGCCCCCTTTACCTTCTGCCAATGATAGCATCAGAATGTGAATCAAAGGAAAAATCCATTGATTAGGTTAAAAACTCTTGTGATCTAAGTATCTCTAGAAATGCCATCTGACACATCCAGAGGTGTTCCACTAATACCCCAGGCATGTCTTAATCCAGTCAAGATGATAAAAGGATTTTGAATGTTTCTGGAACACCTAAGGATTGATATTTGAAGTGATGGAAATGCTAGCCACCCTGATTGCTCACTACACACTCAGTACATAAAGTAGAAAGTCATACTCACCCTATAGCTCTGTAAAGTTCTTATGTGTTATCAGCTGGAGGAGAGAGAGCTCAGCCGGCACTGCTAAACTAAGCAAGAGAAGACCACTTGAAGGAAGTCTTTTATTGGGCTTGATATTGTACAGCCAGGGGAGGCAGTGCAGGTGACTCTCTCATTAATAAGTCTGAGCAACTAGCTTATATAGCTGAAGAAAGGGTGTTTGGACCAATCACAACCATATGTTTGGACTAATCATAGCCTTGTTTTGGACCAACCAGCCTTGCCTTTTAGAACCAGCCATGGAAGGTCCCATGCTTGACCTCCAGGGGAAGTGGTTCCCTTGTGGCAAGGTAGAAATAGTAACAGAGTCACCTAGCGCTCTTCAAGGCTTGAGATAATAAGTCATGTAAACTGTTTCAAGCAGCCCTGGTTAAGGCTGGGCCTTCAGGAGCCAGGGCAGTCAGCTGTAATCTCGTTCTAGTTGCCTCAAGGTGTCTGGTGGTGTCAGGATGGTGAATACTGGCACCACAGCCACACAGGTGACCTGATTAGCTGTTAGACTGATTGTCCTTTAGCCTAAGGAAGCCATGGAAGCAAGAGAAAGAGCACGAGGTGTTCATGAGGGAGTGAAAAGTGCTTCATCCCCCAACATATTTATTTACAAGAAAATGAACATCAGAGGAGTGTTAACAACATAAACTTTAAAAAATTGTCATTTGAGCTGGGGAGATGCTCAGTGGGTAAAGTGCTTGCTTTGTAAGCATGAGAACCTGAGTTTGTATCCTCAGAACTCATGTGCAGTGGGCATGGTGACACACGCCTGCTATCCCAGCACTGGGGAAGCAGAGGCAGGGAATCCCTAGGGCTCACTGGCTAAGTAGTCTTGCCAAATGGGTGAGATCTAGGTTCAGTGAGAGCCCTTGTCTCAAAGGTGGACAGAGATTGGCCTCTGGCCTCTGCATGCATATGCACACACATGCAAGTGCACTCGTACACACGTGTACCCTCCCACACAAGCATGCATACATACATGCACACCACATACACATACACGTGTAACAAAATAAGAAATTTCCATTAACACCAATAAGGATTTTAACAGCTTTTTACAGTGCTTCACACCTGCCCAATGCTTCATTGAAAGATGGGTTTCCCCTATCTGTCTCCAAAACTTAGCAGAGGTCAAGGAAAAGAAAATAAGGCTGCTCTGTAGTCTAGCTGTGCTCCTGTGTGATCCTCAGCACCTGCCACCACCCCTGCTTCTGCCACCTCCCCCTGCTTCAGCTCCTCCCCTACAAATTGGTGCAGTACTGGAATCACCAGTCAGGTGTGGTAGCACCAAGCTATGACCCCAGCACTTGGCAGAAGGCTGAGACAGGAGGATTGTAGTGAGTTTGAGGTCAGCAAAGGCTACACAGTGAGTACCAGGTTAGTCAGAACTACATAACAAGACCAGGTCTCAGAAAACAAAAGCAAACAAAATACTAAGCCAAAGTAAGCGCTTCATGCCGAGCCAGGCACTATGTGACAGAAACAGCTCAAGAAAAATGAACTTAGGAGCTGGTGAGATGGCTTAGCATATAAAGCACTTGTTTGCAAAACTTGACAGCCAGGGTTCCCCAGCACCCACATAAAATTAAATGCACAAAGTAACACATGTGTCTGAAGTTTGTTTGCAGTGACAAGAGGTCTTGATGTGCCCATACTCACTTTCATTCTCTTTCTATCTATCTCTGTGTATCTCTCTGATTGTATGTATGTACATATGAACTTTATTCTTGAAAAAGAATTATTAGGTTTTTTTTATTGTTTGGTTTAGCTATTCAGTCCCTTAGGTATCAATTGACTGTTTTTCATATAACAGATTTGGCAACAGCTGATTCTGAATTTCTTAAAAACAAGCACTTGCATCTCTATAAAATGAAGCAGTTATTTTTCAAGGAAGACTTAACAAATTACAAATAAAGATCAAATTATAATAGCAATGAGTTTTATTTACATAACTTTCTTTTCCTTTCTTTGTTTGTTTTTTTGAGGTAGGGTTTCACTCTAGCCCAGGCTGACCTGGAATTCACTATGCAGTCTCAGGGTAACCTCAAACTCATGGCAAGCCTCCTACCTCTGCCTCTCCAGTGCAGGTATTAAAGCTGTGCACCAGAGGAAAATGACACCTATTATGATTTGCATTGGGAACTGTTAAAGTTACCTTTCTTATTGCTATGACAAATTACTTAGTAAAAGAAATTTAAGGAAATTTAAGGAAAGAAGGGTCTGTTTCAGCTCACAATTCTTGGCTACAGTCCATCATGCTGGAAGGCATGGTGGTAGGAGTGTGAGGCAGTTGGACGGACACATCACATCTGCGGTCAGGAAGCACAGAGATGAATGCTGGTGCTCAGCTCACTTTCTCCTTTTTATACAACCCAGGATCCCAGCCCATGAAATGGTGCTGTCCACATTTAAGGTGGGTCTTCCCAACTTAATTAACTTCATCTAGAAACTCCCTCACAGACAAGCCCAAAGGTTTATTCCCAGTGATTTTAAATTCTGTCAAGTTGATGAAATTAACCACCATAGGGACTAACTAACTTGCTTGTGTAGATGTCAAAAATGTCTTATATTGAGTACCTTATGAAAAAAGATGTTGATTCCTCTTAAAATTCTGATGACTGAAGGGGCCAAAGATACCAAAATCCTGGCAAGGTCCCCTAAATATACCATTACATGACAGAGACATGGGAAGGGAATTGATCTTATATTTATGGGGTCAATCATGCCTCTCTTTGTAACAACTTACTCTCTCAGGAGCTCGTTCTAGTATACTAGCCTTAACCCTTACCCAGGGCACTCTTTCATGCCCTACTTCCCTCCTGATAGGCTCTGTCTCTTAAAGGTCCCTCTACTCAGCATTCCTCCACTGAGAACCCAGCTTCTAGCACATGGACGTCTGAGGTGCACATTCACACATGTTCAAATATTAGCAGAAGCTTATTCTAAATTGATCAGAAAAAATAAACAGTAGTAACAGAGGCAATTGGAAGGAACCATCACAACTCACCAAGTTCAGAGCTTCCCAAACCCACACACTCTTCACAGCCTTGAATCTGGGGGGAGGGGATTCTGTTTTGAAAAGCTCCCAAGTGCTCCTTGAATATATTTCCAAAGATTGTAATGTTTGGTGGTATTTGTGACCATTGACATGGTTTCTTCCACCTTTATAAAGTCAACCATCAGGAACATGAGTGTCTTTCTGCTCAGTTGTGGTATTTAGCAGTAGCTGTTTTGTAGACCTTGTGCATATTTGTTTCCATGGAGAATGGTTTCTTGGATGGTCTGGGGTCTTTGTGTTTTAGTTTCCATAATCTTCAGACATATCCTCTTTTTTTTGTTTGTTTGTTTATTTTGATTTATTTATTTGAGAGTGACAGAGAGAGAAGGAGGCAGAGAGAGAGAGAGAATGGGCGCGCCAGGGCTTCCAGCCACTGTAAACGAACTCCAGATGCGTGCGCCCCCCTTGTGCATCTGGCTAACGTGGGTCCTGGGGAGTTGAGCCTCGAACCGGGGTCCTTAGGCTTCACAGGCAAGCGCTTAACCGCTAAGCCATCTCTCCAGCCCACATATCCTCTTTAAATGTGCATCAGATCACTGCTGTGTCCTCTGTTCTGAGTATTGAAGGGGGTGGCTCTCTTGCCAAGAACACAGCTGGCATCCTGAGGGGGCCTCAGATGTGAGGAGGCAAATGCAGAAGTCTACTGATGGGGTGAGGGAGCTGGCAGCAGGATGGGGGAGGGCAGATTTCGAGGTCTACTTTGTGGCCCACTCAGGTCGCCAGTGGCAGGGATGGAAAGTCAGCAGTGACCTCGATTCAGGTATTGAGTGCTGGAGGGCTGTGTCTCCCTGTCTCCGTGCAGCCCCAGGCTTCTCCGTCTCCATGAGGCTTTTCCTCTTGGCCTGCTCAGAGCAGGGAGGCAGCCTCCATTGCTCAGTGGCTCAGGGTGGCCCTGGTGGGTAGGCTTGGGCTTGAAGTTGGTCTCTGGCACTCCTTGACCTGGCAGTCTTTCTGTGTATAACAGAGGAGAAAGAACAGACACATGCTATGTTCCTCACTCCCTGGCCTCTATTCCAGGCCTCCATTAATGCCATTTTGGGTAATGGCTTCAGCAACCTAAGCATTTCCATTGTGCTAAGCTTTGCTTTGTTAAAATGCTTCAAAACTTTAAAACTTGGCAGCCCTTGAACTTAAATTGCCCAGTAGAGTTAGTGTTTGAATATGGGAGCCTTCCTGTCCTGAACCTCAGTTATTTGATGACTTCCTTTAGCCAACAAGTTATTGACTACTGAGGGTAAGTTTGAGTTTCTAATATTCAAATTAATTATACACATGCAAAAGCATAATATACCTAATCATACATACACTATGGAACACACTGAAAAGCTTATTTCTCCCCTATCTACCTCATCCAACTTTTCTGTGAGGATTATGCATTAATCATGTTATTTTATCTTAACTTCACAGATCACTATGGCCTGGAGGCTAAATTCTACTTACAGAACATTTTAGAAAGCCTCTTCCCAATGGCTTTAGGACTGGGAGGCTCCTGCGCGATTCTACCATCTGTGAGCCTTGGAAGAGCTTTCTTAGCAGTAGGACTACCTGACTTCTGCTTGCTGACCACCTACACTGGGTATCTTAGTGCCTGCCTCATTAATCCCCAGGGGTTATTGTGAGCTTTAGAAGAGATTTCTTCTACAGAAATGTAGGCTGGCTTTTAGGAAAACAAAAAAAGCAGAATGTACACGATTCTGAAACCATTGGGGTCTGAACAAGATATGAGCTATCTGTTTTTCCTACAGGCAAACTGTGTTAGTCATCTTTATTTTAAGGTAACAAAGCACCCAATTCAATCAACTTAAAAAGAGTAAAAGTTTACTTTGGCTCACTGTTCCAGAGGCTTCCGTCCACATAGTTAGTCTCATTGCTTTGGAACCTGTGACACAGAGCACACCGTGAAACAAGCTGTTCCCTCTACAGTGGACAGAAAGCAATAAAGAGAGAGAAAAAAGTATCAAGGGTTCCAATTATCTCCTGAAGACATGCCACTATTGATATAACTTCCTCCCACTGTGGTCCACCTCTCCATAATGCTAGAGATTGTGCCTTCAATTACATGGGTCTTTGGGTCCAAACAGTAGCACCAGTAAGGAAGCCTGTCTCTTCCATGTCTGTATCAGTAAACTGATTAAAAAGTACAGAGCAATAGGCTCATTTCCTGTGCAAGGTGCTTGGTTTCAACCCCATGCTAATGAAGATACGGTGCTCAGCACACCTCCCTTGCCAGAGACTTGGCACCTATATGGAATGTGGGCTAGGAGGCTTTGGTCATTACACAGTGAAGAGAGGAAACAGTTGCCTTAATACAAGTTTTGCCTGGCATGCTGCTAAGGCTCAGGGCTCTGGCTCCCCTACCATATCTGATCACAAGCAGAGCTACTAAATCAGAGACCAGTTCCCTGTGACCCTGGAAGGTGAATTTGGACCCTGGTTGACATGTCAGTGGGAGGCTCCTGAAGTCTCAGGACTTGTCAACTTCCCTCCATCACTTTCTTTTTGCCATCTTGACCCACGAAGTGGCAGAGAGGCCACTGGCTTCTGCTCAGCTCAGGGGTCTCCAAGGGAGGAAGACACTTCTATTGCTCAAACTGCTTCCCCCCCACCCTGGGGTGCAGAGTAGGGCGTGAGGCAGCAAACTCATATTGATTGCTCCATGTTCATCAAAGCTCTTAGGGGAAACACAGCCAGGAGGAATTTTGCAGAGAGGCAGCTATGAGGAATTGGATCACATTATGATAGAATCTGAGAAGTCCTACCCTACCCTGTACCTTCTGAGAGTTAGAAAGCCAGGAAAACTGGTGATGTTGTTCAGATTGAAAGCCTGAGGAGCAGATGGCCAGTGATGTAATTCAGTTCAAGGGCAATGGCCTGTGACCCAGGAGCTCTTATGTCCAAGGTTAGAAGAAGACAGATGGCTCAGCTCAAGAAGAAAGGGAGGGAGTCCTCTGCCCCTTCTCAACCTTTTGCTGTACTTAGACTGAATGTTGCATGGTACCCATACACATTGGTGAAGGTGCCTTTTATTTTGCATGTCTGTATGTGTGTGTATGCATGTGGGTGCATATGTGTGTGAAGGCCAGGAGTGGACATTGATTGTTGTATTTAATTACTCTCTACATTATTTTTTGAGACAGGGTCTCTCACTAAACCTGGAGCTCACCAGTTGAGCTAGACAAGTTAACCAGCTAGCCCAAGGGATCCTATTGTCTCTGCCCCTGACTCGCCACTGAAATGAGGCCCCAAATTTGGCCCACTGGCTCTCCTGGCAAATGCCTCAGCCACTGATTCATCTGATAGTCCTACTTGAGTCTTGTTTGCTCAGTGTACTCATGTCTGTCACTGCCGATCTCTTCTTGATGTGCCCTCCCAGACACACTGGGGAAACAATGCTCTACCAGTTCTCTGGGCATCTGTTAACCACCATTGATTCAATTGGCAGTGGATAATATTTTTACATGGATTTTACATTGTGGTAAATTACTGGGACCCTCCCCCAGCCAAGTATATTCCTTTCCCACCTCATTCACTCATGCTTGCTTGACTCTTATTTTTATCTTTTTGAGAGGAAAGAGAGAGAGAAAATGGGCACACCAGGGCCGCTAGCCACTGCAAACAAACTCTAGACACATGTGCCTCTATGTGCATCTGGCTTACTTGGGTTCTGGAGAATTGAACCTGGGTCCTTAGGCTTCACAAGCAAGCACCTTAACTTGACTCAAGTCCCTTGCTTGACTCTCTTAATGGAATCTGTGCCAACATGCAAGGAACAGTTCAGAAATGACATTTGATGGCTGGGTCAGTTGAGTTTCTATTCTCCTTGATCTCTTGTTGAAGGATTGCATGGAGGAAGAGATAGATCACCAAGAACATGATTTCTGGATTGTTGAAAGATTTTCAACTATAAAAGGGAGGGAGAGAATATATTGTTGAAACTCTAAGTGCTTTTCAATTTCAAGTATACAAATGTAGAGGGAATGGCAGGGCCCCATGTGCCTCAATCCACATAGACAATCACTAGCATTTTGCACCTTGGCTTCATCTCTCCAGGGGTTCTCCAAGTGTGATTGGAAGTATCATCATTGTCCTACCCCAAAGCCCTACCTCACCCAAAAGGATCAGAAATGCTGGTCTGTGCTCTGCCATCTCTATCATTGTGATGCTCACTAAATTTGAATCACCATTTCTATCCTCCACTGTGCGGGTTTATTTGCTTCAGTTGACATTTCTTAAACCAAACTATATCCTGGACATCACTACTGCCAAATCCTCCCATGCATCATTTCTCCTCTGCATCGAGGGCTCCAAGCCTGTGGGTCATGCCAACTGCAGATTCTCTAAACAATACAGAGTGGTAAGTATTTACGCAGCACTTATCTTTGTATTAGGTATTGTAAGTAACTTGGAGACGATTTAGACAATAAAGGAGAACCAAGCATGGTGGTGCATACCTGCAATCCAAGTGACTTAGGAGGCTGAGGTGGGAAAACCATAAATTTAAGACCAGCTTGGGCAATTTAGCAAGACAGTTTCAAAATAAAAATGAAAATAAAAATAAGGAAAGGGCTGAAAATGTAACCCTATGGTAGATACTTGCCTATTATATGCAAGGTTCTGGATTTGATGCCTAGTACCACACACACACACACACACACATACACACACACAAGTATAAGGGAAGGTATGGATAGGTTGTGTGCAAACACTGCTGTTTTATACAAGGACCTGAGCATATAAGGATTTTCATATCTTAGGGAGTTCCATCTCCTGCTGGTGCTGAGAGATGGCTGTATATCTCTCTCTAGAGCAGAAAGGCATTTACTCTTTAATGTAATAACCATGATGCTTCCCCTCTAACAGATAAATTATATTCTGTAATATAACCTGTTACCCACGGCACATCCAAATTTCCCCTTCTTTCTTTTAAAAAAAAATTTTTTTGTTCATTTTTATTTATTTGAGAGTGACAGACACAGAGAGAAAGAGGCAGATGAGAGAGAGAGAATGGGCACGCCAGGGCCTCTAGCCTCTGCAAACAAACTCCAGACGCTTGTGCCCCCTTGTGCATCTGGCTAACGTGGGTCCTGGGGAATCGAGCCTCGAACCGGGGTCCTTAGGCTTCACAGGCAAGCGCTTAACCGCTAAGCCATCTCTCCAGCCCAAATTTCCCCTTCTTTCTACAAATATCTTCTTATACTTGGTTTTTGAAATACAGATCCAGGGGCTGGGGAGATGGCTCAGAGGTTAAATGCAATTGCTGGCAAAGCCTGCCACCCCAAAGTCAATTCCCTGGTACCCAACATAAAGCCAGGTCCACAGAGTGACATGTACATCTGCAGTTCATTTGCAGTGCTATTCTCTCTCCTTCCCCGTAAATAAATAAAAAATATATAAATTATATATAAAAAATAAACTCCAGATTCAAACAAGGCTTGAATGTTGCATTGTGAGGTCACTTGATTATCTTTGTCCTAAGGTCACCTCTTATTTATTTGTTTGTCCATCCATCTCTGCTTAGAGGAAGCGCAGCCTGTGGAACATCTCAAGCATCAGAGAGGTTTTCATCTCTGTGTTTCCAGGTCCCCAGCTCCACGGGAGATACTTCCTTGCATAGGCAGCTGGGCACTTTGGTCCTGTGAGACTTGGGGAAGGAAGTGAGGTCCCAGTCCTGGTGTGCTCTCTGCTCCTCAGGAGAACCTCCTAGTATCTGCAGCATGGTCAGCACCATCAGCAATGGCCAAGAGCTGAGACTGGAGTGGGCGCAGGTGAGTGCAGGAGTCCTGGCACTGTGGATGCCCTCTCAGCAGGTGATACTTGAACAGGTTAGAGACACAGAAGTAAGGAGCCTTCACCCTCAGTTCCCAGAGCCACCATGTCACCCATTTCTGATCTAAAACACTGGACACATTCTCCTGGATCCTCTATGGGTCCAAGACTCTGGGAGTCCCTTCTGCCTAGTGACTGTGGCTGGTGAAACTCAGGGGAGGGGAGGTCTTCTGGCAGATGTAGCTCTCCTGTCCCTACCAACACCTACATGATCAAAATGGAGCAAAACTTCAGTCATTGCAGCCGCTGGAAACACACAAGAGTCCAGGCACTTCACAAGAGACTTTGGCGGTTTCTTACAAAACTGAACACTCTTGCCTGACAATGCAGCTCTTACACTCCTGGACCCAAAGAAGCTGAAAACCATGTTCACACAGATACCAGCACATAGATCTTCAGAGAAGCGTAAGTTACAGTGACTCACCCTAGGGAGCAACCAAGATTCAATGTGCAAGTGGACAAAGTGAGGGTCAGTCATACAGTGCTAGAAAGCTATGAGCTATGAAGCCATGGAAAGACATGAAAGAATGAAATGTGGGCTGGAGATGGCTTAGCAGTTAAGGTGCTTGCCTGTGAAGCCTAAGAACCTAGGTTAAATTCCCCAGAACCCACATAAGCCAGATGGACATAGTGGCACATGTGTCTGGAGTTTATTTGCAATGGCTAGAGGCCCTGACTTACCCATTCTCTCTCTCTCTCTCTAAGGAAAAAAAAAAAAGAACAAAATGCATGTTACCAGGTGAAAGAAGCCATTCTGAAAGGCTCCACTCTGTGATTCCAGCTATACAGTATTCTGGAAAAAAAGAAAAAATGTTGGGACAGTGGAAAGACCATGGAAAGCCAAAGGAGTGGAGGAAGGCCAGAGAGGGGTGAACAGTCAAAGCAGAGAGGGTATTTATGGCAATGAAACTACTCTATGGGATACTATGGTGGTGGGCACATGTCATGCAATTGAACCTAATATAACATAGACTTTGGATGTTTGGGCAATGAAGATGTGACTGGAGATGCTACAGGTACTGGTCATGTGGGATGCTGTACATGTGGGGAAAATGGGGCACAGAGGAAATCTGTGTACAGTCCTTTCGATTTTGTTTAAACCCTAAAACTGAAAGATAATGTTTTTTTTATGTGTGTATGTATGTGTGGTGTGTGCATGTGTTATACCTGTTCATATGTGTGTGGATGCACATGTGTTATAGGGGTCGTATGTATAGAGGCCAGAAGTCAATGTGGGATGTCTCCTTCAGTCTATTTCCACCTGATTTTTTGAGACAAGTTCTCTCAGTAAGTCTAGAGCTCATTGGGTTAGGCTATCTAGCCAGCAAGCCCCTGAGTGTCACGTGTTTTAATCCCTCACCCTAGTGCTGGGATTATAGTCACACACCACCATGCCCAGTTTTTACGTAGGTCTTGAGATTGAATTTAAATTCTCATGCTGGTGTGGCAAACACTTCACCAATGCTCCTTAGCCCCTAGTACATGTTTGTTGAAAAAAGTGTTCACATATGCCTAGACACAAAAGTCCCCCACCCCACATTCACACATCTGCCAAGCTTCTTGGGGAGGAAACAAGAAGTGGCCTGGGCTTGTGGGGGGGGTGTCCGTATCCCTGGGGGACCTAGAGCTGCTGATTGTCTGGCTCCCTCTGTGAGCCTTGCTCTGAAGAGCTCTTGGGGATTTCTCTTTGGCAGGGTTTCTGCATTTGATGTTTATTTCACAACAGCATCTTGTTTTTCAGGTTTCTGTGAAGACAAACAAAATAGTAGGTATGGAAAGGGTCCTTAGATCTTTAGAAGAAAGCAACCCCATAAATCCAAGGGATTATTACTCCCAATGAAATGACTCAGGACAAGCATATCCTACTGGTCCACAGCATCCAATCAAAAACACCCTCATTTCTTCCCTCCCTCCCTCACTCTTCCCCTTGCCCCTTTCCTCTTGCAGGGAAACTAAAACTCTACTTCCAATGATTTATGGGACCTGGAGCTTATGTTTGTTCCCATGGGGGACTCAGAGATTTCTCTGGTTTTAAACAACTCTGCAGCTTCCCATGAAGAAATGTGGGAGGCTTGGGGACTATCGCTTTGCTCCCCCATTTCCTCAAGACCTAAAACACCGCAGTCCTAAATTATAGGACTAATTATTCCAAGTTCTGTAATCACACAACTTTCCTGCATTCCAGTACAACTGGAATATTTTCTAAGGACTGAGAGCCAGAGTATTCATTCCAATTGTAACCTCTTTTCTAATGCGTGTGTGTATGCATGCGGATATGTATGTATGTATGTTCATGTGCATGCATGCATGTGGAGGCCAGAGGTCAGCCTTGAGTGTCATCCTTAGGAATTTCAGCCACCTTCTTTGAGACAGGACCTTTCATTGACCTGCAGCTAACCAGTTAGGCTAGCCTAGCTGGTCAGAGAGCCTCAGGAGTTCTCCCATCCCCATCTCCCCAGAATTGGGATTGCTGACACATGACATCATGCCCATCATACCCATCATGCCTGGCATTTTAACATGGCGTGCTGGGGATCAAACTCAGGTCCTCATACTTGCAAGGGAAGCACTTTACCCACTGAGCTATCTCCTTAGCCCTTAATTGTAGGCTTTTTACAACTTAGTTTTGATTCAAGCTCTCACTTTAGCTCAGGCTGACTTAGAACTCACTCTTAGTCTAGGGTGGCCTTGAACTCAGCAATCCTCCTACCTCAGCCTCCTGAATACTCAGATTAAAGGTGCATGTCACTATACCTGGCTTTACAACAACTTTTAACCTTTCTGATTATAGACTAATTTATAGCACCATGGGAGTGTACTGTAAACTATTATAGCTCTGAGAACTGTGTCCAGAGGTTGGAGATAGCTGGCTACTCTGTGGTTGTGGTAACTTAAAAAGCCCACCTGGACACTGTTAAGTGACACACTCAGGGTCGCTTTAGTCTAGGTCCTCCCTGAACTCCACATGACTCAGCTGTCTGGCAGACATTCAGGGACTCAGAAGCCTTGTGTTCTGGCTATGGGCTTGAGGTGTCTTTTCCTTTCACTGCAGAGAAGCTAAACAGCTTCCATCAGAGGCAGCTACACCGTGCCAGACATGTCACTGCCCTGTGTGCAGCCGAGTGGACAGGCAGACAGAACCTGGGGGCGTGAGATATGCCTTTGGGCAGACAAATCTCTGGACAGTGTGAGCAATTACAGCTTCCTGTTGACTGCTGCTGGTGAACTTGGCAAGTGTCAGGTAAGCGGTGTCTGCGGCTGGTCAGGCAATGTCTCTTCTCTGCAGGAAGCAGCAAGCTGACAGAATGAGGTAGCCACCCACAGTCCATGTTCACTCCAGATTAGATCAGGGTGACTCCTAGGGCCAGTTCAAGGAGAGCAAGCCTTAAGGCTTTTGATCATGCTGACAAGCTCACAAGGCACAACTGAACTCAGTGTAGTGAACAGCCCGGTCACCTGCACGAGAGGAAGCTCTTTGAAGTGAATAGGCCACAACCAGCCCATGTCCCTGCATAGTATTGGCATTTGATATGTAGCTTCCTAGAACAATTTCAGACTTAAATAATTTGTCGTTGTTGTTCCCAGTTTCTTTATTATTATGTCCACCTAGCAATAATTCAGGTATTTGTCAACAATGCACATTTGTCCATGCTTTGGTGGCCAAGTTGTGCCTTGCAATGTCCACATCCCACCTGCTTCGCTGTTCTCTAAAGTAAAACAATGCTTTTATTTTGAAATGGATCAGGGTAGGGGAGATGACTTAGTTGGATGAAAATACTTGTTGTTCAAGCCTGCCGACCCAAGTTCTGATTCTGATAGAAGCTGGACAGAGTAGTGAGAGAGAGTACCTGGAACCCTAGTGCTCCTAAGGCAAGATAGGAGGCAGAGACAGGAAAATTCTAGAAGCTCCTGGGCCCCATAGCATGAAATTAGTGACTCTGCCTCAAACAAGATGGAAAGCGAGGACTAACACCCTCAAGTTGTTCTCTGACCACACACATGCCAAGGCACCTGCCTGCTGAGAGAAAGAGAGACATCAAAAACATACAAAGAAGGCTGGAGGGATTGCTTAGTGGTTAAGGCATTTGCCTACAAAGCCAAAGGACTCAGGTTCAAATCCCCAGGACCCACATTAGCCAGATGCACAAGGGGGCGCATGCGTCTGGAAATCGTTTGCAGTAGCTGGAAGCCCTGGCGTGCTCTCTCTCTCTTTCTTTCTCTCTCTCTCTCTCTCCCTCTTTCTCTGTCAAACAAATAAATAAAAAACACACCAAGAAAATAATAACAATTACAATAATGAAGTATTACAAGAAATGGGTTTATCTCTCCACTCTCAGCAGCACTGTCTGGGTGGAGAAACACTAGCTAAGTGACCTTTCCACTATGCCTGCCCCGTTGTGGCAAGGCCACTCATTGAAAGGCTGACATTTCTCCATTATGTTGCCCTTGGAACATGGTCACAGATATCTGGCAGGGCTGGGAGGATAACTTAGTTCATCAAGTGCTTGCTGCTCAAGTATGAGGACCTGACATTGATCCCATGTAAATGCAGTGCGTGGCAGCACACACCTGGAATTTCAGTGTTGGAGAGGATCCCAAAGCCCACTTGCTAGTGAGGCTAGGTGAGCTCCAGGCCTCAAAAACAGATGGCATTCTGGATAAATGACACCTGATCTTGTCCCCTGACCTCCACATACACACACATACACCTGCACATATACAATACACCCACACACATATAAACACATGGTACTTTCTAGTGATAAGTGTGAGGCTATATCCCTTACTCCTGTAAAGCCTCCAGCCTCCCTGTGTGCGCATGATCTATTTACAGCATTTCTTCCAAGAGTGTTTTGCTCCCTATAAAGATTGCAATTTCTGGACTCACGTGTGCCTGCTGCTTGCAAGAAGGTTGACCATGCTTCATGGTCACAAGGAGTGTCTCTTGTTGCCTGAGATAAAGAGTGTGTAAGGAGTGTCTCTTGTTGTCTGAGATAAAGGGAATGTGTGTAAGGAGTGTCTCTTGTTGCCTGAGATAAAGGGAGTGTGTAAGGTGTGTCTCTTGTTGCCTGAGATAAAGGGAGTGTGTAAGGAGTGTCTCTTGTTGCTGAGATAAAGGGAGTGTGTAAGGAGTGCCTCTTGTTGCCTGAGATAAAGGGAGTGTGTAAGGAGTGCCTCTTGTTGCCTGAGATAAAGGGAGTGTGTAAGGAGTGCCTCTTGTTGCCTGAGATAAAGGGAGTGTGTAAGGAGTGCCTCTTGTTGCCTGAGATAAAGGGAGTGTGTAAGGAGTGTCTCTTGTTGCCTGAGATAAAGGGAGTGTGTAAGGTGTGTCTCTTGTTGCCTGAGATAAAGGGAGTGTGTAAGGTGTGTCTCTTGTTGCCTGAGATAAAGGGAGTGTGTAAGGAGTGTCTCTTGTTGCCTGAGATAAAGGGAGTGTGTAAGGAGTGTCTCTTGTTGCCTGAGATAAAGGGAGTGTGTAAGGAGTGTCTCTTGTTGCCTGAGATAAAGGGAGTGTGTAAGGAGTGCCTCTTGTTGCCTGAGAAAAAGGGAGTGTGTAAGGAGTGTCTCTTGTTGCCTGAGATAAAGGGAGTGTATAAGGAGTGTCTCTTGTTGCCTGAGATAAAGGGAGTGTGTAAGGAGTGTCTCTTGTTGCCTGAGATAAAGGGAGTGTGTAAGGAGTGTCTCTTGTTGCCTGAGATGAAGGGAGTGTGTAAGGAGGGTCTCATGTTGCCTGAGATGAAGGGAGTATGTAAGGAGTCTCTCTTGTTGCCTGAGATGAAGGGAGTGTGTAAGGAGTGTCTCATGTTGCCTGTGATGAAGGGAGTGTGTAAGGAGTGTCTCATGTTGCCTGAGATAAAGGGAGTGTGTAAGGAGTGTCTCTTGTTGCCTGAGATAAAGGGAGTGTGTAAGGAGTGTCTCTTGTTGCCTGAGATAAAGGGAGTGTGTGTAAGGAGTGTATCATGTTTCCTGAGATAAAGGGAGTGTGTAAGGAGTGTCTCTTGTTGCCTGAGATAAAGAGAGTGTGTAAGGAGGAGTGCCTCAGAGCTGCATAATTTCTTTCTAGAGATCTACCCAGTGTTTGTGAAATATTCCTGCAGTGAAAATGGAAGCCGACTCATATCAGTGTCTAGCATTAACCCAACATCATTACTGACAGGCTAAAGGTGTCCTAAAGATATTTTTCTCCAATCCATATTTGGACATATTCTCTGTTCTTTACTGATAGTTGGAAAAGGGTTTTGGGCTTTCTGTAATAAAATCTTCATCCCTGACAAGTGGTGCTATCCAAGCTTCTCTTATATAATAGGGTTTGCTATTGGGGACTAATTCAAGAAACAAAGTACGATGTCAGATGTCAGCAATAGGTCTCCTGTTGAATCTGATGCTACCCACCTGAGTGAGTTTTTAGGGATGGCTGGCTATGTGTGACCCATCACCCTATCTGCAAATGGATTCCCCCACAGTATGTGGGTGTGTATATGCATGTGACTTGCATATATGCCTATAGACAATCCAAAGCTTACACTACATCTCAAAGGTGTCCCATGGTTTTTCTCAGTAACCCTTATCATAACAGTTCCTACCAATTTGTTTTGCCTGTTCTCAATCTCATAAAAACAGTTTGCAGAGTGTTGCAGTCAGGTTCGCATTGCTGGTAGAAATCACCTGATCAAGAGCAGTTTGTGGGAAAAAAGAGGTTTCTTTTGGTTTAAAGGCTCAAGGGGAAGCTCCACGATGGTAGGGAAAATGACGGCATGAGCAGAGGGTGGACTTCACCCCCTGGCCAACATGAGGTGGACAATAGCAGCAGGAGAGTATGCCAAATACTGGCATGGGGAAACCGGCTATAACACCCATAAGCCCACCCCAACAATACACCGCCTCCAGGAGGCTTCAGTTTCCAATTGCCATCAACTGGGGAACCTAACATTCAGAACACCTAAGTTTATGGGGGACATCTGAATCAAACTACCACATTCCGCTCCTAGTCCCCATAAGCTGTTAACCATCCATGACGTAAAATACCATGCACTCAGTCCATCTTTAAAAGTCCCCATAGTTTTTATTAATCCTAATGATGTTCAAACATCCCCATAAACCAAGGTCTTTTACCTGAGCCATAATACCAAAAATATCCCCCAAAACCCCATAATGGCACAGAATAAATATTCACACTGCAAAAGATGGCACTGGGTAAAGCAAAGAAACATTCAGCCAATATAAGATTTAAAACAATCAGGGCAAACATCAAATTCTGCAGCTCCAAGTCCAACAACTCTAGCCAGTGACAAATCTCCAAGCCCTATAATTCTAAACAGCAGAAAGTCTCTGGAATTCCAATTCCACCCCTGCAGCTAGGCTACTCACAGTCTTGGAAAACTTCATCGGGGCCAGAGTAGTCACATTAGGTCAGGATTGATGTAGGATTTGATTTTCACATTTCTGTTTTTATTATCTTCAATTTTTCTGTAATAGAAACATTGCATTTGAAACCACAAACCATGTGTTCTTGCCATCTGTGAATAGATAAAGGAGGGCTGAGGATGTACTTCAGTGGGTGAAATGCTTGCTTAGCACATGTTGAATTTGATCCTAATCACCACATAAACTGAGTGTGGTGGCACACATCTGTTTGGGACATAGAGGCAGATGGATCAGGAGTTCAAGATTATCCTCAGCTATATAGCAAGTTTGAAGCTAGCCTACATGAGACCCTATCTTGAAAAAAGGAAATGATGGGAAGGGACTAGAAGAAAGTAAGCAAGGAAGGAAGGAAGGGAGGAAGGAAGGAAGGAAGGAAGGAAGGAAGGAAAGGTAAGAGAAGCAGTGGGCTTAACCAAGCATGGACTTCTGAAATTGTGAATCAGATGAATGCTTTATCTTCATTTCAGATGTTTTGTTACAATAATGGAAAGCTAACTAACACAAGTCCCAGACTCAAAGGTAGGGAAATATACAGTGTCCCAATGCCGCAGGTAATAGTTGACAGATTTGTTTCATTCAGGCCTCCAGCTGATTGGATGAGGCATACCTACATTGAGGTAGGCCACCTGCTTTATTCAGTCTGCCAATTTCAATGGTAGTCTCATCTAAAAATACACTGGCTCTTGGAGATTGCTCAGAAATTAAAGGTGCTTCCTTGTAAAGGCTAACAACCCAGGGTTTGATAACCTGGTACCCACATAAATTAAAATGCACAAAGTGGCACTTGCATCTGGAGTTCATTTGTAGCAGCAAGAGGCCCTAATGTGTCCTTATTCTCTCTCTCAAAGAAATAATTAAACAAATACCAAATATATTTTTAAATATTTTATTCATTTATTTATTTGAGAGAGAGAGAGAGAGAGTCAGAGAGGGGTGGGGAGAGAATGGGTGTGCCAGGACCTCCAGCCACTGCAAACAAACTCCAGATGCATGAGCCCCCTTGTGCATCTGGCTTGCGTGGGTCCTGGAGAATTGAACTGGGGTCCTTTGGCTTTGCAGGCAAACTCCTTAATCACTAAGCCATCTCTCCAGCCCCCCAAATATTTTTAAAAGTAAAATTAAAAAACGCATTCACAGAGCATCCAGAGTAGTGTTTGACCAAATGTCTAGGCACCATGTGGCCCCATCAAGTTAACACACAAATTTAACCCCCACACCTCGTACTGGACAATGTAAGCTGTCATGTCTCAAGAAGAAGAAAAGCTGCTGCTCTGGGTTCAGGCCCACAGCTGTCCTTTGAGATGATGGGAACAGGCATTCTCTCCAATGGTCACCAAAGTGTGTGGGCATGGACAGTAGATGCATACTGCCATAGCCACATCCCCCACATACCCATGCACGCAGATCAGTCTGCCCATTCTCTTGTCCATGACCTTCAAAATGGCCCAAACAGTAAGTGCTTCTGTCTTGAAGGGCCTTACTTGTGTGTGCCATCTCGCTGGCTTTCATAGCAGACTATGCCCCCTGAGTCTGCCTATTTCTGTTTTACGAATAAGAAACCGGAAGCCAAGATACATGGGACGATCTAAACACTAATCTAAAACAATAAGGAACAAGAACTCCCATGACACCTGAGTTTTCCTGAGCAGTTACGTAAGCAGCTTTGCCACCAGATGTAGGTGGGATCTAACAGCCCTCAGCTGGAAAGTCTCTCTGTGTTAGTCTGCTTTCTGTGACTATAACAAAACACCCAGGATGAGCAGCTAATCAAGAGAAAGAGGTTTGTGTGGTCAGTCGGGTGCTGTGCCTGTATGAAGATAATATGGGTGTCCCCAGAGCTAAATGAATGTCCGTTAGGACTATGGCTCCTGAGCTTCATTGCTAGGAACTGGTGGTCGGGAGGCCTTTTCCTTGAGTGTCCTCTCAGGTGTCCAAGCAAAGCTCTGAGCTGTTCTGCAAAGACACTGCACAGTATCACCCTTGCATCCAATCTGGACATCTGCAATGTTACTTCCACTAGATATTTTTGAGCAGCCAGGCTAGTTCAATAGGGGCCTCTCACAAGCTTTTACACTTGACCTTGAACACTCATTGAAGAAAGTGGGCGTTCTTACTAATGGATAGTATATGCATTCCCTCCCAGAAAACTCACTTATGTGTGGACCTATTGCTCCCTGGCAAGCTGAGAGGCCAGTGAGTCACTACACAACTGCATGTTACCCTCAAAAATGTCATTAAAGTCACTAAGTCTGAGACTAGGAGGCACCATGCAGTGCTTCCTCTCCATCCAGCTCTAATGGGTGCTCAGTTTTTCCTTAAGATTCCCTGTGAGAGACATCTACATTCTCCCTAGCTGGCTCTCCATATCTCAGAGGTTTCTGAAGTTACCTCCATCAAAAAGCAAGGGTCACATTCCCTTTATAACTTCATTTTTCTTTTTTTAATTTTTATTTATTTATTTTGAGAGTGACAGACAGAAAGAAAAAGAGGCAGAGAGAGAGAGAAATAATGAGCATGCCAGGGCCTCCAGCCACTGCAAATGAACTCCAGACGTGTGCGCCCCCTTGTGCATCTGGCTAACGTGGGTCCTGGGGAGTGGAGCCTCGAATCAAGGTCCTTAGGCTTCACAGGCAAGCGCTTAATCGCTAAGCCATCTCTCCAGCCCTATAACTTCATTTTTCTTTACCACTGAGTAGAACTCCGTTGTATTAATGTGCCACATCTTCATTATCCACTCATCAGTTGAGGGACATCTAGGCTGGTTCCATTTCCTAACTATTGTGAATGGAGTGGCAATAGCCATTGAGCAAGTATCTCTAAGGTAATGAGACAAGTCCTTAGGATATATGCCTAGGAGTGATATAGCTAGGTCATATGGTAGATCTATTTTTAGCTTTCTCCACACTGATTTCCACAATAGCCGGACCAGATTGCATTCCCACCAACAGTGTACAAGGGTTCCTCTTTTTCTGCATCCTCGCTAGCATTTATGGTCATTTGTTTCAGTGATGGTAGCCAATCTGACAGGAGTGAGATTGAATCTCAACGTAGTTTTAATCTGCATTTCCCTGATGATTAGGGATGTAGAACTTTTTCTTAGATGTTCATATACCATCTGTATTTCTTCTTTTGAGAACTCCCTATTTAGTTCCATAGCCCATTTTTTTTACTTGGGTTGTTTGATTTCTTATTATTTAATTTTTTGAGTTTTTGTGTGTGCTAAATATTAATGCTCTGTCAGGTGTATAGCTGGCAAAGATTTTCTACCATTCTGTAGGTTGCCTCTTTGCTCTACTCACAGTGTTCTTTGCCATACAAAAGCTTTCTAATTTCATGAGGTCCCAGCTATTGATCTGTGGTTTTATTTCCTGAGCAATTGGAGTTATATTCAGAAAGTCTTTGCTAATACCAATATGTTGAAGGGTTTCCCCTACTTTTTTCCTCTAGCAGTCTCAGATTTTCAGGTCTGATATTAAGGTCTTTGATCTATTTGGACTTAATTCTTGTACATGGAGAGAGAGAAGGATCTATTCTCATCCTTCTACAGATATATATGCAGTTTTCCCAGCACCATTTGCTGAAGAGGTTGTCATTTCTCCAATGAGGATTTTTGGCAATTTTGATGTTGATCACATGGCTATAGCTACCCGGACTTATATCTGGGTCCTCTATTCTGTTTGAGAGGGAGAGAGGAGGGACTTAATAGGATGGTATTGTATATATGTAAGTAGAAGAACAGATTAATGGGATGACAAGGTCTAAATGAGGCCATGGGAAGAGGTTGAGTGAAGGAAAGGTGGAGGGAGGGCTAATCAAAATCTAAGAGGATATAAATAAGTCATATGGAAACCTACTTTTTTGGACAGTGGAACACTTAGAAGCTACAGATGGTTACTAGAAAATTTTCAGTGCCAGGGATGGCATACCTTCCTGTGAATTGTTGGCCAGGGAGATCTCTGATACCCCCAAAACATTATAGGCCTTTGCCACGGCCCTTGGTTTCCCACCAGGAATAGATGGTAAGACCCTATTGCTGAAGACTCCACATACTTGGGCTGCAAGGTCACTGAGAAATCCTGTTGGAGCTGAGCTGAAAACCTCCTCCATGTAGACCAGCTGACAGAAAGCTGGAAGAAGCCATTCTGCATGCAGTTCAATGGGGGAGAGAGAAATCACCAGTGAAGATACTCAACAGTGGACACTGCAAGCCTTAAATTTAGCCAACCATGCCAAAGGAGCCAATGGGTGTAATAGTGGCATGTCTGTTATGGGAGAAACCAACCACTCTCTAATTTGACTGAAGGCCCACTCCATGGGAGGGAATACATCCTTGATACTGAAAACCTACAACAGGGGTAGTCATGAGCCCTAGGGATGTAACACCTTCTGGTGTTTGGCTAAATGTATATACTATGCTCACCAAACTGCTCAGTAAGCATTTCTCTTAATGTTTGTACCTATATATTAATGCTACTCTTACTTTTGGTTAGAGAAGCTTCTCTTTTCAGATGGCAGTGACCTTGGGATGACTCAGAAGGTATCATGGTGCTGAGAAGAAGTGACAGAGGAGTGCTCGGCACTGAAATATCTCTATCACACCTTCCAAGGTTCAAGGTCCATTGTGGAAGAGGTGGCCGAAAGAATGTAAGAGCCAAAGGAAGGATAGGACTCTTTACAATGTGCTCCTCCAGATGCAAAATGGCCTGGATATCCATGACCATACAGTGCCTGACACTACCTACACATGACCATCATAACAGGAAGAAAAGATCATGAAGTCAAAATAAACGAGAGACTGATTGAGAGGGGGAGGGGATATGATAGAGAGTGAAGTTTCAAAGGGGAAAGTGGGAGGAGAGAAGGAATTATCATGGGATATTGTTTACAATTATGGAAGTTGTCAGTAAAATAAAATAAAATAAAATAAAATAAAATAAAATAAAATAAAATAAAATAATAAAGATCAAGGGTCACAGACAGCAGACTCTGGAAGGTCAGTCCAAGAAAGGCTGGCTCACTCAAAATGCTGCCTTGCTTATATGGAGCATGTCTTCCTCTGGATATTTCACATCTCTTTTATAATTTGTGTGTGGGGAGGTATGTGTGTCTATGTGTTTGTGTGCATGTGTGTGCATACAGAGGCCAGAGGTCAAATGTTGGGTGCATTCCTCAATTGCTCTCTACCTTATTTTCTTTCAGACAGGGTGTCTCACTGAACCTGGGGCTCAGCAATTCTGCTAGACCAGCTGGCTAGCAAGACTTAGGGATCCTCTTGTCTCCACCTCCCCAGCCCTTGGGATTATAGGTACTGTACACATTACCACATCTGGCTTTTATGTGATGTGTGGTGCAGTGAACCCAAACTGAGGTCCTTAAGCTTGTTTAGCAAGCACTTTTCCCACTGAGCATCTCCCAGGCCCCTGTGATAGGCTTTTGCACAGAGCTCAACAGAAGTTTTGTTTCTGGTCATAAGGCTAAATGCTGACTGAGAGCAACATAAGCCCCATGACTTGCTTCTGGAGGCCAGTCTGGATCACACACATGAAGTAAGACTGCAGGAAAGAAACGGTTTCACGGAGCGGTGCACAGACAGTAAACAGGAGAGGGGAATTCTGCTTCCCAGGCATTGCAAACCACAGAATGTTCCCTGAAGCAGGCTCTACCCATTGCATTGCCTCAGAAGTCCTCAGTATACCAGTGAGGCCCAAGTTTCATTCACCCTGGAAATGCCAAGATACAGGACTATCTGTTTTGCGAAGTGAGAAAACACTGAGGCATTCAACCTCCCACAGGCTTAGTCATGTTTATCTGAAAACAATGAAAAGCACTTCTTAGCAGAATGCTCAAGCTATGGCTTCTCCAAAATGGGAAAATGTTCTCTCTTGACTGTTGGCTGTGTCTCCAGAAGGACAGGAAAGGCAACTCTGTGAAGAGTTCTTCCAGGTCAGATGTCTCCTGCTGTTCGGAAGGGCAGGACGGAGGTGGCTGAGAAGTGGGGAGCAGGATTAGGCGGGAAAGGAAGGTCGTGCAGATGGGATGCTCAGCTCCGGAGACCCAGGTCCACCCTGGCTGGCGGTGTACCCACGGTGTTTCTCACTGTCCTTTCTTGTAACACTGGGGAAACAAAAATTATAGTTATAGGTACATATCTTCTAGGTGATTTGGAGGACTAAAGAAAGTGACGCATTGAAATCACTTGGTTATAATCATCATTGGCAGTATAGCCATTTAAACCTTCTGAACTTTGGTTTCTTCAACTGTAAAACAAGACTAAGTAGAAATCCTGTGAGTGATATGTCACACACATGGGGAACCGCAGAACATGCGATGGTTAATGTTGTCATTGCTCATCACCATGACCACATCCTTTGAGATGACTAATGGGTTTCAGATAAGATTGGGGTGGGGAAATCACTATTTACTGTGTTGGGGAGATGGAGTGAGAAAAGATGAATGAAGGTGATCATTCAAGGTAAGAATTCTTCTCTCTGTGTGTATGCATGTATGTGTGTATATGTATACATGTGTGGTATATATGTGTATAGTGTATATGTGCATGTAAGTGTGTGTGGTGTATGTGTGTGTGATATATGTGTGTATGTATGTGTGGGTGTGTGGTATATTGTGGGTTCCTGGGTCCTCCGGGGCCAGCCATGGTTCCCCTGAAGGCATCCCAGGCAACCTTGGAGATCAGGGTTGTGCACATATGATGAAAGAAAGAATCACTCTCACGAGACAGTTTCAGTGAACAGCTCTCAGTTTATTGTCAGGGAAATGGGTTTACAATTGAGGGTGGAAAGAGGGTCCTAAGGGGATTGGGTGTACAAGGTTTCTTTCTGATGCCTAATTAGCATATGGAGACATACATGCCAGCACATAGGCAATGGCAAAGGGAGGGCAGAGGGTACAGGGGGACGGGCTGTGCAAAGGTGCTGGCTGATACCATATAAGGAGTTTCCTAGGCAACTGGCCAAAGGCCACAGGGTTATGGGCAAAGCCTAAGTCTTATCTGAATGTCCAGGTAACCCGTGCTTGGAGAGGGAGTGGCTTTACTTCCTGCTAATCTCGAGGTCCAAGATTTTGTCCAGGGGTACAGGCTCACTGTGACCCCCAAGAATGGGGGGAGGATCCTGGCTCATTGAAACCCCTGAGAATGGGGGGAAGGAGCTCCCCTGCTGGTTTGGTCCCCTAGATATGAGGTGGTTCAGGCTGCTGCAACCTCTCCCTAGCCTGGGGCCTTCATGTCAGGAATCTTAGGTTTGCATTAACCCAGGGCCCTGCCTATGTCTGACAGCATATGTGTGTGTACGTATACATGTGTGGTGTATGTATGTGTATGCATTTGTGTATGGTGCATATATGTGTGGTATATGTGTGTACATGTATATGTGTGTGGCATGTATGTGTGTATGTATGTGTGTGGTGTGTGTGTGTATGGACATGTGCGTTTGCATGTCCACATGTTTGTGAGGGAGCAATGCACAAAGTATGCATGTGTGCATGTGTACATGTGCTCATGGAGACCAGAGGCTGACATTTTTGCCCTCTACCTTTCCTTATGTCAGGGTCTTTTGCTGAACCTAAGCTCATCAAGTTGCTTAGACCAGCTAGCCAGTGAATCCCAGGGATTCCTGAACGCGCACAAAGAGATTTTTGTTTATTTTATTTATTTATTTGAGACTGACAGACAGAGAAAGAGGGAGAGAGAGAGAGAGAAAGAGAGAGAGAGAGAGAAAACGGGCATGCCAGGGCTTCCAACCACTGCAAACAAACTCCAGGCGCGTGCACCCCCTTGTGCATCTGGCTAATGTAGGTCCTGGGGAATTGAGCCTCAAACCTGGGTCCTTAGGCTTCATAGGCAAGCACTTAACCACTAAGCCATCTTTCCAGCCCCACAAAGAGATTTTTAAAAAAACACAAAAATATACATATAAAAGAAATACTGTTACCAAGCTAAAGTACGTTGTCAAAGCAACACACAATGCATTTTTAGCAGAGAAGTAAAGCTCTTCCCCAGATACTCCCCAAAGTAAATATTGCGACAAAACATTATTCTCTCCAAGGAGACTGGCCACTATCTACAGACACTCCTTGGAAATCTACAGTTTCTCAATTGTCATGGCAACTCCTCCTATCCTCAGTCACAGTCCTACACAAAACCAAGATGTCAACTGATCATGGGGCACACACACACACACACACACACACACACACACACACACACACACAGTGTTTCCTGCCCAGAGAAGAGGACTATCTGACAGAGTGAGTGATCCTTCCATATACACTCAATCCACCTTGTTACTGTGACAGACTAAAACTATTGTGAATGGTGAGAAACTGCATGACTGTTGAATCACCACCATGATAGTGCCAACAGATCCACCATGAAGAAATCTGTTCAGGCTGTAGGGGAGATGGCCATAGCCAACTGGACTCTTCACCATTTGTGTGTTGGCACTGAGGCAAAGAGAAACATAATACTAGGGCTGGGAGATAGCTCAGCAGTAAAGTACTTTCCACGCAAGCATGAGGACCTGAGTTTGGTTCCTAGAGCACCTGTAAAAAGGCATTGTGAAATGGCCACATGGAAACATACCTTTCCTTTTTTTTTTGGTTTTTCGAGGTAGGGTCTCACTCTAGCCCAGGCTGACCTGGAATTCACTCTTTAGTCTCAGGGTGGCCTTGAACTCATGGCGATCCTCCTACCTCTGCCCTCTGCCTCCCAAGTGCTGGGATTAAAGGCGTGCGCCACCACACCCGGCTGTTTTTCGAAACATACTTTTTTATTAGTTAATTTAAAATATAATTAAGGCCTGGAGAGAAGGCTCAATGGTTCAAAGCACTTATTTGCAAATCCTAATGGCCCAGGTTCAATTCTACAATACCCATGTAAAGCCAGATGCACAAAGTGCTGCATGTGTCTGAAGTTTGTTTGCAGTAGCTAGAGGCCCTAGCAGTCCATTGTCTCTCTTTCTTTCTCTCTCTCTGTCTCCTTCTCTTTCTCTCTCTGCAAATAAGTAAAATATTTTTTAAAATACATAATTAGGGATGGAGAGATTGCTCAGCAGTTAAGACACTAGCCTGCAAAACTTAAGAACTGGAGTCTCCTCTAAGACTGAGATTTCTCCTGCAGTCTCTCTCTCTCTCTCTCTCAATCTGTCTATGCGCCCTCTCTGTGTCCTTCTATCTCTGTGACAGACTGATTTGATTTGATTGTCCCCCTCTTTTTCTCTGTTTTTTATTATCCTCTTCCTTGTCTTTTTTAAAAAATATTTTATTTATTTGAGAGAGAGAGAAAGAGAAAGAGAGAGAGAGAGAGTGTGTATGGGCACACAGGGGCCTCCTGGCCACTGCAAATGAACTACAAATGCATTGCCACTTTGTACATCTGACTTATATGTATACTTGGGGAATCAAACCTGGGCAGTCAGGCTTTGTAATCAAGTGCATTGAACTGCTGAACCATCTCTCCAGCCCTCTTTGTCTGTCTTTGACTCTCTCTCTCTCTCTCTCTCTCTCTCTCTCTCTCTGTACCTTTATCTCTGTGTGTGTCTGGCTACATGTCTTCCTGTTCTCTCTCTGTCTGTCTGTCTTTGATTATACCCCTTTCTGATTCTATGTTTCTCCTTATCATTGACTTTCTCTTTCTCTCTCTTTAACTCTTTCTGTCTTTGACTGTTCCCCCTTTGCATCTGCTGTCTTTGTTTCTCTCTGTGTGTCTATGTTTGATTCTCTGTGTGTATCTCCTCTCTCTTGACCACTGTCACCCACTCTTTTATTCTCCCTGTCTTTGTCTGCCCCCTCTCTGTCTCTTTTCTTTTACTCACTTTGTGTTTTTCTCTCTTCCTCTTTCTCTCTTTCTGTCTCTTGCTCTCACTCTCACCTCTCTATCTGCCCCCCATTCTGTCTCCTTTGAGCCCTCCTAAAATGGGGTGCTTGGCATTCAGAAAAGTCTTTGAACTCTACACCCTAGGTTTATGCCTGATTTTAATCAAAGAATTGAATAAAATAAGGCTGAGAGTGATAACTGTTAAATTATTATATTTATTGAGGGAAGTACAGAGCCAAGGAAAGGCCCCCATATGGCTAGAGATCCCACATGGAGGGTCTGAGAAAACTGTGGAAAGAAAGAAGAAAAAAGACAGTTCAAAGAGTCCCAGCCATGTGAGGAGCTGGAGGGGGTAAAGAGCCCATGTAGAGAGTATGGGCTGGACCTGGGCTGAGCTGAGGGGAAACTCGCCAGCAGCGGGAAGTTCCCAAGTGCTCAGGCAGCTCAGAGTGTGTGCCCTCCCTTCACAAACGCATTTATAACCTTACGGTGGTGGGCCTTACCTTCTGGCTCAGGTGAACCAGAGGGACAGCTGGTTGGTTAGGACTAGGGGCTGTCTTAGGAAGAGGTTAACTCTGGCATCAAGTTCTGGGGGCTGAACTTGACCAACTATGATGTTTAAATCCTAAGAAAGACCTCCCTCCTGAGGGGTCCAGGTTGTTTGTGGAAAAGTAGGTCTAGGTAAGAGATAAGAATTTTAGCAAGTGCTGACCATCCTATCTGCCTAGTTCAAGAAATTAACCAATTGCCCACTGTGGAGCCCTCCACAACCCCCTGCCACCTGACAACTGTCAGCTCCTTGTAACTTAGAGGAAGGGAAGAGAATGACCAGCTCTGAAAGACCAAACTCCAGACCTGAGAAAGTCACATGGTATCAGCATCAGGTTAGTATCCAGAAATCAGGGATGAGGTTTGAAAGTGAGAAAGAGAGGGGGAAAGCACAAGGAGAGAGGAGAAAACCACATAGAGATGGTTTCCATACTTTTATCTTCTCTGCTTGACTAAAACGCATTATTTCTCCAAAGCTGAGCACCCCCACCTCTTAATCAAAATCAAAACCAAGGAGGCTTAGCTGTGCCAGCCCCTCACTTGTTCATTGCCTGGAGCAAGTGGGCAGAGGACCTGAGTGATAACGATGAGGACTGGCTGTGGAATGCTGACAGGAATTTAGTTTTCCACACCAGAATGGGATTTACATGCAGCTCACAGCCCTGGAGGAATTTTCCTGGCCTCTCACTTGGCCTTGAGAAATTACTGGCTCCAGTAACTCTAAGCAGATGCACATGTCTTCAGCGTGGAGTCTGGCTGACGGAGAAGCAGCCCTTGATGCAGATTCAAAACAACGAATTCCTGGTTTCATGAGCATGACTGCATGGATCAGAGTCAGGGACTCCAACAGGTCAAGCTTGCATGGGGGCTTTACATTCAAATTAAGGCCTCCTGTGGCCACTTGGGTACAAAGAGCTGGAGCAGAGGAGGAAGGCTATTCCTAGGAAGAGAGCACCGCAGGGGTGGAACAGGGGCTGAACCCCAAGAGAACAATGGCTACTTGGGGATCCTCACCTCTGGACTAGTGGAAGGGTTCCTGTTGGAGGCACAGCTTACATGTGAGCTGCGCTTTGGTGGCTGTTAGTACTCTCAGTACTCAGAAGTGATGTTCTCTTCAGAAGCCCCTTTCAGGATGCCAGGCAATTACATTCTGTGGGGGTGTGAGGTCAGAAAGCTCTGCTCCAGGGAAGGGTTTTGGTTCTCCCATGACCATTGAAAGGTCCTGCGATATTGTGACTACTTAGATCTGCCAGTATGGAGAACAGTCTGGAGAGTCATCAAAAAACTAAAACTAGATCTACCAGATAGATGATCCAGTGAACCTCCTTATGGATAACATATCCAAAAGGAATGTTTGACTAAGGAGATGACTCAGCTGTTAAAGGTGTTTGCTTGCAAAAGCTGTTGGCCCAGGTTTGATTTCCCAGTACCACAAAGCCAGATGCACAACATGGCACATGCATCTGGACTTTGTTTGCAATGCCAAGAGGTCCTGGTGTGCCCATTCTCCCTCTCAATCTGCTTGCAAATAAATAATATTTTTTAAAAAAATAAATAAATGAAATTAGCCTGTTACAAATATACTCCCATAGCACCATGTGTGGCACCATCCTGGCAGGAAGGAAGATATTATAAAGAGTACTTGTGCCTCTCCCCCAGGCTATCACACTAATGAAACAATGAACCCCAAGAAATTGGAATTTCCCCAGGGATCTCATGCTGGGAGAAAGAAAGGCCCAAGCCTGGTGCCAGTCAGAAGGGAAACTTGTTTCCCCCAGAGAGAGATTTCACAGTGCTGGCAACTGGTCAGACCACCTCACAGGAGAGCCTGGAGGCCAGACAGTGATGGGTGGGACCACACCTTCACCAGAACTGCTTACTATGCAGGCCTCTGGCCCTCAATGTAAACTCAAACCTCATGTCAGGACCCCAAAGATGGACTTGAAGGGACACTGAATTTCTTTGTCCTTCTTCCCCATGTGGCCGCTGTTCAAACCAGATTTTTCAGAAGCACCTGTTGCTACTTGGGATTCTGAGGCTGCCTCCAGCATTTTCTTACTTCCAGAGCCACCTCTTGGACAAGACTGAATCCATGCTCCTGCTCCAGTCCCATTGAGCCACACGTCTACCTCAACCCCATGATTAGAACCGTGTGACCAGAACTCGCTCTTGTCACATTCCTACCCTGGTTTTCTATATAAGGACAGAGTTGGGACTGTTAGAACCAGAATGTCTCCATTCCGGGACTCTGACTGCCATCTCATTGTAACTCTGTTTCCTAAGAGTGACCTACACCACCCATCCCAATTATCACTTCCTGAAGTGGACCAAGCCCTGAGGCAAGGAGGACCGGCCACACCAAAGAATTCCAGTGGCACCCCCCACCAGTCCCATAAGTACCCTAGTCTGTGAGGGAAGTGGCTTCTGATGTGACTGGTCAGAGCCCTTCTCTGGTTTTCCCTGAATAAATCCCATCTCTGCTATTGAGCTGAGCTCTCTCTAGTTTCATTTTCCAATTTTTTTCTAACAGCCACATTGAATAAATCTCTTTTTTGTTCGTTTTACTATTAATTTGGCTCTCTTAACTGACACATTTACTGTGGCATTCTTTACAGTATCTGAGACACAGAATCAGTCTAGATGCAAACAGCAGATAATTGAAGGTGTGGTGCACATACATGATGGAATGTTATTTGGCCATAAAGAATGAAACACTGTCATTTACAGCAAAATAGATGGACCTGGGGGATGTTAAGTGAAGTAAATCAGACACAGAAAGACAAGTACTGCATGTCCTTTCATATGTGGACGTTAAATGAACTTGACCTGAATGTGTAATAGTGATTACTCTCTCGGGTAAGAAGGATTGAGAGAAGGGTAGACAAAAGGAAGCTGCACTTGATCATTAAGCATATCATTAAGACATGTCGATTCAAAGAAAATAGAATGCTTAAAAGGAGCAAAACTTTAAACCTCTAGAAGGAAAAAAGAAGGATCTATGACTTCAACTGAGAAGGTTCACCAAAAAAATGACAAGATAAAAAATGTGACAAGATAGTTCCATTTAATCCATCCTCATGATTATTGATAAACACTCATGCTATGCATGAAAGCAAAGAGAATGAGTCAGTAGTCTTCCCTCCATCACAAGCCAGGTGTTCTAGCATATTCTATAGGTGCCTGATGCTGCAGATGGTCCAGATCAGAGCAGCTTGGGCTTCCTGCACATGCAGATGGTCCCGGTTAAAGCACCATGCTTCTCCTGAACATGCAGACTGATGGTGAAATTTAATTCATAAACACACGAGAGAGTCAGAGAACAATTCTCACAACATAATAAATGTTACATAAGGGCACAAATACCTCCCCTGGCCACATCAGGGCAGTGGGCAAGGACTGAGTTTTCTTCACCAGTTCATGACCTGTAGTACATCTTGAACTTGGCAATGATTACTGCCTAGAAAACTCTTTCCTACATTTCCTTTTTCTTTTCTCTTTCTGTTCTTTCTTTCTTTTTTGTTTTTGTTTTGGAGGCAAGCCCAAGAGACTGACTTTTTTTTTTTTTAGATGAAAGAGAGGGAGAGAGAATTGGCATGCCAGAGCCTCCAGCCACTGTAATTGTGTGCCACCTTGTGCACATGTGCAACCATAGGCACTTGCATTACCTTGTGCATCTGGCTTACGTGGGACCTGAAGAGTCAAACATGGGTCCTTAGGCTTCTCAGACAAGCACCTTAGCCATTAAGCCATCTCTCCAGCCCTCTTTCCTACATTTCTGTTAGCAAAAGATTCATCTGGAAGAGCAAGTTCCTTAGGATTTTGGGACTTAAATATTGCTTCTACAATGACACATTATAAAGTTGACATCTTTCTGTGTCTCACTTGAGTGTCAGAAACAAAGCCATTGAGAGAGTTTAGAGGTGGCAGGGTCCTCCAAAAGTAAAAACCAGGAATGCTCTTGAGGCTGAAAAAAAATCTGTTTTTTTACTTGTCTTTTCTCCACCCCCGACCCCCAAACTTCACTAGAGGATATGAATAGAAGCATAAACACATGGCATGGGATCTGGTCTGATCTCTTCTCTCTTAGAAGAGGAAGCAATGTGTAAAGGGATTACTCCATATTCTGAAATCCTGGCAGCCTCTATACACCACCTATACCCCAATTTGGGTCTCTAAATGGGCTTTTCCATTTCCAGGAACCCCTTTGTGGGAGGAGCTCTGTCTTCTCTTCAGCTCTGTTTCTATAACTTCTATAGTAAAAAAGTCTTTCTAAACATAACTATCTATTGGTCAAATTCATAAGACAAGAACCTGAAGGCCACTGACTCTGGAAGTTTTGTGTAGCTGTGAGTTTTAGGCACCCTAACTCCAGGAGCCGAGAAAGGTCCCATTGCTCTTAAAGACAGTGCAAATTTCCATATCACCATCAGTTCCCATCAGAAGCTATTTCTCCTTTCAATTTATTCTTAATTTAATTTAATTCTGTTCAGATCAATGTTAATTTCTTTTTGAAAAAAATGTCTATATTGTGTTATTATTTTAAATTCTCAATTCCTTAGATTTAGATTTAAAAGTGCTAATTGCATCCTCCACCCTTCCACACACCCATGCCAAAAAATAAGTATAATTATTTTAAGCACTGATCTTATAAAGCCTTACTGAACTTAGTAATTATGACTTTTTCTTTTAAATTTTAAGCTATTTGAGACTTTCCATTTAGACAGCTATGTCATTTGACAATGGGGACAGTTTTACTGCTTCCTGTCTCATCTACATGCCTTTTCTTTCCTTTCCGCATTGCATTGGTCAGAAGGAAGTTCCAATATTACACTGCACAGTGACAGTAGACTTCCTTGCCTATTCCCAGTATTAGCGGACAACAGTCAGTCTTTCCTCATAAGCATAGTATTATTAGTGTAGGTTTTGTAGATGTTGTTGGGGTATTTGTTTGTTTGTTTCAGAGTCTCACTATATAAACCAAGCTGGCCTTGAAGTCATGGTTTTCCTGACCTAGCCTGAGTGCTGGGGCTACAGACATGTGCCACCACAACCAACTATAACTGTTCTTTATCAAGTTGATAAAAGTCACCTTTATTCCCATTTCTATATCAGTTTTTATCTTTAGTAGATGTTGAACCTGATGAGATACCCTGTCTGTATTGGTTAGTATGATCATGTGATTTCTGTTCTTTACTCTGTTAGTAACATGGTTGATTTGTGAATATTTGGTTAGTGTTATACCCCTGAAATTACCTCACTTGGTCATGTTGCCTAATTCTTTTTGTATTTTCTGAATTCTGCTTACCAATATTTTGTTAAGAAGTTTTGCATTTCTGTTCATAAGGAATATTGCTTTGTCATATTATTTTCTTTGTACTGCTCTTACATGGTTTTAGTATTTGGGCAAAACAACCTTCATGAGATGCTCTGGGAAGTATTCCCTCCTTTTTTATTTTCTGAGAAAAATTGTATAGAATTGATACGAAATCTTCCTTAAAGAATTATCCAGTAAGACCATGTAGAAATGAAAATTTCTTTCTTTTCTCATTTTTTATTAACATTTTCCATGATTATAAAAAATATCCCATGGCAGTACCCTCCCTCCCCCCCCACTTTCCCCTTTGAAATTCTATTCTCCATCATATCCCCTCCCCATCTCAATCAGTCTCTCTTTTATTTTGATGTCCTGATCTTTTCCTCCTCTTATGATGGTCTTGTGTAGGTAGTGTCAGGCACTATGAGGTCATGGATATCCAGGCCAGTTTATGTCTGGAGGGAGCACGTTGTAAGGAGTCCTACCCTTCCTTTGGCTCATACATTCTTTCCGCCACCTCTTCCGCATTAGACCCTGAGCCTTGGAAGGTGTGATCGAGATGTTACTCAGCACTCCAGTCACTTCTTTCCAGCACTATGATACCTTCTGAGTCATCCCAAGGTCACTGCCATCTGAGAAAGAGAAGATTCTCTACCCAAAGTGAGAGTAGCATTAATATAAGGGTATAAATATTAAGAGAAGTGCTTACTGGGCAGTTTGATAAGCATAGTATATACATTTTTCCCAGACATCAGCAGATGTTATACCCCTAGGGCTCATGACTACCCCTGTTTTAAGTTGTCAGTATCAGGGATGTATTCCCCCCCATGGAGTGGGCCTCCAGTCCAATTGGAGAGCAGTTGGTTTCCACCATGACAGATGTGCCACTATTGCATCCGTTGGCTCATTTGGCCTGGCTGGCCAATTACAAGGCTTGCAGTACCCACTGTTCAGTATCTTCACTGGTGGTATCTCTTTCTCCCATTGAAATACATGTAGAATGGCTTCTTCCAGCTTTCTGTCAGCTGGTCTACATGGAGGAGGTTATCAGCTCAGTTCCAGCAGGATTTCTCAGTGGCCTTGCCACCCAAGTATGTGGAGTCTTCAGCAATAGGGTCTTACCATCTATTCCTGGTGGGAAACCAAGGGCCTTGGCAATGGCCTATAATGTTTTGGGGGCATCAGGGACCTCCCTGGCCAACAACTCACTGGAGGTATCCCATCCCTGGCACTGAAAATTTTCTAACAAAATTTTAACAATCTATGGCTCCTGAGTGTTCCATTGTCCAAAACCGGAGGATTCCACATGATTTATTTGCATCCTCTTAGATTTTGATTAGCCCTCCCTTCACCTTTCCTTTACTCATTCTCTTCCCCTGACTTCACTTTGGGCCTTTTCACCCCCGTTAATCTATTCTTCTACTTACATATATACATTATCAACCTATTAAGTACCCTCCTCCCTTCTTTTCTCTTCCCTTTATATCTCCTTTTTAACTTACTGGCCTCTGCTACTGAGGTTTTTCCTTCTCACACAGAAGTCCAATCATCTGTAGCTAGGATCCACATATGAGGGAGAACATGTGGCGCTTGGCTTTCTGGGCCTGCGTTACCTCACTTAGTATAATCCTTCCCAGATCCATCCATTTTCCTGTAAATTTCATAACTTCATTTGTCTTTACCACTGAGTAGAACTCCATTGTATAAGTGTGCCACATCTTCATTATCCACTCATCAGTTGAGGGACATCTAGGCTGGTTCCATTTCCCAGCTATTATGAATTGTGTGGCAATAAACATGGTTGAGCATGTACTTCTCAGGAAATGGGATGAGTCCTTAGGATATATAGCCTAGGAGTGATATAGCTGGGTCATATGGTAGATCAATTTTTAGCTGTCTTAGGAACCTCCACACTGATTTCCACAATGGTTGGACCAGATTGCATTCCCACCAACAGTGTAGAAGGGTTCCTCTTTTTCCACATCCCCGCCAGCATTTATGATCATTTGTTTTCATGATGGTAGCCAGTCTGACAGGAGTGAGATGGAATCTCAATGTAGTTTTAATCTGCATTTCCCTGATGACTAGGGATGTAGAACATTTTTTTAGATGCTTATGCACCATCTGTATTTCTTCTTTTGAGAACTCTCTATTTAGCTCCATAACCCATTTTTTAATTGGCTTGTTTGATTTCTTATTATTTAGCTTTTTGAGTTCTTTGTATATCCTAGATATTAATCCTCTATCAGATATATAGCTGGCAAAGATTTTTTACTAATCTGTAGGTTGCCTCTTTGCTTTATTCACAGTGTCCTTTGCAGTACAAAATTTTTGTAATTTCATGAGGTCCCAGTGGTTAATCTGTGGTTTTATTGCCTGAGAAATTGGGGTTGTATTCAGAAAGTCTTTGCCAAGACCAATATGTTGAAGGGTTTCCCCTACTTTTTCCTCTAGCAATTTCAGAGTTTCAGGTCTGATGTTAAGGTCGTTAGTCCATTTGGACTTAATTCTTGTGCATGGAGAGAGAGAAGAATCTGTTTTCAACCTTCTACAGATACATATGCAGTTTTTCCAGCACCATTTGCTGAAGAGGCTGTCTTTTCTCCAATGAGTATTTTTGGCATTTTTATCGAATATCAGGTGGCTATAGCTACCTGGATTTATATCTGGGTCCTCTAATCTATTCCATTGATCTACATATCTGCTTTTGTGCCAGTACCATGCTGTTTTTGTTACTATGGCTCTGTAGTATAGGTTAAAGTCAGGTCTGGTGATACCAACTGCCTTATTTTTGTTGCTCAGTATTATTTTAGATATTCGAGGTTTTTTTGTGATTCCAAATGAATTTTTGGATTGTTTTTTCTATTTCTGTGAAGAATGCCTTTGGAATTTTGATGGGGATTGCATTAAATGTGTAGATGGCTTTTGGTAAGATTACCATTTTCACAATATTGATTCTTCCAATCCAGGAACAAGGGATGTTTTTCCACTTCCTAGTGTCTTCTGCAGTTTCTCGCTTGGGTGTTTTATAGTTTTCATTGTAGAGATTCTTTACTTCCTTGGTTAGGTTTACTCCAAGGTACTTTATTTTCTTTGATGCAATTGTGAATGGGAGTGATTCTCTGATTTCATCCTCTGTGTGTTTGTTGTTAGCATATAGGAATGCTACTGATTTCTGTGTATTTATTTTGTATCCTGCTACATGGCTGAAGGTGTTTATCAGCTCTAACAGTTTGCTGGTAGAGTCTTTAGGGTCCTTTATATATAGAATCATGTCATCTGCAAATAATGATAACTTGATTTCTTCCTTTCCAATTTGTATGCCTTTTATGTGTGTCTCTTGCCTTATTGCTATGGCTAAGACTTCCAGTACTATATTAAATAAAAGTGGGGAAAGTGGACACCCTTGTCTTGTTCCTGATTTTAGTGGTAAAGCTTCCAGTTTTCCCCCATTTAGTAATATGTTGGCTGTAGGCTTGTCATAAATACCCTTTATTATATTGAGATATGTTCCTTCTATTTCCAGTCTCTGTAGAACTTTCATCATGAGGGGATGTTGGATTTTGTCAAACGCTTTTTCTGCATCTAGTGAGATGATCATATGATTTTTGTCCTTCAGTGCCATTTATATAATGTATTACATTTATCGATTTGCGTATGTTGAACCATCCCTGCATCTCTGGGATATAGCCTACTTGGTCAGGGTGAATGATCTCTCTGATATATTCTTGTATTCCTGTTTGTCAGTATTTTGTTGAGAATTTTTGCAACTATGTTCATGAGGGAGATTGGTCTGTAATTTTCTTTTTTTGTTCTATCTTTGCCTGGTTTTGGTATCAGGGTGATGCTGGCTTCACAGAAGGAATTTGGTAGGATTCCTTCTTTTTCTAGAAAATTTCTTTTTTTGTGAGTCACTAAATCATTGTTTCTTGATAGCCATGCACTATTCAAAATTTCCTTTTCACCATGTGTGATGTGTTATAGATCATCTTTGCCTGAATCTTTGTTACATGTGTAGACTGACTCATAGTATGTCCTGATTGTCTTCTTAAAAAAGAGTATTTATTTACAAGTGTGTATGTGTGTGAAGTGTGCACACACATGTGCCAGAATTGCTTGCTACTGCAAATGAATGCCTATCTAGCTTTATATGGAAATACAGGGAAATTGACCCTGAGAGGGAGTGTAGAGTAAGGGTGACTGGACCCCTGAAGGTAAAAAGGGCAGGGAAGCTTGCACTTGGTAGAAATCAAAGATGATCTGATTTCTTATCTCTCTTGCCTAGTTCCTTAGAACTGTTTATCCACAAACAGTCAGGACACCTCCTGGGAAGGAGCTCTTTCATAGAACTTAAACATTGTGGTTGGTCAAGTTCAGCCCCTGGAACTTGGTGCCAGGGCTAACCTCTTCCTGAGACAGCCCCTAGCCCTAACCAACTAGCTGTCCCTCTGTCTCAGGTCAGCCCACCCCTATAAGGTTATAAATACCTTTGTAAAGGGGAGGGTAGGCTCCCTGTCTCTCTGATCACTTGGGAACTTCCAGCTGTGGGTGAGTTTTTCCCTTTGCTGGGCCTGGGGCTGGCTCTGCCCAGACCCAGGCCCAGGCCAGGTGGGGTTCAGCCTAGCCCTAACCCAGTCTCAGCCAGAAGGGCCTCCTAGCACTTACTCTCTGCATGGGTCCTTTATCCCCTCCAGATCCCCACATGGCAGGAGCTCCTTGAACTTTCTTTCTATGCTTCTTTCCAGGCCCTCTATGTGGGATCTACTGCCACCGTGGGTGCCTTCCCTTGCCTCTGTACTTCCCTCAATAAATATAATAATTTGACCTCCAGTTAAGATGGTGGCATAGGAACCATGCCAAAGCAGCCTAGGGAAGAAACAGACCAAAAAAAAAAAAAAAAAAAGCAAAATACACTCTTCTACTGAAAAGTGAGGTGTATAAGCAATTATCAACCATAGCAGAGAAGTAGGAGAGATCCAGAGTGTCTAGAGCCCACAGAAGCAGGCAGAAGCAGCTCCAGCAGCAACAGCACAGGTCTGTGGAGCCTCAGCTGCCAGGCTCTGGCCTGAGCCACAGGAAAAGCCAGGTGAGTGGATTTTCCGCTCACACCAGCCTGCTTGCAAACTCAAGAAACATGAAGGGAGGATGGCAGGGAAGGACAGAGGAGCAGCTAATGAGGAAGAGGAACATGTGGACCAGTGGGAGAACTAGAGCCACCAAGCACAGCCTCCCTTCCCCCACCTCTAGCACAAGCACCAACAAGCACCAGAGACCTGGGAAAGGGAGCTTACCTGCATAGCACCCGGCACCCAGCACAGGTGACCAGAGCAGTGATCCAGTGACCCAGCCATCCTACCTGAGCTCACAGTGCACCAAAGAAGGACTCAAGCGGTAGCGCAGCATAACTGAGATCACAATCCCAAAAGGTAAGTGGGATTACACCAGGTCAGTACCCACCAAATAAGCCTGGATATTGGCTTGAATCAGAAGTGCTAATTGTACCTCCCATGTCAGGATAAGTTATATGTTAAATCTGATGGATGGTCAGATTTGCCATTCTTAAATGAGATATATCTGGGGCTTGTCATGTGTTGCTTCCTGATTTATAGGTGCCTTTGTTTCCTCTTCTGTTGTTTATTAGGGAAGGGACTCACTTGGTCACAAGCTGACTTAGAACCCTCAACAGACCAGAAATCTGAGCCTCCTATTTGACAGGGTTAAGGGTGTGGGGCAATACACACCCTAAGGGACTGTGACTTTGTTTGAGAATCTTGTTGTCATAATACCTAGTCCAGCATAAAAACTCTGTGCTGTCTTTAATTACATATGTATACTGTTTAGTTAAATTTTAGACTCTGCAAGTATTTTGCCCCACTCAGCCTACTTGAATACTCTCATAACAGGTAAACCCAACAGCTAGGGTCACTTTTGTAGATACTCTGAGAGTCTTAAGAGCCACTCATAGCACCTTAAGCTCCTCCCCTGAAGATATATAGCATCAGCTTGATTGATACATCTAATAATACTGCAGCTAATTAGAAAATACAAGGATTAAATTAATCCAAGATGCAAAAATATGTACATTATAACACAGAAATCACAAAAAAATCAAGACAATATGAATCCACCAAAAAGTATTACCTCCAGTGAGACTGATTTGGAGGAAATGCCTGAGAAAGATTTCAAAAAAATGGTTATGAATATGTTCAAAGACATTAAAGAGGAAATCAAAGGAATCAAGGAGGAAATCAAAGGAATCAAAGAAGACACAGAAAACCAATTTAATGAAACAAGGAGGTCAATAAAAGACATAAATAAGGAGATAGAAATAATAAAGAAAAACCAGTCATAATTACTAGCAATGAAGAACACAGTCAATGAAATATAAAACTCTGTAGAAAATCTCACCAGTAAAATGGATGAAGGAGAGGACAGAATATCTAAACTAGAAGACCAGTTGGCAGATCTAATACAGTCCAACGAAAAGGAGACAAACTGATAGGAAAGTTTGAATGGGAATATCAAGATATTCAGGACACTATGAAAAGATCAAACATAAGAACTCAGGTTATAGTAGAAGGAGAAGAATTTCACTCCAAAGGCATAGTAGGAATTTTCAACAAAATCATAGAAGAAAACTTCCCCCAAATTGGGAAAGGGATGCCAATGCAAATATAGGAATCCTATAGAACACCAAACAGACAATACCTGGAAAGAACTTCTCCTCACCATATTATAATTAAATGACCAAGCACACAAACCAAAGAAAACATATTGAAAGCAGTTAGAGAGAAATATCAAGTTACATACAAAGGCAAGCACATCAGGATCACAGCAGATTATGCAACACAAACTTTAAAAGCCAACAGGGCTTGGAATGATGTATTCCAAGTTCTGAAGGATAACAACTGTCAACCAAGGTTACTTTATCCTGCAAAGCTATCCATTCAAATAGATGGAGAAATAAGGACATTTCACAACAAAAGCAGGCTAAAGGAATATTTGAAGACAAAACCAGTTTCACAGAAAATACTTGAAAGGTCCTCCATGCTAAAGAGAAAGAAAAGTACACATAGAAGGAACTTGGGAAAAAAAAACCATACTCAAATGCTAGTTAATACAAGAGAGCAAAGGTAAAACTGGAAAAACTACAAAACAAAAAAATAAGGCAAAAATAAACACACACCTTTAAATAATAACTCTCGATATCAATGGCCTCAATGCCCCAACCAAAAGAAACAGGTTTGCAGACTGGGTTAAAAAGCAGGATCCTACAATTTATTCCTCCAAGAAACTCACCTTTGTACAATGGATGGACACTATCTTAGGTTGAAAGGTTGGAAAATGCCATTTCAAACAAATGGGCCTAGAAAAAAAAGCAGGGGTTGCTATCCTAATATCTGACAAAGTAGACTTCAGCCCAACATTAGTTAGGACAGATAAGGAAGGTCACTTTATATTGATTAAAGGCACACCCCAACAGAAGGACATTACAATCCTAAACATATATGCACCAAACAAGGGGGCACCCAAATTCATCAAACAAATGCTATTAGAACTGAGGTCACAGGTAACACCAAACACAGTTGTAGTGGGAGACTTCAACACCCTACTCTCATCAATTGACATGTCATCCCAGCAAAAAATAAACAGAGATGCATCTGGACTAAATGAAGTCATAGAACAAATGGACCTAACAGATATCTACAGGACATTTCATACAAATGCTGCAGAATACACATTCTTTTCAGCAGCACATGAAACATTCTCTAAAATAGACCACATATTAGGACACAAAACAAATCTTAACAATCACAGGAAAACTGAAATAATTCCTTGCACTCTATCTGACCACAATGGGATCAAACTACAAATCAATAGCAAGAAAAGCTATAGAGCATACACAAAATCATGGAAACTAAACAATACAGTACTAAATGATGAATGGGTCAATAAAAAAATAAAGAAGGAAATAAAAAAATTTATAGAGTCAAATGATAATGAGAACCCAACATACCAAAACCTTTGGGACACAATGAAGGCAGTCCTAAGAGGGAAATTTATAGCTTTAAGTGCCTATATTAAGAAATTAGAAAGGTCGCAATAAACAATGTAATGCTTCACCCTAAAGCCTTGGAAAAAGAAGAACAAGGCAAACTGAAAATCAGTAGATGGGAAGAAATAATAAAGGTTAGGGCAGAAATTAATGAAATTGAAACAAAAAACAATCCAAAGAATCAATGAAACAAAGAGTTGGTTCTACGAAAGGATAAACAAGATTGATAAACCTTTAGCAAATTGGACCAAAAGAAAGAGAGAAGAGATATAAATCAATAAAATTAAGATGAAAAAGGCACTATCACAACACATACCAGAGAAATTCAAAAAAATCACAGGGACTTACTTTAAGAATACATACTCCATTAAGTTTGAAAATCTGAAAGAAATGCATGATTTCCTTGATTTATATGACCTACCTAAATTAAGTTAGATGAGATTAACCACTTAAATAGACCTATAACAAGTATGGAGATCCAAGCAGTTATCAAAAATCTTCCAACTAAAAAAAGTCTAGTGAATTTTACCAGACCTTCATGGAAGAACTAATACCAAGCTTCTTAAACTTTTCCATAAAATAGAAAAAGAAGGAATCCTACCAAACTACTTCTATGAAGCCAGCACCACCCTGATACCAAAACCAGGCAAAGAGAGAACAAAAAAAGAAAATTACAGACCAATCTCCCTCATGAACATAGATGCAAAAAATTCTCAACAAAATATTGGCAAACAGAACACAAGAATACATCAGAAAATCATTCATCCCGACCAAGTAGGCTTTATGCCAGATGCAGGGATGGTTCAACATATGCAAATTGATAAATGTAATACACTAAATAAAAGGACTGAAGGACAAAAACCACATGATCATCTCATTAGATTCAGAAAAAGCATTTGACAAAATCCAACATCCCTTCATGATAAAAGTGCTACAGAGACTAGGAATAGAAGGAACATATCTCAACATAATAAGGACTATTTATGACAAGCATACAGCTAACATAACACTAAATGGAGAAAAACATGGAACTTCCCCACTAAAATCAGGAACAAGACAAGTGTGTCCACTGTCCCCACCTTTATTTAATATAGTACTAGAAGTGTTAGCCATAGCAATAAGTCAAGAGACACACATGAAAAGGATACAAATTGGAAAGGAAGAGATCAAGTTATCATTATTTGCAGATGACATGATTCTATACATAAAGGACCCTAAAGACTCTACCAGCAAGCTGTTAGAGCTGACAAACACTTATAGCAATGTAGCAGGATGCAAAATAAATACACAGAAATCAGTAGCCTTCCTATATGCTAACAATAAACACGCAGAGAATGAAATTAGAGAATCACTCCCATTCACAATTGTATCAAAAAAATAATAAAGTACCTTAGAATAAACCTAACTAAGGAAGTGAAGTATCTCTACAATGCAAATTTTAAAACCCTCAAGGGAAAAATTGCAGAAGACACTAGGAAATTGAAAGACATCCCTTGTTCTTGGATTGGAAGAATCAATATTGTGAAAATGGTAATCTTACCAAAAGCCATCTACACATTTAATGCAATCCCCATCAAAATTCCAATGGCATTCTTCACACAAATAGAAAAAACAATCCAAAAATTCATTTGGAAGCATAAAAAAACTCAAATATCTAAAACAATTTTGAACAACAAAAATAAGGCTGGTGGTATCACCATACCTGACTTTAACCTATACTACACAGTGATAGTAACAAAAACAGCATAGTACTGGCACAAAAGCAGATATGTAGATCAATGGAATAGAATAGAGGACCCAGGTGTAAGTATGTGTAGCTATAGCCACCTGATCTTCAACCAAAATTCCAAAAGTATTCATTGGAGAAAAGGCAGCCTCTTCTGCAAATGGTGCTGGGAAAACTGGATATGTATCTATAGAAGGATGAAAATAGATCCTTAACTCTCTCCACACACAAGAATTAAGTCCAAATGGATCAAAGACCTTAATATCTGACCTGAAACTCTGAAAATGCTAAAGGAAAAGTATTGGAAACCCTTCAACATATTCATCTTGGCAAGGACTTTCTGACTATAACCCCAATTGCTCAGGCATAGAACCACAGATTAACCACTGGGACCTCATGAAATTATGAGCCTTTTGTATGGCAAAAAACACTGTAAACAGAGAAAAGAGGCAACCTATAGAATGGGAGAAAATCTTTGCCAGGTATACATCTGATAGAGGAATAATATCTAGGATATACAAAGAACTCAAAAAATTAAATAATAAGAAATCAACCCTATTAAAAATGGGCTATGGAATTAAGTAGAGAGTTCTCAAAAGAAGAAGTACAGATGGCATATAAACATCTAAGAAAATGTTCAACATTCCTAGTCATCAGGGAAATGCAAATTAAAACTATGTTGAGATTCATCTCACTCCTGTCAGATTGGCTACCATTATGAAAACAAATGACCATAAATGCTGGTGAGGATGTGGAAAATGAGGAACCCTTCTACACTGTTGGTGGGAAAGCAATCTGCTCCAGCCACTGTGGAAATCAGTTTGGAGGTTCCTAAGACAGCTAAAAATAGATCCACCATATCACCCAGCTATAGCACTCCTAGGCATATATCCTAGGGACTTGTCTTACTACCTTAGAGATATTTGCTCAACCATATTTATTGCCACTCTATTCACAATAGCTAGGAAATGGAACCAGCCTAGATGCCCCTCAACTGGTGAGTGGATGATGAAGATATGGCACGTTTATACAATGGAGTTCTACTCGGTGGTAAATAAAAATGAAGTTATGAAATTTACAGGAAAATGGATGGATCTGGAAAGGATTATACTAAGTGAGGTAACCTAGGATCAGAAAACCAATTGTTGCATGTTCTCTCTCATATGTGGATTCCAGCTACAAACAACTGGACTTCTGTGTAAGTAGGAAGAAAACTCAGTAGCATAGGCCAGTAAGCTAGAAAGGAGATATAACGGGAATAGAAAGGGAGGGAAGAGGGGATCTGATAGGATGGTATTGTATATACATAAGTAGAAGAACAGATTAATGGGAGTGAAAAGGTCTGAGTGGGTCAGGGGAAGAGATTGAGTAAAGGAAAGGTGGAGAGAGGGCTAATCAAAATCTAAGAGGATATGAATAAGTCATATGGAAACCCACTTTTTTGGACAATGGAACACTCAGGAGCCATAGATTGTTACTAGAAAATTTTCAGTGCCAGGGATGGTATACCTTCCAGTGAGCTGTTGGCCAGGGAGGTCCCTGATGCCCCCAAATCATTACAGGTTATTGCCGTGGCCCTTAGTTTCCCACCAGGAATAGATGCTAAGACGCTATTTCTTAAGACTCCACATACTTGGGCTGCAAGTTCACTGAGAAATCCTGCTGGAGCTGATCTGAAAACCTCCTGCATGTAGATCAGCTGACAGAAAACTGGAAGAAGAAATTCTGCATGCAGTTCACTGGGAAAGAGAGAAATCACCAGTGAAGATACTCAACAGTGGACACTGCAAGCCTTATATTTGGCCAGCCAGGCCAAATGAGCCAACGGGTGCAATAGTGGCATGTCTGTTATAGGGGAAGCCAACCACACTCTAATTTGACTGGAGGCCTGCTCAATGGGAAGGAATATATCCCTAATACTGAAAACCTACAACAGGGATAGTCATGAGCCCTACGAGTGTAATGTCTGCTGCTGTCTGGCTAAAAGTATATATTATGCTCACCAGCATACTTCCCAGTAAGCACTTCTCTTAACGTTCATGCCCATATATTATGCTACTCTCACTTTTGGCTAGAGAACTTTCTCTTTTCATATGGCAATGACCTTGGGATGACTCAGGAGGCACCATGCTGCTGAAAAGAAGTGACAGAAGAGTGCTCAGCACTGGAATATCTCAATTACACTTCTATGGCTCAGGGTCCATTGCAGAAGAGGTGGTGGAAAGCATGTAAGAGTCAAAGGGAGGGTAGGACACCTTACAATGTGCTCCTCCAGACACAAAATGGCCTGGATATCCATGAACCCACAGTGCCAGACACTACCTATACAAGACCATCATAATAGGAAGAAAATATCATGACATCAAATTAAAAGAGAGACTGATTGAGAGGGGGAGGGGATATGATGGAGAATGGAGTTTCAAAGGGGAAAGAGGGGGGAGGGAGGGAATTACCATGGAATATTGTTTATAATTATGGAAGTTGTCAATAAAAATATTTAAAATAAAAAAAATTAAAAAATATATATAATAATTTAATAATTATCATCAGCTTTCTTTTTTATTCAATTTTTTTGACTAAAATTACAAAGCAAATCCAGGGTTTTGAGTGCAAGGACTCTCCTGGATCCTTGGTACCCCATTACAACCCCAGGCCTGCAGGCTTTGTAAGCAAGCACTTTTTACCACTGAACCATCTCCCTGCCCTCTGATTATCTTTTCTCTGTCTGTAGTGATAGATCCTGTTTTATTTCAGATGTTGGTAAGTGGTGTTCTCTCTTTTTTTCAGTCTTATTACAGATTTGTCCAAGTGATCTTTTAAAAACTCTTAGCCTTGGGCTGGAGAGATGGCTTAGTGGTTAAGTGCTTGCCTGTGAAGCCTAAGAACCCTGGTTCTAGGCTCTATTCCCCAGGACCCATGTTAGCCAGATGCACAAGGGGGCGCATGTGTTTGGAGTTCATTTGCAGTGGCTGGAAGCCCTGGTGCGCCCATTCTCTCTCTCTCTCTCTGTCTGTTGCTCTCAAATAAATAAATAAAAATAAAAACAAAAACTCTTAGCCTTAGTTTGTTGATAGTACCCCAATTTCACGGTGTTTCGTTCCACTTATTTCCTGTCATACTTACTTCTGTGCCAGCATAATGTTAGCTCCAAATATGTGAACATTTTCCTCTCATCTATGTAACTGACTTTTTAAAGTATTATTATTTTTAAATATTATTTATTTTTATTTGTTTGTTAGAGACAGAGAGAGGGAATGAATGAATGGGCATGCCAGGGCCTCTAGCCACTGCAAACAAACTCCAGACGCATGCATCACTATGTGCATCTGGCTTACGTGGGACCTGGAGAATTGAACCTGGGTCCTTAAGCTTCTCAGGCAAGCACCTTAACCACTAAGCAAGCTGTTCAGCCCTATGTTACTGATTTTTAATTTAATTCCATGGTGGGCAGAAACCCCACTCTTTGATTTCACTATGTTAAAACTTATCAAGAAGCCAGGCATGGTGGCACACACCTCTAATACTACCACTTAGGATGCAGAGGTAGGAGGATTGCCGTGAGTTCAAGGCCAGCCTGAGACTGAGTAGTGAATTCCAGGTCAGCCTGGGCTAGAGTGAGACCCTACCTTGAGAAAAAAAAAAAAGCCTTATCAAGATCTGTTTTTTGATCAGAATATGATGTACTTTAGAATGTGTTCCATGGGTGTTTGACAAGAAAGTGGATTCCTTGTTGTTTGAAAGGAGAATTCCAGGACACCATCTTGATCCTGTTGGTTAAGGTGTTTGTGAATTCATCTATGTCTTTTTGTTTGTCTAATTATTGTATTAATTGTCTAAAGATAGTGCTAAAGCTTAGTATGCAGAGGTAGGAGGATTGTCATAAGTTCAAGGCCACACTGAGACTACATTGTGAATTTCAGGTCAGCCTGGGCTATAGTGAGACCCTACTTTGAAAAAACAAACAAAAAAAAAAAGCTTTGAAGTCTGCAATAATCTTTGTAGATTCATCTGTTTCTCATGTCAGTTCTCTCTTTTTTATAACTTTTAAAACCTTTTCATATTTTTCCATTTAAAAATATTCATCCTCTCTCTCTCTCTCTCTCTCTCTCTATATATATATATATATATATATATATGTATATATATATGTATATGTATATGTATATATATATGTATATATATATATATATATAATTTTACCCAATTACCCTCTCTTATCCCCTACCCCTCACAGTAATACCCTTCTCTATTAATCCTCACTTACTTTCATGCCTTTAAAAAATGAAAAAAAACCATTGAGTTAAGCTGGGGCTGCTTGCATGATCATGGGTGTCAGGTTATTTGCCATGGAGTGGACAATTTACCAGTGGCTACACCACTGATGAACCTGACTCCCCTCTCCCAGCAACCATTAGCTACCATGAGTCAGTCTGAGAGATCTGGGGGTCTCATGTTTCCTTCCCCCATCAATGGTAAAGCCTGGACAGACTCAGTCTTGGGCAGGAAACCACAGCAGCTGTGAGTTGATGAGTGTAACAACCAGGCTGTATCCAGAAGATGATGTTTCTCAGACCTCCTCCCCATCTTCTTGTTCTTACATTCTTCTACCCCACTTCTGTGAGGTTCCAGGGCTTGGAGGGATTGGTTTAAATGTCCTTTTTAAGATGACACACACAGTCATCACTTATTCTCAGCAATTTTGTTGCTATGCATCCGTGCTAGTCTGAATGAAAAACCCCCATAGGCTCATGTGTTCTGAAAACTTGGTTCCCATCTGATGGCAGTTTGGGAGATTTGTGGAGCTTTTGGGAGGTAGAACCTTGCTATAGGTGCGGCACTAGGGACAGACCTTGAACCTTATTGGTCCAGTTCCCTGGTGTTTAGAGTTAGCTCGCTCTTGCTGCTTCTGCCACCACAGCTGAGTGGCAGATGTGAGGCCCGGCCTTAGCTTGTCATGTCATGATGAGGCTTCCCCTTGAAACTGGAAGCTGAAATAGACCTGTCCTCCCATCAGCTGCTTCTGGTCAGGGGTTTTGTCCCAGCAATGAGAAGGTAACTGCTACAGCCTCTCTCTCTGTTAACCACTGTCCACTCTACTAAGAAACTTCTGTGGGGCTGGAGAGATGGCTTAGCAGTTAAGGAACATGCCTGCGAAGCCTAAGGACCCAGGTTCAGTTCTCCAGGTCCCAGTAAGCCAGATGCACATGGTGGTGCTTGCGTCTGGAGTTCTTTTGCAGTGGCTAGAGGCCCTGCCGTGCCCATTCTCACTCTAACTGCTTAACTGCTGAGCCATCTCATGAGCCCCCAGATTATATTTTGATCATAATCTTCTTGGGTTACATTTCTCTTCCCTCCCTTGTCCCCTTTCAGTGCTTTCAACTCATTTTAAGTTTTTCCATTCTTTTAATTAGTATTTTTTCTTTGAAAAATCTTGCCTCTATCAGTTTCATGTATACACATTTAGGACTCACCAATACTTCTTGGTGTGTGACTCTTTTATCATATTAGCTACCCGTGTCTCTCATAAATTTCACTGAGTAGAAGTCTGCTTTGTCAGATTGGGTATCTCCTTACATGGATATGATAACTAGTTCTTAGCCCAGTGGATACCATCAATAGGTAAATAGGTTAAACACTTTGTGACACATGTACAAAATGGGATACCATTCACAAGATTTTTAAAAAGAAACAAACTGCAGTGTGCACAAATTTCAAAATATTTTTTTCTGAATGAAGGAATCCAAACTAAACTGATTTTTACTGTTCTATTCATATAAAATTGTAGAAAATTTGATTAAAAATGGCAGAACAAGCCGGGCATGGAGGCACACGCCTTTAATCCCAGCACTTGGGAGGCAGAGGTAGGAGGGTTGCCATGAGTTTGAGGCCACCCTGAGACTACAGAGTGAATTCCAGGTTAGCCTGGGCTAGAATGAGACCCTACCTCGAAAAACCAAAACAAAAAAATGGCAGAACTAGATGAAAGGCTGCCTGTGGATGTTGGTGCATGGGGTATGGAAAGAGGGAGGGAAGGAATGAGAAAACTGATGAGTCCTTGAGGCTGGATGGCTCAGCAGTCCCAATCAGGTTCTGAAGACCTGGAGAGTTCCAGGATTGCTACTGGTCTTCAGCCCACTTTGGAAGGCTGATGAAGCTGGGCTCTTATGTCTGCAAAGGACAGCAGCAATAGGGTAGATGTGCACATCAACGAGTAACATGAGCACCCAGAAAAAAAAAAGCCCTGTATTCTCTTGGAAATTCTTGACATATAGCCCACCACCAGGAGGGCTGTCCAATCTAGAGAAAGGCTTTCCTCCCTCTATCAGTCCTTCCTGGAAACACCCTCACAGTCCTGCCCAAGAAGTGTGCCCCTCTTACATAATTACTGATCCAATCAAGTTGACAATAAGAAATCATCACACACACAATGTTTGGGTAGTCATTGTTGGACTGAGCAGCCTGTATCCTACCAGCCAATTAACTTAATCCTCTTTGCAACATCTATTCATTATATTTGGTTCTCTTCCTCTAGAGAACCCTGAAGAATACAGGGTGATATGTGTGATGTTATTTTCTTGATTATAATGATGGCTTCCAGACTGCCTATGAGTACCATTGGAGTCCTAATGTATACTTCAAGTTACTTTCTACCAGTTGTACCCCTTTAACACTGTGCTAAGAAACACTCAAAGTTAGGGATATATTTTGGAGTAGGATATCAAACTTTTCATCTCACTCAGAATTCTAATTTAATGGCCCCTTTTTTCACTGACTATCTGCATTAGACTGTTGAATTCTACTTTTAACCACATTCGTTGTCCTAATGTCTCCCTCTTGAATGCTAGGTATGGTTTGTTAAATATAATATCAATAAAAAGTTAGGTATGTTCTGATATCATACTTCAGGAGAGTTATATTTTATGTTGCAAACCTGGAGGTGGACTTAGGGGATCACCACACTTCTTCATTCTTCTTGCCAGCATTATGACATTAAATAGATCTCCCTTTTCTACTTTTTACTATTAACTTGATTGGCTTTGTTAGGACAGGTGGCACCATGGCTTAGCTTCTGACCCTTAGTACCTCTGGTAGCATGAGAGTCTAAGTCCCAACCAGTCTCCTACACTCACACTGGTTTGTGAAGTGGTCACTCACTCAGCCAGTGGAGATGGGGAGACCTTTGGGGTTGGGAGATAGAAAAGTGTGAGCTCTGCTGAAACTGAGAGGGAAACTAGTTCCCTCCTGGCTAGACCTCATAGCACTGGAAAATTCTGTGGGAGCTTCTGGGGGATAATGGTTACCAACAATGTGAATAAGTAGAGTGCATGCAAGCCATGAGCATCAACCAGCCAGGCAAGAAGTACACACCAGTGAAATAGTAGCACTCAGCCTAGATTGATGACCAACTGTTCTCAGACTGGACATGGGATACCTGCTCAGTGGAGAAGAACCCATAGCTGGTACTTGGAACCAAGTCAGAATCCCATGGACAGGAAACTCAGAATCCAGAGAGAACCTCCACTACTTTGGTTAAAAAGAGTGAGCACACACATCAAAAAAAAAAATCTCTCAAATAACTATGTTTATTCCCTTATATCCAAGCTGCTCTCACTTTTGGTTGGAAAATCTGTTTTATCTTACAGACAACAGAGAATACTGGGGAGATCTAGGATATGTCAGTACAAGAAGAAAAGATAGCCAACTACCCACCATGAGACAGGTCATCCCTACCGTATCTGCTGGGGTCCAGGAGACACTGCAGAGAAAGTGGTGGCACGAGTACTGCTCTCATTACAATCCTGACAACCAGTTCCAGGGAGAGGTGACAGACACAGTACTCACTCAAATCTCAACAAAACAGAAAGGCCAAGGCTACATAGAATTCAACACTAAATCAGATTTCTAACACACCCACCAAGGCTCAGGGAACATTTTGGAAGAAGGGGCAGAAGGATTATAAGGGCCTCAGGGTAGGTAGGAATACCCCAAGGTACCATTCTTTCCCCCAAAGAAACTGACTGAGGCCTTTGGGACTCCACAGTGAATACCAACAATCCCACTGAAGAGGGTCTTCAGTAGAATGGGGAAGGGGGAGAGGGACTATAGGAATATATCCTTTAAAAAAATAAAATTTAATTTAATTTTTTCAAGTGTGGGGTCTTCTGCTTTCCTTGACTAAAAGTTTGCCTGTAAGACTTCTGAGATAATTCCCCTCCGTGGCACCAGTACTCGAGCTAGGAATTGATGGTGCCCCTGCTCTGATGTCTGCCTGCTATGTGATGAGCAGCTTCCTTCTGACACTATACATGTGCAGACTGCCGACAGTTGTGCTGTGAAGCACCTCCTGAGGCTTTCTTGTTCCCATTTGCTGACAGTCTTGCTGGGGCGGACTCTCCCTTATCCTGTCATTCAGGTTTGCCCAGAATGTTAGTGTAATTTATTGTTTTTCTGGTTTTTTTTTTTTTTTTGGACAAGTCTAAAGTTCAGTGTTTCTGGATTTCGTTTGGTCTCTGTCTGCTGTGACCCTTCCTCACCTTCCCAGCCCCATTTCTTCCTGAAGCCATACAGCTAATGTTTAGAGATGAAGACGTAGGGAAGTTTGGGCTAGCTCTAGGCTGCTGGCCTCTCTCTTGGGTTATCTTCTCTAGCTGCTTTCCTTTCACTGAATCTGTTCCCCACAGTTCCTATTTTCATTCTTGCTATATCTCCTGTGGGTGTTGCTTCTGTAATAGTTCTATTACATTATATTTTCTTCTTCTAATATTTGAACTCACTTGTAGCCTTTTTATTAACCTGTCTTTTCTTTCATTTCTTTGATCTATTGGTCAACCTCTTTCTCCGGTGACCTTTTTTTCCCCCTTTGATTCATCAATTTATTTATTTAGATTACAATCTTTGAATTTTGGGCACTTGGAACAATTCCTATCCTGAAGTTGGTATTTATATGATATGTATTTGCTTTACTCTCCACCGTGTCAGCCCTTTCCCTCTAGAAGTAGCAATAATAGCATAAGGGAAGTAGTTATGTGCAGAGCTGATGCTGAACTCTTGTTTTCCTCCTTAGTCATCTACCAAAGAAGGAATTCCATCTAAGCCTAAATTTTGTTCAGAGATAGAGTCACCAAGTGCTGGAGACTGCACAGGGTCAGGCAGAAATTCCAGCTTGCCTGACTCTTAAGCTTGCTTCCCAGCTCATCTGCTGAGTTAGCTGCCCTGAGACTAGATTGAGAGCTGGCCCATCTCACAGACCTCTGTTGGCGATGCCTATTTGCCTGTGTTTCTCATGACTGTTGTCCATAGCTGCATAGCTAAGTATTACTTCTCATCCTTAATGTCATCATATTGATCCAAACTCTCCCTCAAAGAAACCCAGATCAATAAAATTGTAGCAGAAAATCCCATATCTAGGGAACTATATCGACATCTAAGTATAGAAGGCATTTAGAATCCCAACTAGACCTGACTGGAAAAGGACCTGTCCACTTCACCACTTAGTTCATATGCTAAGAGTATAGAACATTGGGAGGCAAGGACCAGCTTCCTACAAAAGCAGTCTCATCAGAATTGCATTGGGCTTTGCAGCAGAAACTCTAAAAAACAGGAAAACATAAAATGATTCGTTTCAAACCCTTAAATAATTTTCAACCAAGTTTACTGCATCTAGTAAGAGTTATCATTCAGAATCAGTGGAGGGGCTGGAGAGATTAAGTCGCTTGCCTGCAAAGCCTAATGACCTGGGTTCAGTTCCCAGTACCCATGTAAAGCCAGATGCACAAAGTGCATCTAGAGTTTGCAGTGGCTAGAGGCCCTGGCACATCCATTCTGTCTCTCTCTCTCTCTCTCCCTGTGCAAATAAATAAAATAACATAAAATAAAGAATCAGTGAAGTGCAGACTTTCTCAAACAAATACACACTAAAGTCATTTCCAGTGTCAGTGAGCCCTTTGAGCTCACAACTCCAGTCACACAAGAAGCTGGAGGAGTAAGACATAGGATAAAAACTGTCCTAAATGACGTTATAACTCAAACTAGCCAAGAGCTACAGAAACATGAAGCCTCAGCAAGGGCTGGGGTGGGGACATGCTGTGTACAGAGGGATCAGGATTAGGATAATTGCATATTATTCACAGCAAACAATGTAAGTGAATTAGTCAATAGAACTGCACTTTTAAAGCACTAAAGGAAAAAACTTTGTAGCTAACATGAAACCTGTTAAATAGATTTTTTTTTTTTTTTTTTTGGTTTTTTCGAGGTATGGTTTCACTCTAGTCCACGCTGACCTGGAATTCACTATGGAGTCTCAGGGTGGCCTCGAACTCATGGTTATCCTCCTACCTCTGCCTCCCGAGTGCTGGGATTAAAGGCATGCACCACCACGCCTGGCTTTTTTTTTTTTTTTTTTTTTGGGGAGATGTTTTAACTAAGGTCAACTAAAGGTCATTTTCAGACAAATAACAGGGGAAGAGAGGAAAACATACCAGATAGAAATATACAGATCTATGGGTTGGGGAGATGGCTCAGTGGTTAAAGACATTTGCTGCAAAGCCTGTCAGCCCAGGACCACTTCCTAAGTACCCATGTAAAGCGCATGCATCTGGAGTTTGTTTGCAATAGCAAGAGACTCTGGCACACCCATATTCTCTCTCACTCATAAGTAAAATATTTCTAAACAAGAAATGTATAGATCTACACAAAGAAATGAAATGTACCAGAAATTGTAACTATGAGTACAAATTTACAGCATGTTTTTCTCATTATCTAAATGGTTCTAAATTGCCTGTTTGAATAAAATAATAACAGTTTAATCTGAGGCTTATGGCACATAAAAATGAAATTTTGACAATGATAGCACCATTGTAGGGAGAATAAAAATAGAAATACTCTATTGAAGATTCTTACATTGTATGAATAGTATAATATCACCTGAAGCTAAGTTGAAGATTTACATTCTAAACTATAGCAATCACTAATAAAATCAACTGCTAAAGGTCATAAATCAACATAAGAGATCTAATGGAAATGTCACAAACAGTCAATCTAAGAGAAAAGATGAATAAAGACTAAGAGGCAAAGGACATGTGTAATAGCTTGAGAACTAATGATGAAGTAGTATACTTAAGTCTATCATTTAACTAAAACATTCCAATGAAATGAAGACACAAATAAGATTGGGGATGAGGATATGGCTCAGTCATTTAAGTACCTACCACAGAAGTGCAAGGACCTGAGTTCAGATCTTCAAAACCCACCTGAATGCTAGGCAGATATTAGGATCCATTTGTAACCCCAGTACTTTGGAGGCATAGACAGGAGAGAGCCTCAGGGTAAGATGGCTAGCTAGACTGGCCAAATAGGCAAGCTCTGGGTTCAAGCAAGAGACCCTGCCTCAAAGATGGAGAGTGGTTGAGGAAGACACCAACTCTGAATCTCTGGCTTCCATGTGCACATACACACATGGCCCCACCACACACACAAATATGCATACATACCCATGTATAACATGTGTGTATACATACATACATACAGAGAGAGAGAGAGAGAAGAGAGAGAGAGAGATTATAGGTTGTAATATTGGGTAAAAAGATCAAGACTCACTACATGTATATAGTTTCTGGTGGTCTGATTAAGGGGTCCCCATAAACTTAGGTGTTCTGAATGCTAGATTCCCAGCTGATGGAGATTTGGGGGTTAATGCCTCCTGGAGGCAGTGTATTGTTGGGGATGGTCTTATGGGTATTATAGCCAGCTTTCCCTTGCCCATGCTTGGCACACTCTCCTGTTGCTATTGTCCACCTTATGTTGGCCAAGGGGGTGATGTCCATCCTCTGCTCGTGCCATCATTTGCCCCTGCCATCATGGAGCTTCCTCTTGAGTCTGTAAGTCAAAATAAATCCTTTTTCCCCACAAAACTGCTCTTAGTCGGGTGATTTCTGCCAGCAATGTGAACCTGACTGCAACATAGTTCTTCCAAAAAGTACACTTGATATTTTTATTAGTAACTTAGCCAGTCAGTTAGATTTTGAGACAGGGACTCACTGTGTAGCCCATGTGGGTCTCCAACTCATGGTTCTCCTGCTCTGAGTCCCAAGAGCTAGAATTACAGGCATGAATCACCATATCTGGCTATGAAGAGGAACTTTATATATGAGACTTACACATAGGCTAAAGTATATACAAAACTTAAAAATATAGGTTAAAATTGAAACATTGGAAGGCTACCCCGTCAACCTAACCAATATTCCTGGAGCAGCTTTATTAATATCAGACAAGAATGAAAAGCAGCACCGGGGACTCCAGATGATGAAAGCATCAATCCAGGATGAAGGCACTGTATATGCATGCACCTAACAACAAAACCACAAAACAGGTGGGAAAAAGCGACAGAGAAATGGACATACCCACAACTGGAGCAAAATCCTCAAAGTAGCCAACAGAACTATGAGATATAGCGGGTTTGATATCAGACGTAACCAACCTGACCTAGTTGACATTTGTAGTCTATTTTATCCCTAAGAGCCCCATATGTATTCTACAAGTACACAGAAAAATTCTCAACAGTAAAAAATTGATTAGTGACATAGACAACACTGAGATATATCAAAACAGGACTACTAAAAGACACTGAAATGAAAAAGCATAGTTTATTATAATACATAAAAATTATTCTAGGATATATGAACTAACATGCAGTGACAGAAAATAATTACCTGTGCCTCGTGGGAAATGGAGGCAGGTCAAAAGAGGGACAATGGTGGAACTGGAAATGGACACAAAGAAACTTCCGAGGTAATGAAATATCTTTATTATCTCTAATGGCAATGATGATCAAAACTTAAACTGTGCCTTAAGTGTACAATTTATTTATTTATTGTATGTCAGTACTTATTATATTTCAGTAAAGTTGTCTTTAAAAGCCTATGAGATACTAATAAACTTGTTCTCAAAATTAAATTTGTAGATTTAAATTCTTACAATGCCAAATGAGAAATATCAAATTAGTCAAAAACTCAATTTTCAGATAAGTATAGTGGAACTGGCCTATAATCCCAGCATTTGGAAGATGAGGCAGGGTATTGACATACTGTACTATATAGTAACACTATCTCTCAAAACGAACATATTTTAGAGCTGGGCATGGAGGCACACACCTTTAATCACAACACTTGGGAAGCAGAGGTAGGAGGATCACTGTGAGTTGGAGGCCAGCCTGGGACTACAGAATTAAGTACCAGGTCAGCCTGGGCTATAGTGAAACCCTACCTCAAAAAAAAAAATTTTAGAAATAAGAGAAATACACACTAGAAAATAAAGTATCAGTGAAAAACCAAAGACAAAAATAAATGCAGGAAAAAGTAAGAGCTAATGAACCAGTTACCAACAGATGATAGAACTCCCAAATCTTGGGAACTGCTTAGGGCAAATGAACTAGCTAACAACAGATGATGGGACTCCCAGGTCTCTGAGCTTATTCGTTATAGACCCCAGGGGGGAGTTGTGCTGACTGCGCTGGTTTGTTAGTAAGAGAAGCAGAGAACACAGACACAGAAACTTAACACTGCATGGACAAACACATCTACAGCACCAAAAATAAAAACAATGTATAACCAGATGCATGAATGAATTTGTGCCAACAAATTTGAAGACTTCATTCAAGAAATTATTTTCTTGGGAAATATAAATGACAATATGCCTTAGTCAGAGAGTGAAACAAAACCCAGGGACCAATAAAACCAAAAATAAATTCCCAAAACTCTTAGAGTAGTATTGTGCTAATTGCCCATCCTAAGTCTTTTTTGTTCTTTCAAGGAAAATACAATTCTGAGGACAATAAAATAATTTGGAATCCTCCAAGTAAATTATATGAACCTGGCACAGCAGCATTTTTAATATTTGATAAGGAGAACAGCAGACATGAAAACTGAGTGTGGCAGTACTTCCGTCCCTACTGAACAGATGTTAAGAAACTTGTCCCAAATCAGATATCAAATCAAAGATAGACTTGAAGCAGGGCATGGTGGTGCACACCTTTAATCCCAGCACTTGGGAGGCAGGAGGTAGGAGGATCACCGTGAGTTTGAGGTCACCCTGAGAATACAGAGTGAATTCCAGGTCAGCCTGGGCTAGAGTGAGACCCTACCTCGAAAAACCAAAAGAAAAGAAAAAGGTAGACTTGGCATTTAAATACAAGTAAGGCACTTTCTAAGTCAAAATTTACTGCTCTTGAGTATGAAAACTGAAGTAGTCCCTTTAAAGTCAGGTAAGAGAGACACTTGCACATTAACTTGTAGCAGTTACCTTCTTGTTGCAGGTGATACAGGAATTTGGGGTGTCTTTGAGAATGACAGCACCTTTCTCAGCTATTGGTTGGGCTTTAAACTCAGGAGTTAGGGTGCCAGACAGTCAGGGTCACACAAAGTTTCCACTAAGCCTCCGTGTTTTTGTCTTAGGAATTTAAAGAATGAAATCCACAAACCACAGGAGTGGGGGGAGAGGGGTGAAGTTTAGAAAGATTCTATGGTAGTCCTCAAGAGAAGGAAAGAAGGCAGAGCGCCTGTATAGCTGGAGGGGTCTCTTAGGGACCCTTGAATGTTCCTGTCTTGGAGGCTTCACTGGATGGGTCATGAGCTGGTTAATCCAATTCCTATGCCAGGTGTGCAGGCATTTTGTAATCTTATTCATATCTCCGTCTTAAGGTTTTAGGGAAGGGGGACTCTTTTAGGAAAAAGAGATAAGGAAAACTCAGATTTTCCCTTACAGGTTCAAGGCCATTTCCAGTTTTAAGCCAAAAGAAATAAAAATCATTAGCTTTGGAGGGAGGGGGACATGTTACCCTCAGCTGTCTAATAAATTTCTTTTTCTAATTTAATATTTATTTATTTATTTGAGAAAGAGAGAAAGGGGGAGAGAATGGAGCACCAGGTCCTCCAACCACTACAAACAAACTCCAGACACATGTGTCCCTTTGTGCATCTGGCTTCATGTGGGTACCGGGAATTGAACCTGGGCCATCAGGCCTTTCAAGCAAGCACCTTTAACAGCTGAGCCATCTCTCCAGCCCCTGCCTAGCCACTTCCTATCTCCTATTCTTTATCCCAGGGACAAATACCCAACTAGAAGCAGCTGATGGAAGACAAGCGTTTACTTCTGCTTGCAGTCTTGTGGGAGGTTTCATAGTGCGGAAAGCATGACAAGAGCAAACAGCCAGATGGGCATCACATGGGCACAGCCCCAGGAAGGAAGCAGTCTAGGCACTGGGTTTGGAGCTGGGGTATAGTAACCCAAAGCCTTCCCTCAGAGGCACACCTTCTTCAGCAAGGCTCCACCTCCCAAACGCCCCACAGACTTTCCCAAATTGCCACCAGCTGGGGAGCAAGTATTCAAAACACAGGAGCCTGTGTGGGACATTTTGTTTAAACCACCACATACCTTTATTGTTTGATAAATGCATGTTATGAGTTGGCGAGATCCTATGCCAAGAGGCCCATGATGGCAACTCTGGCCCCAATTAGTTCAGTTAAGATGACAATAATGACGGTGACAATAAGATGGGCAAAGGAATCTGGAAGAAAACATGAGTTTGTGATACTTAGATAAGAATATTTAAAGCAGGTATTGTGAAATTGATGGTAAATGCACTTTAAAATTCAACTGGGGCTGGGGAGATGTCTTCTCAGTATTTAAAGGCTCTTGCAAAGCCTGCTGACCTCTGTTCAATTCTCCAGTACCATGTAAATTCAAATACACAAAGTGGCACATGCATCTGGAATTCATTTGCAATAGCAAGAGGCCTTGGTATGTCTATGTGCTCTCTCTCTCTCTCTCTCCCTCTCTCTCTCTCTTTATTTCTCTCTCACTCTCTCCCTGTTTCTGTTTGCAAATGAATAAGTTATATTTTAAAAAGAAATTTATTTTTAAAATGCCATTGGTATAACTAATTCTAAAATCAACCTGTGGGGCTGGAGGGACAGCTTAGCAGTTAAGACACTTGCTTGCAAAGTCAAAGGACCCATGTTTGATTCCTCAGGACCTATGTAAGCCAGATGCACAAGGTAGCACATGCTTCTGGAGTTTGCAGTGGCTGAAGGCCCTGGTGTGCCCATTTCTCTCTCTCTCTCTTTCTAATACATCAAATAAATAAATAAAAATTTAAAATCTAGCCGGGCGTGGTGGCGCACGCCTTTAATCCCAGCACTCGGGAGGCAGAGGTAGGAGGATCGCCGAGAGTTCAAGGCCACCCTGAGACTACATAGTGAATTCCAGGTCAGCCTGAGCCAGAGTGAGACCCTACCTCAAAAAAAAAAAAAAAAAAAAAAAAAACCAAAAAAAAAAATTTAAAATCAACCCGTGGAAAACATGTGGGAAGGACTGGAAGGAGAATTTTAAAGGGCGGGGGAAGGGACTGGTATGATCCTGACCATGCTGGTGTCATGGAGCACATGCTGCTGTGAGGACCAACTGTATGGCTGCTCTGTGCCTGCACAGTGCTCCCCCAAAAGAGGTCCAAACCATGTGAAAATGCTATACAAACTGGAATTTCAGGTTAAAGCATATTAGTGTGCAGGAGGACAGTTTGTCATTTGGAAAAACATAACAAAAATGCCCATTACCTTATTCCAAAATAAATTATTAATAAATGAAAGTATAGCATATAAGCTCATATCCAAAGCACTACCAATAAAACATGGACTTGGGGCTGGAGAGATGGCTTAGAGGTTAAGGTGCTTGCCTGCAAAGCCAAAGGACCTCGGTTCGATTCCCCAGGAACCATGTAAGCAAGATGCACAAGGTGGTGCATGCGTCTGGAGTTCATTTGCAGTGGCTGAAGACCCTGGTGTGCCCATTCTCTCTCTCTCTCTCTCTCTCTCTCTCTCTCTCTCTCTCTCTCTTTCTCTCTCTCTCTCTCTCTCTCAAATAAATAAATAATTTTTTTAAAAAACATGGATTTTATGTCTTAACAAATTGGAGTCTATCATTGCTATGTGCAATTCTCACTGAACCTAGAGCTCACTGGTTTGACCCAACTAGCTAATCAACAAGCCCCAGGATCCCCTGTCTCCGCCTCCCAGGCACTGGGATGTGCACACCTCCACATCAACTTTCACATGGGTGCTAAATATCTGAACTCGGGACCTCATGCTTGTGCAGCAAGCATCTTCACCCAGTGAGCCATCTCCCCCAGCCCCTAGATTATTTTCATTTATTTATTGAGCATTGAGAATATGTAAACTTGGGCATGACACAGCCATGTAGCTCACTGTGGCAGATGGGGAATGTTACAAGATATGAATCCCAGAGATCTGTCAGCACAGTCCCTCCTCCATGCATCCAACTCTTGAGCCCCAGTGGGCAACAGGGTCTTTATCACAGGCTTATCCTGAGAGGGCAGCAAATGCCTAGAACTCAGAAGTGTACCCCAAAATCCTCTCTTAGATTTCAGTTTCTTGACCCTCCCCCATGCAGCGTCCCAACTGCTCTCTCCAGATCAGGGCTGTGACTTCTGCCTTCACTCCACAGCATCACTGGCTTCCTGGAGTATTAGAAGGCAGCCTATCTGGTTAGCTACTTGAGAGCAAGACAGCGTTCCCAGCTTTGAGCTTCAATCCCCACATACGGGACACTTGCAATGTCACTTCACTCAGTGAGCAACTACATGTCAGAAAAGTAATCTGTGATTTCTGTTTGAGGATTTGCTTTGTTTTTAAAAGCCCAATATTCTCCTCACTAAGAGGAGAGGAATAGTTGGGGGGGGACTAGTATTTTAATTATCTCAAAGTAAGAAAAGCATATCTAGGGACTGAGACAAGGCTCAATGGGTAAAGGGCTCACCACAAACATGAGGACCTGAATTCAGATTCCCAGCACCCACATAAAAAAGTTGAGAGTGATGGTGTGTGCCTATAATCCCAGTGCTGGAAGGTGGAGACAGGGGTATCCCTGGTGCTTGCTGGTGAGCTAGTCTAGCCTAATCAGTGAGCTGCAGGTTCAGTGAGAGACCCTGCCTCAAAACATAAAGTGGAGGGCTGGAGAGATTGCTTAGTGGTTAAAGTGCTTGCATGCAAAGCCAACGGATCTAGGTTCAATTCCTCAGGACCCATGTAAGCCAGATGCACAAGGGGGTGCATGCATCTGGAGTTCATTTGCAGTGGCTGGAGGCCCTGGTGTGTCCATTCTCCCTCGCTCTGACCCTCTCACTCTGCCATTTTCTCTCTCTCTCCCAATACCCCCCACCCAAAAAAATAAATAAATAAAGTGGTGAGCAACCGAGGAAGACACTCGACATCAGCCTCTGGCCTCCACATGCATGCACACACCTGTGCATCTGCACACACATGGGTGCCCAGATGCACACCAACACACATACACACCAGAACACACCACACACACACACACACACAAAGAAAATCTGATTTTTGTCCTTTCACAGAGCTCAGGGCAAGATTTTTGGTGACAGGGGCTGGCATGGAGGAACTTCTGAGGAGTGAATTCCAAGCTCAGTGCTGAGGTTTGAAATAAAAGATAACAGGTTAGAATCCTCTTCCCTTGGGCGATGCATAGAAAGAACAGCTTAGATGGAGATATGCTGGGAAGTTCCTCCCACAGAACAGATGGCCTAATTTTGTCACAATTTTCCCTTGACCAGGGCAGTCATGTCCTTAGCCACCAGCTCACTATTTCTCCAGCCTAAGCAGTTATGATCTCTAGAGGAAACTATGTCAATAATTCAATTTGCAAAGATGACATACTGAACATGCACAGCTCTCCTTTGATGTCTGTAGGCCATTCTTTCCAATGTAAGTTTCAATGTAAGTTTCAAAAGGTATCTTTGTCTCATATCTGTTCTGAGATTCTGGAACTATGTCAGAGCCAAGCATCCACTTTTAAAATTTTCAGTGAAGAGACTCCCAAAAGTATCAAACAAGAAACTTGGTTTTTCTCGTGCAAAATAAATAAATTATAACCAGCATAAAATGTTTGGGCCAGACTGGCCCTTTCTCATACACAGAGATTTGGTCTGTGAAAATGAAAATCAATTTTCATCTCTGTGTGTGGGTCGGTGGAGTGGTGATTAGGAGGTGATTTGTGGTGATGGTTTCTTTCCTGACATTTTCCCAACCTCGCTCACTCTTCCTTGATAGCATAGCATTTGGGCATCTTAATAATTTCCATTCTTCATGGACAAAATGGACCATGAAGTTTTAGGTGGAGCATTGAAATGCAATTTCTTACTAGTAGGAGAATCATTTTATCATCAGTGAGCTTCCTCTCTTTCAAAAGTGAGGCAAATCACATTGGGAATCTGCAGATTTGTAAGTTTTAAAATACCTTTTATAATTTTTCTGAATGTGTGTATCATGTGTGATGCTGTGTGTCATGTGAGTGGCACATGTGAAGAAACCTGTGCCCTGCGTGCATGTGTGTGGAGGCCAGAGGAGAACGTCAGCTGTCCTCTCGACCTGTTCTGCTTTGTTTCCTTGCGATGTGGTCTCTCATGCAACCCGGAGCTATTTTCAGTGAGACTGGCTGACCAGTGAGCCCCAGCAATTCTCATCTCTGCTCCCCACAGGACTAGGGTTACAGTTGTGTGTGGTCACACTCAGCTGGGTATGTGGATTCTAAGGGATCACACTCAGGGCAAATCAGGCCCTCTCAGGCCCTCATGCTTGTGCAGCCAACACTTCTACCCACTGAGTCATCTACCCAGCCCCCAGTATATATTTTAAATATATCCACTTTTTTCACGTGTCTGCATGTGGTCGCATGTGTGTGCAGGTGCATGTGGAAGAGGTTGATGTCTGGTGTCATACTAACTTGCTTTCTGCCTTATTCTCTTGCTGAACCCAGAGCTCACCAATTCAGCTTGACTAGCTAGCCATCAGGGATTTCCTGTCTCCACCTTCCCAGCTCTGAGATTTCAAATGTTTGTCACCATGCCTGGCATTTCATGTGGGTGCTAGGGATATGAACTCAGACCCTCATGTTTGCATGGCAAGCACCGAACCATAACCCAGACCCCAGAAACTGAAGATCGTGAAGAGAATAACACTCTCAGAACTAGTATGCTTGCAAGGGGTTAGTGAAGCTGGACAGGTGGCCGCAATGAAGAGACCTGGTGGATTTTACCATGTTCCTCATGGAAAGGTTAACAAAGACAGGACCGGTAAGAAGCTCTCAGCCCTTCCTTCTCTTAGTCACCAAAGAGCATGGGACAGTATTGGTGCCCTGTGTGAGGGAATGAGGGGATGGGCTGGTGGCTGAGAATGAGTGTGGAGGAATAGATGGATGGGTGGATGGCTGAGAATGAGTGTGGAGAATAAGCATTAGAAAACTTTCTTGACACTTGGAATTTTCCAAAAGAAATTATTTCCTTCTGGTCTCAGTTTGCATATTTCCTCCTACTTTTTTTCTCTTTAAAAAATGCTGAAAACTTCTATCCTACAGGGAAAAGCTGTAGCTCGCTGCCCTAATGCTGCAAGTGAGATCACAGGATATAGGCAACTACCTAGGGACTGGTGGTTTGGGGCCAGGCAGCCACAAAAGGAAGGAAAAAGCTAAGTTTAGGATTAACATGAAGAGTCTGTAATGAGAAGGAAGTGGGCAGCAAGCAACTTAGACATGTAATGACTGGATTTTTACTAAAACAAAGGTTCACTTAATGAGGTGTGGGCAAATTGCGGAGCCTCTTAGCATGCTCAAGGTCTTCAGGAACAGTTGATTTGGATAGTAACGTTACCTTTCTTTCTGAAATAAAATAATAGGAAAAGAATACAAGTTAAATTACAAGTGTTTTACAGTAAGTCTTGAAAGTATCTTTGATCAAAGAGATGCATGGGCAGGGCTGAGGAGATGGCACTCGCTACACACGCATGAGGACCTGAGTTCACATCCCGACATCCACAGAAAACACTGAGTGTGGCATGTGTGCCTGTACTCTCAGCTCTGGTAAGGTGGACACAGGGAAACTCCTGGGCTACTTGGCTACCTGGTCTAGCTGAATCAGTGTGCTCCAGGTTCAGTGAGGGACCTTGTCTCAGAATAAACAAACAAAGTAGAGAGCGATGGAGGAAGACATCTGACATCCACCTCTGGCCTCCACACACATGCTCACATTAGACCCACAGGCATCCATTCACACACACACACACACACACACACACACACACACACACACACACACAGAGAGAGAGAGAGAGAGAGAGAGAGAGAGAGAGAGAGAGGAGAATAATACACTGTCAAAATATTTTATACACTAAGACAAAAAAAGAAAAGAAAAGGCCTATTCAGAGAAACGCATGTGTCTGCAATGATAGCCACATTTTAGGTTTTTTTTTTTTCTTTGAGGAATAATCATCTCTATAAATTATATGCTAGCAATTTTGGTTCATTCAGTATTTGATGTTATTTAACTTGTGATTAGCTTCTTGGCCTGCTTTCCCTAACCCTTCCACTTGAGTTAAAGAGCACCTCTCTTATCCAGCCTATGCAGTTAGGGTTTATCACAGCTTTCCACCTTTTAAGGGGTCTGATTATCTGGGATTTCTTTTTAAAAATATTTTTTATGTATGTATTTTCAAGGAGAGAGAGAGAGAGAATATGAGCATACCAGGTCCTCTTGCCACTGCAAATGAATTCTATACGTGCCCACTTGGTACATCTGGCTTTACATGGGAACTGGCTGGGGAATTGAACCCCAGGCAGTCAGGCTTTGCAAACAAGTGCCTTTAACCACTGAGCAATCACTCCAGCCCATGTGTGGGGGGATCTTTTTAATCTGTCTTTTACCTGACAAAGTCTTTTAACCCCCTCATCTCCTTGCTTCCATTCCTTGTTGGAATCTTCCCATTCTCCTGGCTTGACCTGGCTGCAATCCTTGGTGAGCTTATCTTGACCTCTATTTTCATTTTATTTATTTGTAAGCAGAGAAAGACAGATTTAGAGTGAGAAAGACAGAGAGAGAATGGGCATGCGAAGGCCTCTACCCAGATGCATGCGTGCCACTTTGTGCTTCTGGCTTTAAGTGGGTACTGGGGAATCAAACTTAGGTCGTTAGGTTTTGCAGGCAAGTACCTTAACAGCTCAGCCATCTCTCCAGCCCTTGACCTCTGTTTTAAATGAGCACAACCTCAAGGAGCATCCAAGGAGAGGCTGAGTCCTCGTATGCCTGAAGCGTCTCCATTCATCACCATGGCTGCTTAGCACTGCTCTGGACCTTGGGACTGTATATGGTCCCATGTATATGGTTCCCACTTTTCACCCTTGGGACTTTGAAGCATGGACCTGTTTTCTCCTTCATGTAGGCCACTGACATTCTTAATTTATTTTAAATTATTACAGACGCCGGGCGTGGTGGCGCACGCCTTTAATCCCAGCACTCGGGAGGCAGAGGTAGGAGGATTGCCGTGAGTTCGAGGCCACCCTGAGACTCCATAGTGAATTCCAGGTCAGCCTGGGCTAGAGTGAAACCCTACCTCGAAAAACCAAAAAAAAAAAAAAAAAAATTACTACAGACAAAAAGTTACTAATCTGGCCTCCAGTGTAAGGCTCCTGACTCCCTCTTCACACGGGGAAGGCTGAAGAGAAAAGAGAACTTATCCACTTCCACAAGCCCTTTATTTATTTGTGGTCTGGATTAACACAATCACACACCTTTATGGGATACAATGTGATGTTTTAATATATGTACACACAGTATAATGATCAAGCCAGGGTAATTAGCATTTCCACTTCCTTAAACATTTTTGTGGTAGTAAGAACATTCGAAATTGCTCCTAGCTGTTTTGAGTTATACAATACTATATTCTTATAACTGTAGTTGCCCTGTTGTAGACCAGAACATGAGAACTATCTTTCACACTAGCTATAACTTTGCACCACTAACTCACCTTTCCCTGCTCCCCTTCTTCCTTCCCTCCTATCTTCAGGTACCACTAGTCTCTACTTCCATGAGGTCAACATTTTCAGATTCCACATGAATGAAGCCTGGGACATTTGTCTTTTTGTGCTGAGCTTATTTTAAAAATATTTTATTTATTTATTTACTTATTTATTTATTTATTTATTTATTTGAGAGTCTGGGGAGAATGGGTGAACCAGGGCCTCTAGCCACTGAGAACAAACTCCAGATGCATGTGCCACCATGTGCATCTGGCTTATGTGGGCACTGGGGAATCAAACCTGGGTTCTTAGGTCCACAGGTAAGCACCTTAACCACTAAGTCATCTCTCCAGCCCCATTCTGAGCTTGTTTCAATTGATATTTACTTGTCTTTTGATCCATCCATGTTGCTGCAAATGGCAGGATTTCATCCTTTTCCATGAATGAATAATTCTACATGATATATCACATTTTTCATTCATTCATTCATAGGCACACATTAAATCCATATCATAGGTATGTATGTGTGTATGATGTGTGAGTATGTGTGTGAGAGTGTGTGTATGTGTGATGTGTGAGTGTGTGCATGTCAGGGTGGACGTGTAGAGGTCAGAAGACAACTTTCAGATGTTGGTTTATCTTCCATCTCATTTGAGGAGAGGCCTGCATGCTTCTGGAAGATTCTCCTGTCTCCAACTCCCTTTTATGCATACATGTACTGGATTGCAAATGCTCACCACAACATCCAGCTTCACACAGGGTCTGAGGATTCATACTCAGCGGCTTACACTTGCACAGCAAGTGTTTTATCCCCAGAGCCATTTCTCCAGGTCTTATCTTTGCTATTGTGACCAGTGTTCCCATAAACATGGGCTTGTGGGTATCTTTTTTCCTCTGTGTGTGTGGTGTGTGTGTGTATGTGTGTACATGTGGACACGCATATGTATGTATGCATGTGGAGGCCAGAGTTCAATGTTGGGTGTCTTCCTCAATTGCTGTCCACCTTACTTTTTGAGACAAGATCTGGTTCTCATGCTTGCACATTCCTGACTGAACCATCTCGCTTGCCCCCGGGTATCTCCTAACACTGCTCCTACACACGTCATCTGGTTTTATCTAAATATCTTTTGCTTTTTGTTGTTGTTCTTTAGTTTTTGGAGGTACAGTCTCATTCTACCCCAGGTTGACCTGACCTGAAATTTACTATGTAGTCTCAGGGTGACCTTGCCCTCACTGAGACCCTCCTACCTCTGCCTCCAGAGTGTTGGGATTAAAGGCATGGGCCACCATGCCCTTCCCAAAATACCTTTTTGGCTGCAAATTTTCTTATTAGCTGTAATTCCTGAAATTCCATGACTAGGTATCTTTGTCTGTCATTGCATTTTATTTTTTTTTCTCCATTTTTATTAATATTTTCCATGATAACAAAAAAATCCCATGGTATTACCCTCCCCCCTTTCCCCTTTGAAATTCCATTCTCCATCATATCCCCTCCCCATCTCCATCTTTCTACTTACATATATACAATACCAACCTAATAAAAGCCCTCCTCCCTTTCTTTCTCTTCCCTTTCTATCTCCTTTTTTAACTTACTGGCCTCTGCTACTGAGTTTTTTCCTTCTCACACAGAAGCCCAATCATCTCTAGCTAAGATCCACATATGAGGGAGAACATGTGGCGCTTGGCTTTCTGGGCCTGGGTTACCTCACTTAGTATAATTCTTTCCAGATCCATCCACTTTTCTGCAAATTTCATAACTTCATTTCTCTTTACTGCTGAGTAAAACTCCATTGTATAAATGTGCCATATCTTCATTATCCACTCATCAGTTGAGGGACATCTAGGCTGGTTCCATTTCCCAGCTATTATAAATTGAGCAGCAATAAACATGGTTGAGCAAGTATCTCTAAGGTAATGAGATGAGTCCTTAGGATATATGCCTAGGAGAGCTATAGCTGGGTCATATGGTAGATCAATCTTTAGCTGTTTTAGGAACCTCCACACTGATTTCCACAATGGCTGGACCAGATTGCATTCCCACCAACAATGTAGAAGGGTTCCTCTTTTTCCACATCCCCGCCAACATTTATGATCATTTGTTTTCATGATGGTAGCCAATCTGACAGGAGTGAGATGGAATCTCAATGTAGTCTTAATCTGCATTTCCCTGATGACTAGGGATGTAGAACATTTTTTTAGATGCGTATATGCCATTCGTATTTCTTCCTTTGAGAATTCTCTATTTAGCTCCATTTCCCATTTTTTGATTGGTTTGTTTGATTCCTTATTATTTAACTTCTTGAGTTCTTTGTATATCTTAGATATTAATCCTCTATCAGATATATAGCTGGTGAAGATTTTTTCCCATTCTGTAGGTTGCCTCTTTGCTTTCTTCACCGTGTCCTTTGCAGTGCAAAATCTTTGTATTTTCATGAGGTCCCAGTGGTTAATCTGTGGTTTCATTGCCTGAGCATTTGGGGTTGTATTCAGAAAGTCTTTGCCAAGACCAATATGTTGAAGGGTTTCCCCTACTTTTTCCTCTAGCAGTTTCAGAGTTTCAGGTCTGATGTTAAGGTCCTTAATCCATTTGGACTTAATTCTTGTGCACGGAGAAAGAGAAGAATCTATTTTCATCCTTCTACAGATATATATCCAGTTTTCCCAACACCATTTGCTGAAGAGGCTGTCTTTTCTCCAATGAGTATTTTTGGCATTTTTATCAAATATCAGGTGGCTATAACTACATGGGGTTACATTTGGGTCCTCTATTCTGTTCCATTGATCTACGAGTCTGCTTTTGTGCCAGTACCATGCTGTTTTTGTTACTATGGCTCTGTAGTATAGGTTAAAATCAGGTATGGTGATACCACCAGCCTTATTTTTGTTGCTCAGTATTATTTTCGATATTCGAGGTTTTTTGTGATTCCAAATGAATTTTTGGATTGTTTTTTCTATTTCCGTGAAGAATGCCTTTGGAATTTTGATGGGGATTGCGTTAAATGTGTAGATGGCTTTTGGTAAGATTGCCATTTTCACAATATTGATTCTTCCAATCCAGGAACAAGGGATGTTTTTCCACTTCCTAGTGTCTTCTGCAATTTCTCGCTTGAGTGTTTTAAAGTTCTCATTGTATAGATTCTTTACTTCCTTAGTAAGGTTTATTCCAAGGTACTTTATTTTTTTTGATGCAATTGTGAATGGGAGTGATTCTCTGATCTCATCCTCTGTGTGTTTGTTGTTAGCATATATGAAGGCTACTGATTTCTGTGTATTTATTTTGTATCCTGCTACATGACTGTAGGTTTTTATCAGCTCTAACAGTTTGCTAGTAGAGTCTTTAGGGTCATTTATATATAGAATCATGTCATCTGCAAATAATGATAACTTGACCTCTTCCTTTCCGATTTGTATCCCTTTTATGCATGTCTCTTGCCTTATTGCTATGGCTAAGACTTCCAGAACTATATTAAATAAAAGTGGGGACAGTGGACACCCTTGTCTTGTTCCTGATTTTAGTGGAAAAGCATCCAGTTTTTCCCCATTTAGTAATATGTTGGCTGTAGGCTTATCATAAATAGCCTTTATTATATTGAGATATGTTCCTTCTATTCCCAGTCTCTGTAGGACTTTTATCATGAAGGGATGTTGGATTTTGTCGAATGCTTTCTCTGCGTCTAATGAGATGATCATGTGATTTTTGTCCTTCAACCCATTTATATAATGTATAACATTTATAGATTTGCGTATGTTGAACCATCCCTGCATCTCTGGGATAAAGCCTACTTGGTCAGGGTGAATGATCTTTCTAATGTATTCTTGTATTCTGTTTGCCAATATTTTGTTGAGGATTTTTGCATCTATGTTCATGAGGGAGATTGGTCTGTAATTTTCCTTTTTTGTTCTATCTTTGCCTGGTTTTGGTATCAGAGTGATGCTGGTTTCATAGAAGGAGTTTGGTAGAAATCCTTCTTTTTCTATTTCCTGGAAAAGCTTAAGAAGCAATGGTGTTAGCTCTTCCCTGAAGGTCTGGTAAAATTCAGCAGTGAATCCATCTGGGCCTGGGCTTTTTTTAGTTGGGAGATTTTTGATAACTGTTAGGATCTCCATGCTTGTTATAGGTCTATTTAAGTGATTAATCTCATCTTGATTTAATTTAGGTAGGTCATATAAATCAAGGAAATCATCCATTTCTTTCAGATTTTCATACTTTGTGGAGTATATGTTTTTATAATATGTCCCTATGATTTTTTGAATTTCTCTGGCATCTGTCGTGATGTTACCTTTTTCATCTCTAATTTTATTAATTTGTGTCTCTTCTCTCTTTCTTTTGGTCAGATTTGCTAAGGGTTTATCAATCTTGTTTATCCTTTCAAAGAACCAGCTCTTTGTTTCATTAATTCTTTGTATTGTTTTTTTGGTTTCTATTTCATTAATTTCTGCCCTAATCTTTATTATTTCTTCCCGTCTACTGATTTTTGGTTTGCCTTGTTCTTCTTTTTCCAAGGCTTTAAGGTGAAGCATTAGGTCATTTATTTGCGACCTTTCTAATTTCTTAATATAGGCACTTAAAGCTATAAATTTACCTCTTAGGACTGCCTTCATTGTGTCCCAGAGATTTTGGTATGTTGTGTTCTCATTATTGTTTGACTCTATAAATTTTTTGATTTCCTTCTTGATTTCTTCATTGACCCATTCATCATTTAGTAATGTATTGTTTAGTTTCCATGATTTTGTGTATGCTCTATGTCCTTTCTTGCTATTGATTTGTAGTTTGATTCCATTGTGGTCAGATAGAATGCAAGGAATTATTTCAATTTTCCTGAATTTGTTAAGATTTGCTTTGTGTCCTAATATATGGTTTATTTTAGAGAATGATCCATGTGCTGCTGAAAAGAATGTATATTCTGCAGCATTTGGATGAAATGTCCTGTATATGTCTGTTAGGTCCATTCCTTCTATGACCTCGTTTAGTCCAGATGCCTCTCTGTTTATTTTTTCCCGGGATGACCTGTCAATTGATGAGAGTGGGGTGTTAAAGTCACCAACTACCACTGTGTTTGGTGTTATCTGTGACCTTAGTTCTAACAGTGTTTGTTTGATGAATTTGGGAGCCCCCATGTTAGGTGCATATATGTTTAGGATTGTAATGTCCTCCTGTTGGAGTGTGCCCTTAATCAATATAAAGTGACCTTCCTTATCTTTCTTGACTAATGTTGGAGTGAAGTCTGCCTTGTCAGCTATTAGGATAGCAACCCCTGCTTGCTTTCTGGGTCCATTTGCTTGAAACACCGTTTTCCAACCTTTCACCCTAAGGTAATGTCCATCCTTTGTAGAAAGGTGAGTTTCTTGGAGACAACAAATTGTAGGGTCCTGCTTTTTAACCCAGTCTGCAAATCTATGTCTTTTGGTTGGAGCATTGAGGCCATTGATATTAAGAGATATTATTGAAAGATGTGTATTTATGCTTGCCATTTTTTTTTTTTTTTTTGTGGTTCTGGTTCTACCTTTGCTCTCTTATATTAACTAGTATTTGAGTGTTGTTTGTCGTTTTCCAGGTTCCTTATATGTGTGTTTTTCTTTCTCTTCGGCATGGAGGATTCTTTCAAGTATTTTGTGTAGAGCTGGTTTTGTCTTCAAATACTCCTTTAGCCTGCTTTTGTCATGGAATGTCCTTATTTCTCCATCTATTTGAATGGATAGTTTTTCAGGATAAAGTAGCCTTGGTTGACAGTTGTTATCTTTCAGAGTTTGGAATACATCACTCCAAGCCCTTCTGGCTTTGAAAGTTTGTGTTGAGTAATCTGCTGTGATCCTGATGGGCTTGCCTTTGTAGGTAACTTGGTTTTTCTCTCTAACTGCTTTCAATATTTTTTCTTTGGATTGTGTGTTTGGTAGTTTGATTATAATATGGCGAGGAGAGGTTCTTTCCAGGTTTTGTCTGGCTGGTGTTCTAAATGCTTCCTGTATCTGCATTGGCACCTCTTTCCCAATTTGGGGGAAGTTTTCTTCTATGATTTTGTTGAAGATGCCTACTATACCTTTGGATTGAAATTCTTCTCCTTCTACTATACCCTGAATTCTTATATTTGATCTTTTCATAGTGTCCCGAATATCTTGAAATTCCCATTCATACTTTTCTATTAGTTTGTCTTTCTCTTTGTTGGATTGTATTAGATCTGCCACCTGGTCTTCTAGCTTAGATATTCTGTCCTCTCCTTCATCCATTCTACTGGTGAGATTTTCTACAGAGTTTTTTATTTCATTAACTGTGTTCTTCATTGCTAGTAATTCTGACTGGTTTTTCTTCATTATTTCTATTTCCTTATTTATGTCTTGTATTGATTTCTTTATTTCGTTAAATTGGTGTCCTGTATCTTCTCTAATTCCTTTGATTTCTTCTTTGAGTTCATTGAACATATTTACAATCATTCTTTTGAAATCTTTCTCAGGCATTTTCTCTAACTCGTTTTCACTAGAGGTCATTTCTGAAGCATTGATGCTTTTTGGTGGATTTATATTGCCTTGGTTTTTGGTGTTTCTTGTGTTATAACGTATATATTTTTGCATCTTGGATTAAGTTACTGCTTAGATTTTCCAGTTAGCTGGGTATCCTTTGCTGTATCTATTGATCTGATATTGTATATCTTCTATGTAGGAGATTAAGATGTTATGTGTGGCTCTTACCACTCTCAGAGTATCTAGACACGTGGTCCTAGGGGTTAAGTTTGCCTGCTATGGGAGTATTCAAATGGGTTGAGTGGAATAAAATACAGGAATATTCTAAAATTTAACTAAACCCTATACACATTCAGTCAAGAACAGCACCGAGCATTTATGCAAGATTAGGTATTATAAAAACCAGATCCTCTATCAACAAAGAAGTTAAGATTTCTGGTCTGTTGAGGGATCCAAGTCAGCTTGTGACCAGGTGAGACCCTTCCCTGGTTCAATCCCAGTTACCTCTTTGGATGCTTTTGGTCTCAGTCAAGTTGCTGGCTGGGATGTTGGGCCGCTGTTCTGCTTTCTGGAACTGGGTACTGGCTTTTCCTGTGGGGCAAACCAAGCCTGGCAACTATGGCCCTGCAGATTGGCGCCCCTGATGCTGGGTCCCCGCTGCTGCCGCTGGAGCTGCCGCTGCTGGGACCACTGCTGCTGGATCCGCCACTGGAGATGCCGCTGCTGGGTCTGCCCCCGCTCATCCGCTGGAGCTGCCGCTGCTGGATCCTCCGCCTCTGATCCGCTGGTGCTGCCGTTGCGGGATCCGCCTCTGCCGCTGAAGCCGCTGGAGCCTCCGCTGCGGGATTCGCTGCCCTGAAGCCGCTGTGTCCGGTACCGGAGCAGCTGATGGTGTTTTTGGGGCTGGAGTCACGGCTTCCACCGCTGCTTCCGGCTTCCACCGCCGCTTCCGCTGCCGGGGTCTGAGCCACCGCTGTTGGATCCCGAGTTGCCACTGCCGGAGCCCGCGATGCAGCTGCCGGTGCCTGTGCTGCCGCTGCCAGAGTCCGAATCGCCACTACCGGGTCCCAAGGTGCCGCTGCCGGAGCCCAAGTCGCCGCTACCGGGTCCCGAGCTGCCGCTGCCGGATCCCGATCTGCTGCTACCGGGTCCCGAGCTGCCGTTGCCGGAGCTGCTTCGGCCTGCCCGTGTGGGCTCTGGATATCTCCTACTTCTCCGCTGCTGTTTTGATCTCTTATACACCTCCCTTGTGTATTTTGCTGGGTTTTCTTTGGCTTTTTCTCCCCTAGGCTGCTTAGGCGTGGTTCCTATGCCGCCATCTTGACCGGAAGTCCCTGTCATTGCATTTTAAAGTCATAGAGCTGGATTTGTGGATGTCTTCAGTCAGAGCAGCATGTCCTTCGGTCCTGGAGAGGTTTTCTTCTTTTAGGTCTTTTGTTCTTTGTTGTTGAGTTTCTATTCATGCTTCCCTTTAGTCCAGTGAGTATATTTAAGACCGTTCATGTGTTTGTTTGTTTTTTGTTTTTTCCAGGTAGAGTCTCACTCTAGCCCAGGCTGACCTGGAATCCACTATGTAGTCTCAGGGTGGCCTCGAACTCATGGTGATACTCCTACCTCTGCCTCCTGAGTGCCGGGATTAAAGGCGTGTGCCACCATGCCTGGCTCGTTCATGTGTTTTTATTTTGAGACAGGTTCTTACTCTGTATCTCAAACTGCCCTCAAACTCATAATCCCCCTGCCTCGGGCTCCTATATGCTGGGATTAAAGGCAAGTCTCACCATGTCTGACAAGTCAGTTTTTAGATATATTTTTATTTATTTATATAAGAGAAGGAGTGTGTGTGTATTGGCATGGTAGGGCTTCCTACCAGTGCAAATGAATTCTAGTCACATGCACCACTTTATACATCTGGCTTTATGGGTCATGGGGAATTGATCTTGGGCCATCAAACTTTGCAAGCAAGCATGTTTAACCATTGAGCAATCTCTCCAGCCTCCACAAGTCAGATTTTTTAAAGTAAAGTGTTTATGTAGTAAATCCAATATCTGAGTTTGGTTTGGGAATGGTTTCTGTGTGTGCATTTTGATCATTTGAATAAGTGTATTTTCCTGTTTCTTTGTATGCCTTCAGGTTTTTGTTGTTAAAAATTCATCATTTGACTGTTGTGGTAACTGAAGAGTAGACAATCATTCTTTAATTACTAAATACTGCAGTAATTTTTCATTTCGAAAATTTCCAAATTCATACCTACCTGCTGCTCAACATCTTGCAAAACCGCAGCATACTCTCCAGCTTAGTTACCTTCCCATTGTCAGGAGAAAACATCTGACCAAAATCAGTTTAAGAGAAAAGGGGGTTTGTTTCAGCTCAGTCCACCGTGGTGGGGAAAGCAGAGCGGCAGGAGCTCGAGGCAGACCTGGTCACACTGAGCACAGCGAGGGAGCAGAGAGCGATGAATGCCGCTGCTCAGCCAGCCCTCTCCCTGTGACGCAGTGTAGGGCCTCAGCCCATGGAACCATGCCACCCGTAGTGAACCCATAGTTAAGCTGGGTCTTCCCACCCAGATCATCCCTCACAGGTATTCTAGTTCCTGTCAAGTTGACAATTAGTATAAACCATCGCACCATCACAGCCAGAATGCTGACCAGTGATAAGGCCATTGGTCCAGAATAACTTTATTGGTCGGGCAATTACTGAGTTTTCCATCTCCTTCTCTCCTCCACCCTCTTTGCTTCCAGCCTCACTGTCTGCTGCACCTAGGCCTCAGAGGGAAAAGGTCCCAACACTTCCCTCGACACACCAGTCCTAGGCAGTAGACTGGTTAGTCCTGCACACAGTGGATTATACTGGACTTTATAGGTTAGATGAAACCTTGCTGGCTTCTCTCATACCACAAGGAAAGGGAGTTTCAAGTTTCAGATGACAGATTTTCTCCTCTTTACCTCTACTTCCAGTCTCCCAGAACACCTGTTGACCCTGCCCTTCTCCCAACCCAGCCTCTTAGGCTACAGTCAAGGTTGGGCAACCTTTTGGCTTCTCTGAGCCACAATTGGATGAGGAAGATTGTCTTGGGGTGACATTAAATTAACCAGGGGTGGGGAACCCATGGTCTACAGGCTACAGGAGCATACATATGTTTGAGCAACATTGCAAGACAAAACTGTTCTCTACAAAGTTCATACTCGAGAACTGTGCAATCGAGTTGTGAAAAAAAAATTACAAAAACTCTCATAATGTTTTAAGCACATTTATGATTTTTGTGTTGGGTATTTCTTGAGTTATTCTGAGTTGCATGGGACCATAGGTTGCAGGCTGAATACCCCTTGTTCTGTGCTGACTCTACCAAGCGGCCTGGTGTTCAAATTGCATCTACACAGCCCTTTGTCCCTCTCAGAAGCTCAGAAACATTTGAAACCCAGCCCAGCTCTGCTGACATCTTAGAATTTTCACTTCAAGCTGGGTGTGGCAGTGTACACCTTTAATACCAGCATTTGGGAGGCTGAGATAAGAGCCCCCCTACTGTTAGTTTAAGGCCAACTGGGACTACTACAGAGTGAGTCCCAGGTCAGCCTGGAATGGAGTGAGACCCTGCCTCAAGCAAACAAAAATTTTCCATTTCAACTCTGCCTGTCAAGCCTCTGTATGGTAGTTTGAATGTATGTTCCCCATAGACTCAGGTGTTTTATTGAGCTTGGATCTCCTGTCATCTGGCTGGAAGAAGTTTCACTAGAGGTGATCCTGGAGTCAAACCCTAAGGTGTCACTGGGGGTGGCCTTGAATTCCAGCCCAAAGATTTGCAGAGAGGTCTGCAGTCTGGCAGGGTTCGTGCTGTTTGCTGCTGGTTTGTACTCGTTGCTTTTGGTGTTAGCTGGCTGGTGATGGTTTCTCTCTGCTTGGATGTATAGAAGCAGCTTTTTTCCTCTGGTGATGGAACTTCAGCCTGGATCTGTAAGCTGAAATAAACCCCTTCCTCCTATAAACTGTGTCTGCTTTAGATGTTTACCCCAGCAACATGAAACTGACAATCTGTAACCCCAGCCCTTGGTGGAGATCTGAGGATCACTGGAGCTCCCTGGTCAGCCAGTCTAACTGAAAAACAGGAGTTTCAGGTTCAGCTAGAGATGTCTTAAGTAAATGAGGCACAAGAGCGATAGGGGACACCCAGCATCCTCCTATGCCATGCACATCTTCTCCCAGGCACCAGTGACTCGGACAAAAGGCCCAGCTCTCATTTGTCTTTTCCTAGCATGTGGGCAAAGCACTGGCCTCCACTTGGGCAATGCAGTGATTGAGGTCCAGCTCTTCAGGGTGTCATCTGGGTCTGGAGCACCTGCTGTGAGGCAGCAGCTGGGGGTCAGATGGAACTGAACGGTGATCTGAGGTTGCGATAGAGCCCGCCCACTGACAGAGGGGCGCTGTGGTCAGAACCATCATGATACAGGTGCTCATGGGGCTAGGAAGCTCAGGACAGCAGGTGGCTTGCTATGGCTGGCTCATATAGAGATCAGCCTGGTAGCCAGACCCTCAGCTGGGAAGGCAGGGGTTGGCCTTGCAAAGGTCCACGCTGATCCTCTTCTATTGGGCTCATTCCAGCAGAGGGGCACCTGTAGAATAAGTGTATGCCCCCACCAAGCATCTGCATCTCTATTCCTAGGCCATGCTTAGGGCACTCCAAACCGCAGAATTCCTCATGCAACCATGGCAAGAAAACTTCCATTAAGTCTCTCCTTGAAGACTCACTACCATCCAGAGAGCAACTCCAGGCCCAAGATGTAGCTCAGCATGTGTGTGAGCATCTGCAGACGGAGGCTGAGTCTACAGGCTTGGATGGCACCATGCCTGACCTGAATTCTTGGGTACCTGAGTACCAGGATACAATGTGACCTTCTTGGGTTGGGGCCTGGGCTTTAGGCATTTAGGCATCAATCATGAGGCTCATCCTTTGTGCTGGGAAGTTTGTGTGGTCCTAGTTCAGGAAACCATGAGCTACGGCACAGTCCTCAGACCTTATCTACGCAAAAACGGAATTGCCTGAACAAGGAAGTTACAAGATCAAACCTAAGTTTTCAAAGTGTCCATGTGACATTTTGTCTGTGGGTGAGAAATTAGATTTGGCATGATACTGGCAGGGAGGTGTTAAAAGTGACCCATATGGCCATGGAGAGAGGGCGTGGACCTCGTCGTGGGTTTTAAATATTTGTATTTGTTTATGTACAAGCAGAGAAGGGGGGTAGAATTGGCAAGCCAGGGCTTCTTTGCTATTGCAGACAAACTTCAGCTGCATGCACCACTTTATGCATCTGGCTTTGCATGAGTATTTGGGAATTAAGCCCAAACCCACGTGGGCAGGCTTTGCAAGCAAGCTCCTTTAACCACTGTGCTATCTTCCAAGCCCTTCACTGTGAGTCTTAGATAATTTTATTTTCCTTTTTTATAACTGATACTTTGTTGGGTGTCTGCCTCAATTGCTATCCACCTTATTTTTAAAAATATATTTATTTATCTATTTATTTATTTGACAGAGAAAAAGGGAGAGAGAGAGAGAGAGAGAGAGAGAGAGAGAGAGAGAGAATGGGCATGCCAGGGCCTCCAGCACTGCAAATGAACTCCAGACACATGTGCCCCTTGTGTCTGGCTAACATGGGTCCTGGGGAATAGAACCTGGGTCCTTTGGCTTTGCAGGCAAACACCTTAACTGCTAAGCCACCCCTCCAGCCCCCATCTTATTTTTTGAGACAGGGTCTCACATTGCACCCAGAACTCACTGATGACTAGACTAGTGAGCCAGTAAGCTCTACTGATCCCCCTATCTCTGCCTTCCCAGCACTGGAATTATAAGCATGCGCCACCATGCCTCGCTTTTTCAGTATTTTATTTTATCTTCTATTTTAATTTATTTTATATTTTATTTCATTTTGCAAGGTGAGAGAAAGAGGGAGAGAGAAGGAATCTGAGTAAAAGGGCCTCTTTCCATTGCACATGAACCCTAGATGCATATGTCACTTTGGGAATCTGGCTTTACATGGATTCTGGGGAATAGAACCTGGGCCAGCAGGCTTTGCAAACAAGTGCCTTCATCCACTGAGCCACCTCTCCAGTGTGTTCCTGGCTTTTTATGCAAGGATGCAGAGGATCAAACTCAGGTCCTCAGGCTTGCATAGCAAGCACTTTACTGACGGAGCATCTCCAACCCCTGGGATTGAGTCTTTATTCAGGCTGTACTTACTGCTTAAATGAACAGAGGCAAGTGATTTTATCTCCACAGCAGTAACTAAAGCTAGGGCATTATACTGAATGAATCACCCAGAATAACCTGCAAACAAGAGTTCATTCTCTTGCCATTCTTAAAGAAAAGGTCTTTAGTGAAAACCCCTCCACACAGCCTGTGAGCACATCCCTGCGCGGGCCTCCTATGAAAGAGGAAAATTCCTGTTCAGGAGAAGAGGCTTCCCTCAGACTCTAATGACTGGGATTGTTTTGCCATCCAGTGGGGCTGCAGCACATTCCTGAACCCCCCCCCAACACTACCACCATCCTGTCCAGATGAGGTGGCTTAATGTCTTCTGCAGGTCAGTGGCTTTCTGAGAATCTGACACCATCTGATGAAGGCTTTAAGACTTCCTCAAAATATGATGGGAATAACTGTCTTTGGATTTCCCCTAAGAATTGAAAGGGGATATTTTTTCTCTTGTTAACTCATAAAAGTAAAAATGGAGAGAGAGGGATTGCAATCTGTATTCTGCTTGGAGAAGGAAGATTCCAGATGGTTTTTGTTGTGTTTTTAGGTGCTTCATGAACAGTCTCCTTGGGCTGGGGAGGTGGCTCAGTTGGTAAAGTGTTTGTATGCAAGCGTGAGTGTGATCCCCAGAGCCCATGTAATAAAAGACAAGCGTGGTGGTGCATGCTTGTACTCCGGGCACTGGGGAGGAGGTGACAAGCAGGACCCTGACGCTTGCAGGGCCAATCTAGCCCTCTTGGCAAGCTCCAGGCCACTGAGAGACCCTGTCTCAAAAGAATTACACCTGAGGTTGTCCTCTAGCCTCTACATGCTTGGACACACATGTGCATGCACAGCTGCATACACACACACACACACACACACACACACACACGAACAACTTTCTCAGGCACACACAAGGCAGTAGTGGCAGGTGACAGACTCCATGAGAGTCAGCTTGGGACATCGCCTCCTGTCCATACATGGGTGTCCTTTTCCCTCTGCCTCCTCAGTGGCCACATGGAGCACTAAGAGCAAACAACCTTGTCAAATAAGGAAAATCAAAACATTCACTGTACCCAGGTGTGATGGTTAAGTTCTGTTGTCAACTAAATCTGATTAAGAATCCATAGCCATTCCTCTTGGTAGAGTCTCTTGCTTTCAGGAAGGATTAAGTGAAGGAGGAAGTCCTTTCCCCAGAGGGAGCCTTTCCCCCAGATTGGGTGGCCATCCTGAAGGGGGGCTTCATGCAAGGAAGCTCTGGGAGAAAAGAATCCTTCCTCCCACCTGGCTGTGTGTGCTGCTGAGGTGAGGTGAGGGCCTTCACTGCGAGCGCATCTGTCCTCTTCAGCTACCCTTTCCTGGCATTGGAACCAAGTTTCCTCAGCCTTCCAATGTGGACTGAATACCAGTGGCTCTCCAAGAAGCCTTCAGGCCTTCAGTGCTGAATGGGGACTGCTGAGCCATCCAGCCATGTGGACTGAGAATCTACTGGGTTTCTTAACTCTCAAGCTTGTAGACTGTTATTGTTGGACTGCCATAAATGAGTCCTATCAATTCCCGTTTTAATGCAATTCATTCTGCCGGCTCTGTTCCTGTAGAGAACCCTGACTAATACACCAGGTATTGTAAATTTCTTTGATTCGCTCACACTTATGGCTGCCTTGCCTCCTGGAGCTGTCACTTTCCTCCTCTACTCAGAGGGAAAGGCAGGAGAGCCAAGATCTTTATTTTGGTGTGGCAGTAATGAGTCAGAAAGTAAGTTTATGAGGCCAAACACAGAGTACACTCAATACATACTTTGATTTTCCTTGTTCAGAACCACTGGGTTGAGGGGGTTAGCACACTGCTGTGTATTCCACATGGTCACCACCATACACCAATGACTGGGTGATAGGTGTGAGCCAGGTTCTGTACAAAGGACTGAGGGTCTTTGTCAAAGGGTAGGGATGAGGGGAACGGACGAGGAATAGCGTGGTTGAGTACATGTATAAATTCCTCTCCCTGTGACTCCAGTTACAGAATGCCCACCTGAAGGGTCAATTCCTAAGCTGAGGGTTTGCTTAGCTCTAAGATGAATTACTCTATGCATCAGGCTAGGTTGTGGGTCCCAGGATGATGGCTGTAAAGGATGGTCACCTACACACCCAACAATCTGGCAGTGCTTTTGCTCCTGATATGGAAAGAGCACCACGGGGAAGAGGCCGAGGCCAGGAGCAGAGCAGGTTGGAGAAGGCAGAGTGGAGGCAAAGCCTGCTCAGGGCCTGAAGATGGGAACAAAGATGGAGAACAGTATTGCTGACCACTGAGGGCCAAGTGGTGAGACAGCAACAGGAGTTTCCAGTATTAACAGCTCTAGATTCTGTGCTTTCCTGTTCCTCAGAGAGAAGTCCATCCTGTTTCAGGGAGTTCCTGCCCCAAAGGAACAGACCTTCACATAGAGGTGGCCTGATATCCACATGTCCTTTCTTTGGGTTATCTCCATTGGTGATGATATGCCCCAAAGGCCTTGTCCTATGTCCACTTCTTTGGTGCTGTAAATGCCCCAGAGTCCTTCTCTTGGGTCAGTCCATTAGAGATGGATAGTTTGTTCTAAGTCCTTCCTTTGGGCCACCTATACAAAGGTCCTTCTTCTAGGCACCTCCATTAGAGATGGCATGTTCAGAATCCTTCTCCTGAATCACCCCCAATACAATGAAACACCCCAACATCTTCTCCTGGGTCACCTCCATGACAGATGGAACACCCCAGTGTCTTCTCCTGGGTCACCTCCATGACAGATGGAACACCCCGTTGTCTTCTCCTGGGTCACCTCCATTACAGATAGAACACCCCGTTGTCTTCTCCTGGGTCACCTCCATTACAGATATAACACCCCAGTGTCTTCTCCTGGGTCACCTCCTTACAGATAGAACACCCCAGTGTCTTCTCCTGGGTCACCTCCATTACAGATAGAACACCCCGTTGTCTTCTCCTGGGTCACCTCCTTACAGATAGAACACCCCAGTGTCTTCTCCTAGGTCACCTCCTTACAGATAGAACACCCCAATGTCTTCTCCTAGGTCACCTCCTTACAGATAGAACACCCCAGTGTTTTCTCCTGGGTCACCTCCATGACAGATGGAACACCCCAAAGTGGATGATAACTCTGGAAAGTTAAATCCCTGAATCTCTCTACACAAGTTGCAGGCAGGTCCACAGGAGAGAGTCTCCTCTCCCCAGAAAATGTTGCTGCTTATATAACATGGGGGGTGCTTAGTAAGTCTTATAAGCTTCCTTAGTTTCTTGGGGTTTACATGCCTTCCTCCTCCCTCCAAGAGGAAGTGTTTCAATCTGGAGAAAAGAGCTACACAAGCCCCTGGCCTCCTCCCTTGGCCTGCCTCTTAGAAGATGTCCCACTGCCTCAATACCATTGCACTGGCCAAGTTTCCTGCACATGATCCCTTGGGGGACACACTGAAGTCCATCACTCCTCCCCTAGTCCTTGGCACAGCTCCCAGATAATCCCTCGAACTTATGTGGATGCCTCTTACTCTGGCCTCAATGCACCCACTTCTGAAGAGGGGAGACTCACGGTGCAGGGGAGGCTTCAGTACCACTGTCTCCCACCTTTGGGCCTCCTGTGTGTGGCTTTCAGACCCTTCTCTCCATCCACTGAGGACTGTCTTGCTGATTCTGGACTGACCTCAAGGCCTCCCTGATCCTCTTCCTTGTCCCCAAGGGTGTTGAGTTCCTTTATTATCTCCTGAGCATCCACTCAAAAGTCCTTGAAGTTCACCTGCCAGTGAGCTTGAGCCACAGCTGTGAGCTGCTGAGCCTGGGCTCCAACCCTCAGCAGAGCTGGGCCAGGTGTGAGCTCAGGATCCAGTGCATTCACAATTGATGGAGAATAGAAAGGAAGGCAGAAGTGGTAGAACAGCAAGCTGCTTCAATGAAAGACAACTGAGATGATTGCTCTTTTCAAGTTAAAGCTTTAATTAGGGGTATTATGACATCATACCTCAGGCTGTGTGATGGAGTCCTGGAGAGAGAGAATGAGAGAGAGAGAGATCTTGAAATTCAATGAACAAGGAAAGGTTTTGCTTTTTATAAGTTTTGGGGGGAGGAGGAGTCCCTGGAGGGGGGAGGGAAAGAGATCCTGAAATTCAAAAACTTGCTTGCTGTAAGTTTTGGAGGGAGGAGGAAGTTTCATGCCATGTGGCTTAGCCTAGGTGCTAGGAGCTGCAAACAATCAGAAAGGGAAATAAAGAAGGCTGTACTCCTAAAATCCAAGGTCTCTAAGGGGGAGGAGCTGCGGGTGAGGGGAGGCAGAAGGGCACTAGATAAGGGAGTAAAGCTATAGTTCAAGGTTGCCTCAGCAGGAGGGCCTCTTAAAGTGACCACATCTATGTTCTAATGACAACAACAAGAATTTGGAGGCCAAATGTGTACTGTACTTTCCCTGGACTCACCCTGCACAACTTTTGTAATGGTCTGTCTGCTCCTTTTAGAAGTCCTTTGCTCCAAAAAGATAAATACAGAGAATTTTACTTATTTGTTATTTACTTATTTATTGCTTGTCAATGTATTTTGTTTTGGGAGTATTTATGCATCCATTTGTAAACTAACATATTTTAGCAGCTACATACACTTATTCGTAAGAAATACATATTTGTTTTCATTTGGGTCTAGATATCAGATGCCATAGAGAAGGTTTTAAATTTTTTTGTTTGTTTATTTTTATTTGTTTATTTGAGAGTGACAGAGAGAGAGAAGGAGGAAGAGAAAGAGAGAGAGAGAGAATGGGCACGCCAGGGCCTCCAGCCACTGCAAACGAACTCCAGACATGTGCGCCCCTTGTGCATCTGGCTAACATGGGTCCTGGGGAATCAAGCCTCGAACTGGGGTCCTTAGGCTCCACAGACAAGGCTCCACAGGCAAGCACTTAACCGCTAAGCCATCTCTCCAGCCCAGGTTTTTGGTTTTTTTTTTTAGTTTTTTTGTTGTTGTTTATTTATTTGAGAATGACAGACAGAGAGAGAAAGAGGCAGATAGAGAGAGAGAGAGAGAGAGAGAGAATGGGCATGCCAGGGCCTCCAGCCACTGCAAACGAACTCCAGACGCGTGCGCTCCCTTGTGCATCTGGCTAACGTGGGTCCTGAGGAATCAAGCCTTGAACCAGGGTCCTTAGGCTTCACTGGCAAGCGCTTAACCACTAAGCCATCTCTCCAGCCCAGCCCAGGTTTTAAATTTTACTGAGTAACCTGAAGCATTATAGGCAAGCAGACAGAATGGTCATGTGCTTTTATCTGCATTTATAATCATTTGTAATAATCATTTATGCAAGGATTGGGGCTGGGGAAGTGGCTCAGTTGGAAAAGTGCTGACCGTATAAGCACGAGCAGCAGGGTTTGGATCCCTAACACCCATGTAAAAACCATTCTTGGCAGTGTGTATACGTACCCTAAGCACTGGGGAGGCAGAGACAGGAGAATCCCTGGGGCTTGCTGGCTAGCTTGTCTAGCCACATTGGTGAGCTCTGGGTTCAGTGACAGACCCTGTCTCAAAAAATAATATGGAGAGAGACTGAGGAAGACATTTAATGTTTACTTCTGGCCTCAGCAGGTGTGCACACACACACGTGCAAATGCTTATGCACCCATACACTTGTGTCAACACACATAATGAACATGCATACATATGTGCACACACATATACAAGCATAAAATGTCAATATCTATCAAAGAAGACCGATTCTGCTGAGGAAGCAAACAGAGTCAATAGCCTGTCACAAATGACCCAAGAGCTAATGGCAAACTCCTGATAGAGACAAAGGGCCTGTGACTCTTTCCTTGGGGAGCATTTTGAAACTTCCCTGAAGGACATCCATCCACATCATTGAAGGACTTTGGACACTCTGTCACATACTGGGTTCCAGATGACCTCAGGCCTCTCTGCCCACTCCCTTCCTAGTGGCTCTACATTCCTCAGGGCTGCCTTAGTAACAGGGAAGAAATCATTTCCTTCTCAAATTACAACTTCCAAATCCTTATTTTACCAACATGTATTTTTTTCTGAAAAACAAACTTACAAAAGTAACCACAGCATGTAACCTAATCAGTACTTACACAAGTCTTTTTGCTGTCACTGTTTGTCCAACAGAAAACACAGAAAGAACAAGAGGCTTATCAGAGCCCTGACTGGCATTCTCTGCCTGGCACTAGACCCTTATTTCTCAGGCCAGGCCTAGGGTGAGCTTCTGGGGAGCCCGAGGCCAGTTTCCTATCTACTGACTGAATTTATGTTCCCAACAAGGTCTGCCTTATTTTGTTGTGGAGTGTGTTTGTTTGTGTGTGTGTGTGTGTGTGTGTGTGTGTGTGTGTGAGTGTGTTTGTGTGTGTGTTTAACCCAGGACTTCTCACTTGCTAAGCAAGTACTCTACCACTGAGCTATACCTTAGATCTCTTTTGACATTTTATTTTGAGATACAGTCTTGCTAAGTTGCTTAGGCTGGCCTTGAACTTACAATTCTCTTGTTTCAGCCTTAGTAGCTGGGCCTAGGCTTGGCTGTTTCCTTGTTTTTATTATTGCATTCTCTTAACTGCATGTGCATTTCAAGTGAAAAAAGAAAAGAAAAGAAAAACTCCAAGCCTTATTTCCAAAGAGTCTGGTCTTTTTGTCTTAGTCTTTTTGGGCCACTTAACAATAAAATGTCATAAACTAGTTGGCTTATAATCATAAATTTATGTTTATTTTAATGTTTATTTTTTCAAATGTATTTATTTATTTTCAATCAGAGAGAGAGAATGAGCATGCTGGGATCTTTAGCCACTGAAACTGAACTCCAGATACATGTGCCACTTTGTGTATCTGACTTAACATGGGTCCTGGGGAATCTAACCCAGGCTGTGAGGCTTTGCAATAACTGCCTTTAATGGCTGAGCTTCTGGAAGTCCAAGTTCAAGCTATAGGCACACTCAGTGCCTGGTGAGGATCCTCACTATGGTTCACGAACAGCGCCTTCTTTCTGTGTTCTGCTTGGTGGAAGAGGTGAAAGGCTCCACCCTCACTACTCAATCGCCCCCCCCCCCAAACACACACACACACATGCCTAACATCATCACATTGGGAGTTTGGATTTCAACATAAAAATTTGGTGCAGGGTGGGGAGCACATTCAAGCCATAGCATTCCACTCTGACCTTTCAAGTTCATATTCTACTCAAATGGGAAATACATCCATTCCATCCCAACAACCTCCAGTCTTTACTCATTCCAGTGTCACCTCAAAAGCCCAAGATCCTGAGTCTCATGTAGATATCTAAGTCCCTGGAGCTGGGGAGATGCTCAGTGCGTAAAGTGCCTGCCATGCAAGCATGAGGACCTGAGTTCAGATCTCCAGCACCCACGTAAAAGCCCATTACGACAGCATGCACCTGTGATCCCAGCGCCGGCAAAGCAGAAACAGAAGGGCTTTCTGGCTATCTAGTCTAATGGAACTGGGGAGCTCTAGGTTCACTGTGAGACCTTGTCTCAAAAAGCAAAGGCTTAATTGATGTCTTAGCAGTTAAGGCACTTGCCTGAGAACCCTACGGACCCATGTTCGACTCTCCACATGCCACATAAGCGAGATGCACAAAGGTGAGACAAGCACAAGGTCGCACATGCCCACTAGGTGGTTCAAGTGTCTGGAGTTAGATTTCAGCGGCTCAGGCCCTGGTGCACCAACTCTTTCTCTGTTGCTCTCTCTCTTCTCTCTTTCTCTCTCTAAAATAAAAAAATAATTTAAAAAAACAGTAAAATGGAGAGTGATTAAGGAAGATATCTGATGTTAACCTCTAACATACACAAGCATGTGCACACATGTGCATGCACACCCACACACATAGACATGCACACATATATGCATGCATGCATGCATACTACACACACATGCAGTGACAAATTAGTAAGTAAGTATATAAGTTAGATGCATGTGAGACACAGAGTGTGTTTCACCCTAAGGCAATCTCCCTGTAGCTGTGGGTCTGTGAAGTGAAACCCGTGTTACACTTCTACAGCCTATAGCAGTACAGGGCTGGACAGACACTCCCACTCAAAGGGAGAAATAGAGAAGGGTGTCAGTTCCCACAAAACCCCACACCCAAAGGCTCAATAGCAATCATGTCTGGTTGTTCTGCCAATCAAGCCACTGGGGTGATTGTCCAGAGCCCTTGTCCAGAGCCCTCCTCCCACAGAAGCTCTGTGCCTCCTCAGCTGTACAGTCCAGCTCCTGAGCCTGGAATCATGCTCCAATGGGGATCCAAGACTCCATGTTGGATTTTAAGAGCAGCCATCACCAGGGTCCCACGGAGCCACTGACTCAATAGATGCTCTTGGTGTTGGCCCTGCCTCTCATTCTCTGCTGGGCCCTGCAGCTCTCTGAGGCCTCCTCTGGAATCTAAGTAGAGGCAGCCATTCTGCATGCTGTGCTAGGGCACACAGGGCTGCAGCTACCCAGGAGCACTACAGCCAAGAGCGGACAGAAACCATGGTGTGAGGGGCACCTGATGGTGACACCCATTCTGTCCTTAGGGCCATTGAGCTCTAGGTCTGTTATGGGAAAATCAGCCCCTGTGATCTTGGAAATGCCCAGAGTCATTTTTCCACTGTCTGGTGAGGGATACCTGACTTTCATTGAAATATCAATTCATCAGGCATTCATTTGACCACACCCTTCATATTCTGTCCCAGACATGCTTTCTGGGCTGGAGAGATGGCTTAGAAGTTAAAGTCACTTGCTTGAAAAACCTAATGGCCTGGGTTCAATTCCCCATTACCGTCATAAAGCCAGATGCACATAGTGCATGTGTCTGAAGTTCATTTGCAGTGGCAGGAGGCCAACTTACTCTTTTTTTCTCTCCATGTGTCTCTCTCTAATAAATAAATGAAAATATGTTTTAAAAAATTATTGGAAACCCCAAGCATGCTTTCTCATTCTTCAGAATATGCACAAATTGAAAATTTCCCCAAGAGACATGTTGTTTAGAAAGTTCTACCTATGGGGCTGGGGAGAGAGCTCAGTTGGTGAAGTGCTTGCCCTGAAAGCATGAAGACCACAAAGATGTGAGTTTGAGTCCTAGAGCCAGACCATCCCCCTCCATCATGGATGATGGAGGTGCTCATGAGGACCTGCCCTCCCTGAGCGGTATTGACAGTGAATGGATGTTGGGGAAAGTGAGTCGTGTTCTTCAGCATTGTAACCACTGAAAGTTACCCATACTCTAGTCAATAACCCCTCACCTATGCTCATGAAAACAACCCCAGTTAAACTCAGTGGGTCACAGAAGAAAAAAATTGATATCAAAATAGAAAAAGAACCAGTTGGGAAGAAGGAGGTTAGCAGGAGGAGGACAGTGATGGGGATAAGAGAAGCTAATGAGAGGCAAATAAAAGTAAAATTATTATATAAATGTGTAAAATGGTCACTAAGTACAATAAATTATTTTTTTTAATGTTGAGTGTGGTGATATGGTAATGCATGCTAGTAATCCCCAGCACTGGGGAGGTGGAGACAGTAGGATCCCTGGGCCTCAGGGGCCAGCCAGTGTAGCCTAATTGGCAAGCTCCAGGCCAATGAAAGGCCCTATCTCAAACAAAGGTTGATGGTGTTCCTGAGGAATGACATTTGAGGTTGTCATCTGGCCTCCACACACAAAGACTAAAAAGAAGAAATCTCTAAATATTCTAATTTTAAAGTGAAACATTCAGTTTCATGTCTCACAAGTTTTATCTTTCTACATAGTGCTAGAGCAAGAATACAATTTAGGGCTGGAGAGATGTCTTAGCAGTTAAAGCACTTGCCTGTAAAACCTAAGGACCCAGGTTTGACTCCCCAGTACCCACATAAGCCAGATGCACAAGGTGACATATGTCTGGAATTCATTTGCATTGGCTGGAGGCCCTGGCTCTCTCTCTCTCTCTGTCTCTCCTCTATCTCAAATAAATAAACATTTTTTTAAAAGAATACAATTCAATCAATGTCTTTGCAAAAGGAAGGTCTTTCCTCCCTTGTTATTAACAGGTTCCTTGTTTCTTTTTTTAAAAATATTTATTTATTTATTTATTTATCTATTTATTTATTTATTTGAGAGAGAGAGAGAGAGAGAATGGGCACACCAGGGCCTCCAGCCACTGTAAACAAACTCCAGACACATGCACCACCTTGTGCCTCTGGCTTATGTGGGTACTTGGGAACTGAACCTGAGTCCTTAGGCTTTGCAGGCAAGTGTCTTAACAGCTAATCCATCTCTCCAGCCCCGAGGTTCCTTGTTTCTATCTGAGGCAGCATTTGAATGACCTTCCCTGTTCTTATTTCTACCAACATTCTGCCCATGACTGCTTAGATATTCTCCAGCAGAAGGAGGTTTTCTCTAGAGTGTCTTTCTCCTCCTCCTGAGACTTGGCTGGAACTACCTCCAACGGCCCAGTCATGATCCTAACAGGCTTCTCCTAGTCTACCCCTCCAGGCTCTCCCAGCCTGTGCCCACCACTGGCTCTAAAGCCACTTCAGAACTTTCCATTATCTGTTACAATGGCACTCCCACCCCTAGGGTGTGTGTGTGTCCTTATCTATATGGTGCACATATGTGTGCATGTGAGTGTGCATGTGGAGGCCAGAGGTCACTATCAGGTTTCTTCCTCTATTGCTCTCTACAGGGTCACTTACAAAACTCAGAGCTCCCTGATTCAGCTGGACCAGTTGACCAGCAAGCCCCAGGAATCCCTTGCCTCTACTTCCCCAGTGCTGACATTATAGGTATGTGCCACCATGCCTGGCTTTCTAAATATGGGCTCTGCAGTCCTCATGCTTGTGGGTAAACATTTTACCCACTGAGCATCGCCCCAGCCCCCATACATTAAACAAGTAGAAGGATTACACTCTGAGCAGTGGTAGGAAGGGTAGTGTAATAAACACATTAACCAGTGGGGCTTCTTATCACCAAGGACTACATGCTATGCTATACTCTATGACTGACAGTCCAGCAGGCTTGTGTATACCACACTCTCATGAGTGACATAGTGCACTATGACATCACAACAGATGCAGTGTGCAGTGTCACCAAGTACACTTTTAGGGGACCACCATCATATATGCTGTCCTTGTCCAAAAAGTTTTTGTGCAGCTCATGACTGAAATAGACTAGTGGCTGGTTAATTGTGGGAATTTGTTTCCCACAGTTCCTGAAGCTGTCAGTCTTAAATTTAGATGCTGGCTAAGGCTCCCACTCTGTGAATCACAAGCTGTCAGCCATGAGCTGTAAGTTCTCTCGGGGCAGGTCCACATTCCCCTCTGCTGAGACCTCACTGAGGCCAAGTCAAAGGTCCTGCTCACTTTGTAAGTCAGGGACTGTGGGGCACTCTGAGTGTAGTATGAAGCTTATCCAATGGATGACGACAACAAGGACAAAAAGAGATAAAGTCAAACAAAGAGAAATCAAAGAAGGACAGAAGGTAGGCAGGAAAACAGAAAGAGCAGAGAGAGGTAAGGAAGAAGGACCAATGTATTGTCATCGTCAGCATGTCCCCAGGACTGGCCTGGCACTCTGTGGTTCCCCACGCTCTTTGTTAATTGAATTAAAACGAAATGACCGAGTTTCAGCACAAATGAGATGTTACTTGCTTCAGACATTAATGAAGTTTACAGCCATATCACTGGGGATACATTCCTAAGCCTGAAAATAGTATTGAACCCCATAGATATTATATTATTTCCTGTACACATACATACATACATACATACATACATACATACATACATTCATGCTTGTAATAAGGTTTAATTTGTAAGTAACAGTAGTGAACGAAACCACAGATGGGTTTGTAGATTCCTCAGCATGGAAAAGGCTAAACAGAGCTTCAAAGAGAAGACCAGAATATTAAAGAAGAATGGAGACAACAGTGATCCTCCCAACCAAAACAAATGAGCAAAAATGGTGTGTAGATTCAACATCCCCAATAGACCAGAGAGGCAAAGGACAAGATGAACCATGTTTTTCTTCTATATGATGAGGCATTTTCTGTTAACTCTGGAGAAGCCCAGTACCAAGACACTGATAGAACTGATAGGAGATATGAAAGCAACTCAACAGCAGTGCAGGCAGGTTAAAGCTCGGAGCTATCATCTTCCACTTTCTGTAAAACCTGGCAAAGACATTTTAGGTAATAGCTAAGCAAATATCTATTGATAGTAGAATAGAGGAATAAGGGAAGAATTATTTAAAAGTTCAAAAACAAGAGATTTGTTTGAAAAGCCTTGGATACAACTACTCTAATGTTTTTCCCCAAGGTCATAAAGATGGTACTGTGGACATGAACTCATGAGTCAGAAGATGTGGAGGATCTGGTTATCTGAATGAACAGATGGAATGACCTGATATTTTACATGGAGTGCATGTCTGTATCCATGCACACAGTTAAATGTAAAACCAAGAAAATGTGGAATGGCCTACATTAAAGTATTTATAATGTTTACTCTGGAATGGGGTTATGGGGGGCTTTAAAATTTTTGCTATCTATATGTTTACTATAAAAATAATTTTTCTTTAAGAAATACCCTGGGTGTGAGAAGGAAATAAAATTTCTACTTCAAAGGGAAGGAAAATAAACTGAGTAGTAAATCTACAGATGTAGAGTCTACTGGCACGTCTTGTACTCTTGGCACTATACTACATCTGGTACCCCTAGAGCTCCTGTTATCCCTGGCACACCTGGTACCCCTGACATCTCTATTATACCTGTTTATCTTGGACACATCTGGTACACCTGGTACCCTCAGTATCCCTGAAACACTCGACAGCTCTGGTATAGATGGTACTCCTGTCATCTCTAGTATACATGTTTATCTCAGGTACAGCTGGTACACCTGGTACCCTCAGAACCCCTGGTATACTGCAAACATCTGGTTGACCTGGAGCAAGGGAGCTGTGAGTTGGTGGAGTATCTTGTTTACCTGGAACCAGCATGGACTGAGAAGATAGGACCAAAACCCTGGCACATTATCTGCCATTGCTTTTCAAACCTTAACCACAAGACTTCAGTTTCCTATACCACAGTCACCACTGTGCCCAGGGGAGACCACAGTAATGATTTTTCTTGTTGTCTGTGACAAAACACCTGACAAAAGCAACTTAGGAGAAAAGGGATCATTTTGGTTCACAGCTGAAGAAGATGGCGGCAGGAGCGTGGGGCAGTTGGTCCCGTTGCTTCCACAGTCAGGAAGCAGAGAGATGATGTTGGCGCTCAGCTCACCTTCTTCTACTTATGCAGTCTGGGAGCCCCACCCAGGAACTGGTGCCAGCCACACATAGGGTGCGTCTTCCCACCCCAGTTAATGCTGAGGATCTAGAATCTATTCAGTGACCTTGACTTCACGTCCTGTGTGCGCAGTCTTCCATATTTCCTTTTACAGACTCAGTTGTCGACACTGCTCCTGCCCAGTGACACTATTCAGAGACTGACAGAGGGAAATTCCAGACCACACTCCACGAAGATGAACTTTCATATCTGTCCCAACCTAACCCAAACCCTGACCCCAGGGAGCCCTCAGGGAGGCTGGCTACCCGTCATGGCGTGAAGAGCAGCCAGGAGGAAAAAGCAGGAAAATCAGAGCAGACAGGAGGTCTGCCAAGAGCTTTGTCAGCCTCTGATGAGGCCCTGTCTAGTCCCACTCCCACACAAGCCTTGGGGAGAGCCAATTCCCACCTTACTGTTTCCTTCCCTCCTCTCCGTGGTCTTTGTCTGGGAAGCATTATGCTTAGAATAACTAGCATGAGGAAGATGGGGCAAGCAGAGTGAGACCTCGGCCTTCAATCCCCACCCACAACCCATGTGAGAGATGGATCAGGTTGGAGTGTTGCTGTCTGAGGCAGAGACCTGGCCTCTCTTTCTCTCTAGGACACCTTGCAAGGAAAGAAGATGAGCTGGGTGGCTTGAAGAGGCCCCTTCTCCTCCACCTTTTCTTTACTGTATGTGTTCACAGGTCTATGATGTCAGGGGGTATGCATGCCACAGCACAAGTATGGAGTCAGAGGACAACCTCAGGGTCTTCTCCTTCCACTTTGTTTAAGATAAGGTCTCCCTTGTCATTTGCTGGTGACTTGTCATTTGCTGACTCCACCTCCCGTTGCTGTAGGTGCAGTGGGATTATAGACACATGTGCTTTGTGAGCGGTTTTTACATGGGTAGTAGGCATTTGAACTCCAGTCAGCAGGCTGGGGGAGTACCTTAAGTATGGACCATTTCCCCAGCCTCTGAGAGGTATCTTCTTAGAATGGCCTGCAGAAAATGCTTGGTGAATTCCTGTTGGAACAACAGATTTTGTTATGAGAGCTTGATCTGAGCAGTTATAATGCCTCCTGCTGAAATATGCATTCTTTTGGAGCAGGTATCTCAGCTCACCATGCAGGAGAGGATTACCACATCACCCCTGTGTTCTGACTTGTGATCTTCTGATATCTGCATGCTCTCATTTCTTCTTAATTTTCCTTAGTCTCTCTTATAATGCGTTAGTGATCTGTCTGGCTTTCTCCTTTTTTAAAAAAAAATTTAATAAACTTATTTATTTATTTAAGAGAGAAAGAGGCAGAGAGAGAGAGGGGAAGAGAATGGGCACGCCAGGGCCTCCAGCCACTGCAAACAAACTCCAGACACATGTGCCTCTGGCTTACGTGGGTCCTGGACAATTGAACCTGGGTCCTTTGAAGGCAAGCATCTTAACCACTAAGCCATCTTTCTAGCCCCCCTTTTTTTCAGCTTTCTCCTTTTAACCTGTGAAAGCACAAGGCTCTTGAATGGTGGGTGAGGGCCACTGGCATTTGAGAGGGAGTCCTGATTAGAAAATGCTTCCTCAGCAACCCTAGGAAAGAGCACTCCAGATAATAATGTTTTTTTGTTTTTTTCTATAAAGTCCTTGACCAAGCAACTCTTTTTTTTTTTTTAATTGAGAGCCAAAAGCTCTTAAAAATAAATATACATCTCCAGAAAAGAATAAGGAATGCAGCCTTCTTATCTAAATACTATTCTGGGAAGTCAAGGTGATAGTCTGTCCAAGGAGCAGTCAGAGGGGACAGCTCTGGCCCTAAGTACTGAGGGGCCCACACCGTAGTCACCACCCCTGCCTGAGACAGCAAGGATTACTGAGGAAGGGTTCCTAAGGGTTGGAAATAACTGTCATCAATTAGAAAAAGTGGAAATGTGGGCAGTGACTAAGTCAAGTAGATCATCTGTGATTCTGAAGAGCATTCTGTCACCAACAAATATCACCTAACAAACAGCTGATGGGTGAAGGCACTGAAACATCTACTGAGACTTGGGAGTCCAGCCAGGGTACTAAAGAGAGGGAGAAAGAAGGTATATTTCAGGAGAGCAAAAGGCAAGGCTTGGGAGATAGCTCAGTCAATAAAGTGCTTGCCTTGTAGGGATGAGGGAGGACCTGAGTTCAATCCCCAGCACCCACCTAAATACTGACCATGGTAATGCTCGCCTGTAATCACAGCACTGGGGAAGTGGAGGCAGGAGGATCTCTGGAGCTTGCTAGCTAGCCTGTCTAGCTTAGTTGGTGAGCTCAGGCCCATAAAGAGACCTGACTCAAAGGACGTGGATAACATTCCTGGGATAACAACACCTGAGGTGTTACTCTGGCCTCAGCACACACACCTACATTCACACACAGCCAGCAACATAAATCTATGGGAGGGAATTATTCTTAGCATGCTGATGGGCCCACACAATGGCCACAGCACGGCTTCTCCCTTAGCCTGTCCCCTCAGCAAACTTGGTCACCACTGTTCTGAAAAGGAAGGTAAAGGGCATTTCCCAACGCAAGCACTGACGGGGCCTCTAATTTTACTTCCATGAGTGTGCCCTAACGGGTTTGTAGAGGGGGAGGTGGGTCGTAAATAAAACAAAGCCCACAGCCAAGCCTTAATCAGTTGCAGCTGCTGCACTGCGGGGAGGTCCTGACAGGCCAATTGCATCAGGATGGAGCTGATTCTCTGGAAGCTGAGACACTCCGCTGCCAGTGTGGGGGTGGGAACGCAGTCTATGATCCGGGACTGGCTGAACTATGAGCTTGCAGAATTCATTGCTCTGGATTAAAACCACATTGAGAAGGAACAAGCTATGGGGGCAGGGAGCCTGCAGCGAGACTTCCTCTTGCCTTATAAAATCAATGGAACTTTCAGAGGGACTAGGCCCACTCACTTACAAACTTCTTTTTATTTTAGTTTTCTGTATTTTTCATCTAAATCTAAAAGCTAACCCATCCTTTAAACAAGCATACTCAGTAGGTCACCAGAAAGTGCCATCAGAGGAGAGGACTTTGTGTGTGTGTGTGTGTGTGTGTGTGTGCAGGATACATATGAACATGTGTGCTCATGCATGTTGAGGTCAGAGGTTGACAACAGGTAACTCCCTTAGTTGCTCTCCACCTTTTTTTTTTTTTTTTTTTTGAGACAAGATTAAACCCATAGAGTACTAACTTAGCAAGAGTCAGTAAGTCCTGGGGATCCTCCTGCCTCTGCCTTCCCCGTGCTGGGGTTGCAGGTGTGTGCTCCCACCCTCAGCATATTATGTGGGTGTTGGGAATCAAAATTCAGGTCCTCAGTCTTGTGCAGTGCTTTCCTCATTGAGCCACTCCTGAAGAAATGGCTTAGCGGTTAAGGCGTTTGCCTGCAAAGCCAAAAGGACCCAGGTTTGATTCCCCAGGACCCACGTAAGCCAGATGTACAAGGTGGCACATGCATCTGGAGTTATTCGCAGTGGCTGGAGGCCCCGGAGCGCCCATTCTCTCACTCTTTCTCTGTCTCTCTTTTTCGCTCTCAAATACATAATAAAATTAAATTTAAAAACAAAAATAAAACAACCAGGTCACCTTGGGGACCTGAAGGCTCTGTCTTCCAGCAGGGTGAGTAGAGGACACCTTGGGTTCCCAGCAGGCTCAGGCTGTCATGGCCTAAAGTTTCCACAGGCCCGCTGCCTTGCTAATGACAGAGAATTAAAGATCCCCTTACTCTGTAAGCCCTTTCCTTCAAAGTCGTTCCTTTCCAAAGATGTTAAAATAGAGCCACAGCTTTGAAAGCAAGGGGTCTTGTTGGCTGCATTTCAAACATGGTGTTGTTTGGTCTTAAGCCAGATTTACTTAGAAATTGGTCTTGGGCTACAGACGTAGCTCAGGCGGTAGAGAGCTTGTCTTGCATGCACAAAATTTAATCCCCAGCACCACATAAACTGGGCCATCATGGTGCCCAACTATAATCCCAGCACTTAGAAGATGAAGGCAAGAGGACCAGGAGTTCAAGGCCATCCTTGCCAGGGAAGTTCCAGGCCAACCTGGGATACATGAGATCTAATCTGTTGGAGCACAGGTTACCCTTATGTGGGGGAGGCTGAGAGACCAGAGTGAGGGGTACCCTGCAGTTGTATGTCCCCAAACCCCCTAGCAAGATAGAATTTGACTTCAAGGCTAAGCAGCTTCATAAGACATGTGGAGAGTTGGCCCTGCCCACCTCCCTGTAAGACAGGAGCTTGAAGCAGAGCACTGGCTGTGAGTGAGGGGATGGAATCAGAGACGTGCTTTACAGGCAGAGTGACTTCCCAGCACCTACTACAGTTCCGGAGCCAGGACTCTGAGCACATGAGGGCCTGGGGCAGGCGTCCAATGAAGAGAAGCAGGAGTTGGGACCAGCTGGAGTCTTCCAGGCCAATTGTCTCTGCTCCCAGCAATAACCCCATGAGTAGGAGAGAGTGCTGAGGAGCATCCTCCACCCTCCCCAACACACTTCAGCCTAGCCAGCCACCCACACGAGCTCGGGGGGGGGGGGGGGGGTAAGCAAGCCAAATCTCACCTCTGACTCAAGTGAACAGCATCCTGAGACCAGGTGACTTGGAAATAACCAGAATACTTCCATCGAAGCATAAGAAGATTTCAGTCAGCTCTTTAATCTCACATCTGTACCTATGTAGTGTGTGTGTGTATGTGTGTGTGCATGCACATGTGTTGGAGGGTACACATGAATGCGCATGTGTGTGGAGACCAGAGGTCAATATCAGGGGCTTCTTCACTCACTCTTATCTTATTCATTGAAGCAGGGTCTCTAGCTCATTGATTTGGCTAGAAAACTAATCACCCAGTCTTAGGGTTCCTCCTGTCTCTGCCACCACAGACTGGGATAACAGGCCTACAATCTCAAGAGCATTGTGCCTTGCACTTTACCTGGGTGCTGGAGATCTGAACTCAGGGCCTCATGCTTTCAACGTGAACCTCTGAGCCACCTCCCCAGCCTCACATCCACTCTTGTGGAATGCTCAAGGAATGTTCAGGTTGCCTCATTAGTGAGGAATAAGGAATTTGGAAGAATCACATGTCAAGCATAAGAAACCACCACGGTAGGTAGCAGCTGGCACATGCTGAGTTATTTGGAGTGATTCTGTGGCTTGACACAGAAATTTCCTGCGGATCTGATCCAGCATGAAGTTGTCTATATATTTAGCCAAAGATCTTTGCATTTCCTACAGGCCCCATCAGGCATCATCAGGCCAGAGTAGGGTTTAGTCATTCTTAGGATATCTAAGCAAACACCACACAGTGTTACAAAAGGTCCACCCAGGTAAATTTGAAGTGCAATCCGCAACTCATTTATTCATTTAACAAACATTTTTAGGCAGTATGGAACTCTGAATGTATGCCTCCATAGACTAGGGTGTTTCATTAAAGCTTGTGACTTGGATCTCTAGCTGCCTGGCTAGAGGAGGTGTCACAGGAGGGATCCTGGAGTTCAGCTCTGTGTTATCACTGGGGGTGGATCTGATTTCCATCCCAAAGCTGTGCAAAGAGGTATGAGCTCTGGGGAGTGGGCGTGAGCTTGTGTTTTGCTTGTTGCAATTTTTCTGTCTGCTTAGATGTATGGAAGCAGCTCCTTCCACCACTGACTGAACCTCCTCCCCACCCCGGATCTGTAAACTTCAATTAAATTTCTTCCTCTCATAAACTGTGTCTGGCTTGGATGTTCATCCCAGTAATATGAAGCTGTCTAGTATATATGGTAAGGAAATGGACAAGCTTCTGGATGGATGAATAGCATCTCTGGCCTGTCTAAGCTCACAAGACAAGCCAAAAAGCAGCCAATCAATCAGCCCCAGGATATGCTTGAAAGAAAGATATGCAAGAAAGTATTTGAAAACCCAGATATGGACCCCAGTTTACCCAGGCAGATCAGGAGAGCAGATCAGGAGAGCATTCTGAAACAGGGTAGGTCTGTATTAAGTCTTGAAACATGTGCATGGGGGTGTCAGATAGACATTGAGAGTACTAATATACACCCCTATGGGACAACAGGCCATGAATGAAGATATTCACCACTGTGAATGGAGATAGGTTCAAGCTTGTCCTGTTTGACAGACAGCAATAAGCCTTGGACCTGATACTTCATGCTTACTTAAGACCACCTACCAAGGAAATAGACCACTTTCAAAAGAAAAGGAAGAGAAAAGCGAATGAGCAATAGCAAATCACATGTTGTCTATAAGCTGAGGGCTCTCTCATCCTCAGACATGGGCTCCATTGTCCTTCGACATGACATTTATTCTGAGGGCTTGCTACTCCACAGATGGCCCCACTCTCTAGATCCCTCCTTTTAGATAGAGCTTCTACCCCAAGGGATCCCTCCCCCTTACTACAGCCTCTGTCCTCTGAGTCCCTGCTCCTTAGATATGTCACCTACACTGAAAGTTTGCTCATCAATAAACACGACCTCTACCTCAGGATCCCTTAGCCACAACTTCTACCTCAGGATCCCTCCCCCCCAACCATGGCCTTTACTTCAGAATCTTTTCTCCTTATCCATGACCTCCACCCTGAGGTTCCTTCCTCCTGAAGCATGACCTCAGCTTCAGGGTCACTGTTCTTTAGACATGACCTCTATACTGAATGCCCCTTATTACATACATGGCCACCACCCCCTTAGTACCCTTTCCTTAGCTATGACCTCACGCTGATGGCTCCCTTCTTCCTAGAGTTGCCCTCTATTATTAGATTTTCCTTAGTTGAGGGATGACCTCCATTCTCAACAGTTCATCCTAATCTCTAATGGCTGTAGTGCCTTCAACGATTGCACCTGATCCCACAATCAAAACGAAATCATAAAATGAGGAAAGGAGTAAAGCTCTCTCTCTCTCTCTCTCTCTCTCTCTCTCTCTCTCTCTGTGTGTGTGTGTGTGTGTGTGTGTGTGTGTGTGTGTGTGTCTGTCTGTCTGTGTGTGTTCACGTTGTGTGTGGAGGTCAGAGTTCAACTCTGGATGTTGGGCCTCACCTTCCACCTCATTTAAGGCAAGAGTGTCTGTTTTTCACCACTGTGAATCCAGGCTAGCTGGTCCATGAGCTTCTGGGTGGTTCTTCTATTTCTGCCATGGGTGTGCTGGGATTACAGACACTAAAGCTATAGCAGCCAGCTTTACATGGGTTCTGGAGATTGTGTGCACATATACTTAGTTGGCCAGAATTGGGTTGCTTTATGACCCTGGCTTTAGTGGAGAATGAAAAGTTTCATTTTCCATGTTGAAATGCTAACTGGCTGGATGAAACTATGCATTTGTTAAAGATAAAGGCATAAAACACCATATAGTCAACTAGCCATGTTTTGACCGAGGCTGTCGGGAAATCTGGGAAGGAGGCTGAAGAAGAGAGTGAGCCCACAGAACGAGTTCAGGAGAACTTTGAGAGCAAACCTCCCTGTCCTTTCTTTGTGGGGAGACCTACACTGGGGGAGGTTTCATGGGATACCCCTGTAGATACACATGAGTTTTCCTCACATGCTTTTTACTATGAGTGGAACTGGTAGGCATGGTACAGTGAGATATTTTTCACTTGGGTTTTATAAGACAGCATTTGTTCTTTGAATTTTTTACAAAGAGGTTGTGTAGAGGGTGCAGTGACCCACTGTCCTCACAGAGCTAGCTCAAGGTCTTCTTTAAAGCTTCTAGGGTGGCCAGGAGTGGAAAAGTCCCATCTCATGTCTGGATTTCCATCAGCATGCTCCAGTTAATTAAAATAAGCCAAGACATTCTCAAGAGCCATAAAATCCATCCTTCCTTGTTCTTCCATCACACAGAAGCAAGCAAAGAAACCAGGCACCGTTTATCTTCACTTGATTCATTGCCTCTCCTTTCTGCTCCTCTAGTATTGTGGAACTCTGCTGTGCTTGGCTTTGGGATTGTTTGGAGACTGGGTAATAAAAACCCAACATGTGCTGGCTTTGTTAACAAAGAAAAATAAATGTGATAGATGAGGGGAAACTTCATTTGGGCCCTGTTCCTGGCAGTTCACCCAAGTTCATGACTGTTGTTGGCTATAATTGTATACAGTGGTGAAGTGGACAACACTAGCTGGCTTGTATTTACTTTAGCTTTGTCCATTTAAGTTTTGTCTCTCTAAACTGGAGGAATTCAGGCAAAAGTTCCAATGCCAGGGGCACTGAGTGGCATTTTGTATCACTTAGAGCTTGAAGTTTTTGTCCTGGAAGGTTGAAGCTGACAAGCTTCTCACTCTTTGTTCAGATACATGTCTGGCTTCCATCACTGAAGGGATCTGTCCATGACACCATGGAGCAAGCTACAAGCTGTCATTTCAGAAGTGACCCCCTCAGGGGCCAGCATTGCCACAGTGGCTCTCCAGGACAGGCACACTGATGCAAGACCTGCCTCCCCTCTCCCTATTTTTCCAAGAATTGTAAATAACTCCTTATCCACTCCCAAGGCTGATGTTTATCTCTTGGGTCATGGAGGCATGGAAGAAACAACGAAAACAACAGCTTCCCGCTCTGTTGAGAAATGTGGGACTTAAAACAACAACGCGGTATCTGAATATGCAGTGTGTAATGCTGACTCTCTCTCAGAACATGTGCCTGAAACCTAAAGTCCCATTGAAAGACTGTTGCCCATGCTTCAAAATATGGTGACGACTAGAAGTATGGCTGAAGGGGCAGGAGTCTGCCATCTAGACAGTTTTGTTATACCGGTTCCAAGAGGAGAAGGGGACCACACCCTGCAGGGCAATACAATAAGCACTGGGGTAGAGCGGGGTCAAGGAAACATGCCCAGGATGGTTCTACTTGAAAGAATAGATGAGAGATACAGACAGAGAAACAGAAAGAGTATGGGTACCCCAGGGCCTCCAGCCACTGTACATGAATTCCAGATGCATGCACCACTTTATATGCATACGGCTTTCTGTGGGTACTGGGGAAGCAAACCCAGGTTGTTAAGCTTTGCAGGCAAGCGCTTTAACAGCTGAGCCATTTCTCCAGCCCAAGAATAGATTAGGTAGGCCAAGCAGATGTTTTTGGGGTTGTTAGGTCAGAGCCTGTGCCTTGGCTTGACCATTCATCTCCAAGAGGCCAATTAAGGACACAACTAATAGTGAAAAGCAGAAAAAAGTATTTATTAAATATGGTCATATTGGGAAGAGAGACAAAGGGTCCAGTGACTTTCCCAAGTTCATCTCTAGGGTCCTGACATGAGGTTTAGGTTTCAAAAAAGGCAGAGATGTGTCTCCCAGGAAGGGAATTCACACTGTTCTGACAACTTGTCAGGCCATCTTAAATCTTAAATTAGAGCCCAGACATTAATGGTCCAAAGATGGGTGGGACCACACTTTGACCAGAGACCAGAGGGGCTTAGCTATGCATACCTCTTGTCTTCTAGTTAAACCTAAGCCTCAGGCTGCAGAGGTGGCTCAGCAGTTAAAGACTCTTGCTTACAAAGCTTGATGACCTAGGTTCTATTTCCCAGTACGCACATCTAGCCAGATGCACAAAGTGGCACCTGTGTATAGGGCTCATTTGCAGCAGCAGGAGGGCCTGATAAGCCCATTCTCTCTCCCCCTCACTCAAATAAATAAATACATAAATTTTACAAAACTATAAACTTAAACATTATGACCCCAGATGATGGTTTTAGGGGTTACTGTACCTCTTTATTTGTTTTTCTTCCCAACATGGTCACATTGAATAAGTCTCCTTTCTCTGCTTTTTGCTACTTCTCTCTTTAATTGGACTATTGAGGATGGGTGGCAGATCTGGCCTTGATCGTTATGGCTGACAGGCCCTGGGCTCTGATCCTATCAACTCTAGCAGTACAGCTTCACAATTGGCCAGCAGCAATCCTGACTTCAGCAGGTTCTGGGTGCAGGGGTTCCCTAGCTGTCTGGTGGTGAGTATGGTCTTGGGGTTCCCTAGATGTCTGGTTGTGAGTATGAACTTGGGGTTGGTAGGTTTATATTTGAAATGTTTCATTTGTTTACTATCTCTAGGAATTGGTCAGCCCTGAGAGGAGGTGTCTTTCCAAGATAAGTAAAGTAAATCTAAACATCAAAGACCTCAAGGTATGGTGTGATGGTTACTACTGTCAGCTCAACACGGTCGACAATCAATTTACAATTTATAATAAACTTCTGGGAATGTCTGTGAGAGAATTTCCGGGGTTAATTGAGGTTTTTATTTATTTGAGAGGTAGGAAGACACAATTTAGCAGTGGGTGGCACCATTCCATGGGCTGGGGTCCTAGATTGAATACAAAAGAGAAAGTGAGCTGAGCACCAGCCTTCATCTCTCTGCTTCCTCACTGTGGACTGAATATAAACCAGCTGCTTTATGTTCCTGCCAACATGTCTTCCTAACCATGAAGGACTGTACCCTTGAACTATAAAGCAAAATAAACTGTTCTTCCTTTAAACTGCTTCTTGTTAGTCATTTTGTCATAGCAACAAGGAGAGTACCTAACGTACATGGCTAATACGACTCACCCCAGGCTGGGAGGTGGGAAGCCTGCAGCCCATCCCTCCTTCCTCAGGCCCTGGGTGCAGCCAGAGCAATGGTCTATGGGCAGTAGTGTGACAGTCTGAGCCTCAGTATCAGACACTATGACCAGCTGTAGGGGTGGGAGAAACACCCATGTTTCTAGCTGGTGGCCAGCTTGTCTCCAACTGCTTGTGTTGAAAAGCGTCATTTGACTCCTTTTCAAATAAAGAGAATAATTTGGAGGGCTAAGGAGGTGCTTATTTGCATAAGCATGAGGACCTGATTTGGGATTCCCAGAACGCATGCTGTAGGTGGTGCTGTTTCTGTAATCCCAGTCCTGAGGAGCTGGAGACAAGTATCTCTGGGACTTGCTGGCTGGCTTTTCCAGGATGGTGAGATCCAGGTTGAGTGAGAGACCCTGATTCAAAAAATAAGGTGGCCCATCCTCTCTCTATATCTGCCTTTTGCTCTCTCTCTCTCAAATAAATAAATAAAATAAAATTTTAAGGGGGGGCTGGAGAAATGCGTTAGTGGTTAATGTGCTTGCCTACAAAGCCAAAGGACCCAGGTTCGATTCCCCAGGATCCACCTAAGCCAGATGCATACAGAGTTTGTTTTCAGTGGCTGAAGGTCCTGATGCACCCATTCTCTCTCTCTTTAACTGCCTCTCTTTCTTGCTCTCTCTCTCTCTCTCTCAAACAAATAAATTTAATTTAATTTAAAAAATAAGGTGGAGAAGTGACAGAGAAAGATACCCATGTCAACCTCTAGCCTATACATACATGCACACACATATGTACCCAAGTACATATGAACACACACACACATACATGCACACACACCCCAGTTTGCTTCTAGAGATTCTGCATGGACTAATGAGCAAGTCTTCAAGAGATCTCACAATTCTTATCCAAGGTGTGGACAAACTCATTTCCAATGGCTTCTATTCAACCAGGTCCACCTTTCCATGCAACTAGGTCCATCTTTCTATTCTACCAGGTCCTTCTTTCCATACAACCAGGCCACATCTTTGAATCCCAAGGATGATCTGTGGGGCCACCCACCCACTCCAAGGACTCAGAACAACAAATAAGTGGTTTCTGTTCTAAGCTTCCCCAGCTTCCTCTGTCATGGACCTGGAGTGGGCAGGCAATGGGAGAACCACAGCGTTCACACAGGCCAAGCATTTCTTCCTGACTTTCGCCTGACAGACTGCTTTTCCCATTTGCTGGGCACTGTGTCTGTCTCCTGAATGCCAGAAGGTGGGATTTCACAGTGTTTCAATGACAAGTCCTCAGCTTGTCCCCAAGAGGAAGGCTTTCCCAAAGTGAGAACACGCAAAGAGAAATGAGGCACCCTTTCCCACTCAATGAGTCTTCTTAAAAAAATTAAAAAGGGAGAGAGAGAGAGAGAGAGAGAAGAAAAGCCAGAAATAGAACTCTAAACAAAAGCTAGTGCAGCTAATAGCTACATTTAAAATACCCAAGTAGGGGTGCTGTGGGGGGAGAAAATTCAGTGGTTAAAAGTGCTTGCCGTGCAAGCCTGATGACTGGAGTTTGTATCCCCAGAACCCATGAAAAGCTAGACAGACACAAGTAGCATGCACATCTGTAATCCCAGTGCTGCCACGGCAATGGGAGGCAGAGCCAGGAGAATCCTGAAGCTCACAGGCCAGCTCTCCTGCTGTTCACAGTGGCAAAACTAGAAAGACCCAGTCTCAAACAAGGTAGAAGGACTGACACCCTGAGGTTGTCCTCTGTCCTCCATATGCGCACCCACAGTTACACATACAATACACAGGTAGGTGAGTCGTGAGAAGGTCCTACCAGCCGGAGACAAGAAGAGAGATTAGCCATAATTCTGTTTTATAGGGATCATCAGTATGAGCCATATTTGACACTAGGGAAAGCAGAGACAGGTAGGTGGTCACATTTCCAGAGATCTTCCTCAAGAAATATACTGAATTCATTATCAATGAATGATACAGCACCAGAGACCCTTGTCTTCATTGAGTTCACACAAACCATTCTAACAACAACTTCATATTGAAAGAAATGTTCTAAAGATAAGATCACTTTAAGGACTCTTTGAGAAAAATCCTCATTTATGAGATATAACCAATTCCTGTCAAGACCTCCTACAGTTGACTCCAGCTCTCAAACCCACTAATCACTCAACAGAGTCTGTCACCCACAGGTCCCCAGGGTGTGTGGTCTCCTTTAGCCTAGAAAATAAGGAAGCTGTTGACTTCAGATATGTTTCTGCTGGCCATTCACTGAGAGGTATTGATAATGATGAAGTTATATGTGTCTATGGAAAATACAAAAACAATGGAAGTAAAAATACAATCATATTCCATAAGCAACCAGCTATTTTCAGGTTTTCTTCCATTTATGTGATTCTGCTGAACGTATTTTCTGATTTTCTTTTAGTTAGGTAATATTTTAAACCCAAGTAATATTTTAAACACAGCAGTGACTGTTACATACCAGATACTTGAATGCCTACCACCAAGATTCTATACATATGAACATCTTGTCAGCAACCTCCAGACAGTAGGAGAAAACAAAGGGAAATCAAGTGTTAGCTGTGAACACTAACCATCCCTTCCTTCATCATTTGCTAGCCCTCCCTCTCCCTGCAGAGAGAATCCCTGGGGTAGATGACATCCATATGTCACTATAAGCAATCACTACAGTGTGTGCACCAGAGAACAAGTGAGGCGATGGCTTTGGGTGCTTTTGGAACAATTAGGAAAGGTCGATATGCTTTCTGGAGCTGGAGAGATAGCTCAGTGGAAAGAACACTTGCTTCCCAAGCATGAGGATCTGAGTTCAATCCCCAGCATCCATGTACAAAGCCAGGCATGGCTGCACATACCTATGACTCCAATGTTAATAGGGGTGGAAAGAGAAGGATCACTGATAGAAATAAGGTGGGAAAGAGAAAGAAGAGGACCTCCGATGTCTTCCTCTGGCCTCCACACATGTGTACACAGAGCATGAACATCTGTACACATGTATGTATACTGCATACATACACACATACACACCACACATATGAAAGAATATAGCACTTTATGGCCTATGGAGATGGCTCAGCAGTTAAAGGTATTTGCTGGCCCAGGATTCAATTTCCCCAGTATCCACATAAAGTCAAATGCACCAAGTAGCATATATATATCTGACATTCATTTGCAACAGGAAGAGGCCCTGGCTCTTATGCATTCTATCTCTCTTCTCTCTCTCATAAATAAATATGTTTTGTGCACCATCATTTTATCACATTTTCTCTTGAATTACTGTTTTTGCTATTGACCTTGTTGATGTGTGCAGATCTAGTTCATTTATTTTTTACTTTTATTTTTTGCACAAGTGTGTGTATAGAGAGTATGTGTGGTATGGTGTGTGTGTGTGTGTGTGTGTGCAGATGTGCACCCCATCTGCACATGTGCTAAGGCCAGAGGATATCAGGTGGACTTACTTCTCTTATCACTTATCAGCATATTGCTTGAGACAGAGTCTGTCAACTTGGAGCTGCCATCAACAGCCCCAGTGATGTTTCTGCTGTGCCCCCTGCCCCTGCAGACTGGGGTTACAGATACATGTGATCATACTCATCTTTTTGAAAAATACTTTTTAATTATTTTTATTTATTTATTTGAGAGCGACAGAGAGAGAGAGAAAGAGGGAGACAGAGAATGGGCGCGCCAGGGCCTCCACCCACTGCAAATGAACTCCAGACGCGTGTGCCCCCTTGTGCATCTGGCTAACATGGGTCCTGGGGAATCGAGCCTCGAACTGGGGTCCTTAGGCTTCACAGGCAAGCGCTTAACCACTAAACCATCTCTTCAGCCTGAAAAATATTTTTATTTATTTGAGAGAAAGAGGGAGAGAGAGAAAAAGAGAGAGAGAGAGAATGGGCATGCCAGGGCCTCCAGCCTCTACAAAAGAACTCCAGACACATGCACCATCTTGTGCCTCTGGCTTACATGGGTCCTGGGGAATTGAACCTGGGTCTTTTGGCTTTGCAGAAAAGTGCCTTAACGACTAAGCCATCTCTCCAGCCCTTTTTTAAACATGGGATCTGAGTATTCAAACTTGGCAGTCCCTGGCTCAACAGCCTCTCATTGCATAAGTAGCAAGCGCTCTTGACAGCAGAGGCATCTCCCTAGCCCTAGTTCTGACCACTTTGTAAATTCTATTATGTGAATGAACCTCTTGCAGTTATAGACCACTTGATGGTGTTTGGGTCAGAACGCACTGCCTGTGGGATAGGGGTCCTGCAAGTTTGCATGACCTAGACACCATAGCTGACTTAGCTTGTGCAAGAACAGTCTATGAAGTTTGCACAGTGACTAAATCACCTAATGATGTGTTTCTGAGAACATCCTGTCTTGAAGCAACACATGCCAGTATTTATCCATTCCTGTGCTGGGAGATAACTTGCCACTGTTACAAAGAACATTGAACTAACAGTCCGCTCCTCTAGGCTGTCTTGTGCTTTCTGGAAGTGAGATTTATTTATGCATTTGTGTGCATGTTTATATGTGTGAATGTGATGTGCGGATGTGCATGTTCCATGACATGAATGTGGATACCAGGGGAGCTTCAGATGTCCGTCTTCACCTCCCACTGTGTTTGATGCAGAGTCTCTCAGGTGTTGTCTGTTCACCAGTATATCTGGATCACAGGTTTCCAGGCAATTCCTCTGTCTCTGCTTCCCTTTTTGCTATAGATATGCTAGAACTACAGATACCTACTACAGCTTTACCTGGCTTGATGTGGGTTCTGTGGATCTGAACTTAAGTCCTCACACTTGAGTGGCAAGTGGTTTATCCACAGAGTCATCTCCCTAGCTCAAGGTGGGATTTCTGGTCACATGTTGCATGTGTCTCCCTGTGCAAGCCTACTGACCAGTTGTCCCCTTAGTGGTTGCAGAATTAGAGGAAGACTGTTTACCCACTGACTTTTGTTACTCTGCCCGCTATGAGTCATGGCCTCCCAACTCCAGCTCACTTACCTCTGGGACAAGCTTCAGACAGGAGCTGACTTAGTTTCTACTCCCAGGTATGGCAGAATGACCAGTCATCCAGGGGGAGCTGGATGAGTTCTGGGGTCATAGACTGAGACAGCTCTTTCCCCTGCTGGGGCCAGCACATCTGTATCAGCAAGAAATCTTTTGGCTTAAAATACTTAGATTGACTTCTGCTTCCTACCCTGACTTCTAACCTCACACACTCCCACCAGTGATACTGAGGAGTTTCTGTGTCCCCTTGGTATTAGTGGGCTACTTTCTGCCAATCTGATAGGCAGTGGAGTGATATGTAAGGGCTGTTTTGATTGGCCTCATGTTGAATCTTGTCATTTTTATAGACCTTTTGGGCTTTTTCCTCTTTATTATATTGCACATAATCTTTGCTTATTTTATTATGCAAGCTAATTAACCCTCCACAGTACAACATACAGCCTCAAATCTTAGTGGCTGAACATGAAACAGACTAATATGCTTTCTGCATCTCTGGCAAGAATCAGGTCCTGTGGGACTATCTCTGGGCTGGCCTTTCCTATCAAGTCACTCAGCCATCTTGGGGGCTAGGGGTTGCCTTAGTCACAGGGACAGAGGAGATTGTTAAAACATGGGAATGAAGTGAGACACTTCAGCAGCCAGGACTGGAAGAGAAAGGGGCTGCCCACTTGCCACTAGCCGGTAGTCAATAATGTGAACAACCCAACTTCAAGAATCTGGGGATAAAATGGTGTGTGAGGCCAGCTGAGCCCTAGTTATGTCTGAAAATTCTGCCCCACTGGCCATGAAACAGCGGGGTAGTTCTCCCATGCACAGGGCATTCATTCCCTGGAGGAGACCATACACAAAATGCTGGCAAGTCCGCATCCAGGTCAAAGTTCAGATTGTCCAGGGAATGTGTCGGCACTAGTTGGAGAGCCTCTCTATACACGAAGCACCTGAGTCATGCACCATCATCTGCACACGCACAGCATCCTGTGCACAGCCACAGAGCACAGCTGCACACCTCCAAAATAAACCTCGCTTGGGAAAAGGAAGAACAGAAGGCACATGGTAGTCACGATGGGAGGTGTGACGGGTTCCTGCTGCATACACCGGGCTCCATGCTTTCTGCTCACTCACCATCTAAGTATTGGTTACTTTTGTTGTTATGACAAAGCACCTGACAGAAGAAACTTAGTGGAAGAAGACTGTGTTTTGGCTCATGGTTTAATAAGGAATAGTCCATTATGGCTAGGAGGGCGTGGAAGCTTTAGTGGGTCCTGGGAATCAAACTCGGGTTGTCACACTTGTGCAGCACTTTTACCCACTGAGCCATCTCCCCAGCCCTGACGGTCTCTCTTTTTATTCACTGGAGAAGTTTTCCAAGGTGAGCTGGGGTCAGGATTGCTCTAGAAACAGATGCAAGTCTGAACCAAAAGCTCACCGGGCCTGATGTTCTTGGGTTCTTAGTGACCTGCCTGGATCTGGATTGGTGGTAGGGTGGTGCTGATCATGAGCTCACTGGTGGTCAGGAGTCAAGCTGCCTGGAGCCCCGACCTGCAAATTCCCTTTTGACTTTAAAAATACATGCTTAGTAGGCAGTCTCCACCACTGATGTCTCCTTCGCACCCACCCCCATTATTAGGTGGTTCACTCTGTAACTGGGCTCATGTACTCCATTTCTTTTTTGTTTTGTTTTGCTTTTGTTTATATGTGTGGTTTACATGAGTATGTGTATACATGTTCATATGTATGTGGATGCACGTATGTGTATACAGGTGGACATAGACACATGTGTATGTGCCTGTAAAGGCCAGAGATTGGTGGTGGGTATCTTAATCAATCACTTTCTACCTTACTTTTTGATAGCTACTTTAAACACTGAGTGATCTCCCCAGCCCTTCCACCTTACATTTTTTTGGAAGGGGGTTGAGGTAGGGTCTCACTCTAGCCCAGGTTGACCTGGAATTCACTACATAGTCTCAGGCTGGCCTTGAACTCACAGCAATCCACCTACCTCTGCTTCCTGAGTGCTGGATTAAAGGCACGTTCCACCATGCCCTACTCTCTACCTTACTTTTGAAAAGAGTCCCTCACTGAACCCAGACCTCACCAATTTGGTTTGACAAGCAAGCCAGGAAGCCCCAGGGATCCTCCTGACCCCAACATCCCAGCACTGAGATTACAGGTGCATGCTGCCATGGCTAGCATTTTAAGTGAGTGCTGGGGTTCTGAACTCGAGTGCTCATGCTTGGGTGGCAAGCATTTTACCCACTAGGCCAGCTCTCCAACTCTCCCCACCACACAATTCCACCACTTTAAGACATACTTTTGTTGGTTCTGAGTTCTACTTGCTATTTTGGAGAGGAAAACTAAACACTAGCTAAAAATGCCATGCTTCCAAAAATCCTGTGTCTTTCCTCATCAGCTCAGGAAATTAGATATCATCCATCTTACTGAGGACCTTCATCCTTGCTGCTATCCTGGAGGTGGTGGTTTGGATCAGATGTCCCCCATAAACTCATGTGTTTTGAATGCTAGGTCCCCAGCTTGTAGCAATTTGGGATTTGGAGCTTTGCTGGAGGAGGTGTGTTGTTGGGGATGGGATCGGGTATTATAGCCAGTTTCCCCTTGCCAGTGTTTGGCATAGTCTCTTGTTGCTACTGTCCACCTGCTTTTGGCCAGCACGTGATGTCCACCCTCTTCTCATGCCATCACTTTCCCCTGCCACAATGGAGCTTCCTCACAAGTCTATAAGCCAAAATAAACCCTTCCTCCTACAAGCTGCTTTTGGTTGGGTGCTTTGCACAGCAGTGAGAAGGTAACTGCAACACTGGAGCCTGAAAGTCAGCAACAAGATGGGAAGGACTTCACTGAGCTTTCCAAATGTTTAACCCCCTAGAAGGGGAAGGTCAGGCCTTGGTTAAAAAGATCGCAGGAGTGGGAACATGCACACACATGCGCTCACACACATACAGATGAGAGGCTTGTAAACGTAGCTTTATTGGAAGTTGGGTCCATGGCCAATATACTTGTGGTGGTTTGATTCAGGTGTCCCCCATAAACTTAGGTGTTCTGAATGCTAGGTTCACAGTTATTTGGAGATTTGGGAATTAATGCCTCCTGGAGGGAGTGTATTGTTAGGGATGGGTTTATGGGTGTTATAGCCAGTTTCCCCATGCCAGTGTTTGGCACACTCTCCTATTGCTATGGTCCACCTTATGTTGGCCAGGGGGTGATGTCCACCCTCTGCTCATGTCGTCATTTTCCCCTACCACCATGGAGCTTCCCCTCGAGCCTGTAAGCCAAAAGAAACCTCTTCCCCACAAGCTGCTCTTGGTTGGGTGCTTTCTACCAGCAATGCGAACCTGACTGCAACAGTAAAGTTGTACCGAGGATTGGGATTACTGCTAGGCACCTGACTATGTGGTTTTTGCTTTTTGGAGCTGATTTTCAAGAGGAATGTGGAAGGATTTGAAACCTTGGCCTAAGAGACACCATGCAATGCTGTAAGTACAGCTTGATGGACTATTCTGGTCAGAGTTGAAAGACCTGAATGCAGTAAGAACTATGGACTGTGAGGCTTGGCTGATGAGGGTGAGAAAGAGTTTTGCCTGGATTAGGCTAGAAACAGATTGTGTGAGAAGCCTACTGTTATACCCATGTCCTGAGAAGTTGTGCAGAGTTGCTTTGTATAGAAATGAACTGGTGTGGGTATAGGGATATGGCACAGCAAAAAAAAAAAAAAAAAGAAATCTTTGGTCCTAAACTACTGCCCATTCACCTGCAAATTGTTTGAGAGATAACAAGTATTGAGATTGGGCCAGCTGACTTGCAATGGGGCAACAGGAAGAATGTAGTCTCTTTTAAAGGGTTCTGAGTGCTCAAGGAGTGTCCTGTTTTTTCAAAGTCTGCTTTATTCCCCCCTGGATTAACAAATTGGCACCCTAGCTGGTATTGTGGAGTATAAGAAATGCAGGAAAGAGAGGGTCATTGAGTTTGCAACACAGTCTTGTGTTTTAGAATTAGCCATGGGCAGTGTGAAGCAGGTTTGCTAGTTGTCTGCATGGAGACCCCATGGGGCCATGCAGATGAACCATGGATTGCAGTGGAGACCCAGTGGAGGTGCAGGGACCATGAGATGGCTGCTAAGGAGAGCTGCCGGCCCTGATAAAGTTTTCCAAGACTGTAAGTAGCCTAGCTGGAGGGGTGGAATTGAAACTCCAGATACTTGTTGCTGTTTAGAATTATTGGACTTGGAGACTTGTCACTGGCTAGAGTTGTTGGACTTGGAGCTACAGAGTTTGGTGTTTGCTCTGTTTAAATGATGTATTGCTTTAGTATTTCTTTACTATGCCCAATGCCATCTTTTGCAGTGTGAATGTTTATTCTGTGCCATTATGGGTTTTTTTTGAGGTTTTTTTTTTTTTTTGGTATTATGGCTCAGTTAAAAGATCTTGGACTATGGGGATGTTTGAACATCATTGGGATTGATAAAAGCTATGAGGACTTTTAAAGTCGGATGAATGCATTGCATTTTACAACATGTATAGTTATCAGTTTATGGGGGTCAGAGGCAGAATGTGGTAGTTTGAGTCAGGTGTCCCCCATAAACTTAGGTGTTCTGGATTTTAGGTTCCCCAGCTGATGGCAATTGGAAATTGCCTCCTGGAGACAGTGTATTGTTGGGGGTAGGCTTATGGGTGTTATAGCCAGTTGCTCCATGCTAGTGTTTGGCACATTCTCCTGTTTCAATGGTCCACCTTATGTTGGCCAGGGGGTGATGTCCACTCTCTGCTCTTGTCATCATTTTCCCCTGCCATCATGGAGCTTCCCCCTCGAGCCTGTAAGCCAAAATAAACCTCTTCTTCTCACAAGCTGCTCTTGATTGGGTCATTTCTACCAGCAATATGAACCTGACTGCAATAGTACTCAAGTGTCTCGTGAGACCCTGAATAGTCCAGCCTCCCTGGTAGTTTTGTGTGTTGGTGAAGACCCCTATGCAGAATCAGGTCACCCCCATTCCTATGCCTACTCCTGGTAAAACAGAGGGTATTTTGTTTGTTTTATTTTATTTTGTTTTTTTTGAGGTAGGGTCTCACTCTAGCCCAGGCTGACCCTGTAATTCAGTATGTAGTCTCAGGGTGGCCTTGAACTCATGGCAATCCTCCTACCTCTGCCTCCCGAGTGCTGGGATTAAAGGTGTGAGACATGCCCAGGTAAAACAGGAGGTTTTGGTAAGCCAGGAACCTTCACCAAGATGCTGAGAGACTGAGATGAAATTTTTGAAAGGAAGATTGGGAAATATTTGGGGTCATATCTTTCTCAGGACTACTGCTGTTTCTCTGATGCTTCCTCTCACCCCTACATGTCTACCCCTGTCTCATGGGCTTATTAGAAGCAGGGGTGGCAACGAGGCACTCAGCCACTGAGCCACTTGGACCCTGAAGCAGGAGTCAGCCCCTTCATGCTGTGCTCACCTGCCTGTGAGCATGTTCAGAGCACCCTCTGTGAAGACCCTTAAGTCACAGGGTTTATGCTCTTCACTTCCATGGGGTACTTTTTTCTTTCTTTGTCTCTAAGTCCCAAGGCTGAAGAAAAAAGACTTGTACTTTTGTGTTATTTACTTGCTTGTTTCCAAGGCTCTTTGTTTTAGCCTTTTTCCTGCATGTAGTATATCTTGATTACATTTCAGCCTCACCATAAGTAGAGCTAATGCTTTGTGCTACCAATAGAATCCTGGAAACACGGCCACCCTGATGCATGGAGCAGAGCTGACTGAATCACCCTATGACAACTCCATCTGTCTAAACATTCAAGATGTCTCCCAGGTAATTATTTTCCCATGAAATAGATTCAGATCATCTTTACCTATCCAGTTTTCCCAGCAGTGTGCAAATTGCACAGCTGTTTTGCTACAAATCTATGTTCTGACATTGATCAGAAACGGTCATGTAATTCCATACACAGTAATCTGAGCACAGGCTGCCAATCAATGCTGGGAATGAATGGGCTGAATTCACCCTGCCTAGCCCATCTGCTGTCCCCTTCTAGGGTGTGATGCATCTTTTCCATTGTCTTACTTAATCCCAACTCTAGTTTGTCTGCTTTGTGTTGACATGAAAACCACCATTTTCTGTATTTCCCTGCACCAGCTTCCAGGGGGCTGTAAGGTCATTGTTCCCTGGTGATCCAGGATCTCTGGAGGGAGTATAAATCTGCCCAGGATCCCTGTCCACTTGTTCTTCATTTTCAAGACCACGGAGAAGGACAGGAAGTCACCCAAGGTTATGAGAAGGCCATCATTTTCACTTTCCATCTAGGATAGAAGCCAAATTCCCAGTTCTGTTGAGAATCCTTCATCCTGTAACCCAGGGCCACCTTCAGGGATGGTGGAGGGAAGAGCGGCTCTCAACATCTGCATCCTGCTTCTCTGAGCATCCTCAGCAGAGTTCCCCCACCCTGGCTGAAACCCCATTGCGGCTCTCAGCATCTCTTGTCCCCTTCTTTCCTTGGCCACAGGGCCCCATTTCTGTAGGAGCTGGCAGGGTGCTAACAGTATTTTCCAGACTTCTTTGCAAGTGAAAAAGGCCATGTGACTGCATGGTCAATGAAGTGTATGAGGTAGATTCTAGGGTTTCAGCCTTTGCCCTTTGCCCTCTTTCCTGTCCTGAGAGATTATCCTACCTCCAGAAACAAAAAGAAAAGAAAAGAACAGAGTTCAGATCCCCACGTAAAAAATGCCAAGCATGGCAGCAAACACCTGTAACCCCAGCAATGGGGCGACAGAGACAGATGGATCCATGGGGACTGCTGACTAGCTGTTCTAGCCAAATGGGTGAGCTCTAGGTTCAGTAAAAGACCCTGTCTCAAAAGATAAGATGGCATGGTAGTTTGAATAAATGTCCCCCAATGGATTTAGGAGTTTTATTCAAGCTTGTAATTTGGCTGGAGGAGGTATTACTGGGGGTGGATCTGAATTGCAGTCTAAGAAATGCAAAGTGATTGAGCTGTGCCTGGGGTTCCTGGAGTGTGATTACTTATGGTGCTGGTTGTGGTATTTCTCTCTGTGTGGACCTGTAAAAGGGGTCCAGCTTCTTCTGCCATTATGGAACTTCCCCTGGATCTGTAAGCTTCAAATAAATTCCCTTCCTCCCATAACTGTGTCTGGTCTGTAGGTTCATTCCAGCAATGTGAAGCTGACTATGACAGATGGGGAGCAATTAGGGTTCCAATGTCGAACTATGGTCTCACAATCATGCTCATACCTTTGTACATGTACACACCCACGAGCACCCACATACACACAAACATGAATATGCACACACATAAATGCAAAAAAAAAAAAAAAGTAGCCTAAGGAAGAAAGGGTTTGTTTTGGTTTTGGCTCACTGTTTGAGAAGATACAGTCCATCAAGGCAGGGAAGACATTGTGGCAGGCATGTGAGGCAGCTGGTTACATTGCATCCATAGTCAGGAAGTGGAGGGGTGAATGCTGGTGCTCAGATCACTTTATCTTTCTATTCAGCCTGGGATCCCAGCAGATGGGATGCTCTTGCCCACATGCAGGGTGGGTCTTTGCTCCTAAGTTAAACCTTCCTGGAAGATCCCTCACAGACACTCCCAGAGGTGTGTCTCCTGGGTAACTCCAAAACCAGTCAAGTTGACAATCAAGACCAGCTTTCACAATTGACTTCTGGGAGAGACTCACACAGCCTAACCAGCTCTCCACACTGTTCGTCTCCCACAAATGAGCTCTCTAGCTGGATAACGTTCTCACCAGCAGGCCAGGAATAGCACCCCTTAGCTCTAAACAGCAAGAGTCCATCCTTGGGAGCCTTAAGCTGTATCAAGCAAGCTGGTCACACCCTCCCACTGGGACTGGCAGCACCTTAGCCTTGGTCACCATGCAGGCCACTTCCCACCACCTCTGCTTGTTCACTGCTCACCAACCCTGTGTGGCTCTGCATGGTGTGGCATGTTCCTCCCCTGCGTGACCACTGCACATGACCGGTAAGCTGCAGTCAAGCTCTCCTGTCCAGTGCTGGCATCCTGGGTTTGCTCATCACTTCAGGCCTGTGGCAGGAATCCTGTCTCACCAACCCGGAGAAGATGAAGGAAGACTCACCAAGGAAAAGCTTCCCCACAGCCACTGGATTCCCATGATCAGTGACCTTGTTTCTCTCCTTGCCCAGGGAGGAGTCAGGTAGATGGACTTGATCTAGGCTCTATCCACTTGGGGACGGTGGCTTGCTGGACAATTATGAACTTAGGATCTCCCACTTCTAATTGCAATAGAAAGTACCTTATGGAAATAAGTAATAGCCTCTTACCAAAGTGAGAGAAAGAGCTTAGAGGAGGTAAATACTGTGACAGAACAGGAGAGGCATGACTTGAGAATGGCAGCTTTAAGTTACACCTCCTATCTCAGTTCCTTCTTCTTCCTCCCCCCTCCCACCAGTGGATGTTCAATGCACATGTGCAGAGGCCAGAGGAGAAACCAGGTGTCCTCCTCCTACATCACTCTTCCACTTTATTTCCCTGAGACAATCTCTCTTGGAACCTGAAGCTTGCTGTTTTTCAGCTACACTGGCTGATGAGCGAGCCCTAACAATCCCAGCTGTGCCCTCCCAAGTGTTGGGGTTACAGGTGTGTGCAGCCTTGCCTGGCTTTTTACATGGGGGCCAGGGAGCCAGCATAGGTCCACATGCTTGTGAAGCAAGTGCTCTTACCCACTGAGCCATCCTCTCAGTCTCCTTTTCTTCTTTTGTAAATATATCACACGCATCAAATCTCTTGTTTAGGAGATTAAAAAAAATGTCATGGGAAAGAGTTTGGTAAGGGTCACCCTCGGTCTTAGTTATTAGAACTGATTAGGCAATTGGCAACTATGGACCTTTCTAACTTTCTGCCATCTTTTTCATCTTTTTGTCCTAGAAAGGACAGTCTCCGATCTGGCTTGGAATTCTCACTGAGCTGTTGTGCCAGAAAGGCGGTCGGCTGAGTCTGAGCTTGCTCTTCTGCTCCCTGAACCTAATCTGGGGTGACACAAAAGCAGAAAAGAGCAGGAAATCCCTAACGAGGCCCCAACCAAGTGACCTTCCACGGGAACCAGAGCTTCAGAACCACCGCTGCTCAAGGCTGGCGGCCTTGTGATGTTGTGACCACACAGCTAGCCTCTTCTCCCGCCATGCCCTGTGAATCCTGCTGCCACAGGTCTCCAACCCTGCCACCACCCTGCCTATGACAGCAAGTGATGGGTGTTTGGTAGGGAGAGCAAGGAGGGTATGTCTTGCACACAATCCAGTAAGGGAAGAGGTGGGAAGTGTTTGGCCTCTCCCATCTTCCTTTCCAGCTGCAGCTCCTCACTGGGCACCTCCTTCACCTGCTTTCTTTCCTTTTTCTTTTCTTCGTTTTTAAAAAATTTTATTATTTTTGCTGCTTAAAAAAACTTTAATGGGAAAGGAGCATTTTAAATAGTACAGTTTAAAACTTTAAAATCTACACGAAGGGCTGGAGGTATAGCTTAGTCGTTAAGACACTTACCTGTGAAGCCTAAAGACCCAGGTTTGATTCCCTAGTACCCATGTAAGCCAGATGCACAAGGTGGCACATACATCTGGAGTTCATTTACAGTGGCTAGAGGCCATGGCACTTCCATTCCCTCTCTTTCTCTATAAAACTATGCATCTCTTTTCCTAACACTTGAAATGGAAGACAGATCTGTAGGGGCATATCTAAGTAACTATGCCCTCTGTGGTTGTTTGAATGTCATGGTGTACATGTATGGCCCCATAGACTCAGGTGTTCTATTAAAATTGAGCTTGTAACTTCAGACCCTAGCAGGAGGCTCCCTGCTAGAGGGGGTGTGTCACTGGGGAGCAGATCCTGGGGTCCAGCCCTGAGGTGTGTTTGGGAGTGGATCTGAGTCCAGCCCTACTAGATGTGTGGAGAACAGTTTGAGCTCTGGTGGCTCCCGTTCGCTGGTACTGGTGATGCTGCCTGTTTTGATGTCCCTCTGCTTGCATCTATGAAACTGTGTCTGGTTGGATGGTTGTCACAGAAATGAAGATCTGACTGTAACATCCTCATTCTTTTCTATTCTCTTTTTGGCCTAACGAAGTACTAAATTAATTTCAACTTCTCAGTTCTTTCTTTTGGCATATATTTTTATTGTTGAAACTTCTTTTAATAAATTTTATTTTCTTTATTTGAGAGAGAAATAGTTCAAAGAAGCACACAGAGAGAGAGAGACCATGGGTGCACCAGGGCCTTCAGCCACCGTAAACAAGTTAACTCCAGATGCATACGCCACCTTGTGCATATGGATTATGTGGGTCCTGGGGAATTGAACCTGGGTCCTTTGGCTTTACAGGCAAATGCCTTAACCACTAAGCCATCTCTCCAGCCCCTGTTAAAACTTTTTAATTGACAACTTCTATAAATATAAACAACAATATGCTATGATCATAATCCCCTCCCACCAACCTTCATTTCCTCCCTCCAAAATTCTCCCTCCATTGAATCCCTTCTTCTTTCCAACTAGTCTCTCTTCTATTTTGGTTTTATCATTTTTTTCCTCCTATTATGCAGGTCTTGTGTAGGTAGCATCAGCTACTATGAAGTAATGAATCTCTAGGCCACTTTGTATTTGAAAGACAGTATTATAAGCACTCCTCCCCTCCTTTGGCTCTTACATCCTTTCCACCACCACTTCTGCAATGGTTCCCAAGCCTTGGAAGGTGTGGTATAGAGATGTCTCACTTAGTGCTGAACACTCACTCCACTGTCACTTCTTCTCAGCACTGTGGCAGGTTTTGAGTTACCCCAGTCACTGTCATCTGAAAAGAGAAACTTCTCTAAGCCCTCCCCCCAAAAAAGTAGCATTAATATATGGGCATAAACACAAGTATTTACAGGGCAGTTTGGTGGGCATGACATATCCATTTAGCCACATAACAGTAGTAGTCCCCCCCCCCCCAGGGTTTATGACCACCCCAGCCATAGGCCTTTCACTAGATTTTCAGTACCAGGCAGGAGTTCTTCTCTGAGGAGTGGCCTCAAGTCCAATCAGAGAGCAGTTGGTTTCCCTATAACAGATACGCCTCCATAGCACCAGTTAGTACATTTGGCCTGGGTGACCAGCCATAAAGCTTGTAGGGTCTTTTCTTTGTGCTTGTGGGGGGGGGGGTATGTATGTGTGTGTGTGTGTGTGTGTGTGTGTGTGTATACATCCAAGTGTGTGCACATGTGTTTTAAGCAACCTCATGTGTCATACTCATTCACTTTTTCGAGACAGGGTCTCTCACTGAGCCTGGTGCTTGTCAGTTAAATTAGACTGACTGGCCAGCAAGCCCAAGGAGCCCTCTTGTTTCCACCTCTTCAGTACTGAGTTTACAGATGTGTGCCACCATGCCTGACCTTTTTTTTAAACATGGTTCTGGGGATTGAACTCAAACCCTCATGTTTGTGAGGCAAACACTTTACCCACTGAGCCATCTTCCCAGCTTGCTTTCTTATAAAAATCACCTCTGTTTTCCTTAGCAGATTAGTCCTGGATCCAAGAGGTCTAGGCTTGGTGGTCAGGCATAAAAGCCCGAAGTGAAGTTCACCACTCTCTGTGATCAGGGGTGTTTTGGCTAGATTCTGTCAGCCCCTCAGAGACACCTCCATCTCCAGCTAGATCACAGTGAAGAGCACAAAGTGCACAGGCAGGAGAGGGAGAGGTCCCACTGCTGGAAGGTTTGCCTTCCCTCCCGTGCATCCTTGCTCACAGGCAGGATATTGCAGACTCTATTGCTATGTTTTCCAACATACAAAAGTCAATGGGGGTTCTTGCTAATATCATGATTTCATCTTTTGTGTGCCTCTTAGCCTTCCCCTGCCGGCTGCTCTCACGCAGTTTCCTCCTGCCCTCATTTCTTCTCTTTCTTGGGACACAGTCAAGACTAGGTCCCGCTGTGATTTGTCTTGAAATTTGTCCTTTGGCCAATCCATCCTCAGCCCCCAGGGTGCTATGGTCATCACTCCACAACTAAGGAGAGCTCATTGAATTTTCTCACAGGGCTGGCAGCATGACAGCATTTACATAAAGCAGAAGGCTGAAATAAAAGGAATTCCCTATTCCTTGGAAGAGGAACCCATCCAAAAATACATCTGTCAGCCGACATGACAGTTCTGCCAGGATAAAATTGCAGCTAAGAACAATGAATGGGCACTGATTTTCCATGCAGTGAACCCGGCTCTGAAGCCATGGAGGAGACATGGTTCCTCTTGACACTGAAGCTGGACACGGAGATAGTAGGAAGCAATCAGCAGAGTGAAGGACAGCCCACAGCATGGGAGACAATCTGTGCCATCTATGAGTCTAACAGGAAATTACTAGCTGAATATATATACATAACTCATAGGGTTGGAGAGATTTCTCAGTGATTAAAGTGCTTGTTTGCAAAGCCTGACGGCCCGGGTTTGATTTCCCAGTACCACATAAAGCCAGATGCACAAAGGGGAACATGTTTCTGTAGTTTGCAGTGGCAGGAGATCCTGGTGCATCCATACTCTCTATCTCTCTCTGCCTCATTCTCTCTGTCTCAAATAAATAAACAATAAATAGAAAAATTTAAACCCCAGAAAAACTAAATACCAGAAGAACAATTTAATCAATAAATGAGCAAATGAACAGACAGTTCACAAAAAATGAAGTACAAATGGCCAATAAGCACGTGAAAAACACTTGACATCTTTATGAGAGAAATGTAAATCAAAGGGACATTGAAATTCCATCTTCAACCCAGTCTGAATGGCTGCCATCAAGAAAAGAACATCAAAGGCAGCAAAGATTGCAGGGGGAAAGGAGCCCTTGTATACTATTGGTGGGAATGTAAATTAGTATGGCAACTATGGAAATCAGTATGGAAGTTCCACAGAAAACTAAAAATAGAACTTCCATCTGAGGTTCTGGGCAACTCTAGGTGCTAAGCATATTTTATAGACTTGAAGTAAAATCAACAGCACAGAGTTTAAGCTTCCTCCACCCTGTCTGGATATCCTGAGTCACAGAGTGTCTCCCCCACAGCTAGGCAGGCAGAGCAAGGGATATGAATGTTTCATTCTGAGGCACTGTAGGTCACTCTTAAGGATGCTGGCTCAGAGAGATGGACACAGGCTTGTGTTCAAAAGGAAAGACCGGAAGTAGGTTAAATTTGACCCTCTGAGGCCACTGCCCAGGTGACATGAGGTAGTAAAGGCACACGAAGGCAAGCTGCACAGGGCTGCAGACACTGGCTTTCTGTTACTTCCCAAGGCCACGGAGAGCCAGGTCACAAAGCTTGCAGCCCAGCTAAAGACTTCTCTCATTTGTCGTTCCTTCCCCACACATATGTTTACACACATACACACATGTAAACACACATACCCACAATCAGACACTATACCATGCACGTTCTCTCACACACACTTATACACATGAGCACATATGGTCACATACTATCACACACATGTTCACACTCACATGATGTCACACAACCACAGGGACACCCTCGCTGCACTCTTGCACACACATCCATACTCTTACACTCACACTCCACTCCGGCCACTACCCAACCATCAGTTCCTCAAGGTTACAGTGACAGAGCAGATCACCCCATGAACAGTGTGAGGACAAAGCCCCATGGACCTGCAGCCTGGACTGGACCTTGGCAGGAAGCTTTCTCCTCAACCCCTGGGACTGTGCAGGGAATTTAAGAACAGGAAATGGCGGCCCATCCGGTTGAACTTGCCTGCTCTCCGTTTTGGCTGCTCTTCATCCACCTTCCGGCCAAAGGCATTGCTTCCTGGGGCTTATTTTTTCTGTGCTCAGTGTTTTCTGCATACTGTCCTGAATTTCATTACGTGAGGCTCAGGGAACTCTGGCCTCAGTACTAAGAGAGAAACAGAGCAAGAAGACACACAATGAACCCAGGCTTTGCTGAAAATGGTAGTCATGACAGTCCTTAGGTCCTGGAAGAGAGAGGTCCAGGGAGGAAGGATCAAGTAGGATTTGCCTTGGTGGTCTTGACCCCATCTCAGAAGATGAGAAATGACTGTCATTCTGGGAGGAAGGTGGGGGAGTGGGTTGTCTGCTGGAGGACACCTTGGTAATGTGAGAGCTCTTGGGAGATTAGGGATGTCCATGGTTAGGCAACCATGTTTTCACTCCAGCACTCCAGGAACAGGAGGAAGCAGGAGCTAGGAATGCTTTCTAGGGGATGAGGAGGGTCTGGCTCAGTACTTAAAAGCACTTGCTGTGTAAGCCTGATGACCAGTGTTTGGATCCCCAAAGCCCACATAAAACCAGATGGACTCAAGTTGGTATCTGTAATCCCAATATGCCCATGGCAATAGTAGGTGGAGTCAGGAGAATCCTAAAGCTCATGAGCCAGAGCCAGCCAGTCTGGTGTTTGCAGAAGCAAACCAGAAAGATCCTGTCTCAAACAAGGAGCAAGGTGAGGACCAACACACCTGGAAGTTGTCCTCTGACCTCCACAGGCATGCTGTGGACACATGTGCATCCATACTTACACATACACACACACACACACACACACACACACACAGAAGACAGAGAGAGAGAGAGAGAGAGAGAGAGAGAGAGAATAGTTTATAAAAGTAGGAGGAGGTTGCTTGGCTTACATAGCGAGTTTCAAGTTAGCCAGGGCTATACAATGAGATTTGGTCTCAAAGAAAAGAGAGGGGCTGGAGAGATGGCCAGGGGTTAAGGCTCTTGCTTGCAAAGCCTAAAGTCCCATGTAAAGCCAGATACACAAAATGGCACATACATCTAGAGTTTGTTGTATCAGGTGGAGGCCCTGGCAAGCCAATTCTCTCTGTCTGTCTCTCTTCTCTCTCTCTCTCCTTGCAAATAAATAAATATTTAAGAAAAAAGAAAAGAGAGTTTTCTCTCTGTACAGAGAGATTTCTGAATGTAAAAGTCCAAAGGTTTCCCCTGATGCTTGTCAACTGAATCGTGTCATCTCACACACACACACACACACACACAGCCAAAAGATCACCTCTTAAACTGTATGCTGGGCAATGACTCTCAGTCCAGCTCTGTCAATGTATGCACACCTCCATTTGCTCTCTTCAGATGCTCCCATCCACTTCCCAAAGGCTCCTATTTGTTGTGAACTGTTTTCTAATCGTGCAAGGCTTCCCACTTTCAAATTTTTTTCAACTTTTCCTTTGCTTTCGTCTGACCTGGCACACTCTTGTTTTCATGTTCAGTCACCCTGGTAATCGTGTTTTCTCTGATGCTGAGCCTGCAGGATGTCTACCTTTGACAATAGCTGGAAGTAAATGGAAGCCAACCAAATCCAATATAAAGCAGCCCAAAATGGAACCATGGTGCACCTGTGCAACTGTGTGTGGCTCCAAGTGAAACTGAAAATGAGTTAACATGCTCAGAAGTCACAGGTACCCACACCTATATGGAGTGCACCTTCATGCTGTATATATGTGCACACACATGCATACAAAGGCACACACAGATACTCTGGGACCCCTGTTGTAGTTATATCCAATAAGCTTATTTTTTTAATATTTTATTTATTTATTTATTTGAGAGAGAAAGAAAGAGGCAGAGAGAATAGGCATGCCAGGGCCTCCAGCCACTGCAAACAAACTCCAGATGCATGCTCCCCTTGTGCATCTGGTTTATGTTGGACCTGAGGAATCGAACCAGGGTCCTTAGGCTTCACAGGCAAATGCCTTAACCACTAAGCCATTTCCCTAGCCCCCAATAAACTTATTTTAAATTCATAATATTGCAAATCAAAAATACATTGGGCTGGTGGTGTAGCTTAGTGGTAGACCACAAGGTCCAGGGTTCCATCTCCAGCACCACAAAAAAATATATTTAATGAACATATCCTACTAAACATCACACCTTAGCCTGGCCTGTCTTAAATGCACTGAGAACACTTCTATGAGTCTATAGGTGGGCAAAAATCATCTCACCCAAAGCCTATTTCACAACTGAGTATCAACACAACATGTCATTTACTGAGGACTATATCTATACTGACAGTGAGCTCATGTCATTCCACTGAAGACTATCCCTATACATTGAGCTCATGTCATTCATTGACAGCTATAGTTGTACTGAAAGTGAGCCATGGTTATATGGCTGTGCTCCTCACTATCAGAAAATTTCAAGTTGGACCATCATAAACAGAGGCTGTCTACATACATCTTTATATAGGAACTCAGTAAAGTAGCATACAGTCATTCTTCCAAAGCCAGGTCCTTGATGCTCTGGGCCTCCTTTGGTCAACATGACAGCAGGGCTTAGACGGAAGAGTGGCTCTTGTGACAACCGGCCCTACTGTGATCTCCTAGAGCACATAGCAGCATCATGGGCCATCTGCCTACTCAGGACCCACGGGTACCTGCTCTGCACGCAAGTTGGAGAGGCCTGATGGGAGGAGCCTCCACCCCTCTCCCACTGACGGTCACAACTTGGCTGCTCCTTCCTTGTATGCTGCAGGGTGATGTCCAAGATGGTATTAAAGAGAGCAATCTTACTGCTGCCATCGAGATGGGCTCATTTAAGGCTGAGTCTGCAGCTCAGTGGGCGATACACACTTAGCAAGGCCAAGGCCCTGAGCTCCATGCCCAGCACTGCAAGATGAAAAGAGGTTCCACCCTTACAGATGAGGGGTGCTGTCGTCAGCTCCATGCCATAGGAATGAACTTCCAAATCAGACAGTTTATAGGAGGAAGAGATTTATTTCGGTCTTACAGATCCAGAGGAAGTTCCATAATGGTGGAAGAGCTGCCCCCTTTCACAGATCCACACAGAGGGAAAAACCACCACCAACGCCATAAGCAAGAGCAAGAAAAAGAAATAATAACACCTGGCAGCCAACAGCAGGGAACCCAGGCAGACATCACTCTGCATACCTCTAGACTGTAAACAGATCGGCCTCCAGTAACACCTTAGTACTGGCCCCAAGGAATCGCCCACAGTGACACCTCTTCCAGCCAGGCAGGCAGCTGGAAATCTGAGTTACAAGCCTTGGTAAAACATTTGAGTCTATTGAGGGACATGAATTCAAACTTCCACAAAGGGTTTTTGAAAATCTTTGTATGTAAGCGTATGTTTGATGTGGGTGAGTGGGTGGGTGTGTGCATGTGCATGTGCATGTCACGATGCATGTGTGGAGGCAAGAAGCCAATTATGGGTGTCAACATCCTCCACCTTATTTGAGGCAGAGTCTCCTGTTATTTGCTGCTGCAAATGCCAGGCGAGCTAGCCCACCAGCTTTTGAGGATTCTCCTTTCTCTGCCGCTCATCTCACAGGAGATGTGTCACAGGTATCCAGCTGTATGTGGTCTCTGGGGATCTGAACTCAGGTCAGCACACTTTTATCCACTGAACATCTCCCCAGCCCCTACCTGGGGGATTTCCCTGCAACCACTCTGTCTCTCTGCTCACTAGTTGTGACGAGCAAGTCTGTTCTGTCTTTGCATGATCAGGGTGTAGATGTATTTCTGTGTAAATGACTGCAGTATTTCTAGCCCATGAATTGCTTAGCAATAGTACCCATCCTTGTTCCTGTTTCAGTTTTTTCTTCTCATCTTTCACAACTTCTTTGCATGGATATTCTCTGAAGTATAGAAATCTGTCATTAGAGTTGGGCGTGGTGGTGCACACCTTTAACCCCAGCACTTGAGAGGCAGAGGTAGGAGGATTGTCATGAGTTTGAGGCTACCCTGAGACTACATAGTTAACTCCAGGTCAGCCTGGGCTAAAGTGAAACCCTATCTCAAAAACAAAAAAAAAAAAATCTGTCATTAGGACAAGCAAATATTCCTCTTTGACATTAAGATCTATTTATACCTCAAAAAACCTTTAGGCATTGTGTCTCCTACTGCAAGATTGAATATCTCCCTTCTTTCCATGTGAGTGAGGGTTATTAGCATGCCCCTGTTGCACAAACAAGAAAGCAATATTTCTTTTGACTTCTATTCATCACCCTCACTGTTCCTTTAATGCCTCTAAAATATTCTGGCTTCTGCTGATTTTATTCCCTTCTGAAGGCACAGAATTGTCCGACACATGGCGAGGTCTAAAATGCGTTATGATTTGCTGGTGAAGCAACCCCCTTTGCCCTGCCCAGGGAAAGGACCCCGGCTTCCATTCTGCTTGCTGTGGTTTGGATGTGGCTTGTCCCCCAAGGGTCCATGTGGTGGGAACTTGTTCCTCCATGTAGCCATGTGAGATGTGGTGGAAACTTTAAGAGGTATAATGTCATGGAAGGCCCTCAGGTCATGGGGGGGGTGTCCTTGGAAGGAAATTCTTATCTCCTGAGTGGGATCTCTGTGATAATCAATGCATAACAAATCCCCACAGCCACCATTTAACGCCCATGTATGACCTCATGGTTCTGCAGGTCGCAGCCTAATGGGCACAGGCACACGCAGCTATGTTCTCTGCAGTCAGGAGCTGTGCTGAGGCCGCGTCTCCTCTCCTCACTCACTGCTTGAGGAAAGGCTCCATTTTCTCCCACTCTTCCCATGAGGCTTCTCCAGCTTCAAGGCAGCAATGGGCCATCACCTCCTTCTCAAGCCTCAGACCTCTTTGACTTCCTCCTTGGCTTTTAGAGGTGCACCACTACAGTGGGCCAACCTGGATAGTCCAGACTATCTAAAATTCTGCCCACTACAGTCCACCCTGTGGCCCCCAATGGCCTACTTTTCTCTGATTTGCAAAACATATGCATCCCATTGCATTACAAAAAAGATGTCAATCCATCACAAGTCCAAGTCCAAAACCTCATCCTGTCCATCCCCCTGAGCAGTGATGAGTGAAATTCGTTGTGATGCATCCAGGGCACAATTCCTTTCCATCTGTGGATGTGAGACCAGAAAACCAATGCTATGTCCCAGACTCCAACAGCAGAAAGGCACTGGGGAGCCACCATAGATATTCTGGCTCCAAAGGGGAAATGTGGCATGCACCAGTTCCATGTCCACTTGGAAAACTTCTTTAGATTTCTGAGGCCCAAGTATAAAGCTTTCTCAAGTTCTAGATCTACAGAGAAAAAACAAGAGCAGACAGAGATTGGGGGGCCTCCTCCAATCAACTTGACACTGCAAGGACTGCCCTGTGCTGTGTACAACTCCAGAACACTACTCCTATCTCACCCCCAAGACTCACCTAGGATCTAGCTTTCTTTCTTTTCTTTAAGGTTCTCACTATTCATAAGGGTTAGTCCTCCCCAGATCTAGCCACCTAGCCTCCTTACAAGGAGTGCCCACTACCCCAATCTTGTAGACTGGGATTCCAGAAATAAGGAGGGAAGAATCCCTAGCAGGGGAGGGCTCCCCCGTGCCTTCAGCACTCCCCCACCCCCACAAGAGCAGACCGAAAGAAGATGACACAGAGCATGTTCAAATGACATTAAGCCATAGACCCCACCCCCTACATGGTTCAGGCGAGTCTTCTCGTGATCTACAAGGCTGGAACCTTCTGGCTGTGGGCCCTCTCTGACCTGCCCTCCTTCCCCCCATTTGCCTGTGATGGCTGCTCTGATTCCTGTGCTTGTCATTCCACAACCCCTTCAACCCCTCACCATCACCACCACCCCACCCCTCACCACCACTACCACCTCACCCCTCCACCACCTCCTTTCCCCTACCCCACCACAGTCTTTGTGGTTCGTCCTGCTGATCTGCCAGCATGGTCTTAAACATTGCTCCTTGGAAAGTCCCTCTCCTACCTAGACTTGCTAATCTCCTTCCACCTCCATGCACTCCTTTTGACAGACACATCCGAGAGGATGGAAGGAAGGAGAAGAGGGAGGAAGGAAGACCCAAAGGACAGAAATGTTCAGAGAAAATGGAGAAGGGTGGAGAAAGAAAAAAGGAAAGGATGTTTTATAAGGGCCACATGAGTCAATATACTTTTGTTTTGTTTTCTAATATTTTATTTTTATTTATTTATTTATTTACTTATTTATTTATTTAACAGAGAAAGAGGAAGGGAGAGAGAGAGACAGATGGGTGTGCCAGGGCTTCCAGCCACTACAAACAAACTCTAGACACATGCGCCCCTTGTGCATCTGGCTAACGTGGATCCTGGGGAATAGAACCTGGGTCCTTTGGCTTTGCAGGCAAACGCCTTAACCACTAAGCCATCCCTCTAGCCCTTGTTTTGTTTTTGACACACAGTTTTGACTGCCCTCAAACTCATGGCAATCCTCCTGCCTTGGTCTCCCCAGGACAGGCATGAACCATCGTTCCCAACTACCAGTATACATTAAGCACAAAGGAAGTAACTGTTGGTACAGTAGTGCTACACACTATGCCTCAGATGATATTCTTTGGGATAAAGACTCAACACCTTGGCCACCGGCTTCTGACACCCAGAGGTCCTGCTGCCATTCTGTCCAAACCTGTTAACAGTGGAAATGGCACCTCTTCCATAAATCTTCTCATGCCCATGCACCCTGGAGTAGGCTCTGCCTCCGTCCACTTCCCTTGTTTTCTTTACTTCCTGTAGTGTCCAAGGGCTGGCATTATCACCCAGCACAGTGCCAGAGGGGCTGTCTAGTGCAGGAGCTGCAGGCTGCCCAGGGTTCTGCAGCCCATGGACCCTCTTTCGGAAGGATGCTCACTCTGACTCCCCTCTGTCCTCAGGCCTCCTTTGGTTTCACTGTGATTAGCTGATTGCCATCAATGAGTACAGCCTTGCAGAGTATGAAGGCTCCTTGTCAAGAATGCACACAAAGGGGCTGGAGAGTGAAGGGACTTGCCTAAAAAGCCTAAGGATCCAAGTCCAACTCCCCAGATTCCACGTAAGCCAAATGCACAAGGTGATGCATGCATCTGGAGTTTGATTACAATGGCTGGACACCCTGATGTGGCAATTCTCTCTCTCTCTCATAAAAAAGACCAGTCTGTTGGTATTGCCTCAAAAAAAAAAAAAAAAGAAAGAAAGAAAGCCCACCAAGCAAGAAGCCCCTGTGAAGCTTGTACTTATTCCTTGGCTCTCCTGCTATGGAGTTAGACATACATGCAAACAGACAGTTGCACAAAGGCCTCTTGAGTCATTGCTCCCATCCAAACACACAATAAGTTAGCAAGTATTTTCTTAAGTGAACACACACAGACAACTTCAAGAACAGACATTTCAGAAAGGCTCATATGTATTCATTTCTGATATTTTTTTAGTATCTTTGCCTACACATAGACTATAGAATTACAGCAATTACCTCAAGCACTGGGAGTACATTATATATATAATGGCCTAAGTGAGGCCAGGGGAAGAGATTGAGCAAGAGAAGGGTGTGGGGAGGGTCAATCAAAATTCAAGATATTCTGAATATGACATATGAAAGCCTACTTCTTTGTATAATGGTACATCCAGAAGCCATAGATTGCTACTAGAAAATTTTTAGTGCCATAGATGGGATACCTATCAGTGAGTTGTTGGCCAGGGAGGTCCCTGTTGCCTCCAAAACATTACAGGCTATTGCCAAGGGCCTTGGTTTCCCATGAGTAACAGATGGTAAGACCCTATTGCTGAAGACTTCACATGCTTGGGCAGCAAGATCACTGAAAAATCAAGCTAGTGCTGAGCTGAAAACCTCCCTGTAGACCAGCCAACAGAAAACTGGAAAAAGCTGCATTGCATGCAGCCCTATGGGAAACAGAAGTCATCAGCAGTGAAAACAGTGGACATTGGAAGCCTCAAGTTTGGCCAAACAGGCCAAATGACTGAATGGGTGCAATAGTGGCATGTCTTCTCTAGGGGAAACCAACTGCTCTCTAATTGGACTGGAGACCAGTTGTATGGGAGAGAATACATGCCTGGTAATGAAAACCTAATCAAAAGCCTATGGTGGAGGAAGTCATGAGCATTAGGAATGTAATGCCTGCTCTTGTCTTGTTAAATGCATATATTGTGCTCACCAAACTGCACTGTAAGCCCTTTACTTAATGATCATACCCATATATTAATGCTACTCTCACTTTTGGTTAGAGAAGCTTCTCTTTTCAGATGGTGGTGGTCACTGGGATGACCCAAAAGGCACCATATTGCTGAGAAGAAGTGATGAAGGAGTGCTCAGCACTGAAACATCTCTATCATATCATCCAAGGCTCAGAGTACATTGAGGAAGAGGTGACAGAAAGAATGTAAGAGCCAAAGGAAGGGTACCACTCCTTAGAATGCAATTGTCCAGACAGAAATTGGCCTCAATATCCATGACTTCACAGTGCCTAGCAATACCTTCACAAGGCCCTCATAATGGGAGAAAAAGATAATGACATCAAAATGAAACAGAGATCACTGGAGAGAGGGAGGAATATAATGGAAAGTAGAGTTGTGAAAGGGAAAGTGGGGTAAGGGAGGAAAGTATGATGGTTTATTGTCTGTAAGTATAGAAGTTGCCAATAAAAAAATTAAAAAGAGAATGTGTAATGCAGAGGAGGGCAGCATTGTGGGGGGGGGTCCACAACAACTGAAGAGAATTTTTTGTATTTGGACAGGTCCTTTGCTGTAACACAGCTCTACCAAGCACCAAATTAATCCAGTTATAAATTGAGCCCAATTAAAATTCAAGCAATGAGTAGTCAGGCTTGCTGCTAAAGACATCACATGCCTTGGGCTGACAGTAGAGAAAAGCTGAGAGCAATTATCAAAGAACTGAGTCCCAGAACAGACCCCCAAACCACAAGTGTTTAGATTGTGAAACAAATTTGAATCCCTGAATTAAGTGGCTCTTTATTTGCTACCAAATGGCCAATAAAGTTTGTATATATCTATGTGTAATCTCCCAAACTGTTTGGAAATGAATTAATTTGATAGGATTAATATTTCAATGACATTATTCAACATTAGCCCTGGCTGAACTCACAATTTAATCAATTTTCTACCCGTTGCATATATTAATTTAGCAATATTAAGATGGAATTTTCTGTATAGAAATAAGTAAGATATTGTGGCGATTTGATTCAGGTGTCCCCCATAAACTTAGTTGTTCTGAATGCTAGATTCCTAGCTGATGGAGATTTTGGAATTAACATCTCCTGGAGGGAGTGTATTGTTGGGGGCGGGCTTATGAGTACTATAACCAGCTTCCCCATGACAGTGTTTGGCACACTCCCCTGTTGTTATTGTCCACCTTATGTTGGCCAGGGGGTGATGTCCACCCTCTGCTCATGCCATCATTTTCTTCTGCCATCATGGAGCTTCCCCTCGAGCCTGTAAGCCAAAATAAACCTCTTTTTCCCACAAGATGCTCTTGGTTGGGTGATTCCTACCAGCAATGCAAACCTGACTGCAACAGACATAGTCCAATTTATCTATTTTTCTCTTATTGTCTGTTTTTGCTGTCATATTAAAAAATATCCTTATCAAGTTCACTGTTGTAAAGATTTTCCCCTGTGTTTTCTTCTACATAGAAAAATCATGTCACCTACAAGTAGGAAGAGTTGTGTTCCTGTCTAATATTGACATCACTTTTATTTCTTTTTCTTCCCTTATTTTAGTATTTTGACATTTGTGATGGTTAACATTATTATCAACTTGACAGGATCTAAAATCACCTAGGAGACAACCTCTGGGCGTGTGTGTGTGAGGGAGTTTCTAGACTAGATTCACTGACGCAGAGAGACCCATCCTAAATGTGGCCTGAATAAAAAGAAGAAACTGAGCCAAGCACCAGTATTCACCTCTCTCTGCTTCCTGCCTGTGGACACAATGTGAGCAACTGTTTCCTCCTCCTGCCACCACATCTCCCTGCCATGATGGTTGTGCCCTCCAACTCTGAGCCAGAATGAACCCCTCTTTACGTTACCTTTGTTAGGTATTTTGTCACAGAAGCAAGAAAAGTAACTAATCCAACATTTAAGTACTATATTGACTAAAGGAATAGATATTCTTGTCCTGCTTCCAGTCATCAGGAATAAGCCAGATCTTTACCATAAAACATGCTTACAGTTGTAGTGTGTACATGCTTGTTACAGCAGAGTAGTTCTCTTCTTATCTTTCTGGAAATCAATCTTATCACAAGTCGGTCTTGGAGTCTGTCAAATACCTTTACTGAGTCATTGCTAAGATCATATAATCTTCTTCTTTGCCTGTCATGACAGTAGGCTATATCTGTGCCCAAATGTGGAACCAGCCTCGCAGAGCCAGAATCAATCCCACATGCTCATCAGATCTACTTCCTTTTATGTATCTGGTATGCTAATACTTGTTGAGGTAAATTTATGAGAGAGAATGTTTTCTATTTATGGAGATGGATTCCTCTGGTTTGGTATGATGACCTGGTATTGGGAAGAGACCCTTCCTCTTCACATTTGGTTAGGATGGTGGCATTTGACAGAGCTCTCCAGGGAAAGCATTTGGACCTGGAACTTTTCTCTGCACGAACTTTTTCAGAACATAAACTCAATTCACTTAGCTCCTGTAAGACTGTTCAGATTGTCTATTTCTTGGCAAGCCCCTAATATATAGCCTCTTTCTTTTGGGGACCCCTCCCATGTTCTCTAGAGTCTTTTTCTGTACTCCCTTAATAAAAATCTGCTTTTTACCTGCTCAGAAAAAAAATGTTATCTATCTCATGCTGTTTGAGTGCTACTAGCTTTAGGTTTTCAAAATATTGACCCATTTCCCCTATTACTTAGACATTTCTCCAAGTTCTCCAATTCATGTGTCTGGGGTGTTTTCCTGGCAATCCTGTTAATGGCTGCTAGGTTTGGGGGTTTCTAGTCCACTCTTGAAATTAGTGAAATGTTTTGCTGCAGAGTGAACAATTTCACTGGGTATTCTTTAAGAATCAGCTTTTAAGAAGTTCATTTTCCTGTGTTGTTTGCGTATTTTTGACCTCTTTGGCTTCTGCCCATCTCTTTACTGTTTGTTTTCCTCTTTCTTTTAGCTTATTTTTCCTGATTTCTCAGTTTCTTGAGATAAAAGCCTTATGATATGAATGAAATTTTTCTCTTTTTTGACATAGGCATTTGTTACTATAAATGTCCCTCTCTGAACAATCAGCTGCATGTTACCGTCTCATCTGTTTTCATTCATCTGTGCATTTTTCTCATTCCCTTTGAGACTTTCTCTTCCATCCATGGATAATTTAGATGCATGTTGTTTAATTTCCACATTTAGATCTCTTTCTCTTGTCTCTGTTATTGATTTCTAGCTTGGCCCATGAAGCTCAGAAAATATTGGCTAAATGATTTCAGTTCTTTTAAAAATATTTATCTATTTATTTGAGAAAGAGAGTGTGTGTGTGTGTTTATGTGTGTGAGAGAGAGGGGTGGGGGAGAAGAAAAAAGGGAGAGAATGGGCATACCAGGTCTTCCTGCCATTGTAAATGAACTCTAGGTGCCTGCACATCTTTGTTCATCTGGCCTTATGTGGCCACTGGGGAACAAACTCAGGCTGCCAGGCTTTGTAAGCAAGTGCCTTTAACCACTCAGTCATCTCCACAGCCCTTTAAAATTTTTTAAAAACTATTTGTAACCAGAATTTTAATCCCAAGTATTCTCACAAACATATTACAAATGATATCATGAAAAAAAAAGATTTGCACAGTAACTCAAAAGTTCAGCTAGAGCTGGAGAGATGGCTTAGTGGTTAAGGCACTTGCCTGTAAAGCCTAAGGACTCAGGTTCGATTCCCTACTACCCACATAAGCCAGATGCACAAGGTGGCACATGCATCTGGAGTTCATTTGCAGTGGCTAGAGGCCCATGGCTATCCCATTCTCTCTCTCTCTCTCCATATATATAAAATCTGCCTCTTTCTCATGCGTGCTCCCTCTCAAATAAATAAACTCTTTTTTTTTTCAAAGTTCAGCTAGGGGCTGGAGAGATGGTTTCATGGTTAAGGCATTTGCCTGCAAAGCCAAAGGATCACAGTTCAATTCTCCAGAACCCACATAAGCCAGATGCACAAGAGGGCACATGCATCTGGAGTTTGTTTGCTGTGGCTGGAGGCCCTGGCATGCCCATTCTGTCTCTCTCTTTCCCTCTCTCAAATAAATAAATCAATAAATAAAATATATTTTTTAAAAAGTTCAGCTAGCTCTAAAATGTACCCTAAAACTGGCAAGACATTAGTATGTTGAAATCTAAAATTTTAAAACATTATGAACAGCTATGTCTATAGTGATCACATAAGGAACTTATGACCTAACCGAAGGTAAACTTCCTTGAAATCTATCATACTCTATACTTCTGCCCAGCGTTACAAACTAGTTGGGAGTTTTCAAAAACCTCTGGTGTAATGAATGGTGTGCAGCTTTACATTTAACTGATGGCCTGTGTTCACAGCCACCTTCAAAGATTTGCATACAGCTGCCCACTATCACGGCCATGGAAGAGCTAACATCTTTCTGCCAGCTTTGTTTCTACAACATTATGGCATCACTCTTTGGCTGGGCAGTCTAGGAAAAACTAAAGTTCTAAGCAAACTCAATCTTGCTTAAGGAAACATTGTAAAGTGACAACTCCTGGTATCACATGCCTCATATGACTCATTTCAAGCCACAGAGAATGACATCATTATGTGTGTCACTGTTCCAAGAGATGGGCATCTCTGAACAGTTAACACACATCTGGAAAATGCACCAAGCTTATGAAGCTGCAAACAAAACTTGAATTTTCTGTACATAATCCTGTCAAATGACATTATTTTTCTGTACACCATTTGTTTTCTGTTTTCTTTCATTTGACATAAATGAGCTCACTGGACTTAGAGAAGGGTCTAGGGAGCTTGCGGTTTCTCTCCCGAAACAACAGTCTCTCTTATCTCTAGAATGGGACCTGCTCCTGCTGTGAGAGATGCTTCTCCCTCTCAGAGATCTGTGCTGAGGGGAGGACTCCTCCTACCATGAGCATTTCAGATACAGAGGCCCAACAGGGAGGTGGACCACCATGATGACTTCTTTCTTCACCATATGACAGTGCCCCTCTTACATGACAGCTGCTGCCTCGCAGCGGTCCTTGAATTCAAGAAAAGCAAAGCTGGAGGATTTCTAGCAAGCCACACACTCACAGTGGTTCATAATGGCCACAGGCCCATTCCAATTCAGTCTTGTCAGTGGTTTTTCCAAGATTACCTACATACACCTTGAAGTGCAAAGGACAGGAATTGTGATGCATTTTAAGATCCTAGGTTCATAACATGGAGATTCAAATCCACACGCTCTGCCAGGCCCACCCACTCCCCGCTTCAATTCCCACAGTTGCTCTCACAACTCTGGTGTCCACAAAATGGCCTCTTTAAGTTTATTGATGCTTGCTTTGGTCCAGGACATAGACTGTCTTTTTTTAAATTTTTTTTGTTCATTTTTATTTATTTGAGAGCGACAGACAGAGAGAGAAAGAGGCAGATAGAAAGAGAGAGAGAATGGGCGTGCCAGGGCCTCCAGCCACTGCAAACGAACTCCAGATTCATGCAACCCCTTGTGCATCTGGCTAACGTGGGTCCTGGGGAATCGAGCCTCAAACAGAGGTCCTTAGGCTTCACAGGCAAGCGCTTAACCAGAAAGCCATCTCTCCAGCCCATAGACTGTCTTAATGATGGTGTATGTAAACTTGAAAGGAAAAGTCAATTCTGCTACTGTTGGATGAAATGCTCTGTATGGATGACTGGATCTTGTTGGGGGACTGTCATCCTGAACATATATATCTTTACTGATTTTCTTTCTAGTAATTCTATTGATCGGTAAAAAGGACGTGTTAAAATTACCAAATGTGAGGCTGGGGAGAAGGCTCTGAGTAAAATGTTTGCTGTATGTGAATTTGAATCCTCAGCACCCACATAAGTGTAGAAGCCAGGTGTAACAGCATGTGCCTATAATCCTAGTACTGGGGAGGTAGAGACAAGAGGATCTCTGAGTTTGCTAACTAGCTAGTCTAGCTGAACTGGTGAGCTCAGGCTCAGCAAGGGACCCTGTCTCAAAAAATAAAGTGTGGAGCAACTCATGAATACACACAACATCTACCTCTGACCTCCACACTCATGCACACCCATGTGCCCACACACTTATATCCATATACAAATACATGCACACCACACTACCCTTACCACACACCCCGACACGCACACAAGAAACCTCCAACAGTAATGGCGGAGATTTCAGCTCAGTGGGTTTTTGCTTGATATATAATAGCTGTCATTTATTGCATACAGAAACATTCTGCCCTTGGAGGGTTGAACGTGTCATATTTACATAAATTTCCTCTCCTTTTTCTGCCATTGTCTTACTCTGAAGTAATTGTTGGGTCACTTAGGCTGGGTTTTTTTTTTTTTTTCATGATTGCTTTCATATCTTTGTCACTTCTTTTACCTTCATCTGACCCATGTCACTGAATTTGAACTGACTGTCTTGTAAACAGTGAACAGCTGGGTCATGTCTCCATCCACTCTGTATCGCCCTTTGGGCAGAGCGGGCCCTGCTGTGTTCCTTGCAGTGGAATGTCGAGTGGGTCTCCTCGCCCCCTCCCCACCAAGGCTGCCTGGAGTTTTCAGGAAATGCCAAGGCTACCTTGTGCAAAATAGTACTGCTTCTATCCAGCTCAGAAACACAATACAACCCTCTCCATCTGTTCTGTATTTGCAAACGCAAGTGAAATGTCATAGTATCAGGCCCCCACTCCACCCCCGCACACTGGCCCCTCGCTGAGGAGGTCTTCCCAGCACCACCATCTGGAACTCACCTTGTCCCTTTACTTTCCCATGGAACAGTGTCTGCGATGTATACACCCCCACTTCTCCCTGAGACTTATTTCATCCCATCAGAATGTGTGCTCTACAGTTCCTGAGTGCCGACCCTTCCCTCCCCACCCTGCCACAGACCAAGCATCCAGCGCCAGTTCTTCAAAGTGGCAACAGAAAAGCATTCTTTTGAAGGGCAGAGAGGAAAATTGAATTTATAAGAATGCAATACTGTGCACTTCTTGTAATCTTGGGTTGTGTACGGGAAAATGATCCAGCTGATAGGGTTTCACATTTCATCACGATTTATTCATTCTTTCTGTGCACTCATTTACATATTTTCTTTCCTTTCTCAGGACAAGGCTTTGGTGCCACAAACGATGGTCACGCAGCCTCAACTGTGTCTCACGTGCCCCCCGAGCCAAACACCAAGGGAAAGAAGCTAATTGAGAGTTGGCAGCAGCACACAGTAAGAGCTAGTAGCTTTCATTTCAACCAGCAGATGGCTACCCCATTAATACAACCCCCTGCAGCAGGTTACCCCAACACACAGAGGGAGAGAGAGAGAGAACCTGGCCCCACCCTTGGGGAAGGTCACCTTGGGAGGCACAGACATGAGGTCTGAATACCTCCATTTTGAGGTCCAAAGCCTTCCTAAAATGCAGTTTCATCATTATTTCTGACCTCAAAGAAATCTAATTTCATATGTAAACATATGTATGCATATATGCATATATATTCACATATTTATTCATGTATATATTCACAAATAAAATGGCATTTGAACAATTCAAATTTTTAAATCTTACTTCCCAATCTCAACAATTGGTGCTAGCAAAATAAAACTTGACCTAGGACTCTCATACCTTGTTCAAAATCAATTCATAATGGACCAAACATAAAGCTATGGAACTTTGAGAAGGAAACAAAGGACTGGGGATAGCGAACAGACACACCACCAAAAAACTCAGTAAGATGATTTCCTCAATATTAAAGACCATTGTCTAGAAGGTCCAGGCACAAAGGAGGAAGGACAAGCCATGCTTCTGTGTAAGAATGCTAAACTCAACAGCTTGAAAAGACAGAAGTGGCAATGAAGCTAGAACATGAGCATATGGCATGACTAGACATTTCACTGAGGTGTGCACAGGAGGCCAATAGTCACATGGACTAATGTTCAGCACTGATGGCCATCCAGGAAACACTATCTAAAACCATGATGAGGAACCTGTGATGAGTAACATTCATTGTCAACTTGACGGAATCTAGAATCATCTAGAAAGCACATCTCTGGGCAAGTCTGTGACAGAGTTTCTAACCTGTGTTAGTCTAAGTGGGAAAACCCACCATGAATGTGAGCAGCACCATCCCACGGGCTGAGGTGTGGACTGAATAAAGAGGAGAAAGTGAGCTGAACACCCGCACTGAGCTGCCTCTACTTCCTCAGTGGGGATGCAACGTGACCAGTTCCCTCACACTCTCGCCACCATACCTTCCCCACCACTAGGGAGTATATCTGCAAACTGTGAACCAAAATAAGCCCTTCCTTCTTTCTGTTGTTTTTGTCGGGCATTTTCTCACAGCAGCAAGAAAAGTAACCAATACAGTATCTTATTAGAACAGAACTTATTAGATATATTTATCTCATAAGTATAATATAGCATACTTATTACAACAACTAAAGGAATAGTAGTAGACTAAGTTCTGGTGACAATTCATAGAAACTAGAATCTTCATCAGTTGTTGGTGTGCATGAGAAATGGCAGAGCCATCCAGAAAATAGCAAGGTGGTTTCTTGGAATATCACTTCTCATACAAGTACTCCTGAGCCCTGATCCCAGAGAAATAATCATTAATCTCACACAAAACCTCTGTCTGAATGTTCATAGATGTTTTATTTGCAATATCTGAAATCTAGGAGCAATCTCAGTGGGTAGATGGTTGAACCGTGGTTGGAACATGACTCAGCAATAATGAGAAATGAGTTTCAATACTCGGCTCAGATGGATCTCAAGGGCATTAGGCTGCATGAAAAAAAAACAATCTCAAAAGATCACATACTGTACCATTCTGTTTATTAAGCAGCCTCAAAATGATAAAAATCTAGAGACAGAGAACTGATTAAAGGTATCAGGTTTCTAAGGTTCTGGGGGTGTGGGTGAAGGAGGGGTGGGCTGACAATGAAAGGTGTTACATTAACTTTTTCTTGGTAGACACAAGCAAATGTCTGTTCACCCCATAGGGCACCAACAGCAGACCACAGTAATGATTCCACCAAAGTCCAACATGGTGAACAGAGTCTACTGGGCTTCTTACAGAGTACCGGTGAGGGATCACTTACAGGAATGTAATGACTCAAAACTCACCAAACTGCTGGGAAGTGACTGTTGAGTGCTCAGTGCTAAGTGAGACATGTCAGTCACACCATGGAAGGATCAGGGATTGCTGCAGAAGAAGGGCTGGAAAGAATGTAGGAGTCAGAGGATGAGGAAGAGTGCTCTACAGTGCTGTCTCCCAGGCACAAAGGGCCATTGCATTCATGACCTCTCAGCAACTGTCATTCCCTGCACAAAATTACATCATGGGTGATGGAGGAGGGGAAATAAAGACATCAGAGTAGAAAAGGGACTAGTTGGAAAGAAAGGGTTCAGTGAAAGGTGGGTGGGAAGGGAAGACAAGAGAAAGTAGCAGAAAGGGCATATGATCAAAGTACACTATGCGTGCGTATGAAAATTGTCAATAAAATTTTCATTTATTTATTAGAGTCAGAGAGAGAAAGCAAGAGTGAGAATGGGTGCACCAGGGCTTCCAGCCACTGCAAATGAACTCCAGACACATGTGCCCCTTGTGCATCTGGCTAACGTGGGTCCTGGAGAATTGGACCTGGGTCCTTTGGCTTTGCAGGCAAGCGCCTTAACCGCTAAGCTATCCCTCCAGCCCAATGAAATGTTTTTAAAATAGCTGACTCACCAAAAAGCCCACTCTCATTATTGCTGAGTCATGTTCCAACCACGGTTCAACCATCCATCCACTGAGATTGCTCCTAGATTTCAGATATTGCAAATAAAACGTGTATGAACATTCAGACAGAGGTTTTGTGGGGGTGATGATGTACTAACGCTGCATGTGAGCTCCCTCCACATCTTGCAGGCAGGCAGCTAGGATGAACAGACAGTCTCCTCTCCCCAGTCAGTCTCCCTTTCCCGGAAGTTGTCACTGCTTATACAACTTTGAGAAGGGGCTTTGTGAATCTTGTTTCAGTAACTTCCTGATACTTGTAAGCTTTCTGTACTTTCTGGGTCTCATGAGTCTCTCTTCCATAAGGATGAAATCTTTCAATTTGGAGGAAATGGCTATACAACAGAAGGCAACCAAAAGCTCTCCTGTGTTATTCTTCTTTTCTTAGTTCAATATTATTTTAGGATTGTATTCCTTCAGTCATTTTTTTAAATGTATTGACAATTAATAATATTACCTCCTATCTGTTCCTTCACTCTTCTCCTTTGGACACTCCCATTAGATAAGTGTTAGATGTTCCTATGCTGTCTTCCATGTTTGTTCATTTCTCAGTCTGATTCCTTTTCCTTTTGCTGACTGTATTAAGGGACAATTTTCTGTATGTCTGTCTCTTCTGCCACATGTAACCAGCTGCTGAACATATCCATTGGATTTTTTGTTTTGTTTTGTCTTGTGGTTTCTGGTTGCTTGTTTTTAAATTTATTCTCACTCTATAGCCTAGGATAATCTGGAACTCACTTTGGAGGCCAAGCAGTCTTGCACTTGTGATTCTCCTGCCTCCATCTTCTGAGTGCTAGGATTATAGGCATGTGTTACTTAGTAGGTGTTCCCAGTTATTTTCATTGATTTATAAACTTTAATTATTATATAACAGAAATTATGCTGCTGGGGAGGTGGCTCTGGGGATAAGGGTTCTTGCTGTACAAGCATGAGAACCTGCGTTTAATCCCAAGCACCCACATAAGAAGCCGGACCTGGCTGTGCACACCTGTCACCCTAGCACTGAGGGGGGAAAGCAGGAGACTGGCTGGAGCTCACTGACCAGCCAGTCTGGCTCCAGGTTCTGTGAGGACCTCTCAAGGAAATAAGACATGGGTGTCATAGAGACATCCTTCTCTGGCTTCCACACATGGGTGCATGGGGCATGCACATCAAGATGATGCACACATGCATACACTACTTACACATACACACACCAAAAGAATCCTATTTTATCTTGCTCCAACACTGCTCAGCTACATTATATGATGTCTATTCCTTGCATCTATTTTAAAGTCACTTTTATTTCTGCAGCTCTGTGGTCATTTATGTGGTGGCACATGGCCTCCGACGACACAGGCACACCGTTCCCACTTCAGCAGGCTGATCGTGATAGCATACTAGAGTTTCATAAGATGGAATTTGTAGACAAGTGTTAGAATATGGATGTTCAAGAACCCCTAAAGGGCCATGTGGTCAAGGCTTTTTTCCCAAGGTGGCACAACTGGGAGGTAGGGCCTAGCAGGAGGCTTTTAGGTTGTTAGGATTCTGTCTTCGACAGATCGTGGGATTGTCCTAACTCTACCCTTTGCCTCCTGGCAGTGAGTCAAGCAGTTTAGTTTCATCATGCTCCCCAGCTGCTTCATCTCAGCTCCAAAACAATGGGGCCCATAGGACATGCACTAGAACTTCCAAGCCAACATGAACCTTTAGTTTTTATATTGATTGTCTCAGGTATTCAGGTGATAGAAACTGACTGGCATAGCAAGATTGGGTAAAGGGGGCATGATTTTGAAACATCCCATGAACCTATAAATATTTTAAAATAAACGATCTAAAAGTCTTCAGCGATTTTGTGGAAGAGGGGATGGAAAGATTTTAAGAGCCACACGTTAAGACATCATGCCCAGAGATATTCCCTGCCCCCCACAAAATAACTGACTGCTGCTCCCACAGTACATAACCCACAACCCCATAGGGAATACCTGCAACTCCACTGAGGAGGGTCCCCAGCGGAATGGGGGCAGAGACAAGGGAAAAGAGGGTACCAACACATGATGTATTCATATGAAATATGTTGTTAATAGTAATAATAAAAGATTTTTTTAAAAGTCTTATATGCCATGAGTTTCACTAAAGTGGAATTTCATCTGTTCTAAACGTGATAATAAACTACTGAGTTAGGCTTCTGTGGGCTGTTTCACAACTTTCCCAAGACATGAAGCTTTGAGTTTATGCTTGGAAATAGTCATGTCTGATTTTCCCATCTATCCAATTCCTTGAGTATGTTTTTAATCACATGCCAGGTCTGAGCTGCTGTGCAGAACACATCCACTGAAGACTTTGTTGACAACCTAAGAGCCTTACTAAGCTGACCATTATTGTCAGAGGAAGGCTCAGCCCTGTGCACTAGGGTGGGTGCTTGGGTGGCCAGTAGAATTGTTTCAGGCTCCTCTGTCCACCTAGGGGTGTTCCAGATTTCCACCTCCAGTTCTTTGTTGACCTTTCCAGGCAAGTATTTGGGGCCACATCTCCCACCACTCACACATTGTAGCCAGCACCCAGAGAAGACCTGTGGTCACTGCCTTCCCCACCCCTGTTGGCCTTGCACAGGGCCTCAGTCTCGTCAGCCTGTGCTGTCTTCCTCACCTCCATTAGCCTTGCACACAGGCCTTGGTCTCCTCAGCCTCATCTTCTGCTGTCACAGCGCCTGTTGTTTTCTCATTTTTTAAAATTTTTTTGTTTATTTTTATTTATTTATTTGAGAGTGACAGAGAGAGAGAGAGAGAGGCAGAGAGAGAGAGAGAAAGAGAGAATGGGCACACCAGGGCCTCTAGCCACTGCAAACAAACTCCAGATGCATGCACTACCTTGTGCATCTGGCTTACGTGGGTACTGGGGAATGGATCTTCAAACCAGGGTCCTTAGGTTTCCCTGGCAAGCACTTAACTGCTAAGCCATCTCTCCAGGCCATTTTCTCACTTTTTATTTATTTATTTTTTTAATTTTTAATTTTATTTTTTTCTCAATTTTTTGTAACATTTTCCATGATTATAAAAAATTATCCCTCGGTAATACCCTCCCTCACCCCCCCCATTTTCCCCTTTGAAATTCTATTCTCCATCATATCCCCTCCCCATCTCAATCAGTCTCTCTTTTATTTTGATGTCATGATCTTTCCCTCCCCTTATGATTTTTTAATCAACATATTGTATATGTTTATGATGCAGTGTGTATATCCTGTTATGATCACATGACCATCTCTATTACTCAAACATTTATCATTCTTTGTGCTGAGAGCACTCAAATCTCTTCTGGCTCTTTTGAAATCTGCAGGAAATTTTGTTAGTTATACTCCCCCTAATGCACTATGCAGCATGATCATAAGAACGTTTTCCTTCTATCTGACTGTATTTTCATGCGCGCGCACGCGTGTGTGTGTGTGAATGTGAGTGTGCATGTGCATGTGGAGGCCAGAGGACAACCTCGGGTGTTACCCTCAGGAATGCAGCACTCATCCTTCTTGTGCCCACTTAGCATGGCAGAGGATGACAAGTGCTGCTGCCCACATGGCCTTGCATGCTGAAGCCAAGCTTAGGAGAGCAGGTAACAGTGGGCAGGGAGACTCACAAGAGACCTGAGTACTACTGTGGGGCACACCAAATCTATGGGATTTACTTCCTTCCAAGTGAAGAGAAAGAACTGGCTTTGGGCATCCAGCCTCTGCCACCTGGAGCTGTCCTCAGTGACCTCGGGCATCCATCCTCTGACCCCCAGAGCTGTCCTCACTGACCTCGGGCATCCATCCTCTGACCCCCGATCTGTCCTCACTGACCTCGGGCATCCATCCTCTGACCCCCGATCTGTCCTCACTGACCTCGGGCATCCATCCTCTGACCCCCCGATCTGTCCTCACTGACCTCGGGCATCCATCCTCTGACCCCCAGAGCTGTCCTCACTGACCTCGGGCATCCATCCTCTGACCCCCAGAGCTGTCCTCGCTGACCTCGGGCATCCATCCTCTGACCCCCAGAGCTGTCCTCGCTGACCTCGGGCATCCATCCTCTGACCCCCAGAGCTGTCCTCACTGACCTCGGGCATCCAACCTCTGACCCCCAGAGCTGTCCTCGCTGACCTTGGGCATCCATCCTCTGACCCCCAGAGCTGTCCTCACTGACCTCGGGAATCCATCCTCTGACCCCCAGAGCTGTCCTCACTGACCTCGGGCATCCATCCTCTGACCCCCAGAGCTGTCCTCACTGACCTCGGGCATCCAGCCTCTGACCCCCAGAGCTGTCCTCACTGACCTCGGGCATCCAACCTCTGACCCCCGAGCTGTCCTCACTGACCTCGGGCATCCAACCTCTGACCCCCAAGCTGTCCTCACTGACCTCGGGCATCCATCCTCTGACCCCCAAGCTGTCCTCACTGACCTCGGGCATCCAACCTCTGACCCCCGAGCTGTCCTCACTGACCTCGGGCATCCAACCTCTGACCCCCGAGCTGTCCTCACTGACCTCGGGCATCCATCCTCTGACCCCCGATCTGTCCTCAGTGACCTCGGGCATCCATCCTCTGACCCCCAGAGCTGTCCTCACTGACCTCGGGCATCCATCCTCTGACCCCCGATCTGTCCTCACTGACCTCGGGCATCCATCCTCTGACCCCCAGAGCTGTCCTCACTGACCTCGGGCATCCATCCTCTGACCCCCAGAGCTGTCCTCACTGACCTTGGGCATCCATCCTCTGACCCCCAGAGCTGTCCTCACTGACCTCGGGCATCCATCCTCTGACCCCCAGAGCTGTCCTCACTGACCTCGGGCATCCAACCTCTGACCCCCGAGCTGTCCTCACTGACCTCGGGCATCCAACCTCTGACCCCCAAGCTGTCCTCACTGACCTCGGGCATCCATCCTCTGACCCCCAAGCTGTCCTCACTGACCTCGGGCATCCAACCTCTGACCCCCGGAGCTGTCCTCACTGACCTCGGGCATCCAACCTCTGACCCCCGAGCTGTCCTCACTGACCTCGGGCATCCAACCTCTGACCCCCGAGCTGTCCTCAGTGACCTCGGGCATCCATCCTCTGACCCCCAGAGCTGTCCTCACTGACCTCGGGCATCCATCCTCTGACCCCCGATCTGTCCTCACTGACCTCGGGCATCCATCCTCTGACCCCCGATCTGTCCTCACTGACCTCGGGCATCCATCCTCTGACCCCCAGAGCTGTCCTCACTGACCTCGGGCATCCATCCTCTGACCCCCAAGCTGTCCTCACTGACCTCGGGCATCCATCCTCTGACCCCCAAGCTGTCCTCACTGACCTCGGGCATCCAACCTCTGACCCCCGAGCTGTCCTCACTGACCTCGGGCATCCAACCTCTGACCCCCGAGCTGTCCTCACTGACCTCGGGCATCCAACCTCTGACCCCCGAGCTGTCCTCACTGACCTCGGGCATCCAACCTCTGACCCCCGAGCTGTCCTCACTGACCTCGGGCATCCAACCTCTGACCCCCGAGCTGTCCTCACTGACCTCGGGCATCCAACCTCTGACTCCCGAGCTGTCCTCACTGACCTCGGGCATCCAACCTCTGACCCCCGAACTGTCCTCACTGACCTCGGGCATCCATCCTCTGACCCCCAGAACTGTCCTCACTGACCTCGGGCATCCATCCTCTGACCCCCGGAGCTGTCCTCACTGACCTCGGGCATCCAGCCTCTGACCCCCGGAGCTGTCCTCAGTGACCTCGGGCATCCAGCCTCTGACCCCCAGAGCTGTCCTCACTGACCTCGGGCATCCAACCTCTGACCCCCAAGCTGTCCTCACTGACCTCGGGCATCCATCCTCTGACCCCCGGAGCTGTCCTCACTGACCTCGGGCATCCAACCTCTGACCCCCGGAGCTGTCCTCGCTGACCTCGGGCATCCATCCTCTGACCCCCAAGCTGTCCTCACTGACCTTGGGCATCCATCCTCTGACCCCCAGAGCTGTCCTCACTGACCTCGGGAATCCATCCTCTGACCCCCGGAGCTGTCCTCACTGACCTCGGGCATCCAGCCTCTGACCCCCGGAGCTGTCCTCACTGACCTCGGGCATCCAACCTCTGACCCCCGGAGCTGTCCTCGCTGACCTCGGGCATCCATCCTCTGACCCCCAGAGCTGTCCTTGCTGACCTCGGGCATCCAGCCTCTGACCCCCGGAGCTGTCCTCACTGACCTCGGGCATCCATCCTCTGACCCCCGAGCTGTCCTCACTGACCTCGGGCATCCATCCTCTGACCCCCAAGCTGTCCTCGCTGACCTCGGGCATCCAGCCTCTGACCCCCGAGCTGTCCTCACTGACCTCGGGCATTGAACCTCTGCCTCTGGGAAACGTCCTCAGGCTTGTGAACACAGCGCCTTATGGTCTGTTGATGTCATGGTTTATATTGATTACCACCTTGAAAGAACCAAGAATCACCTATAAGGCAGTATTATTGATTAGGTTAGCCTCACAGTGCCATGCTTAGGTTAATTAAGGTGGAAATACCCACTTTAACTGTAGGCAACACCATTTCATGGGTTAGGGCCCTAGACTGTATTTAAAAAAAAAAAAAAAAAAACTACCAAGCACATTGCTCTTTTCTACTTCCTCCGTGTAGCCTGAAACTGACCAGCTGTTCCTGCCACCAGGCATTCCCTGCCATGATGGGCTGTAGCCAGGAACTAGACACTGAAATAAACATTCCTCCCATTAAACTGACTTTTGTTAGGTATTTTGTTCCAGCAATGAGAAGGTAACTAATACAGTTGGTACCTGCTTCAGTGAAAACAGCCCTCTCCACCTCCCTGCCTGGCTTGGGCTCGGGGCTGGATTGCAGAATGAAAGAGGGCTTGAGTCCTTGACGGCGGAAAGCAGAACAGCGCCCAGCACTCCGAGCTGTTTAGATATGAGGGTGATGGCCTCAGTCATCTACAGCAGACCCACGAGTAAGAAAGGGTGCCTGAGAATGACAGACTAGCAAGAAGGCAGGAAGTTGTGTTAGGTTTGTTGTGTGTCTACATTAAGTTGCATCTGTCACCCCAAGAGCAAGTAGTAGAAATGTGGGAGCTGCAGGCAATAGCGCTGACTGGCTGTCTATTCCACCAGGTTCCATGAGGCTGTGTGTGTGTGTGTGAGCACGCCTGAGCATAATCCTTCCACAGGCTGCCAGAAGGGATCTCCACACTAGTCTACACATGGACGCATCTCCCACATGGTCTGCACACACAGCCACCAAGTACTCAGACCTATAAATCACACACCCAGTCAAATTCTAGCCATATAGCCCAGTCTGCTGTAGGCAATGTCACCACACACAGTCAGAGGCACAGCACAGATCCTTTTTCCTATGTGGGTAACAGTGTGGCATCTAGACAGCCGCTGTTTCCCAGTCCGTGCCTTCAACAGGACAGGCTTGGACAGATACATGTGACTTCTGCTTTGTCACAAGACCTGGTTCTCAGGCACCCCCAAGATCCCTTCTTCATATTTCAGTCTCCATCCAGCGTGGGAATACTTCAGCAGAGTTTGCAAAGAAAGCCTGACCTGTAATTATGGACACCAAGAATGGAAATGTTTCTATTAATATTGGCCCAGATAAGCCACCTACTCTTAGAGAAAAAAGACAAGAGGAAGAGGAAGAAGAAGAGGAGGAGGAGGAGGAGGAGGACAGGGGGCTGGGTGCAGTTCTGAATCTTCCCACACAAGCACTGCAGAAATGTGGGTGTCCCGAGTAACGTCAGTCTGATGCTCTGGAAGTTTCCAGAGCTCACATCCTTCAGCCCAGCTCTTGGATTTACTGAAGTCACCATTCAGCCTCACTCTCACTCTCAGTCTACATCAGAGGTCTCCCAGCCTTGTTCTGCTTCCAAACCAGCAGCTCAGACCAGTGTTTACTGAAGAGGAAGAGCGCATCCGGAAGCAGCTGTGCAGAGCACCCAGGGCTGCGTCCCCCGGGGCTCACGCCTGGCCATCTGTGTCTCCTCTTCAGGGCTAATCTCCTTGGTTCTCAGAGAGGCAGCCCATTAACTCAGACAGCTGGGGAATGATGGAAACCACCTTTTTTCAACCCATTCTTATTATGCAGTGTTTATTCTTCAGGATCCGGGGACTTTGGATGAATGACCTTTCACAAACTGTCCAGGCCAGTATCATGGGTGTTGAGAACTCGCTCCCAGCCTCTCCTTTTTCCTGCCTGGGTCCCAGTGAGGGTCCACATGGAACCAGCTTGCCCAAGGGGAACTTGTGCTGACAAGTGGGTGACTGGGTTTAGATTTTGGTTTTTGATTATTTTGTGATTTTGATGGGATGCCTTTCTGGATGTCAGATTCAGTTTCTTTGTAGTAAAATTTTCCCTGCAGAATAATACAGAAGCTACACACGTAAAGAATGTTAGCTCAAAGATGGTGTCTTTGGCATGGGCCTCCAAGCTCAGATATTACTCTAATGTGGTGAGCTGAGTCCTGTCATTGGGCCCTGGTTAAGGATGCCACCACTGCTGGGAGCAATTTGCTTCTGCCTGGGCATCCTTCCTGTCGCTCCTTGCCAGCATTTGTTCCCACAACAAAGCCTCATGTCATGGTGCTGGTAGAACAGGATGCTGAGTCATGAGAGCTCAGACTGAATATGAAAAATAATACTCACTAAGCCAGGCATGGTGGCGCACACCTTTAATCCCAGCACTCGGGAGGTAGAGGTAGGAGGATCACCATGAGTTCGAGGCCACCCTGAGACTACATAGTGAATTCCAAGTCATCCTGAGCCAGAGTGAGACCCTACCTCGAAAACCAAAAAAATAAAATAAAATAAAATAAAATAATACACATTGAAGGCAATGCTGATTCTCAATTCAAAGAAAGCCAATTCCAAATTCAGTTGACATATTTCCAAAAAGTTGGCCCATAAGTTTTAATGTGTTAACCTAATAAAAACAGAACCTTTACACTTCTACTTCATTTTTTATGTGGAAAGCTGAACCTGTGGGTTGCTTTCCACTGGGAATATAGTTGATTAAGAAAGACTATTCTCACAGGGTGTGGTTGCACACAACATTAATCTCAGCACTTGCGAAGTAAAGGTAGGAGGATCATTGTGAGTTCAAGGACAGCCTGCAGCTACATAGTGAATTCCAGGTCAGCCTGAGCTACAGCAGGACTATACAAAGAAGGAAGAAAGAAAGAAAGAAAGAGAGTGAGTGAGAAAGAAAGAGGGAGGGAGGGAGGAAGGGGAGGAAGGAAGGAGGGAGGTAGGGAAAAAGAAAAAAGAAAGGACTTTTCTATTCAACATGTTTCTTTTCTACTTTGCAACCACTGCTATTTTTAAGATTTTGAGTGTTTTAAAACAGAGCTGGCAGGAGAAAGTGGGGATAGCCCGAGACTCAGCAAGCCAAGCAGCTCATCCTGAGGTCATCCTGGGCTTCACGAGGGAGCTCCTAACATGTCCCCACATAGTTCAGGGGCCAGAACCTGCCTCCCCCAGGAGCACTCTGTTGCTTCTAGCCTCTGGGCTTATGGAGGGACCCAGCCAGACCCTGTCCCTAGTGCCCCGACCTGACTCACTCAACATTCCCAGGAATGAACCAAGAGAACAGACACTCTCTCCCATAACACCAAATTCACCATTTTTGCCTTCTCTGATTGCACTGAAAGCGGGCATTTTATGTCTGGCCACACATGCTGTTTGATTCAAAGCCTTCGATCATCATGACATGCATAGTGCCCACTACAGATACCAGTGTAACTTAGTACAGAATATGGGAACACCTTTGCCACTGATCCTGCTGAGCCATGGGAGAGGCAGTTGTAATTGAACAACCAATCCACAGAAACACATGGTAGTAGTTTGGATGTGAAATGTCACCCACAGCTTCATGTGTTTGTGATGAAGCCTCAGACTGAATCCCAGCTAGTGGCAATTTTGGAGGTGGAGCCTTGATGGAGGAGGTCACTGGAGGTGGAAACTTGATTATTAGCCCAGCTCCAAGCCCAGTACTTAGACTACTTCTACCCAGATATGTGCCAGCTGACTCTTGCTGCTACCTGCCAGCTGCCATGTGATGCCCAGCCTCTGATCTGTCATGCTTCTCCCTGCCATGATGAAACATCCCCTTGATATCATAGGCTGAAATGGGCCCTTTCCTTCCGTAAGCTGAAGCTGGTTGAGTGTTTCGACCCAGCAGTATGAGGGAAACTGCAACACACACTTTTAAAGATGTTTGAGGGCTGGAGAAATGGCTTAGTTCCCCAGGACCCACATAAACCAGATGCACAAGGGTCACATGCATCTGGAGTTTGTTTGCAGTGGCTGGAGGCCCTGGCATGCCCATTCTCTCCCTCTTCTCTTCTCTTCTCTTCTCTTCTCTTCTCTTCTCTTCTCTTCTCTTCTCTCTCTCTCTCTCTCTCTCTCTCTCTCCCTCCCTCCTTGCAAATAAATAAATAAATAAAAATTTTAAAGATGTTTGAAAGTGTAGCCCAGGAGTTATTTCTTAGGGGCCAGAATAAAGAATCTCTCTATCTCTCTCTCTCTTCCTCCCATTCCCTCCTTAGTGGGGGAGACTTCTCAGTGGATAGAACACTTGCCAGACAAGCATGAGGACCTGAGTTCTGATCCCCAACACCCATGTAAAAGCCAGGTACAGTGACATGCATCTGTAATCTCAATACTGGGTAGCTGAGAATCCCTGGGGCAAGCTGGCCAGCTAGTCTAACAGAACCAGTGAATCATAGGTTCTGTGAGGGAACCTGTCACAAAAACAAGGAGGTGAGGGATTAAAGAAAATACTCAGTATCAACCTCTGACACACACACACACACACACACATTCTCTCTCGCTCTCTCTCTCTCTCTCACACACACACACAATTTTTTTAAATTTTTTGGTTTATTTTTATTTATTTATTTGAGAGCTACAGGCAGAGAGAGAAAGAGGCAGAGAGAGAGAGAATGGGCACACCAGGGCTTCCAGCCACTGCAAACTAACTCCAGATGCGTGCGCCCCCTTGTGCATCTGGCTAATGTGGGTCCTGGGGAATCGAGCCTTGAACTGGGGTCCTTAGGCTTTACAGGCAAGCACTTAACCGCTAAGCCATCTCTCCAGCCCCACACAATTTTTTTATGATTTTTTTTTATTTTGAGAGAGAGAGAAACTTGATGCTACAGGGCCTCAGCCACTGAAATCAAACTCCAGATGATTGCACCACCTAGTGGGCATGTGAAACCTTGCACTTGTCTCACCTTTGTGTGTCTGGCTTATGTGGGATCTGGAAAGAGATTGAAGATGGGTCCTTAGGCTTCACAGGTAAGCAGCTTAACTGCTAAGCCATCTCTCCAGCCCCATAATTTTTTTAAACTTAAAAAAGAATGACTGCCTTACGAATTATGAAATTTTTATTCCCCAGTTTAACCCTGGGTTAGATTCTTTGGAAGAATCTAACATTGAGTAGAAGAAAAATGCCTGGTAGGTAGAGGGCCTTGGTGATGTTGGGGGGAAACAAAAAGACCCATCCTTCACCAGGCTGATGGCCTGTGCTTGCCATGAATTGACACAGCCTTGCACACCTACTGGAGAGGATACAGAGATTTCATTGAGTGACATGATTGAAACATTTTAATTTCTATTGTTTTCAAGATATATATTGCAGCCATAGGATAAAAAAAAGAAAACATCAGATAAAATGTTCTTGCCAAGGGAATCCCAGGTGTGACTAGTTTAGCCTGCAAGAAAAAAAAAGTGTGCTAAAAACATTCTCCCTGCACAGGCACCCTGCACTGTCTTAAAGAGGAGTTGGGGGCACACTCTCCTGTTGCTATTTTCTACCTTATGTCGGCCAGGTGGTGATGTTCACCCTCTACTCATGCCACCGTTTCCCCTGCCAACATGGAGCTTCCCCTCAAGTCTATAAGCCAAAATAAACCCTTTTCTCCCAAAAGCTGCTCTTGGTAGGGTGTTTTCTGACAGCAATGCAAACCTGACTGCAATAGTGAAGTGGTACCGAGGAGTGGGGTTGCTGCTAGACACCTGACTGTGTGGCTTTGGCCTCATGGAGCTGACTTTTAAGAAGAATATGGAAAGATTTGAAACCTTGGCCCAAGAGATGCCTTGCAGTGCTGTAGGTATAGCTTGATGGACTATTCTGGTCAGAGTTGAAAGACCTGAATGTAGTAAGAACTGTGGACTGTGAGGTTTGGTTTATGAGACTGAGAAAGAGCTTTGCTTGGACTGGGCTAGCAGTTTGTGTGAGGCTTGCTGTTATGCCCGTGTCCTGAGAAGTTGTGCAGGGTTGCTTTGCATAAAAATGAACTGGTGTAACAGAGGGATATGGCACAGGAAAAAAAAAAAAATCTTTGGGAAAACTGCTGCTCATTCAGCCGCAATTGAGAGATTACAACCTTTGAGATTGGGCTAGCTGACCTGGACTGAGGCACCAGGAAGAGTGTAGACTCTTTTGAAGGGGCCTGAGTGCTCAAGGAGTATCCTGTTCTTCAAAGTCTGCCTTATTCCCCCCTGGATTAACAAATTGGCACCCTACCTGGTATTGTGGAGCATAAGAAATGCAAGAAGGAGAGGGTCATTGAGTTTGCAACACAGTCTTGTGTTTTGGAAATGGCCATGGGCAGTGTGAAGCAGGTTTGATGGATGCCTGCATGGAGACCCTCATGGGAATGAGAATGAACAGTGGATTGCAGTGAAGACCCAGTGGAGCTGCAGGGACCACAAGATGGCTGCCAAGGAAAGATGCCTGGCCCCAGATGAACTTTTCCAGGACTATGAGTAGCCTAGTTGGAGGAGAGGAAGTGGAACTTCAGAGAATTTTTGCTAGTTAGAATTATCAGACTTGGAGATTTGTCACTGGCTAGAGTTGTCCGACTTGAAGCTACAGGGTTTGATGTTTGCCCTGTTTTAAATCTTGTATCTGTTGAATATTTCTTTGCCATGCCCAATGCCATCTTTTGCACTGTGAATGTTAATTCTGTGCCATTGGACTCAGTTAAAAGGTCTTGGACTATGGAGATGTATAAACATCATTGGAATTGATAAAAACTATGGGGACTTTTAAAATTGGATGAATGCATTGTATTTTACATCCTGTATGGTTATCAGTTTATGGAGGCCGGGGCAGAATGTGGTGGTTTGATTCAGGCGTCCCCCATAAACTTAGGTGTTATGGATGTTAGGTTCCACAGCTAGTGGCAATTAGAAATTAAAGCCTCCTGGAGGCGGTGTATTGTTGGGGGTGGGCTTATGGGTGTTATAGCCAGTTTTCCCTTGTCAGTGTTTGTCACACTTTCCTGTTGCTATTGTCCACCTTATGTTGGCCAGGGGGTGATGTCCACCCTCTAGTCATGCCATTGTTTTCCTCTGCCATCATGGAGCTTCCCCTCAAGTCTATAAGCCAAAATAATCCCTCCCCCCCGCAAAAAAAAAGAGGAGTTGGAAGAAGGTAACCTCGGGCTGGAGAGATGGCTTAGTGGCTAAGGTGCTTGCCTGCGAAGCCTAAGGACCCCTGTTGGACTCTCCAGATCCCACGTTAGTCAGAGGCACAAAGGTGAGGCAAGTGCAAGGTTGCACATGCCCACTAGGTGGCACAAGCATCTGGAGTCTGATAGCAGTGGCTGAGGCCCTGGTGTGCCAATTTTCTCTCTCCTCTCTGTCTCTCTTTTGCTCTCTCTAAAATAAAATAAAAAATTTAAAAATGGAAAAAAAAGAAGTTGATCTCAACCTGAATGTGGGCTGATTTGAATGTAACCTGTTGAAATTAACATAACCTTGGCCTTTTTTCATCAACTTAGGTAAGCCATTCTCTTTTTAAAGTTCTCAAATGAAAATAAGTAGATAAGTCAAAGAATAACTATAGGCTTTTGACATATAATTTCAGGTGTCCTGGAACATGGATAATGAGCATTTGTTGTTATTTTTCCATCCTATGATTGATCTGTTTCTTTTTTGATTCATTAAAAACCACCTCAAGAACTAGTAGCTTGAAACAATGATGGATTTCTTACTGGTTCACTCACAAATCTGCAAAATAGGCAGGGCTTGACCAAAGCAGGTAATCTTTTTCAATGCCAGAATGATCCAGAGATGTGCTCACTGCCTGGTGGGCAATGCTGGCAGTCACCTGGGACCTTAGCTGGCTGTCACCTGAGAACCTTGGCTAGACCAACCCAAATGTGGGCCCCTTTTGTGCCCATGCTTCCTCACATCATGGTGGCTGGATTCCAGCGTTAGTTTTTGTTGTTGTTGTTGACATATAATATTTGCACTTATTTATGGAATACAGAATTATAATGTGATACATATATTTGGCATGTCAGGATCAAATCAACATAATTACTGTTTTCCTTTCCTTATTGTTTCTTTATGCTTCAGACCTAGGAATTCAAAACCATGAAGAAAAATTCAGCAAGAAAATTGAGATTCTGAAAAAGAAACAGAGTGCTAGAAATGAAAGTCAGTCAATAAAATAAAAGTACATGGAAATCATCATCCACAGACAGCGTTGTCCACAGACACTACCATCCACAGATAGTATCATCTATAGACAGCATCATCCACAGACACCATAATCTATAGACAACACCATCCACAGACAGCATCATCCACAGATAGCATCACCTATAGACAGCATCATCCACAGATAGCATCATCTATAGACAGCATCATCCACATATAACATCATCCACTGACAGCATCATCCACAGACAGCACCTTCCATAGACAGCGTCATCTACAGACAGCACCATTTATCGAGAAGATCAAACAGTAGAAAGAATGTCAGGGGTAAAGGACAAGGTGGAAGTCATATTATATTCAGACATGAATATAGAAAAATAGTAAGTGAACATGATATAATGTCCAAGAACCCTGAAATATGGTCAAGAGACCAAACATAAGAGTCCACAGGATATAAATTAAAGGCATAGAGAACATATTCAATGAAATTGTAGCAGAAAATTCCCTAAATTTAGAGAAAGAAGTGATCATCCAACTACAGGCATCATTTATAACCCAAATAATCATGACCAGGGAACAAAAAACAAAGCAAAGATACAAAGGAGAGGCAGGAAGAAATCCATCATAACCAGCACTATAAACCAGAAAACCCCTAACTGAAGAAAGAGAAAGAAAACCAACACTTATATAACAGCCATCCAGAAAAAGCCATCAACAAAACTGTAGGAATTAGTAAACATTTCTCAGTAACAATGTGAAATGTACATGGCCTCCACTCACTAATGAGGACTGGCTGCCTACATTAAAAAGCAAGATCCAACCAACTCTTGTCTCCAAGAAACGCAGATCACTGACAAAGATACCCACTGACTGAGAGCCAAAAGATGAAAGTCAATTTATCAAGGAAATGAAAGCTAGAAACAAGCTTGCACAACTACTCTAGTATCAGATAAGATAGACCTCAAACCAAAATTGTAAGGGATTAGAAGATTAGTAATTTATAAAGGAAACAATTCAGTAAGCAGCTATAGTAATTGTAAATATATATGCAACGAACATTGGGACTCCCGCTTTCATAAAATAAATACTAATAGACCTATATGACATTTTTAATACAATATTATGATACAATAATAGTGGGTGATTTCAATATTCCACTTTCATTTTTAGATAGGTCATCCAAACTAAAAGTCAATAAAGAAATTTTCATCCAACAGGAAATGGAATGTACATTCTTCTCAGTTGCCCATGAAACATTCTCTAAGATAGGTAGCATTGGAGGCCACGAAGCAAGCCTTTGTTACCAATAGATCATTGAAGAAATCAGAGAAGAAATTAAAAGATTCCAAGGATCAAATGAAAATGAAAACAAACACTGGTTCTTAAAAAAAAATAGACAAAAGCCGGGCGTGGTGGCGCATGCCTTTAATCCCAGCACTTGGGAGGCGGAGGTAGGAGGATCACCGTGAGTTTAAGGCCACCCTGAGAATACAGAGTGAATTCCAGGTCAGCCTGGGCTAGAGTGAGACCCTATCTTGAAAAACCAAAAAAAAAAAAAATAGACAAGATTGACAAACACCTAGGCAAAATAACCAAAACAAAGAGAGATGGAAAAGAGGGTGTTAATGTGGCCAGGCATGGTGGTGCACACCTTTAATCCCAGCACTCGGGAGGCAGAGGTAGGAGGATCGCCATGAGTTCAAGGCCACCCTGAGACTCCATAGTGAATTCCAGGTCAGCCTGAGCTAGAGTGAAACCCTACCTCGGAAAAAAAAAAAAGAGGGTGTTAATGAAATAACATATACTAATGAAATCTGGAAGACCACTATGAAAAGTTATATCCCAAAAATTTCTGGAAAATCTGGAAGAAATGGGTAAGTTTCTAGATGCATGTGACCTACCAAACTTAAATCAAGAGGATATAAACTGAAACAGATATGTAAACAAGCAAGGAGATTTGAGCGATAATTTAAAAAAAAACTCAAGCTGGAGAGATGGCTTACTGGCTAAGGAACTTGCCAGCAAAGCCAAAGGACCCCAGTTCCATTGCCTAGGACCCACATAAGCCAGATGCACAAGTGGGTATATGCATCTGCAGTTCGTTTGCAGTGGCTAGAGGTCCTGGCATGCACATTCTCTGTCTTTCTGTCTGTCTCTCTGTGTCTCTTTCCAGCAAACCTGCGTCATACTGCCCATGGCTGTTTCCAAAACACAAGACTACATTGCAAACTCAATGAGCCCCTCTTTCCTGCATTTCTTATACTCCACAATACCAGGTAGGGTGCAAATTTGTTAATTTAGGGGGGAATAAAGCAGACTTTGAAGAACAGGACACTCCTTGAGCACTCAGACCCCTTCAAAAGTGTCTACATTCTTCCTATTGTCCTAATGCAGGTCAGCTGGCCCAGTCTCAATGGTTGTAATCTCTCATACAATTGCAGTTGAACAGGCAGCAGTTTCAGCCCAAAGATTTCATTTCTGTGCCTTATCCCTCTGCATACACCAGTCCATTTCTACGCAAAGCAACCATGCACAACTTCTCAGAACATGAGCATAACAGCAACCTCTCACACAAACTGCTTCTAGCCCAATCCAAGCAAAGCTCTTTTTCACCCTCATCAGCCAAACCTCACAGTCCACAGTTCTTACTGCATTCAGGCCTTTCAACTCTGACCAGAATAGTTCATCAAGCTGTACTTACAGCACTGCAAGGCACCTCTTAGGCCAAGGTTTCAAGTTCTTCCACATTCCTCTTGAAAATCAGTGCTAAAAGGCGAAAGCCACACAGTCAGGTGTCTAGCAGCAAGCCCACTCCTCGGTACCAACATTACTGTTGCAGTCAGGTTATCATTGCTGGCAGAAATCAACTGACCAAGAGCAGGTTTTGGAAGAAAAGGGTTTATTTTGGCTTACAGACTTGAGAGGAAGATTCAAGATGGCAGGAGAAAATGATGGCATGAGCAGAGGGTGGCCATCCCCCCCGGGCCAACATCATGTGGACCATAGCAAGAGGAGAGTGTGCCAAACACTGGCAAGGAGAAACTGGCTATAACACCCATAAACCTGCCCCCAAGAGGCATTAATTCCTAAATCTCCATCAGCTGGGAACTTAGCATTCAGAACACCTAAGTTTATGGGAGACACCTGAATCAAACCACCACAATATACCATCTATTAAAGCCTTTATGTGGCAAATCCTAGAGCCAACATTACACTAAATGGAGGAAAACTCTATCATGTTCACATTCTCCACTCTTAGTACAGTCTTAGCTAGAAAAACAAGAAAATAGAAAGAAACAGAAGAGATACAGATAGGAAAGAAAGAAGTCAGAGTATCCCTGTTTGAAGACAAAATCTTATATTTAAAAGGCCCTAAAGACTCCATCAAAAACCTCTTAGACCACTTTAAGCAAAATGGGAGGATATATATTAACAATACAAAAATAAGTAGCCTATTTGCATACCAATAATAGATTTCCAAGAAAGGAAATAGGAAATCCCATTCACAATAGCATAAAAAAATACCTAAAAATAAACCTACCCAAAAAGTGAAAGACTTCTACAATGTAAACTTGAAGCCTGAGGAAAACATTAAAGATACTAGGAAATGGAAAGACCTCCCACCCTTGTGGGTTGGAAGAATTAATTTTGTAAAAGTGGCTGTATTTCTGAACTTAAAGACTCAGTATAACCCCCTTCAAAATCCCAATAATGAAAAAAAAAAAAGGCATCTGGAGAGATGGCTCAGAGGTTAAGGAGCTTGCCTGTAAAGCCTAACAACCGGAGTTGGATTCCCAGTTCACATGTATAGCGAGATGCACAAAGTGGCGCACACATCTGGGATCCATTTTCAGTGGCTGGAGGCCCTGGGGCGCCCATTCTCTCTGTCTGTCTCTCTTCTATCTCTCTCTGCTTGTAAATAAATTAATAAAAATATTGAAAAAGTAAAACTCCAATGGCATTCTTCATAGGGAGAGCAGACTAGAGGAGCAGGAAGAGGGAGACTAGCAAGAGGGGCAAGGATGGGGCTGGAAGTCAGAACAAAGCACAATAGTAGGTATGTATAAAAAGTGCATAATAAAACCCACCATCTTTTATGCTGTGAAAGTAATTGAATATAGAGGAATGAAGAGACCTATTATACAGGCGAGGGGGGTTAATGGAGGGAGGGGAGGGGAGGGAAAGGGGGAGAAGGAAGGAAGGGGAGCCAGGAGGGAAGGAGGGAGGAAGTAAGGGAGGGAGGGAGAAAGGAAGGGAAGAAAGAAGGAAGGGAGGGAGGGAGGAAGGAAGGGAAAGAGGGAGGGAGAAGGAAAAGAAGAGAGGGAGAAGAGAGTTGAGGGTTAAAGGCGATCTTTCCCCTAGAGTCAGTTTCAGAAGAACCAGGGTTGGAATTTCCCTTAAATGACACGGAGGAAGCTATGGGCGTGGTCAGCCTGTGGGCAGAGCCAGTCTCCACTAACCTTACTTCAGGTCACTGTTGTTCTGCAAAAAGCCTTACAGAGGGGAATAAGAGAAGCACCAATCCTGACAATTACGGGGGAAATTGCTATCCTGCCTAGCCATCCCCTGTGCAAGAAGAGCAGACACAGAACAAGCTGGGGTCTGGTAAGCAGGGCCCAAAGGAAATACCACAGTGACAGCCACAGCCCTTCAGCCCTCTCCACAAAGCCTGTGATGTAGAGGCTTCTGCTCTCAGATGTCAGGCTCCCAGGGAGAGGCACCGGCTGGAACTGCGCTTTCAGGTCCCAGCAAAGACCGCCGGCCTTGGGTGACCAGATGCTGCTCCCTGGGCAGTGAGCTGAGCCTGTGACTCAATGTCCCCCTGTGGGAGGGGGTCGTGATGAAGGTACCACCTGTCTGACTCCCAAGAACAGCTCTCATGCAAGATTTGCCTTTCTGTGCCAGGCCTGACTTGTTTGCACTTTGCAAACTGTGCTCCAAATTCACCTTCATTGTCACCAAAGGCAGGTTTCTACCCTTGGAGAGTGAATGATGTCCCATTGCACATAGTTATCTATGAACCTAATGAAGGCGAGCCCACAGAGGCTGTAGAATGAAAGCTACCAGAGGCTAGGGCTTGGGAACTTAGGGAGATATCAGCCAACAGGGTTCAAAGGTTCAAGTAGAAGATAATTGAGTTTAGCACCTCTGTGGAGAGAGGACGGAAGATGGAGAAAGGTAGACAAGTAAGAGTTTCTAGTTTTTAATGGAAACCCCCCCCAAAAACAGATCTTCCTTGCTAAATTATGTACATGTAAAACTTTGATAATACTAAGAAAACAATTAACACAATCATTTATTAATCAATTAACTTTTAAAAGGATAATTTAAGCTCTATATATCTACTATACCCCATGCATTACTAAAATACTGCATTATATACTTGACCTATAATGGCAATTCATTTTCTTTTGTTTATTTGTTTTTGGACAGGATCTCACTACATCACTTGGGCTAGGTCTGAAATCAGAACTAAGTATTTAAGGCACATTCAGGTGGTTTCCTACACGTAGGTGACAAGTCTAGATAGCAGCTATGTTACTGGCCTTATTGTGGTAGACACCTCACAACATATACATACCTCAGATCTGCACACTTGTATACCATAAATACTTGGTTTTGTTGTTTTGAGGGGATTGATTTGGTTTGGGGTTTTGATGGTGGTGATGATTTAGTTGGCTTTGTTTGTTTATTGAGACAAGGTTTCACTCTGTAGCCCAGGCTGGCCTTGAACTCGTGATCCTCCTGCCTCAGTGTTGGGATTACAGGCATGCACCATCACACCTGATTTTGTCAATTATGTCTCAGCAAAGCTAGGGGAAAGGAGCATCTCGTATGCTTTTAGTTACTGAGATGTCACACAGAGAGGGCGACAGCCACTCATCCCCATCCAAAGGCTCTGACCTGCACCACAGTTTGTGCACACTAACGAATGTTTCATCACGATGTTTAGATGAAACTGACACATTTACATTTTTGGTTTTTTAAGGAAAAGCTAGAGAGATCAGTGCATACGGTGCTGTTCCAATTCCCAGAACCCATGTGAAATGCTGAGCATGGAAGCACTGAGGAGGTGGAGATGGGGAATCTCCAGGGCTCATTAGCTAGCTAATCTAGCCAAATTGGTAAACTCTAGAGCTCCAGGTTCGGTGACAGATTCTGCCACAAAAAAAAGAAGGTGGTATGGGCTGACCAAAGCCTCTGGAGTCCCAACAAATCAGGTCCTGTATACACCTGAGTCTGATAATGAGGCTCATCCTAATATTTCACCCTAATAAATTAGCCTAGCACCTGCTTTTGAGCCCCCCTTTTGCCTCTTGGCTCTTGAATCTGCTAAGTTTCTCTTGGCTCCTTACTCTCTTGGCCCCTATGGGTAATCTCTTAGCTCTTTCTCTAGCTGAAGGGGTGTTCTAAGTCTCCTCTACCCTTGCCCAGCCTGGGTGGGACGGGGAAGATGGAGGGGTACATTCCTGTCTTGTTTGGGGTACTCTCCTGCTTTACTTCCATGTGTGTAAGCCTTTCCGAGGCTTCTTCCCAGGACTGTCTCTGTCCCCCGCAAGGGGAAGAGTGTCCTTTGACTTGGGCCATCCTCCTTGCCTTCCCTGTAGATCCTCACTCCCCCTAAAGTAAATCTCATATTTCATAATTGAAACAATAAATAAGTTATGTGGAACATAAGAAGATAACTCAGTAGGAATATGACCAATGTGCAACATGTCCATACATTAAAGTTCCCAATAAAATTTAAATTAATCCTAACACTTGAGAGGCTGAGGTAGGAGGATTGCCATGAGTTGGAGGCCAGCCTGGGGCTACAGAGTGAACTCCAGATCAGCCTGGGCTGGAGTGAGACCCTGCCTTTTCCCCTTCTCCAAAAAAAAATAATAATAATAATACAAGACCCAAGACAGCCTTTAAAAATATCAGGTAGGGCTGGAGAGATGGCTTAGTGGTTAAGGTGTTTGCCTGAGAAGCCAAAGGACCCAGGTTTGATTCCCCAGAACCCACATAAGCCAGATGCACAAGGTGAAGCATGCAGCTGGAGTATGAGTTCATTTACAGTGGCCAAAGGCCCTGGTATGCGCATAATTCTCTCTCTTTCTATTGCTCTCTCATTCTCTCTCATGAACAAAATTAATTAATTAATTAATTTTAAAATTCAGGTGGAGAGTAACTGAGGCAAACCCTCAACGTCAACCTCTGGCCTGTACACACAAGCTCATACCTTGGCACGTGCACCTGCACAAGCATGTGCACACCCAAGCACATACACATATCTGTGCAGGAGCACCCATGCACATGTGAACATGCAGAACAAGCAAATGCCACAATGCACACCACATGCATACACACATGCAAAAAAAGATATTAGGACACAGCTTGTGATTGGTCCCACTGCAGGCAGTCAGGCGCTGAGCCCACCCCACCAGTGGACAAGGCCCAGCTTTCCCACAATGGAGCTTGAATGTGCAATGGAAGGGCCTCTGCCCCATGAGCACGTCCCTCCCTCCTGTGCTAGCCAGTGACCAGCATGGTCTTCCCATGCAGCCATGCTTTGAGGAGCCTGGTGTAATTGTGTTGAGAGAGGCTTTCAGAAACACAGGACCTCTCTTCTATCTCACAACATACATGTCACAGAGAAACACAAAGCCACCCTCAGCCACTCTCATGCTGGGTGATTGCTACTCTATGCCACAAGAAATGAACAGCCACAGCATAGGTAGCCAGTGTAGGAGTCTCATTTAAAATCCTGTCCCTAGGAAGAAATTATACCCTCAGGCAAAACCGGACTGCCCATTCTTGAGATGTAGGCATAGCCATAGCTATAGAGCACAAACGAGACCAGTATAATTACCTCGGATATGTAATTACCGCTGAGTGCCTGAGAACAAAGGCCAGGCCCCACTGTCCCCCAGCCTGTCTGGCCATGGTCAGGCCTCACAGCTTGGCCCTGGGAGACTTTTCTGCTCCCTATGGGCTGAGACACGGAGATGTCTGCCTTCTGTGTCTTATCTTAAGAGTCAGGTTCACCATACAGAGGCATGGAGAAGACATGAGGCACACCATGCAAGTGAGTGGATACAGAGATGGGAATGGAGACAGTGCATGGTGGTTTGATCCTTCTGAAAAGCCAACCTCATGCAGTGGCGTAGTCAGAAACTCCACATACAGGGTACACATGACAGCCTCTCATGCCCCCATGGCCTGAGCAGAAGAATTCTCTGGGCCAGGGATATTCAAGAACCCAGGCCTGCCCTCCACCCCTTCACTGTGGAAAAAAGGATGTTTTCTCCTGAGTTTCAGACCTTTCATGAGACTTGGTACTGGGGAAATCATGTTTTTCCCAGAGAACGGATAGCCTGTCATCAGAAAGAGCCAGCCATGAAACTGGCAGGACTGGGAGCAAACAGCACAAACCCACCGCAGGCACAGGGGCTGCAGCCTGGTCCAAGATGACCCCTGCTCACCCTATGCACTTAGGGAAGGCTTTTCTGCACTTCCGGTTATGAGATGTCTCCCATGACATATGCTTGGAGCCCTGTAGAATCCTTCTTTAGAGAATTTACCACCTGGCCATCGAATCATCGTGCAGTAACTTAATGTTCCTCTCTCCCTCTGGAAGGGCACAGTGGTCAGCTGCACGGCTGACTTGTTTGCTGCTGGATTCCCTGTGCCTCGAGCCCTGCTTTGCACATGTAAGAACTTGGCTTCACTAAGTGCATGGAAGGAAGAGGATGGAAAGGTGAATGAAAGAACTGATGGATGAATGAGTGGCTGTGTGAATGGACAGATGATGGACAAATGGGTAAATGTGTGGGTGAATAAATGGATAAATGGATGGATTGTGAATGGATTGATGGATGGACAAATGAGTGGAGGTGTGAATGGATGGACGAATGGATGGATGAATAAATGGATAGACAGAACCAGGGTCATTGAAGCTTTTTCTCTCTTAACATATGAACTAAACACCACCCACTATATTCAATCCTATTTTTCCTTTGGGAAGCTGAGCATACAGGTGTAGAGTGAGGGCAGCTAGAATGGACAGGTAAGAGTGGGTTTCCATGTGCCAGATGCTGAAATCTCCATCTCTTGGAAGGCCCTTGGCCATGCTGTCAGACAGCCTTCTGGGTCCCATTTGCAGAGCTTAAACAGAACAAAGCCTGGCCTGTCTCCATAGGGCCTCCACACCCTATAAACTGTGCATGTATTTATGTAACACTTCAGGTCTGATGGAGACCAGATGTGGATTCATGCTGCCCAGGAATGCAGAAATTCCAACCTATATGTTGTTGTTGGGTTTTTTTTATTCTGCAATCAGTCTGTAAATCTTAGGTTTGAGCCCTGATCTGCATCCATTTTAACTTCATTCTTGTGTGAAACAGAAACACCTGGCAACTTCTATTGGATTTGTTATATTTATTAAAGACATATATCCATGCACAACTTCTAAAATCATTCAGCCTTGTACCATACAAAGAATGTTGGAGAGATGAAAGCCAGGGACCATTCCACCCTGCCCCTCACTTGGGTGACCTGGTTGTACTCTCCAAGGAGCAGTTCTTCAATTAAGATTTTTAAAAACTTGTGTGTGTGTGTGTGTGTGTGTGTGTGTGTGTGTAGGAGCATGCTTGTGTGCACAGGTATATGTGCACATGTGTGGAGGTCAGAGGTTAAAGAGGTATCTTCCTCTGTTGCTGTCCACCTTGTTTATTCTTTCTTTTAAAAATATTTTTATTTATGTATTTGAGAAAGAGGCAGACAGAACGTGAGAGAGTATGGACACACCAGGGCTTCCTGCCACTGCAAATGAACTCCAGACTCATGCACCCCTTTTTGCATCTGGCTTTATATGGGAACTGGAGAATTGAACCTGAGCCGTAATTGCTGAGCCATTTCTCTGGCGCTGTTTTTCTTTCTTGGTAAGGTCTCTCACTGAACCTGGAGCTCCACCAATTCAGCTAGACTAGATAGCCAGTAAATGCTAGGGATCCTCCTGCCTCTGCATCCCCGGCACTGGGTTACAGGCATGTACCACTATACTCAGCTTTTGTGTGGGTTCTGGGTATCTGAACTCAGGTTCGCATACTTGTAGTCATTTATCAAGCACCTCCACTGTCCTAGGCACTGGACTATGTGCTGACTAAGAATTATTAAGTAAGATCATTGCCACAAGTGTTCCCTCACCCAGACAGGCAAACAGGTACCCAGGAATGGCTTCCAGCAGCAGCAGTCGGAAAGAAGCAAAATTCCAGCCTTGGTTTTTAGACTCTAGCATGTCCCTTCTTTCCATTAATCCAAAGCCTTTCTCACCACTGAAACCAGGAAGCTTCTCACAAGTGTGTTCTTTGCACACTCCTCTATTAAAAGCTTTCTGCCCTCTCCTCCCAAAAGCAGGTGGTTGCTCAGGAAAGGCCCACGGGTGTCTCTTAAGGGACTCTGCGGCACCTGCCAGAACATCCCAGAGGCTAAGAGGACTTAAGGACAAGATCGCCATTTAACTCTGTTTACTCGAGTGCTTTCCAAACTAATTGGACCTCAAGAACACCTTTGTCCCTTGAACATCCTTCTAATAGTTTGAAGATCACAGATATATCTTTGTAAAACTTGTTTACAGAGGCCTAGCAGGGTGGGCCTCTGTGCTGCTCTGCATGGGAGTGGTGGTGTCCATTTTAGGAATGGATGGGACCAAGCCCCACCCTGGTCCCTCTGCATCTGCTTCCGGTCTACAGAGCTCTTCCTTCTCACTCCATGGGTGTACTTCCAGCATACAGCTAACTTGAGTACTCTAGACCTCTGCTGCATGGGAAGACTCCCCCAAATACTCCAGGGGCTGGGGGTGGAGATGAGCAGGGCCCATGCACTTCTGGAGAGAGCAACAGAGGCTACTGTTACCATACCAATGCACCTCTCCCTGAAAAGGCCGCACCTGGACTCTGAATGGCCACTGACCCAGTGCAGTTTCTTCACTGAATAGAAAGAAATGGACAAAACATTGTAATTATATTTCATGGCAACAAGATTTCTTCACAAAACAAATCTTAGGGCTGGAGAGATGGCTTAGCGGTTAAGGCACTTGCCTACAAAGCCTAAGGACCCAGGTTCGATTCTCCAGGTCCCACGTAAGCCAGATTTACATGGTGGCGCATACATCTGGGGTTCGTTTGCAGTGACTAGAGGCCTCAGTGTGCTCGCTCTCTCTCTCTCTTTCTCTCTCTCTCCCTCCCTCTGTTTCTAAAAAATAAATAAAGATAAAAAATCATTTTAAAAGAATTCTACAGATTCTGTATAGTGTGCCTTGAGTTCCTTACAGTTTAACAGACCCTTGCCCCCTTGGCCCCCTCAGCTTTCCTCTGCAGCTTTGGAAACTCATGATGCACGGGGCCCAGCTGCAGGAGCCACAACCTTTAGGAAAGTCATCGCTGTCTCTGTCTTTGGGCTGCTGCACTAAAAACTGAGTTCTGATTAAGGACATTCGTTGGTCAGACTCAATAGTTAGGGAGAAGCCATTGAAAAGTGAGCACAGTTGAGTGGGTAAATGCCTGTATCACCCACACAGACTTAGTCAGAGCCCAGCTTGGTTCTTGTGGCATCAAGCCAAAGGTCTGGGCCAGGGCAGAGGGTGCCTGCTCAGACAGATATGTCCTTCAGAGCCTCCCTACTCAGATGCAATGGAGTCCGGGTGTGTCATTGTTCACCCCTATGCCTTGTCTTCCGTCTCCAGCAGCAACGCCCAAGCCTACAGCTGATTAGGGTCCATATTATTTGGCAAACTGAGAAGAGAGGGCTCCTCTTCCCAGGTGGGACCCCACTGGAAGCAAGTAGGGCCTTTAGGAAGGGAGCAGTGACGTGGACACACGGAGCTCTGATACAAACCAGCAAGGACCTAGTTGGTGGCAGAACAAGCCAAACTTCTGTGCTCTTGAAGGAGGGATTTCACGTAAGTGCCTTTAACTGATGAGCCATCTCTCCAGCCCTGAAGGAAGCCCTTCAGAAGGTCATGATTCTTCTACTCTTTCTTTAAATAAAAAGAAGAAAATTACTGTGTTCTTTGATACGTGCCCGGAAGTGTGGTAGCTAGATTATATGGTACTTTCCCTACAATCAGCATCTAAGAGCTCATTTTCTCATTCTAGCCAGTGTTGTGTTTGTTTGGTTTGGTTTTTGCTTTTGTTTGTTTGTTGATAATAGCCAGTATAACTGGGGTGAGATAACATCTTATTGTAGATATATATTTTTTTGAGACAAAGTCTCATGTAGCCCAGGCTGACTTAAACTCCATATGTAGTCAAGGATGATCTTGAACTTCAGATCCTCCTGCCTCTACCTCCCCAGTGCTGGGATTATAGGTGTGCACCGCCATGCCACACTTCTGCATGCTGAGAATGGAACCCAGGACTTAATGCACATTAGACAAGCATTAACGTGAGCCACTTACTCAGCTCACTGTAGTTTTGGCTTGCATTTCCTGTGGCTAATGATACTGGGCAGTTGTTCGAGTATTTGTTTGTCATCAACAGATGGTCCAGGAAACATAATTCAGCATGTACACACAATGGAACTTTTTGGGGGGGAGAGGGGTTGAGGTAAGTCTCGCTCTCGCCCAAGCTGACCTGGAATTCACTATGTAGTCTCAGGCTGGTGTCAAACTCACAGCAATGGTCCTACCTCTAACTCTCAAGTACTGGGATCAAAGGTGTGCGCCACCACACCTGACAAACGTTTTGAGTCGAGAAGGATGAAATCCAGCCAGGTGTGGTGGTTCACACCTGTAATCCTAGCATTCAGGAAGTTAAGTGGAAAATCTTGAGTTCAAGGGAAGCCTGGGCTACATAGCAAATCCCTGGAGGAGGAAGAGGAGGAAGAAGAGGAGGAAGGGGAAAGGGAGGGGGAGGAAGGGGAAGGGGGAGGAAAAGAAGAGGAAGAAGGAGGAGGAGGAAGAGAAGGAATTCCTGTCATTTGCAGCAAAATGGCTGGGATAGGAGACATTACATGAAGTAAAGTAAGCCACATGTTCCCGCATGTTCTCTATCATATGTGGAAGCCTAAAGCAGCGGCACTGAATGTAGAGCAGTGATTACTAGAGATTGGGGTGAGGGTGGGTGAAGGAGGTTGGAGCTGAGCAGTGCAGGCAGGCTACAGACTATGTGTGTCACACTGAGCCTCATCGGTATAGACACTTTGTTGATTTTAATAAAATAAAGTTATTTACATAAGTAACTATATAAAGCATTGTGTCTTTTTAATTAAGTGTGAACAAAACTTGGTTACTAACCATTAAGAAACTATTTTCTGGAGAGCCGGCTCCGTCCCTCCGCGCCGCCACATGAAGTGGATGTTCAAGGAGGAGCTCTCGCTGGAACACAGATGCGCAGAATCCGCTTAGATCAGAGCGAAATACCCCGACCGGGTTCCGGAGATTGCGGGAAAAGTCTCGGGCTCTCAAATTGTGGACATTGATAAAAGGATGTACTTGGTTCCATCTGACATCACTGTGGCTCAGTTCATGTGGATCATCAGGAAAAGGATCCAGCTTCCTTCTGAGAAGGCAAGCTTCCTGTTTGTGGATAAGACAGTCCCACAGCCAAGCCTAACTATGGGACAGCTTTACGAGAAGGAAAAACATGAAGATGGATTCTTGTATGTGGCCTACAGTGGGGAGAACACTTGGATTCTGAGAGCAATTGCTGAGCTAGGTGCACTGTTCCTGCTTGTGTATCTTGTAAATAGCTGGCTATTTTCAGTTATTATACCAAAACTTCTTCACATAGACCTGTTAGTGCATTTGTAACTGGATTTATTTCTTAATATATTGGAAGGTTTTGTTTCCTTAGATTAGTAAATTATACAGTTTTATTTCAAGTTTTCTTTCTGCACATTGTCCTCAAGGCTATATTCTCCAGGGACTCTGTTCCTCTGGGAATCACTTAATGAAGATATTTCCACAATGAAGCGAGGTAGGTGTCGTATTAAAGTGAAATGGAGATGATGCATTTATTCTGGATTATGTTTGAAGTGTTAGATGGCTAAGTATTAAAAGCATTCAAATTAAATCCTTAGCAATCAGAACACTTGCTTCACTAGATTTTGCCAACTGCAAATCATGTTGGATTGAGCTAATCTGTTCTTTCTGAAACTACCATGGTAAATAATTAACAATAAAACTTCCTCTTATAAAAAAAAGAAACTATTTTCTGAGCCAGGCATGGTGGTACATACCTGTAATCTCAAGACTTGGGAGGTAAAGGCAGGAGGATCAGTAGTTCAAGGACAGCCATGATTACATAGCATGTCTGAGGCTAGGCTGGGCTCCACAAGTCCTTGAAGAAGGAAGGAAAGAAGGAAGGAAGGAAGGGAGGGAAGAGGAAAAGAAAACAAAAGAAAGGAAAGAAAAGAAAGAAAAAAGAAAGGGAATGGAGACTGGAAAGGAAAGGGAAAGAGAACGGAAAGGAAAGGGGAAAGCACATCTGCTCTTTTGTTTCCAGTGCTCTCTTCTCTGTGCTTCAAGGGAAAATATGCACCAGAAGATTGTTCCAAGCAGGATGATAAATTCAGATTCTATCCTCCATCTGACAGAGTTTTGAAGCATGAAAAAAATCACACACATGTGTCTCTTATTTATCCAAATCTAGAGTCCAAGTCTAATATTTTTGTTTAATCCAATCTACCATTTTTGCTTAAATATAGTTTTCCTCTGATCATAAAAAGCCACATTTATTAAACAAAATTTAGAGGGTGTGTTAAGTACCAAATAAAAGAATGTAAGTTGAGCTGGAGAGATGGCTTAGTGGCTAAGGCACTTGCCTGTGAAGCCTAAGGACCCAAAGTGGCGCATGTGTCTGGAGTTTGTTTGTAGTGGCTGGAGGCCCTGGTGTGCCCATTCTCTCCCCCGCCTCTCTCTCTCTCTCTCTGTCTCTTACAAATAAATAAATAAATAAATAAATAAATAATAAAAAGAATGTAATTCACTCATGATAATTCATCCTGTCTCTTCTTTTCTTAAAGGAAATCATTATTGTGGTGGCATCTATGAGGTCAACACTGGAATACTTTCTGGTACTCAGATCTGAATTTCTGAATGTGAAGAGGAAACATGGACAGAGTGTTATAGCAATCTGATTATCACACCGAAGTGGCTAGCCTCAGAAAACGACCAGTGTGGCCATGGCTGTGCCGGCATGAGTCAAGCAAGGCTTGCTGGGCTCCACTGCTGTATGGAACCAGACAGTGCCCACTCCACAGACGCAGATGGCAGAGCCAGGGAGAAAGGCTGGGGGCAAATGAATGGTACAATCTATAGGAAGCAGACACCCGCTGCTGTGGTTTGAATGGGAAATGTACCCCTAGGTTCATGGGTTGAATGCTTGGTCCCCAGCTGTAGGCTCTGTTTGAAACGGTGGTGGAACTTTAGGAGGCGGAGCCTTGCTGAGGAAGTGGGTCACTGGAGGTGGGCCTGGCCTTACTACCTGTTTGCTCTCTGCAGCTCTGCTTCATGCTCTTGCCAGCCTGTTTTCACCACTCCCTTGAACTGTAAGCCGAAGTAAGCCCTTTCTCCCTTAACTCATCTCTTGTCAAGGATTTTTGCCAACACAATGAGAAAAGTAATTTGCCTTCCACTGTCCCACAGGGTGTCTGCCAGCAGATGGGCACTGAGCATTGCATGAGAGGATGGTCATGAGCCCCAGCAAGGCTTCCAGGTGTGGGTGTTCACACTGACTCCCCGCCCCTCCTCCCCCACAGAATCCTGTGTGCATCACTACTCTGTGCATCCCAGGACACTCCACTGATCACCAGGCTCAGCACTGCTATATTCCACCCGTCCGGCATGGCACCTCCTACCCTACCCTGACTCCCTTGCTCCCAAGGCCACCACCTCCTTCTCATGCAATTACCAACAGGTTTGTTGCCTGGCTGGCTTCACCTCTGGCAGAAGGAATGGAGGGCTCAAGAAGCACAAGGATGGAGCCTGCTTCATTTCCATCTTTATTTTCAGAATTAAGAACTCCACCTGGAAAAAATGAGCACTGGCTAAATGCGTGAGGAAAACACAAAGTGAATGAATGGATGGATGAAGTACTTTTTTCTTTGGGGAAAGAAAAAGAAAGGCAAGAGAAAACTCCCAGGGGTGGGAGAACAACCAAATACTCTACATAAGACATGATCCAGGTAGGAAGTAAACTTAAGGAATCATAAAGAGAATGTGTTTCAATATTGGAACAGGAACATTTTCTCCTAGGACAAAGGCTCCATAGAAGCATAGAGAAATGCACACTTCTTATAAATAACAGTGACATAAAATTATGCTGTCAGGAATGTATTTGAGGGGAGGGGACTGGAGAGGTGGCTATACAATTAAGAGTGCTTCCCAGCAAGCATGCAAGCCTGAGGTTGGCCTGAGACCTCCCAAGTTTGATTCTACAGCACCCACGTAAATAACTTGGCATGACCACACACGTATGTAACTCCATTCTTGTGGGGAATAGAGACCAGAGAATCCCCGAAGCTCATGAAAAAAACAAACTCTGTAATGTGTGTGATGTGCACAAATGTATGGGGTGATGCGGTACCCCATGGGCTCCCCTTTGGTGGTCCAAAGACATCAGGTGTCCTCTCCATCACTCACCCGCTGGTTTTTCCTTGCACTGGGGTCTCTTAGTGATTCCAGAGTTTGCTGTTTGTGAGCCCCATCAGTTCTCTGGTCTCACTTCCCACAGGTCTGGGGTTACAGATATGTGTGGCTATGTCCAGTCTTCATGTGGTTTCTGGAGATTTGAATTTGGGTGGTGCCAGGCCCCCTCCAGCTGGCATGCTTGCACAGGTGAGCCATCTCTTAGTGCCTACCTGAGCAGAGACACCTGAGCAAAGCAGACTGAGCAAGTGTAACCAAGGAGAGTTGGACTGCAGAGGCAGAAGGAGCAGGGCGGGCTCAGACACTGATGTTTTCTGACTTCATACTGAGTGGAATCAGGATGCCCCATAAAGTGACTGGGACAGGAAATAGAGCTTAAGTGCACCAGATATCTAAGTCAATCAATAAAATAGCAAAATGTAATATGGTTACATCTTCAGGGTGGAAGGCTAGGAAGAGGAGAGTGGGAGCTGTATGAGGCAGAAAACGCCCTGATTTGTGATGGGCAGTGAGTAAGCAGTGTGTGAGCCTGAAAACCCAAACAGAAGCATGAGCTCACCAGCTAATGTGTGGGGTCAGCAGTCAGAATTGTCAGAACAGAAGCTGTCTCATAAGGTGGGGCAGAGGCCAGGGCCTGGGGGGACATGATGCTGAGGGAGAAGACTAGCTTTTTGACATCAACTTTTCACTATTAAAAGATTTATCAGACCTGGAGCCTATCTTAAAAATTATTTTTTTAGATGACTAGCAAAGAACTCTCTGAGGAAAATTATTGTAATAAAACTCTAAACCAGCCTCCAAAAGTTAGCTCTAGGGGGCTGGAGAGAAGGCTCAGCAGTTAAAGGTGCATGCTTGCAAAGCCTAAATGCCTGGGTATCCACTTAAATTCATATAGACAAAGTGGCACATGTGTTTGCAGTGGCAAAAGGCCCTGGTGTGTCCATACTCACTCTTTGTCTGTCCCTTTCTCTCTATCTCTCTCAAATAATAAATAAAACATTCAAAAAATAAAGCTCTAAATCCAAATGTCTTTCATCCAAATCAATTTATGAAAGCCGTTTTTCCCTGAACCTATAGAAGAAAGCCCACTAGATTTGCCATGTGAGAGCCTGATGGAAACTTCTAGCAAAGGGGCAGGTTAAGCAAATTTTGATTTCTTAGCTCTGTGAAGATAGGCACTACGAACTAAAATCTCACACTTTCAAGATACATAATCTAGCTCAAAAATTTGTAAGGAATGTTTTCAGTAATAAGGAGCTTAGAGGCCAACTCCAAGTCCAAGGCCTCAGCCTATGGTATAGAAGAAGGGTTTTGCCGTCCATTGGAAGATGGTGCCAATGGTCAAACAGGGCTGGGAAACTGACTATGTTTTGCGATCTGCAAGGCACTTGCTACACTTCCTCACAGAGGTGAGTAGAAGTCCATTCTTAGTGTGTAATTTCCCTTTTTTAAAAAATTTTTCAAGGTAGGGTCCCACTCTAGCCCAGGCTGACCTGGAACTCACTATGTAGTCTCAGGGTGGCCTTGAACTCACAGCGATTCTCCTACCTCACCCAGCTGGCCTTTTTTTTTTTTTTTTAAATGTGAGAGAGTGAGAACAAGAGTGAGAGAGAAAGAATTGGCATACCAGGGCCTCCAGCCACTGTAATCAAACTCCATCAGATGCATGTGCCACCTTGTGCACATGTGAGACCTTGTGTACTTGTGTCCCTTTGTACGTCTGGCTTACATGGGATCTGAAGAGTCAAACATGAATCCTTGGGCTTTGCAGGCAAGTGCCTTAACTGCTAAACCATCTCTCCATCCCTAATTGTGCAAGTGTATATGTGTATGGTTTATGTGTATGTATGGTCATATGTGTGTGGGTGCCTGTGTGTGTGCAGGTGCATGTGGAAGTCAGAGGTTGACGTCACTTTCCACCTTACTTGTTGAGATGATCTTTCACTGCACCCAGAACACACAGATGTGGTTAGACTAGCAAGCCAGTTTGCACAAAGGATCTCCCTGTCTCTGCCCATTATCGGCATGCACCAATATGCTTGGCATTGACGTGGGCTCTGGGGATCTGAACTCAGGTTCTTATGTTTGTGTAGGGGGCACTTTGCCCACTGAGCCATCTCCACAGTCCCTAAAATTTCTCTTTCTTTAATTTTGTGTTTCTTAACCCTGAAATCTTTGATGGCAGAGAGCTCTGGGATTGTGTCCCACAGGGAGGGGTAATATGCTCTGCCTGGGCACTTTCTATGCTAACTTAAATTCTCAGCTATGACATCCACACTACCTGGGTCATGGAAATTTTCACACAGCACAGGTTTGGACCTTGAGTTAATTATAAACCATACAAGGAAACAACCTTTAGTGAAGGAGAATCCACTCCTAAGACATGCAGCCCAATGTGAATACACCATGTGTAGTATGTTACAGTTATAAATATTTACTGTATAACACAGTGATAGAGCACTTATTATGTATTCTCATATGTTGTCACATGTTGCTATAATTTACCTCTAACCTTTATCCCAAAGGCCCATGTTCCCAGTCTGGCACTCAAGAACTGGTGGAATCTTAGGAAGGGGCGGTCTATGGGAGGTCAATGAGCATGCTCTCTAAGGACATATTGAGACCTCAGGCCTTTCCACTTTCTCCTGCCATCCATATGTGGAAAATGAGCCTCCTCTGCCACTAAATGTTCCCACCATGATGTACTGTACCATGTGTGACCCAGGCCCAAAGCAACAGGGCCAATAGGTGATGCACTGAAGCCTCCAAACCTGTAAGCCAAAATAAACCTTTTCTCTTTATAAGTTGGTTGCCTTGGGTATTTGTGACAGTAATAGGAAGCTGACTAGTACACACTCGTGTTGCTATGCCTAATGCTGTTCCAAACCCTCTATTCATCTCAAATCCCTTATCCCTCATGAAAACCTTACAGGTGAGTCAGCTAGCTTTTGTTGCATAACAAAGCACCCCAAAATGTAAGCTTAACTTAGTGTTATTTCTCATAGTTCTGAGTCAGCTGTGCCAAGATGGGAACATGTGCCTTTGGGGGACATTCTAGAAGCAAATTACAGCAACATGTTACAGTATGTGACACTACATAGTAAGTGTCCCATCACTGTGTTCTGCTTTGTAGGCCTACCCTTTCCTCCCCTCCACAGGCTGAAGGTGGTCTTCCCCCACCCCACCCATCTCCTCATTCCCAAATGCATCAGCATTCACCATGAACTCCTACTGCCAGCACCTTTATGAACGACCACATCACTACTCCTTCCCTAGAGGAGCCTGCTGGAATGTTCCATGTGTTCCCTGCGGTACCCTCACTGGTAACAGGAAACAGCCCAACAGCCAAATTTTAGGAGGAAGAAAACCACTGTTCTCTGTGCTACCTGGACCTTCATTCTTAGATGGCTTCTGAACTGTGGTCTCAGCCTTGGCCAGACAGCTTACCACAGAGCATGCTGTGAGGACACTGTATCTCCTGTGTAGACGTGCCCTGTGCCTCCTGTCCTGTGCAGATGTGTCAGCTTTGTCACTCTCAGCAATACGTCAGAGTCCTTTCTCAACTGTTAAGCCTCACCAAGTACTTGTCTCTCCTGTCCTTCAGCATGCAATCTTCCCAGTGGCCCCTTCCCCACACCTTGTCCACCCATAGGTGTGGCTGGCCAAGGCTGGCCAGGGTTTCATCTTTCCTCTTGTCCATTAACTGCTGGTCATTGTCCTCAGAAACCACTGCCCTATGGGCAAATGTGCCAGCAGTGAGAAACTGGGGCTGTGATGTGTGCCACTTCGTGACTTGCACAATCACCATTTGCCCTTGTGGTACCTTCCGTCACTCTCATGACTCACAGTCCACTCAGGTGGCTGTTGCCCAGCATCTCCTCTTAGATCCCAGCAGATATCTTTTACTTCCCGTGGTCCTTTTCAGCCCATGCCCTTGCATCATCAGAGCTGCCCTTCCCCCACCACTGCCACCTCACTGAAGGCACTGCTACCCACCTTGGCCAAGGCCCCACCATGTGCCCAGCTACCTAAACAATGCCAGAATCTACTATGAGTCCTCTCTTTCTCTCAGACCCCCTATATCAAATGCGACCATCTTGGGGTCTCTACTTCCCTTTTCAAACCTCTGTCACCCAGCCCCAGGGGACCCAGGCCTGTCACCACCCATGTGGATGACCTCACAGTTCCAAGCTGATTTTGTGTCAACCCACCTCCCATAGTCTAGGAGAATGAATCTGGTCATATAACTCCCCTGCTCAAAGCCCTCCTATATAAGCCCTTGTCATTAGAATCCAATTTAATCTCTTCAAACTGACCAAAGGGACCTCTCTGAGACTTGCCTACCACTGTTACTGACCACTCTCCTGGGTCTGTTCTGATGTCCCATGCTCTAGCACGCTCAAGTAGTTTGCCTTCCAGGGTGCCCTTCACTCACATGGCATTCCCAGTGGCCTTTGTGTTGGCACCTCCTTCAGACTTCTTGGCTGTGCTCAGTGCTCAAGACCTTAGAAGCCCCACTCAAAAGAGGTGTAGTGTGACTTTATTGCTGTGTGCAGATTTTATTTGTGATCATGATAATCATTTATGTGGTCATGTGTGTTCCCACATGTCTGTAAATTAAAGACAGGGAATTATTTCTGTCTTGTGTTTCTAGTAAACACACACACAAAATAATTTTGAAAAACTAAAATGAGGACTAGGGAGATTGCTCAGTGGTTAAAGGCACTTGCTTGAAAGTCTGCCAGCCTGGGTTCAATTCTCCATGTAAAGCCAGGTGCCAGGTGCACAAAGTGGTGCATGCATCTGGAGTTCATTTGCAGCAGCAAGAGGCCCTGGTGCACCCATTTTCTCTCTCTCTCTCTCTCTCTCTCTCTCCCTCTTGTAAATAAAAATATTTTTAAATACTAGATTCAAATTTATTTAAAAAAAAAACAACTAAATGTGGGGCTGGGGACAAGGCTCAACGGATAAAGCACTTGTTGTACAAGCTCAAAGACTAGAGTTCACATGCCCAGCTCCCACATAAATGCTGAACATGGTGGCACATACCTGTAATCCAAGCACTTGGGAGGTAAAGATGGGGTCTCTGTAGCAAGCTGGCTAGCTCTGGGTTCAAGTGAGGGATTTTGCTTCAAGAAATAGCAGCAAAGCAGGAGCTGGTCCATAGAAAACCCTTCCATCATGATACCTGTGAACAGGAGGCTGTCATTCCAAACGTCTAGTCAGAAGAGGACTGTCACGAATGTGGTTTAGGAGCTCAGTGGTAGAGCACTTGCTTAGCATGTGTAATGCCCTGGTTCTATCCCCAGAACTGAAAATGGGACAAGACTACAAAGAGAAATGTGTTTTAAATGGGCATACTTAGTTAGAAAGATGGCCTTCTTTTCCCATTTTGATATAAGTCATGTGTCATAGAACTATTTTGACGAGTGAGTCATCATAATGGGACCACAAAGTCCCTGGTACATCAGTATGTGAAGCCACATTTTATCCACCTGACAGCAGCAATTTGCAAATGAGGCATTTTTAAGAATCTCATCTTGGTGAAAGACATAGTTCTGCTGAGACATACAAATCACGACCCCCTGAAATCCCTCAGGAGCAAGCATTTCAGGGACGTCAGAACTTATAAATGTCTTCTTTCATGACATGGGGACATAAGGGCATTGTTCAACTTTCAAAAATATGTAACTGAGGGCTAGAGAGATTGCTCAGTGGTTAAAGGTGCTTGCCTGCAAAGCCTAACGTCCGGGGTTTGATTCCCCAGTACACACATAACACCAGATGCACAAAGTGATACATGCATCTGGCATTCATTTATGGTGGCAGGAGGCCCTGGCATACCCATTCCCTCTCTTTTCTGTCTGTTTCCCTCTCTCTCTATCTCTCTCTCTCTCTTTCAAGTAAATAAATGAAAAAAAATTAATGTATATCTGAGCTGGGGGTGTGACTCAGGGCTAGATCTCTTGTCTACCTTGCACCAGACCCTAGGTTCAACCCCTACCACTGAGAGGGGGAAAAGGAAGTGATTTGAAAATGAGTAATTTCCTATGATTTCTTTCCTCATACTCAGTAAACTTTCTCAATGAATCTGTGTTCTTAAATGTTTATATTTAAAATTTGGTGTCCTGGGTCTGGCTAACCCGGGGCGTTTTGCCTCTTCCTCTCTTTTTAAAAGTTTTTATTGGCAATCTTCATACATGTATACAGTGTATTTTGATCATAAATTTATCTCTTACTTTATCTTGTCCCCCCCACCACTACCATCCCCTTTTTTTCCCCAACTAGTCCCTCCTCTACTTTGATGTGTTTATATACCCAATATTGTGCAGGTCTTGTGCAAGTAATGACAGCCAATATGAGGTCACAAATGCAACGGCCATTTCATGTCTGGATGATAGCATTCCAAAGCACTCCTACCCATCCTCAGGCTCTTACATTCCTTTGCCTCTCTTTTGCAATGTCCTCTGAGTTGTGGAGGCCAAGCCAGCCAAGCACCAGCTGCAGGGAGGAAAAACTCACCCACAGCTGGAAGTTCCCAAGTGATCAGAGAGCCTGCCCTCCGCTTGCAAAGGTATTTATAACCTTAGGGTGGTGGGCTGTCTTAGGAAGAGATCAGGAGTTCAGGGGCTGAACTTGACCAACCACAATGTTTAAATCCTATGAAAGACCTCCTTCCTAGGAGGGGTCCTGACTGTGGAAAAACAGTTCTTTGAAACTAGGCAAGAGATAAGAAAAACTTTCCTGCCCCTTTCGCCTTCAGGGGTCCAGTCACCCTAACTCTACTCTCCCCCCCAATATGATGATGCAAAAGGAGAATTTTGATTGCTCTTAATGTCCTTACTAGAAAGAAATAAAAAATGTTTAAGGTAATGAACATATTAAATATGCAGATTTGGGGCTGGAGAGATGTCCTAGGGGGAAATCACTTGCTGCACAAGCATGAGGACCTGATTTTGGATCACATAACCCATGTGAAAAGCCAGATGCAGTAGCATGCATCTGTAAGGCCAGAACTCCTTCGGTGCGATGCGAGTCAGGCACAGGAGAATCCCTGGAAGCTCGCGCGCCAGCTAGCCTGGAGTAAGCGGAGGCAAGCAACAAGGGACCCTGCTCAGACAAGGTGGAAAGTGAGAACTGACGCCCAGGGTTGTCCTCTGCCCTCTGCATATGCGTTCACTCTGACACACATGTACTCACACACTAATGTACACACAACCATACATCATAAACACACAGAGATTTTTTTAATGTATGTGCATGGTTTTAGCAGATTCCAAGTAGAACAAAGATGAGAAATGGGTGGGGCCGATCAAGGTAGATGTGAAGGAGGGGCAGGGCTTCAGAGAAGGTGCAGAAGTAAGCCTCAGGAAGAGATAAGACAGAGACCCCAAGCAGTGTGGGACTGCCACAGGACTAAAGGCCGACTGGCCTTGATGCCCCAGGCAACAATATTTGACTTGTTCCTAATATAATTAGCTTCTAAAAAGCCCTTTTAAAGATGTGCTCAGCCAGAAAATCAATTTCTTTCCTTGGTAAGAGAAGAAAAGAATCAGACTTTTAACTGGCAAATGGAGCACTTATATTCTGACACAGTCCCTTTGAACTCATGCTACTTAGGGGCAGGCAGAGCATTCCCTCCTTTCTAGTGTTTGGAATACAAAATAGGGGATAACTAGCAGAAGTCATTTCACTATTAAGACACATACACTGTGTGTGAGGTGGTGGGGAGGAATTACATAAAACTAATGACAACTTGCATCAGTACCATAGAAACCTTGCTTGTGAAGAGCATTCTACAAGATACAACCCTCAATAACAGGGAGGAAGACCCAGACAAAAGAGCCCCACAGAAGGTGAAGAAAGATTAACACTAAAACCATACGCATACACTAAGATATTTCACATTGTAAACACATACCCAAGCATCACAGCATGCCCCAAAACATGGAAATACTATCTATCAATTAAGATTAAATAGGTGTATGTGCTCATGCATGCCAGGATATGCACATACCCTGAGGCATGTATGGAAGTCAGAGGACCTCAGATGTTGGTCCTCACTTTCTACCTTGTTTGAGGTATGTTCTCTAATTGTTCACTGCTGCGTTGCCAAGCTAGCTGGCCTGTAAGCTGGAATAGCCTCCTGCTTCACCCTCCGTTGTAGTTATCTTTCTGTTGCTAGGACAAAACATGTAACCAAAGTAGCTAAAAGAGTTTGTTTCGGCTTATAGTCTCAAGGGGAAGCTTCACGATGGCAGGAGACAGTATTTCATGAGCAGAGGCTGGACACCACCTCTTGCCACAGCAGTTGGAAAATAGCAGCAAGAGAGTGAGCTGAGCTCTGGCAAGGGGGACCTGGGCTATAGCACCCCAAAGCCTGTGCCCAACAACACAGCTCCTCCAGCGAGGCTCTACCTCCCAAGGCTCTACCAGCTGGGAACTGAGCATTAAAAACGCATGGATTTATGGAAGACATTTGAGTCAAACAGCTACATTCTCCCATCTCATTGTAGGCATTCTGGGAGTACAGGCCTCCCACTACAGTGTTTGGCTTTACATAGGTTCTAGGGATCCAAATTTAGGTACTGTTTGTGTGATAAGAGGTCTACCACTGAGCCATCTTCCCTGCCCTTAGTGGATTTTTACAAAAAGACATTTGGGACTGCTGTTGTGGTACACAGCTGTAATCCTAGCACTCAAGAGACTGAAGCAGGAAGACTGAATTTGAGGTTAGTATCAGTTACAAAATTTTAGATTAGTATGAGCTACTAGGTTTGTGAACAGTGTGAAATATATAGCAAGACATTGTCTCAAATAATTAAAGAGAGGGGGGGAGAGAGAAAAAGAAAGAAGGCAGGAGCTGATGGCTTGTTGTAATGGCATATCCTAGTAGATATTTGCTGACTAGATGGGGACAGGAGAGAACTGATGCCAAATGGCTCACCTCAAAGGGAATAAGAGATAGTTTATTTTGGAGCCAAATATAAGTGACCATGGCCCAGGAACATGGATTCAGGTTGTCCCAAATGACATGTTCCAGTATGGAAATGGTTTCATGAAGCTTTTATAGTCACAGACAAAAGGAAGTTATAAACGAAGGCATTGTTTAATACATTGTCAGAAATATCAGATAGGTAGGTCACAGCAAAGCAGGGAGTTTTGGATAGAGGCTTCAGATGCTATCTGATGACATGCTTAGCTTGTGGGTTAGTGGAAGCTAATGGTCCGTGAAGTTAAATTTCAAAAAATTTTACCTGATGGTCACAATGGTGTTATGTGCTATGGCAGTTTGATTCAGGTGTCCCCCATAAACTTAGATGTTCTGAATCCTAGGTTCCCAGCTGATATCGTCATTTTCCCCTGCCATCATGGAGCTTCCCCCTCAAGCCTGCAAGCCAAAATAAACCTCTTTTTCCCACAAGCCGCTCTTGGTTGTGTTATTTCCATGTGAGATACAGAGAAGGGTAATGAAAAACTCTGAAGGGTCTGAAGCTAGCCCAGGGTAACTTGACCCTGGATCTGCAACATCCCAATTCTCTCTAAACTCGAAGTTCTAATCAGTCAACTAGTCTGGCAGGATGTTTAACATAGCTTTGGCTTTTTTCAGGAAACTTCAATTCAGAGAAGGAAAGAAAGAGAGGGGAGTAAGGAAGGAGGGAAGAATAAAGGAATGAAAAGTCATTTGGAATTTGCAGGACGTGGAACAGCGTGGGATAGGAGTAAACACACTCCCTGGCATGATGGTTCTAAGTCAGGCAGTGAGAGGTTGTATAGCTAGAAGCACTGGGAAGTCCCGTCCCTCTGATCTCATACAGAAAAGTGGTTTCTAGGATGAATGCACTCATACTTATTATCAGAAACCTAGATCTTTTAGAGACATTCTTTCCTTTAAAAAATGCACAAGCTAATACTTGTAAAGAAATCTTATCTAGGACTTCCGGTCAAGATGGCGGCATAGGAACCACGCCTAAGCAGCCTAGGGGAGAAAAAGCCAAAGAAAACCCAGCAAAATACACAAGGGAGGTGTATAAGAGATTAAAACAGCAGCGGAGAAGTAGGAGATATCCAGAGCCCACACGGGCAGGCCGAAGCAGCTCCGGCAGCGGCAGCTCGGGACCCAGTAGCAGCAGCTCGGGATCTGGCAGCGGCAGCTCGGGTCCCGGTAGCGGCGACTTGGGCTCCGGCAGCGGCACCTCGGGACCCGGTAGCGGCGATTCGGACTCTGGCAGCGGCAGCGGCAGCACGGGCACCGGCAGCTGCATCTCTGGCTCCGGCAGTGGCGACTCGGGATCCAACAGGGCGGCTCAGACCCCGGCAGCGGAAGCGGCGGTGGAAGCCGGAAGCGGCGGTGGAAGCCGTGACTCCAGCCCCAAAAACACCATCAGCTGCTCCGGTACCGGCCACAGCGGCTTCAGGGCAGCGAATCCAGCAGCGGAGGCTCCAGCGGCTTCAGCGGCAGAGGCGGATCCCGCAGCGGCAGCACCAGCGGATCAGAGGCGGAGGACCCAGCAGCAGCAGCTCCAGCGGATCAGCGGGGGCAGACCCAGCAGCGGCATCTCCAGTGGCGGATCCAGCAGCAGTGGTCCCAGCAGCGGCAGCTCCAGCGGCAGCAGCGGGGATCCAGCATCAGGGGTGCCAATCTGCAGGGCCACAGTTGCCAGGCTTGGTTTGCCCCACAGGAAAAGCCAGTACCCAGTTCCAGAAAGCAGAACAGCGGCCCAACATCCCAGCCAGCAACTTGACTGAGACCAAAAGCATCCAAAGAGGTAACTGGGATTGAACCAGGGAAGGGTCTCACCTGGTCACAAGCTGACTTGGATCCCTCAACAGACCAGAAATCTTAACTTCTTTGTTGATAGAGGATCTGGTTTTTATAATACCTAATCTTGCATAAATGCTCGGTGCTGTTCTTGACTGAATGTGTATAGGGTTTAGTTAAATTTTAGAATATACCTGTATTTTATTCCACTCAACCTATTTGAATACTCCCATAGCAGGCAAACTTAACCCCTAGGACCACGTGTCTAGATACTCTGAGAGTGGTAAGAGCCACACCTAACATCTTAATCTCCTACATAGAAGATATACAATATCAGATCAATAGATACAGCAAAGGATACCCAGCTAACTGGAAAATCTAAGCAGTAACTTAATCCAAGATGCAAAAATATATACATTATAACACAAGAAACACCAAAAACCAAGGCAATATAAATCCACCAAAAAGTATCAATGCTTCAGAAATGACCTCTAGTGAAAACGAGTTAGAGAAAATGCCTGAGAAAGATTTCAAAAGAATGATTGTAAATATGTTCAATGAACTCAAAGAAGAAATCAAAGGAATCAGAGAAGATACAGGACACCAATTTAACGAAATAAAGAAATCAATACAAGACATAAATAAGGAAATAGAAATAATGAAGAAAAACCAGTCAGAATTACTAGCAATGAAGAACACAGTTAATGAAATAAAAAACTCTGTAGAAAATCTCACCAGTAGAATGGATGAAGGAGAGGACAGAATATCTAAGCTAGAAGACCAGGTGGCAGATCTAATACAATCCAACAAAGAGAAAGACAAACTAATAGAAAAGTATGAATGGGAATTTCAAGATATTCGGGACACTATGAAAAGATCAAATATAAGAATTCAGGGTATAGTAGAAGGAGAAGAATTTCAATCCAAAGGTATAGTAGGCATCTTCAACAAAATCATAGAAGAAAACTTCCCCCAAATTGGGAAAGAGGCGCCAATGCAGGTACAGGAAGCCTTTAGAACACCAGCCAGACAAAACCTGGAAAGAACCTCTCCTCGCCATATTATAATCAAACTACCAAACACACAATCCAAAGAAAAAATATTGAAAGCAGTTAGAGAGAAAAATCAAGTTACCTACAAAGGCAAGCCCATCAGGATCACAGCAGATTACTCAACACAAACTTTCAAAGCCAGAAGGGCTTGGAGTGATGTATTCCAAACTCTGAAAGATAACAACTGTCAACCAAGGCTACTTTATCCTGCAAAACTATCCATTCAAATAGATGGAGAAATAAGGACATTCCATGACAAAAGCAGGCTAAAGGAGTATTTGAAGACAAAACCAGCTCTACACAAAATACTTGAAAGAATCCTCCATGCCGAAGAGAAAGAAAAACACACATATAAGGAACCTGGAAAACAGCAAACAACACTCAAATACTAGTTAATATAAGAGAGCAAAGGTAGAACCAGAACCACAAAAAAAAAAAAAAAATGGCAAGCATAAATACACATCTTTCAATAATATCTCTTAATATCAATGGCCTCAATGCTCCAACCAAAAGACATAGATTTGCAGACTGGGTTAAAAAGCAGGACCCTACAATTTGTTGTCTCCAAGAAACTCACCTTTCTACAAAGGATGGACATTATCTTAGGGTGAAAGGTTGGAAAACGGTGTTTCAAGCAAATGGACCCAGAAAGCAAGCAGGGGTTGCTATCCTAATAGCTGACAAGGCAGACTTCACTCCAACATTAGCCAAGAAAGATAAGGAAGGTCACTTTATATTGATTAAGGACACACTCCAACAGGAGGACATTACAATCCTAAACATATATGCACCTAACATGGGGGCTCCCAAATTCATCAAACAAACACTGTTAGAACTAAGATCACAGATAACACCAAACACAGTGGTAGTTGGTGACTTTAACACCCCACTCTCATCAATTGACAGGTCATCCCGGGAAAAAATAAACAGAGAGGCATCTGGACTAAACGAGGTCATAGGAGGAATGGACCTAACAGACATATACAGGACATTTCATCCAAATGCTGCAGAATATACATTCTTTTCAGCAGCACATGGATCATTCTCTAAAATAGACCATATATTAGGACACAAAGCAAATCTTAACAAATTCAGGAAAATTGAAATAATTCCTTGTATTCTATCTGACCACAATGGAATCAAACTACAAATCAATAGCAAGAAAGGATATAGAGCATACACAAAATCATGGAAACTAAACAATACATTACTAAATGATGAATGGGTCAATGAAGAAATCAAGAAGGAAATCAAAAAATTTATAGAGTCAAACAATAATGAGAACACAACATACCAAAATCTCTGGGACACAATGAAGGCAGTTCTAAGAGGTAAATTTATAGCTTTAAGTGCCTATATTAAGAAATTAGAAAGGTCGCAAATAAATGACCTAATGCTTCAGCTTAAAGCCTTGGAAAAAGAAGAACAAGGCAAACCAAAAATCAGTAGACGGGAAGAAATAATAAAGATTAGGGCAGAAATTAATGAAATAGAAACCAAAAAAACAATACAAAGAATTAATGAAACAAAGAGCTGGTTCTTTGAAAGGATAAACAAGATTGATAAACCCTTAGCAAATCTGACCAAAAGAAAGAGAGAAGAGACACAAATTAATAAAATTAGAGATGAAAAAGGTAACATCACGACAGATGCCAGAGAAATTCAAAAAATCATAGGGACATATTATAAAAACATATACTCCACAAAGTATGAAAATCTGAAAGAAATGGATGATTTCCTTGATTTATATGACCTACCTAAATTAAATCAAGATGAGATTAATCACTTAAATAGACCTATAACAAGCATGGAGATCCTAACAGTTATCAAAAATCTCCCAACTAAAAAAAGCCCAGGCCCAGATGGATTCACTGCTGAATTTTACCAGACCTTCAGGGAAGAGCTAACACCATTGCTTCTTAAGCTTTTCCATGAAATAGAAAAAGAAGGAATTCTACCAAACTCCTTCTATGAAGCCAGCATCACTCTGATACCAAAACCAGGCAAAGATAGAACAAAAAAGGAAAATTACAGACCAATCTCCCTCATGAACATAGATGCAAAAATTCTCAACAAAATATTGGCAAACAGAATACAAGAATACATTAGAAAGATCATTCACCCTGACCAAGTAGGCTTTATCCCAGAGATGCAGGGATGGTTCAACATACGCAAATCTATAAATGTTATACATTATATAAATGGGTTGAAGGACAAAAATCACATGATCATCTCATTAGATGCAGAGAAAGCATTCAACAAAATCCAACATCCCTTCATGATAAAAGTCCTACAGAGACTGGGAATAGAAGGAACATATCTCAATATAATAAAGGCTATTTATGATAAGCCTACAGCCAACATATTACTAAATGGGGAAAAACTGGATGCTTTTCCACTAAAATCAGGAACAAGACAAGGGTGTCCACTGTCCCCACTTTTATTTAATATAGTTCTGGAAGTCTTAGCCATAGCGATAAGGCAAGAGACATGCATAAAAGGGATACAAATCGGAAAGGAAGAGGTCAAGTTATCATTATTTGCAGATGACATGATTCTATATATAAAGGACCCTAAAGACTCTACTAGCAAACTGTTAGAGCTGATAAAAACCTACAGTCATGTAGCAGGATACAAAATAAATACACAGAAATCAGTAGCCTTCATATATGCTAACAACAAACACACAGAGGATGAGATCAGAGAATCACTCCCATTCACAATTGCATCAAAAAAAATAAAGTACCTTGGAATAAACCTTACTAAGGAAGTAAAGAATCTATACAATGAGAACTTTAAAACACTCAAGCGAGAAATTGCAGAAGACACTAGGAAGTGGAAAAACATCCCTTGTTCCTGGATTGGAAGAATCAATATTGTGAAAATGGCAATCTTACCAAAAGCAATCTACACATTTAACGCAATCCCCATCAAAATTCCAAAGGCATTCTTCACGGAAATAGAAAAAACAATCCAAAAATTCATTTGGAATCACAAAAAACCTCGAATATCTAAAATAATACTGAGCAACAAAAATAAGGCTGGTGGTATCACCATACCTGATTTTAACCTATACTACAGAGCCATAGTAACAAAAACAGCATGGTACTGGCACAAAAGCAGACTCATAGATCAATGGAACAGAATAGAGGACCCAAATGTAACCCCATGTAGTTATAGCCACCTGATATTTGATAAAAATGCCAAAAATATTCATTGGAGAAAAGACAGCCTCTTCAGCAAATGGTGTTGGGAAAACTGGATATATATCTGTAGAAGGATGAAAATAGATTCTTCTCTTTCTCCGTGCACAAGAATTAAGTCCAAATGGATTAAGGACCTTAACATCAGACCTGAAATTCTGAAACTGCTAGAGGAAAAAGTAGGGGAAACCCTTCAACATATTGGTCTTGGCAAAGACTTTCTGAATACAACCCCAATTGCTCAGGCAATAAAACCACAGATTAACCACTGGGACCTCATGAAAATACAAAGATTTTGCACTGCAAAGGACATGGTGAAGAAAGCAAAGAGGCAACCTACAGAATGGGAAAAAATCTTCACCAGCTATATATCTGATAAAGGATTAATATCTAAGATATACAAAGAACTCAAGAAGTTAAATAATAAGGAATCAAACAAACCAATCAAAAAATGGGAAATGAAGCTAAATAGAGAATTCTCAAAGGAAGAAATACGAATGGCATATACACATCTAAAAAAATGTTCTACATCCCTAGTCATCAGGGAAATGCAGATTAAGACTACATTGAGATTCCATCTCACTCCTGTCAGATTGGCTACCATCATGAAAACAAATGATCATAAATGTTGGCGGGGATGTGGAAAAAGAGGAACCCTTCTACATTGTTGGTGGGAATGCAATCTGGTCCAGCCATTGTGGAAATCAGTGTGGAGGTTCCTAAAACAGCTAAAGATTGATCTACCATATGACCCAGCTATAGCTCTCCTAGGCATATATCCTAAGGACTCATCTCATTACCTTAGAGATACTTGCTCAACCATGTTTATTGCTGCTCAATTTATAATAGCTGGGAAATGGAACCAGCCTAGATGTCCCTCAACTGATGAGTGGATAATGAAGATATGGCACATTTATACAATGGAGTTTTACTCAGCAGTAAAGAGAAATGAAGTTATGAAATTTGCAGAAAAGTGGATGGATCTGGAAAGAATTATACTAAGTGAGGTAACCCAGGCCCAGAAAGCCAAGCGCCACATGTTCTCCCTCATATGTGGATCTTAGCTAGAGATGATTGGGCTTCTGTGTGAGAAGGAAAAAACTCAGTAGCAGAGGCCAGTAAGTTAAAAAAGGAGATAGAAAGGGAAGAGAAAGAAAGGGAGGAGGGCTTTTATTAGGTTGGTATTGTATATATGTAAGTAGAAAGATTGAGATGGGGAGGGGATATGATGGAGAATGGAATTTCAAAGGGGAAAGGGGGGAGGGTAATACCATGGGATTTTTTTTGTTATCATGGAAAATATTAATAAAAATGGAGAAAAAATAAATAAATAAATAAATAAATAAAAAAAGAGAAATCTTATCTATTCATTTGCATTTCTGATCATACCACATTGAAGTCATTTGCTTGATAATTCCTTCAGCATTGAGGCTGGGAAAAAAAAATCAGTTACAGGATCGTAGAAACATGGAATTCACAGCAGGCACCATTTGTCCAACTTCCTACATAAGAGTGACACACCTACCCTGAAGACAGCCTCCCCTCTGTGCACTGTACAGTAACAGGCTCCTTATGAAGCAGGATAGTAAGGCAGGGGAAATGACGGGGAGGGAAAGTGTCCCCCCACATGAGTGAGTGTCTAGCTAAAGCAAGAATTACAGCACAATTGATAACATTTGCTGTCTAAGTTGCCAACACATTGCTGTCACGTATAGGTATGTTCTGTTAAAATAACAGAAAACCGGGCTTAAGGCCCTTGAGTAGGGCTTTGTTCCTTGCCCCAGACATTTTCTGTGAATCTCACACAAGACTATTAACTTTGTTTGCAGTAAAGCTATCCTAGCTTCCTGCATCCATATGGTTTTGACCTATTGTAATCCTGGCAAGTGCCCCTCAGGGACCACCCTGTGTCCTTAGTCAGGGTTCTCAGCCACCCTTTGACGATGATAGCTTTGAAGCCCCTCGCAATCCTCTAGGGGACTGTTGTGAAGACAATGGAGGGCAGCCTTTCTTTGAGAAGCCCTCACCATGCTCAGGGGGTTGTTGTATTTTTGTCTTAAAAATATATTTTTAGGCCGGGCGTGGTGGTGCACGCCTTTAATCCCAGCACTTGGGAGGCAGAGGTAGGAGGATCACCATGAGCTACAGGCCACCCTGAGACTCCATAGTGAATTTCAGGTCAGCCTGGGCTAGAGTGAGACCCTACCTCAACAACCCCCCCCCAAATATATATATATATATATTTGTTTTTTTAGGACTGGAGAGATGGGTTAGTGGTTAAGGTGTTTGCCTGCAAAGTCTAAGGACCCAGGTTTGATTCCCCAGTACCCACATAAGCCAGATGCACAAGGTGGTACATGCATCTGGAGTTCATTTGCAGTGGCTAGAGGCCCTGGCATGCTTGTTCTCTCTATCTGCCTCCCTCTCTCTCTCCCTCTCTCATAAATAAATATAATAAAATAAAGTTTTTAAAAAATATTTTTATTTATTTGAGAGAAAGAGAAAGAGAGTAGATGTAGACAGCAAGAAAATGAACCAGAGCTGCCAGGTTTTGTAAGCAAAGCATCTTTAACCACTGAGCCATCTCCCCAGGCCTTGCTTATCATATTTTCCTTCAGACCACCTCTCTTTCTCTCAGCCTTCATGCCTAAGGTCCATGCTAAAATATCTTTAATAAAACCCCAGCTCTGTTTCATATTGGCTAACCCTAAAATTCTTTCCTGCATCAAAAATTGAATCCTGGGGCTGGAGAGATGGCTTAGCGGTTAAGCGCTTGCCTATGAAGCCTAAGGACCCCAGTTCGAGGCCTGATTCCCCAGGACCCACGTTAGCCAGATGCACAAGGGGCGCATGCATCTGTAGTTTGTTTGCAGTGGCTGGAGGCCCTGGCGTCCCCATTCTCTCTCTTTCTCTCTCTCTATCTGCCTCTTTCTCTCTCTGTCTGTCATTCTCAAATAAATAAACAACAACAACAATTTTTTTTTAATTGAATCCTATACTTGCCTGAGTTGAGGCCACTAAAAAATTAGGGGAACTCCTCAGGCTGCTGAGGGTGACAGTGTAAATCTATGCCTCTGTCCCCTCACCACTGATCAACACGGTATTCCAACTTCTAACATGCCCAGTGAGTAAATCTTGAGGTGATGAATAACTGAATGAATGACTAAATTACATGTCTGCTGACACAGCTGGGAGAAGCCCTTCCAGTTCTATGAGAGTTCTTAATGTGGAGCCACATTGGCCCCATCTTCCCTGCTGCTGCCTTGATGGGAGATGATCCTCACTTGACCCCCAAAACATAATCACAGTTTCTAGAGGATGCATGGAGTAAAATAGACCACCAACAGTGAGACCTTCTAACACATAACTGTTCCCAGCAGCTCTTTTATTTCTCTAGGATAGAGTCAGTCTGAGAACTCTATGGAACAAATCCTCCTTAACCACATCTCTTATCCAAACAAACCTGAACTCTTTAAAATTGCCCTTGTGGAAAAAAGTAAAATAAACAATAACAAGAAGTCTTTGTACTTTATTTTTTATACTTTATGCTATATGTCAAATTCGTGAAATCTCAATTCATTTTAAAAATATTACAAAACGTTGCCCCCACTCTTTCTCTTAAAAAGTTACACATAGGCTTAAGTAGTCAGGCTATATTCAGGAATCCAGTCATTTCCTAAACTCTGTACTGAGCCACAGGTCCAAGCAGGTACCTGTTGGCTCCTGTCAATACAGGCGGTCCATGGCAGCACAGTAGGCTTGTAAGAGTGGGGCTCTGAGCCCCATCCTGCTGAGTCAGCCTGCTTCCTGACCTGTGAAGTCGCAAAGAATGGTGCACAGGTATTCTAAACAAGTTCATCTATACCAAGTTTTCGGAGCAGTGCCTGACACCCAGTAACAAGTGCCAGCCATCCTTCCTGCCCCTTCTCATATCTGTCCAGTCACAGCCAATGGCAAGTGACTTAAGGAACAATCTCTGGAAGGCGCACAAGGCTAGTAACATCTCAACATTCTGTTACATGCTTTTTTGACAAGTTTACTACTCTTTGAAAAACGGTTTCCCAGACAGAAAGAAAGAGGACTCTTAATAGAAGGCATTTGCTTCTTTCAAGAAAAGCACAAGGGTAGAGAATGAAGCTTCTTAAAATATGAGCAGAGCAGTGAGCAATGGCTGGCTTGACAACCCCACCTGCCAGCTGCAGAATGGACTTCATTTGAAGAGCACTATGTGCTTGGCTTTACATACTGAAGAGATGTGGTAGACAGCTCCACAGTGGTCCCAAGGATCCAGGCACCCTGGTATTCATACCTGTGTATGACCCTCTACCCTTGAGTGCAGCCTACACTTAGTGACTTGCTTCTAATAAATACCACATGGCAAGGGGATAGCTGTCACTTCTACCATTAGGTCACAAGAGGATTGTGGCTGCCATCTTGGATCTCCTTATTCTCTCTGAAGGAAGCCACAGGCCTTGTGTATCAAGGAGCTAATGTTTCCAGCCAACATTCCTCTGGGATCTGAGGCTCCAACAGCCTCTCTATCCACTTACCAGGAGGCAGGAGGAGTGACCATATGCTGTACTAGAGCCATTCATGTAGCTACATATGTCATTTTAGACTTTCTGACAGTCAAATTTAAAAGGTAAAATTAAATAGGTAAAATTAATGTTTATTATACATCTTATTTAATCTATATTTTATTGCTGAGGAGATGGCTAATTGGGTTCTGTGATCCCAACACACCTATGACAGTGGTAAGCAGAGCCAGGAGCATCTCAATCTAAAGGCAGCTAGTTTGATGTCTATTTGCAATCTGACAGTTCATTTGTGGCAAAACCACAACCACATTTCAAATGCTCTGTAGACATCTAGCTATCAGAGAATGCAGGCAAATTCTCACACTTCTTTATATATATTGCCTATTATTCAAGAAACAGTTTCCAGGATAATAGAAGAGAAACTGGAAACAGTTCTGGGAACGCAAATTCAGACCTAGGTTTTAATGTAACTGTGAGCCACATGTTCAAGAAGAAATCACCAGTGAAGACATACAACAGTGGACACTGCAAGCCTTATATTTGGCCAGTCAGGCCAAATGAGCCAACAGGTGCAATAGTGGCGCATCTGTTATGGAGGAAACTAACTGCCCTCTAATTTGATTGGAGGCCCGCTCCATGGGAGGGAATATATACCTGATACTGAAAACCTAAAACGGGGTAGTCATGAGCCCTAAGGGGTGTAACATTGGCTGCTGACTGGCTAAATGTATATACTATGCTCACCAAATTGCCCAGTAGGCACTTCTCTTAATGTTCATACCCATATATTAATGCTACTCTCACTTTTGGCTAGAGAAACTTCTCTTTTCAGATGGCAGTGACCTTGGGATGACCCAGAAGGCACCATGGTGCTGAGAAGAAGTGACAGAGGAGTGCTCAGCACTGAAATATCTCTATCACACCTTCCAAGGCTCAGGGTCTATTGTGGAAGAGATGGTGAAAAGAATGTAAGAGCCAAAGGAAGGGTAGGACTCATGTGCTCCTCCAGACACCAAATGGCCTGGATGTCCATGACCTCATAGTGCCTGATACTACCTACATAAGACCATCATAATAGGAGGTAAAGATCATGACATCAAAATAAGAGAAAGACTGGTTGACAGGGGATATGATAGAGAGTGGTGTTTCACAGGGGAAAGTGGGGGAGGGAGGGACTTACCATGGGATATTGTTTACAATCATGGAAGTTGGCAATAAAAAAGGTTAAATTAAAATTAAAAGAAAAGAAATTAGAAGATAACGAGGTACTGGGGAAGTTAGCATCCATAAACAAAACATGATATTAACCGAAGCTAAGAGCTGAAGGAAGAGTTGACAGAGTGAGGTTACAGATGAAGAAATGTTGGGGGAGCGGAGGGAAGGCCAGGATGGAATATAGAGACTTGAAAAGAGTATAAGTGGAACTCCCAAACATGCCAGAAAAACAAATGTGATCTGAGAAAATGGCCCGATACACAAAGGACTGAAGGGCTGTGAGGGAAGGAAACAAGGCCATGACTGAGGCAATGTTCACAGAAAATTTCTCAAAACTCAGGAAACCCCAGGAACAAGAAGCTCAGTGAACCCCAGAAAGGGAAAACTACATCCAAGGAACTTCACAGTCAACAACCAGGGGAATTATCATCCCAGCATCCAGAAAAAAAAAAAAAAATTAAGATTAAGATGACATAAACTCCAAGGGGCAATAGGAAGACTGCAGAGAGCTGAGAAATGTCCTACAGGGTGAGCAAGGGCAGAAGAGGTCCGAGGCACGTCGCCTCATTTCTACGAAAGGAAACTGCGTTTGCTTGTGGTTGGCCCTGGCTTAAGCTGCTTTAATGAAAGGTTCCGTGGCTGTTGTTGTTTATTTTTGTTTGTCTGTGCCAAGAACTCACTAAGCAGCCCAGGCTGACCTTGAAATTGCACTCTCCATTCTTCAGCTTCTTTTTATGTGTGCAGTGTGCGTGTGCAGGCGTGCATGCATGTGTATGTGTGTGCATGTGGTGGTCCGAGGCCAGCCTCAAGTGTCAGTCCTGAGGAGCACTATCCAGCTGTTTTTTTTGAAACAAAGTCTCTCATTAGCTTGAAACTTAGTTAGGCTAGACTGGCAAGCTAGCAAGTGCAGGGATCCTTCTATATCTACCTCCCCAGCACCAAGACCACAAGCAAGTGTCACCATAAGGGGCATTCTTACGTGAGTTCTGGGTATGGAATTCAGGTCCTCATGCTTGCACCCACTGAGCATCTCCCCACTTCCTCTAATCTTACTGAGATAGGTAATATAATTCATATGTATCATCTCTAATTTTGCTTTTTTAATGATTTATTTATTTACTTATTTATTTATTTATTTATTTATTTAAAAGATAGAGGTAGAGAGAGAAAGAAGAGAAAGAAAAGCAGGGGAGAATGGGCATGCCAGGTCCTCTAGCCACTGGAAACAAACTCCAAATGGATGTGCCACCTTCTGCATCTGGCTTACGTGGGTTCTGGGGAATCAAACCTAGCTCCTTAGGCTTCACAGGCAAGTGCTTTAATGACTAAGCCATCTCTCCAGCCTTCTAACTTTACTTTTAAGAAAGTGAAATATTTCTATTTTTTAAGGAAGCAGGGAGTATACAGAAACATCCATAGCATGGGAGTGCACCTATATCATAGAAGTATGTTCTTCGTTATTTTTATGATGCAAACTCCTACATGAATCCAGAAAATAGAAATCTGGGGCATGAAAAACTAGGTGGGATTGGGCTCCATCTACCCCAGCCCACCCACTCACATCTCAACCTTCATGAACACAGAATCTACCATGGGTAAGAACCCTCTCATGAAAACAGTCATGACAGACCTTGAGTGATCCCCTCCAGTCAAGAGTGAAAGACTGGCAAGGTAGCGGCAGTGGAGTGAAGGATTCATCCATCTGGAGCCACTTCCTCTAACAAGGGCTTGCACTGAACTCATGCACAAAGCCCGTTGTCTCCAGAACCTCCAGGTTAACTCAGCCTCATGGAAGTAGAGGCAGGTCAAGTCCAAAATGCTCTACTTCATCCAGCCCTCAGCTGTGGGAAGTTTCAGTTCCAGGTCTGCACACATGGCTCAGCCTCAGTCCCCAGACACAGCGGAGGACTTCCCCAGCAGCCTGGATCCTGTGCCCAGTTCTCCAGAGCCACTGCCGATCTGGCCTCAGTTGGACAACACAATTTTACCTTGCCCTCAATTCCTCCTCATCCGCTGCTCCCTCCATACACTAAGGGACATGGTTTCTTGACTCCAAGCCAGTGAGTCACTTGTGCTGTGATGAGCATGTCGTCACCTCTGTGATTCTTACAGATGCCTCCTGCATGGCCCTCTCCACATTGACAAGACTATGCACTTACTTAGCTGCAGTGTGTGTGTGTGATGGTGTGTGTTGTATGGTGTGCAAATGTGTGGGAAGGTGTGCCCACATGCTGAGATAAGAGAACTTCTGGTGTCCTCTATCACTCTTCTACATATTTCTCTGAGATAGAGTCTCTTCCTCAACCCAAAGCTGCTATTTTTGCCTAAACAATTCTCCAGTCTCTGATCCCACCACCGACCAGGGCTTTAGACAAGTGTGACCATACCCAGCTGTCTTGTGGGTTCTGGGGATTCAAACTCAAGTGGGTGCAGATGCTCCCAGACCTTCATGCTTAGGTAGTAAGTACCCTTAAGTGCTGAGCCAACTCCCCAGCCCCAGCTGTAGTTTTTATATCTTTCTTTCCTGGAACCTTTTCCTTCCCTTTGAAAGGATTTAATAAAAAATCTGTTTATTACAAAAGTCTCTAAAAAGACTTTTGAAAAAAGTGTGTGTGTGTGCGTGTGCGTGCACATGCGTGCCTTGGCATCAGTGTGGAGGTCAAAGGACAACAGCAGGAGTTGGTCCTCACCTTCTACCTGTTTGACAGAGTCTCTTATCTCTTGCTATTTGCTGCTGTGTATGCCAGGTGCACTGACCTGTGAACTGCTAGGGATTCCCTGTCTCTGTCTCTCATGTCACTGTGGTGGTGCTGGGATTACAAATGTGTGTGCTGCTGTGTCCAGTCTTATGTGGGTGCTGGGGATCTGAACTCAGGTCCTCACATTTGCACAGCAAGTACTTCATCCACTGAGCTATCTCCCCATCCTCTAATGAGATTTTTTTTAAGACATGATTTTTCTGGTTTTGTTACTTAGAAAAGATTCCAATACTCCTTTGGAAGCTGCCTTCTGAAATATGTTTGTGATGCCCCCATGCTAACCTGCTGACTCCTGAAACACAAAACAAAGCCATCATTCCATTCCTCCATGCATTTCTTCTTGAGACAACATAGTGATATGCCAACACTAACATGGAACCACGAGGATACTGTAAAGGACATAAGAGACGATGTGTGCATCTTGTCCTTGAGTAGGTGGCAGGTGGGCTGGGAAGAGCTCAGCATCTGATGTGCCCAGCACCCGGCTCAGCCCTAGGGCATCTCTCTTCCGTTCTCAGAGCCTTCGAGTCACAACTCTGGGAATAATACCTTCTAGCTTGACCACTTCCCTAGTAACTTAGAATTTTGTCTTCCAGGTGAGGAAATGATGAAGTCTCAAGTAAGTGTTTTGAGATAAATAAATGGGTGGGCAGACGAGTGGCTGAGTAAGCATGTACTCATTCACAAAGCACAGATGAGTGGGTGGATGGAAAAGTACATGGATGGGTGGGTAGATGGATGGGTGGACAAAGACATGGGTGGGTAAGTGGACAAATATGTGGGAAGGTGAATGGATGGGTAGCTGGACAAAGAGATATGTGGGTGGGTGGGTAGATGAATGTGTATGTGGGTGGACAAATGAATGAGTAGATTGGTCAAAGGACTGTTAGTCAGATTTGGTATTGTAGTGGAAAGCCATTCTGGTATAGAGCCAGGTATGGCTGTGTCAGTATGAAAATGTTACTTAGCCTTTCTATGTCTTGTCACCTCATCTGTAAAATCGTGATGACATGGGTTCATGATCTCTGAAATTCTTGTAGCATCTTTAGGAAGTTATTGTTGTCCAGATTTTTAGGGATTATATAATTTGCACATTCTTCTGGTTAAGACTGGGGAGCACCACCAACTGAGGTCTCTGGTATGTCTTCGCTGAGTAGTGTGATGGTCAGTTGGTGTACTAAGAAGACTGTAATCACTCTGTTTGGCTTCCATCAGATGAGTTATAAATAAAATGGTTTCTAGAGCATTTGGAGCATAGCTCTGAATTTAAGGGAATATGGGTTTTCTTCCTGCCTTTTAGAGCCTGGAGTCTTCCTCAAGATTACATGCTCAAATGCAAATGCAAATGTTTATTCCCTGCCTTTCTCCAAATATTCACTATACTCATCATAAAAGTTAAAACCATGCTCCTTATTGTATACTTGTACCAGGCTTATACCTAATGCAGCAGATGTTCCATAAAGCTAAGAGATATTCAGAGGGAAATGGGCTGAGGAGATAGCTCAATTTGTAAAGTGATTTCCCAGAAAGCATGAAGATCTAATTTTGATCTCCAGTACCCACATAAAGTGCTAGGAGGTATGGCAGCAATCCCAGCACTAAGGAGGTAGATTCCTGGGGCTTACTGGCCAGCCAGTCTAGCCTAACTGGTGAACTCGGGGCCAATGGGAAACCTGTATAAAAGAAGGTGGACAGAGTTTCTGAGAACGACATCTGAGAATCCCCTTTGGCCTCCAACGTACACATACACATACGTATATGCACCTGAACAAGCCTGAACCTGCACTCCTACAAACATGCACACACATGCATGAAAAGAAGATGGGGGATTGGAGAATGGCTTAGCAGTTAAGCGCTTGCCTGTGAAGCCTAAGGACCCTGGTTTATGGATTGATTCCCCAGGACCCACGTAAGCCAGATGCACAAGGTGGCACATGCATCTGGAGTTTGTTCGCAGTGGCTGGAGGCCCTGGTGCGCCCATTCTCTCTCTCTCTCTCTCTCTCTCTCTCTCTCTCTCTCTCTCTGTCCCTCTTTCTCTCTGTCTGTCTGTCGTTCTCAAATAAATAAATAAAAATAAACAAAAAAGAAAAGGAGAGAGCGGCAGAAGGAGGAATGCTGACCTCAGACTCACCCGCCTGTGCTTCTGTCCTCAGCAACTGCTGCAGCTTGTACCTCCTCCTTAAGACATCGCCTTCCCTTCTCGCACAGAGCGCCCGCCCCCAGTTCTCTAACCTGTCTTCTGTTGGGCTCTATTTTCCTTGCTTGCTTGCTAAATGCCTTTCCCTCAGAGACTTCTGCCTCAGTTCGCCTCAATTTCAACTTGTAGAGTGCTCTCCCTGGAAGCTTCACCTGCCCTCTCTCCTTAATAATCAACAAGAACACTGATTAATTACAACTCAGGTCTATACCAAGGGAGAACGCCTCCAAGCCTCAGATTCATCACCAATCTCCTCTGGGGTGACTGACAAACACCCCAACTCCCACAGGCCCAAGGGTTACACCGAACTTTGTCCATACCTGTGCTCAACTTGGATCTTGTCACCAATGACAATGCCATCATGTGCCCAGGCAAATGGGTGCATCTCTTCCTCCTCCCTAAGTCGTACCCATCCTCAGCCCCGATGGTGCTAGTTCTACCTTTCCTCTTCATCTTCCTGTCCTAACTTCTTTAATTTACAGAAGCTTTTAAATTTTATTTATGATAACTTTTATCCAAGTATATAATGTGATTTGATAATGTTCACATAATTCCATTCACCTATTCTTCCATTCTCTTGTCCTCCACCACCTCCCACTGAACCCCTTCTTCCCACTAGTTACACTTCTACTTTGATATCTTTTGGGGGTCACCCACTGAGTTTAATTAGGGTTGCCTGCATGAGCATGGATGAGGGATGGTTGGCCAGAACATGGGCAGCATACTAACAGCTATACCACTAAAGAAAATGCTTCTCCCTCCCCTGGAACACTTCACCGCTAATATCTCCTCAGGCAAGGGTTAGGCCTCATTGCCTGAGCTCCTCACACTCCATGACAGAGTGTTGAAGGGCCCCATCTTGTGCAAATAACCTCAGCTGGAGAGCAACTACTCATAAGGGGTGTCAGGTAGCCCTGGGGATCTCCAGGATACTGGCAAGATGTCTGAAACATCAAACATGTCACACAAAATGGAGGAGACTTGGATGGGCTTTAATGTCACAGGACTGAATGGGTTCAGGTTCCTCTTTGCCATTCACCTTGAAGAAACCACCTGCCAGTGTAGGTGAGGAATCAAAGGTCAGCACACAGTCATCTGAAGAGACTGAAGATATCCCTCCCTCTTCAACTGCATGCCTGTTAGGTCCTGATTATCACCACACCCAGCTTGCAGCAGGATGGTAATCAAAGCAGATGAGACCGCTTGGAATTTGGGGACCAGACATTAAAGAGTTTTGCAAAAATGCAAAACAATTCCATCACTTTCTCTAATGGATTATTTAATTTGATTTTAAGTGAATTGAATAATAATTTATCTAACAGGACAAATGTTGGTGGCTATAACCCACACAAACAAAATTCTCTTTGCGTCCTCAATCATTTTTCTTGAGATGGGGTCTTGCTATGCAGCCTTGGCTGGGCTACAACTCACTACATAGAGCATGCTGACCTTGAACTTGTGTTCTTCTCTGTCTCCAAGTGCTGGGAGCACAGGCATGCACCACCACACTTGGCTCAATACTATCTTTATGTAAAGAGATCCTGAGACCAAAATGTTTGAGAACCCTTGGTTTACTGGGACAGGCTTATCCTTCTCTAAGCCCCTTTGCAGCAAAAGCAACTCCCCTGCTAGACATTGTCATCATACAACGCCCCCTGAACAAAGTCCTCCCTGTCCCCGACAAGATGGCAGGCAGTGAGGACACAGCCTCACAGCAGCTCCTCCCTCCCTCCATCCCTCTGTTTCCCCCAGCTGCACAAGCACCTCCTGTCCTTTGACAGGCATGGGCCCTTCACATCTACACATGATCTCAACTGTTCTATCCTTCTGCCTTCACCCTACTGAATCTGTCTCTAAGCACTGAGCCAACTTAAATTAAATAGCAAATGACGTTTATTAGCTGGTGTAATTAAAGGGTTCAAAGTTGGAGTAAACTTGGCTCAGGGGCTGGAGAGTGACTTGGTAGAGTCACTTCTTGTCAGTTTTCTGCAGAACAGAATTCATGGTACAGCCAGTTCCATTCATGGTGGTAGTATAAGTAGCAGAAACCCAGGGGTACACAGTTCCTGATCCAGTCAGGCGAGTCAGTCTTCTTTTAGTTATTTATTTATGTATTTATTTATTTGGCAGAGAGAGAGAGAATGAGCATGTCAGGGCCTCCAATCTCTGCAAACAAACTCCAGATGCATGCCTTGTGCATCTGGCTTACGTGGATCCTGGGGAATTGAACTTGGGTCCTTTGGCTTTGCAGGCAAGCACCTTAACCACTGCACCATCTCTCCAGCCCAGGTCCATCTTCTTAAAGACCAGAAGAAATAATAATAGTAATAATAATTATATAGAAAAGAAAGGGGGAGCTGGAGAGATGGTTCACCATTTAAGGTTCTTGCCTGCAAAGCCTAAGGACCAGGGTTGGATTCCCCAGTCCCCATGTAAAGCCAGATGCACAATGTGGCACATGCATCTGGAATTCATTTGCAGTGGCTAGAGGCCCCAGCATACCCATTCTCTCCCTCTCTGTCTCAAATAAATAAGTAAAATATTAAAGAAAAGAAAGTGGAAAGGAGCATGTTAAGTCACCACCACATTGATGAACGATAGCTTTGATTCCCAAATATCTGCAGCTGATGTCCTGTGTACTCCTTCCATACTCCGAACTTCATAATCACACTCATCATTAACAATATGAATAAATAACTTTTCTCTCATGAGACACCACACTGTATGAGCTCAAGAGCTGGTGGCCCTGATGAATTCTTACCCCCATGTCTGATGTAATGAGGGCATGGTGGATGGCTGGTGCTTATTGGTTTATGGTTAAAGGTTATGTTTATGTTTATTGATTAGAGAAAAGTAGATAAGGGAAAGGGAGGTAAAACTTGTAGCCAAATTTAGTCCAGGCTCCCCGTGAGATTTCTGCATAGCCTCCCACATCCTGTGGAAGAATCAAAACCAAAAAATAAATATACAAAACATCTCCCTCAGTGCTCTGCCCTCAGTCTTCGTCCATACAGATCTGTTTGCTGTGTTCACCATGTATGAGGAATAGAAGTTGGGACCCATGGCTGAAAACCATGGGAATGGGAGAGCTTTTCCCACCTCATCAATCCTGTGATGCAAGGCTTTTCCTTGGGAGGAAATAAGGGATGAGCTGGATGCCTCCACCAGGTTCTGGTTCTGTCCTGTGTGACGAGAAGGAGCAGTGCTGTTCAGTTCTCATTTGGGGCAGATATGTTAGGATGTTACTTCATTCCTGTGGTAAAGTGAAAAATAAACATCTGGTCTTTGTTCCCAGTTTCCTGGCACACAGGTCCTAAGAGCCTCGGAATATCCTGAGTGACAAGAGTATCTTTTGTATGATAATGAGAAGACTAGTGGCTGGGCACCCTGGACAGCTTCAAGTTAGGGACCAGTTGCCAGGAAACCTAACCACAGGATGAGAGGGTTAGAGCTCTCAGCCCCATTCCCCACCTCTGGAGAGAGCAGAGGGGGTGACAGACAGTTGATCACATGGCCAATGTTGTAATCACTGGTGTCTCCATAACAGTCCCTATGCAAGGAGGCTCAGGGCCTGCGGGTTGGTAAACACATCACAGGCTTCTTTCCACTCAGCCCTCCCACACCATGCCTGTGCATCAATTCCATCTGACTGTTCCCGGCTTATAATACACTGGCGAACATAAGTATGGTACTTTGCCTGGGCTCTGATTCACCCACAAATTCATAAACCTGGGTCGGGGATTCAAGCACCCCCAGAATCTGTAGTCTCACAGTATTGGGATCTCCCTTGCTATAAAATTTGCCAGCACTGGCTTCACAGGGGATGCCATGGCACACTTGGGCCTGAATTCGGAGGCCAGCACAGCTGAAGGCTGTAATTCGCAAAGAGTGACCATCTGTGGTATGCCTCTGGTCAGGTACAGACCAGTGCTGATGGCCTTTAATTACACATGTCAGAAGCCACAGCTAATTCAGGACAAGCTAAAACATTTGACATAAATACCAGAATGGCAGAACACCAGATGGCACGGCCACCAGTGCCACGTTACATGAAGCAACCAGCTGGAGATGAAGCATAGCGGAGCACAAGCTGAACAGCATCCTCCTTCTCTCAGACATCGCATTCACACATGACAATTGATCAGATTCAAAGGAGATTTCGATTCCCTATTGCTTATCCTCGTGAGACCATCTCAAAAACATTCAGACACGTTTCACCTCAACTGATATTTCAATTTTATAATTTGATTATTGGAGGCTAGGAGAAACCACAGGGCTGGATGATGAATGAGTAAACAGATACAAACTTTCTCTGATTCCACTGTGAGCAAGTAAACATGTAGGAAAACTACCCTGCAAGGTGCAGTAAGGAATTCCTTCTTTATGAGGAAGATTCCCACTCAGCATATGTCTCCCATTAAGTAAACAGTAAAGTTTAACTGGTTCTCCTTTGTTTAGTAACCTATTGAAAGCACTAAGAAAAGACATTAATTATGTATCCTTCATAGTAAAGTGCTATTTTATCAGAATACCCATTTCTATATTGCAAAACATAAGAGGTTTCCCTAAAGGTAATAGATAACATTGTTTTGTTTTGTGGGGGGTTTTTTGAGGCAAAGTTTGACTATATAGCCCAGGCTGACTTCAAACTCATGATCCATCTGCCTCAGCCTCCCAAGATCCCAGATTACAGCACACGAGCGAGAACTCGATGTGGAATAGTACTCACACACTGCACTTCAGACTTTCATATCTTCATGATCCCAGCATATAGGCAGAGAAAATATATTTACTGAGGGTCTGCTATGCAGAGATATTGACTTACATTCATATATGGAGTAATACGTTCGCCGAATTCATCAGACACACAGCATTCTTCATGAACACCAGTCTCATACTAGGGGAACAAAGATGAATAAAGCACATGTGGTGATTTGAATGTGAGATGTTCCCATAAGCTCATGTGTTTGTGATTAAGCCTCATACTTAATTCCCAACTGATGGAGCCTTGAGGAGGTAGAGCCTTGCTGGAGGAGGTGTGTCACTGAGGGTGGGCCTTGGGGTATTATAGTCCAGCCCCACTTGCCATATTGAGCTCAGTCTCACTACTTTCTCCATGCTGATGTGATGCTTGCATGTCTGCACCTGCTATGCTTTCTCCTCCATGATAGAAACATCCCCTCAAAACTGTGAGCCAGGGATAAGCCCTTTCCCTCCATAAACTGTTCCTAGTCAGGCATATTGTCCAAGCAATGAGAAGGTAATTGCTACAACACAGTCCCTGATATTCAATCACTTTGACCACTAGGGGGAGATTGACATACTTTTTTCATCAGAGAGAAAGAAATAGAGATAGAGAGAGAGAAAGAGAGAGAAAAAGAGAGAGAGAGAGAGAACTGGCGGTCCAGGGCCTCCATCCACTGCAATTGAAGTACAGACATGTGTGTTATTTTGTGCGCATGTGCAACCTTGCACATTTGCATCACCTGTGATTCAGGCTTACATGGGACCTGGAGAGTCGAACATGAGTCCACAGGCTTTGCAGGCAAGCACCTTAAGCACTAAGCCATCTCTCCAGCCCAAACTGACATATTTTGAAAAATAAGAAGCCAAGCTGTAACCCCAGAATTCAGGAGGTGGGTGCAGGAGGACCTTGAGTTCTTGCCCAACCTGGGCTGCATAGCAAGACCCTGTCTCAAAAATATATTTTTCAAAATCATGAGATTATTTGATCACTTCAATCATAATAATATGTACAGAAAGTTACTAAGCTAAAATGTAGGGCAAAGAGGAAGTATATCCACAAAGACTCAAGACAGGATCAATTTTTTCAGTGAAGTATTTTTCACAATGATCAAGAAATGGAAGCAAATGAATTGACCATTGATGGATGAATAGATGAAGAAAATATGATCTAAATATATGATGGAAAATTATCAGTCTTAAAGGAAATTTAGTCACAATATACACTGTGGATGAACTTTGAGTATTTTTGTGAAATAAGTCAATCACAAAAGATAAATATTGGATGGTTCTATTTCTATTAGATATGAAAATTGCTAAGCTTGTAAAGACAGAAAGTAAAATATTAGTTTCCAATAGTCATCACTGAGAAGAAAATGAGTTGTTTAATGAGTGCCACAGTTTAGATGTCGAACGTCCTCCAAATTACATATGTTGTTCCCCAGGGCAGCTCTATTGGGAGGTAATGGAACATTTAAGAGTAAGGATAGTGAGAGAACCTCAGTCATCATGGGACTGCCTTCAGAAAGGACTGTGGAGGGGCTGGGAGGTGGCTCAGTCAGCATATAAATTGCTGCACAAGCATGGGGGCCTGGGTCTAGACCCCCAGCAACCAAATAAATGCCAGGCATGACAGTGCATACTCAGAAAACTAAAACGTGAGGTTCCCCAGGACAGGCTGGCTAGACAGACAAGCCAAATCAATGAGTTCTAGATTCAATGAGACCAAGTCACAAAAAATAGGAAGATGCCTGTTGCCAACTTCTGGCCTTCACATACATATGTATACATGTGTTCCCATCACACAGATAAGCATGCATACATACATATGTATACCACACGCATATGTACACATGCAATAATAAGGATAGTGGAAACCAAGCTCCCCCTTGCCCCCTCATTCTCCTTTGCCTCCTCACCATGAAGTTAATGGTCTTGCACCACCATTTGTGCCCACCACAAGCAAAGGGGACTTCTGAGGAACTGAAATCTCTAAAACTGTGAGTCAAAGCAGCTGATTTTTAAGCTGATTGTGTTGAATGTTTCATTACAGTGACGGAAGCTGACTGCAACAGTGAGTTACAGCCATGGAAGATAAAGAAGTTCTAGAATGCAGCTGTGGAACCATGTGCATATAGTTAACACTACTGCACTATACACTTGAAACGACTAAGAAGGTAAATACTTGTGTGTTGTGTTTTCTCACAACGCAAACCAAGTAGAACAAGCCAGAGATGACTTTGCAGAACTGAGGCCTTTGTGAAGCCCTCACAGGAATGAGATGAAGATGGCACCATCTCACCTTACAGAGGAGGGACTTGGGGACTACATTGCAGGTCAGTATGAGGTAAAAACCTGTGACTTTCTACCAAGTCAGGAATTTTTAAACATTTTCTGCTAGTAACCCCTTTCCCACTGAGAAATCTTCACACAACCCCAGGGATGTAAGTATAGAAAATAGATATACAAATCAAACATTTGCTGATACAAAGTCAAAAAGGAGCTTATACTAAAACAGTAATTTGAAATATATACATATATATATATATAATTTTCCATTTACTTATGACAAAATCAAATTTTCATACAAGATACATGTTTATTTTTATATAAAGAAATCTTGGGGCTAGAGAGATGGCTCAGCAGTTAAGACACTTGCCTGCAAAGACTAAGGACCCAGGTTCTATTCCTCAGCACCCATGTAAGCCAGATATACAGGGTGGCACTTTTGTCTGGAGTTTGTATGCAGTAGCATACCCACTCTCTCTCTCTCTCTCTCTCTCTCTCTCTCATAAATAAATAAATAAATAAATAAATAAAATACTTTTTAAATCTAGGATGAATATTTGATGCTATCGGATATAGAGCATTTTCAATGTTTCTTTCAGAGTTGAACAATATTTTGATGTTATGACCATCAATGCTGAGAATACCACTTTGCATAAACATATAAAACAAAAAGCACAAAAGTATATTTAGGACCATTTCATAAATTGTTGGAAATTCTGTCTTTATCGCAAGCCAAAATTCATTTAGTGATGAAACCCAAGTCAGAAAATCAAACATTCCATCACAACAAAATGCAAAGATAAACTAATTTTATACTTATATGCCGGGGAATGATGACAGGAAACTATTTAAAATTTCATTTCAGTTATAAGACCACTGTGTTTCCATAAGAGCAGAAACCTTTGTATGCACAGTAAAGCACTACAATTCATAAGGTACGGTGGTCGCTAGTCTTAGCTAAGCTGCTTTGGGTAGCACTCGTTGATGCTGTGTGAAGCCATGTTAGGTGCTCAGAACCAAGGCTACAGGGAAGTCATATAATGCAGCACAGACAAGTGCTGTCAGAAATACCTCAGACTCATTTCTCATTTGATTTTGAATTAACTTTTTGGTGTTGAGCATTCAGAACCCTTTGACTGTTGCCAACTTTTTCATGAGCCCCACTGTTTTAGTTACCTTCACATTGTTCCAATGAAATGCCTGACCAAAAACAGAAGATAGGAAGGAAGGTTTTATTTGGCTTGCAGTCTCAATAAGAAGCTTCATGATGGCAAGGGAGAGCATGGCATGAGCAGAGGCTGGACATCACTTCTGCTATAGCAGGTGGAGAACAACAGAAAGAGAGTGAGCCAAACTCTGGAAGGGGGAGTTGCCCACCCTCAACAACACACCTCCTCCAGCAAGGCTCCACCTCCTAAATTGCCACCTTATGGACCAAGCAGTCAGAACACATGAGTTTATGGTGGGCATCTGATTCAAACTACCACACCCACATTTTTACATGACCCCCATATGGGAATGTGACCCACAGTTTAAGTAGCTGTCCTGCATATATTAATACCACTCTCACTTTTGGTTAGAGAAGCTTTTCTTTCCCAGATGGTGGGGACCACTGGGGAGACTCAGAGCTTATTAAAGTTGGGCCGGGAAGATCGTTCAGTGGTTAAACATGCTTGCTAGCAAAATCTAAAGATCCAGGTTCAACTCTCGAGTACCCACATAAAAAGCCAGGAGAAAGTGGCATGTGCATCTGAAATTCATTTACTGTGGTAAGCAGCCCTAGCAAGCACATAATCTCTCCCTCTCTCATATACATACATATCTATATATATAGATATAGATATATATACACACATACATACACACACATCAAAGTGCTAAGAAGTGACAATCAAGTGTTCAGCACTGAGACGTCTGTATCACACCCTCCAAGGCTCAGGGACCATTATGGAAGAGGTGGCAAAAAAGAATGCAAGAGCCAAAGGAAAGAGAAGAATGCTTTGCAATATTGTTTTCCAGACACAAACTGGCTGTGACATTCATGACTTCACAGTGGCCGATGCTACCTACACAAAACCTGAATAATAGGAATGAAAAAAAAAAAATAATGACCTCAAAATAGAAGAGGGACTAGTTGGAAGAAAGAAAGGATTCAGTGGAGGAGGCATAGGAAAGAGGGAAAAGAGGGTAATGGAGGTGATTATAATCATGTATTGTCTATATGTATGCAGGTTGTTAATAAAAAGGTTTTTGAAAAGAAGCTGGGTTGTACAGAATTAAGTCCATATGGTTTATAAAATTTGTACAAGGTGAATCAGAAAGGGTGAAAATCCTTATCTGAGTTATCATGTATGAGAACCAAAATAACTAAACAAATAAATAAACTAATTCAAGAATCAGAAATTGAGGAAAATGGACTTAACAATTTTTTTATATTTGTATATTTAGCTTCTTGTAGAATTTCTGGATTTCCATTAAAGCTATGAATTTTTAAATCTGTATTATGAAATTACTTTTGGTCAACAGAATTTCAGTCAAATGTAGTCCATTTCTAGAATGGAGATACCCCAGAATGTTATCCCTAAACACATCCAGCAACAAGAAAGCCAAACACGACCCGTTCACCTTCTAAGCCGGTGTACACTATTTATTTCATAGACATCTTGTAGGCATGTCTAACCCACAGCCTATGGGCCTCATGCGGCTGAGAATAACTATGTGGCCAACAAATATCCATAAACTTACTTAAGACATTAGATTTCTTTGCAATTTTTTTTTTGTAATTCAACGGTGTGGCTCTCAACGGTAAGCTTTGTAGATGACAGTGTGGTGTCACAATGTCAGAAGGTTGGACATGTTTGTAAGACTTAATGTGTCTTCCTCTTTGAGCAGTATTTGGATCTTTTTGTTAGCTATGGTTTTGTTTGTTTGAAATAAGGACACCAGTGGAATATAGTATGCCAGAGAAGCATGCCATTCTTGCCTCTAAAGTAGAAATATGAATCCTGAAAATTCTATAAACAAGATATCTAATGAGTAGCACACATGGGTATATACTGCTGGACTCTAGTGGTGGCTGCTGCTGACTGAGAAATGAACCTGAATCCAGGCAGGCCATTCATGGAGTGGTCCACTCAGGAGTGCTATGACATGAATGGTTCTCAACTAGGGCAGATTTTGTCCCTCCAGAAGACACTATGGATTGTCATGACCTGAGGTGCCACTAGCAACTCATAGGCAGAAGCCAAGGAGGCTGTAAATGTCCTACAATGCTCAACATAGCCCTCAACAATAAATGATTATTTGGTCCAACATGTTACCAGTGCTCACTCTGAGAAACCCTGTGATAGTTAATCTCTATTGTCAACTACATTGGCTCAGGAATCAAGCAAGAGACATGCTTCTTGGGCACATCTGGGTAAGGGTATTTCTAGGAAGGATTAACTGAGGGAGGGAGACTTCCCCCCAGAGTGGACAGCCTTTATGGTAGCAACCTATGTATAAAGAGGTTCTGAGAAAAAGCCATCCCGCTGAGCTGGCTGCCAGTGCCACTTGCTGGCGAGTTCATCTTCCCTGTTGCTGGTGTCCCTCACAGACGCCGGAACCCAGCTTCTTCAGCCTTCCCGCATGGACTGCAGACCAGCAGCTCTCTCGGATTCCTCCAGGCCATCAACATCGGATTGCTGAGGCTTTCAGCCATGTGGACTGAACAGCTACCTGGTTTTCAGCCTCTCCTGCCTGCAGACAGCCATTGTTGGATTGCCCAGCCCATATGATATAAGCCAATATAAGTACTCTCCTCTATAATATATATTCAGTCTATCAGTTCTGCTCTTCTAGAGAGTCCTAACTAATACAAACCCCATGTTATGCCAGTAGGCAAATTGCGCTATTATGTCTCCAACCAATTAAAATAACAGAAAATGCAATCCCTGCCAGGAAGGAGAATTCAGAAAACACACTTCTTATGGCTGGGAAACATTTATTTTCAACAGTGCTATTTTTATCAGAATGTCATCAATTCATCCAAAAGGGAACAGAATGTAGGCAACAAGCAAGACCAAGTCTTTCTCAGAGCTCTGAACTGGCTTTTAAAAATAAAGAGATGTTACAGCTTAAAGCAGAACCAAAATAGCTTCCTTTTTCTTTTCATTTGTAGTTTTAAAAAAAATGAATGCAGTGAGACCTGGGAAAAATATTGGGTCCAAATCAGTCAAAAATAAGCCCAAGTAAGTCATATTTTATTTAGTTCTGTTTATCCCATAGAAGTTGTGGTGGTTTGAATGCATGTCCCCATAGACTCAGGTGTTTTACTAAATCTTGTTACTTAGGTCTCCAGCCACCTGGCTGGTGGAGGTGTCACTGAGGTGGGGGGGTAGATCCTGGTGTCTAGCCCAAAGGTATACAGAGAGATTTGAGCTCTGGGGGTTCAGCTTGCTGCCAGTTCATGCTTGCTACTTTTTGGTATTTTCTGGCTGTTGATAGTTTCTCTCTCGCTTGGATCTGTGGAAGGGGTTAGGCTTCTTCTATGACTGATGGACGTTCCCCCGAATCTGTAAGCCTGAAATAAATCCCTTCCTCCCATAATCTGAGCCTGGTTTGGATGTTCATCCTACCATTGTGGAGCTGTCTACTACAGAAGGTTTCAAATGGTATACAGATAGCCATAGTCATTTAAAATTAGAAAAAAATAGTTAAGTTTATATAAACCTTCAGTTTACATAAACAAGGAATCCTTTATTCTGTTGGTTTTCATGTGTGGATGGGCAATCTCTTCTTAACAGATAATGTCATAAAGAAAAGTGATCTTATTTCAAATACCTTGGTTAGTTCAGCTGTTTGGACTAACTTATTCTTACTCCCAGCATACATCATCTGTTGCTCAGGTTAACATCCTACAGGACTGGAGAAAATAAAGCACAGAGCGTATGAAACTCTTCCATCGTCATGTTGGTATTTGTAACTATACACAATGAAGCGAGGCTGCCGTTCAGGTATTTCATCTAACTGAAGAATGGTTATGTGAGAAACTTGGATTTTTCCACTAATGTGAACTTCTGTGTTTCTAAAGTATTTTTGTGTTAACCTGACCATACTGGAACCAGACATAAATACTTATTTATGCCTAAAAATGCACTGTTACTTACAGTTTGTTTCCTGCAGTAAAGAAAAATTCTTCATTTGTGCAAAGTTTGAACAAAGAGGAAATCATCTTCATAGTAATGAAACCCTGTAAAGTGTCTCCTTATAATTGTAATTGTCAGGTGGACTACTTTTCTCCAGGGACGTTTTGCACTCTTGTGACTAATTTCTATAACCTATGGTTCAGAATTTGTTAGTATTTGCAGACACCATTGGAAAGTGGATATTAGATTATGACAGACAACAGTTGCCTCCTTTGGCCAAGACTGGATCCTAGCAGATTATAAGTGAAAATAGCTTATTACCATTTGTCACATTTAAATTCTTTTGGGGTTAAAATCTTAAAGTGACCTAGTTTTGAGCCATGAATAATAATTTACTGCAGTATAACCTATATTGCATTTTCATCAATATTTTATACCTCTTTTGGTTTCCTATATCTTTGTAATCAAATTTAGAAACTACGTCAATCATTCACTCTTCAAGTCTGGGAGATAGTTTTATGACAGAGTTTTGACTTGGGTTTTCTTCTTACAGAAAATAGCAGCTTAGTCTTAGAAAGAGATAAGTTGTAATAATCAAGGGCTTCATTCCTGGTTATGTCTTTATTTATGAAGCTGCTCCTAATGTCTTGTGAACTCTAATTATTTTAAATGTGTTAATACTGTGCCTTTGATTTGTTAGTGTTAATATTAGTTTAATACTTTTACACTGCCAATATTCTAGATTTGGTGAAATTAATATACTTTTTAAAAGGTCCAAGTCAAACAATTTTCTAATGTGTGTCTGAAATTTGTAATAAAATCAACTTCTAACTTTTAAAATTCTAAAAAAAAAAAAGAAAAAGGAAAGTGATCTTAAAGCAATTCTTTGGTATGTGCATAATCTTGTTACTTATTAAAGCTGAAAACAATTTTTCATGCTAATGAGATGAAAGTGCTCATTTATCCTTAAAATATTAAAGTTGAGGTCTGAAGAGATTGCTCTGTGGTCTAAGGCACTTGCTTGCAAAGCATAACAGCCTGGGTTTGATTCCCCAGTACCCATGTAAAGCCAGATGTATAAAGTGATCCACACACCCTGCATGCATCTGGAGTATATTCGTGGTGGCTAGAGACCCTGGTGCGCTCTCTCTCAATCTCTCTCTTTCTCTCTCTCTTTTTCTGCTTGCAATAAATAAATAAGTAAAAAAAACTTTTTAAATAAGTGAAATTTGGATAAATAACTGACACTACAGGATATATAACATCTTCAACATTTTCTAGAGTTGATTGATATTTTGATTTTATAAATGCCAATACTAGAAATGCTGTTTCCCAAAAATACATAGTGTAAAATGGTAGAAGTATGTTTCAGGCCATCTCAGAAATTGTTAGACATCCTGTCCTAATTCCAAGCTGAAATTGATTTAAAGGTTTTTTTCTTTTTCATTTTATTGGCAGATATTAATTGTACTTAATGCTTTGTTTTATATAGTTATTTTTCTCAAGTACATCAGGTACTTTGTCCGTATTTATCTCAGTCCTTCCCTCTCCCCTTTTCCTGCATGTTAGTCTGCTTGCTTCCCCAGCCTCCCCTCTGCTTTCATGCCAGATAGAAACATGGTTTTATGTATCCATATAGTATTCCAAATGAGATAAAACATATGATATTTGTCTTTCAGTGTCTGATGTATTTTGCTTAATATGAAGATATCCAGTTGCCTCCATTTTCCAGCAAATGCTTTTTTAATGAGTGAATAAAATCCTATTGCATACATATACCACATTTCCTTTACCTGTCTTTCTTTCATATATATATATATATATATTATTGACAACTTCCATAATTGTGAACAATATCCCATGGTAGTTCCCTCCCTCCCCCCACTCTCCCCTTTGAAACTCCAGTCTTCATCATATCCCCTCCTCCTCTCAATCAGTCTCTCTTTTATTTTGATGTCATGATCGTTTCCTCCTATTATGATGGTCTTGTGTAGATAGTATCAGGCACTATGAGGTCATGGACATCCAGGCCATTTGGTATCTGGAAGAGCACATGAGTGCTACCCTTCCTTTGGCTCTTACATTCTTTTCACCACCTCTTCCACAATGGGCGCTGAGACTTGGAAGGTGTGATAGAGATATTTCAGTGCTGAGCACTTCTCTGTCACTTCTTCTCAGCACCATGGTGCCTTCTGAGTCATCCCAAAGTCACTACCATCTGAAAAGAGAAGCTTCTCTAACCAAAAGTGAGAATAGCATTAATATATTGGTATAAACATTAAGAGAAGGGCTTATGGGCAGTTTGGTGAGCATAATATATACATTTAACCAGACACCAGCAGACATTATACCCATAGGGCTAATGACTACCCCTGTGGTAGGTTTGCAGTATCAGGGATGTATTATCTCACCTGGAGCAGGCCTCCAGTCCAATTAGAGGGCAGCTGTTTTCCCCTATAACAGACATGCCACTATTGCACCCATTGGCTCATTTGACCTGGCCAGCCAAATTTAAGGCTTGCAGTTTCCACTGTTGGTATCTTCACTGGTGATTTCTCTCTTTCCCATTAAACTGCATCCGGTGTGGCTTTTTTCAGCTTTCTGTCAGGTGGTCTACATGGAAGTGGTTTTCAACTCAGCTCCAACAGGATTTCTCAGTGACCTTGCATCCCAAGTATGAGGAGTCTTCAGCAATAGGGTCTTACCATCTATTTCTGGTGGGAAACCAAGGGCCTCGGCAATGGCCTGTAATGTTTGGGGGTTATCAGGGACCTTCCTCGCCAACAACTCATTGGAAGGTATCCAATCCCTGGCACTGAAAATTTTCTAGTAACAATCTATGGCTTCTGAGTGTTCCATTGTCCAAAAAAAGTATGTTTCCATGTGACTTTTTTATATCCTCTTAGATTTTGATTAGCCCTCCCTCCACCTTTCCTTTACTCAATCTCTTCCCCTGACCTCAGTTAGGGCTTTTCATTCCCATTAATCTGTTCTTATACTTACATATATACAATACCATCCTATTAAGTCCCCCCTCCCTCCTTTCTATTCCCTTTATATCTCCTTTCTAGCTTACTGGCCTCTGCTACTGAGTTTTTCCTATTCACATAGAAGTCCAATCATTTGTAGCTAGGATCCACATATGAGGGAGAAGATGTGACATTTGGCTTTCTGGGCCTGGGTTGTCTCACTAAGTATAATACTTTCCAGATCCATCCATTTTCCTGCAAATTTCATAACTTCATTTTTCTTTACCTCGGAGTAGAACTCCATTGTGTTAATTACCCATGTTTCTGTTGATGAGCATCTAGGCTAAGTCCTTGACTATTGTGAACAGTGTCACAATGAATATGGATGTACAGGTATCTGCAGTATGTTGACTTTGAGTCCTGCAGGTACATATCCAAGAATGGTGTTGCTGGATCATATGATAGTTCTGCTTTTAGTTTTCCTCAGGTATCTCCACACTGATTTTGATAATGGCTGGACTAACTTATATGCCCACAAATAGTGTATAAGGATCCTTTTCTCCCCACATTCTTGCCAGCCTTTGTTCTTTATTTTCTTGATGATAGCCATTCTGACTGGAGTGAGATGGAATCTTACTGAGTTTGGATTTGCTTTTCCTTGATGACTCAAGATGTTGGCTAGTTTTTCATATGTTTATTGGCCATTTGTGCTTCATATTTTAATAACTGTCAGTTATTTCATTAGCCCATTTATTGATTGTTTTGTTTTTGGTATTTAGCTTTTTTAATTATAATGACCCTGTTATCTCTGAGCTGTATCATGGCATCTGTTTCTGACATGTTTGTTTGTCTACTTATTTAGTATGCTTAAGAAATTTTATCATGAACATTCATAGCCCTGAATGTGGATCTTGGCCATCCATTTCTGGGTGAAACTTTACCTCAAATTTTATCAGCTAAAATATGCACACTTGTCTCACAGTCTCTATAGACCTGGGAGCTAAGTGTGACTTATTTGGCTCTTTTACTTCAAAGCCCTCCACTAGACGGCTGTCAGGTGTCAGTCATCCTGCAGTCTAGTCTGAGAGCCCAACTGGGAAATGATCTGCATCTGAGCTCACTCACACAGCTGTCAACTACATTCTGTTTCTAGAAAACAGTTTGTTGGGAGCCCTCAGCTTCTCCCTGTCTATTAGTAAAAGGTGACTTGATAGATGACAAGTATATTTTTTAAGTCCAGAAAGAAAAAGCAAGATTCTGAGCAAGCCTGCGAAATTTATGCAATGTCCCAGATCAGCATAGCGCTTATGGACTTCATGGAGCTGAAGGCCAGCTCCCTCTAAACCCAGTGCACTGTCAACCTCTGCTCAGTGGTAATGTGGCTGTAGGTGTTGGAGATGGAATGGGATGTCAGGCTGCAAGTGTGGCCCTCAAGAATGTCAGGGACTCAGTAAGAAAGACGTATCAGGAAGTCTATGCAGATTGTCTCCGAGAGGACTGTTTACTGCCTGCAGGCAACCAAAGACATGGGCAAAGACTAAGATCAGCCTCGGGTACATTGAGAGAAGAGAATGTGGGAGGAGTGTGAGCAAGTCACCAAGAATGAAAATGTGTAGTATGGTTGGAACTAAAAGGAAAATAAGACTAGGAGAAGGGGCTTAAGAGGTGAAATAAGGGAATCAAAAGGAGGCTGAAGAGATGGCTCAGTGGATAAGAGCACTTATAGCACAAGCATGAGGACCTGAGTTTGATTCTCAGCATCTGTATTAAAAAAATGCTGGATGGGGCTATGCAGGTCTGTAACTTCAGGGATAAGGGGTGGTGAAAGAGTGCAGAGACAGGAGAATTGCTGGAGTTCTCTGTGGTCAGCCAGTCTAACCAAAAAAAAAAAAAAAATTGCAAGCTCTAGGTTTGCAACTGAAGGACTCTGTCTCTGAAAAATAAGATGAACAAGTAATAGAGAAGGAAAACCAAAGCCCTCCTCTGACCTCCCCATGAGGTGTGTGCCTCTCTACATAGGCATCTGCACACCACGTGTGCATGCATCAGTCTCCTGCTAGAAATGCAATGGTGAAGGCACCTGCCTAGAGGGTGGCTGCCCTCACAGTATGACTCAGCAATCAGTGTCATTGTTCACACTTATCTGACAGTGTGATGAGGGACATCACAATATCACATCACAGCATGATGAGGGACATTGCATCACAGCGTGATCAAGGATGTTGCATCATAGAGTGATGAAGGACATTGCATCATAGGGTGTTGAAGGACATTGCATCATAGGGTGATGAAGGATGTCACACCATAGAGTGATGAAGGACATTGCATCATAGACTGATGAAGGACATTGTTGCCTGGTACAAGAGAGTAAGGTGCTAGCCTAGAACTTTCTTCTTCTTTTAAAGATACTAAAGTCATCATAGAGATCAACCCTCATGACCTCATCTTACACACTCATTATGCCCTCAAACTCCACCTTCAATGTCATCAACATATGACTTGGGAGGTTAAGTTGGAATTTTGGGGGTGCATATTTAAACTATACTGGAGATAAAAGGCAGAATGGAGCTTTAGTGTACAGTCAGGAAGAGGGTAGATACTCTTGTCCAGGGGAGTTGATGTAAATCAGCTCTTAGAGTTTCCATGAGGGTGAGGAGGGCACTGAAGTGTGAAGTCAAACCAGCTGAGAGTCCTGCTATGAGGACTAAGGGACAGGCAGGACTTGGGAATTGGCTACTACAATCAACCCTGATATTTAAAAGAAAGGTTTGAGCTGGGTGTAGTGGCCCATGCCTGTAAGCTAAGCTCCCTGGCTGTGTATAGTGTTTTGTGCCTATATTTCAAGCTCTCTGGCTGGGTGTAGTGACCTGTGTCTATAATCCAAGTTCTCTGGCTGGATATGGTGGCCTGTGTCTATAATCCAAGCACTTTTGCAGAGGCAAGAGGATCATGAGTTCAAGGCCAGCCTGAGCTGCATAGCCACTCCAGCAGCCCTGCTTCAGTCTTTGAGTATTTCAGTCTTCACAAACAATTCAGCCAAGGTAACATATTAATGTAATATGAATTCATTTGAGTTCAAGTAGATTCACATTACTGGGTGTTTTCATCTCTGACATGAGTTGCTTAGCTGTGTTTTTATTGGTAATTATAATTTGCTATAACAAAAACTATTCAACATGGGTTTTGTGGAATGTCTTCCAAAAGCAACAGGTTTTTTTCTTAAATGTGATGTAGCCTGGGTCACTGAGGTAGGGACCTGTAGAGCAAATCAACTCTCTCCTGGGTGAGTTCGTTGGGGGAAGTTTCAGATGAGGAGAGGCTGCATGAAATACTAGCCAGAGCACTTCCTTTGAGTGGGATCCCTGGATTACTATGATGTGCACTGTCCCAATTCTACGCCCTGCATGGCAATCCTATAGAAGCCTGTCCATTCTAGGTACCTCAGCCCTACATGGAAACCAGCTCCATACCGAGTGTTCCCAAGCCGCCAGCCATGCAGAAGCCAGCTCGGTGCAGGAGGGCAGCATAAGAGGAGCTGTGCAGTCCTTCAGCTTTGTCTGGCAGGAGGCCACCGTCCATGACAGATGAGCCACCCAGACAATTCACCAGTGAACTCTGTTCTAAATGCCATGGGGCGGGAAGGTGTCAGAGGCTACTCCTTGAGGCCTCCCACACAGTGCCTGCCTTGGCAAGGACCAACGCAGTGAGCAAAGGGGTCACCAGCTGCCTTTGTACATTTGAGCCGGCTGAGTGACCAGGCAGAGGTGGGCAGGATGGAGGTCCTGGGAAGACTGAGTAAGCAGATGTGATTCCTCACCCGGAAAGCTCTGCTGGGCAGCTGCTGACCCAGTTAGCACTGTCCTTTGTCCATTCACGATGAGCATTCTGAAAAGGCCTCTTGTGGAATGCGTGTGCTCTTCTGAAGTGTCAACAGACGTGACGCGCAGAAGAGGCAGATGAAGCGTGGCTTTCACAAAGCCCTGTTGTCCACCGCGAGGCTGAGCGAGTCAGAAACAGAGAAGTGAAAGGCCCCATAGCATGAGAGTGGCGCCGCCTGGGTGCCTGACGCGATGGGAGCCCAGAGCCAGAATGTTCCCCAAGTCCCTGGCAAATGGACTGGATGTGCCTAGAAGGGCAGAGTCAGCATTTCAGCAGAGTTGGTCTTGCTTTGCTGAAAAACACTAAAAAGCCAGTGAGGACAGCATTCTGCACTCAAGTATCTTTAAGGTTGCCAACCTAACAGATACCTCCAGATGCCCAAACAAATTTAAATTTAAAGCACAAAAGTTTTGAATAAATGCTCTTCTCATGTCCATTATTTTCTAGTATATATATATATATATATATATATATATATATACACACATATATATATATATACGTGTATATATATATATGTGTATATATATATACACATATATATATACGTGTATATATATATATATATATATATATATATATATATATATAGTACTGAGAACTCTCAGATAACACATGTAAAATGCTGGCAGAAGGACTAGTTGGGGGCTGGAGATGTGACTAAATTGGTAGAGTGTTTGCCTAGTATGAACAAAGACCTGGGATTGATCCCTAGCACCACACTACCAAGCATGGTGGCACCTGCCTGTAATTCCAGCATGCAGGAGAGTCAACGTTCAAGGTTATCTTCAACTACATAGCAAGTTCAAAGTCAAAAAAAAGGAAGGAAGGAAGGAAGGAAGGAGGAAGGGAGGGAGGAAGGAAGGAAGAGGAGAGGGAAGGGAAGGGGAAAAGAAAGATGAAAAGGCAAGGGGAGTCAAGGTAGACTCTTTATTGTATGGTTTCAATGATCACAGATTCAATTCCCTGAGAGCCCCTCTTCTTAGGAACTTAAATCAGCTGTCCAGGAGACCATTTAGGGTCAGCTTAATTATATGGCCATAATTATGAATTTAACATTGCCTGTCTTGATAAATGATTTAAGATGGCAATCCCCAATTCAATGTGTTATACAATTGCACACATAATTCAAAACAAATCTCCATGGCCACATAGAGAAGCTTGAAAAGAAATACTGTAGAGAGTGAAGGAGAGATGCAACCAAAGGTATTTTATCATAGTAAAGACAGGTTTCAATGAATACAGATGAAATAATGATGCTATGGTGTTGGTCACATAATGCGACATTAACACACATGTGTATACTTTTGCTACTACTCTGACCACTAAAATGGCCCACCTCTACTCATTGTTTTGTTGACTCATCTTTACACAGCCCTGGGTGGCTACCAGCTTGAATAGGAAGAGGGCAGAGCTGACTCACTGGCCATTCTGAGTGCTGTTATAGACACCATGGGCCTTTTGTTGCTAGTGGTCTTGTCTTCACCGGATGTCTTAGTCAAAGAATAGAAAGTGCATAGATAGCAAAGTGGCAAGAACTTTTACTTAAAGAGACAATACAGGGCACACAGTGAGGGAGCAGTGGGCACTTGAGCTAGAGCACCTAGGAGCAGCAGGTGAATGCATGGGGCTTCCCTTCATGAAGCTCTGAGGAAGAGGAGCTGATTGAGAGGAACTGGGTTTAGGTGGGCTTTGGTGTTTGACTGGTAGGTAAGTATACTGTGCCTGTCTTTCCCATGATATAACATTTTTTAAATTTATTTATCTGAGAGAGAGAGAATGAGTATGCCAGAGCCTTTAGCCACCGAAAATTAATTCCAGATGCATGTGCCACCTTCTGCATCTGGCTTACATGGGTACTGGAGAATCAAATCTGGGTCCTTAGGCTTCCCCAGCAAGCACCTTAACTACTAAGCCATCTCTCCAGCCCAGTGATTTTAATCATATACATGCATACTCATGCACAAGCATAAAACAGTAAATAGGATTTCCCTCTAAAAATTCATTTAGAGGGCACAGTTTGTCTTACTACACATGCACCCAAAAATAGTTCAGACTGAATCAGCTTATTTCTCTTAGTTTTATGATTTGTTTCAGGATATGTTTGGTCCCAAAAGAGGAGTTATGAAAGGAGTGCCATGGAGGAGTGACTTTCTGCATTATTCAGAGTGGGGTGTATATGAAGCTCAGTGCAGGTGAGGGTCCCAACTGCATTTTTAGGAAAGGGGTGTGTGTGTGTGTGTGTGTGTGTGTGTGTGTGTGTGTAGCTCAAGCCAAGCACCTAAACAATGTCAGAGTCCTAAATTGCTAAGCTATTCCTAAGCTTGCCTGTCTCACTCTGACTAGCTCATTAGATAGGTTCCCAGTGTGGTCAAATCCACAACCTCACCAGGATGTGAGGAGGGACAGTTGCTCTGAGAAGACACCCCAGAACTTGCCTTCACATGTCATTAAATCAATTGCAGGAGGACACCATGAGGTTGTAGACACCAGCCTGCCTCTTGCAATACTGGCCTGGGTATTTCACTGGGAGGACACTGAGAGCGGACATGAGCCAGCTGTGGCCAATAAAGCTGCAACGTTCCATCCTTAGGGTCCTCCCAGGAAACTCACAGAGACCTGGGGCTAAAATCTGCTCACCTGCCCTGGAAGGTGAATATCCCCTTGTGCCTGAAAAAGGTTGGACATCATCTTGTATAATACGTTCAGTTCTAGGAACCCAGAGAGAGGCAAGGAGTCTCAGCACCAATGTGTTTGAAGGGAATGAGAACAGGAGATACAATTCTTATTTAAATCTCACAGGGAAGCACCATCCTCCTTACAGAGTTCCAAGGGGCGGAGCCTGGCTCAAATAGTGACAGCTATAGGAAGACTTGAACTTAAATGAGGAGTAATTTGAAAAGTAGCAGATGGGAGAATCATCTGATAGGACCCAGAACAGATACTGGCTCAGAGCCTTCCACTTAGAGAGTTTGAGATTCTATTGTGTCCTCTGTAACATCTCTGCAGGACTGTGATTAGCATTCCAATGTGAATCCTGTGCTGCAGGATAGCAGTCAGCAGGGAAATGACTGTGGACTTGACCTGCCTTATCATGATATCCATAGTGTGTGTTACACAAAGCACAGCTGCTCCTGAGCCTTGGGGTCAGGACTTTTTGGCTTGAGATTTTTTAAATATGTCAGACAGAGCGATGGCTCCCTGTCCAGCTGGACCCATAATGCTTTGTCTCTTGTGGCTGCAGGAGATGTTGAATCCAGAATCTCCAGCCTCTTAACTTCAACAGTGAAAATATTAGCTGCGGCTGCTCCTGACTCAGGATTGGGCCTTATTTGTGGCTTAATGACGCTGTGCTAAAATCCATCCCTGGGCTAGGCTATATGCCTTTACCTGCATTTAGCTGGATGGAACACAGAGCTCAGCTTGAAGGGAGAAAGAGATAGAGAGATATAGCAGATGCATACATATTACACTCTGCAGATGGAGGTCAGAAGAAAACCTCGGATGTTGGTACTTACCTTCCACCCTGGTTCAGCCAGCGTCTCTCTTCTTGTTCGCCTCCATAGCATATACCAGATTAGCTTGTCCTCTGAGTTTCTGGGATTCTCCTGTCTGCACCTCCCATTTCACCATAAGTACACCAGGATTATACACAGATATATGCTGCCTCATCTGGCTTTCTGTGGATTCTGGGGACCCAAATTCTGATTATCAGGCTTGCTCAGCCAGCACTGTCATCCACTGAGCCACCTCCTCTCCCCAAGATAACTTTTATTTAATGGTCAAAAGGAACACGTTCTGTGGGTGCTACACCTCTGCGCGGCCCACTCACTCTCCAGAATCATGACCTCACCCTGAGTCCATGCACCTAAACAATGTCAGGATGAAATACTCCAACCCACCCGCAGAAAAAAAGTCTTTTGTCATCCTAACCAACATACCATCTGGCCCTACACAGAAAATCAACATTATTTCTTGAAGGGCTAATGGAAATAAGCCAAGTTTTCTTCCTGGAATCCCTCAATTTCTCTTCCTCCCCTTGTTATGATCTCAGGCCCTGTGGCCTGGTGCCCAAGCATCAAGTGCCCATTCAGATGTACATATCACCCTCCAGTGTTGTTGCCAACGTGGGCAATATAAAAGCTGTATGCCATCACTTCTAATCCTGATCTACTAGCAATTTCTTTTTGTTAAGAGTATAGGTTTTTTTTTATGTCTTTGTGTGTGGTGTATACACATGCGTGTGCCCTATGTGCTTGCCTGTGGTAGACAAAACAGAATGTTGGGTGTCCCACTCCATTATTCTTCCACCCATTCTTATTTTGAGCCCAAGTCTCTTGCTTTTTTCCCTGATATCTACTCTCCTCTGTGGGATTTGGGTTACAGATGCATGTGGCATGCCCAGATATTTTTTGTGGGATCTGGAGATTTGAACTTGGGTGGTTTCAGGCCACCTCAGGCCCTCATGCTTGTACAGGAAACACATTTACCTACTGAGCCATATTTCCCACTCAAGAGCACATTTACAAGGGCGAGCACTTCCTAGCTTGTGCAAGGCCTTGGGTTCAATTCCAAGTACCACAAAACAAGAAGAGGAACACTTTTCATTCCTTCAGAAATGTACAGGGGAGATAAGCAGGGCATGGTGATGCACGCCTTTAATCCCAGCACTTGGGAGGCAGAGGTAGAAGGATCGCCATGAATTCAAGGCCACTCTGAGACTACATAGTGAATTCTAGGTCAGCCTGGGCTAGAGTGAGACCCTACCTCAAGGAAGGAAGGAAGGAAGGAAGGAAGGAAGGAAGGAAGGAAGGAAGGAAGGAAGGAAGGAAGGAAGGAAGGAAAAAAGAGGGAAATTTACAGGGGACAGACTACTCCCAACTTAAGACACTGGTGGTGTTCTGTTACATGAACAAAGAAGGGCTTCCACTTCAGATATAGTTCTGATGGTGGCGAAGCAACAATAGTAAGCAAAAAAGAAGGCATTGTCTTCCTTCACATGTGTGAAGAAGCTTCACCAGGACACACAAGGGACATCAGACCACCCACCACCGATGCGCAGAGAGGTCCAGAGAACAGAGTGGCCTGTTTTGGCCAACAGTGAAATCACCCAGTTTCTGCTTTGATTTGGCCTTTGCATTTGACTGTTCCATGGGATGCCACTGATAAAATCTGAATAATAAAACATAGTATGTAGGAGACCAGGCAAATAAGGAGGGACAAGAAGAGAAGCAGCATTTATCCACTGAACCAGTGAAGGCACAAGGGAGAAAACACATTCCAAGTGCTTATGCCAGGCAGTGGAAGATTGTAAGGCATCTCACGGAGTCAGAGGAAATCAGGCCTGCCAGCCTCAGAAACAGTGCAAGAACCAAGCAGAGAGATGGGGAGATAGCACGTGCCCTGGAAGGAGTCTCCTGTCTCCACAGGGCACCAGCTGCCTCCACACAGCCTCCCTCACCATACGGCCATGCCTACTGCTCCACCAGTCCTATCTGGAGCAATCACAAAGAGATCCAGTATCTTTGCATCATTGTTTGAGAACCCTCAGCAGAGCCCCCAGTTAGCCCCCCCCCCTCAGCTCCTAGGAAGGAAAGAAGGGACCTGGCTCCCATGAGCTGTGGAGATAGGTATCGACCAGTGAGAGAGGAGAGACATCTTCAGACTACCATAGAGTGGGGATGGGAGTCCAATGTTTGCCACCTTAAGGAACACTTGTGACAATCCTAACTTAAGGAACATTAAATCAGAAAAATGCAGGACCCTTAATCAGTAACCAAGACTGTAGGGTTAATCAGCTTGTATCATTTTTCCATGGCTGCATAACAAACTCCTATAAATGCAATGGTTTTAAGGCACCCACCGTGGGGCTGAGGAGATGGTTAAGTGGCTAAAGTGCTTGCCATGCAAACATGAGGACCTGAGTTTGAATCCCCAGCAGTCATGTAAAAGCTGGGCATGGTGGTGTGTGGCTACAATCCCAGCACTGAGGAGATGGAGACAGGGAATCCCTGGACTCACTGGCCAGCTAGTCTAGCTACATCAGTGTGAGATCCTGTCTCAAGGAGTAAGACATGGAACATCAAACTCTGGCTAACACTCACCCATACACACACAGGTATATCACATACACATGTGCACCTATACACATACACATGCAAAAAATAGCACTCACTTGTTATCTTACAGTTCCTGGGAGTGAGGCATCAGAGCTTGCATGCTTGGATCCTTTACCTTGAGTTTCACATGCCTGTGATCAAGCGACCAGCCAGGGCTGGGTCTCACATGAGACTCACAGCCTCTTCCAAGCTCTCATGGCTGCTAACAAAACTCAGTTCCCTGAACTGTACAAATATTCACTGTCAGATTGCAATGAGCTCCAATGCCTGGGGCAGCCCTGCAGTCCGTGAGACACGTGGCATGCACTGTCTCCCCAAGCTCATGTCAGAGGTGCAGATGGTGCCATCTGGAGCATGAGGGGCCTCCCTTGTACCTAAACCCCTGCATAGCCAGCAGTCTCCAGGACAGCCCAGACACCAGTCCAAGCCTGCTGCTGGTCCACCAAATCTTAAAGAACTATCTTTTTCTTAGCAATAGGGTCTTAAGTACTAGAAAATTGTTCTTCCCTTTGGAGAAGATGGGCTGGCATTAACCTCAGCATGTTAATTCATGTGCCATACTTCACTGTTGAATCAGCCAGGGTGTTCCACAAATGCATAACTGAGATATCTATATCTACACCCATAGTGTATCTATAATAAATAAGCCATTTCTACATCTATTTCTGTAGCTCTGCTACCTAACTTATTTCTAAATCTATTTCTATATCTGTGCCTATACCTATACCTAATGTATTGCCATATCTATGTAGCTATCTATAGCTAATCTATTTTCCTGTGTCCATATTTCTATATTTGAATATGAATCTATATATATAACTTATTCCAATATCATTGTTTTTAATTTTAGCTAATCTAGTTCTATATTTATTTCCATGTCTGTATCTATAACTAATCTATTTCTAGGTCTGTATTTTTAATCCATTTCTGTATCTCCTATCTATGTTCATCTAAACTACTTTCCCATCTGTGTCTATAACTACATTGTCGCATCTATATCCGAGAGAAAAAGAGGGACGTCAAGGTGGCTGTCATGATGGTGGGGCTGGAAAGTCTGAAAGGCACAGGTCAGGCGGGCAGGCTGGAGATCCAGGTTAAGAGTGATGCTGCAGCCATGACCCGAGGCTGGAACATCAGGTAGTATTTCTAAGTTATAGTCTGGCCAGGCATGGTGGCACACACCTTTAATCCCAGCACTTGGGAAGCAGAGGTAGGAGGATTGCTGTGAGTAGTCTTTGCTCTTAAGGCCTTCAACTGGTTGTATGGGACCCACCCACACTGTTAATGGGAATATGCTTTAATTCACATCAAGTGATCACTACTGTTCATCCCATATACAAAACCCCTTCACAGCAGCACCCAGACTGATGTTTTGTGTGGGTGTGCATGTACATGTGTGTGCAGGTACATGCGTACGTGTGTATGGAGGCCAGAGGATGAAGTCAGGTTCCACTATGCCTGGCTCTTTTTTTAAATAATTTTACCTATTTACTTGAGAGAGAGAGAAAGAGGAAGACACAAAGAGAGTGAGTATAGGTACACCAGGAATTCCTGCCACCACAAACGAACTCCAGATGCATGTGCTGCTTAGTGCGTCTGGCTTTGCGTGGGTACTGGGAAATCGAGCTTGGGTCCCTAGGCTTTGCAGGCAAGCACCTTAACCACTTAGCCATCTCTCCTGCCCCCTAGCTGCTTTTTTAAAATATTTCATTTAATTGTAAGCAGAGAGAGAGATAGAAGCAAGACAGAGAGAAGGTACACCAGGGGCTCTAGCCACTGCAAATGAACTCCAGGTGAATGCACCACTTTGTGCATCTGGCTTTACATGGGTACTGGGGAATCAAACCCAGGTCGTTAGACTTTGTAGGCAAGTACCTAACTGCTGAGCCATCTCTCCAGGCACCTAGCTCTTTTTAAATGAGTTCTGGGGATTGAACTCAGGTCCTCATACTTATACAGAAAGCACTTTACCAACTGAGCTGTCTCCCCATTTCACCAGACTGATGTTTAACCAGACACCTGGGCACCATAGCCCACCCAGCCAGGTGGATACATCCAGTTAACTACTTCACAGTCTTAAGATGTCTCCTTTCTCTCTTCTCTTCCAACCACCTGATGCTTTGTGCACTGTTAGCTTGGACAATTGCACCTGTGCCCAAGATCTTCCCACTGAGACTTGAAATTTATTTGGTTAGTGAGCACCCCTGTTGTCTATTGGCTCAGAACAAAGCACCCCAAAGCAGAGGCTTAAAACAATGCAACCATATATTGCTATGACACCTCCCATCTCTGTGGCTTGACTGAGCTCAATGAGACATAGTTTGCCCAGCTACAGTTCTGCTCATTCAGTCAGGCAGAAGCTGCAGCTGGGACCTCCGTCATTTGGTGTGTCTGGCTTCTGGGCTGGAAAGACTCAAACCCCTGGGAGCTATACCTGTGGGACACGTTGGCTGTTCCCCAATGTGGTCTTCTCTCATAGCAGCCTCGAGGTGGCAGGACTTTTTACAGGGCAGCTGGAGGTCCCTAGAGCATATGTCTCAGAGAAAGTGCAGTAGCCTCTGGCAGTCAAGCGTCAGACCTGATTCAAGGGGTGGTTACCTGGAATGGGTGGATGTGCAAATGGATTCCAAAATTCACCCCAAGGACCAGGTATATCCGTAGCTAGTCACTTTGGATTCAAACGTGTCCTCCTGCAGGGAGTAGAGAAGTACATGCCGTTTATCACACTCAGGAAGCTCAGAGAGTTCCAAGAGGCACAAGGCCCCTGTCCGAGGTCACATATGCAGTAACAGTTGCTGGGGAGGGAGGGAGTTTCTGTGAAGCTGCCTCCGAGGTGCACAGGGCCTCCAGGACACATGAGTCACTATGCTGAGGTGGGCTTTTCAGTGATGAGGCTGCCTTTCAGTCATGCATGCTCTTATAAGTGACCCCTCACCTCTGCTCCTGTAATAACTCCAGTGATCTCACTGCTTCACCAAGTAGACTTGGGTGGAAGCTTTTCTTTGATCTGTTGTAAATGCCCCATCTGAAGTGAGATGCTCACATCTCCCCAGAAAATGTCATGCAGAACATGGTCGGGGCCATTTAATCCTGTTGTTACTGTTGTTTGGCAAACCACAGGATCAAACTTAGCTTTTGGTTCTTGGCTACCATCACCCTGTGAGAACAAGGGATAAGAGATCCCATTAAGGGATGGGAGATGGTTCAGCAGTCAAAGGTGCCTGCTTTCAAACCTGCCATCCTGGGTTCAATTCCCCAGAACCCATGTAAAGCCAGATGCACAAAGTGGTGTATGTGTCTGCAGTTTTTTGACAGCAGCAAAAGGTCCTGGTGTGCCTCTATGCGCTCGCTCTCTCTCTCTCTCTCTCTCTGTCTGTCTTTCTCTCTCTCTCTCTCTCTTAAATTAATTAATTAATTTTAATTTTACAAAAGATCCAATTTCACACATCTTATTGAGACCCTTGCTTATGGACATACGTTAGGATTAGAATCATTCTTTCGTCCCTCTACTGAGTGCCCATACAAGCAGTCAGTCTGCATTATACACTCAGAGACTCTGAACTGCTAATGTCCTGTGTTCTGTCGCACACAAGCAGGAAACTGGCTACAAAAACATTCGCTCTCCTGAGCCCTTCTGTGTAAGTCTACACAGGGAAAAGTGCAAGGGGGAATTTTCCATTTAGTCATTGGGCTTCACTTCAACTTTGTATACTTATCTATAAATTTACACCAAAACTTTGTGGCTTAACATTTTGTAATTTTTCATGGTGAGCTGAATTCTGTTGAACTTGCTTAGAGTCACTCACATAGCTAAATTGAGCTGATGGGTAAACCGCATTAGAACATTTTGCATGCTGCTGGATGTCCAAGGCACCTGCTTCCCCCTCCTATATCGTTATCTCTGTACTCTTCACTTTTCTCATCACTGTGATTAAGTACCTGACAGGAAGCAACTTAAGAAGGGAAGGTGTCATTCGGCTCACTGTTTGAGTGGATGCAGTCCATCATGGTGGGGAAGGCATGGTGGCAGGGAGTATAAGGTAGATGAGCACATTGTGTTCACAGTCTGAAGATAGGGAGATGAATGCTTGTGCAGCCTTCTTTCTTCTCTTTATGCAGCCCATGGTATAGTCCCACCCACACTCAGGGTGGGTCTTCCCTGCTCAGTGAAACCTTCTAGAAAGATCCCCATGGACACACCCCAAAGTGTGTTTCCATGGTGATCTTAAATCCAGTGAAGTTGGCAATGAAGATTAAACATCACAGAAGGTCTGTGCCCTGAGTGCTTTGGGTGGCGAACAGGGGCATTACATGCCCATGTGCTTCTGTCCTACTCCATGCTTAATTTTTAGGAGCTCTTCAAGCTTTACTCTTCAAATCATTTCTTACGTACCCCCAACAAAGACCCTCAAAGTTACCCAAAGGAAAGCCCAGGCTAATCCTTTCTGCATCTAAGGAAGGTCACAAATGCATGTCTAGAAGAAGCCATTTGTGGGCTCCAAGCTGATGTTGCACAGGGGATCGTGGCTCAGGCACCAGCGCAGAGCAGGCTGACAGGGCAAGGCAGCCCACACGTGGGGACAACAGCCAGCCGTCCTTCAGCATCCTCCAACTGGCTTTAGGGTTTAGCTTGGTGCCTCAGCCTGAAGTGATTTTCAGTAAACTAAACCAGATTTCTGTATTGATTTCCATAGTAAACTCAGGAATTCTTTCCCACGAAAAACAATTTTAGCCACAGTTATAATAAAGTATTAGACTTTTAAATGTTGCTAGCTTAGAAAAAAATTACAATTTTCCCAGGAAATGGACCAAAATAAATCACAAAGCACACACACTGTATTAAACTTTAGAGATCCTGTCAGAAATTATGTCCTCTTACACAAAACCCATTGGAGGATGACAGTCTCCATCTTCAATGTCCCAACATTTAGCTGTTTCTTTTCTAAATTCTTTTTGACAATTTTTATACATGTATATAATGTGTTTTGATTATAGTCACTTCTCATTACTTTCTTTTGTCTCCCTTCCCTCATGCCCTTTCTACTGAACCCCTTCTTTTTTAAAAGTAAGCTTATCTACCCAGTTATTTATTTATTTTAAAAAGGAAAAGGAGAAAGAGAAGGAATGGGTGAGCCAGAGCCTCCTGCCACTACAAACGAACTGCATACACATGTTCCACTTCATGTGTTTGGCTTTATGTGGGTACTGAGGAGTCAAACCTGGGTCATTTAGCTTTGCTAGCATGCTCCTTTAGCCACTGAGCTATCTCTCCAGCCCTAAGTAAATTTTCTTTCAAGGCAGGGTCTCACTCTAGCCCAGGCTGACCTGGAACTCACTCTGTAGGCTCTTGTTAGGACTAGAACCTCTTTTTTGTTTCTCTACCCAATGCCAGTACAAGCAAGCCATTCTGCATTAGACAGGCTGGCCTTAAACTCACAGTGATTCTTCTACCTCAGCCTCCCAAGTACTGGGTCTAAAGGCGTGTGCTACCACACCAGGTTCTTCTTCAGGACTAGTCCCTCTTCTATTTTGATGTCTTTTTGCCTTTTTCCATCATCCATAGTAATATATTAATGGCACAATGTTGTGCAGGTAATGAAAACTGCTGTTAGGTCATGAATGTCATGTTAAGAAGATAGCTTCCACCGGGCATGGTGGCGCATGCCATTAATCCCAGAACTCGGGAGGCAGAGGTAGGAGGATCACTGTGAGTTCAAGGCCAGTCTGAGACTACATAGTGAATTCCAGGTCAGCCTGGGCCAGAGCAAACCCTTCCTCAAAAATAAATAAGTATTTGAGCTGGTGAGATGGCTTAGTGGTTAAGGCACTGCAAAGCCTAAGAACCCAGGTTTGATTTGCCAGTACCCACATAAGCCAGATGCGTAAGGTGGCACAGTCATCTGGAGTTTGTTTGCAATGGCTAGAGATCCTGGCACTCTCATAGATAGATAGATAGATAGATAGATAGATAGATAGATAGATAGAGATAGATATAGTTATAAAAAAAGTTTTTTTATAAAAGAAGACAGTTTCCAAGGCACTCCTCCCCATCATATTTTTTCCTGACACCTCTTCCACAATGCTACCTGAGCAAGCCTTGCAGGGTGTGATACCTATGCCTCACTTAGCACTGAGCACTTAATAGCTACTTCTTCTCAGCACTTCGGTGAATTTTGAATCTTCCCTCAGTACTCATCACCATCTACAAAATAATGCTTCTCTAACAAAAGTGAGAGCAGTACTACTCTGTAGGCACAAACATATGTACTTAGAGGGCAATTTAATGGGCATAACATATCCATTTAACCAAACATCAGTAGTAACTTCCCTCCTAAAGCCTATGACCTTGGTTTTTAGTACCAGACAGGGATTCCCCCCTGTGGAACAGGCCTCAAATCCAATCAGAGAGAAGTTGGTTGCCCCCACAATTGTCATGCCAGTAGTGCACTGGTGGGTACATCTCAGCTGGCTGGTCAGTTGTGTACCTGGCAGGATCCATTGCTTGTTAAACCTGTTGGTGGCTTTTCTCCCTCAGCAATTGCATAGCACTTTCCAGTATTAGGACAGGAGTTGTTTCTTTTTCTAATATTTTATTTGTTATTTGCAAGGAGAGGGAGAGAAACAAAGAGAGGGGGTAGAGAATGAATGCATCAGAGCCTCTTGCTACTGCAGATGAACACTAGATGCCATGTACCACTTTGTGGATCTGGCTTTACGTGGGTACTGGGGAATCAATCCCAAGCCATCAGGCTTTGAAAGCAAGTACTTTTAACCGCTGAGCCACCTCTCCAGCCACTGTTTCCTTTGTAGGGTTTATATTTTCAGTGCTTCCCAAATACATTTTAAGGCCTTTGCCATCACAAAAATTTTATCATGTTAGGACTCTGTCTCTCTTTAATTAAATTGTTTTGAAAAAAAATTTGGAAGTATAGATGTTTGCACAGAATCAAGTTTTAAAATTCAAGTTAGCAGGCAATTTAGTTTTATCTTTTATGGTTAGGTGGAAGTCCCCTCACAAGCCCCTGGCAGGCAGTGACCAGTGCTGAAACAGAGTACATTTCTAGGAAGGAAGTGGACCAAGTCTCAAGACCATCATGGTATAGTCGTGGAGAACTGTCACCTGGGCCAGCTTCCCTCACTTGGACTAACTATGGCCTCCCTCCTGGAACAGGTGTCTCAATCCCACAGTGACACATGACAAGAGTGAACCTTGCCATCACCTTGTTTGCTGGCCTCCCTGGCTCAGCAGGCCTGTGTTTCTGGACCCATGTGGTGAGAGTGGCCTCGGGGAGCAAATGGAAGGACACAGCTGAAAAGGCGACGCTGTGTGACACTTTTGCCACTTGGTCATCTGAGCCTCGTGGTTTCCCAAGCATTCCCCTCTGCCACTCTACATTCTGGGGACACATTCCCATGGGCTATGTGGAGCTCACAATACCCCAAGTATGATGATGGAGCACAGTTCAGGGAACATGGCACATCCACCTGAAAGAAAAAGACATTGGTGTTGTGGAATACTGTCCTTCTGGAACCAGTTGTGATTACCAGAAAACCTGCATATGCTTGGTCCCATTCACTATCTGTCATAGGTGCTCACAAGACCACTCCCCTTCCTAAGACTAATAGACAGTTAATAGTTACTAGGGGAGAGGTCTCATGAGACCATGCCCCTCCCTAGGATGTATAGGATGTATGTAGCTAAGAGAAGCAGCTCACAAGGCTATCCCTCTCCCCAAGGGTTATAGACAGTTAACATCTGCTGGAGGAGAGAGACATTTTCTTCAGTGATGTAGCCACCCATAAATTGCCCAGGCTCCTGTAAGTTGCCCCAATTGAACTCATTGATTTAATCAGCTAAAATTGGCATGGAATTGTTCCCTTGTTTCTGTTGGTGCACTACCTGAGGTAAGCAGACATTTGTTCATGTCTCCTCAGGAAAACTTTGCACAATTGGCCAATCAGAGCCCAAGGGAAGAACGGTAGAGGACAATCCAACATGAGCCTATCCTGAGTGAGCACCAGGAATAAGGCAAGCCCTCTGTCTGCTCCCTGCACACACTTGGTTGTGCTGGTAAATGGGGACCTGCAGATTTTTCCAGTCAAGGAGCACATTTAGAGTACTCTGCCATGGACAGCCAGAGAATAAAGATGGGTGTTCCTGTACATTGGAATTCCTCTGCTCTGTGCAGACCTGAATATGCTGCCAAGGAGAGCCAGAGAACAAAGATGAGCCTTCAGCCCTGTACAGTGGAATTCCCCTGCTCTGTGCAGACCTGTCAGGCTCCATAGTCTCACCATAGACTGCAGCATCCTGAGCCAGCTGGGAGATTCCTGGGTTGTTCCTGGTCATTTCTCCAATCCTGCCACACTAATTGCTCATCCCCAGAGGATGGGCCAGCGCTTCCCTTCACCACAGCTTCCACACACAGACCTTCTGCACATTTCTTTTATTTGGAAAGGTTTCTTTTCCAATTTTATTGAGGTTGACAGATACAAAACCATGTATTTTTGAGGTGTGTGATGATTTGCTATACACATTGTGAGACAACACAATGAAAGTTATGAATCCATCACCTCACATTACGTGTGTGTGTGTGTGTGTGTGTGTGTGTGTGTGTGTTGAGGTCTCTCTATTTGTGATGTTTTTGTTTTCTTGGTTGGTTGGCTTTTTGTTTTTGTGTGTGTAATGTGATGTGGGAGGGGGAGGGTGGCATGTGCGGCACATGAACATGTTGTGACCTTGCTGTTGTGCGAGCGCTCACCTGTGGTGACCACAGCAAAATACAAGGTATCCTACTCCAACACTCTTCTGTCTGTTACTTGAGCCACAGTCTCTTTACTTATACTACAGCTTGATGGGGTTTTTGTTGTCGTTTTGTGTGTGAGCCCAGGCAACTCCCTAGTCTCTGCTCCTCACAGCTATTTATGTGGGATCTGGAGATTCAAACTCAGGCAGTTTCAGGCCCCCTCGGGCCCTCAGGCCTCTTTAATAAATAGTGCTTGGAACACTGAATATCTATGTCTAGAAGGCTGAGACTCAATTCTTATTTCTTTCCATGTACAACAATCAACTCTAAGTAGATCCAAGACCTTAAAAGCAGATTTGAAACTCTAAAACTGCTAGAGGAAAAACACTTCAACATATAAGCATAGATAAGAACTATCTGAACAGAACTCTAGTTGCTCAGAAAATAAGGTCAGTAATCATCAAAGGAGACCTCATGAGATTAAAAAAAGAAAAACTTTTGTACAGCAAAGAAAACTTTTAATTGTGAAGAAGCAGCCTATAGAATGGGAGAAAAATCTTTGTCAGCTATATATCTGACAGAGGATTAGTATCTAGGATATACAAAGAACTCAAAAAACTAAACAGTAAGAAATCAAACAATCAAACAATCAAAAAGGGGCTGGGGCTGGAGAGATTGCTTAGTGGTTAAGGTGCTTGCCTTCAAAGCCTAAGGACCCATGTTCTACTCTCCAGCTCCCACATTAGCCAGACACACAAAGGTGAGGCAAGCACAAGGTCACACATGCCCATTAGGTGGCACAAGCATCTGGAGTTCGATTGCAATGGCTGAGGCCCTGTCACAACAATTCTCTGTCTCTCCTCTCTGTCTTTCTGTCTCTCTCTCTCTCTCTCTAAAAAATATAAATAAATAAATAAGGGGGTTGGGGAGGAGATTATCATGGCTTATTGTCTATAATTATGTAAGTTGTCAATAATTTTAAAAAGTTTAAACGAAACTGAACAGAGAGTTCCAAAAAGAAGACATATGAGTAGCCAACAAATATGTCTAAAAGTGTTCAACATCCCCACCCATCAGAAATGCAAATAAAAACTACTTTAAGATTCCATCTTGCTATGGTCAGCATTACCAAGAAATCAAATGACAACAAATGTTGGTGAGGATGTAGAGAAAGAAAAACCTTTATTCACTATTGGTAGAAATGTAAATTGGCACCACCATTAATGGAAGTTAGTGTGGAGGCTTTTGAGACAGCTAAAAATAGATCTACCATATGACCCAGCAATACCACTCCAGAGCATATTCCCGAATGATACTCTTAGCTACTGAGATTCTTGCTCTATGTTTACTGGTGCTCTATTCACAGTAGCTAGGAACCAGCCTAGATGCCTATCAACTGATGGATGGGCAATAAAAATGTGGTACATATACACTATGGAGTTTTATTCAGCTGTAAAAAGCGAAATTATACCATTTGCAAGAAAATGGATAGATTTGGAAAATATACTAAGTGAGGTAACCAAGGCTCAGAAAGTCAAATGCCACATGTTCTCATATGTGGATCCAAGCTTCAAATTTCTAGATGTCTGTGTGAGTTGGAGTGAAAATCAGTAGTACCGACGAGAAAGCCAGAAAGGAGCCATGCAAGAGGTTGTCCCAAAGGTTTTGGTATGTTGTGTTCTCATTATCATTTGATTCTATTAACTTTTTTTTTTTTTTTTTTTTTTTGGTTTTTCGAGGTAGGGTCTCACTCCAGCCCAGGCTGACCTGGAATTCACTATGTAGTTTCAGGGTGGCCTCAAACTCACGGCGATCCTCCTGTCTCTGTCTCCCGAGTACTGGGATTAAAGGCATGTGCCACCACGCCCAGCTAATAATAAATATTTTTTTAAATAGCACCAGTCATATTGGATTAGGATTTTATCTCTCTTTTGGATGTATATGTATATATGATATGCATGAATGTGTGTGCACAATTGTATGATTGTTGCCACATATGCATATGTAGATGTGTGCACACATGTCTACACGGGGGTGTGGAGGACAGAGGTTGAAATTGGTTGTCCTCCTCAATCATGTTCCATCTTATTCTTTGAGACAGGGTTTCTCACGGAACCTGGAATTCACCTATTAGGTTAAACTAGCCATCTAGTGAGTACCAGCGATTCTCCTGAGTCTATCTCCTCAGCACTGGGATGATAGGCATGTGCCACTACACTTGGTTTTTACATGGGTACTAGGGATCTGAACTCAGGTCCTCATGCTTGCAAAGCAAGAACTTCACCCATTGAGCCCAGCCATCTATCTTATTTTTTGAGACAGGATCTTTTGCCAGACCTATCACTCATCAATTTAGCTAGATGAACTATGACTCTCCAGCGACCCCTGAGGATCTTCCTTGTCTCTGCTTGCCCAACACAGAGTTACAGATGCATGTACTATGCCTGACTTTTTTTTCAAATATATATAGATAGATAGATAGATAGATATAGATATATTCAATTATATGTATTTATTTATTATTAATTAGTTTTGTACTCAGCAAATAAAGTAAATTTGGTACCATTATTAGGCTCATCCATGACCTACCCCCTCCTCTTGGCCCCTTCTTGTTGAGGTATATAGGACATGCATTCTGGAGTTAGCCCACAGTTATGGGTAGGATAAATGTCTCTGCATATCATGACCCAACATGTGGTTCTGACATTCTTTCTGACCCCTCTTCCGCAAAATTTCCCTGAGCCATGTTGGGTTCATTTTTGGTCTGCTTCAGTGATGAGGTGTTGGGGGCCTCTGGGTCTCTGGATCTCTCATTTGGTAGGAGTTGATTTTTCTTTGTGTTGATTTCCTTCACCCTTGTGCTGGTACCTGGTTCACCAAGAAAACAGCACCCTTGCTAGTTTCGCCAATTGTTCTTAGTTTCAGCTGGGGCCCTTTTGAGGTATGATGGGGTGGCTCTCTCCTTAGGATATACATCTATCTGAAAAAGAGAAGCAGATTCTCCAACGGAGGGTAAGTTAGCACCAGACAAATGAGATAACCCTTACTTTTTTATAGATAATTTAATAGGTGTAGGCCCTCTTGTAGACCACGATTGATGGTAGCTTGATAATGGAGAGCAGGCTTATGTTTGGTTATGGTTCTGACTTGTTTCCCAGCTCCAGCTATGGGTCCATTACCACTGAGGGGATCAGTTAGCTGAATCAAGAGCAGTTGGTTTCCCACCATGGCTGTGTGCCACTATTGCACTTGTGTGAGCATCACGACAGGTTATTTGCTGCTAAGTAGGTTAGACCATGAGTTGCTTGGACAGTAATTGGTAATTTTCCCCCAGTTGCCCATGTAGCACCTTCTGGCACTAGACACACTGACTGTCTGAGGACTGACTCTCTTCCAACTTCCAGCCATGCCGTTCCATTTTATGTGTCAACCACATAAGGTGTCTTCAGCAGTAGGGTCTTACCACTAACCTTTGGTGGGTCATCAAGTACTCTGACAGAAATCTGTCTTTCTTTTAGGAAACCTTGTAGGTCTCTCTGATCAAAAGCTCATTGTGGATGATAGCCACATGCTGGTACTGGGAGTTACAGGTCAGTGCCCACTAAGAAAAGGAAGAGAAAGATAACTAATATAACAGACTTAGAGATAAGAGAGAGAGGGAGGGAGGGAGGGAGGGAGAGAGAGAAGCTGTAGAAGGTTAAGGTCAGTCTTCATCGTACCCTCTCCAGTGTCTTGTGGTTCAGGTGTTTCCTCTAAGGGCCTGGTGAAGGTTCAGCCATTTGGTCTGCCTTTTAGGATGTAGAATTTTATGGTACCATTGCCATTTGGGTCTCGATTTGTGTTTCCCGCCCCCTCCCTTGACCTCCCCTCCCTCCCCACACATCCTATTGTCTAGTCCACAAGATGGCTGCTGGGTATGTCTTGGGTAGATTCAGGTTAGGTGCTGTAGATGAGTGAGACTATGTGGCGATTTTTTTTCTGATTGGGTAAGTTCACTGAGAATGATCTGTTCCATGTTCAACCATTTTTCCTCAAATTTCATTGTGTCATTTTTTCTCACTGCTGTATAGAATTCCATTGTGTAGATATACCACATCTTAGTTATCCATTCTTCTAGTGATGGACATCTGGGTTGATTCCAGCTCTTAGCTATTACGAGTTGAGCCGCTACAAACATGGTTGAGGAAATCTCTCTGGCCTGTGGTTTGAAGGTTTTAGGGTAGATGCCCAGTAAGGGAATAACTGGGTCTGTTGATATCTCTATAGTCAGCTTTTTCAGGAGTCTCCATATTGCTTTCCAAAGTGGTTGTACCATTTTACATTCCCACCAACAGTGGATGAGTGTTCCTACTTCTCCACATCCTCGCCACCATTTATTTTCATTTGATTTTTTGATGTTTGCTATCCGTATTGGGGTAAGGTGGAATCTCATAGTTGTTTTAATTTGCATTTCCCTGATGATTAGGGATGATGAACATTTTCTTAAGTGTGTGTTTGCCATTTGTATTTCTTCCTCTGTGATCTGCCTGTTCAGCTCTTTGCCCCATTTTGTGAGTGGGGTGTTTGACTTTTTACTGTTTAGATTTTTGAGTTCTTTGTAGATTCTAGAGCTTAGGTCTCTGTCAGTTGGATAACCAGCAATTATTTTCTCCCATTCTGTGGGTAATCTATTGGCTTTGCTTATTGTATGCTTGTCTGTAAAGAAACTCTTCAGCTTCATGTGATCCCAATGGTTGAGTGACTGTTTAAGATCGTGAGCTACTGGGGTTTTGTTCAGGAAGTCTTTTTCCATTCCTATATCATGGAAAGTACTTCCCATATCTTCTTCCAGTAGTAGTAGAGTTTCTGGTCTTATATTGAGGTCTTTGATCCATTTGGACTTGAGTGTAGTGCATGGCGAAATGTGTGGATCAAGTTTCAATTTCCTGCATATGGTTATCCAGTTTGTCCAGCACCATTTGTTGAAGATGCTGTCTTTTTTCCAGCCTATATTGTTAGGGCCTTTGTCAAATATCAAGTAGCTATAGTTGCTTGACCCAAAGTGTGGGTTCTCAAGTCTATTCCATTGGTCTATACTCCTGTTTTTATGCCAGTACCATGCTGTTTTTATTACTAGGGCTTTGTAATATAGCTTTAGATCAGGTATGGTGATGCCTCCAGAGGTATTTCTTTTGCTGAGGATATGTTTGGATATGCGAGGCCTTCTGCCTTTCTATATGAAATTTGAGATCATTTTCTCTATCTCTGTGAAGAACACTGTTGGGATTTTAATCGGAATTGCATTAAATCTGTATATTGCCTTTGGTAGGATTGCCATCTTCACAATGTTAATTCTGCCTATCCAGGAGAATGAGAGGTCTTTCCATTTTCTCAAGTCCTCCTCAATTTCTTTTTTGAGTGTTTTTATGTTTTCATTGCATAGATCTTTCACTTCCTTGGTTAACATTATTCCAAGGGTTTTTTTTTGTTGTTGTTGTTGCTATTAAAAATGGGACCATGTCCCTTATTTCTTTCTCTGTATCTTTGTCATTTGCATATAGAAAGGCTACTGATTTTTGTGCATTGATTTTGTATCCTGCTACTTTGCTATAGGAGTTAATCACCTTCAGTAGTTTTGGAATGGAGTCTCTAGGGTGTCTTACATATACAATCATGTCATCAGCAAATAGAGCTAACTTAACTTCTTCCTTTCCAAATTGTATCCCTTTTTATTTCCTTCTCCTGTCTTATTGCTTGAGCTAGGACTTCCAGTACTATATTGAAGAGCAGAGGTGAGAGTGGACAACCCTGTCTTGTTCCTGAGCTTAATGGGAATTCCTCCAGTCTCTCTCCATTAAGTATTATTTGGGCCTTAGGAGCTTTGTATATTGCCTTTATTATGTTAAGATATGAACCAACCATGCCAATTCTCTCCAATGTTTTGATCATGAAGTGACGTTGTATCTTGTCAAAGGCCTTTTCTGCATCTATCGAAATGATCATGTGGTTTTTGTGTTTAACCTTGTTTATGTGGTGTATTACATTGACAGATTTCCGTATGTTGAACCACCCCTGTGTTCCTGGGATGAATCCCACTTGGTCAAGGTGGATAATGCTTTTGATGCGTTGTTGGATACAGTTTGCGAGGATTTTGTTCAGGATCTTTGCATCTAAGTTCATCAGGGAAATAGGCCGGTAGTTTTCTTTTCTTGTGGCCTCTGTGCATGGTTTTGGAATTAGGGTGATACTAGCTTCATAAAAGGAGTTGGGTAGCTTTCCCTGTTCTCCAATTGTGTGGCACAGTTTGAGGAAGATTGGTTTGAGTTCTTCCATAAAGGTTTGATAGAATTCAGCTCAGAAGCCATCTGGTCCCAGACTCTTCTTTTTGGGGAGGTTTTTTATTACTTTTTCAATCTCAATGACTGTGATAGGTTCATTTAGGAGATTAATCTGCTCTGAGTTTAGCTTTGATAGATGGTATGCTTCCAGGAATTTATCCATCTCCTCCACATTATCCAGTTTTGTGGAACAGAGGTTTTTGAAATAAGTCCTGATGATTCTCCCAATTTCATTTATGTCTGTTGTGATCTCACCTTTTTCACTTTGAATTTTGTTAATTTGAAGCATCACTTTTTTTTTTTTGCTTGATCATATTGGCCAGGGGTTTGTCAATCTTGTTTATTTGTTATTTCAAAGAACCCGCTCTTTGTTTTGTCAATTGTCTTAATGGTTTTCTTAGTTTCCAATTCATTAATTTCTGCTATGATTTTAATTATTTCTTTCCTTCTGGAGCTCTTTGGGTTGGATTTTTCTTGCTTTTCCAGTGCCTTTAGGTGGACGGCTAGGTTATTGATTTGGGATCTCTCTGTCTTTTTTATGAAGGCATTGAGTGCTATGAATTTTCCCCTCAGGACCGCCTTCATTGTGTCACATAAGTTTTGGTACGATGTGTTCTCATCGTCATTCAATTCTAGAAATTTTTCAATTTCATTTTTTATTTCATCCACTATCCATTTATTGTTTAAAAGTGTGCTGTTCAGTTTCCAGGTGCTGTTGGGATTCTTGGTGGGTCTTTTGTTGTTAATTTCTAGCAATATAGCATTGTGATCTGATATCATGCAGGGAATTATGTCAATCTTCCTAAATATGTGGAGGCAGGCTTTGTGACCCAGTATATGGTCTATTTTAGAGAATGTTCCATGGGCTGCTGAGAAGAATGTGTAGTCTGTGGATTTGGGATGGAAAGTTCTGTAGATGTCCGTTAGGTCTAAGTGATCTATGGTTTTGTTGAGCTCTCTTACTTCCCTGTTGAGTTTCTGTTTGGATGATCTATCTATTATTGATAATGGCATACTGAAGTCCCCAACTATGATGGTGTTGGTGCTTATTTCTGTTTTATTGTCAAGTAGGTTTTGGTTTATGAACTGTGGTGCCCCTATGTTTGGTGCATACTGATTTATGATTGTAATATCCTCTTGATGGATCGTTCCCTTGATAAGTAGGAAGTGGCCTTCTTTGTCTTTTTTGATTATTTTTGGTTTTAAGTCTATTTTATCAGATATTAATATAGCTACACCTGCTTGTTTCTTATTCCCGTTTGCTTGGAATCTTTTTTTCTACCCTTTCACTCAGAGGAGGTGTCTCTCTTTAGTGGTGAGGTGGGTTCCTTGAAGAAAACAGATTGAGGGGGCTAATTTTTTGATCCATCCTGTTAGCTTGTGTCTCTTGATGGGTGAGTTAAGGCCATTAATATTTAGGGTAATGACTGTGAGATTTGATTTGATCCCTGGCATATTGTGATGGTTTATGTGGTTTGGTGTTTTCATGGACTTAGAAGTTTTTTGTGCCTACTCTGAGTTTGGTTATTGTGATCTACTTCTTATAGGCATTTGAGTTTGATTATTTGTTTCTTCTCTGTGGGGAATTTCCTGAAATCTGTAGGTTTGGTTTTGTGTTCATATAATTGTAAAGCTGAGTTTTGTCATGGAAAGTTTTTCTTTCACCATCTATTGTGAAGGATACTTTTGCTGGGTAGAGTAGTTTGGGTTGGAAGCCATAGGTTCTTAGACTTTGCAGGGTTTCATTCCAGGCCCTTCTAGCTTTTAGGGTTTCCATTGAGAAGTCTGGAGTAATTCTGATGGGGTTACCTTCAAAAGTGGTGTGCTGTTTTTCCCTATCTGCTTTTAGGATGTTCTCTTTGGTGTCAATGTTTAGAGTCTTAATGACAATATGTCTTGGAGAGTTTCTTCTTTGGTCCAGTCTGTTTGGAGTTCTGTTGGCTTCTTGATGGGCCTTTCTTTTAAGAGACTGGGGAGGTTTTCTTCAATTATTTTGTTAAATAAGTACTCCATGCCTTTGGTCTGAATTTCTTCTCCTTCTGGTGTTCCAATGATCCTGATATTAGGACGTTTAAGTGTATCCCACAATTCCCTCATGTTCTGTTCACAGAAACTTTGGAACTTACTGAAATTTTTGAACTCTCGAACTGTTTCTTCCATCTTATCTTCCAGATCAGAGTTTCTATGCTCCACATGGCTGACTCTATTCTTGAGAGCTTCTAGAGAGTTTTGGATTTGTTCAATTAGGTTTGCATTTTCTGCTACTGTTCTATGTATAATTTCCATCCTTCTGTCGAGTTCCCTTTTCACATCATTTTCTGATTTTCCTGATGCTTCTTGGAATTCATCCTTGCATTTCTTTATGTCTTCATTTAGCATCGCCAGCTGATTTTTGAGGTCCTCTTTTTTTCACTCTCCCTCATATCTCTTAACTGTCTTTGAACTCCTTCCATTTTCTTATCTATTAGGTCTAGTCTAGTGATGGCAGCATCCACCTGATTATCAGTCCTTTGTTGCTTTTCTGCAAGTTCTACCAGTAGCTTGGTCAGGGTTGCATTGCTCATGGCTTCATTTTGTTGTTCTGATCATAATGACTCTTCTATGTTTTGATTAGAGATGTTCATTGTAGGACTGGGTGATCTAACTGGATTTTCTTGCATTTGATTTTTCATGTTATTTCTTTTGCGCTGTGGTCTGCCCATCGCAGTGTATGGGCACATAGGTGGGTGGATCAGCCTGGGCTCAAGCACAATGGGAATCTGAAGCAGCCTAAGGCAGTTTCCAAGCAGCCTGGGCTTTGGCTTTCACTTGCCAAAGCTGCCTGAGTTCCTGCATGGCTGGGGTGCCAAAGTTGCCTGAGCTCTCATGCAGTAATGCACCAAAGCTTCCTGCACTCGCACTAGGAGGGACACTGAGGCACCAAACACTGAAGTAGCCCAAACTCTGGCGTGGCAGAACACTGGGACCCGGAAGCAGTCTGCACTCCCCTGCAACAGGACAATGGCGGTCGCCGGTGCAGCAGGCAGGTAGGGGCTCGCACCTGAGCTGGTGCAAGCGACAGACACAGCCTGAGCTCACTTGGGCAGTTGCAATGGGCTTGGGCTCGGGTGTGAATGTTTGGCAGCCGGAGCAGTAAGTGAGCGAGTGGGCGGAGCAGGCTAAGCTTCCAAAAGCAGGGATCAGCGCGGTGGCACCGTTTGGTGGGCAAATTGATCAAAGGAGCCTGAGCTCCAATGGGCCAGCAAGTATAGCCTGACCAAGTTCACTCATGGGCAGGGGTAGCAGGGCGATCGCCTCTGTGCAGAGAGGCAAATGGAACTACATTGGCCTGGGACCCTTTTCCTACAGTATGTGCGGGAGTTTCCTGAAGCTGGGACTATGGGTATGTGGCTGCTTGGGGGGAGGGGTGGGCCACCACATGCGAGGGAATCAGCAATTCCCTGTTTTTTCCCCTCTGTGCCCTCCCACTGGCAATCTATTAGAAATTGCTCTTCCCAAAAATACACAGTGAACCCTTAATGTCTTGCCTTTCTTTCCGGGAATGTGCAGCGTAGTTAGGCTGGTCGCCATCTTGGCCAGAACCCTATGCCTGACTTTTATGTGGATGCTGGAGAGCTGCACTTGGGACTCCATGCCTATCACCTCTTTCAAACCCCAGTTTCCAGCCAGGCATAGTGGTGCACACCTTTAATCCCAGCACTGGGGAGGCAGAGACTGTAGGATCACTGTGAGTTTGAGATCAGCGTGGGACTACATAGAAAATCCCAGGTCACCCTGGGCTAGAGTGAGACCCTACCTTGAAAATAAATCAAACAAACAAACCCTCTTTCCAACTACAGTCACACAGTGAGGTCCTTTGAGTTAGGACTTCAACATGTGGCTTTGGGAACAATGGCACCTGAAACCCTCTAGAGAAGGTGGCCCTTGAAGATGTCTGAAAAGCACAGTGACTCTCGCTGGTCAGGGTGCTGCACGGGAACCTGCTCCATCTCCCTCCTTCATGACTACAGTTCCCCAACTTCTCCAAATCATGTAGACCCTGGCCTGTGCAGAAAGCCAGGCTGGGGCTGCACAGCTGTAAGCCACACATTCAGCCTCCTGTCTTCAGTCTACCAATCACAAGTATGTTTTGAAATAAGGAATTGTGAACTCTGTGTAGGGGTGTGTGTGTGTGATGTATGGTGTATACAGGTGTGTGAACCCTGTGTACCTGCATGTGGATGCCAGAAGAGAAGAATGTCAGGTGTTTTCTTACTGCTCATCTGCCTATTTCTTTGAGGCGGAGAACTCTTCCTCAACCCCTAAGCTGTTTTCAGTCAGCAAACCTTAGCAATTCTCCATTCTTACCCGCACCCCCATGGACTGGGGCTACAGACGTGCATGACCATTCCCAGCTTTTTATGTGGGTTCTGGGGAGTCCAGCCTGGCTATGTCTGGCCCACGAGGCTGTCAGGTTTGAGTGGCAAGCACTCAGCTGCTGAGCCATCTCCTGAGCCCACTTTGTCCTTTTGCAACATTGTTATTGTGAGTCTTTCATAGTTCTGTACAATAAACAATGTGTCCAAGGGCTGGGGAGATAGCTTCATTGGTGCCCCGTAAGCATGAGGACTCAAATTTGATCTCTAGTACCCATGTAAAATATTGGGCATGGCAGAGTTCATCTGTAATCCCAGCACTGCTGGAGACAGGAGGATGCTTGAAGCCTCCTGAGTCTAGCTTAACTGTTGGACTTCAAGCCAGTCAGACACCCTGTCTCAAAAAAAGATGGATCACATTCCTGAGGACAGCACCCTAGGAATTCTGGCCTTCACACACACACACACATGCCCACCCTCATACATGCATACACACATGCCCACTATCATACACACACACATGTGCCCTCTGTCATACATGCACATACACATGTCCACCCTCATCCATGAACTGGCACCACTGGGAGAGCCTGGGGTCAGCACTGTGCAGCCAGGGTTGGGCTTTCTTCACAGCAGCTACCTGGCACTCATATCTCTTTCATCGTCTGGTTCCTGTCACCTCTGACAGTGTGGTGGCTTCCCAGATTCCCACCCAACCTGTACAACCTGGCTCACCTTCCTTAGTAACACTGTTCCATGTCAGGGAAGCTGTGGTTGCATTGCCTCCTACAGTGCACTGATCACATGACATGTCACAATCAAGGATGTTTGTCAGCAGGAAACACAAGCACACAGCTCCCTCAGGGCCATCTCCACCCACAGTCTTTAAGGAGACATCTATGAAAAAGCACCAAGGTCTAGCTCCAGGCCAGTTCAGATTTCCCCACCTCATCACAAAATGACCTCAAGGAGTGGCTGCAGGCTCCCCCACTGGCTGTTGAGCCTGGAAAGAGAATGAGTAAACAATGGAAGACAGTGATTTCCTAGAGCTGCCGTTCCAAAGCTCTTAACCTCCCAGTCCTGGAACCAAATCATTTCACATCAGTAGGGTATCCATGTGGCTCAAGTTCCCTCTCTGTGAATGAGAGAGTCTAAACACATCTGTTTTTCTATAGCTCCCTCTTGATTTCGGATGAACATATCATTGTCTTCCCTCTCCTACAGTTCTGTTCTCCAAGGTTTCAGGTACCTTTAGACAAGCGTGATCCCAAAATTGAAAAATATATGAAATAGGAAGTTCAAGAAATATTTAATAATTTTAAACTGCCATTCCAAGTAGAATAATGAAATCTCCTGCTTCACCCCACTTTGTCCAGTATCTCCATACTGCATACTCTGCCCACCCTGTGGAAGGTAAGAGAGAGATTATGTTCCCATAAAGCTGATGACAGAATGTTATTATAACTGTTCTATTTTGTTTGTAGTTATTTTTGTTAATTAATTTATACATTGAGCTCTATCATATGTATCTATACATTGGAAGAAGCATTTTATATACATATACATATACATATACATATACATATACATATACATATACATATACATATACATATACATATATATATATATATATATACATATACATATACATATACATATATATACAGGGTTTGGTACTGTCTGTGGCTTCAGGCACTCGCTGTGAGTCTTGAAGTACATCCCTAGAGGTAAGTGAAGACTGCTACAGAATGAAACACATACATGGTCTGTTTAATTACTGATGTCTTCTGTGGCTTCCTGAGCAATGAAATAATCTCTTATGATAGGCTCACGATGAGCAGGCACAGCAGCCAGCAGAGCCTGGTAGTCCCCCTATGTTTATTCTTCATGATGCCCAGCTCCCCTAACCCCAGGAACACCCATCTCCAGCTTATAAGATGATCACCACACAGAGTTCTTGGTTGGATAGAGGTGATGATAGTTTTGTTTAAAATGAATCTCATACATTTCCTCATACCAAAAACTAAAGGCTAACCCCACAATGCACAACCCATATACCCTAACAAGGAGGGTCCCTGTGGAGGAGGGAGGACAGGGAGGAGGCTAACAATGGTACCAACTTGACTGTATTCACTGACTACAAAAATAAAAAAAATGAATCTCATACATATCTCTATGAGGGAATGTTGTGATTTGACTGTGAAATGTCCCCTATGGCTCATGGTCCCTCGCTGGTTTGAAAGGTTGTGGAACCTTTAGGAGAGGGAACTTGACTGGAGGAAGAGGCAGCACTGGGAGTGGAGTTGCTGTTTTATAACTTCCTGTCTGAATTCTGCGTAGTAGCTTCGGACACAACCTGGGCAGCCACTTTGCTCTCCTGTTGCCACGCCATCCCTGTCATGATGGACTTGTATCTCTTCAAACTGTAAGCCAAAATAAACCCTTTGTCCCTTGAGTAGCTTCTGACTAGATGTTGGGACATAGCAACAAGAAAAGTAACTACTACAGGAAATATGCCTTCTCAGGTCCTCATATCAAAGCCATTTCCTCCCCTGCTGTCGCCACACCAAGAATGGATTTAGCTCAGAGTACACATGTTAGATTGCACCACCAGGCAGCTGACAAGGATGCTGGGACGTATGTGCAAGTCGTTTCCCAAAACTCCATGAGGCCTTTAATGCACCCTGGCCTCTCCCTATCTCAACAGTTGGCAGAAAGTGTCAGAGCAAAATGTCAAGAACTTAACTTGCTCTGGCATCTGGCCAGTGGGCTTCACTGAGAGAAAAAGCCACACTTTTCTCCCTCACAGAGCCTCACTTGAGCTCAAAAGAAAGAACAGGAAATTTCTTCTAGGGAAAGGCAAAATGGAGATAACAGAGCACACACATTTATTCAGGTAACTGGGGAAGTTGCCCTCCCAAGACCATACCCTTGAAAGCCTGCGGGCATGGCCGTTTCACTTTGTCTTTGACAGCACCCCCTGCCTGGGTTGCAGTTTGAATGTGGCTTGCTGGGGCTCATTCTGTTCCCTAAATCTGTGTGTTTTGTCTGATGAAGAGTTACCTTTCCTTTAAAGGGCATCTTCTCATAATTGATCACATCTGTGCACATTTTTGAAGTCCTGGGTTTATACATCGAAAGAAAAACAGCATAAAACAGATCAACATGTTTCGGGTCATCCCCATGGCACCCACACAAGGATGTGGGCTCTTGTGTTGGAGGCAGGGGAGGGTGGGAACGGGGACAAGCTTGTGATAATGTGTGGGGGAGGAGATATGAAGGACATGCTTCTATTTTTTCCCCCTCTGGAGGAGATCTATAAATAAAATACCATTTTGTGATGTCTGGGATTTCTTCTCAAATATTTCAAGGAAGGGGGAGGAAAGAAATGAAGTGACTGGGATAAAAAAAATGTGGACCATTTCTAAATCTAGATTGTGGGTATCTTGGTTTAAAACCCATGAAGAGGGTTGGGGACATACCTCAGTGGATAAAGTGCTTGTCACTCAATCTGGAGTACCAAAGTTCAATCCCCAAACCCCAGGTCAAAAGGCAGACGTTGTGACGAGCTTTTGTAAGCCCAGCACACTGACAACACTGGGGAGGAAATAAGAGGTGACGATGGGAGAATATCCTAGAAGTTCATGCCAAGTGCAGCGAAGAACTTCAGCAGAGCGAGAATCCACACCCCAAAAAACCCTGCCTCAACCGAGGTGGGAAAGCAAAGGACTAACCTAAAGGTTTTCTTCTAACCTCCACACATGCCCCGTGGCACACACCCACCCACACTCACACACAAACATGTACACATAGATAATAAAAATTTTTAAGTAATAATATAAAGGACAAAACCACAAAGCTAACTCTAACACAGAAATTGGGGGTGGGGGATGTGGCCTGGAAGCACAATGAGGACACAGGAAGTAAAGCAGGAAAGGAAAAGAAAACTAGACATGAGGGTTAACACATACCTGCGGGTGCTGTGTGAGATAGTGGGACATGTGGGCGCCTGAGTCCCTGAGGGTAGGGCAAGAGAGCAAAGGTTTACAGCTGGCTGATGGGAGCTCCGGGGTCAACTGGCATGCTATGAGCCAAGGCTGTGTCACATTAGAGCAGACCGACCCATCTACCAAAGGACCTCTGGAACTAGGGCCATGAGTGGGCACAGCAGCCTCTGCCTCAGCAGGAGTGCACATATCCTGGCACCTCCCTCCTCTGTGCGTAGAGGAAACTCTTAGCGAGATGGGTCAGTGAAGCAAGAGCCTCAGGGAGGCTTTTCCCAGGGCAACGGCTGACTTCCAGCCAGTTCTCCACATTGGCCCATGATCCACGATGGCCTCTGTCAGAGTGCCACTGCCTCTCACGTCACCCAAGTTGTCGTTCCCAATCACTCACTTTCGATAGAAACGAAAGCTGACAAAGCCTTCCCGTCACCCCAGTCTCTGGGTTGATTGGCAGCATGAAATGTTCAAGAACAAGAGAGCACAAGGGATGAGTGCACACTAAGGGCTCTTGTTTGTGGCTGTTATCCACAGGCCATGCCACAGTCCTTGTCCCCCAACAAGACACATTCTAGCTGATAAGTAACACATGCACAAAGGACAAGAAAAGGGTCATAGAATTTTTATAATAGCAGTTTTTAATGTCTACTTCACCTCACTCTGCCTGTGAGGGATAGAGTCTCTCCTGGACCGAACTCCATTCAGGGTACCCTGTACTCCTTTCCAACAAAAATGGATGTTTGGACTTCCACATTTGCCTGCATTGTTCAATTCTAGCAGCAATCATGCTAAGTCGGTTTAGCCTCATTTTCTACCACCCCCACCGAGTCTTGTCTTCTGTGAGAACCTCACCAGGTGGGTTTATGCCCCACTTCTCCCGCCCCTACTTCTTCCTCTCTGTCATTTCCCATTCACTAGCCCCTCCCCCCTTGCTCCTTGGCTACAAATCCCTTTTCCTGGTGTATTTGGAGTTGGACTCAACCTCTCTCCCCCACGCTGCAAGCCCACATTGCAATGGTTCCCACTCCTAATGCAGCAGTCAAAGCCTGCCTTCCAGTGCTGTAGCACGTGAATGAATAATTACTTTCTTTAACAACACAGTCCTAATTGCTCGTCAAAACTGGAGCTGAAGCTGGAGCTGGAGCTGGACCCGGAGCCGGAGCCGGGCGTGGTGGCTCACGCCTTTAATCCTAGCACTCTGGAGGCAGAGGTAGGAGAATCGCCATGAGTTCAAGGCCACCCTGAGACTGCATAGTGAATTTCAGGTCAGCCTGAGCTAGAGTGAGACCCCACCTCAAAAACAAAAACAAAAACAAAACTGGAGCTGGGCTATTCTGAGGTTCATTCTAGGGCTTGGCTACTGCAGGCTGCTTCCCAGGCTGTGAACAGTAATATGAAAAGCATGCAAGGTTTGCCACAGATCAGAAATGATGAGGTGCTTTGTGATAGCTCTTACTGGCTTTGTTTTATCTTGGTTTAGCAGACTGTCCACACCACTAGACATGGGGTGGTGCATAGCTACTGGACGAAGACTAAGCCAGGTGAGATCATCATTCCAGGTCAAGGGCAGGGGCCCATGGACTTCTGACTGGCTCAGTGTCATCCCTCTTCCCCTTCTTTTTTTTTCTTTTTTCACAATTTTTATTAACATTTTCCATGATTATAAAAAAATATCCCATGGTAATACCTTCCCTCCCCCAACTTTCCCTTTGAAATTCCATTCTCCATCATATCCCCTCCCCATCTCAATCAGTCTCTCTTTTATTTTGATGTCATGATCTTTTCCTCCTCTTATGATGGTCTTGTGTAGGTAGTGTCAGGCACTATGAGGTCATGGATATCCAGGCCAGTTTATGTCTGGAGGGAGCACGTTGTAAGGAGTCCTACCCTTCCTTTGGCTCTTACATTCTTTCCGCCACCTCTTCCGCATTAGACCCTGAGCCTTGGAAGGTGTGATTGAGATGTTACTCAGTACTCCAGTCACTTCTTTCCAGCACTATGATACCTTCTGAGTCATCCCAAGGTCACTGCCATTTGAAAAGAGAAGATTCTCTACCCAAAGTGAGAGTAGCATTAACATAAGGGTATGAATATTAAGAGAAGTAGCTTACTGGGCAGTTTGATAAGCAAAGTATATACATTTATACAGACATCAGCAGATGTTACACCCCTAGGTCTCATGACTACCCCTGTTTTAAGTTTTCAGTATCAGGGATGTATTCCCCCCCCCCCCATGGAGCGGGCCTCCAGTCCAATTGGAGGGCAGTTGGTTTCCACCATGACAGACATGCCACTATTGTACCCGTTGGCTCATTTGGCCTGGCTGGCCAATTATAAGGCTTGCAGTGTCCACTGTTGAGTATCTTCACTGGTGGTATCTCTTTCTCCCATTGAACTACATGTAGAATGGCTTCTTCCAGCTTTCTGTCAGCTGGTCTACATGGAGGAGGTTATCAGCTCAGTTCCAGCAGGATTTCTCAGTGGCTTTGCAGCCCATGTATGTGGAGTCTTCAGCAATAGGGTCTTACCATCTATTCCTGGTAGGAAACCAAGGGCCTCGGCAATGGCCTATAATGTTTTGGGGGCATCAGAGACCTCCCTGGCCAACAACTCACTGGAAAGTATCCCATCCCTGGCACTGAAAATTTTCTAGCAAGGATCTACAGCTCCTGAGTGTCCCATTGTCCAAAACCAGAGGGTTCCATATGATTTATTTATATCCCCTTAGATTTTGATTAGCCTTCCCTCCACCTTTCCTTTACTCAATCTCTTCCCCTGACCTCACTTTGGGCCTTTTCACCCCCGTTAATCTATTCTTCTACTTACATATATATAATACCAACCTATTAAGTACCCTCCTCCCTTCCTTTCTCTTCCCTTTATATCTCTTTTTTAGCTTACTGGCCCCTCTTCCCCTTCTTGACATCACAGAAGTCCTGATGTCCTCACTGCCACAGGAACTTCAGTCACAATAATCTACTTGAAGGCTTCAAGGGATTCACTGAGGGTTCTCTGGTAATCCTGAACCCCCTATTTTTTATTATTTTAGAGAGAGAGGGAGAGAGAGAGAATTGGCATGTCAGGGCCTCAGCCATTACAATCAAACTCCAGACACTTGCTCTACCTAGTGGGCATGTGGGACCCCGCCTCACCTTTGTGTGTCTGGCTTACTTAGGATCTGGAGAGTAAAAGATGGGTCTTTAGGCTTCTCAGGCAAGCACCTTAACTGTTAAACCATCTCTCTTGCCCTTGAACCCCCTATCTTATGATTTGCACAACTTTCTGAGTTCCCTAGTGTCATTTATTCATTGATTCTTCGTTGGCTAGTCATACACTCCCTCACAGACTCTCTGCATCAGTACAGTGTACTCAATATTAATATAGAAAGATCTGAATAAGTCAGGCGTTGCTCTGTCAGCCATAGGACCTCCATAAACAGGATTGCCTGATAAGCTTCCTGGCTCCTGCTGTCTGCTTCCCAGGGAACAAGTGGCTCCATGGTTCTCACTCTCATAGAAACTGTTCCTATCCCCATTGGAATCAGTTGCTCAAGATGAATTTTTGACAATCAAATCATGTTTTGACTGGAGAATTGGAATGAATTCTCTCAGACCTCTTATTGAACAAATGTTCTTTACAATACAAAAGCATCTGTGTTTTTGTAAAAACCCAGCTCTGTGCAGAGCAGAAGTATCACCCAGAAGCTTGCCTGACATGCCTGAAGCTACGAATTCCATCCCTGCATTAATTATATCAACTGAGTACGGTGGCCCACGCCTGTCATCCCAGTCCCACCCTCCCCTCAAAAAAAAAAAAAGTCCTTGAGAGAAATATCTATTGTTTGAAAGAACTGCTGGGAACTGTGGCCAGCAGAGCTGATACACATCTTGCCCAACACCATGGGTTGAAGGTGGGGCTGTGGTCAAAGAGATTCCACCTTGCTGATGACACAAGAGGCACATTGCACCAGAGTTTGAGAGGGTTAGACTCCCCTTTCACCGTTAGTGTGAGCTGGACAAGGCTGCTATAGTTACAGTGGATGGTGGGCTGTGTGGTGGGAGTGGAAGGAGCTCTATTGGGTGCAGACCAGCACAGACTTTAAGAGAGTGAATGGTGACATGTGTCAAACACCAAGCCTCACAAGATCCTTCTTTTTGTACAAAGGTTCTAACTACATCATTATTTCTACTAAAAAAAAAAAAAATGTGGCATCCTAATGACTTGGCCCAGGGCAATAGTTGATGAACTAGGAAATAAATATATCCGATGCATTGCAAGCAAAAGATAAATACTGGTCATAGTGACCACATATAAGCCCAAGAAGGGCTGGAGAAATGGCTTAGCAATTAAGGTGCTTGCCTGCGAAGCCTAAGAACTCATGTTCCAGTCTCCAGAACCCATGTAAGCCAGTTGCACAATGACCCAAGCACGCAATGTTGCACATGCAAAACGGGACACACATGTCTGGAGTTTGTTTGCAGCGGCTGAAGGCCCTGGCATGCCCATTCTCTCTCTCTTCCTCTTTCTCTCTCACTTGCTCTCTCAATCTTTCTCTTTCTCTCTCTCTCTCTCAAACAAATAATTTTTTTAAGCCCAAGATGATTCTCCAGTGTATTGTAAAGCAGTCCAGTGGCCACCACTGTCCATGGAGGATTTTCATGCTACAATAAAGACAAGTCTGTATCCATCTGGACAGCGCCCTTTAATTTTCACAAGAAGAACAGTGAAAAAATGTACAATAAAATGCTAGACTTCATATAAAAGTGTGAGTTTTACTAAGAATCCATTTTTTATTGCCTTTGCAACTTGGAAAAGTAATTCTGAGCCTTCTAGCTCATTACTGCTTCTGTGGTTTCTGGCCTGTGGGATCACCAAAACCAAACTTCAACCGAGGCCAGTGATATCCAAATTGCCTTTTAAATTAAGCAGCAGGAAACCTTGAAATTCCTTAGTCTCAAATTCAGTTAATAGGAACCAGATGCAAAGTTGCAGCCAAAGTTTCATTGTCTAGTGGCATGGTACCCATTTGCCCATTTGCTCTCTGGGTTAAACATACTTCAGTCATCTACATCTTTTATTCATCAACACCTCTGCTTCACTAGTGTGTTGTGCCTGAGATATGCCCTGTGTGGTGAGAATGACCTTGCAAGCACTCATGTGGGAATAACCATCTCATTGTTTCTCTGAGAGCAAATGATAGCTGCGTCAGAACCTCATCCCACTCAGATGGTGAAACCTCCATCTCTGGCCTTATGGGAATCCCCTCACTGCACCACAGTCCTGGGAGCTTCAGTCCTAAAAGAATGCTCTTCTGTCTGCAGTGTATGCAGCCCTCCCCAGCTGGGCACAGGCTAGGGGTGAATGATATCCTTCTCTCAAGTATGAAAGGTATATAAATACCACACTCCCCCAACATTATACACTATAGGCACACACATACCACTTACCACACATGCCCCCACATACCACACACTATATATACCACACCACAAACCACATATCCCCCACCCCTTACACATGTGACTGCTACACCACACTCATAACTCCATACAACAACATATATACATATTGGCTTACTCCACACACATGCCCCTCCCACACCATATACCCACACTGCACAGCACACCCCACGAGCAGATGCAATGCTGCACACAGAAGCTGACTACATCTTTCTTGGGAAGCCCCGAGGAAGTCTGTTGTGGACCAAAGAATTATGTCAGGAGTTCAAAGCAAAACGTATATTATAATGAACTATCCAGTCATGGGACTAGCCATTTTTTTTCTAACATTGCAGCCATGCTTCTTCTGCAGTGTGTCAGCCTTTGGTTTATACTCACAGACCTGCTCATGAATCTTGTTGATGTGTTGACTTTGGGAAAGTGGAAGTCTCAGTTTCTCATGGATCTTGACCAAGGATCATGGCAAGAGTTACCACAGGAAGGATGCTCTGTCTTGTGTCCATTGCACTGCACACATTCAGGAAACACTAAGCCAAGGAAGGGTCACACAGCCCAGCACCAAACAGAAACTCCCTCAGATGCTCACAGTCTTAATCTAGTAAGGAATGTTCTCAACAATAGATATTTTTGGTTAAAAGTCATTCTAAATGTATCTGGAGATAAGCATATTAAGCAAATTAAGTCAGAAGGACAAATACTGCAGGTTTTCTCTCATTTGTGGGTCCTGTACTTGTAGATTCATACAGATGACAGGAAAGTAGAAACAGAACTGCCTAGAGGAGCAATGGGAGGAGGTGGGGGAAGAAAGAGGATCAGCACATGGGGCATTTGCTCAAAGTGCATTACATATTTTCACAAAAATGGCCCTATGTAACCCAGTTCGGAAAAATTAAAAATCCAATTCAAGTTGTTAAAACCATCCTAAAGGGTGCTGGGCTAGCTCAGTCGGTAGAGAATGAGACTCTTCAAACCACCCTAAAAGTTAGAAAGAATTCACAGAAAATGCAAAGGATGACAGCAATCAGAAAACATAAATTAGAGTAATCAGATCTCCTTCATTGGCCAAATTGGCAAGAATGTGGGAGACGCTTAGGAGGCAGAGTTGACCAGAGTAGGGGAAAGGTTAGGCTGTAAATTTCAACTTTTTACAGGGTAATTCTGACATAATTGCCTCCAGAGACCTATAGGTCAGAGATATTTGCCAAAGGTGTCAAAATTGTGTACAGCAAGCAAAAGTATGAAGACAACTTCACCATCCATTCATGAGAACTCTTTAAAAAGTAGTGAATGTCCCAGTCATTCTGTGCAATGTTACTCTAAAAGAATGAGAGAAATACATGTAATGACATGGAAATATACATGGATACATGAGGGAAAAGTAAGCTGAAAAATAATGTGCATGATCCTATCTTATAATATATATAAAAGACACATGTTGTGTATGCATAATGCTCATGCTCCTTCATCCTGGTATGTGTGTATGTGTAATTTGTATACACAGAGAAACCTCCCATGTGACTTCCCTTTGACTCTCAAATTACTATGTCAATCTACACTACAGGCTGACTTATTGAAGTTCCTGAAAAGATTTGCCTCCTGTGACAATCTTGACTGGCAACTTAACTGGATTTAAAGCCACCTAGGAAATACATCTCTGGGTATGCCTTTGACGGTGTCCCCAGAGATTCCAGAAATGTTGGAGTTACACCTCTGGATGTACCTTGGAAGGTGTCTCCAGGATTCCAGAGGTGTTTAACTGAGGGGGAAAATCCAGCCCTGAATGCAGGAGGCATCATCCCATGGGCTGAGGTCTTGGACTGCATAAGAAGGAGAAGGGGAGCTGAGCACCGGCATCCATCTCTCTGCCTCCTGACTGCAGGTGCACTGTGCCTCACACTCACGCCACCACGCCTTCCCTGCCATGATGGAGTGTATCCTCTCAAACAGTGAACCACAGTAAATCCTTCCTTCCTTAAGTCACTTTAAAAAATATTTATGGGCTGGAGAGATGGCTTAGTGGTTAAAGCACTTGCCTGTAAAACCAAAGGACACAGGTTCAATTCCCCAGGACCCATGTAAGCCAGATGCACAAGGTGGCGCATGAATCTGGAGTTCATTTGCAGCGGCTGAAGGTCCTGGGGTGTCTACTGTCTTCATCTCCTTCTCTCTCTCTCTCTCTCTCTCTCTCTCTCTCTCTCTCTCTCTCTCCCCTACCTCTTCTCTCTCTCTCTCTCTCAAATAAATAAAATAAATATTTATTTGCATATGGGAGGGAGGGAGTACCAGGGGCTCTTGCTACTGCAAACAAACACCAGACATATGTACCACTCTTCACTTAAAGTTGCATCTGTTAGGTATTTTGCCACAGCAATGAGAAAAATAATAAATATACCCCCTGTGTTCTGTAACCCAGCTGGCATAGTCCCTCAGCATTCCAACATAGCTGTCCCTAATGTGTCCCTTCATATGTTGACACTGACAACAACATGCCTAATTGATGAGGACATGGAGGCCACCCCAGACCCACAGAACTGCCCACTGCCCACAGAAAGGGTCACCTTCTACAGAAAGGGTCACCTTCTAGGCTGAAATATCAGGCTACCCTCTGCCCCAGTGGGAGCTTTCCTGCTGTGTGTTGCCTCACATGCTGCTGGCACACTGCCCTGTCTACCCACCAGAACTAAGGGAAAAGAAAACCTTGCCAAGCAGTTCTCCACATTGATGGAATGACATCAGCAGAGGGCCAGGAACAGATATTTCTTTTGTGTGTCACCGAAAAGCGCAGGTCTGAAGGGGTCACTAAGTCCCCAGTGCACATGATGAAGTGTTTATTATCTCAAGGCCTGACAAGTATTTACAAGTTCATTGTGAGTTTGCCCCCACCCTTGAAAACAAGTATTTGGAAGCATGTTCTAGACTACCTCATCCATAACCCAACCAGCTTCCTAAGCTCTACAGTCCACAGACCCCATGATGCCAGCCAGTCCACACTATTGGTGACCAGTGAGAAATCCCGTCTCCAAAAACAAGGTGGATGGCGCCTGGGGAACAACACTCAAGGTTGTAAATAAATTGCCAGATACAATTTCCTAGGTCAATTTCCAGTGGCTTTCTGGATAAGAAAACAACTCTCTCCATTCAAACCCTCAATTGCCATTCAAATCTCATCAAATGCAATTTTAGTTTTTCTCTCTAGCCTGTGATTTCCTTCTGGAGAAATAAGCCTCTAAATGTTTAAAATTGGCACTCCTGCTGATATTTTCTTTCATAGAAAATTGTCTCCAGGAAATTAAAAATCAATAGTCTCTGGGAACAAGATTAGGATGGAAAAATTTGGTTTATCCCATCTTGTAATGGCAGGCAACGCGGAGCAGAAGAAGCACTGGGCGGGGGGGGAGACAGGTCAGTGGATAAAGCACCCCCCACTCAGGCCTGAGTACCTGATGTGATTCCCCAAGTCCCCCACAAAAGTGCAGAAGCCATGGTGGGTTTCTATAATCCCAGCATGCTAACAGTGAGGCAGGAGAGTTTCCTGGAAGATTCACATAGAGAAACACTGACACAAATGATGTGGAAATATGAAGATGGACCCAAAAGTTATCCTCTGACCGCCATGCATACACCATGGTATATGCGTATCCACACTCATATGCACATGAACATGTGTACGTACATACACGCATGCATGCACATATACACAAAATAAATATAAACAAAATAAAAAGAATTACAAGAGAGTATCTTCCACCCTTGTATTCTCATATTGTTGGTTGAGTAAGAAAAATTAGCATTATCTGTGTCTTCTTCAAGTGGCCACCAAGGCCACTTAGTCCTTTGAATTGATTGTTCCTTCAAGGATACAAAAAGCCAGGAAATAACTGAGGGGAGGATAGTTCCAATAACTTCTCAGTTTAAAGTCAAAGCTTTGCTTCTTGCACATGCTGCTCACTGCAGGAAGCTAACAACTGAGAACACAGCACACAGATGAGATGGTGTGGCAGATGATGGAGTGCCTGGGCAAATAGGAAGACTATATTTCCCAGCATCCCTTGCACTTAGGTGAAGACCAGGTGACTGAGTGCTGGCCAAAAGAAATAAGTAAAAAGTATGCATATTGAGACAGGGTCTATGCTGGTTTGAATCAGATGTTCCACATAAACTCATGTGTTCTGAATGCTCAATTCCCAGCTGATGGCAATTTGGGAGGTGGGGCCTTGCTGGAGGAGGTGTGTCACTAGGGGTGGACCTTGATGGTTTATTAACCCCCCCCCCCAGTTTGTCAGTGTTAGTCAGCTCACTCATGCTGCTATTTCCACCTGCTGTGGCAGACATGATGTCTGGCCTCTGCTCATGCTATGCTTTCCCCTGCCATCATGGAGCTTTCCCTCAAGACTGTAAGCCAAAATAAACAACATTCTTCCCATCAGCTGCTTTTGGTCAAGTGCTTTGTGCTAATAACGAGAAGGTACCTACAACAGGGTCTTTAGAAAAATCACTCATGGGCTTTTCTTACTCTATCTACCTGTGAAATGTGGGAATATTGACCAATCCATATTGTGTTTAGTGGTAAATTGTGCTCAATTTTTAGTGTGGTAATTTACTGAGATTTCATAATTTGTTGTTGCAAAACAGTCTAACCAATCCTGAGTCATATGATGGAAAACTATAATTTTTATATCTAATGACACTAATAAAGCTTTTAGAAACAAACATGAGAGTAAATATTCATGACCTTGGATTTGGCAATGGGTTCTTAGTTATGACAACATAAGCACCAGCAATAAAAGAAAAACTACATAATTGAACTTCATTAAGATTAAAACTTTTGTGCATCAAGGCATGTTATCAAAAAAAATAATAATAATAATGATCACATCATGCAATTCAGTTAAAAGGAGATACTGGTTGGGGATGAAACTGAGGGTGCAGCATGGGATGTGGGAAGCCCTGTGTTCAGTCCCCAGCACGCAAAACAATTCAAATTAAGAAGCAGTCTGTATGAAATAAATACTATAAAATTATTTTGAGAGCCGGGCATGGTGGTGCACACCTTTAATCCCAGCACTTGGGAGGCAGAGGTAGGAGGATCACCTTGAGTTCAAGGCCACCCTGAGACTACATAGTGAATTCCAGGTCAGCCTGCGCTAGACTGAGACCTTACTTTGAAAATCCAAAAAAAAATAAAAGTTATTATTTTGAGTCATACAAAAGCTTCAGTGATAAATAGAAAGAGGCTCAATAATTTCATTTAATATTCTAGCAAACATATCTAAGATAGACCATGGCATTAAAAATGTCTAAACAATGTCAAAACACTCATAGTAAGCCCATCCAGAAATATATTATTTTTAATATATGTGTGTGTACACACTTATGTATGCATATTCATATGGGAGTGGGCATATATGTATGTTCTGCAGGTATCCATGCATGTGGATGCGTGTGCATGTGGAGGCCAGCACACAACCTCGGGTGTCATCCTCAGGAATGCCATCCACATTTTTTGGACAGAGTCTCTCATTGGCCTGAAGCTCAACAATTAGGCTAGACTGGCTGAACAGCAAATTCCAAGGATCTTCCTGTCTCCACATGCCCAGCACTGGGATTACAGGCGAGCACCACTGTGTCCAGTATTTTTCCATGAACTCTAGGGATCAAACTCAGGTCCTCATGCCTCCAAGGAAAATACACTGCTAACTGAGCCAGCTCCCCAACCACCATCCAAGAACTCTGAAGTCACTGTGTGAAACTTTGGGAAATTCGTGGAAATAGGTCTAATAGCCCAGTCAGGCTGCCCCTAAGTCCACGCATGCAACCCCAGAGCCTGCGCCCATGCCAGCAATGGGTTCTGCGGGTCAGAAGCAGAACACCTGCTCAATGACCTTCTCTCTTTCCCTTCTTCCTGTTCCTACTTCTCTAGCTTTCTCTCCATTTTCTTTTTTTAGAGCTAACAACATGGCTCAGTTGGTAGGGCGCTTGCCTAGCATGCATGAAGCCTTGGGTTAAAGCTCCTGCATCACAGAAACCTGGTGTGGAAGGCCACATCTGTAATCCAGCACTTGGGAGGGGGAAGCAAGGTGATCAGAAGGTCAAGGTCATCCTCAGCTACAGAGCAAGTTTGGGGTCAGGATACATAAAACTCTGTCTCAAAAAAAATAAGATAAAAAATTCTTTAGTGCTATTAGTATCCGCAAGATTACAATAAGGTAGAACATGGTAAAATTTGGGGGGATTTTTGGAGAATATCTGAATTACTCAAATGATAGAGCCTTGGTATGATACTTGGACTTGAAATATTCAGATAATTGTCCTCATGCCTCATTTGTGGAAAGCCATGGGCTTAGAGAGGTTTATAGCCACACTTCTATTCCCCATTGCTTCATGAAAATCAGATAGCAGGGCCTTTTTCCAGTGCAGCGAATCTCAAAGTGAGGTGCAGGCAGGTGTGAGGATCTTCAGGGTTCTGCTAATGGGCCTCTGAAGTAATGATAACATTGGTTCCTTCCACTCTTGGCCTTTATGAGTCTGCAGTAGAATTTTCCAGAGGCTACATGAAGACTAATGTCACAAAAGATTGAACACAGAACCAGGTAAGAGACTCCAGCTGCCCTTAATTAAAGCAAGCACTAAAGACATTCAAAATATGTAAAGCAATGTCATTGTTTTCAATAAATAAAACTTTATTTTGTAAATATAGTGACATTTATAAAATATACTATTTATATGATTTACTTTTGTTTTTAAAGGAATTAATGGGCTAATTTTCTTAGATTTCTTTGTTTTAATTTCTAAACTGATGAATATATCAATAAACACAATCATCATAAACAAAAGTTCTTTGGTGTTGGGGGTTTAGGACATAGGCACATCTATGCAGATAGATGGGTGCACATGTATATAGAAGTACACATGCACATGTATGCACATGCATGTGGAGGCCAGAGGTTGACATCGAGGGTCTTCCTCCATCTCTCTCCACCTTATTCTTTGAGATTTGATTCAGCTAGACAAGCCAGCCAGAAAGTCCTGGGGATACTCTTTCCTATCTCCTCCTCCACAGCCCTGGGATTACAGGAATGCACCACCATGCTCCACATTTATGTGGATGCTAAGGATCCGAACTCGGGTCCTCATGCTTGTGCAGCAAGCACTTTGCCCACTTGAGCTAATAGCTCCCCAACCCCTCTTCAGTTAATTTTAAGAATATAAGAGGCAGGCTGAGAGATGGCTCAGCAGTTAAGGCACTCGCTTGCAGAGCCTGACAGCCCAGTTTCAGTTCCCCAGTACTCACGTAAAGCCAGATGCACAAAGTGGTGCATATGTCTGGAATTTGTTTACAATGGCAAGAGGCTCTGGCGTGCCCAATCTCTCTCTCTCTCTCTTTCTCTCTCTCTCTTTCTCTCTCTCTCTCTCCTCTCCTCTCCCTCTACTTGCAAATAAATAAAATATTTTAGAAAAGAATATAAGATGATACACACACATGGAATAACATTGTTACAATTAAATCAAATAATTTTTAAGTGGTCTCATTTTATCTTTGCCCTGTCTGATATAATAAGCTTAGAGCTAGACATGGTGGCTTTGTAAGGTGCATACTTGGCTAGGCTGCACTGCCTTCTTCACAAGTCCACTCTTGTGTGTTTCAGGTTAAAACCAGCCACAGAGAAATTTCTGTTGTGTTTGATGGAAAGAAGTAAAGAGCTGCCATTTCGTACATCATACACACACACCTTATTGGTGACCCATCTCCAGGTGAACCAAGCCTCCTACTCTCTGTCTGACCTGGATTCCTCGTCTGTACCTCTGGTTTCTGAGACAGAGATGTGTCATGGAGGTTTGGCTTCAGCACACCAACAGCATCAGAGGCAACAAGAATGGATGTGAATTGCGGTCAGTTCTCATAGGCTCCACTTGTTGATGTCGTACCCAGCTTCTCGTTTTCCACATCACCATCTTCCCTTCCACCTGACCTCCCTTGTGTGGAAGACCAGAGCCCCGGATGCGCTATACTAATACAGTGACTAGAGTCTCACAGAAGGTGGAGCACAAAGACAAGAAGCCATCAACGCAGTTGCAAGGAAAGCTTCATGACCTTCTCCTCCTCAGTGTGAAACTGTCATGCCTTCTCACGTGTGAGCTGCTGAGGTTTGTCCCTCAGAAATGTGGTAATAACCAGAGGGTCACATGTGAAATTGTACCCACAAAGAGAAGCAGTTGGTGGGGAGATGAGTGTCTCCAAATTCAAGTTGTAGGTATTAATTCTGTGGAGCTCTTTGTATTTCGATATGTCTAAAGCAGTCGTGATGAGAGAGTGAAAGGAAGGCGTGAGGAGAGGGAAAGGGGAGAAGGAAGGCGGAGCTCCTCACATGAAACAGTGGCTCCAGTCGTCATGTGAGGAAGCATGTTTGTTATCAGGCCATGGAAGTTGGAGCAAAGACCTCTGTGTCTCATTCTGGCCATCTGTGCCAGGCAGACAGCCAACATCTCGCCTGAAGGTAAAGCATACCTGTGCTGTGAACATTCAGCTCTCCTTTCTTTCACTTGAAGTTTTGTTGCTCAAATCTTTTTAATTAAGCACACCCCCGTGTGGCCAACACTGGAAGATTCCATGGATAAATACTCAAATTTTTAACATTTGGAGGATGCATTTATTACTTAATGTTGCTCCAAAATTTGGAAGTGGAATGCAGTGACACTTATTAACCCACAAAGCTTTGGAAAATTGGTAATCTTGGAGGAACTTGGCTGGGTCTCTTTGGCTCTGGCTCTGGCTCTCTATAGTGGTCACAATCCAGATGTCAGCCAGTGCCCCATCACCTGAAAACTTACCTGGACCAAAGATCTGCGTTCAAGGAGTAGTCCTGTGACTAAGATTACTAACATTGGCTCTGGGTCCCTGTCTTACAGGTCTTGTTATAGAGGAAGAATGTCTTCTCCCAGAACAAGCAATGAGAGAGAGGCAGAGAAAGAGAGGCATGGGTAGATAGGCACTAATACCTTTCATAAGCTAATCTGAGAAGCAGTATGTCATCAGTCTGGCTGTACTCTATGATCACACAGGGAAAGAGAGACATGGAGAAATAGAGAAGCACTAACGCTTTTCATAACCTAGTCTGAGAAGCAATATGTCATCACTCCTGCTGCACTCTATATGGTCACATAGGGAAGGAGGCACTAACACCTTCATGCTCAGACTATAAATTTAAGAGAAATGCCTGTGTAGGAACCCCAGGTCAGCTAAGCATTCCAGGGCTCCTGGGTTTTTCATCATGAGACTTCTGAGGGAAGGAGAGGCTTTTCCACCACCTGCAAATCCGTTCTTGTCCTCTCTGGTAACGTCGTGTGCAAGCCTGTCATTAGCAGCCCTTGTGAGGTGGTTCACCTCCCCGAGTACGTACTCTGCATCCTCAGCCTCCTGCACTACCTGACATGGGAACCCTGGCACAGGGAGATGCCCTTTCTTCCGGTCCCCATTTCCCTGAGGGCCCTCCTCACTAATGTTGTTGGTGTTGACTGTGGGGTAATCAGGGCCTCTGACAGTCTCTGGGGTGGGGAGAACTGTACCTTAGGATATTTCTTACAATCTTCCCACCTCCTCTTCCACAACAATCCCTAAACCTTGGCTGGTGTATAAGTAGTTTGTTTTAGTGTTGAGTTCTCTGTTATGATGTGTTTTGGGTCACCTCTGTGTTTGTTGCTATTTCTCTGAAGGTGGTTGTCAAGTTAGTATTGGGAGCAATACTCATGTCACTGCTTCCTCAGATTTCTTCTGGACCCCGGAGAATGTAGTAGAGGTGGCACATCCCATGAGGAGCAGTCAGCTGTCTTTTCTTGTCATATTGATGGATCTTGGTTCTCCTCAGTATTCTATGCCATCTGTAAGACAAAACAGAATCTCCAACCAAGGGTAAGAGTAGCTCTGATTAAGGGAGCTATGCATAAAAGTTTGAAAGACATTTGATGAGGACACCCACTGAACTTGCCCAGAGAACATTGGGGGCTTCTCTCTGGGGGTTGTGAGTTTCCTGCCTGTGGAATTTTGACTTGGCTCCCAACTCTCCCACTGAGCAGGACTGGTATCCAATCAGAGAGCAGTTGTTATCTCACAAAGGCTGTGTGCCACTATTGCACAAGTATGTACTTCTTGCCCAGCTGCTTGATTACATAGCTCGTAGGGTTTCCTGCATATTCATGCTGTTGGTGACCATTGAATAAATGATTTGTTGGTATAAACATGGGTGAGATGCTCAAGTTCTTGTAAATAATCCTAATTAAACTTACTGGGTCACCAAAACAAAGAAAGACATGAAAGTAGAAAGGGGACTAATTGGGAAGAGGAAGGGGACCAGCAAGAGCAAGTGGAGGACAAGATAAGGTAATGGACATGAATATGATCAAAAGACATAATGAAACCCAGTGTTATTATATAACTAATATGCACTCATAAAATATTAAATGAGGTATTTAAATATGTAAAAAAATAAATAAATGACTACTGCAGAAGGGCTGCTTTCATTCCCAAAGCTTTCTCAGATAAATCTTTCTCAGCCAGAGAAATTAGCCAAAAGACATAATTTGACTATTTTCTCATTTTTTTTTCTTCTTTTTTTGGTTGACAACATCTGTACTTACAGACAACCATGATATTTCCCTCCCCTCCCCCACTTTCTCCTTCACAATTCTGCTGTCCATTATATCCCCTCCCTGTCTCCATTAGTCTCTCTTTTATTTTGATGTCATCATCTTTTTCTCCTATCATGAGGTTCCTGTGAGGGTATTGCTAGGCACTGTGAGGTCATGTATATCGAGGCCTATTTCTGTCTGGACAGTTGCATTGTACAGAGTGGTACCCTCCCTATGGCTTTTACAATCTTTCCACCACCTCTTCCGCAGTGGACCCTGAGCCTTGGAGGGTGTAACAGAGATGTTTCAGTGCTGGACACTCCTCCGTCACTTCTTCTCAGCACTCTGTTGCCTTTTCAGTGGTCGTCACTATCTGAAAAGAGAAGCTTCTCTAACCAGAGCTGAGAATAGCATTAATATATGAATATGAACATTAAGTGTAGTGCTTTCAGGGCAGTTTGGTGAAAATAATATATACATTTAGCCAGATAAGAGCAGGCTTTGTAACCCTAAGACTTATGACCTCCCCTGCCATAGGCTTTTGATTAGGTTTTCAGTACCAGGCATGTAATCCTTCCCATACAGCAGGCTTCCAGTCCAATTAGAGAGCAGTTGGTTTCTCCCAGAGCAAACATGCCACTATTGCACTCATTCAGTCATTTGGCCTGTCTGGCCAAACTTGAGGCTTCCAGTGTCCACTGTTTTCACTGCTGATGGCTTTTGTCTCCCATAGGGCTGTATAAAGTGCAGCTTTTTCCAGCTTTCAGTTGGCTAGGCTACAGAAAGAAAGTTTTCTGCTCAGCACCAGCTTGATTTCTCAGTGACCTTGCTGCTCAGGTATGTGAAGTCTTCAGCAATAGGGTCTTACCATCTGTTTCTCAAGGGAAACCAAGGACCTTGGCAATAGCCTGTAATGTTTTGGAGGCAACAGGGACTTCCCTGGCCAACAACTCACTGGAAGGTATCCCATTCCTGGCACTGAAATTTTTCTAGTAACAATCTATGGCTTTTGGATGTGCCATTACTCAAAGAAGTAGGTTTCCATATGTCTTATTCAGAATATCTTGAACTTTGATTGACCCCTCCCCACCCTTCTTTTATGCATTCTCTTCCCTGGCCTCGCTTAGGCCTTTCCCCTCCCTGTTATCTGTTCTTCTACTTACATATATACAATACCATCCCCTTAAGTCCTTCCCTCTCCTCCCTCCCTTGTAGCCTTTTTCTAGCTTACTGGCCTCTGTTAAAATATAGCTTAAAATCAGGTATGGTGATACCACTAGCCTTATTTTTGTTGCTCAAAATTGTTTTGGCTATTCAAAGTTTCCATGCTTCCAAATGAGTTTTAGGATTTTTTTTTCTATTTCTATGAAGAATGCCATTGGAATTTTAATGAGGATTGCATTAAGTGTGTAGATTGCTTTTGGTAAGATTGATATTTTTACAATATTGATTCTTCTAACCCAAGAACATGGGATGTCTTTCCATTTCCTTGTGTCTTCTGCAATTTCTGTCTTGAGTGTTTTAGCGTTATCATTGTAGAGCCCCTTTACTTCCTTGGTTAAGTTTATTCCAAGGCACCTTATTTTTTTTTTTTTTTTTGAGGCAGCTGTGAATGGGAGAGAGTCCCTGATTTCATCCTCCACATGTTTGTTGTTAGTATATAGGAAAGCTACTGATTTCTGTGTATTTATTTTGTATCCTGCTATGTTGCTAAAAGGGTTTGTCAGCTCTAACAGTTTCCTGGTAGAGTCTTTAGGGTCCGTTATGCATAGAACCATATCATCTGTAAATAATGATAATTTGATCTCTTCCTTTCCAATTTGTATCCCTTTTATGAGTGTCTCTTGCCTTATTTCTATGGCTAAGACTTCCAGTACTACATTAAATAAAAGTAGGGACAGTGGACCCCCTTATCTTGTTCCTGAATTTAAAGCTTCAATTTTTCCCCCATTTAGTATTATGTTGGCTTTAGGTTTGTCATAAATAGCTTTTATTCTGTTGAGATATGTTCCTTCTATTCCTAATTTCTGTAATACTTTTACCATGAAAGGATGTTGGATTTTGTCAAGTGCCTTTTCTGCATCTATTGAGATGATCATGTGATTTTTATCCTACAGACCATTTGTATGATGTATTACATTTATTGATTTGCATATGTTGAACCATTCCTGCATCCCTAGGATAAAGGCTACTTGCTTGGGGTGAATGATCTTCGGGATATATTCTTGTATTCTGTTTGCCAATATTTTGTTCAGAATTTTTGCATATATGGTCATGAGGGAGATTGGCCTATGATTTTCTTTTTTTGTTTATCTTTGTCTGATTTTGGTATCAGGGTGATGCTGGCTTCATAGAAGGAGTTCATTAGAATTCCTTTCTTTTCTATTTTATGGAAAAGTTTGAGAAGCAGTGGTGTTAGTTCTTCCATGAACATCTGGTAAAAATCACCAATGAATCCATCTGGGCCTGGAATTTTTTTAGTTGGGAGACTTTTTTAATTTTTTTGTTTATTTTTATTTATTTATTTGAGAGAGACAGACAGAGAAAGAGGCAGATACAGAGAGAGAATGGGCGCACCAGGGTCTCCAGCCACTGCAAATGAACTCCAGACGCATGCGCCCCCTTGTGTATCTGGCTAACGTGGGTCCTGGGGAATAGAGCCTCAAACTGGGGTCCTTACACTTCACAGGCAAGCGCCTAACTGCCAAGCCATCTCTCCAGCCCTTAGTTGGGAGACTTTTTATAACTGCTTGGATCTCCGTACTTGTTATAGGTCTATTTAAATGGTTTATTTCATCTTTGATTTAATTTTGGTAGGTCATATGAATCAAGGAAATCATCCATTTATTTCAGATTTTCAAACTTAGAGGCATATATGTTCTTTTTTTTCCATTAATAATAGTTTATTTTGCATTCATTCTCACAATAAAAGGGATATATGGCAAATAAAAATATTATTAATTAGTATTTTAATTAAAATATATTTTATTACAAAGAAGATCTGTTATGGATTTAAAATTATCAGTCACTCTTTTAGTCATTGCTGAATAAAAAATCTTTATGCATAGAATTATATTTTAGTTAATAGTTTTGGTGATCTTCTCACATTTTTGCCTTGATAATCTGATTTTTTTTTTTTTTTTGACTTTTACAGCACAGATTGACCTTTATTCAGTCAGAATAAGGGACAATATAGGACAACAGTTTGTCACCATGGAATTGGGAGGCTGCTGTGTCCAGACTTAGCTGGTTGGCATTTTTATTTTTTTTATTTCTTTTTCTTTTTATTCATTATTTTATTTGACTTTCAATATATATAATGGAATTAAACTTATCATTTTCCTTTTAAGGAAAATAGAATATTGGGTTAAATAATTTCCCAAAGGGCACAATTGATTTTATTATTATTTAAATATGGTCTCTCTGGCTTATAATTTTTTTTCTTTTTTCTTCTTTTTTTTATTTTATTTATTTATTTATTTTTTTACAGTCAGTTTGGTACCATTATTAGGCTCATCCATGACCTACCCCCTCCCCTTGGCCCCTCTTTGTTGAGGTATACGGGTCATGCATTATGGAGTTAGCCCACAGTTATGGGTAAGCTAAATGTCTCGGCATATATGTTCTTAAAGTATGTCCTTATGATTTTCTGAATTTCTTTAGTATCTGTTGTGATGGTGCCTTTTCATCTCTAATTTTATTAATTTGTGTCTCTTCTCTCTTTATTCTGGTCAGATTTGCTAAAGATTTATGAATCTTGTTTATCCTTTCAAAGAACTCTTTGTTTCATTGATTCTTTGGATTTTTTTTTGTTTCTATTTCATTAATTTCTGCCCAATCTTTATCATTTCTCCCTGTCTACTGATTTTTGGTTTGCCTTTTTCTTCTTTTTCCAAGGCCTTAAAGTGAAGCATTAAATTGTTTGCTTGAGAACTATCTAATTTCTTAATACAGGCACTTAGAGCTATGAATTTCCCTCTTAGGACTGCCTTCATTGTGTCCCAGAGGTTTTGGTATGTTATATTCTTATCATTATTTGATTCTATGAATTTATTGATTTCATTTTTGATTTCTTCAATGACCCATTAATCATTCAATAGTGTACTATTTAGTCTCCATGAATTTGTATATGCTTTGTAGTTTTTCTTGTTGCTGATTTGCAGTTTAATCCCATTGTTGTCAGATAGAGTACAATGGATTATTTCAATTTTCCTGTATTTGTTAAGATTTTCTTTACGTCCTAATATATGGTCTATTTTAGAGAATGTTCCATGTGCTGCTGAGAAAAATGTATATTCTGCAGCATTTGGATGGAATATTCTGTATATATCTGTTAGGTCCATTTGATCCATGATATCATTTAATCCAGACATCTGTCTGTATATTTTTTGCCAGGATAACCTGTCAGTTGATGAGAGTGGGGTATTGAAGTCACCCACTACAAGTGTGTTTGGTGTTATCTGTGACCTTAAGTCTAATAGTGTTTGTTTGATGAAGTTGGGAGCCCCTGTGTTAGGTGCATATATGTTTAGGATTGTAATGTCCTCCTGTTGGAATGTGCCTTTAATCAGTATAAAGTGACCTTTATCTTTCCTTGCTAATGTTGGTTTGAAGTCTATTCTGTCAGATATTAGGATAGCAACCCCTGCTTGTTTCCTAGGCCCATTTGCTTGAAATATCATTTTCCATCCTTTCCCCCAAGACAGTGCCTATCTTTTATTGGAAGATGTGTTTCCTGGAGGCAAAACATGGCAGGATCCTGCCTTTTAATCCAGTCTGCAAGCCCATGTCTTTTGGTTGGTGCTGTAAGGCCATTGATATTAAGAGTTATTATTGAAAGGTATGCATTTATTCTTGCCATTCTTCTTGTTTTGTAGTGTTTCCTGTTTTCCCTTTACTCACTTGTTTTAACTGTTATTTGAGTGTGGTTTATTTTTTCCTATTTCCTCCCGGGTGTGTTTTGCTTTCTCTTCGGTGTGAAGGATTTCTTCAAGTATTTTCTGTAGAGTTGGTTTAGTTGTCATAAATTCCTTTAGCCTGTTTTTGTTGTAGAATGTTCTTATTTCTCCATCAATTTGGATAGGTAGCTTTGCAGGATAAAATAATCTTGGCTGACAGTTGTTATCTTTTAGAACTTGGAATACATCATTCCAAGCCCTTCTGGCTTTTAAAGTTTGTGTTGAATAATCTGCAGTTATTCTGATGGGCTTGCCTTTGTAAGTGACTTGTTTTTTTCTCCCTAACTGCTTTCAATATTTTTTCTTTGGTTTTTGTTTTATAATATAATTATAATATGGCGAGGAGAGGTTCTTTCCAGGTTTTGTCTGTTTTGTGTTCTAAAAGCTTCTTGTATCTGTACTGGCATTTCTTGCCCAACTTGGGGAAATGTTTCTTCTATGATTTTGTTGAAAATGCCTACTAAGCCTCTGGATTGAAATTCTTCTCCTTCTACTATACCCTGAATTCTTATGTTTGATCTTTTCATAGTGTCCCAGAAAATTCCCATTCATCCCTTCCTATTAGCTTTTTTTCTCTTTGTTGGACTGTATTAGGTCTGTCACCTGATCTTCTAGTTTAAATATTCTGTTCTCTCCATCCTTCTACTAGTGAGACTTTCCACAGAGTTTTTTATTTGACTGACTGTGTTCTTCAGAGCTAGGATTTCTGGTTTTTCTTCAATATTCCTATTTCCTTACTCATGTCTTATAATGACCTCCTTATTTTATTAAGCAGGTTTCCTGTGTTCTCTTTCAGAAGTTTGTTTTCTTCTTTAATTCCTTTATTTTCTTCTTTGATGCCTTTCATTTCTTCTTTGATTGCTTTGAAAAACAACCTTTTTTTTAAATCTTTGTCAGGCATGCCACCTAAAACAGTCTCATTGGTGAACATTTTTGATGGATTTATAATTTTTGGTGAGAGTGTATTGTCTTAATTCTTTGTGCTTCTTGTATTACAATGTAGTGACTTTTACATCCTGAATTGATTTGATGCCTGGGTTTTCTACTTATCTGAAGTGTTCTTAGACGTGGTGATCCACCTTTATATACTTTCAGAATATGAGTTTAAGGTGCCAGGTGTAGCTCTTGTACCCCAATCCAACCACAGAAGTAATCCTAGGTGTTGAGTTTGCCTGCTACCAAGTATTCTAGTGGACTAGGTGAAACAATTTACTGGCAAATTCTAAACTTCAATTGAGCAATATATACATTCAATAAAAATCAGCAAGAGTATGCAATTGTGGAACTAAAACAAACACATAGTCTTATAAAGCCAAAATCCCTAAGGGTGCATGTTGCTCTATATCCTTAATCCTATCAGCTTGGAGGTAGAGAATTCTGTTCTGAATTGGGTTCAAGGTCACCTGGATCTGAATAAATCCCTACCCCCAATAATGACAGAAGCAAAAGACAAAGGCCCTATAAATCTGAAAGCATCAAAGACAACAATATTCAACACCCCCCACAATATAGCTCAATTGAAAATGGTAAAGCCAACCAAGAATATGTAACCCATAACCTGCCCTGACATGGAAAGAGGGATTAGCATTTCCAAGGAAGACCTATGTACCTGTTTTATTTTGTCAGTCAGCCTCATTACCTTTTGGGATGGCTTTCAATCTCACCAATGCTGAGTGCCCACCTTGATCCCTCCATGTTGTGGTGTGGAACTGGAGTTCTGATCAGCTGTGCTGAATGCCGCCACCAGGGGCTGAAGCCGGAGGTGAGGTTCATGGTTCTGATAGTTGGGGGATGGGAGAGTGCAGGGAGCCTGGAGTTGTACTAGAGTTGCTCATGCAGTCCAGCCTATGTGCCTTTCAGTAGCTCCTCAGCTGATCTGAGCTGCCTTTCCTTCAGATTTCTTGACTTTCCAAGGAGGCTGATGAGGTTGGAAAATCTCTTGTTGGGTCTCTGCTGCTGCTGCTCAGTGCCTGGCAGGTGGTGCCAGGTGGGTACATGGAGAGCGCAGATCAGGAGGTGCAAGTGCCTCAGTGGGATTCTGGTAGGTCTTGGTCTCTCCTCCTTCTCTGCTGTGTCTAAGGAGAACCTATACTCCTTTACTTTTCAGAAGAAGAGTGTATTTTGCTGTGGTTTTGCTTAAATCCCTCCCTAGGCTGGTTTGGTGTGGCCCCTATGCCACCATCTTACCCAGCTACTTTGTCAGTTTTGCTTAAAAATAAAGCTACATACCTGGTACCATTATAAATGGAGAAAGTTAAGCTAATTTGTCATGGGCAGTGATTGCTTTAGGGGCTCAGAGCTTTAGTCAACCAGGAATCTGAATTGAGATAGAGAAAGAAAAAAGAATGAAGAAAAATTAACAAGACCTCAAATACATTTGAGACACTATCAAGCATACTAACATATACATACTAGGAAAGTAGCTAACTTGTGATATGTGCAGCATGGTGTGTGTGCATGTGATAGATGCAAGTGTGTGTACAGATGCACATGCTCAATGAGCACACATGCAGAGGATATCAGGTGTGCCACTCTATTGCTCTTCCACTTTATTTCAAGATGCGATCTGTTACTGAACCTGGAGCTTGCACCATTTTTTAATGACACTGGCTGTCCAGCAAACCCCAGCTATCCTCCTGTCTCTGCTATCCTCAGCATTGTGATTACACACATGTACAGCCATGCCCAGCTTCTTCATGGATGCTAGGAACCAAACTCAGGTCGTTGTGCCTGAGCAGCAAGAACTTGTTCCCACTGAGCCATCTCCTCAGCCCCAAAGTAGCCATTTTAAATGCACAGCAAGCACTCTGATCTTCCTCACTTGTCTGTTCTCAAAAGAAACTACTTTATGGGATCTAACTCAATGGGGATTTACCAGAGCCTTCCACCTGGTGGGGTGAGCAAGCACACCTACAGACCCCTCTAAGCCTTGCACACTGGGGAAGGGGAGCCCAGCCCCAGCTCCTTCTGTGCTGCCCACATCACCCTGGGAAGGGGTGAACAATGAGCAGCACTATGAAGGCCACAGCAGGGCATATGGGCTCAATATGACACTGAGCCTTGATAATGGAACCATAGAGTGATTCCCTCCTCTCACACTGTGAGTGCAAAATTAGGAAGGAGAAAACTGGAAGAACTACACTTGTCAGACCATCAGGTATCCCCACTAAACCACCTCATAAGAAATGCTCATTAAAACCTCACTAGTAACATAAATAGTCCCTAATACTATAACAATGCTGCATAAATCACCGCCAATTCTTTTATAAATATTAGTCTATGGCCACACCACCCTGAACATGCCTGAGCTCATTTTTTATAAATATTAAAAAATACATATTAAAAATAGCTGAAACTATAAAATTTTCTGTTGGATACAGAATATATGTGTATATTACAATGTTAATATTATTGATATTAATATTATTATATTATATACACTTATAAATAAATATAATATTACATCAATGACCCAAACTATGAGGAAAGGAAAAGTAAAATAAGGGCCTTGACTCAGTGGCCCTGCACTTGTCTAGCATGTGTGAGGCCTTGGGTTCAAGCCCCAGCACCACAAAATAGTGAAAAGATACAGTTTTGTAAGCAATTTAAGACAGTTTAAAATAGCATAATGACTATAGTTACCAAAATTGCATTCTGTGCTAGAAATCTACTGAGTAGATCTTAAATGTTCTTCAAAAAAAAATATGGTGACTAAGTGAGGCAATGTGTTAACTAACTTGATTGTGGTAATCATTTCACAATATATGTATATAAAAATCAATGTGCTGTATACCTTTATACAATTTTATTTTGTGAAGTATACTTAAAATGGAAAAGAGACAAGTGTTGGCAAGGCAATATTGCAGTCAGCATCAGAAATACTCATTACTTGTGGTTGATAGCCACTTTGAAAGACAGATTGGCAACTTCAGACAAAACCAAGCATATTCTGACCATATGACTGAGGAATCACACACCTGGGTATTTCTCCAAACAAGCTTATAATTACCTCCACACAAACATTCTTGTGAGCATTTATAACAACTTTATGTATCACTCTCCAATGTTGAAAAACATCAAGATAAATTCAGTAGTGAATGGATGAACTGTGGCATATTCATACAGCAAGATATTGCTCAGCAATAAAATGGGATAAGCTATCAATCCATGAAAAGATGTGGAGGAGCTTTGAATACAAATTACATGGCCACCTCTGTTCTTAAGATATGAGCAAGATCTTAAGATAACAGTGCACTAAATTAAAGAAACCAACCTTAAAAAGACAGCATGTGAATTCAACTATTTGACAATCTGAACAAAACTGTAGAAATAGTAGTAAACAAGATCAGTGGCTGCAAGGGTTTGTATGAGAAAGACAGAAATTAATAAGTAGTGCATAGGATTGTTAGCACAGAAAAATTGTTCTGCTGTAATTATTGTAATGGTGGACACATAGTGTTAAACATTTGTCAAAATCCACAGAATTTACAAATACACAGAATAAGTCCTAGCATAAATTGTTGGCTTTAATTAATAATAATGTATTAATAGGGTTCATCAATGATAATTTATGTATATTCTCACATGTACTTTATGTATATCACCTCTACTTTATCATATCATGTGCAGTTCTGTGAAAATAGTTGTTACAACATATTATTTAGGAAATAATGATGAGGGAAAAGGCCTACAAGTTTAGTGCAGGCATAATTTTTTCCAAATTAAAAATTAATTGTAGCCTAGTGTGGTGGCACACGCCTTTAATTCCAGCACTTGGGAGGCAGAGGCAGGAGGATCACCATGAGTTCAAGGCCTCCTGAGACTACATAGTGAATTCCAGGTCAGCCTGGGCTAGAGTGAACCCCTACCTCAAAAAAAACAAATAAACAATTAATTGCATGTATATATTATGTGTGTGTGTTGTGTACATATGTGTATGCATGTTCACATGTGTGTGGGAACATTTGTATGTGCGGGTAAATGTGGAGGGCAGAGGTTGACATTAAGTGTCATCCTCGATTGCTCTCCACCTTATTTATTGAGACAGGAAAGCAGGACTGAGTAAAAACATCAGCTGAAGAGTCTGATCACACAGGAATTTTTACCACCCTGGCAGATTCATGCCATGTTCTCCCTGGAAGTGATAGAGTGTGAGCTGGAATCCCCAATCCAAAACCTTCTCATACCTTTTTCAAAATATTTTATTTTATTTTATTACTTATTTGAGATAGAGAGGCAGAGAGAGAGATAGAGAGGGAGAGAGATAATGGGTGCGCCAAAAACTCCAGCCACTGCAAACGAACTCCAGATGTGTGCACCAGCTTGTGCACCTGGCTTTATGTGAGTTATAGGGAATCAAACCCTGGTCCTTAGGCTTTTCAGGCAAGCGTCTTAACTGCTGATCCATCTCTCCAGCTCCGGAACCTTCTCATATATTGATAAACATCTTCTGAAAAGGTCTTTATTTCCAGTGCCTCTGAGCATGTAGGGAAATAGTAGTGAGATAACATCATCAAGACTTCTGCTTTGATTTCTTTTTAGAGACAGGGTCTCATTATGTAGCATGGTCTAGGCCTAGAACTTGCTGTCCTCCCACCTCAGCCTCTCCAGTGCTGGAATTATAAACACGTGCCACCACTTCTGGCTTTCATTGATGCTTCTTATCATGAGAACAACCCTGAGTGTCCTAGAAAGAGTGATATGCTGCCGGGTATGGTGGCGCACACCTTTAATACTAGCACTTGGGAGGCAGAGGTAGGAGGAACGCCACGAGTTCGAAGCCACCCTGAGACTACATAGTGAATTCCAGGTCAGCCTATGCTAGAGTGAGACCCTACCTCAACAAATCAAAATACTTTTTTAAAAAAAGTGACATGCTATCAGGTGTGGGAACAAGGAGACTTTCTATAAATGCATAACAGTATTTTGTCCTCTAGCAATGTAAGTTTAATCAGGGATCTATTTCCACTGAAATCTGAGCCTCCGCCCAGGAACCAGCACGAGATGCTCTGCTGGATACAGGAGCATCCTCCCCCCGAGATGGCCCTCTGCTTGATCTTCAGGAAGCCGCACTCTGGGAAGAGTTTGCTGCTGTTGGGAAAAGACACAAGAAATCCAGATGGCAGCTCAGGGTCTCTGTGGATGTTCTACCATGAGACCTTGCCAAGGCTATATTTAGCACAATCTGACTGAGTCAACTCAGCCCAGAATATCAGCTATGATTTACTTTCAGAGCCAGTAATGAATCTCCCAGTTGGAATTCTATTCTGTGGCTACTGGTTATGTTCTTTGTCCATTGTGTAATCCCAGAAGTGCAAAAGTGTAGAAGAAAGGTAGACATGAGATACCCATTATATTGCACCTCTGTACTCACAGCTGTCTGCCCTACTTAGGACATTTTGTAGAACAAGATGAAGCTCTTGAAATCCCTTTATTAATTATGGCCACTTGTTCAATGATGCTGACATGAGAAGGGAAAAGCAGCTCCTAGCAACACTTACTTCACGGTAGATTTTCCACTAAGAAACATAAATTCTGGGATTCTCTCAGCTACTGAAAGTGGCAGTTCGACTGTAGCAGCAGAGAAATGACCCTAGTAGGTAAAGATATTTGAGCCAAGCTAGAGTTTGAGAACATGGTGACCTGGACTTGAGGCCAGGGAAGTTAGCTCCATGTCCATTTATGGGAATTGAATTGGAGCCAGGGCAGGGGTGTGCGGGCATGCTGTGCAAGTGGTAAGTTGAGCAGCTACACTCCAGGAATCATAACCTGGCCCATCCCAGGATGTCTGCCCAGGACAATGCTGACGTGCAGGAGCCCCCTTCCAGGTGACTCAGGATGGCTGGATCATAGAATGGCACAACCCAGTATATAACCCAGATTGGATAAGCCAATCCTTGTTTTCAGACAGGTAGGTGTGTGTGTGTGTGTGTGTGTGTGTGTGTGTGTTTAACAGGGAAAATTTTCCAAGTGTGAGCAGCTTGCTGAAGCAGATGCCCAAGGACCCATGCTACTTTTTACACTTGGCCTTCCCTGGGCTCTGTATAAGTAGAGCCAATAAACTTTCAGACACATGTGCTAAATCGCATATATTCTCTCTGTTCTTTATCACAACAGACTCAGCCCATGCAGTAGCTCAGTGTTCTTATAGCTTCCACAAGTTCATGCAGCGATAGCTGTAAACTTTAACAAAATTTCTGAGCCATTACATGGCCCTGGGGGAAAGAAAGCCAGCCTTCTAGGTAGTCATGCATGTCATGAGGACTGACCACAGTTAAAATGAGGGTCCCATAAGACTAGATTCTCAACATAGTAAAGCAATGTATAACAGTGTCCTTAGTTTGCATTGGACATGCTCTTTAATGGCCATGATACCATCTAGGGGTGTTGGGTTCATTTTCTCTGCTGACTAAAGAACTAAAAGGAAGGAAAGGATTTAAAAAAATAAAGTTTATTTCAACATGAGAGGAAAACAAAGCAAAAAGAATAGACTTCCCTGGGAGAAGGGGATTCCAGAGCTGGAAAATACACAGTACCTGGTGGGAACTAGATTTTTGTCGAATGAGGGAAGCCCACCAATCCAGAGTCCATGACTGGTCAGCTTAAATGAAGGTGAAGGCACTGGTTGGTCCACGATGCATCCGGTACTATGCAGGTCCCACAAAGCCCTCCAAGCCAACCCACCAGGGGGAGAATTCACTTAGGCCAGGAAGAAGGAGGAAGTGGAGTCACCCTCTTCAGCATCTTGGGTTAGAATACAAGGGCCCCTTTCCCTATCTGTCTGCCTAGCCAAGGAAACTGTCTGCTGTAGTGTTTGTCACACAATGATGAGTTCTCAGTATGAATCCTGTGGTTATGCATCAGCACGACCATATAAATGTCTGTGACTGACAGGAGCATACAGAGCCCACTCTGAGCCTAACAGTTCAGGCAGCACAGAAGAAAGCCACTGGTTACATCTGTCCAGGGGCTTTGGCACACCCCACTATGATGGGAAGGTTTCTCACAAGGTGAACCCTCAAGTTCTTTAGACTGTGGCCCTGTAGCCATGTGAAAACTCTTCACCAGCCAGATGGAGCCATGTGAACCTCTCCTGCCCAACATCACAGATGGAAACCCTTCAGCGGGCAGGAGCCTTAATGATCATCTTCTTCTGCCAAGGGCATGAGCAGCAGGGAAGCACCAAGGGCTGTTCCAGTTGCTAAAAAGATGCAACAGCCATGCAGATGTGTTCCCATAGGAGTCCAAGTCTATTGGGAGCATCCTGAGACAAGGCATGGTACTGGACTGCCACCTCTGGGTGGAATATCACCCAGATATCAGTAGTTGGGCTGTAGTTATATAGGAAAGTAGTGTGTGTGTGTGTGTGTGTGTGTGTGTGTGTGTGTACACATGCATGCCATTGTGGGCATGTAGAGGTCAGAGGACAAACTCTTCTTTCATTTTGTTCAAGAAAGGGTCTCTCATGGGCCAGGGAGATGGCTCTGTGGTTAAAGGTGCATTTGCTCAGAGAAAGGGTCTCTCTTGTTTGCCACTGTAGACATCAGAACAGCTGGCCCGTGAGCTTAGGGGTTCTCCTGGCTCCACCTCGCATTGCTGTAGGTACAGATGTGTGCCTCATTTTGTACCCAGCTTTAAGTGAGGGCTGAGGATCTGAACTCTAGTCAGCAGCCTTGTGCAGCCAGCGATTTAATCATGGAGCCATCTCTCCCCAGCCTGAAAATATCCTCTTTTGGACATGCAGATTTTGAGAGTGTTAGGGCCTCTCTCAGCCCAGATGGACTGGATTCGAGTGGCTAAGGCCTTCAAGTTCATGTGGTATGCCAAAGAATTAAGGAATGTGGACAAGGGTGTCAGAAGGGTAGAAGTAGACTTTATTAAGGAAAATATAGAATAAAGAGCCCAAGGTAGTAGGAGGGTTCCCCCAAAAGAAAGAGAGGGGGTTGTTGGATCAGACTATAGAGCTGGGAACATACAAAACTCCAAAATGTTAGAGCAAGCCTGCCTAGGATTTCCACTGGTATCCAGGGAAGAGAAAGAAAGGAAAAGGAAAAGGGAAAGGAAAAGTTGTGCTTGTTCTTTGAGTTAGAATTCAGAAGGGCAGGGAGGCTTCACAGTGAGGGTCTGCAAGCGACTGCCCCAAGGGAGGGGCTCCTTGAAGGTGGAGTACATTATCTCATTAAGGGGATAGCTATTCCTCCCGTCTCCATTGCATGTCTGAAAATGAAAGGTAGTCACCTGACCAGGTGAGTGATTGACAGGCTCCCAGGACCAGAGGAACAAAGTCTTCTGGTCTTTTCCCTTTCTAATGTTACCAGGGAAACAGGAGGTGGGCTCCTTTATTCAATGACCTTTAAGCCTAATGTCTGCTACCTACAACAGTATCAAGTCACAAATGATTCAGAAAAAGCAAAGGGTGTATATATGTTACAAAATGATGGACATTTAATCACTCTCCCTGGCTTCCGCTCCTAAATTTCTTTTAACTCCCTGGGTTACTGGAGTGATAGAAGCATCTTTTTCTTCTAATGAGGTGACTCTGGCTGGTCCCAAAGATGTCTTTCAGATGGCTGATGGTCAAAAAGCCAAGCCGCCTTTGGGCTGGAGAGATGGCTTAGTGGTTAAGACACTTGCTTGCAAGCCTGACTACCCAGGTTCAAATCCAAATGCATGAAGTGGTACATGCATCTGGAGTTGATTTGCAGTGGAAAGAGGCCTTAATGTTCGTTCTCTCTCTCTTTCTGTCTCTCTCCCTCTCCTTGTAAATAATATGTATATGTATATATATATATATATATATATATATATATATATATATTGGTTTTCTGAGGGAGGGTTTCACTGTAGCCCTGGCTGACCTGGAATTCACTATGTTGTTTCAGGGTGGCCTTGAACTCACAGCAATCCTCCTACCTTTACCACCTGAGTGCTGGGATTAAAGGCATGCACCACCATGCCCAGCTATAGTTTTTCTTAAAGCCAAGCCTTCATTAGGAGCCTGGAACTTTCAGCTCCACACCCAGACTCATGCAAGAGGAGAGGGGCTATGGGTTGAGTTAATCATGAACAGCCGCTTATTTAATTAATCATGCCTACCTAATGGGACTTCCATAGTAAACCCTAAATGACAAGGTTCAGAGAGCATCCAGGTTGGTGAGCACATGGAGGCGCTAGAGAGAGGGTCCCCAGAGAAGATGTGGAATCTCCCTGCCATCCCCCATACCCTGTCCTATGCATCTAGCTAATCCTGAGTTGTAGCCTTTATATGAAAGGCAAGACAGTAACAGTAAGCAGAGCGCTTCCCTGAGCCCTGTGAGTCATTCAACAAGGTATTAATTTTGAGGCTGGGGTTGTGAGAACCATCTGCTGTGCAGCCAAGTTGGGCAGAATTCTAGGTAACGGGGGGTGGGGGGGGACTTGGTACTTGGAGCTGGTGAAGTGGAGCAGCGGGGGGGGGGGTGTTCTTGTGGGCCTGTGCTAATGCTAGGCAGGGTCAGAATGGGATGAAACTTTCATAGCTTTCTCATTGCTATGACCAAATAGCTGACAAGAAGCAACTCAAAGAATGGTGGGTTTGTTTTGGCTCACAGCCCAAGATCACAGTCCCCATGGTGGAAGACGTGGCAGGCAGGAGCACAAGGCAGTGGTCACAGTGCGCCCACAGTCAGGAAGCAGAGAGCAATGAATGCCGGTGCTCAGGAAGCTCTCTCCATTGTATCCAGTCCAGGACCCCCGCCAGTGGAGTGGTGCCACGCACAATTCAAGTAGGTCTCACTACCTTCAATTAACCTAAGCAAAATAATCCCCCAGAGCCAAGCCTAGAAGCTAACCTAATCTAGGTCATCCCTCACGGGCATGTTCAGAGGCTCATTTCCTACATGATTCTGGGTCCTATGAAGTTGACCGTCAGTATAAACCACCACGGACACCCCGCTGGTATTCAGGAAGAACACACACTCTCAGCGTCAGGAATGTCGTGAGCAAGTTCACTGTGTGTGTGTGTCAGGTGTATTATGAGCAAGATCTCTCTCTCTCTCTCTCTCTCTCTCTCTCTCTCTCTCTCTCTCTGTGTGTGTGTGTGTGTGTGTGTGTGTGTGTGTGTGTGTGTGTGTTCATATCTACAGAGAGAAACAATGACACAGCAAATATGGTGAAAAGTGAAAACTTGGGGACTCTGGCCAGATGGTGCCAGGAATTCTTTCATGGCCTTTGCAATTTGGAACTGTGTTGTCTGAGCCCTCTATGCTCCTACACTGCTCCCTCTTCCATGCAGTTTGTCCGCTAGCAATGCCTGCCTTCCAAATTTAACTTCAACATGCTTTACTGAACTGGGGGCGTGCAGTCCTGATAGTTTTCAATGCTGTGTAACAAGTCACAGTGCGGCTTATCAGCCCCTACTTGTCACAGCATGGCTCTGCTCTCCTCTCAGGGTCTCGTGAGTCTGGGAGCAAGGTGCCCACAAGGCCCACAGGGGCCCACCTGCAGCCTCTGGGGGAATATTTGCATTTGCCCCAGCTCAGTTTCCTTCTTGTCAGAAATGACTTCTGGTAACCATGGGTCAGAGGTGCCCATCTCCACCTTCCTTGACTTTCTGCCACCTCTTGCTGGCACCCTGCTTTCTCTCCAGCCAGTCCACAGAGAAGGTATCTTTTGATTGGGACAATCCACCAGTCTCCCTGCCTCAAGATTAACTGTGCATATAATAACCTAGTCACCCAAGTAAAACAAATTACCTTCACAGTCCCAGGAAGGACACATCTTTGTGGATGCCATAATCCTGCCTACCATAGTGGTTCTAAGGACAAGAATTATTCACATTTTATTTATTTTATTTTTAATGAGAGACAGAGAGAGAGAGAGAGAGAGAATTGGCATGCTAGGGCCTCAGCCGCTGAAATCGAACTGCAGACACTTGTGCCACCTAGTGGGCATGTGTGACCTTGCACTTGCTTCACCTTTGTCCATCTGGCTTGTATGGGATCTGGAGAGTTGAACATGGTTCGTTAGGCTTGGCAAGCAAGCCCCTTAACAGCTCAGCCATCTCTCCAGCCCCAAAAATGTCCCGTATTTGAAAACTCACAAACCAAAATGAAATGGACTAGTCAATGCATGCATCTAGGAAAATCATTAATCTCATTGGAAAATAAATAGATTTGGACTTAACTTCATGATAAATAACAAAGTAAATGCTTAATGAATTAAAGAGTTAAATACAAAGCCAATTCCATAAAACTTTGGAGAACAGAGGCTGGGGAGATGTTTGATGGGTAAAGAGCTTGCTACCTCAGCATGAGGCCTGAGCAGAGCCCCAGCACCCATATAAAAGTCAAACGTGGTGGCGCAGACTTGCAATTCCAGCCCTGGGCAGATGGAGACAGGAGGATCTCTAGAGCTTGCTGGATAGCTTGTCTTGTCTTGTCTAGCCTAACTGCTGAGTTTCAGGTCCAGTGAGAGACCCTGTCTACTGCAATGAGGAAGACACCCAACATCGACCTCTGGCCTTCACCTGCACACACATGCACACCACACAGATAAGCACATAAAATTTAGAGAACAACGTTGGTGAATAATTATTTTCCCCTTCCGTGGGGATAGAATACAGAGACTGTCCATGGTTTTCTACAAAGGACTTGAATATCCACAGGGTTTAGTATCCCCAGGAAGTCCTAGAACCAATCCCTCCAAGGAATGGCAGGATGGCTACATTTCAGGAGCTCATCAACTAACTGATCAAAGGACTGACTCAACCTTCACAAAAGAAAAAAAAAAGGAGAAACATAGGCTGCAGAGATGGCTTAGCAGTTAAGACACTTGCCTGCAAAGCCTAAGGACTAGTGTTCAACTCTCTGGATCCCACGTAAGCCAGATGCACAAGGTGAGGCAAGCACAAAGTCGCACATGCACACAAGATGGCACACACATCTGGAATTCAATGACAGTGGCTGAGGCCCTGGCTTGCCAATCTCTCTCTCTCATAAAAAAAAATCTTGCCTCAAACAAAAAAAGGAGAAACATAAGTGTGCAAATAAGTATAAATGTTTGACCTAATAGGCACTAAATAAATACAGATTTATAGACTTGAATTCACTGAAGTGGATTTTTACTTTTTTCTCCAACACCCCACCCCCTGTGTGTTAGAGATGGAATCCAGGGCATTGTGCATGTTAGGCAAGTGCTCTTTATTATTATTATTAATTAGAAACCTTATTGTATGGACAAATCATGTGTTGGTCCCCTTTCTCTCCTCCCTGCCCCTGTCCTACTGAGGGCTGGACTCTGTGGGGTTTATGGATTGTGAGTTATGAGAGCAGCAGTCATTGTGGGGGGTGGGCAATGCCTCTGGATACTCCTTGACACCCTGTGGCTCTTTCCACCCCCTCTTCTTCAATGCTCCCTGAGCTGGTGAGTGTTTTATAAATCCACTTTAGTGGTAAGCTCTCATAAACTTCTGAATTTCTACTTTGATACATTTTGTGTGTCCTCAGTGTCTACCATCATCTTGCCATTAGAACAGCGCTCATCCTTAGCCATTTCCTCTGTGGTTTCACCTGGACCTTGGCTCATATGCAAAAGGTGGCTCCTCTCATGATATGAAGTCAACTACCTTTTCTTGTCGTGTTGATGGATTCTAGTTCTCCCAGGTTTTAACCACCATCGTCAGCAGAAGAGGAAACAGAACAGATTCTCCAATGAAGAGTGAGAGCAGCATGAGTTAAAGGGACAGACATGGTTAATTAAGAGAGATTTTGATGGGCATATCCTCTATTTTGGCCAAAGACTAGTGGGACTTCTCACTCAAGCCCATGACCCTCATATCCCAGGATTCTGACTTGGATCCCAGTACCAGCTATGAGTTCTTTCCCATCGAGAGAATCTCTTATCCAATCATAGAGCAATTAATTACCCACCTAGGTTGACTGCCACTATTGCACAGGTATGTACATCTTGTCTGGCTGGTTGATTGCATCTCTAGGAGGATCCCTGCTCGTTAACAATGTTGGGGGCCATTTTTCCCCCAGCAGGTCATGTAGCACTTTCCAGCACTGTGAAGGCTAGCTATCAGGGAGCTGGCTTCCTTCGAAATTCCAGCATGATCTCTCCATGTTCTGTGTTGGCAGGTTGCGATGTTTTCATCAATAAAGTTTTACCTTTTAGCTCAGGCTGACCTCCATCTACAGCTTAGGATGGTATTTTTTTTTTTTGAAGTTCATGAACATGAAAAAATTATTTAATGACAGTAATCTTGAAATTACACATGTCTAAAAAAAATCACAATAGTCCTACAAGAAGATTTGTTTCTGGGGCAAATTAAGATGGCATTTTTTACCTTTCACACTATAAGCAAAATTAACCAAAATTTTGTAACAGAAAGGGTGTGATGGAAAGATCACTCCCTACCATGCACACAAGTGCAATTATAAATGGGAACAATGTGTCTGAAAGTTAGAACGTCGTGCACATCAAGACCATGTGCCCCTTGGCATCAGGGTATGACTCTTTAGGAGAGCACTTGCCCAGCATGCAGGAGGCCCTGGGTTTGGTCCCCAACACAAGAAAGAGAAAGACAGAGGGAGAGAAAAAGAAGATAGGGAGAGGGAAAGTGGGGAGGGACTTAAAAATCTTTAAATCTTCTAGCCTAATAATTCTACTTCTAGAACAATATACAAAGAAATCAAGAAAAGAGACAGATGCTGTATCAACACAGACATTACAAGAGTGTTACAGAGCTGAAGAGATGGCTTAGTAGCTAAGGCACTTGCCTGCAAAGGCAAAGGACTCAGGTTTGATTCTACAGGACCCAAGTAAGCCAGATACACAAGGTGGCACATGCATCTGGAGTTTGTTTACAGCAGCTGCACGCCCCGGTGTGCCCATTCTCTCTCTATCTGCCTCTTTCTTTCAAGTAAATAAACAAAATAAAAATATTTTTTTAAAAGAGTGTCACATCTGGTATTTAAAAAGAGTAGGGGTGGGAAGATGATTCAGTGATTAAGACATTTGCTTGCAAAGCCTAATGGCCCAGGTTTGATTCCTCAGTACTCATGTAAAGCCAGATGAACAAAGTGACACACACATTTGGAGTTCTCTCACAGCTGCAAGAGGCCCTGGCATGCCTATTCATTCATTCATTTTCTCTCTCTCCTTGAAAATAAATAAATGAATTTTTTTAAAAAAATTAACAAAAACTGCCAGGCGTGGTGGCACATGCCTTTAATCCCAGCACTCGGGAGGCAGAGGTAGGAGGATCGCCGAGAGTTCGAGGCCACCCTGAGACTACAGAGTGAATTCCAGGTCAGCCTGAGCTAGAGTGAGACCCTACCTCGAAAAACCAAAAAAAAAAAAAAAAAATTAACAAAAACTAATCCTCCAGTTTTGGACAATGGAACACTCAGGAGCCATAGATCATTGTTAGAAAATTTTCAGTGCCAGGGATGGGATACCTCCAGTGAGTTGTTGGCCAGGGAGGTCTCTGATGCCCCGAAACATTATAGGCCATTGTCGAGGCCCTTGGTTTCCCACCAGGAATAGATGGTAAGACCCTATTGCTGAAGACTCCACATACTTGGGCGGCAAGGCCACTGAGAAATCCTGCTGGAACTGAGCTGATAACCTCCTCCATGTAGACCAGCTGACAGAAAGCTGGAAGAAGCCATTCTACATGTAGTTCAATGGCAGAAAGAGATACCACCAGTGAAGATACTCAACAGTGGACACTGCAAGCCTTGTAATTGGCCAGCCAGGCCAAATGAGCCAACGGGTGCAATAGTGGCATGTCTGTCATGGTGGAAACCAACTGCCCTCCAATTGGACTGGAGGCCCGCTCCATGGGGGGGTGGGGAATACATCCCTGATACTGAAAACTTAAAACAGGGGTAGTCATGAGCCCTAGGGGTGTAACATCTGCTGATGTCTGGAAAAATGTATATACTATGCTTATCAAACTGCCCAGTAAGCACTTCTCTTAATACTTATACCCTTATATTAATGCTACTCTCACTTTGGGTAGAGAGTCTTCTCTTTTCAGATGGTAGTGACCTTGGGACGACTCAGAAGGTATCATAGTGCTGGAAAGAAGTGACTGGAGTACTGAGTAACATCTCAATCACACCTTCCAAGGCTCAGGATATAATGCAGAAGAGGTGGCAGAAAGAATGTAAGAGCCAAAGGAAGGGAAGACTCCTTACAACGTGCTCCCTCCAGACATAAACTGGCCTGGATATCCATGACTTCGTAGTGCTTGACACTACCTACACAAGACCAGCATAAGAGGAGGAAAAGATCATGACATCAAAATAAAAGAGAGACTGATTGAGATGGGGAGGGGATATGATGGAGAATGGAGTTTCAAAGGGGAAAGTGGGGGAAGGGAGAGTATTACCATGGGATATTTCTTATAATCATGGAAAATGTTAACAAAAATGGAGAAAAAAATTAACAAAAACTGCCAGGCATGGTGGCTCACACCTTTAATCCCAGAACTTGGGAGGCAGAGGTAGGAGGATTGCCCATGAGTTCAAGGCCATCCTGAGACTACATAGTGAATTACAGGTCAGCCTGGGCTACAGTGAGACCCTACCTCAAGAAAAAAAAAAAAAACAGGGCTGGGAGAGTGGCTCAGTGGTTAAAAGGTACTTGTTTGCAGAGCCTATTGGCCAGGGTTTGATTCCCCTGTACCCTCGTAAAGCCAGATGGACAATGTGGTGCATTCATCTGGAGTTCATTTGCAGTGATAGGAGGCCCTGCCATATACATACTCCCCCCTCTTCTCTCTTAAATAAGTAAATAAAGTATTTTAAAAAACAAAACATGGGAGGCAGAGGTAGGAGGATTGCCGTGAGTTTGAGGCCACCCTGAGACTCCATAGTGAATTCCAGGTCAGCCTGGGCTAGAGTGAGACCCTACCTCGAAAAACCAAAAAAAAAGCAACTCATACTCTCTTCCAAACACAAAATTGTCATGGTATACATGGCCTCACAGTGGCTGACACTTACCTACACAAGACCTGCATAATAGGAAGGAGGAAAAAAAAAGCTGATCACAATCAAAATAGAAGACTAGTTAGAAAGGAATGATTCAGAGGAGGAGGGACTAGGGAGGGGGAGAGATGGGGGTAGGAGGGGACTATGAACATGATAAATTGTCTATGTTTATAGAAGTTGTCAATAAAAAATTAAAAAAGAAAACAGGAACCCCCTAACTATCCAATATAGGCTAGGGTTCTGGTTGTGAAGTATTATGTAGACATTAAAAGAGTTTGGGGAGAACTACCATGGGAGGGAGCTTTGAAAAGCACTCATGTCTAAGAAAGGCTGGAAGGACAGGCAAATATCCACACTGACAGATGAGAGAATATGTTTTTTTTTTTTTTTTTTTTTTCCAGCACACTGCAAATTTTTCTCCTAGGGCATTCTTAACTTGGAGTTTTGGGCCCCCTGCTGGTGGAGCAGTCCCTGAAACCCCTTAAAGCTTATTGCTGAACTCAGTGTGTATGCACAGTTCTCCCTTTGAGAGAACCAACTCCTGGATGATGAAGCAAGTTTTCCAATTTGACCCAATTAAGGCAGTGGAGTCTTTTTTCTTTTTGTTTCATTTTTAACAAGAAAACAAACAAACAAACAAACATAAAGGACTGGGGATATGAGACAGTTGGTTAAATGCTTGCCTAACATGCACCAAATCCCTGGGTTAAATCCCAGCACCGCATTAACCAGGTGTGGTGGAGCATACCTGTAATCCCAGTAGAGGCAGGAGAAACAAAAGCTCGAGGTTATCAGCTATATAACCAGTTTGAGGCCAGCCTGGAGTACATGAAACCTTGTCCAAAAAGAAAAAAAAGTCAAGTTCAAGGTTCAAGATAGAGGCACCAAGACAAGCTATTTCTTGAACACAAAACTTTACTTATTTTACTTTATTTTATTGTTTGGTTTTTTTTAAGGTAAGGTCTCGCTCTATCCCAGGATGACCTGGAATTCACTATGTAATCTCAGGGTGGCCTTGAACTCATGGTGATCTACCTACCTCTGCCTCCTGAGTGCTAGAATCAAAGGTGTGTGTCACCATACCCAGCTCTAACTTTATTTTAATTCCAGGAGATACTGGTGAGATGTGGACACAGAGGCATCGAGATTGACATATGAGGGCTAGAGAGATGGCTTAGTGGTTAAGGTGCTTGCCACAAAGCCAAAGGACTCAGGTTTTATTCCCCAGTACTCATGTAAGCCAGCTGCACAAAGTGGTGCATGTGTCTGGAGTTCATTTGCAGAGGCTAGGCCTTGGCATGCCCATTCTATATGCTTCTGCCTCTCTCTCTCTCAAATAAATAAATAAATAAATATTTTTTTTAAAGGATTGACATGTGAAAGAAGCCAGTTGGCAGAAGACTAGAAACCCTCCCTCACCTGAACTGCAGGTAGCAATCCAGCATAGGGGTGGAAAACGCTCCTATACAAACGCAGGAGAGTGCTATGTGGATAACCTGTAATCAACACACCCAGGCCCAGACAGGGCTTTTGAAAGCATGACTTCCCAGCTCCCCATACACAGTCACATGACAACCTCCCTCACCTTCACTGAGGCCGAGTCTCTCTTGTTTGCCACTGGGTCCACCAGGCCAGCTGGTCCATAAACTTTGGGATTCTCCTGTCTCCACCTCCCTCTCCCCATAAGAGCACTGGGATGACAGATACACTATGCATCCCACTTTACATGGCTTCTGGGGAGCCAAACTCAGGTTGTTGTGCTTGCACTTGAGCCACTAAGCAATATCCCCAGCCCCCCTTTTTCTTTCTTAATAAACTGTCTTTATCTGTTACTTGACCATGTGTTCCTGATGCTGAGAGTTCTTCCTGGGCTTGCTTTCCACCTGGCCGGTGTGTCTGCTGTCCTCCTGCAGGGGGCGCCCATCCCCACAGCGTGTGGAGAGAGAAGTGTGTTTGATATCGTCCCGCAGGGGCGCCCTTCTCCACAGCATGTGGAGTGAGAGGCAGTGCCCGACCCCACCAAGCTCACCCAATGCCCACCTACAGTGTGTCTGAGGGAGGCTTCCACACACCTAGACTGTAGGGCTTCTGAGGGAACCACCTGTGCATGGATTCCAGGTGCTGGAGAGAAAGGGGAGGGCAAGCCCTCTGTGCATGATCATGCTCAGTCCTCCCCGCTCCAGGCTCTTTTTAGCCCTGTCCCAGAGACACCTATGGACTCCATCCAGAAGGGGGCGGCAGAGGAGCAGAACAAGGTAAGATTAGAAGTCAAATTCAGTCCCACTCAAAAGGTCCCCACCCTTCTCCTCATGCTATCCCAGTCCCAGCACTTACTACAATCCGTGACAGCAGAGGCTACGGTGACTAGGGCTACAATAAGAGAGCCACTTTCCTAAGGTGACAAAACTCAACCCATGCCTGGTGACCTTCTCCACATACAGCACACAGGGACAGTCTGAGGCTCAGGGCTGCTGTCTCACAGCGCGTAAGGGTACAGGACTACATGAAGTCTCTAAGTCGACATATCGCTGGGATACTTTGTTGTGGAGTAACTGCCTCCAAATTCTAACATTCTGTCCTGGAAGGAGGCTGCCTGGCTTCAGGAAGTAACTAAAACAAAATTTACAAGGTCCCCACCCAAGGTGGGGAGGGAGCCTCGCAGATAACAAAGTGGCCTGCAAGTAGTGCAGGGAGCTCCGGGGATGCAGCTTTCCCGGGTCATCACCCACGCTGGCGGGGTTTCTGGCCATACAGCTGCCTTTGATTTACCCTCACTCCTGTAAACAACCCAACAAACGCCTTGGTTTACCAAGTTGGATATCAGGGGAATCATTTCTTTGGCCTGTCATAGGTGCCCTACCAGATATGAGTTTGTTCATGTGACCCAAGGAAAAAAATTAACACAACACACATCCGCGTTTACTGTATACACAGTAGCTCAGTGTCCAACAACAGAGGAATAAAGAAAATGCATATATACACAATGAAATTTTTCAGACATGAAGAAGAATGAAGTTATGTCATTTGCAGAAAATGGATGTAATGGGAGATAATCACTCTACCCAAATTAGGAACCCTACTCTCCAGAAGCGAAGTGTCCAGTCTCCAGGGCCTCTGGAAATGCAGGCTAGTGACCCACATGATTCAGGCACAGGATTAACCCTGGCCAGATTCTCCCTGGATTGAAGGTGGATTCCTGGTCCCAAACTTGTATTATTTTTCTTGCTGGATATTAGATGATTATGTCAGTCTACCAGCACAAAATGCCACAAACCCAGTAGCTTGATCAACAAACATTTATTTATAGAGATGGGAAAGGTCACAATCAGGGTGCTGGTGAAATCACTTGCTAGTGACACCTATTTTCTGGTTTTTCAGACAGCCATCTTGTCCCCGTGTCCTTGTGGTTAAGAGAGACAGAGAGAGACAGCCTACACTGAAATGTCTATCTTTTCTTATAGGGACACTAATCCTATAGGATGAGGGCCCTGCCCTTCTGGCCTTATTTAATCTTAATCACTTGCTGAAGACCTACTTCTAAGTCCAGCCATACTGGCGATTACAGCTTCAACAAATGACTGAAGGGTGTAATTCCTTCCATAGTAATGAAATCAGTAGCAAACCCCAACACCACCAGCGGAAGCCTAGCTTCTATCCTGAACCTCAGAGCAGCTCCAGGTCAGCACCACTCTGATATTTGATGCTCTCCAAATAGAAGTGTCTGCAGATGCATCTCCAGTGAGCATCTGGTCCTTCTGAGGTGCAGCACCTTCTGCGGATCCACCTCAGGGCAAAGTTAACATGCAGCTTCAAATCCCTGTTCCTGGCACACAGCTTTAATCCCAACTCTTGGGAGGCAAAGGCAAGAGGATCACCATGAGTTTGAGGCCAGTCTGGGACCACAGAGTGAGTTCCAGGTCAGCCTAGGCTAGAGTGAGACCCTACCTCAAAATAAAATAAAATAAAAATCTCTGTTCCTGCTGGAGTTCTTTTAAGGACAGTGGGTGGATGGGAGGAATGGAGGCAATTTCCCCTGCACCCTTGCAGACTGTACCCTGCTAAGAGTGAATCCTAAAATTACAAAGAGACTGTAAGAAAATAACATGCCAAGCCTTCAAGTCTTGCAGCCCACTTCAAAGACAAAGAGCCTGGTTTGGACAACTATTTTTTTTTTTTTTTTTTTTTTTTTTTTTTTTTTTTTTGCCATTGACAGCCTTCCTGATTTTTCCATTCCATTGGCTTACCTGTTGATAAGTACCAAAGGAACCCAGTGAATGGTCTGGTTTCATACAAGAAAACATAGGGCAGCCATGCTGAGGAAACAGCTCGCTGAGCAGAAGGCAGGTGCATGGGGAGGTGCTGCAGTCACTTCCCCATTGCTGAGACAGAACATCTGAACAAAAGCAGCTGACAGGAGGAAAGGTTTTGATTTTGGCTTACAGTGTTGGGGGGAAGCTTCATGGTGGCAGGGGAGAGAACATGACCTCAGCAGAGGCTGGACATCACCTCTGCCACAGAAGGTGGAAAAGAGGAAAATGGAGCTGAACTAACACTGGCAAGCTAGGGGCTCATAAGCCTCAAGGTCCACCCCCAACAACACAGCGCCTCCAGCAAGGCTCCACTCCCAAGCTGTCATCATCTGGGGACCAAGAAGCCAGAGCATGTGAGATTATGGGCGACACCTGACTCAAACCACCACAGGAGGGAAGCACCCAAGGGCATGAGAGCAGGGATCGCCTTCGCCACAGTGCCTGACAAGAGTCCTTGGCTCCAGGGCACAGAGCAGCTGCCAGAAATCATCCTGGCCTCAGAAAGCTTTGTAGGCTAAGCTGTTACAATGGCAGGACTGAGGCGTCCCAGCATTCTCAGGAATCAGGCCAATGCTCTTCCTTGAAGGCTAACACAAGTTCAGAGCCAAGGGGACAGTCACTGCTAATGGCAAGGGCAGTTAGCATCTCCTGAGAGACACTGTGGGCCAGGCTCTACGCAGGGCATGTGCAAGTACCATGGATTGCAGCAGGACTCCAAGGACTGGTTTTGTGCTCAGCCCTCCCACCGCCCAGATTCACATGTTGAAGACCTAATGTGAGACAGGCTCTTTAAAGAGGTTAAATGACCCACCTCTCCCCTGCCACCCCTTCCTTCTCCTAGCTTTTCTCCAAAATGCAGGACCAGTTCCAAAAGAGCGCTGAGCAACCAGCACAAGTCTTTGCTATAAGTCCCATAAGGAAGTACCAAGGGGCCCAACACGCAGCAGACCTCCTGCCTGTCCCCACTGCTGGGCAGCCATTCCGATGTGGAAGCTACTTCTGTGGCAGGCCGCAAAAGCTAGTCACCTAACAATAGCAAGGTGCCGTGGAAGAGACTTAACAGGGCTCCATCCCTTGGAATTCTAAAGTAACCATGAGAATGATCCTGCCACGGAATAAGAAGCAGAGAGGACACAGGTACCCACTTGCCTGCTGCCCACTGGCCACAGGCATGTAGGACTGCCTGACAGACACTGTCAAGGTGACTCAAACTGAAAGAAATGCCACAGCAAAAATATGTGAAAAGCAACATAACACACAGAGAACTTGAGTGGATAAAAGTTAAACACGCCAACAAGAGGGGCTGAGCTGGAACCTCCTCCCCACTGACTAGCTGTCATGATGCTGGGAAGAGCTGTGTAGCCTGCTGGGGGAGAAAAGTCATTAGTGGTCTTAACCAGCAGTGGACCCTGCAAGCATCATGGCTGCCCAGCCAGAGCAAACATGCCAACTGGTACAATGGGGGCATGTCTGTTATGGCGGAAACCAACTGCTCTCTGATTGGACTTGATGTCTACTCCACAGGGGGCAATTCATGGTTGGCACTGAAAACCTAATTAATCTATGGCCAGGGAGGTCATAAGGCCTAGGGGGGAAGCTACTACTGTTGTCTGGCCAAATGCATATGCCCACCAAACTGCCCTCTAAACACTTATGTTTATGCCCATATTCTAATGCTACTCTCACTTTGGGTTAGAGAATCTTCTCTTTTCAGATGGCAGTGCCTGCTGGGATGACTCAAAACTCACCACAGTGCCGACAAGTGACAGCGCAGAGTGTCCAGTACTACATGAGACTTCTCTCGCACCCTCCAAGGGTCAGGGACCATTGTGGAAGAGGTAGTGGAAAGAATGTGGACTTTGCAATACTATCTTCCAGACACAAAATGGCCATGACATTTGTGAACTCACAGTGGGTGACATTACCTATACGAGACCTGCACAATAGAAGGGGGAAAAGATGACATCAAAATAGAACAGAGACTAGTAGGAAAGAAGGGATTCAGATGATGGAATAGGAGAGAAGGAAAACAGAGGATTGGTGGGAAGGGATTTTGATCATATGATCATGGCATATTGTGTGTAAGTATGGAGGTTGTCAATAAAAAGCTTTTTAAAATCCAGCAAAAGACATAAAACAAGATGAATATACAGCAAAGACAAACCAGGTGTGGCGCTGCATGCCTGAATTCCCAGCACTAGGTAGCCTGAGACGGGAGGGTTATGTTTCAGGGCAATCCAGGCTACACAGCAAGACTTTGTCTCCAAAACAAAAACAAACCAGAAACAGTAGACTAAACTTGGGTAGAATTCTCTACAATGTAACTAAGCCAGTTCTCATCAATCCATATTGTGTGTCTTCTACTGAGGCTTGTTTTGGGATGAGAAAGAAAACTCAGAGCTGCCCAAAGTGTAAATATTTGTTTATTAAAGGACACAGTCTGCAAACTTGTTTAATGAATGTTTGTAAAGCTTATCATGAAAAAATGATGGACCCTGTGTGTCAATAACTGATCATTTTACCTGAAGAAACCTGTGGAAATAAAATTTTGCATAGATTTCTGGTCACCCAGGGCAGATACTCAGGCCCTGTCTAGGCACAAGAGATAGTGCTTACAAAGAATATAGATCACTATTATTCAGCTCTGGGATCCACACAGGGAGGGTATTTTTTTCCCCCTGAGTAACTTTTACTTTCTGATACAATTTAAATAAATGAGATAAAAATCAAAATTCTGCCAACAGAGAGTAAAACAAATGTCTCCTCCTTTGCTGGAGTTTGAATGGCTCTGTCCTGGACTCTAGGGTTCCTAGAGCGTCAAACCAAGAAATTCTGGAAGATGTCGGCCACCTCCACCCAGCTCTGGAAGCAGGCTGGCCCGCGTTCCCTGATCTGCTTCCGCCCTTTGTTGGTGATGACGTCCCCATTTTGCTTGACAATCACAAGCTTGGGGATGGCAGTGATGTTGTACCTCCTCCTCAGTTCCCTGTGGGAGAGAAGAGGGGCTAGAGTTAGCTCTTCAGCACATCTGACACCCCACTCGCGACGAGGCTACCCGTGGGCATGGTGGTTCCTCAGCTATCGTCTGTAGTAAATCATTCTTGAACGGCACTACCAACACCGTGGCCACCAGGAACACACTCAGAATCTGCCGTATGTGCCTAGGTAAATGAATTTCTCTGCTTAATTAACTGTTAAACTCTTGGTCTACCAGCTCTTCTTTTTTTTTTTTTTTTTTTTTTTTTTTGGTAAGGCAAGCCCAATAGCCTGGCCTTTAAAAAAAAAAAATTGTATGTAAAAGAGAGAATTGGTGCACCAGAGCCTCCAGCCACTGTACTAGAACTCCAGACACTCACGCCACCTTCTGTGCATGTGCAACCCTGCACACTTGCATCACCCTGTGTGTCTGGCTTATGTGGGTCCTGGAGAGTCGAACATGGGTTCTTAGGGTTCACGGGCAAGCTGTCTCTCCAGCCTGTTGTTTGTTTTCAGACAGGATCTAACTCTGTAGCCCAGGCTGGCCTGGAACTCTCACCATGTAGCCCAGGCTGAGCTTGACCTCTCATGACATCCCTCCTGCCTGAGCCTTCCAACACTGGGAGTCCAGGCATACATAGCCACATGTGGCTGGTGGCTCTGGTAGTGGACACTGTGGTTCTAAATGCTTTTTATGTCCTGCTCACAAGAGAGGACACTGTCCAGTATGGGCAAAGTAGTTCCCTGAGCGCTGCATGCATGTGAAGTCTGACTGCTGCCCACCTTATGCATTCAGTGACCTACCAGATATGCTTCTTCCTTTACAGTCACCTATAGCCTGTACCACCATGACTTTTCATGATGCCTGCATTCCTTTGGGGAAAAGGATACCAGCCTCCTGAGTTCTGCAAGGCTCCCATCCACCTTCAGAGGGATTACCCCCGAGTACACAGGGCAGCCACGGAAAAGTCTTTTCTTGTTCTGTGATTGTGAGACCCTGACTAATCTGATTTCTCTCACCTGCAACCCTCAGCTTAGGCCCCCAGAGGAAGGAGACATGTGGGAGCCCTGAGCATAGCCCTGGAAGGGGAGATGCATGGGAACCCTCAGCATAGCAGAGGAAGGGGGATGCATGGGAGATATTCCTAGCCCCAATTAGGACATCTTCATTAAGTTCTCTGCTGCCCCAGGCACCCAGGTCAAAGACAACCCTTCACTCAAGAAGGAAATCCTGTATACCCACACTCCACTTTAATGGTCACATGCTGCCACCCAGCACCAAGGTCAAAGAGTACCCTTCAGTCAAGAAAGGAAAGTAGATATACCCACAGTCATAAGAGACGCTCACATGCTGCTGCTTCATGATACCTGTGAAGCCCTGACAAAACAAATCCCATTCTCTCCCACAAAAGCATCTTGGTACGTTTCAAAGGATTTAGAGTATCATTTGGCTCATTGGTTAAGGCACTTGCCTGCAAAGCCTAAGGACACAGATTCAATTCCCCAGTACTCACATAAGTCATATGCACAAGGTGATGCATGTGTCTGGAGTTCATTTGCAGTGGCTTGAGTCCTGGCATGCGCTTTCTCTCTCTCTCTCTCCAACTCTCTATCTGCCTCTTTCTCCCTCTCTCTTGCTCAAATAAATAAATAAATAAAGACCATCATTCAGAGCATCATGGAAGGGAACCTGAAACCAGTAAGAAAATCATTCTTAAGAAAGCATTTGGGGGGCTGGAGAGATGGCTTAGCAGCTAAGGTGCTTGCCTGAGAAGCCTAAGGATCGTGGTTCAATTCCCTAGTACCCACAGAAATCAGATACACAAGATGGTACATGCATCTGGTGTTCATTTGCCATGGCTAGAGGTCCTGGCATGCCCATTCTCTCTCTTTCTCTCTCAAATAAATAAGTAAAAAATTAAAATAAAAGAAAGAAAGAAAGCATTTGGGGGCTGGAGAGATGGCTTAGTGGTTAAGGCACTTGCCTGCAAAGCCAAAGGACCCAGGTTTGATTCCCTAGGCCCCACGTAAGCCAGATGCACTGGGTGGTACATGCACCTAGGGTTCGTTTGCAGTGGGTGAAGGCCCTGGTGCTCCCATTCTCTCTCACTCTCTCCCTCTCTTAAATAAATAAAAACAATAATAAAAATAACAAAAAGGAAAACAATTCTCTTTAAAATAAAAAGACAGCATTTGGAACTGAGGATGTGGATCAGATGGTAGAGTGCTTGGACGTGGAGAGGACCAGAAGGCTAAGGTGCTCCTGTGCTACAGAGGAAGCTGAAGGCCATCCTGAGCTACACAAGACGCTGTTTCAGAACAGGACAAATGAGTTAAACCAAGGTGTGGTGGCTCATGTCTCTAATGCCATCACTCACTTGAGGCCAATTTGGGCTACAGAGAGTAAATTACAGGTCAGCCTGGGATACAGAGTGAGATCTGTTTAAGTACATCTTGTAGGAGAAACAGTTGTGCTGATTACAAAACATGTATAACAGAACAATGTGGAGCTGGGGAGATGGCTCAGTGGCTCGCAAAACCTGTCAGCCCAGGTTCAATTCCCCAGTCCCCTATATAAAGCCAGACTCAAAAAGTAATGCAAGAGTCTGGTGTTAATTTACAGTGGCAAGAGACCTTGGCATACCAACCCCTACACACACACACACAAGCAAAAAACTAAATTATTTTTAAAACATTTATTTATTTACTTGAGAAAGAGTAAGACAATATAAATGGGCAAGCCAGGACCTCCTGCCACTGCAAACTAGCTCCAGACGCACTACTTTGTGCATCTGGATTTACATGGGTACTAGGGATTTGAACCAGGCCCTTCAGGCTTTACAAGCAAGCACCTATATCCACTGAACCATCTCTCCATACCATAAATACATTTTTTAAAATAGAATGTAAGAAATTAGAGAGGTCACAAACAACTTAATTTTATACCATAGGCCCTCAGAGAAAGGAAAACAACTTAAACCAAGAATCAGTAGACAGAGACATGACAAAGATCTGAGCAGAAATTAATATAAGAGAAACAAAAAGTGTTACAAAGAATCGATGAAACAAAGAGCTGTTTCTTTGAAAGGATAAGCAAAACTGACCAAAAGAAAGCAAGAGAAGACTCAAATTAATAAAATTAGACATGAAATGGGAACCATTACAATACATACCAATGAAATTAAAATCACAAGGAACTACATTAAAAGCATATATATATATACACACACACACACACACACACACACATACATACATATATACAAAGTTAAGCTGAGCTTAATCATTTATACAGACCTATAACAAGCAATGAGATCAAGGAAGTCATAAAAAATCTTCCAAAATGGAGAATTTTACCAGAGCTTCAAAGAGGAACAGAAATGCTACTCAAACTATTTCATGAAATAGAAAAAGAAGGAACACTGCAAAACTCCTTTTATAAAACCAGCATTCCTGAAAATATTCAGGAAAAATTACATCTATATTGAATATGCACACACTTTTTCCTTGTCATTATTCCTTAAATAATATAACCATCTGCATAGCATTTCCTTCTATTTGCTATAATAAGCTACAGGTGGCTTGAAGTCTGTGAAAGGAGGTGCATAGCAAACACTGTTTATATACAAAGGAGGTGGGCATCTTGGATTTTGGAACCCATAGGGGATTCTGGAACCAATTCCCCTTGGAACCAAGGGTCAAGTGGATAGTAATCTCAAGTGCTGATAGAACGGACTCTTAGGAAGCTAAAACCCTAACATCTACCAGAACCCATGCAGCCTGTAGTCCCATCTGCTTTAGGTCCCTTCAACTCATGCATGTGATACCAGCCTGGGCAGCACAGTGAGACCTCGTCTCAAAACATAAGCCTAATATGGTGGTTTAAATGTTAAATGCCTTCCATACCTCATGTGTTTGTAATTAAACCTCGTATTTGATCCTCAGCTAGTGGAGCCTCTGGGAGGTGGAGCCTTGCTGTAGGAGGTGTGACATGGGGGCGGGGGCAGACCTTGGGATGTTACAGTCCAGCCAGGCTTGTCAGTACTAGCTCACACTCTCTACTTCCTCCTTGCACTTTGGAGATGTGATGCCCAGCTGTGTGCTCCTGTCATGCTTTCCCTGCCATGATGAAACATCCCCTATAAGCCAGAAAGAAAAACTCTTTTCCTCCATAAACTTCTTTGGTCAGATGTTTTGTCCCAGCAACTAGAAGGAAACCTAACAACCAAAAGAAAAAAAAAAATCCTACACCAATGACCATATTAGCTACATTTTACATTTCTGTGACCAAACATCTGACAAAAAGCAATTTAAGGAAAGATGTGCCAGGTGTGGTGGCACATGCCTTTAATCCCAGCACTCAGGAGGCAGAGGTAGGAGGATCACCGTGAGTTCAAGGGCCCCCTGAGACTACATAGCAAATTCCAGGTGAGCCTGGACTACAGTGAAACCCTACCTCAAAAAACGAAAAAAAAAAAAGAAAAGAAAAGAAAGAAAGAACCAAAGATGTGTTTACTTTGGCTCACAGTTTGAGAGGATACAGTCCAGCATGTCAGTGAAAACTTGGCTGCAGGAGTGTGAGGTATCTGGTCACATTGCATCTGCAGTCAGGAAGCAGAGTGTGAACAGGAAGCAGGGTCAAGCTGTAAAATTTCTGGGCCTGCCCCCAAGTGACCCACTGATCCGTGGATGTCCACCTCCTAAAGATCCTCCAGCCTTCAAAAACAGCACCACCTGCTGGGAACCAAGTGTTCAAATACACGAGCCTGTCGGGGACATTTCACATTTAATTTAAGAAGCTAGAAAAAATAACAGTGGGGGAAAAACACAGAAAGAGGTAAAATGCAAAACAAGGTTGAGACATAAATAACTGAAACAGGAAATGAATCAACAAAACTCAACATGGGGTGAGCCATGAAAGCCACTGATTCTTTGTGAGACAAACTTCTAGCAAGACGGAGCAAGAGAAAAGAATTCACACACATATCAGCAATCAGGCAGGGCTGGCTGCCTCACAGCCCCAGTGTAGACTTGACCTTCCTGGAAGGGAGGCTGTCAGGAGGATACAACCCCAGGACCACCGTTTCCTAAAGAAGCTGTGCTCCAGGCCACCACCCCAGCAGTTCTGGAAGCCAACCCCTCCTACTCATGTGAGGAGGGAAAGGAAATGTGGGAGAAAGGTATAAACACACACATGATATAAAAGCACACATAGTGAAACGGACACCCCAGAGCCTGCTGTGCTGGAGCAGGCATGTGTAGAGCTGACACCCCAAGCTGCCAACACGCAGCAGCTGCACATTCCTGTCACAGAGCAGGATATGGGGGACACCGGCCCTTCCACAAACACAGAAGCCTGGGACAAGCCCAGCAGGACCTGCACATTTGGGATTTGGGCAGCAGGCAGAAAGGGTGTGGAAGAGACAGATGTCCCTTAAGAGGAGCCCTTACCTGTGTGCTAGGAGAAAGTTCTGAGGTGCTGAGACACAGCAACCTTTGTGCCACCACAAGGAGACACCAGGTTTAACAAGCAGCCACTTCCTGCCTGGTACCAAGCAACCTGACAGAAGGCAAGCCACAAGAGTACATCCTCAGTGACCTCTGGCCTTCTTTGAGCCCAGCTCCTGGCTGTGCAGTGCTCACTCAAGCCAGCCCATGATCCTTGTAGTTCAAGCTCTTCTGAGTACAGGCCCTGTTCTTTTATCAATTGCAACATTAAATCCAGTTCAGTCGGGGGCGGGGGAGTAAGACCAGCTGGACTTGAGGTGTGCATTTACCTGTCTTTCCCTAACTTCTGGCCCTCCAATCTTCACCCCGACTGCCTGGGTACAAATGCCACTTTGGAAACACCACCTTCCCCTGAAGCCATGGCACTATGCTGTGGCCACAGAAAACAGAAATGCCTGGGAGGGCCGGGCATTGTGGGCACACCATTAATCCCAGCACTCAGGAGGCAGAGGTAGGAGGATTGCTGTGAGTTTGAGGCCACCCTGAGAACTACGTAGTGAATTCCAGGTCAGTCTGGGCTAGAGCAAGACCCTACCTCGAAAAACAAAACAAAACAAGACAAAATGCTTGAGAGAAATGCTGCTAACTAAGGGATGTTTTAATCATTTCAGGGAAATCCAAGAGCTAGGTCCATCCTTGGTGCTATTGCAATGTCTGTCTCCCTTCACCTATTCCAGCTACAGTGATGTAATGGCTTCCCTGGTTGCCATGGCAACCTCTAACTCCAGTTACTTCCCATCTTAGCTCAGGTTGGACTGCTGCTAGGCAAGTCTCCCTCAAGCACTTGCTTTGCTCACTTACTCCAGGCACCCATGAGACGCGCAGCCCATGGGAGCCAGCTCCTGAACCACGTCAAGAGCCCTGGAACAAAGTGGGTCCAAACAAGAGCTGCCTTTGAACCAAGAACCAAGAGTCCTGGGAGGCAAACGGAGAAATATTCTACATCTTGCATGTAAAAGAAGGGGAGGGCAGACAGGATCCAAGACAAGCAGATTCAACGCAGGTGCTGAGTTTGGAGATGTAAGAAGAAGCTGGAACCCAGGGCTAGAGGGAATCGACTGGAGACAAAACAAGGAATTATCCCCTAGGAGTACCAGCTCCTCCCCACTGAGTCAAGGAATCTCGAGCCATTCTCTACCAGAAAAGAAACATGAAGCCCCAACCCGTCTGCATGTCCGACAAATCCAAATATGTGTGCTGAAGGTGAGGTACCCCAGCAGTCAACTGTGCCCTGGAAGGCAAGGGTCAGAGGCTTTACAGCTGGGCATTTGGGGTGTCCTGACATGTATGTATCCTCAGAAAAAGTTAACACAATGGATGCCCTTCCATTTCTGAGGGAGCCCTTGGGCACCTGGGAGAGGACAGAAAGATACCCCTGCCCCAGGAGAACTGGACTCTCTCAGTAGCACATCAGGAAAATGAGGCAATGGAACAGCATGCTGGCCCGTCCATCACCAGCCCACGCTGTCAGGAGCCTGCATGAATCCAGTCAACTCACCCTCCGTGTGTCAGTATGTCCAGACATGAAGCAACTTACTTATCCCCCATGGGTAATCTCATAGCCAGTGCCCCCAGGGCCTCAGCTCTCTGCCTAGTTACTAACACTATCATCATCTCGTCTGCAAAACAACTGCGTCCTTTCAAAAGCTGCATGTCAAATGATTGTCATGCACATCCAATTATATTCTATAAATGTTTGTGGCATACTTGTGTGTATATGTACGTTCATGTATGTGTGTGCATGCACCAGAGGTCAAAGGCAGGTGTCTTCCTTAATCACTCTCCTTACTTTTGAGTTCTCGTTGAATGCACAGCTCACTGATTCAGGTAGATTAGCTAGTCAGCAAGCCCCCAGGGAGCCTCCTGTCTCCACCTCCCCAGCACTAGAATTATAGGTGTGCATCACTGTGTCCAGTTTTCACATAGGCACTGGGGAATCCAGACCCACCCCGCATGCTTATGCAGCAGGCATTTTACCAGCTGAGCATCTCCCCAGCCTTTAAGCCATCTTATAAAGTGCAGGCCCTGAAGAGTTTCTAAGGACTCGTCTTCAGCGCTAATCAGCTGTCACTTGGACTTACTATCAAAATGTGTGGTCCTGGCATGAGTGAGGCCTTACAGCCCTCCAACGCTAAGCCTGGGAATCACCAAAGACCACGTGTCTAGTTAGGAGAATAATCGGATTTCTGTGTTTCTATGGAATTTAAGGTTGGCTTCATTTTCCAGAAAGGAATGGGGAGGGTGGAACATAACTGAAAAACAGCCCCAAGAGACCTGCAATCAGTCAATACCCAGAAATTCACATGTGCACAGGAGAGGGCAGGGCTGGGACCATGCGCTTTTATGACCTGAGAGCTAGGCCTGCGTGTGTACTCCAACATCACAGACAGTTCCATGTATCAGCACCCTGCCATACCCCACCTTTCCCTGCTCCTCTTCTGACGTCCAGGACCCCAGCCAGAGAGGCACTGAACTTAACTCTTCTCAGATTCATTTCTGCACCAAGGTCACAGTCACATCAGAAAGCAGACTTTTGTCACACCCTCTGACGTCTGTCTGCACCTAGCTCCTCCTACATCTACAGGGATAACATTCATCTTAATGAATTTTGCCTGTTATAATTATGAAAACTCCATCACTCCGAGGAAACACGAAATTGAGACGGTGTCCAGCACTGGTTTGCTCCTGCCCCCGCGTCTACTCCTTCCTATCTTCCCCACCCCCACCCAGGGTACTCCCACCCACACCTCAGCCGGCTCTGGTTAGGATTATCCTTGCCTCCGCCGCCGGCCCACCCACCCAGGAGCCGCCAGCATCAGCACCAGCCCAGGGCTCTTAAGAAATGCAGATTTCCCGAGCTCTGAATCCTCGGAGTCAGAGTCTGGCGGGCCGGTGTGCAAGCCGGGGGATGCGGAGCCTGGGTGCAGTTTGAGCTGCTCCGGGGACTGGGCAGTCTGGAGGGCGAGGAGGGATCAGGCAGTCCCGAGCCCGGGGCTCCACTCACAGCCGCAAGGGGTCGTGGAAGGGCAGCGCGAGCCAGGAGCCCTGCAGCTCGCGCATGAAGCTCATCATCTCCTGCACGCTGCGGTCGGCCGACACGAAGACCACCTCGAAGGGCGCGGGCTGCCGCGCCTCGCCCACCAGCGCCGCGTAGAAGTCGCAGAGCAGCGGCGTGAAGTCGCGGCTGGGCGCGCACCGGCCCGCCGCGAAGTACAGCGCCACCACCTTGTTCTGCAGCGCCGCGTCTGCGTCCACCGTCCGGCCCTCGCGGGTCACCAGGCGCCGGCCGCCCAGCACGTCCACCATGGCGCCGACGGACGGCCAGAGCAGCCAAGAGCGCCACTGAGCAGAGGATGCCCGGCTGCGCTGGTGCCCACGTTGGCTCAAGACACCACGACGGCAAGGGACCCACCAGCTCCAGGAGCCACCCCCGGAAGAACCGCTGGCACCACCGCCACGCCACGCGCTCAGCTCAAATGCACCAGGGCACGCCCGTGGTCACGCCCACTGCCACGCCCCACTCCTCACCTGCCACTCCCATTAGCGCGCATCTTCTGGTTCTCCCCACCTCCCCAGAGGCTCCGCCCCCACAGCTGCCACACCCACTGAGCAGACCCCCCACCTCTGAAACGTGAAGAGGAGGAAGATAAGGGCCACAAGGAGGAGCTGATAAGCTCTAGGAATATGAGCTTAGGTGGTAATTCTGACCCCAACAGACTACATCCGGGCTTCCTAGTAGGAATATGGGGTTGGGTATTGATGTTTCATTTGGAGAGCAAGAACGTTAGTTACTTGGCAGGTGGGCTGGGGAGATGGCCCAGCAGTTAGTTCAAGGCACTTGCTTGCAAAGCCTGCCTGCCTGGTCTGATTTCCCCAGTACCCATGCAAAGCCAGACACATAAAGTGGCCAGTGAATCTACAGTTCCTTTGTCAAACTTTCTCTCTCACACATTCTCTTTCTCTTAAATAAATAAATAAATTTTAAAAAGAACTTGGCAGGCACTGGACAGGCCCTGGGTTTTTTGTTTTTGTTTTTTTACAATGAACAAAGTTTCAGTTCCCTGTCAAGGTGAAGGAGGCACACCAGTGTAAGCACATGCCAAACCCTCAGGAATCGGGATGACATTCAAATCTAGTATTTTTCAGAGGAACCCTTCTACATTGTTGGTGGGAATGCAATCTGGTCCAGCCATTGTGGAAATCAGTGTGGAGGTTCCTAAAACAGCTAAAGATTGATCTACCATATGACCCAGCTATAGCTCTCCTAGGCATATATCCTAAGGACTCATCTCATTACCTTAGAGATACTTGCTCAACCATGTTTATTGCTGCTCAATTTATAATAGCTGGGAAATGGAACCAGCCTAGATGTCCCTCAACTGATGAGTGGATAATGAAGATATGGCACATTTATACAATGGAGTTTTACTCAGCAGTAAAGAGAAATGAAGTTATGAAATTTGCAGAAAAGTGGATGGATCTGGAAAGAATTATACTAAGTGAGGTAACCCAGGCCCAGAAAGCCAAGCGCCACATGTTCTCCCTCATATGTGGATCTTAGCTACAGATGATTGGGCTTCTGTGCGAGAAGGAAAAAACTCAGTAGCAGAGGCCAGTAAGTTAAAAAAGGAGATAGAAAGGGAAGAGAAAGAAAGGGAGGAGGGCTTTTATTAGGTTTGTATTGTATATATGTAAGTAGAAAGATTGAGATGGGGAGGGGATATGATGGAGAATGGAATTTCAAAGGGGAAAGGGGGGAGGGTAATACCATGGGATATTTTTTATAATCATGGAAAATATTAATAAAAATTGAGAGAGAAAAAAAAAGAAAAAAAATCTAGTATTTTTCTTTAATTTGCAAGGAGAGGGAGAGAAAGAGTGGGAGGGATATTATGTGAATGAAGGAAAAACAAACTCCGGACACATGTGCCACTTTGTGAATCTGGCTTTTTACATGTATATGTATCGAGCCCAGGCCATCAAGCTTTGCAAACAAGTGCCTTTGACTGCTAAGCCATCTCTCCAATGCCAAAATGCAGTGTCTTAAAAATTAAAAATTAATGGACTGCTTGGGCTGCAAGGTCACTGAGAAATCAAGCTGGAGCTGAGATGAAAACCTCCTCCCTGTAGGCCAGCTGACAGAAAGCTGGAAAAAGCTATGTTTTATGCAGCCCTATGGGAGACAGAAGTCATCAGTGGAAATAAATAACAATGGACACTGCAAGCCTTAAGTTTGGCCAGCCAGGCTAAATGAGCCAACAGTCATGATGGCATGTCTGTTATGGAAGAGACCAACTGCTCACTAATTGAACTGGAGGCCTACTCCATGGAAGGGAATACATGCCTTGTACTGAAAACTTATGACAGGGGAGGTCATTAGCCCTAGAGGTGTAACACCTGCTGTTGTCCGGCTCAGGGTCCATTGCAGAAGAGGGGATAGAAAGAATGTAGGAGTCAAAGGAAAGGTAGGACTGCTTACAATGCACTCTCCCAGATATAAAAAGTCCTGGATATCCATGACCTCGCAGTGCCTAGTATTACCTACCCAGGACCCTCATAGTAGAAGATAAGATGACATCTAAATAAAAGACTAATTGAGAGAAGGAGGGGATATGATTTGTGAGGATTTGTGAAGGGGAAAGTGGGGGAGAGAAGGGAATTATCATGGTTTATTGTCTACAAATATGGAAGATGTTAATAAAAAAAGTTTAAATAAAAATTATCTTTAAAAAGTTAATGGAAAAAACTTATGATGGACAAAATACTAAACATTAAAAACAGTGAAAGGGGGACTGGAGAGATGGCTTAGCAGTTAAGGCATTTGCCTGCAAAGCCAAAGGATCCCAGTTCGATTCTCTAAGACCCACGTAAGCCAGATGCAAAAGGGGGCACATGCATCTGGACTTCGTTTGCAGTGGCTGGAGGCCCTGGAGTGTTTGCTCTCTCTCTCTTTCTCCCTCTCAAATAAATAAATAAAATATTTATTTAAAAAAACAGTGAAAGTAAGTAATATTAAAAGTTTATGGGGCTGGGCATGGTGGCGCACGCCTTTAATTCCAGCACTTGGAAGGCAGAGGTAGGAGGATCACTGTGAGTTCGAGGCCACCCTGAGACTACATAGTGAATCCCAGGCCAGCCTGGGCTAGAGTGAGACCCTACCTCAAAAACAAAAAAAGTTTATGGGGCTGCAGAGATGGCTTAGTGGTTGTTTTCTGTGTAAGCATGAGGGCCTGAGGGAACCTGAGACTGCCTAAGTTTGAATGTTCACAACACACGTTAAGAGCCATACAGATCTGTGACCCCAGTCTTGGGGAGCAGAGACTGGAGAATCACTGGGGCTTCTGAAAGGCAAGCTCCGGAATCAATAAGAGACTCCATTACAAGGAATGACAGGTGGGTAAGTGAAAGGTGACACGACATGATGTACTTTTCCAGCTGCTGCAGGCAAACACACAGGGCCCTGCATCTGCACAAACTTCAGCATACCCTGCACACCACACACTCCTCACCACACATACCACACACATGCACAAAAATAAAAATATGGGCTGGAGTAGTGGCTTAGCAGTTAAGGTACTTGTCTATGAATCCTAAGGACCCAGGTTTGATCCCTAGTACCCACGTAAACCAGATGCACAAGGTGGCACATGCATGTGGAGTTTGTTTCCAGTGGCTAGAGGCCCTGGCACACCAATTCTCTCTCTCTCTCTTTCTCTCTCTCTCTCTCATAATAAATATTTAAAATAAAAATATATTGCAAAATAAAAGTTCATAAATGTATGTTCACTTTCTCCTGTGAATTTTCCAAGTGTCTGTTAATTTAATAGAACCATTATGGAACCTTGGAAGTTTGGTGAATATCTGTCCTCCCCTCCAACAGGAACCATCCAGCCTGACTTTGGAAGCCTGCAGCTCCCTCCCACAGAATCCCTCTATGCTCCCTGCCACAGTTAGGTGCAGTGGTGAAAACAACTCCACACTGCTGGTTACTCACAGCCTGCTGAGTCCCTCTCAGAGCCTCATGCTCTAGTGAGGCACAGACAGGATCTCCAACTTAGCTGCAGAAAAATCTTCAGAGTAAAGCATAGCTGCAAGCTCACTGGCTGAGCAAAACCACAGACATGCTTGGGGAAAGTCAAGCACAGGTATTAGGAGAGGACCCAACAGCTATAGACGTAGTTTGGGGGCTTTTGAAGTAACATTATGTAAGACTGTGGGAGAATTGGAAGATGTATAGGTGTTTTAGTTACCTTCGCAGTGCTGGGACAAAACACTCAACCAAAAGCAGCTGATGGGAGGGAAGGGTTTATTTTGGCTTCCTGTCTCAAGGGGAAGCTTCATGATGATAGGAAAAGAATGGTAATGCAGAGGCTGGACATGACCTCTGCTACAGTGAGTAGAAGACAGCAGCAAGAGTGAGCTGAGCTCTGGCAAGGGGAAAACTAGACTATAACACCCCTAAGTCTGCCCCTAACACCACACTTTCTCCAGCAAGGCTCCACCTCCTATATTTCCATCAGCTAGAGCCCAAGCATTTAGAACACGAGTTTATGGGGGGGACTTCTGATTCAAACCACCACATTCTGCCTCTAGCTCCCATAAACTCAGGACAATTTCATGATGTAAAATACATTCAGTCCAACTTTAATAGTCCTCATCCTTTAAACTGTCTTTTTAAAAAAGTCCAAAGTCTAATCTGAAACAGTCTCTTAACTGTAAGCCTGTCATATCAAAACACAAGTTGTATAGATATAATGACACAGAATCAACATGCCTACTGCAAAAGAAGACATAACAAGAAAAGATTGAACCAATGCAAGATCTAAAGCAGGACATAAATCAAATCCTGTAGCTCTATGTCTAACATCTGTGACCAATGGCAAAGTCTCTAGGGTTCCAATTCAGCCCCTCTAGCTGGGCTGCCTGGAGTCTGGGGAAAACTCCAACCTGAATCAGTAAGCCATTCCATGGTCCTGGAATCTCCAAAATCCTGGGGTCTCCATTGCAACCCAGTTCCATGCCATGGCCTTCCAGTGTCTCCACACACAGAGACTTCAACAACCCTGCCTCACATCACCCAGTGCCCACCTCAAAAAAAAAGCCACATTGCAAATCCAATGACACTTTTTTTTTTTTTACTGTATTTGTTATACTTCCATAGTACAGGTGGACTACCAAATTTGTTAATCCAGCAGTAAATAAAGCCAACTTTAAAGACCTGGAAAATGCATTCAGCATTCTTCCTACTGGCCCAAAGCAGAGCAGCTGGCCAGATCCTCAGAGATGACAATCTGTCAAAGAATTGCAACAGATGTGGGCTGCAGTCCCCCACCCAGAACTCACACGTATTTCTGTGCCATTTACTTCTACTCACAACAGTCTGTTTCTTCTCAAGTCAGCTCTTCTCAGGACATAAGCAGAACAAAGCAAGCCTCTCACACATACACATACTACCTCTACCCAGTCCTGATAAAGTTCTCTTTCCCTCATAAGCCAAGCCTTACAGTCCATAGTTCTTTCTTCATTTAAGTCTTTCAAACTCTCACCAGAATAGTTCTTCAAATTTTGCTTATACCACTGCAAGTTGTTGCTTAGTCCAAAGTTTCAAATCCTTCTACATTCCTTCTGCAAATTGGTTTCAAAAGACAAAAGACATAAATCCACATGGTCTTTTTTTTTTTTTTTTTCTTTCTTTTTTGAGGTAGGGTCTTGCTCTAGCCCAAACTGACCTGGAATTCACTATGTAGTCTCAGGGTGGCCTCAAACTCATGGTGATCCTCCTATCTCTGCCTTCCAAGTGCTGGAATTAAAGGTGTGTACCACCACACCTGGCTACAGTCATTTTCTTTTCTTTTTTTAAAATATTTTATTTATTTATTTATTTATTTATTTATGAGAGAAAGAGGTAGATAGAGAGACACAGAGAGAATGGGCATGTCAGGGCTTCTAGCTATTGAAGACAAACTCCAGATGGATGCACCACCTTGTGCATCTGGCTTACATGGGTACTGGGGAATCAAACCTGGGTCCTTAGGTGTTTCAGGTGAGCACCTAAACCACTAAGCCATCTCTCCAGCCCACACAGTTTTTTTGTTTGCTTGTTTGTTTTTTGTTTTTCTAGGTAGGTTCTCACTCTAGCTCAGGCTGACCTGGAATTCATTATGTAGTCTCAGGGTGGCCTTGAACTTATGGTGATCCTCCTACCTCTGCCTCCCAAGTGCTGGTATTAAAGGTGTACACCACCATGCCCAGCTCCCACACAGTTGTTTTTAACAATAATGACTCCATTCCTATGGTAACAATTTTCTGTTGTAGTTACCTTTGCATTGCTTAAAATACCCAACCAAAAGCAGCTGATGGGAGGAAGGGGTTTGTTTTGGCTTACAGTCTCAAGGGAAAGCTTCATGATGGCAGGGAAAAGACGATAGAGCAGAGGATGGACATCATTCCTTGCCACAGCAGGTGAAAATAACAGGAAGAGTGAGCTGAGCTCTGGCAAGAGGAAATCCAGGCTATAACACCCAAAATCCCACCCCTAACAGCACACCTCCTCTAGCAAGTCTCCACCTCCCAAATTGACATAAGCTGGGGACCAAGCATTTAATAAAACACATGAGCTTATGGGGGACATGTGATCTAAATCAGATTAGTTCTAATTTCCTTATTGTAAGAAATTATTTGTATAAGTGAAATTATAAGGAAATTTATGAGGGTACTGGACAAGCTTAGGTATGAGGGGGAAATGTGGTTCTAGACAAAAACCAAGATCAAAATAACTTTTAAAAAATCAAAGTCATTTTTTTACACACAGCTCACACATGCATGCTTTTGTTGTTGCTGATGTTAGTTTGGTTTCGTTTTTTCAAGGTAGAGTTTCAGTCTAGCTCAGGCTGACCTGGAATTCACTATGTAGTCTCAGGATGGCCTTGAACTCATTGCAATCCTCCTACCCCTGCCTCCCAAGTGCTGGGATTAAAGGTGTGTACCACCATGCCCTGGCCACACATGCATGTAAAAATAGTAAGACTGTTAATAATCACGTACTGTTTTCAGGAAGGGAGTGTACTTCTGTGTACATTTATGTGGGTCAATCTCTAGTCAGCTGCACTTCAAGCCACATGGTAAGAGAGAGGGGCTCTTTCTTTCTTGTCATCATGAGCTACTTTCCAGCACATAGAAAAACAATAAAATAAATGAAGGAGATATTTGTACATGGTCAGGCAGAAAACAAAAGGGCCCCTTTGGAAAAGCGGGATTTTAAGTCCATGGGTCAGAAAGGTCCAGGAAAGTAGGATTCCAGACTACATGGTGCTAACTCCCTTCTGTCTCAGTGCTAAACAAAACAAAAATGAGCAAAGGTTGCTCACTATTGGCTCAGCCTGTGTGGTGGGTGGGGCAAGGGAACTTGGCCAGGGAAAGCTTCATGGAAACTCTGACAGAATCATCGGTGTTGTTTTATGAAGCAGGCTGCCAGAGCCTGGGCTCACTGTCCTGGAAGATAGAGATACACATGGATGAACCCTGGGCTCACTGTTCTCTTGGAAGACTGAGGCATACATGGACGAACTGTAGAAAATAGTTGAGAGGAGCTGTGAGCAATTTAAATCTTCCCATGGCATCTTTAACTTGTGAAAATTTAGGAACAGGGGCTAGGGAGATGACTCAGTCAGTAAAGCACTTGTCATACAAGCACGGGGATCTGCATTTGGGTCCCCAGTACCCACAGAAATGCTAGGTATGGTGGCACACTCCTGTAATCCCAGTGTTCAGGAGGTGAAGACAAACAGTTCTTCAGGGCAAGCAGGCTACTTAAATTAGCTGAATCCAGGAGCTCTCGGTTCAGTGAGTGATCTTGTCTCAATAAATAAGTTGGAGCATGAGTAAGGAAGACACCTGCCATGACACTGACCTCTGGCCTCCATACATAGGACCACATATACATGTTCCCATGCACCCACATGCATACACACACTCACACGGCAAGGAATCAAATAGAAAGCATTTCTCAGGCTGGAGACATGACTCTGGTTAAGGAGCTTGCCTACAAAGTCTAAGGACCCGGGTTTGATTTCCCAGTACCCACCTAGAGCCAGATGCACAAGGTGGCACATGTGTCTGGAGTTTGTTTGTAGTGGCTAGAGACCCTGGAGCACCCATTATCTCCTTCTCTCTCTGAATAAATGTCTCTTAAAATGAATAAATAAATATATTTTTTAAAAAGTATTTATTTATTTTACTGATAGTACCACTTACCCCAGAAAATTCCCCATCACAAGTCCTGAAGGGCTATGAAGCTAGGTGTCACTCGTGAGAAAGCAAACTACCCACTGTGAAGTGAGGGAGCTCTATGGGGTTATGAAGTACTCAGGGGACACTTTCACCCTTCCCCCAGGACATTCACCTTGACCTGGTCACTAGGTGTAGGTGGAAAGACAAGACATTCAAAGTTAGCCTGGGTTACATGAGACCCTGTCTGAAAATAGGAAAGCAGGGAGAAGAGGGGAGAGAAGGAAGGGGAGAAGGCAGGGAAGGGAAAAAATGACCCTTGGCTGGTAGACACCAAATCATTTTTGTTTTTGGCACCAAGATGTGCCTGTGGTGATCTCTTTATTTCTAGAACCACTTATGAATATGCAAATATGGAAATTTGTATCTGATCAGCATAGTAAACAAATTAGGTATCACAGTCTGTACATACAATATTGTGAATTTCCTGGATTTCAATATTCATGCTGAAGTCTTATTTCGCAGCATTGTCCAGATGTGTGCCTAGGGGCTGACAACTGATGTTTCTTTTTAAAACAGTGGTTGCTCCATTGCCAGGAAAGGACACAGAGTGACCTCTGAAGCTGAGGTTGGTCAGTAAGAGTCTGTGGGTCCTAGACAAGTCACCCTGCTCAGCTATAAAATGCTTCTAGAAGCAGTTAGATTGCTTCCACAATATGAATTTGAATGGAATGTATGTGCACAAGAAGCTGGCTATTTCTCAACATTCAAGAGGTCAGGGTCAAAGGTCAAAGGTCAGGTCCAAGGTCAGGGTGTGGCATGTCAGGCCCTGGGGCAGACCTGCCTCCTGCAGTGGAAATCAGTCTCCTTGTCCTCCTTCCCTCCTTACTTCCTTTCTATTTATGAGATACCTCTTTTTCACATGTATGAGAGTGTGGTGTTCATGCTTGTGTGTTCATATGTATATAGCCCTGTGTATGCATGCACAGGCCAGATGTTAATGATGAGTGATTTCTTCAATTGCTCTCCACTTTATTCTTTCTGGTGTGTGTGTGTGTGTGTGTGTGTGTGTGTGTGTGTGTGTGTGGCATATGTGTATGTGTGTTTGTGAGTGGTACATGCACACATGTCACACAGCACATGTGAAGGTCAGAGGACAACACTGGGTGTTGGACCTTACCTTCCAACTTGGCTTTTCTCTCTCTTTTATTGACAGCTTCTATACTTACAGAAAATAAACCATGATAATTCCTTCCCTTCCCCCACTTTCCTCTTCACATATCTACACTCCATCATATCCCCTCGCTCTCTCCATTAGTCTCTCTTTTATTTTGATGTCATCATCTTTTCCTCCTATTATCAGGGTCGTGGGAAGGTAGTTCTAGGTGAGGTCATGGACATCAGGCCAATTTCTGTGTGGTGGATTGCATTGTAAGCAGTCCTACCCTTCCTTTGTCTCTTCCATTCTTTCCTCCATATCTTTTGCAATGGGCCCTGAGTCTTGGAAGGTGTGATACAGATATTTCAGTGCTGAACCTTCACTTCTTCTCAGTAGTATGGTGCCTTTGGGGTCATCCCGGTATTCACCACCATCTGAAAAGAGAAGCTTCTCTAACCAAAAGTGAGAGTAGCATTAATATATGGGTATTAATGTTAAGTAAAGTGCTTACTGGGCAGTTTGGTGAACATAATATATGTATTTAGCCAGACAAGAGCAGATGTTACACTCCTAAGGCTCATGACCTCCCCCACCATAGGCTTTTGATTAGGTTTTCAGTACCAGGTATGTATTTTCTCCCATAGAGCAGGCTTCCAGTCCAATTAGAGAGCGGTTGGTTTCCCCCATAACAGGCATGCCACTATTACACGTGTTTGGTCATTTGGCCTGGCTGGCCACACTTGAGGTTTGTAGTGCCCACTGTTTTCATTGCTGATGCCTTCTATCTCCCATAGGGCTGCATGCTATGCAGCTTTTTCTAGCTTTCTGTCAGCTGGTTTATAAGGAAGAAGTTTTCAGCTCAGCCCCAGCTTGATTTCTCAGTGACCTTGTAGCCCACACATGTGGAGTCTTCAGCAATAGGGACTTACCATCCATTTCTGCTTCCACATTGTTTGAAGCAGAGTCTCTGTTGTTCACTACTAAGCACACCAGGCTAGCTGACCCATGAGCTTCTGCTACTCTCCTGTCTCTGCTTTCCTTCTTGCCACATGAAGGCTGGGATTACAGACACTCACTACACCATCCAGTTCCTACATGGGTTCTAGGGATCCGAACTCTGATCATCACACTTGCACTACAAGCACTTTTGCTCACAGATCAACCTTTGTATATCCACCTTATCAATGGAGACAGGGTCTATCACTGAGCATGCGGCTCACCAATTCTGCTAAACTAGCAAGTGCTTCAGATCCTCTTATTCCTACCTCTCCAATGGTAGGGTTAGTGCCACATGATGCCATACCTAGCTTTTTACATGGGTGTATTAGGGATGTGAACTCAGGTCCTCATCCTCCTGTGGCACACATTTTACCTACCACTCCACCCTACCCCCAACAGCCACCTTCTCAATGTGTCTACCTCCCTAGTAGAGAGAGCTTCACTGTCCTCTTTCATAAGGACGCCCATTCTATCAGACCAGGGCACCCCAGGGCTCATTAACCTTACTTAATCTCCTCCCTAGAGAGCCCATCTCCTGATACAGTCACACTGGAGTTAGGGCTTTAGCATATGAATTTGGGGGAAACAGTTCAGCCTACAAATGAGTACTGAGATAAAGTGTCAGGCACACCGGTCCTGGTTTGGATTTGGGCACTCATTTTCACTCTGGTATGGCATGATCTTAACTAGTAACATCATTTGTCCTCAAGTAAGATCTCATCCTGGGCTTCTAGGGTTGGGACTTCAGCACTAATGAAAGACTTCATAGGAAGGATGGACTTCAAGAAGTGGTAGGAATCATACCCCACAGGGCCATTGCTGAAAAGGTGGTGGAGAGAATGCAAGAGTCAAAAGATGGACACGAAGTAGTTGCTTCATTCAAGACCTCACAGCAGCTGTCATTACCAGCACAAGAAGGACATAATATTGTGCCCAAGAGTATGTTGTCATGGATGATGGAGGAGGGGGAAAAAGGACATCAAAGTAGAAGAGAAGCACTTCTCTTAATGTGCATAGCCCTATATTAATGCTACTCTCAGTTTTGGTTAGAGAACCTTCTCTTTTCAGATGGCAGTGACCTTGGGATGACTCAGGAGGCACCAGGGTACTGAGAAATGACAGAAGAGTGCTCAGCACTGAAACATCTCTATCACATTTTCCAAGGCTCAGGGTCTATTGCGGAAGAGGTGGTGGAAAGAATGTAAGAGCCAAAGGAAGGGTAGGACTCCTTACAACATGTTCCTCCAGACACAAAATGGCCTGGACATCTATGATCGCACAATTCCTGACAGTACATACACAAGACCATCATAACAGGAAGAAAAGATCATGATATCAAAATAAGAGAGACTTGGGCTGGAGAGATGGTTTAGCGGTTAAGTGCTTGCCTGTGAAGCCTAAGGACCCCAGTTCAAGGCTCGATTCCCCAGGACCCACGTTAGCCAGATGCACAAGGGGGCGCATGCATCTGGAGTTTGTTTGCAGTGGCTGGAAGCCCTGGAGCGCCCATTCTCTCTGTCTACCTGCCTATTTCTGTATATCTCTCTCTCAAATAAATAAATAAAAACAAAATAAATAAGAGAGACTGAGAGGGGGAGGGGAAATGATGGAGAGTGGAGTTTCAAAAGGGAAAGTAGGGGGAGGAGGGAGTTACCATGGGATATTGTTTACAATCATGGAAGTTGTCAATAAAAAATAAATAACTAAAAGAATAGAAGAGAAATTAGTTGAATAGGAGAGGGGATCAGTGGAGGGAGGTGGGAAAGAGAAGACAAAGGGGGATAGTGGGAGGGATTATGTAAATGTTTAAATATTTATTTATTTATTTTAAAAAAGAAGTGGTGGGGGCCAGGTGTGGTGGTGCACACCTTTAATCCCAGCACTTGGGAGGCAGAGGTAGGAGGATCACCATGAGCTCAAGGGCACCCTGAGACTACATAGTGTATTCCAGGTCAACATGGGCTAGAGTGACACCCTACCTCTAAAAACCACAAAAAAAGAAAAGAAAAAAGACGTGGTGGAAGGCAGACCAGGAGGGATTAGGGAGAAAAGAGATACTGCATGGGTAGAGCAGACAGTCAGTGGTGAGGTGAGCTGTGACTAGATAGCAGGCAGTCTGCAGGCCTGGTGCTAAATAATGATGCATTTATGGAGCTACGTGCCACTCATCATTTTTGGTGCTTTCCCTATTTTATGTGAATTTATTCAAACCTCAAAAATGTCCCATGAAGCATGCATTTAAAAAACAATATATATGTGTAAGTAGATGAACAGATTACTGAGGATGGAATGGCCTAAGTGAGGTCAGAGGAACAGATTGAGTAAAAGAAAGGTGGGCCGGGCATGGTGGCACGCACTTTTAATCCCAGCACTTGGGAGGCAGAGGTAGGAGGATTGCCTTGAGTTCAAGGCCACCCAGAAACTACATAGTGAATTCCAGGTCAGCCTGAGCTACAGTGGAACCCTACCTCAAAAAACAAAGAAAAAAAAAAAGGTGGGGGGAGGGTTAATCAAAATTTAAGACGTTGCAGCCAGGCGTGGTGGTGCACACCTTTAATTCCAACACTTGGGAGGCAGAGGTGGAAAGATCACTGTGAGTTCAAGGCCATCTTGAGGCTGCAGGGTGAATTCCAAATCAGCCTGAGCTACAATGAGACCCTACCTTGAAAAACAAAAACAAAAATTCAAGATGTTGTTAATAAGTCATATGGAAACCTTTTTACTTTTTTGTATAATGGCACACTCAGAAGCCATAGACTGTTACTAGAAAATTTTCAGTGCCAGGGATGGGATATCTCCCAGTGAGTTGTTGGCCAGGGACGTCCCTGATGCCCCCAAAACATTACAGGCCATTGCCAAGGCTCTTGGTTTCCCATCAGAAATAGGTGGTAAGACCCTATTGCTGAAGATTCCACATGCCTGGGCTGCAAGGTCACTGAGAGATCAAGCTAGAGCTGGGTTGAAAACCTCCTTCCTGTAGACAAGCTGACAGAAAGCTGGAAAAACTGCACTCTGTGCAGCTCTATGAGAGACAGAAGTCATCAGCAGTGAAAACAGTGGACACTGCAAGCCTCAAGTTTGGCCAGCTAGGCCAAATGAGCAAATGGGTGCAAGAGTAGCATATGTGTTATGGGGGAAACCAACCGCTTTCTAATTGGACTGGAAGCCTGCTCCATGGGAGAAAATACATGCCTGGTACCAGAAACTGAATCAAAAGCCTATGGTGGGGGAGGTCATGAGCTGGGGAAGCAGCTGCCTGGTGCTGCCTTCTCTTCCTGACTTTGAATGCTGAGTGATGATGTGAGGCTGGAGCTGTGGCTCCCACCTTAGGACTGACAGGGAAAAGCCAAAAGAATTTCAGAGGTATCATCCTAAAACTGTGGTGTTGCTGAGCCTCCAAACCCAAATCACCAATGACCCATCTTTGGGGAGCTCCCTCAGTCCTCTGTGTGTTCTACAAAGCCCTGGTTAATCAGCTACGGCCCGTAGAGGTGGTTTTCAAGATCAAGACTGTTTTCCAGGTAACACCAATGTGATATCTGCCTTCTTCCCTCTGTAGACATTCACCCTAATACAGAAGCAATAGTGGTATGACACACGTCAAGTCAGTGGCACTAACTGCTGTTGTAATCGCATGCTTCCCTCACAACCCCACTACAGGACAGGGGCTGGTGTGTGGCTCAGTTGATAGTGCTTGCCTAGAGTGCACAAGGTACCGTATTCAACTCTTCAGCACTGCACAAACCAGGTGTGGTGGCATACCTGTAACACTTCCACAGGTCCAGAGACAGGAGACTCAGCAGTTTAAGCTAGCCTAGAATACATATGGAGTTTGAAGCCAGCCTGGGGTACATGGGACCCGTTTAAAAACAAAACAACAAAAGTTACCTCTCAAAAGCACACAAGTAATGTGTGTCACTATGGCTCTGAGGGCACTAGGTGATCAAAGGTTTTCAGGTCCATTATAAGCTTGTGGGCCCACACTCACAAATGTGACCTGAACTGATTAAAGCTTCGCTGTGTGGCATGAGTGTGTGGTATTTTTCTTGAGGACACCCACTCATGCGGTTGTCTGAGTTGCCAATAAACTAGTGGTTTTCATGTGATGTCATTGTTTTTGAGTGATATCTGGCAGCTGAATTATGAATATTTACACATGGCTAATTGGTAGACATTAACTTAAGAATAAATAAATTGAACCTGTCAACTTAACAGCTGATATCATTTGTTGTCTATGATCTCATTCCATCTTTCTGGAAAAAATTAGAGTTCTGCCACGTTTTTACCCAGACCACAAGCTTGTTACCTTCACAGTGCTTAGACACCTCACAGGAGAATGGGGATGGATTAACAAACATGGTTTCTTTCATGTTACATACTACGTCATAAATTTGGAAATCCTTGTTAGCCCACTCTTCTCTGACTGATGTCACACTTCTCTCAGTGGCTTCCACACCATTTCCCAGGCTCTCCACCCAGGAATGATTCCTATTCTGGAAGTAGCAGAATGGAAAGCCAAGTATGTTAATTCCTTTTCTCCTGCTGTGACCAAACACCACCTGACAAGGGAGGAAGGGCTATTTGGCTCACACGTCAGGAGAATACAGTCCACCGTGGCAGAGAGGGCATGGCGGCAGGAACAGGAGCTGGGCGGTCATATTGAATCCGCAATCAGGAAGCAGAGGAGCGCGAGAGCAGGAAGAGAGAAGCTCTGACCACTCCGTGCTGAGCCATAAGGTCTCTCCCTTCAAGACTCTTGCCTCTCCAAAGTTTCTCTCTACTTGTCTTTGACCCAAGACTTCTCTGAGTCAGAATGCGGGTCACTCATGTGCATCTTCCTCCTTTTCTGCCTGATGGCAGAGTTCTCCATATGCAACAGAATACCTGGTCCAGTGCTTACAGTGAGTATGAAATTTGCCCACAGGCTCAAGTCCTGGGGGCTTGGTTGCCAGGAGACTGGCTTTTTGTAAGTAGGTGAATCATGAGGATTTTGCTTTCTCCCATGGTTAAGTCCACTGATGGATTAAAAAATATATTTATTTCTTTGAGAGAGAGAGAGAGAGAAAGAAGCAGATAGAGAGATAGAGAGAGAGAGAGAGAGAGAAAGAAGCAGATAGAGAGAGAGAGAGAGAGAGAGTGTGTTGGGCACACCAGGGCTTCAAGCCACTGCAAATGAACTCCAGATGCATGTGCATCTGGCTTATGTAGGTACCAGGGAATGAACCTGGGTCCTTAGGCTTCACAGGCAAGTGCCTTAACCATTAACCATCTCTCTCTCAGCCTCTCTCTCTCTCTCTCAAATAAATAAATAAAACGATTTGTGGGCTGAAGAGATGACTCAGCCATTAAAGGCACTTGCTTCCTGTAAGCAACCAGTGCTTACCAGCAAGCAGCGTCTCCTGATGATGGTTGGTGGGAATGAAGCAGGCTCAGGTTGGAGGGATCCCAGCAAGGCTGAGACATGTTTATGTGCAGAGCTTTCCACTTTTATGCTTCTCAGAACAGAGGAGAAACTACTCCAACTTTGCAACATCAGGAAGACAGCTGCAGTCATACAATCATAGCATTCTGCCAGAATCAGCAGGAGGAAAACAGGGAGCACCACACAGGGCTTCCATCACAGACAGATGAGGAAAGCAGCGCGGTTCAGTGCTCAGCACAGAACATACAGTTCCGCATTCCCAGGTCTAAAGGAGACTTGTCTGGAGCTTAGCTTGACCCCAGGCCACACTCCTTCAAACCTGTATGAAAGCCATTCTATGCTGATCCCCTGCACTTACAAAGGCTGACAGCCTGGGTGGGATTCCCCAGCACCCACATAAAGCCAGATACACAAAGTGGCACATGTGTCTAGAATGTGTTTGTAGCAGCAAGGGGGTCCTGGCACACCCATTCTCTCACCAACACCCCTTCTCTCTGCTTGCAAATAAAGGGGTGTGTGGGGTGTGTGTGTGTGTGTGTGTGTGTGTGTGTGTATAGGTAGAGGTCAATATCTGGTATCTTCCTCTCTCCTCTAACTTATTTTTATGGTACAGGGTTTGTCACTAAACAAAAAGTTCACTGATTTGGCTACATTAGCTAACTAGCAAGCTTCAGGGATCCTCCTGTCTCAATCTCCCCGGGGCTGAGATTACACATATACAGCACCAAGCCTGGCTGCGAATCCATATTCAGATCCTACCAACTGAGCCATCTCCCTGGCCCATTCAAAAATCTAATTAGGGATCTAGACAGATGGCTTAGTGGTTAAGCGTTTGCCTATGAAGCCTAAGGACCCCGGTTCGAGGCTCAATTCTCCAGTACCCACATAAGCCAGATGCACAAGGTGGCACATGTATCTGGAGTCCGTTTGCAGTGGCTGGAGGCCCGGGTGCACCCATTCTCTCTTTCTCTGTCTGTCATTCTCAAATAAATAAACAAAAATTTTTAAAAATCTAATTAGGCCAGGCATGGTGGTGCACACCTTTAATCCCAGCACTCAAGAGGCAGAGGTAGGAGGATCACCATGAGTTTGAGGCCACCCTGAGACTACATAGTGAATTCCAGGTCAGCCTGAGCTAGAGTGAGACCCTACCTTGAAAAACCAAAAAACAATAACAACAACAAAAATCTAATAAGAACTCAGTGTGGTGGCTCACACGTTTAATCCCAACACTTGGGTGGAGGAGGTAGAATAGCTGTGAGTTTGAATCCATCCTGAGACTACATAGTGAATTCCAGGTCAGCCTGGGCTAGAGAAGGATCCTACCTTGAAACCACCCCCCCCCACACACACACACACAAAATCCAATGAGACTTATAGGAGGCAATGCCACTGTGGAAAGTGGGTATGACTCAAAGAAGTAGGTCGCTGGGGGTGTGTCCTTGAGGGGTATCTTACCCTGGGGCTCTCATTTGTCTGCTTTCTGCCCTCCATGAGGTAAACTCTTCTAACCTACTACATGCTTCTTGCCACGGTGTTCTGCCTCTCCACACCAGAGCCTAGAAATCAAATTAACCTTCCCTCCTATATCTCGCTGGGTATTTGCCACAGCATTGAGAGGTCTCATATACTGATGCTAGGCAGTTTCAGCTCGCTTACCCAAGAACAGTCCTAGACATGTCAGCCTGCAATCTTCCTCCAGAAGTTTCACAATCCATGCAATCTGGATCTCACAATAGCTTTGCTTATCATTTTAAGAAATATGACCCGGGCTGGAGAGATGGCTTAGAGGTTAAGCGCTTGCCTGTGAAGCCTAAGGACCCCAGTTCGAGGCTTGATTCCCCAGGACCCACGTTAGCCAGATGCACAAGGGGGCCCACGCGTCTGGAGTTTGTTTGCAATGGCTGGAAGCCCTGGCGTGCCCATTCTCTCTCTCTCTCTCTCTCCTTCTCTCTGTCTGTCACTCTCAAATAAGTAAATAAAAATAAACGAACAAAAAAATTTAAAAAAAAAAGAAATATGACCCCAGGGAGCAAATAAATGCCAGCCCTTGGGGCTGGGGTGTAGCTCAGTTTGCTGAATGCTTGCGTAGCATGCATCAAGTCCTGAATTCAATCCACAGCATCCTATAAACTGGTAAAAATAAATAGGCACAAACTTGTAATCCCAACACGTTGGAGTCAGAGGCAGGAGGAGCAGAAGTTCAAGATCATTCTCACCTCCAGAATTAGTTAGAGGTCAGCCTGGGCTACATAAGATCTTGTCTCAAGTAAATGAATGATACTTTTTTGGACAATGGGACACTCAGGAGCCATAGATTGTTACTAGAAAATTTTCAGTGCCAGAGATCGGATACCTTCCAATGAGTTGTTAGCCAGGGAGGTCCCTGATGCCCCCAAAACATCACAGGCCATTAGTGAGGCCCTTGATTTCCCACCAGGAATACATGGTAAGACCTTATTGCTGAAGACTCCACATACTTGGGCTGAAAGGGCACTGAGAAATCCTGCTGGAGCTGAGTTGAAAATTTCTTCCATGTAGACCAGCTGACAGAAAGCTGGAAAAAGCCTTGCTGCATGTAGTTCAATGGGAGAGAGAGAAATCACCAGTGAAGATACTCAGCAGCAGACACTGCAAGCCTTAAATTTAGCCAACCAGGCCAAATGAGCCAGCAGGTACAATAGTGGCAGGTCTGTTATGGGGGAAACCAACCAGTCTCTAATTTGACTGGGGGCCTGCTCCGTGGGACAGAATACATCCCTGATACTGAAAACCAACAACAGGGATAGTCATGAGCCCTAGGGGTGTAATGTATGCTGGTATCTGGCTAAATGTATATACTATGTTCACCGAACTGACCAGTAAGCACTTTTCTTAATGTTCATACCCATATACTAATGCTACTCTCACTTTTGGTAGAGAACCTTCTCTTTTCAGATGGCAGTGACCTTGGGATGACTCAGAAGGCACCATGGTACTGAGAAGAAGTGACAGAGGACTGCTCAGCACTGAAATATCTCTATCACACCTTCCAAGGCTCAGGGTACATTGTGGAAGAGGTGACAGAAAGAATAGAGCCAAAGGAAGGGTAGGACTCCTTACAACGTTGCTCCTCCAGACACAAAATGGCCTGGATATCCATGACCTCACAGTACCTAACACTACCTACACAAGACCATAATTATAGGAGGAAATGATCATGACATCAAAATAAAAGAGAGACTGATTGAGAGGGGGAAGGGATATGATAGAGAGTGGAGTTTCAAAGGGGAAAGTGGGAGGAGGGAGGGAATTACCATAGGATATTGTTTACAATTATGGAAGTGATCAATAAAAAAATTAAAAAATATTTTAAAACCTTACAATTTGTGATTTCTTCCTAAATAAACATAGTAATTCATAATTTAAAAAAATGAATGAGAAGCCAGCCATGGTGGCTCACAACTATAACCCCAGCACACAGGAGGCTGAGTAGGAGAGATTGCTATGAGTTTGAGGCCAGCTTGGCCTACAGGGTAAATTCTAAGTCAGCCTGGGCTTAGAGTGAGACTTGGCCTCCAAAATACAAAACCAAAGAGAGTACTAAGGGCTAAGATGGCTCAGTGAATAAAGCACCTGTGACAGAAATGAGAGGACCTGAGTTCAATGCCCAGAAGCCTGGATACAGTAGCACATGTCTATCATCTCTGCACTCCTATGATGAGGTGAGAGGTGGAGACAGAAGACTCCCGGGAAGCTCACAGCCAGCTAGCCTGGCACACACAGTGGCAAAGAAGAGACCTGATGTCAAACAAGGTGGAAAGCAAGGACCAACACTGGAGGCGTCCTCTGACCTCCACACATGTGCACCCGCATGGATACACACTACACATACACATAGGGACTAAATGAATAAATAAATAAATAAATAAATGTCTGCCCTCTTCCATGCCCATCTAGTATGGGTTATCTGGAGCTCAGGAAGTCAGGGTTGGACAAAGCCCCATGGGTAAGGGGGTCCCAAGCAGACAAAGCTGCAGTCACAGCAAGGTGTGAGCCAGTGACCTGTGGGAAGCAAGAGCATAACTGATAGGAGTGGGAGAGCCATTGGGAAAGCACAGAGGACCACCTCTCTGCAAACTTAGGGCATCAAACCAGAATCACCCACGCTCCATTTCAGAAACACCTCACGGGCACCTGAAAGACACTCCTCATTTTGACGCTGAGCACGCTGCACATTCTGCCAGATGCCCGGGGTCTTTGCTCTTGGTGTGTTTTATTCTTTTTTACTTGATAGAGAACAGGTGAAGGGGATCAGCATAGAGTGGCTTTCATACAGGTTTGAAGGAGTGTGGCCTGGGGTCAGGCTGAGCTCCAGACAAGTCTCCTTTAGACCTGGGAATGCGGAACTGTATGTTCTGTGCTGAGCACTGAACCGCGCTGCTTTCCTCATCTGTCTGTGATGGAAGCCCTGTGTGGTGCTCCCTGTTTTCCTCCTGCTGATTCTGGCAGAATGCTATGATTGTATGACTGCAGCTGTCTTCCTGATGTTGCAGAGTTGGAGTAGTTTCTCCTTTGTCCTGAGAAGCATAAAAGTGGGAAGCTCTGCACATAAACATGTCTCAGCCTTGCTGGGATCCCTCCAACCTGAGCCTGCTTCATTCCCACCGACCATTGTCAGGAGACCTCCTTGGTCTGTTACTGGCCACTTACAAACAGGCACGCCAGGGCCTTTTACTGTTGCAAACAAATTCCAGATACATTCACTACTTTCTGCACCTAGCTTTCCTCGGCAACTGGTGAATCAAACCCAGGCTGTCAGGCTTTGAAAGCAAGTGCCTTTAACCACTGTGCTATCTCTCCAGTTCTTGGTGTCCTGTTTCTGCCTTGCACTTTTTCCAGTGCTATCCAAAGACTGACAGAACCATTTTCTCATTCCCCAAACTAACCCATCGCATCGACCATCGTACTGAAGAGCACAGCATGGGCCTTCAGTCTCAAGACAAGCCCACTGCATGTGACCAAATCATCAGCTGAGCTTGATTAGAAAAATGACAAAAAAAAAAAAGCACAACCACGTAAGAAATTCCTGCCAGAAAAAAAAATTAATCAATTAAAATTTAAATTAAAAAAAAAAAAAAACAAAGCCAGGCATTGTAGCGCATGCCTTTAATCCCAGCACTCAGGAGGCAGCGATAGGAGGATCACCGTGAGTTCGAGGCCACTCTAAGACTACATAGTGAATTCCAGGTCAGACTGAGCTAGAATGAGACCCTACATTGAAAAACCGAGAGAGAGAGAGAGAGAAATAAAGACACACAGACAGACAGATGTGTCAGGTTTGAACTGAGCAGACATCTGTGAGTGTGGATGCATGGATGGATATCATACATACACGTCCAGGCACACTGCCTTTGTGAAGCTGTTCAGGAGCTGGGGGGCGATGCCTCACCAGCCCATGGAGGTCTCAGTTGCTCCTCCTCTGACTTCACAGGGTGGGTTCAGCTGTGAGGGCTTCACTCTCCTGTGAACAAAACAGCATTGCTCTCTATTGGCTGAAGTGCCCTGAAACATCTTGTCATTCCAGCTCTGCAATTCGAAGGAGCTGCAGAAAGAAGCGGTCAAAGTGGAGCAGACAGTGGTAGGTGGTGGAGAGGATGGCACTGACCCCAGGCTTTGGACTCTGAATCGGATTCATCGAGAACAGCCCTGTGCGCATGTTTTAAGATCTCTGTCCCTCCCTGCCTCTAGTAAGTGGCTCACTTTCAAAGCTGTGAATCATTCTTCTGTTCCACTCCGAGGTGGCTACTCAACATTCCCATGCTGGGGGGGAGGGGCGGGAGGCATGCCACCCTTCCAGGGTCGTGTTTATTGTGTGCAAAGGCCCAGGGCTTTCCAGGCTCAGGTGAAAATACATGCTTTGCATCTCACAAACCTGGAGGCCTAAGTAACACGTTCAGATAACAAGACAGCCATGAAGAACCAGGTTATTCATCTCTTCAACACAAGCTAATCTGTAAATCGGCTGCATCTGGCATTAGAGAAACTTACTTCACTCCTGTAAACAGGTTTCCTGGCATGCGCCTAAGATCTGTGTTTGGGAGGTGGAGACAGGCAGATCCCCAGAGCTTACTGGCTACCTAATACTGGCTCTAGTACTAGCTACCTCAGGTTTTCTGAGGCCCTATCTCAAAAAAGAAGGTATAGAGTGACTAAGGTAGGTACTTAATGTTGGCCTCTAGCCTACACACCTACATGTGTGCTCACATGCACATAAACATGCCTACATGCACAACACACACATATACAGACAAGGAGGGTGGTTCTCTATTTTGTTCTACAGGTGAAAACATCACACGCGGAGGTTTATCTGGCTGGGGAAGAAGTGAGTGGGCTGGCATCTCCAAGATCCTGTTTGGTTCTGGGCTCCACTATTCCTCTCATTTCTTCCAGTTATCTAGCAAGGAGACACAACTTTCTCCTTCCCTTAAACCTGGAAGAATGCCTGTGAAAGACATGCCATTGTCAATTAATAAATCATATGGCACAGCTCACATGATGGGGTGGAGATACTATTTGCCATTGCTTTGACCCCAAGTTAGAGCTGTTGCAATATATACATATATTACATATATATACACAATATATACATATATGCATATACACACATATATAAAATTTTATTTTTTGAGGGAAGACCTTGCTCTAGCCCAGGCTGACCTGGAATTCATTATGTATTCTCAGGCTGGCCTCCAACTCACAGTGATCCTCGTACCACTGCCTGGGATCAAAGGCGTTTTAAAAAATATTTTATTTATTTGCAAGCAAAGACAGGCAGGCAGAATGAGCATGCCATGGTCTCCAACTACTGCAAACTCCAGATGCATGTACCACTTTGTGCAGCTGGCTTACATGAGTACTGGGGAATCGAACCTGGGTCCTTAGACTTTGCAGGCAAATGCCTTAACTACTAAGCCATCTCTCCAGCCCTCCGCACGTTTTTAAAAAAAACGACAAATCCACACTCCCATGTCTCCCCACTGTGTGACAGTTAATAGTTAACTTGGCAGAATCTAGGATCACAGAGATAAACTTCTGGTCATGACTGAAAGAGAGTCTAGATTGGGTTAATTGAAGTAGGAAGACTACCCTAACTGTAGCTGAAAAACATTCCTGGAGCTGGAGTCCTGGACTGAATAAAAGAAAACGTGAGCTGAGCACCGGTACCCAGCCCGGCTTCCTGACTGCAAGATGCAAAGGGACCAGCTGCCGCACGCGCTTGCTGCCATGCTTCCCCGCCATGGGCTGCACCCTCAGACTGTGAGCCACAATAAGCCCTTCCTCCCTCAAGCTGCTTTTAAAAAAATTATTTATTTATTGAAGGGGGGGATGCCAAGGCCCCTCGCCACTGCAAACAAACTCCAGACACATGTGCCACCTTGTGCATCTGGCTTACATGGGTTCTATGGAATCGAACCTGGGCCCTAGGCTTAACCACTAAGATATCTCTCCAGGCCCCTCAAGCTGTTTTTTTGAAGTATTTTGTCACAGTAACAAGATAGTATCTAACACACAGAAGGATAAGCCCAGTGCTATGGTTGCTATAAGAACTGGTCTCAGGAGCGCCAGTACTGGGGTGGGTGCACCCAAAGCCACCAGCCAGTGAGCCAGTGGACCTTGCTCAGCACAGCCTCTGAGGAGACAGCTCTCTAACTGTGCCATACTTGCAGCTGGCAGATTTTGTCACCCTCTGAACCCAAATGACAGGATCTCTTGAGACCTGTAACTACCCCTCATTAATAGCAAGAAAGATCATATGAAAAACATAGGTCCAAGCACTGGGAAGGCAGAGGGCAGATCCCTGGGGCTTGCTGGACAATCAGGCTAGCTTACTTGAGATTTCCAGAGCAATGAGAGACTCTGTATTGAAACAAGGTGGATGGGGGGCTGAAGAGATGGCTTAGCACTTAAGGCACTTGCCTGCAAAACTAAAGGACCCAGGTTTGATTCCCCAGAATCCACGTAAGCCAGACGCACATGGTGGGGCATGCATCTAGAGTTCATCTGCAGTGGCTAGAGGCCCTGAAGTACCCATTCTCTCTCTCTCACATAAATGAAAATAATTATATCTATCCATCCACCCACCCATCCATCCACCCATCCATCCATCCATCCATCTCTCTAATGTTTAAAAACAAAAGGTGTCTGAGGAACAAAAACAAAGCATGAGGATGTCCCCTGGTCTTCAGATTCACACCCACACACGTGTCCACACAGGCACACAAGATAACACAGGGGAATGCTACACTCTGGTAGCGGACATCCTCAATTGTACCCGGCCCCACCAGACATCATTGCAGGAAGCATCTACCTCTTTCAGGAGGCTCCTATTGTGATTTATCCACCTGCTCCTGCCCCCTCCACACAGTAGCACAAACACAAGAAATGTTTCTGGCTTGGGAAAACAGGTTGTCAGTAATTGTGTCTCTAAGGAGAAATGGTTTTCCCTCACGGGGAAAAATAAAGACAAACATTCAGCGGCATTGCTGTGCACTACCCAGTGAAATGAAGATGTTTGCTTTGTCCCACCAAGCAGAGCAGCTGACATGGCTCTAGCTTTGTGGAGTTGTCTTTGTGGTGCTGGGGAGCCAACTCGGGGCCTTGTGAGCACTAAACAAGCATTCTGCCACTGAGCCATGCTCCAGCCCTGACACTGAGTCCTAACCCTGGCCACTTGGATCACTGGACGATTCAAGCTTGAGATTGTCACAAGGGGTAGAAGCAGGAGCCCTGCATGTGGGTCTCAGTCTCACAAGCTTTAATCCTTACAAACCTGAAGGTCCTTCTGAGAGACAGGCACTCCTGCAAGGTTGTTTTGGGGGTAGCAGCCCCTACCCTGCTGCACCTCCCAAGAGAACCCCCTGGGGCCAGAGTGCTCAGTCCAGAATTAGAACAAGTACACTTTGTACCTGGACTTGAAGCTCTGTAGGGCCTTTCATGCAATCTATTCAACTCTTGGATACAAATGAGATGACAACTTGCCTGCAACTCTGCTATTTTTGCCTGTCATTCAAGATGAGATCTTTGGAGGCTGGGTAGCACATTACCTAGCATGCATGAGGCCCTGGACTTAATCTCCAGCACTAGGGAAAGAAAACAAGACAAACCTTTGTACAGACCATCCTTGGGTACCCCAATATTTCTAAAACTGTTAATTGCAATGCCATAGTTAGGTCTACAAAGAACTGAAACAAGAGCTGGTAAGATGGCTTAGTGAATACAACACTTGCCACACAAGCATGAGTATATGAGTTCAGAGCTAGACCACACTTAAAAGCCAGAAACTGTGGTGGGTATCTATAATCCCAGCACAATGAGGGTGTGACTGGAGGCTGCAACAGTACAATTTTCCAGAAGCTCGCATGCCAACAGTCAACAAGAATTAAAGATCCTGGGCTGGAGAGATGGTTCAGTGGTTAAAGGCACTCACTTGCTTGAAAGACCCTGCCTTAAACAAGGTAGCAAGTTCAACATAGAATGTTAGCTCCTCCCCAAATCAAGCTCTGTCAGACTCTGAAATTAGACAGTGAGCAGATGAAGCTCTCTACATTGTACTTCACACACACGCCCAGGTTTGTGGCCACACCACCTTGAGCATTCCGCATGGCATCTCTCAGAAGCTAAGCAAGCTGGGACCTGGATAGTACTTGGAAGAGCCCAGCAATCACTGATAGCAGTCTGGGAAGCAATCGTGTTGTACATGAAGCCACCACAGGCCCATGATTCAGAAGGTTTATAGACCAGATTCAAACCTGCTAAGGTGCCCATACCACTTGGATACTGAAGCCTGAGGGGTTTACCTGTCAGGAACAGTTTCAATAGACCAGGGCAGACCAGCATCACCCAGCCCAGGTTAGGCAGAAGTGATGCCTAACTCATGATGAAGCATATCAGCACTCCACCTGCTGATCATCGCCTGTCATCCCAGCCCTCAGGAGGCCAAAGCAGGAAGGTCATAAGTTTGAGGCCAACCTGAGATATATAGTAACAGCAGCTCTCCATCTTAAAGGTATTTAGGGTAGAGCAAGTGCTTTTTCCATTGTATGGGATGCCATGTATATGAAACCCAGAGTATTCTTTCTTTCTCCTGTTTAGTTATTATTTAATATTACTTATTTGGAGAGAGAATATGAATGAGCGAATGGGCATGGGAGAGCCTCTTGACACTGCAAACAAACTCTAGATGCATGTGCCATTTTTGTGCATCTGGCTGTACATAGTTAATAGGAAATTGAATCCAGGCCAGCAGACTTTGCAAGCAAGGGCCTTTAACCACTATGCCATCTCCCCAGCCCTTCTCCCTAATAACTCATTTTGCATTACTGTACAAAATAGATAGGAGGCTGTATAACTTTATAATGAAAAGAGGCTTATTTTGGCTCACAATTCTGGCCCAAGGTCAAGGGGCTGTATCTGGTATGTCCTTTGTGCCAACAGAGCTGAGATGATGCACAGCACCTCACAGCAAGATGGGGAGTCCCTCTATCTCCTCGGGCCTCCCTCCCTCTTCTAAAGCCACCAGCATTCAGTCATGCATATCATCTAATCAGAGGTCCCCCTCCACTTCAGACACCATAGTGAAAGTAAGTCTCCACAGGTTGGAGGCTTTTTTCCATGAGTGCTTGGGGAGCACACCAGAGCCACAATATCCAGGAAATTACACTAAAAAAAATTTTTTTCAGATGGGGGTGGTGGTGTACACCATTAATCCCAGCACTTGGGAGGCAGAGGCAGGAGGATTGCTGTGAGTTCAAGGCCACCCTGAGGCTCCATAGTGAATTCCAGTCAGCCTGGGCCAGAGTGAGACCTTACCACGAAAAAACAACAAAAAAATTATCTTCCATGGAGCTAGAGTAGTTAAGCCGCTTGCCTGCAAAGCCTAACGGCCCAGGTTAATTTCCCAGTACCCACATAAAGCCAGACGTACCTGGCCAGGCATGGTGGCGCATGCCTTTAATCCCAGCATTCGTGAGGCAGAGGTAGGAAGATCCCTGTGAATTCAAGGCCACCCTGAGACTACATAGTGAATTCCAGGTCAGCCTGAGCTAGGTAAGAGTCCCTACCTCAAAATAAATAAATAAATAATGCCAGATGTGCAAAGTGGCACATACATCTGGATTTTGTTTGCAGTGACTGGCAGCCCTGTCACGCCCATTCTATCTGTGTGGTAGTTTGAATGGATGTCCCTAATATATTTTGTTTCATTAAAGCTTGCAACTTGGTGTCACTGTGGGCAGGTCCTAGTGTCCAGCCCTAAGGTGTGGGGCAGAGTTGGAATTCTGGTCAAAAGCAATTAAGGCACTTGCCTGCAGAGCCTAAGGGACCCAGGTTCTACTCCCCAGTACCGCCAGATACACAAGGTGGTGCATGTGTCTGGCCCTGGCATGCCCATTCTCTACCTGCCTCCTTCTCTAACTAATTAAAAAAAGATGGACTGTGGTTTACAGTGGAGACCCAAGGATATTTAGATTTACCAGGACTGTACAAAAGCTGAGTTTTCCCTGGCTATTCAGCCCAGCTGGAGGGTCAGAATTGTTAAATCTAGAGACTGTCAGTCACTGGTTATGGATAGCAGACTTGAACTACAGATGTTTGCTTGATGTTTATTGAATTTACACTGGTCCAGTCTCTCCTTGTTATGCCTGATAACAGTTAGAAATGTTTACTCTGTGCTTTTATATGTTAAAAGCATATAACTTGTTTTGATTTTACAGGACTCACAACTAAGAGACAATCTTAAATTTCAGAGACTTGGGGGACTGGAGAGATGGCTTAGAGGTTAAGGCGTTTGCTTGCAAGCCAAAGGACCTCGGTTCGATTCCCCAGAACCCACATAAGCAAGATGCACAAGGTGGTGCATGTGTCTGGAGTTCGTTTGCAGTGGCTGGAGGCGCTACTGAGCCCCTTCTCTCTCTCTCTCTCTGCCTGCCTCTTTCTCTCTGTCTCAAATAAAATAAAATTTAAATCTCAGAGACTTGAGACTGTCTTAAATTGGTAGACTATTGGGACCTTTGAAGTCAAACTAAATACAATTTACAACATGAGGTGGTTATGTATTTATTGGGGGCCAGGGGCAGAATGTAGTAGTTTGAATGTATGTACCCCAATAGATTCAATTTTATTAAAGCTTGTAACTTAGTGTCATTGTGCACAGATCCTAGGGTCCAGCCCTAAGGTGTGGGGGCAGGCCTGAATTCTACAGGTTTGCAAAGGGCCTGAGTTCTGCCTGGGGTTCCTTGCTAGGGCTGGTGGTTGCTTTTCTCTGTGTAAAGAGGGCCAGCTTCTTCCACCATTATAGAACTTTCCCTGGATCTGTAAGCTTCAATAAATCTTGTTCCTCCTATAAACTGGTCTGGAGGTTCACTCCAGGAATGCCAAGCTGTCTGCAACAGTATCTCTTCTCTACTTGTAAATAAATTTTAAAAATTCTCTTCCACCCAGATTAGGCTGGGTTAGGATGAGACTCTACCTTGACCCCCCACCCAAAAAAATAAATCTCTTCTATGTATTTATGGGTGCAAGGTATGCATGTTGACAGTGCACATTATCAAATGTTTATCCTCACATTTCATGGACCTTTGTGGGACATGAGATCCCCCCACCTTAATACATGGACCTTTGTGAGACACCTCGGTTTGGGACTGGGTCTCTTGTCACCCACCAGTGCATACTCCACACTAGCTGGCCCATGATGGCTACTATAATGACCAGTTTGTGCATGAGTGCTAGGGATTCAAACTGGTCATCAGGATTGTGCAAGCACTTTGCCCAATGAGCCACCCCCAGCCCTGAAACCACATTTTGAAACCCACCCAAGTGATACAGCTCATGCTACAGGCACAGCACTAGCCCAAGATCGGTTAGTAGAGACAAATTTGCATTCTTATGGATTCTTGAAGCCCAGCTACCCCTATGAGACAAAACTGTTGTGCAATGAGCTCCTTACTCTGGACTGTCACCCCAGTCAGCCTCCAGAGGACATAACTCCTTGCCAGATACAGATGATAAAGGGTACATCAAATTCCACCTTTTAAGGATCTGAGGCAGTGGGTGTGTTTTCTGGAAGGCTTGAATTTGGGTTCATAACCACAGGCCTTAGTGACTCTGCCATCAAAGATGCATGTTCCTCACCTGGCGCCCGCACTAGACAAACAGCGAGACTGTAAATCCAGTGCGGTCCTTTGGGATTTGGATGCTGCTCCTCTGTCTGTAGACCTCCTCCTCTTCCTCCTTTTGAGTCACGAAGGGGTGATTCACAGCAGTGGCCTCCAGGCTGGCAAATATCCTGCTTTCTTGAGGCATGTCACCTCAATGTCACAGGACACACTCTATCAACATCTGAGACAGTAACCCTCTTTGCATCAGGCCTGAATTGCTCCAGATGTTACGGAGGCCTCCGCAGGTAACCATGGTAACAGGTGCTGTGACACCAATCATGGCACTGCAGGAAGTGGTGTGCTTAAGCTCTGACCTGGGTGCAGGAGAGCAAGCAGAGTGGAGCAGCTGGGCCAGAGTTGCTGAAGGTGGCTCTGTGTGTCTACAACCCAAGATGAAGGCTTTTCAAAGGATGGACTGATTGACTTGAGTCTGTGCAGTATTTCCTCTAATGCTAAAGGTACCTGAGGTACTACTGTATGTAAAACTTCTTCTCTCAGTAATGTACTATCATATTTTTCCCTGTTGGGAATTTTCTTCCCAAACTCATTTAAACCTAGAATGGTTTCAAAATGACTTCAACTCTAGATGAAACTTCTCAAACAATAAACTAGGATTAACAGTGAAAGAAATTCCTTCATGACACAGGTTGTAAAATGTTGCCTTGAAAGATCGTAAGGGCACAACAAGCCAGGCATGGTGGTGCACACCTTTAATCCCAGCACTTGGGAGACAGAGGTAGGAGAATCACCGTGAGTTCAAGGCCACCCTGAGATTACACAGTAAATTCCAGGTCAGCCTGAGCTAGAGTGAAACCCTACCTTGAAAAACAAACAAACAAAAAAGGCAAGACAGCTTTGTAGACAGTATGAGTTTCAAGGTAGAAGTGCATTTCATATTATAGTAGGAACTGCTTTTTGTGGAAAAAAATTACCTCAGATTAAATCACATATTTATTGAAGACCTCTAACACTAGCTTTGAAAAACATTAATTATTCAGATCAACCCTGAACCAGTAAGCCAAACCTACTATTCTTTCTATACTGTAAAGAAAATATTAAAACACCTTGGTTCACTGAACTCTCATTTCAGTAGCTTCTTTCATCAAGATATGTAATTTTTTTTAATTTGATAAAATCCCACTAAATATTCCCATCAGAAAATTCAATATCTGGACTTTGTGACAGTATGAGAGGTAGCCTGAAATTTTACCTTTTCACCCATGATAAAGCTGTAGAATAATGCACCCTGGGAGCCTGAGACATGTATCTTCTGAACCGCCTTTAAAAGTCTGGACCATAGTTCAAAGGATGTGGCTGGAAGGCAGGCAGCACTTCTTGTGTGCAGTATACAGTACCTGGCCAACCAACCATACTGCAGAAACAGCCCTGCTAAGTTCCAAAGCATCAGCATTCCACCCACTACCAGCCAGCTGGGAGAACTGCCTGTTGAGAATATGCTATCATTTGTATTTTATTTCCTTTTCCTTTATTTCACAATAATTAAAATGCCTGAAGGGGAAAACTGTGGACTTGGGTTCCCCAATTGGGAGCATGGAGAAAGAACATGGCAAGTCACCAGTGCCCATTTCCACCAGGTATATGCCTCCAACAGCACCTGCTCATTCTAAGGCTCTGGCAGTTAAAGTGCCTGACTGGAGTGTGGAGCAATGAAGTTTGTGACATGCTAACACCCTGGACTCTAGTCTTGAACTGTCAAGGGCTTGTCAGTGTTCCAAATTTCGCATTTCATACGCAATTAGGACTACCATGGATTCTGACAAACTCTGCATCAACAAGTTACTTTCTCCAAAACAGAAACTCATACTATTATCCTGAATCTTTAAAAAAGATCCAAGCATGGCGGAGCACGCCTTTAATGCCAGCACTTGGGAGGCAGAGGTAGGAGGATCACTGTGAGTTCGAGGCCACCCTGAGACTATATAGTGAATTCCAGGTCAGCCTGGGCTACAGTGAAACCCTATGTTGAAAAACAAAAACAAAACAAAACAAACTAACAAACAAACAAAAGAAACCCCTAGACAGACATGTCAAAAAGATTTGGAATTGGGAGGCAGAGGTAGGAGGATCATCCTGAGTTTGAGGCCACCCTTAGACTCAATAGTGAATTCCAGGTCAACTTGGCCTAGAGTGAGACCCTACCTTGAAAAAACAAAAAAGGGAGAGGAAAAAAAAAGTTTGGAAAGGGTCTCAGTAGTTAAAGGCACTTGCTTGCAAAGCCTAATACCAGGCCCAGGTTCTATTCCCCAGTAACCCCATAGAGACAGATGCATATACATCTAAAATTTGTTTGCAGTACCTAGAGGCCCTGGCATGCCCTTTCTCTCTCTCCCTATAATAAATAGATGATAGATATATGGATGGATGGACAGATGGATGGATGAATGAATGATAAAGAGAGGTAGGTAGGTTTGGACAGAAGTGCTCTATGGGGGTGGATAATGCAGTGCCCAGAAGCCATAGGCTGTTGCAGAAAAATCCCAGTGCCAGGGGTGAGACCTTCCAGTGATTTGTTGGGTCAGAGAGATTGCGGAGGCCTCTGAAATAATACAGGCTATAGTCAATGATCTTGGTTGACCACCAGAACCACTGCTGAAGATACCAAACGCTTCAGGTGCAGAACATTAAGAAATAAAGCTGAACAGAGCTGAACGCCTCCTCTTGCTTTCCTAATGCTGGAAAGCACTATATAGCCTGCTGGAGGAGCAAAGTCAACAGTCTTAACCAGCAGTGGATCCTGCAAGCTACACAACAGGCAAGATATGCCTATTAATGCAATAGTTGCATGTCTGTTATAGAGATAACTAAGGGCTCTCTGAATTTGAGGCCCTCTCACAAGATAGAATTCATGCCCAAAGCTGAAAACCTAATGAAAAACTTATAGCTGTGAAGGTCATGAGCCCTAGGGGGGGAATGCTACTATCATGTTTTTGGCTACATTATGTATCCTATAGACACCAAACTACCCTGTAAATATGTTTATGCCTATAGACTAGTACTGCTCTCACTTTTGGTTAGAGAACTTTCTCTTTTCAGATGGTGGTGACCACTAAAATGACTCAAAACTCACCAAAGTGCTGAGAAGAAAGACAGTGGGGTGTTCAAGTGTCGAGAGACATCTCTATCATACCCTCCAAGGCTCAGGGACCATTGCAGAAGAGGTGGCAGAGAAGCTAAGGGCCAAAGGATGAGCGGGAGTGCTTTGGAATGCTATCTTCCAGACACAAAGTGACCAGTGAATTCATGACCCCACAGTGGCTGCTGTTACCTGCACAAGTCCTGCATAATATTGGAACCATCAGCTTGCTGTAATGGAGAATGGAAAAGGGAAGCAAAACATAAAAATACAAGAGGGACTAGTTGGAAAGAAGGGGTTCAGTGTAAAGAGGATGGGGAGGAAGGCAAAAGAAAACAATGGGAGGAGACTATGATCAAAACACATTATGCATATGTATAACAAATGTCAATACATTTTTTTTTAAATAAAAGAGAAATCCAGTAGGGCGTGGTGGTGCATGCCTTTAATCCCAGCAGAGAGAGGAGAATCAAGGCCACCATGAGACTACATAACAAATTCCAGGTCATCTTGAGCCAGAGGGAAATCCTACCTGGAAAAACTAAAATGAAAAACCCACAAGGAAACTGGGAAGTTTTTACATAGAGATGAGAAAACCCAAAAATTCCTGCTCTAAGGCTGGTTCTTAAAGACCTAAATTTCTTGCAAAATCCAGCAGCTACCCTGGCATGGCAGCTCCCAGGCCATAGCCACAGGGAACTCCACTGACAATTTGTAAACATGTAACAGACACAGATCTCAGAAGCCACTCGGCTAATTGCCTCTGCAGATAGGTGATACATATCCAATCTGTTTACATTTATCCAGGAAGGAAAAAGCGATGTCCAACATGACAGGTTAGAGTCACAATGAAATGGAGAACTTTCAAAAATAAAATCATCACATCCACTTTGTTCTATAAATGCTTTTAGGTGACTTGTAAAATTTTAGGCAAATACACTAAATTAGGAGAACTGGGGATGTCGCTCAGTTGGTAGAGGGCCTGCCTAACATGCACAAGACCCTGGGTTCAATCTCCAATGCCATATAAAACCAGGTGTAGTGGCGCACACCTATGATACCAGCACTGGGGAGGTGGAGACTGTCCTCAGCTACATGAGATCCTGTCTCAGTAAACGAAAACCAAAACCAAAACAGAAACAAAGAGAATACATTATTTTTGCTACTGTAACATTAAAGCTCAGTTGGGTGAGCAAAGACTTCTGGGTATTATAATAAAGATCCAGAAAACATCAACATTTGAAACCCACCCTAAAGAAGTTCAATAGTCTAGAAAATGCAGCTGGAAATGGTTTAAATTATCAACACTTCAGAAAGCTTGTATACTAACTGCTTTCTCAGAAGGGCCAAAATGTGTCTTCTTACCTCACTATTGCTACCACCCTCGTGCTCTACCCACTTACCACATTTCCTAGACAATGGGGGCAGCTTTCCCAGTTACAGGTCAGCCTTCGAAATTAGGGATGGGCCAGGTATGGTGGCACATGCCTTTGAGCACTTGGGAGGCAGAGGTAGGAGGATTGCTGTGAGTTTGAGGCCACCCTGAGACTACATAGTGTATTCCAGGTCAGCCTGGACTAGCGCAAGACCCTACCTCGAAAACCAAAAAAAAAAAAAAAAAAAAAATTAGGGATGGCTTAGTGGTAAAGGCATTTGCTTACAAAGCCAAAGGACCCAGGTTCGATTCATCAGGACCCCTGTTAGGCACATGTGCAAGGGGGCGCATGAGTCTGGAGTTCACTTGCAGTGGCTGGAGGCCCTGGTGTACCTATTCTCTCTCTAATAAATAATAATAAAATATTAAAAAAGAAAGAAAGAGAGAAAGTAAGAACCCTTGCATGCCCCTCATGTGGCTGAGATAGCTCAGCTGGAAAGCGTGAGGTTGAAGAAAGAATGCAGTAAATATTAATACAGAGTGAGACTGTTATTAATGAAGCAGTTAGCTTTACTCAGAGTAAGGCCCAAGCAACGTGACAAAGCTACACCCAATTAATGATGGGATGCCAAAAGCTAAGGTGAGCAGGGCATAGCTAGGCACACCTGTAACAAGTCCTGTCAGGGCTGATTATCTCTTGGGTTGATTGGTCTAGCTGAAAATGGCAGCTCCAGGTTCAGTGAGACTCCACCTGGAGGAAACAAAGCAAAGTGACAGAGGATGACACCTGATGTTCTCCTCTGGCCTCCGCATGCTTGGGCACAGCACATCTGCACACATACGTACATACAATCTACATGCATACACACATGTGCAAAAAGAAAAGCCTTAAAAACTAAAGTGAACATTAGCTTAGAAATTTTCCCTCTAGAAATGTTTAAAGCTTCTCCACAGACAAATCATCCCAGATGAGCAGGCTGACAGGAAATGCACAGTGCATGAAGGAAAGACGGGAGGGGCAATTGTGGCTTCCCTCCAGAGCCCAGCAGGATTCCACTCTGAAAGCAGACCTATTTTTGCCCAAGGGCCATGAGCTTCATCAGTACACAACACGCTTTTCATTCCAAAGTCGGCAGCAGTGATGAGCAGTGGAAACACACATGTACCTTCTTTCATAAAACCTGGGTCTGCAGTCTGTAGCCTGCCAGAATAGACAGTGTGCACAGCCAACCAGCTTTCAATCACATTACTACACACTCTGCAGATAGCTAGTGCTATGGGCTGTCACAACACCCATTTTCCCAATGACCCAGTGAGTTTAAGTGAAATTGACATGTGTGATCTCACATATGAAGTGAAGGACACCAGAGAAGTCCCCTAGTTGCAGACTCATATTTCCCAGGCTGGCCTTGAGCATGCCATGTAGCCAAGGATAACCTTGAATTCCCTCTTCCTCAGGGTCCCTTGGGTGCCAGGACTGACATGTGTGCACCACCATGCCTGTCTTTTCTGCTCTTTTTGGTATCCTACTTTTCATCTGGCTCTTTTTATACTCAAATAGAGCATTAGTGTTATTTAAAAAAAATTAGTTTCTGAAGCCAGACATGGTGGCACACGCCTTTAATCCCAGCACTCGGGAGGCAGAGGTTGGGGGATCGCCATGAGTTCAATGCCACCCTAAGACTACATAGTGAATTCCAGGTGAGCCTGGGCTAGACTGAAAGCCTACCTCAAAAAAAAAAAAAAAAAAAATTAGCTTTTGCCATGAAGAATGCTGGCAAGTTTTTTTAACCAACAAAAAGCCCAACATCTAATGTGGTATTATAGGTTGAATTGTTACCCTAATATTCACATGCTGGAGCCCTAAACCCAGTCACTATTATAGAGCTGGGCATAGTGGTACACACATGTAACCCTAGCAATTGTGAGGCTAAGGCAGGAATATTTGGCCAAAGAAGTGATTATGGTTAACATGTGGTCCTTAGGACCCAATTCTGACTAGTGTACTTATAAGAGATTAGGGGACAAGCCACATACACAGACAAGAAACAAGGACACGCAGTCTGTCATTTGGATACAAAGAGACCTCAAAAGAAACTAACCCTGCCCACACCTTCATCTCTGTTCCAGAACTGTGAGGAAGCAAATGCCTGGTGTGTGAGCTACCCTATCTGGTAGTCATAGCAGCCCAGGCCAATACACACAGCATGATGACTAGCAGCCCAGAAACACAAGTTTTTAGATCACCATATATACATTTGAGCCCAGAGTGGGAAACTTTTTAAGTATGCAATTACCACCCCCTCAAATGCCAGACAATGACTGAGGCGTTTCTGTGTCTGAGACTAATATGTACAATAAACAAGCTGCTGGAAAAAGGGTGTGACTCTTGCCTGTAGACAACTGTTCCTTTCATGTGTACTCCCCCTGATGACTCCCAACGACTATACCCTGAGCTAGCTGAAAGGCCACTCCAGTTCTGGACTCTACCACCTCAGACACACAGAGAGGAGAACACAGTCCTCTGCTAAGCAGGTGTTTGAAAATGACAAGCTTTGTCCTTCCTAGCATGACAAGTCAAATTCAGATTAAGAAACAAACTCGAGGTTGAAACTATTTTTTAACCAAAGAATTACAGGACAACCTAAAACCTCATTTGCTTAAAATTGGGTCCCCAGTAAACAGTACACACAGTATATGGTATAGAACTTCAGCACACTGTCACCCCATCCCATCTTCTCAGTGAATACCACAAACCCCTCATATACCTGTGTGTGCAGGTGAAGGGAAGGTGTTGTAAAGTGGATGTCAAATTTCCTACAACACCTGAGGAGACAAGATCAAGGCTAGAAGCTTTAATGCTATTTTCATAATCTGTGTGAGAAGACAATTCAGAAGACTGCAACTCCATCTTGTGTTGGTAAGGTGGGTTAAGTTATTAACATCAAGGTTTAAAACGACCTTCTGTCCTTTTAGACATCAGCACCATGTTCTAACAGTTCTAATACAAAAAGAGAATCTAAAGTTACATACAATCAGCCAACCCTACAATAAACTTTAGGTAGTTCACACAGTGTATAAATTGGCCTTTAACTTTCTTCCATGAAGTGTAAACTGAAAGTAACAGGTAGACGATAATAAAAATAGAGCCAGAAGTGAGCCTATTCAACTAGAACTAATAACCAATGAAAACAAAGCCTTTAGGGAGAGCACCTTTCAAGTCAGACCTGCTAAGTCCAACATACTGATGGGCGGGCTCAGCAATCTCGCTTAAAAACAAAACTAAGAAAATGCAATATTCCTAAGTGTACTTACATGGCAAGGGAACACCCAAACTCACCAAATCCGGTCACACCAACCTAAAGGAGATGGAAAAGTACACACTTCTCAGAATTTGCAGCCTCAAAACTCACAATGAATGATATGTAACAGGACAAACCACTCACCATAGATACTGTTTGAGAAAGTGTACTATGAGCCTAAAACAATCCGTACTCATTACATGATGGACTGGTCCAGGTGAGATGACACACACCTATAATCCCAGCACATAAGAGGCTAAAACTGTGGGACCTTGGAAGGTTTGAGACCAGCTTGGTGTATACAGTCAGAACCTGTCTCAAAACATAAATAAATAATATGTATTTTTAAATCTTATCACTTATCAACTTTTTAAGTCTTCAGAAGTTATTCAGATACTACACTATTAATTATTGAAGTATTTGTTACTGAGGCATCGACAACACAGTTTGGCAGAAGGTCTGCATTCTCTCCATTCCTGGAATCCTGGACACAGCCTCCACTCCTGTCCTCCCTATCTACAGAACATGAGGAAGAAGTCTTCCCCACGGGACTGTTAGTAAATGAATTGGGGCCTGGACACATGAGGCAAGCACAAGGTACTTATTTATATTAATACCAAACCTCTGCTTCCTCATGCTCATGCTTAACTGCACCATGACAAACAGGAGAAAGTGGGCTCATTCCCCAGGTCTCTCATAAGAGTGATGGCCTCCTTAAACATTGGTTTACAAATACAGTCATCAACATGTGACCTTCAGGCTGAACTCGCTTTGTTGCTTTTGGGGGACAATATTTACTGATCAGGCTTTGGTACCCAACACAGTGACTAATCTGCAAGAAAGGTTATGAAAATCATACTGTACCCTAGGGCCTGTCCCCTCCCTCCTCTCTCCTCCTTTTAGCAGCCCTCTTCCCATACAGCCCTGGCCTCAGACAACTCAAGAGAATAGTGTGGAGCATCCCAGCTGATGGGAACCTGGAAGCTGGGTCCTGAGGTACAGATATTCAGTCCTCACCAGGCATCAACTATGCTCCTCAAAGCAGAAAAAAGGTGGCTTTCTCTAGCCTAGCCTTAAGCAAAGGATCCTTTTCTCAGGAGTAAATGTGGAAACAAAACACGGATCTAATTAGAGAATGTCACAAATTCCATGTTGACTTTGCTAATTAGAACACAGAACACAAGGTGCTAGCATCTCTGCTTTTCTTCATCCTTCCCTGAGAACTGGGTCATTCTCAGTACTGGGCCACTGATTGGTGTTTACGTATGAATAAAAGTACCATAAGCAATGCTCAAAGGGTGAGGAGATGGGAAACGTAGAACACGCTTACTGAGGGCTGCTTAAAATAATCTTTTAGTTTTAAAGTCAAGATAAACTAAAACTTGAAATTACTGTCAAATCAGAAATGCTACTGGTTATAGATCCCTGGAATATGCTACTGCTCCTGCCTTTAAAGGCACTATTGAATGTCACCATCCAGAGCTCATGTTTCTCGTTTCTGACAAATCTGACACTGACATACAGGAAAATGGTTACTTCAGAAGCATGTTTAACGCATCACATTTTGCTCATCAGCACAAAATCTACAGTCAGAAGTTGCACATAAAGGGTTTATTTTGAATGTTTTAAGGAAGGATAGAGTTACATCATAATTATAAAAATTACTTACAGAATTAACAGATTTATACTGTGTATACTTCTAAATGCAGAGAACAGGGAACTGTCTACACATTGTATAAAATAAAATTAAAAATGAATTCAAGCTCAAAAGAATGAGGTCGTTTACCTAGTTTTAAATATGAACACGAAGACCTCTGAACTACACACATTCATCCAACTGCACTGACGATGGAAGATACAATAGCGCAGCATTTCTTTCCACAGAACCAGACACTGACCATCATCATGTTGTTAGGGTAATTGTTCCTGGTTCATCTTTGGAGGACTTTCACTTTTTAGACAATCAGCTGAGTGTGTTTTCAGGCACTACAATTTCTGACAATCAGAACGGTCTACAGTGTTCAGAGATTCGAGCCCAATGCACTCTGGGGTTTGGCACAAAAAACAAGAGTAGAAATGAAATCTGGCTTGGAAGTAACCGTGACTTTTACGAATGCACAGTCCCTTCAGATGCTGCGTGACATTCACAACTGGAAATCGCCTGCTGTCGGCACTACGTCTGCTTCACCAGTGCATTTTTATCCTACGACCACTAAACAGCACAGGAAGCAAGTATACAGGAAACTGAAAGCGAATAAAAAAAGAAAGAAAGAAAGAAAAAACCTAAATATCTTTAACATGCAATTTTAGTTAGTTACACTGAACATTCTACTTAGAATAGAGCATGCAAAAAAGGATGGTCTGCTTTAAGGTTCGTCTCCGAAGTTACGTGGCAGCCTGACGTCACACACGCACGCACACACGATACAATACTAGAGCAGGTAGGTGAGGAAGGCCAATAAATTTTATACACAGATTCAAGTCTTGTGTTGCCACAAGCCCCATGATTAATTTTGGAAATTCATGTTGAAATCCTAGAACAAGGAATCAACATTCAGATACCAGAAAAATGCAAGCAACGCATGCAGATCTGAACCATGAGCCTAAAAGAGGCCTGTGGCTCGGGAGCAGTGAGTCACAGCGTCATTAAATGTGGTGTAAACCACCAAAGGGTGGGGGGCAAAAACAAAAAATAAAAACTCCTTCCCCTTCCCTCGGCCCTAATGGCAATAATGGAACAATGGTCATTCCTCTAGACTGGGAGATAATGGGTATATCAAAGTCATTGAAGTTGCTCACAGAAAAACCACAATGCAAGTCATTGTAATGCTAGAAATGCTTCCTTTGGCCCCACCCTCAGGACACTTCAGCCTGAAGTCACTGTGCTCAGCACTGTCTATGCCAGGCTCGGCTGAGGCTTACATGCAGGGTCCCACGCAGACTGGAGGACCACACCTGTGCACACATAGAAGCACCTAAGACTACGGTATCACACAGCTCTGAGAAGCTTGTCCCTGGCACCTGTGGTGAAACACTGAGCACAGGACACTGCAGCCACAGACGGAGAACTGAGGTACTGTGGTCACAGGGTGAGTGGCTGTTACCACTCAAAAGCACAAGGCATCAGCCTTTGCAAAGGCTAAGTGGGTATCTAGCAACCCATGCACTGAGGCCTTGAAACCATCGAGTGGTCTCTTATATCAGAAGTGCCCAACAAAGGCACGCAGACCGGAATTCCAAACCTCTGGTGTTTGGATGACAGCATGCACCATGTATAGGGTCTGCTCAGACCACAGGGGCAATTTCCCATCTCCACAGGAGACTGGTTTCACATACCACCTTTCTCTCGGTCATCAGGCCACCAGGGTTCTTCTGAGACAAAGCGAGAGTAGCCATTTGGCTGTCATCAACCAGCCACACTTGCAGTTGTATTTTGGTTTCAAACAACTTTGCAGGAATAAGCCACAAAAGACTGTGTTGAAGAGCATGACTAGGCCTTCTGTAGTGACACGCCAATGACGTGCAGAGCCTGCGGGCTGAAGGAATGACCTCACATCAACAGCACACCTGGAGCCAAGAGCAGGCACCACCACAGAGGGGTCAAGAGAGTGAGCTGGTGTTTGTCCAGATATTCCTGGTGGGGGAAGGTAGGAGCAAGGAAGGAGAGACAAGGCCTTTGACCATAATCACATAGCAACAATAATAGTAACAAAAATTTAAAAGTCCCAGAGAACTTGCTAGAAGGCAACACTGCCATTCTTAAAATTTACACCTCTAACATAAATGTACTGTTCCTCCAGGAATGTACACACACACATACAAACCATTGATATACTGTTGCTTTTTAAATAATGGGCCAAATGTGCTGTCCAAAACACACCTACATTATTATACCATGTGAACCGAGGACCTGGGCTTCATTTAGAAGTATTTATGATTAAAGTGTAAACAAAAATAAAAAAATTAACAAAGCTCAGAACTGAAGGCAGCCTTTTACCCAGATTTCTCAACAGTTTCCTAAATTCTAATATGGGTCATTAACTGTTCTCAACTAATTTAAACTGTACATTTGGACTTACAGTTTAAAGCCCTCAGGTTGACATGCTACTCTGCAATGTGGACTTTCAAAACCACCTAAACGTCCCTACTGTTCCTGTGCTCCAATTTTAAATAAAGAGCAGGCATATCATAAATATGACTGGCTTGGGTCCAGCATTCCTGTTAAACTGGAGGAAATTTTATCGCTCCCATCCCAATCCAAGAGGAAAGGACTGCCAGTGGTGTGTGTGTGTGTGTGTGTGTGTGTGTGTGTGTATGTTATATACGTAAGCACACAGGTGCAGATATAGACAGGTAGCTATAGATACATATCTCTGAAAAAAAAAAAGGCAGTAACAAAAATAACCAACTATGCTTGCATTGTGGCAGCAGCGTAAGATGGTGTTAAGAGTGGAGGGAGATGGTTCAGATCAATTCAGATTCAAATGACGTTGACACTAGTTTAACTTTTACCCAACTTGTATGTAACACCCCTCCCAACAGACATCCTGTGAGAGGAAAGGGTTCCCGTACACAAAATGCTTTGTGTTCACACCAATCTGTACTACTCAGAACAAAACCAGTTCTGCTGGCAGAGATTGTGGGTTCGCAGGGACATTTAAGCTTTCATTAAACTGGAAAGCAATCAAGTCTTTATGTCTACAAATTATACATTTAATAGTTCCACAAATTTGGCAAAGTTCATGATGACATCTAGGATGTTTTCACCAAATCGTAGACATAAATATGGAAGTCGTCATCAAACTTGATGAAATAGACGGAGGGTTTGGCCTCTACTTGGTGGATGACCATGCCAGTCCTTTTCGAGCCGTCTTCTTTGGCATATTCCACTTGTTTGCCTACCAGGCTGTCCACAACTTCTCCTGGTTCCCTTTCTGCTGGAGGAGAATCATCTACAAGAAAAAAAAAAAAGCTTATCATTTTTTGGAGACATAGCCAATCACATGTTTATTAGTAATTATAAATTTTAAAACATTCTGTACTCATCATGACTACCCAGGGCTCAGTCTACTTTTATTTATTTTATTTATTTTCTGGTCTGGGGTCTGGTCTGGTTTTTCCAGGTAGGGTCTTACTCTTGCCCAGGATAATGAACCCACTCTGTAGTCTCAGGCTTGCCTCAAACTCAGTGATCCTCCTACCTTTGCCTCTTGAGTGCTGGAATTAAAGGTGTGTGCCACCACACCTGGCCCTCAGTTCACTTTTTCTTAAAGGGCCATATCCAAAGTACTTTAGGCCTGAGAAGAACACGGACAGTGTCCTAACCACTCAAGTGGCCAAGAGTGAAACAGAAACGAGTAGTCATGCCATGTTCTAAAACAACATCACTTACAAAAGCTTGTCAATCCTCATCTATATAGATACGTGAGCAACATTAAAAATTATAACTGAGAGCCAGGATTGGTGGTGCACTCCTTTAATCCCAGCACTGGGGTGGTAGAGGTAGGAGGATTGCTGTGACTTTGAGACCAGCCTGGGCTACAGTGAGACCCTATCTTGAAGAAGACTGGAAAATTAGTTCAGCAGTTAAAGGCACTGGTTTGTCCAGGCTGCTGGCATGGTTTTGATTCCCCAGAAACCACATAAAGTCAGATGCACAAAGTGGTACATGTATCTGGAGTTGGTTTGCAATGACAAGAGTTCCTGGCACAGTCATATTCATCCATTCATCTATTCATCCACCCAACAAATAAATAAATAAACATTGTAAATGAAATCCCATAGGCTCATATTAAGTTGTAAGTATCTAAAAATAAGCTTAAATGACTTTGAAACAGAATGTCAGAGCAGACAATTTCTACAATGAATAACTGAGAAAATGTTACTCATGTGAAATTCTTAACTACTGCTGGTTTTACTCTATGAATCCTTAAAGCTCTTTCCCCCTCAATTTCACTGCATTTCCAATTATCTTCCTAACCCAGTTTCAGAAGAGAAGAGGCTCCTCATGCTTGATGAACAAGCACTTAGTAAACACCTCAAACCAAGTCAACGAATCTCCAAGCAAGGCCCAGGCACCTGCACTGCTCACAAGACCTCCAACACAGCACTCTGGGACGCCATCACTACTCACAAGAAGGTAGGGGAGGGCTGGAGAGATGGCTTAGCAGTTAAGCGCTTGCCTGTGAAGCCTAAGGACCCCAGTTCAAGGCTCGATTCCCCAGGACCCATGTTAGCCAGACGCGCAAGGGGGCACACGCATCTGGAGTTCGTTTGCAGTGGCTGGAAGCCCTGGCGCGCCCATTCTCTCCTCTCTTCCTCTCTCTCTCTCTCTCTCTCTCTCTCTCTCTCTCTCTCTCTCCTCTCTCTCCTCTCTGTCGCTTTCAAAGAAGTAAATAGAAATTAAAAAAAAAGAAGGTAGGGGAGAGGTGCAAGGCAGGTACAAGTCTACTTCTAGAAACTTATTGGAGGTTCTGAATATGCTCTTTTCCTCACTGGAACAGATGGCTTTCAAACAGGACCAGAGCAGGCATGGTGGCGCATATCTTTAATCCCAGCACTTGGGAGGCACAGTTAGGAAAATTGTCATGAGTTCGAGGCCCCCTGAGACTACATAGTGAATTCCAGGTCAGCTTGAGCTAGAGTGAGACCCTACCTCAAACCCCCTGGCACTGCAAAAAAAAGGACCAGACATCTCAGTCGGTATGAATTACCCTGCTACCATTCATAGTAGACTCCAGTCCAGTCCACAGTATAAGCACACTAGTCTGACCATGTAATATATTTAACTTAACATCACCTCTGATTATAGTAAGTTCTCTCAGAATAATAATCTACAAACTGCTCGTGATCATTGGTGCAAATACATACAATGCAGTTAAACACCTGCACACAACTGATTCTTTTAAACCAGGATATATAAAAAAGAAATCTAAGCTAAATTCTTCTCCTCAAAAATTCTCTTCCCTCAAACAGCACCATCTTACTGCCATGCTTTCATGAACTCCAGGCACCTCATGCCACACTATCTGAAAAGTAGATGTGAGACTCTGGGCCTCAATTAGGCTTGATTTTCAAGCAACGGCGCTCAGACCCACACAAGGTGACAGAACCACCTCACCAAGTGTTTTATTAGAACATCTCATTATTCCCACACCACTTACAAGGCTGGGGAAAGGAGTGAGGAAGTAAGGAATTAGAAAAGCCATAATATGTGTGCAAGCAACCTTGCACTTTCTACCATTAGATTAACAATACTTCCTTTGACTGGGTATTTTCTCTACAAAAATGTCAAAAATGAACTTCTCCCAGTCTGTAGAAATGCCTTTAAGGAATGCTCTCAGATAATTTAACCTCTAAGAATACATATAATTCTCTTCTAACAAAGTAGACAAACTTTAAACATATGTATTGTAGAACAGATAAGCCCATCAGTAAGTTCCTTAACTGACTTCCTTGTATACAGAACTTTAAATAATAATTTAGGGCCAAGGAGGCAGCAAGTGTTGGCTGTAAGTATGAAGGTCTGAGAGGGCCTAAGACTGTTTGAGTTCCCTAACACCCATGTTAAAGCAGCTGGATGTGACCATGCATGCCTGTAACTCCAGTCCATGACCCCAGTTTGTGGGAAGTGTTGACTGAGCTCACAAAAACTACACTGCTGGGAAAGAAACTCTTGTCATGGAAATCTGCAGATGAGTGACAGAGGACACTCAACTTTAGTCTCAGATCTACACACACACACACACATAGATGGGAGGGGGAGGACACCCAACTTTAGCCTCAGGCCTCTACATACGCACAGAGATGACCCACAGAGGAGGGTACCCAACATTAGCCTCAGCCTTCCACACACAAGTCCAAGGAGCATGTACACATGCACCACACATACTACACATATTAACTTGTTAAAATGGCAATACTCTGCCAACAGATTCAACACAATAATATCAGAATGCTAGTAGTCGTCTTGAGAAAAAATAACAACCTGCTTTCAAAATTCATATGGAACTGCCAGAGACTCAGAAATGCCAAAGCAGTCCTGAATGAACAAAGGAGGTCTAAAATACTACAAAGAAATATGAACATAACAGTGTGGTAATCACACAGACACTAAGTAAACAAGTAGAAATAGAACATGGGGTTCAGAAATACATTCATATATCCAAGTTAACTAATTTTCAACAAGAGTGTCAAAATCACTCTATGGAAGAAAGAAAAAAGTCTTTTCAAAAAACAATGTTTAGTCAACCTGGACAGTTACATGAAAAAGAATGAAATTGACCCCCACCTCATACAGTAAACAAATGTTAATGTAAAAATGCACCAAGTTATAAAACATTTAAAAGAAAACATATCAGTTAAGTCATGGCCTTAGATTTGACAAGAAATTCTCAGCACAAAAGCACAAATGGGGGAAAAAACATGAATTGGACTGGAAAGTTAACTTGTGCCTCAAAGATCATCATCACAGAAGTGAAAAGACAGTGCATGTGTGTAACAAGTATTTTGGAGGTTGACGCAAGAACATGGAGAACTCAGCCTCAGCTACATTACGCTGCAGGCAGCCACAGGTCCACAGCAAGATCTCACTGCAGAAAAAGCTATAAACAGCCAAGGACACAGACAGCCCACACATAAAGAAAACATCAGCCAGCCAGCTCTCTGAGGACTTTCATGTAAAACAGTGATGCCACACAAACACCACATGGGCTGCAACCTAAACAAACACACATTGCAACAGGTACATGAAGGGATGTCTGTGGTCCCCATTGCCCAAACAGCAAAGAAATCAACAGTGTGATGAGAGCAGCCCCATTCACAGGCTGTTGGTGGGAATGTAAAACGTAAAATGACCACTCATAGGTACATAATGAAGATAGAACAAATGCCCACAGAATCTCAAGACACAAATGTTTACAGCAGTAATGTTCATAACAATCTAAAAGTAGAAATAGCCAAATAATAGTAATAGTAAATAAACAAACAAAATATGAAATTGTGCATACGCAGCAAAATATGAAATTGTGCATACATAGGAACCACATGTGGTCATTAGAAAGAATGAAATACTAATGTATATCACAACATGACTAACACTGAAATCATGGAGAACCAAAGCTAGTCAGAAATACCCTGCAAAACCCACCCACACAGGTCCACAGTAGGATGATCCACAAAGAAAGTAAACTACTGGTGGCAGACATTAGAGCTGTGAGGAAGGGGGCGGGAGGTAAGAAAATGGTGAATAAAAGATAACATGGTTCCTTCTGAAGTGATAAAAATGTTCTGAAACTGATTTGTGAATATACTAAAAACCATTGAACTGTACACTTTAAGTTAACTGTTTGGCACAAAATTATACCACAATAAACCTGTCCAGCTTTTAAAATTGTTTTTATCTATTTATTCAAGAGAAAGAAAGTGAGTATGGGTGCCATCAGGGCCTTCTACCATTGCAAAAGAACTTCCAGACACATATGACACTTTGTGCATCTGTTTTTATGTGGGTACTAGGAAACTGAACCTGGGCCATCAAGCTTTGCAAGTAAGCACCTTTAATTGCTGAGCCATCTCTCCAGTCCGTCTAGTTTTAAATGCCAAACTTGCTGGGTCTGATGGTGCATACCTATTAATCCCAGCACATGGAGGCTGAGTCAAGAGGATCACAAGTTCAAGACCAGCCTCTGCTATGATGGACTATCTAAAAAGAAAAAAGAAAGAAAAAGACGATACAAACTTTATCTACATGAGCTGGAAGCTGTTGTGGGAATAGCTACATGATCTAAATATGGAACCTGTGATCTAGTGGTTTCCTCCTAAGTTACTGTTTTATTTATTTATTTTATTTATTTCTGTGGTGCTGGGGAATCCACAAGGACCACACTTGTGTTGGGCTAGCCCTCTGTCTTCCAATGAGCTGTATCTTGAGACCTCAATTAACAGTTTTCTGATTTCAAATATTTACATATAAACCATCCACACTGATCACCTTCAAAATGATTCGACTGGGAAAAGAGTAGATTAAACAAGACTAGAATTATAGCTGCTCAAGCTGAATTTAAATAAGAAACAGTAAAAATACATAGTAGAGGCTGGAGAGATAGCAGTTAAGGCATTTGCCTGCAAAGCCAAAGGACCTAGGTTCGATTCCCCAGGACACATGTAAGCCAGATGCACAAAGTGGCACATGCATCTGGAGTTCGTATGCAGTGGCTGGAGGCCCTGGCACACCCATTCCCCCTCTCTCTGTCTGCCTCTTTGCTTCTCTCAAATAATAAATAAAATTTTTAAAAATACATAGTAGTATTAAGCATTTTTAAATAGCCTCCATTTTATTACAGAAGCTAAGAAAACTGACCATTTTCTTACCTAAAGTTCACAGGGAAAAACTTAACAACCTATGTATGTGCGTTACTAAGAGAGTATCCAAAAACAGATCTGCATAGTAGTTGATCAAATACCTTGATTAAAAAATATCAATTCCTTTCAGCTTATCAAAACCAAAGCTGCTGATAGACTTACTGGAGTCAGGCATGATGCGGAGGTCACCTTCTTTGTAGTCATCCAAGAGCTGGTACATGTACAAGACAGGGTCTTTCTCATAGGTGATGTAAAACCATGTGTTCATGACAGGTGCCCGTGCTAAGACCATCCCCCTCCACTCATCCTTAGAGCCGTCCTCCGTCTCAAACATGTGCTCCACTGCTTTGCCAATCATTGTGTCTGCCAAGTGTGCATCACTGATTCGAGACGTTGCTGGGAATCAAAGGGAAAAAGAGGGCAAAATGCTTCACTGAATATTTGCTACAAACTGAACTTATGAAAGGAGATTTTGACATCCTGTCCATACAATGTATTCGTGAACATGACAACCATTAGTAGCTCTTCAAGATTTAAGGCCACCAAACCATAGGGCACAGAGATGGAGTAAACAGGTCCTGTCCATACAATGTATTCGTGAACATGACAACCATTAGTAGCTCTTCAAGATTTAAGGCCACCAAACCATAGGGCACAGAGATGGAGTAAACAGAAAGGGATTCGGTCCAAGCCAGGTACAGTTTTCCTTTCATTTTTGCTGGGCTTGGTATTGCATGCAAATCACAGCTTACTGTTCATTCAAGTTATGAGATGTTTTGTTATTGTTTAAGTTACTTTGAATTTTGAGTAACTTCAGACTTACAGCAGCAGAGTTTCCAAAATAGTATCGTTCCATTATACAGTTTACCTTGCTTCCTTCATGCTGACATCCAAGAAAACAAAGAAACTACCAGGGTAGAGGCTCACACCTGTAATCTCAACACTCAGGAGGCTGAGGACCAATTCTAGAGTGAGTTTCAGGTCAGCCTGGAGTAAAGTAAAACCCCGTCTCAAAGGGGCAGGGGGAGGCTGGAGAAATGGCTTAGTGCTTAAAGGTGCCTGTTTACAATGCTTGTCTGCCCAGGATCAATTCCCCAGCCACCTGTGTAAAGCTAAACAAGCATTTGTTGGCAATAAGAAGAGAAGAGCCCCCACCCTCCAACTCACAAACATACACACACATGCAAATAGATAAATAAATATTTAAAGGATTTGACGCTACGTGTAGTGGCATGCACCTTCAAAGAAACTTAACCTTGACATATAGGTAGATTTTGTTGCTTTATGCTTTACACTCTCTAGCCTATAACCTATTCCCTACAACAACCAGACTAATCAGATTATGTCATTTAAAATGTTCTCTGCCCACCACCCCAAATCTCTGTGCCACTTGCAGGTTTTCTCATCTTCTTTCTAGCCCCTGCTCTCCTGTGTGAGTCCCCAACACCACATTTCCTCATTCAGCAGTCTCTGCCTAACCAGACATCTCTTCTACTTTGTAACTATAGTTACTGTTTTTGGGTTCACAATGGAGGACAAAGATGGACATTTTCTTTAAGGCTTTACTGTAATGGGGGAAAGGTGAGAGAGAAGAAAGTAAAGGAAAGAGAGAGGGAGAGACAGAGGGATGCATGCCCCTGGAACAGAAAAGCTGAAAAAAAGGACTGGGTGGGGGTGGGGGGTTATGGAGAGAAGAGAAACTGTCCTGCAAGGGGGTGGGGCCCTTCGGTGCTGTTCAGACTTAGGAGCTGGAGGAAGGTAGTCCCTTCCCCTTTTAGCCCAAAGAGAATGGGAATGACCATACCAGGAGGCAGTTCCAAAGTTCAGTTAGCATGGCCTGGTGGTAGATGAGAGGGGATTGGGTAGAGCTCTGAGACTCATTCACACCTTCAGCTCAATGTGCTGACTAAAGCAAACAGAAGACGACTTTTTCTTCCTACACAGAATAGAAAAGGCAAGAAAGCATCTTTATAGAGATCACTACAATCATGAAGACTAAAGTTAAAGCCAGCATGGTGGCTTCTGCTTCAAATCTCAATGGGCAGAAGGACTGCAGTGAAATGGAGGCCAATCTGGAATACAAAGTGAGACCATGCCCCCCCCCCAAAAAAAGAGGGAGGGAGGGAGGGAGAAGGGATTCTTTTCTGTGAATTGCCTCACAGTCTACATCAACTAATGTCTTCCCAAAACTAGACAGATCATGTGTAGCACTTGTTCACATCACCAGACATGCATGCACAGCTCTTTCTATTCTATGATTATAAAAGGACTAAAAACAGAGCAATAAGAACCAAGGCTCAAGTGAGCTAGGTCAGAAAATACTGAGTGGTAACAATGGAGTTTCCCATGCAGGAAATGGACTGGCATCAAGATCAATAAGAATAGAGGATGTGCACTCAAGAGGCTAACAGTTCTGTCACACTTAAGAACAGTGTGTGGTGCACACCTGCAGTCCTAGCTGGTAGGAGGGTCACATGAGATTGAACTATGTATATAAGAATGAGTAGAACTTGCGTTCCCTATCTACAGGGAAGACTAACAAAATGATTTGCTGAGTGGCTGACTTAAGACATTGTTGGCGAATTCTCGTCCCAAGAGTGTACAATGACTGTATGAAGAAACAGGGAGGGAGGCTGAGGAGATAGCTCAGTGGTTAAAGTAAAAGCTTGAGTACCTGACTTCAGACCTCCAGGATCCATGAAAAAGCCAGTATATCCCAGCATGCCTACAGAAACAAGGTAAAGACAGGAGAACCTGTCCAGAACACATCAGCTAGCCTGGCAAATGGAGTCATGAACCTGAGTTGTCCTCTGACCTCTACTCAGTACATGCCAACACTCACACACAGAACATGCCACATCCAAAGAAAGAAAAAGAGAGAGGACTGGATTGTTCCTTCGACAACTTGGTCTCTATATTCCTAGCTCCAAGTCCATTTCTGTGCTGCTTTATTATTCTGAAAGTACAAACCAGTATTTTAAGAAGTAGCAGCATCATGACTGGATGCACACCTTAAATCCCAGCACTTGGGAGGCAGAGGAACAGGATAACTGTGAGGTTGCAGCATCAACCCAAATGGCTCTATGTCTTGCCACAAAGACACTTGCACATCTATGTTCATTACTGCTCTATTCATAATAGTTAGGAAATGGGTGATGAATGGATAATGAAAATGTACATATATACTATGGAGTTTTACTCAACTGTAAATAATAAGGTCATAAAATTTTCAGGAAAATGGATAGAAGTAGAAAAAACTTATACTAAATAAGATAACCCAAGTCCAGAAAGACAAAAAATTGCCATGTTCTTGCTCATATGTGGATCCTTTTTTTGTGTGGTGTGTATGTGCTATATATACCTGTGTGTATACTTGTGGCACCCCATGCACTTGTGGTGGCAAAAAGTCAAATGACCTGCTCTCTCACTGACCCTGGAAATGTTTCTCTGAGAGCACTAGTGGTGCTCAGGTCTCTGTACACATGACCATGTCCCAACTGTAATGTGGGTTCAGGAGATTTGAACCTGGGTACTCTCAGGCCCCTCAGGCCCTCATATAAGCACACTTGGCTGCTGAAACATCCTCTAAGCCTAGATCTAACTTTGCTATCCTCCTCAATCTTAACTACTATTACATCACCACTGTTTGGTTTTTGGCAGTGCTAAGGATCAAACCCAGGGCCATGTGCATGCTAGCCAGGCACTCTACAACTAAACTTCACACCCAGCCCTAATCCCAACTTTAAATGTTTGTAAGTATGCCAATAAGCAGATGTGAGACTGAGTATGAGTTATTATTTGAGATAGGAGACCACGAGAGGAAAACAAGATGTGAAAAGAAGGGGGAAAAGGACAAAAAGCAAGCAGAAAGGAGGCTAAGTAGGGGAGGGAGAGGAGAAAGAGATGGAGAAGGCAAACAAAAAACTTGAGAGCTGGGTGTGGTGGATCACTCCTTTAATTCCAGCGCTATGGAGGCTGAAGTAGGAGGATTAGAGTTCCAGGGGCTAGAATGAGCCCCAGCCTCAAAAAATATGTATTTTGTTTGTTTGTTTGAAAGGCACTGATGTACCCATACTCTGTCCTCTGTCTCTCTCTCATAATATTTTTTAAAAGCAGCAACATAGCTTAACTTTTTTTCTTTTTTCAGTTTTTCAAAGTAGGTCCTCCCTGTAGCCCAGGATGACCTGGAATTCATTATGCACTACCCCTGCCTCCGGAGTGCTGGAATTAAAGGCATGTGCCACCATGCCCTGCCATTAATTTTCAAAAAAATTGCTTGTGTTGTGTGTGCCCAAGTGTACGTAAGTATGGGCCCACGTGTGTCAATGTACTGTGTGTGGAGGACAGAGACCAGAGTCAGATGTCTCCCTCAACTGCTCTATACTTAAAAAAAAAAAAATTGTTGTTTTATTTTTATTTATTTGAGAGTGACAGAGAGAGAAAGAGGCAGATAGATAGAGAATGGGTGGGCCAGGGCCTCCAGCCACTGCAAACGACCTCCAGATGCATGTGCCCCCTTGTGCATATGGCTTACGTGGGACCTAGGGAATCGAGCCTCAAGCCAGGGTCCTTAGGCATCACAGGCTAGCACTTAACCACTAAGCCACCACTCCAGCCCGCTCTGTACTTTTTATTGAAGCAAGGTCTCTCACTTGAACCCAGAGTTCACAAGTTTGGTTAGTCTAGCTAGCCAGTTTGCTCAGTGGGAGCCTGTCTCTGTCTCCCCAATACTGGCATTACAAGTGGGTTGCCATGCTCACCTGGCATCTATGTGGGCTCCAGGGACTAAACCATGTCCCCAGCCCCATATAAACACTCTAGAAAGTAATAACTTGTGTATTTCTACCCTACTTAAACTAGGATCAGTTATTAGTTAATTTAGGAACATTTGCAATGCAAAACTGGTACTTCCATATTGTTCAGACAAACCCTAAAGAATGGATTAGGCTCATGTCCTTCTTGGCTCAAAGCACAATTAGCATTTATGTAACATACAAGAGACACAGACATCACATCACAGCCACTGCACATGATGCAATCAATACAACAGTGAGCCAATGGTGACCCTACCACTAGAGTAAGATACTAACTGGAAGCCAACATGATAGAAACAGCCATGTAAGAAATTGCTAGATTACAAACTTCTAGGCCAACACTTTATAATCTTCATCTCCTTCACGATTCCATCAATTGTAATTTCAGAACATCTGTGCCAATTTTTCTGGTTTTAGGTGAGTGATTTAAATGCTTATCAGAACTGCTTAAGTTCTGATAGAAGTAGAAATATTAATGGGCTGGAGAGATGGCTTAGTGGCTAAGGCACTTGCCTGCAGAGCCTAAGGACCCAGGTTCAGTTCCCCAGGACCCACATAAACCAGATGCACAAGGTAGCACATGCATCTGGAGGCCCTGGCATGCCCATTATCTCCCTTCTTCACTCTCTATCTGCCTCTCTCTCTTAAATAAATAAATAAATAAATAAATAAAAATTTTAAAAAGAAGTAGAAATATTGACAATACAAAATAATCAAAAAGCAACCATTTCAAGCTGGGCATGATAACACACACCTTTAATCCCAGCACTTGGAAGCCAATAGGATAGGGTCGCAGTACAGTGAGTTTCAGGCCAGCCTTGGCTACAGAAGTGAGTTCAAGACCAGTATAGGCTAGAGTGAGACCTGCCTCAAACCCTCTCCCCCAAAAGAATCCATTTCAATCATCACTTTTATAAAGTGGTAACATACAGTTAAAACAAAACTTACCGACTCTATCAGGGAGGACTTCAAGTGCAGACACTCTTTCGTCTTTATTAAGTTCTAGTCCATAAACACAGTCAAATCCATCGTACTTTATGAGATATAATGAAGGATTCACAGGCACCTGGTCCAGGACAGTCCCCTTCCACTGGGTGACAGGGCCGTTGCCCTCTCTCCACCCATGCTGGATCCTGCAGCCTACGATGTTCCTCCGGGGCTGAGACACAGGCTTGCTTGGCCCCACACTGGTCCGATGTTTTCTGTATTCACACACATAACGTATTATTCTCGCAAGTATGTACACTTATACCCCACACAACCACTAGCTTGCATGCTCTTATCACACATGACCCCAATGCACTGCAAACTATCTGTAAGCCAAGCGTATGAAGTCTGTAATCCCAATACTCAGAAAATTGAGGCAGAAGATTGCTAGTTTGAGACTGGCTAGGAATACATGAAAGACCCTGTTTCAAAAACAAACACTCCAATTTGTCTCACTCTTGTTGAGAATGGCAGTGCTTAAGGGACCAAGAGTGGCACACAGCCATATATAAAAGAAGAAAACCACTTTTAGGAAGCAGGTTTTTTGTGAAGTTCCCACGCAACTCAGAATTACCAAGTTAAAGAGCGGGGCCAATTACATGAAATGCCTTACAACGTGAACCACACACATATTTTACATAGGACAATCCAAGTCAAGTCAAGGGGAAATGTGCAGCTAACTCTTATTCTATTTTACTCATCTCACTGCCAGAACACCCTTTTCCTACTAGCTTAAACATGAGGAATGAGCTGAATGTTTTACTTTTACTGCAGTCCTGGTGGCATCTATCATTGATGTGCATGCCATACTTCTTTAGGGACCATTCCATCTTTTTGTTTTGTTCTGCACTACTAATAAGTAAACAATTCACATAAATGCTTAGAAATAACAAACTGGCTCTTGATATTAGGGGGAAAAAAATCTTCATTCACTTTGAAATCCAAGGACAAGTGACAGGATTCAAAGCATGCAACAAGATAAGGGACAAAAACCAACCTGACAGATGCCAGTACAAGCCATGAGTGGAAGGAGTGAAAAAGAATTCCGTTCCCACATTATGGGTATATACAACTTATAACAATCATTAAATATTTATTTGTAATATTTAAAGCTGTAGTTCTATATAATCTATATATTCTAGTAGATGAAAATTGCTATATACAATGAAGCAAACAGAAGCCATGAAGGAGAACCTGTCAGGGTGGCTATGCTAAGGAGTATCCATATTAAACACTTGTTTCTGGGTATATCTGAGGATGCTTTCTACAAGAGATGGTCTGAGGAAAGAAGGCATGCCTCAAGTGAATGGGATCACACATTCTATAGAGGGCTGAACATGGCAAAAGACAGACATCTGTTCTCTCTGCCTTTGGCCTGGGATTTATACCAGGGCTCCTCTGTTTTCAGGCCTTTCCACTGGAACTGAACCATTCATTATTATATACTGCATGATTTCACATAAACTTTTTGTTTGTTTGTTTTTGAGGTAGGGTTTCACTCTAGCCCAGGCTGACCTAGAATTCACTATGTAATCTCAGGGTGGCCTTGAACTCATGGCAATCCTCCTACCTCTGCCTCCCAAGTGCTGTGATTAAAGGTATGCGCCACTACGCCTGGCCTTCACATAATCGTTATACTCCTCTATCCCTACTGGTTCTGTTCCAGAGAATACTTATACAGAAATACCTATCAGAAACAGAAAAGCTCAGAAATGAGATAGTTAGGTAAATCATGGAGAAAAATCAGACAAGGCAAAGAACCCAGCAAACTGAAACAAAAAAAGTTTTTAGAAATGAAGATAGAACTAGAGGAACTTAAGGAATGACAGCATGGGAGCTCATAAGGGAAATGGATGCTAAAAAGGTGACAGGCAGAACAACTATGTAACAGAAGCTGCAACCTAAAATCAAAGATATAGAAAAGAGCACTGAAATCACAAGAAACTCTTCCTAAAATAAAACACCTGAACAAACTCATCCCCAAGAAATCAAAGGGATCAAATCACACAGAAGGTAAAGAAAATGAGACTTTGGCAGTAACATGTTTTGTCAGAAGACAATGAGGTAAATCTTAGGGCTCTCAGGCAAAAGAAAATATAAGCCAAGGATTTTAAGGCTCAGCTAGGAAGTGCCACAGATAAAAGAGTTAAGAGCATAAAGGACGCTTCAGCTCCACAAGTCTCAATCAGCATGGGCTTGTGGAGGTGCCAGCCCAGAACTGACAGACGCAGTAGGCACACTCAACTGAGAACAAATGAAGAGGAGGAGCCAGAAAACAGGATACAGCTGACTCCTGAACAAGAATGGGTAGTTAGGGAAACAAAGCCCAGCCCAGGCAATCAAATACACCCAAACTGCCAGACAGCAACACATGCCTATAATCCTAGAACTGGGAAGGCTGAGACAGGAGAATCACATGTTCTAGGTCAGCCTGGACTACACAGTAAAATTCTCTCAAAAATTAAAAGGGGGGGGGGATTCCTTACACACTTAACCAGGCATGGTTGCACATGTCTGTAATCCCAGCATTCTAGAGCTGATGCAGGAGGACTCAAATTTGAAGCCAGTTTAAGATACACATGGAGTTCCAGGGTAGCCAGGAAAGGAGGGGGGAGAGGGCCCACATAACTGCTCCCTTACTAATAATATAAATAGTCGACATACATCATACATGGTAAAAATAAAATATGACCCAGAACTGATCACTTTTCCCTGTGATTGCTAATTTAGTGGAGACAGCTGCTCCCATGGAGGTGATTAGCAACAGACAGATGTGCACTCACACCAACAACAAGAGGCTGAGATTGTGCCCACAGTACAGCATGCACTGAGGTCAAGTCTTAGGACTTAATGCTCATTGCCACATTTGTTTCCATTTCTCTGAGAACAGGCCCAAACATGCTTCTTGTGTTTGTATGAGTTTTGGCACATTTAACCTCTTTGTAATAGGGGTATATATTTTATGATAATACATGATAACACACATTACTATCTACATGTATTTTATACAGCATGACAGAAGTTTATTGGCTGTAAGATCTAGCTGTGACCCCCCCCCCAAATCATTACACATCTGTCTAAAGCTCCACGTGTAATTCAGTCAGACAATTCGGACTCTAAATTGAGATCAATTGATGGGTCAAATGTGTAACTTTCACCTGTTCTGATATTACAGGTTTAACACAATTCTCAATCCCCAACACACACACACACACACAATGCAGGCTTAAAACATGACAAAGAGGAAGACCACTTAAACAGAGCATGCTCTCAAGTCAAGCTCAGAACTACAACATTCAGTCCCCAAAAGCCTGCATATTTCTAGATACTTTTGTAATTTCTATGGGTACTTGCCATTTAGGAAATGAAATGACTGGTTCCATTTTCTTTTTGAATACTCAGTAATCCTTTTCCTCTTAGTCCTCAATCAAGGACATATGTCCTTTTTTATATTTATTAATTTATTAGAGACAAAGGGAGAGAAAGACAGACGAAGGGAGAGAGAGAATGGGTGTGCCAGGGCCTCTAGACACTGCAAACAAACTCTAGACATATGCACCACCATGTGCATCTGGCTTATGTGGGACCTGGAGAATCAAAACTGGGTCCTTAGGCTCTGCAGGCAAGCACCTTAACCACTAAGCCATCTCTCCAGCCCAACATATCACCTACCTCTTGATGTCTAAGCAGTACCAGTGTTGCCCCTACACAGAACCAGATTCAGCCAAAGCAAAGAGAGGTTCCCAGACCTCACTGAAGAAAGGATTCAATCACATGCCCCCATCTTGTAATTTAATGATACTCCGTCATTACTAACAAATTAAGCAAATATGGCACCCTCACCCAGTGTGGCTCATTATGTGCTAATGTGGCAATGTCACAGTTCTTGACTAGTGCCAGCTAGACTTATTTAAATCCCATACCAAATAAGCAATTACCCTGGCTAGTGGAAGCCAGAATTATTTAAATCTCATACTGAGTAAGCAATTACCCCATGTATGTAGGAAGCCACATCCCATAAAGAGGAAAGCACCTGAGGAGCACCTGCTCTGAAGCTAGGTCACATCAGCCTCCAGTGCTGGCATCCCTGTGGACTACACACTAATCAGCCTATGACTGGTGCCTTCTATGAGAAGCCTTGTAATCAGAAAAGGTATTCTATTCTAGATTCAGACCACTTTGACTTTCAACAAAACTATGAGGGCCTGGAGAGATTGCCCAGTAAGGCACTTGCCTGCACAGCCTAACGATTGAATCTGATTCCCCAGTGTCCACATAAATTCAGATGCACAAAGTAGCACATTCTGAAGTTCATTTACAGCATCTAGAGGTCCTCGAGTTCCTATTCATTCTCTCATTCACATTCTTTCTCTCTCTCCTCCCTTCTCTCTATCACCTATCCTCTCATTCCAGATCAGCCTGGGCTAGAACAAGACCCTACCCAGCAGGATTTCTACTTCAACTTTTCATCCCACCTATACTTCCCAGCAGAGGCCTTTTGTGGTGGTTTGAATAGAATAGATGGCCCCCAATATATTCAGTTGTTTGTGTATAGTTTGCATCTGCAGCCACCTGGCTGGAGTCATTGCCATTGTGTGGATCTTAAGGTGTGGTGGTGGGTTTCAGATTTCAATCTAAAGATATGCAAAGTGTACCTAGCTGGAGTTCCTGAAGTGTGCAGTACTGTGTGGCTTTTGGCTTTTGGCTTTTGCCTTTTGCCTCTCTCCCTCTCTCTCTCTGCTTGGACCTGTGAAGGCAGACCAGCTTCTTCTGCCATTTATGGAACTTCCCCTGGATCTGTAGGCTTCAATCAATATCCCTTCCTCCATAACTGTGCCTGGTCTGAAAGTTCATCTCAGTGAACCTGAAGCTGTCTGCTACACCTTTCAACAAGGATTATTCTTCCAGACATTTTATCTGGTTTTCTAGTGCCTGTATTTTCATTCCCTTGCCTCTCTATTGACTGTTACAATGAGGCTCCTTTGAGCCAAAGGAAACTTTCTAGAGTAAGCTTCTCATGTTCCAGAATTGCCTTCAACTTTCCAAATATACCCAAGTCTGCACTAATGGACACCTATGCTGAGCCCCTCAGGGATGAGGGTGTGGCACAGCTGAAGGCAGGCTGGCCCAGCACACAAAGCCACAGCACCAAGCATGAGGTGGAGTCAAGAGGACCAGGAAGTCAATCAAGGTCATTCACAGTCACAGAGGGAGTCTGAAGCCAGTTTGAGATACTTAAGGATCCTGGCAAAAAAAAAAAAAAGCCAGGTGTGTTGGCATACTCCTTTAATCCCAGCACTTTGGAGGCTGAGGTAGGAGGGCTGCTGTGAGTCTATGGTCAGCCTGGGCTATTTTAAAACAACAACAAAAAGGTTCAATTCTCCAGTACCCATGTAAAACCAGATACAGAGTGGTACATTCATCTGGGGTTTGTTTGCAATGGTAGGAGGCCCTGTCACTCATTCTCTCTCTGCTTGCAGATAATAAAAACCATTTAGGGTTGGAGAGAAGGCTCAGCAGTTAAAGACACTTGTTTGCAAAGCCTGACACCCAGGGTTGGATTCCCCTGCACCCACATAAAGCCAGATGAACAAAGTGGCCCATACATCTAGAGTTTGTCCTGGTTTGCCCATACTCATTCTCTTTCTATGTCTGCCTCTTTTTGTCTTAAATACACATTTAATTATAAAATAGTTAAAATCTTATATAAAAATGAAAAAACTAGCCAGGCACGGTGGCGCATGCCTTTAATCCTAGCACTCGGGAGGCAGAGGTAGGAGGATCACCGTGGGTTCGAGGCCATCCTGAGACTACATAGTTAATTCCAGGTCAGCCTGAGCCATAGTGAGACCCTACCTCAAAAAATACCAAAAAAAAAGAAAGAAAAAAATAAAGGCACACTTGTTTATTTCTACTACAGTGCTTATATTTAGGCTTTTTAAAAAATTCACTTTTTGTTTTATTATTTTTAATTTTTTTATTTTTATTTATTTGAGAGCTACAGACAGAGAGAGAAAGAGGCAGACAGAGAGAGAGAGAGAGAGAGAGAGAGAGAGAGAGAGGGGCACGTCAGGGCTTCCAGCCACTGCAAACGAACTCCATATGCGTGCGCCCCCTTGTGCATCTGGCTAACGTGGGTCCTGGGGAATCGAGCCTCAAACCGGGGTCCTTAGGCTTCACAAGCAAGCGCTTAACCACTAAGCCACCTCTCCAGCCCTTATTATTATTTTTTACAAGGTAGGGTCTCACTCCAGCACAAAGTGACCCAGAACACATTCTGTAGTACCAGGCTGGCCTCAAACTCACAGCACTCCTCCACATAAATTTAGCCTTCTAGGCTGGAGAGATGGCTTAGCAGTTAAGGCACTTACTACAAAGCCAAAGGGCCCAGGTTCCACTCCCAGTACCCACATAAAGGCAGAGGCATAAAATGATGCATGTGTCTAGAGTTCATTTGCAGTGGCTAGAGGCCCTGGTATGCCTGCCCCTTCCTCCCTCCTTCCCTCTCTCTCATTTTTTAAATGTAGTTTTTTGTTTCAATATTTCTTATTTTGCTACTATCTTGAGACTCATTTTTATTATTTTTATATATTTGAGAACGACAGTCAGAGAAAGAGAGAGAGAATGGATGCATCGGAGCCTCCAGCCACTGCAAAAGAACTCCAGACACATGCACCACCTTGCGCGTCTGGCTTATGTGGGGACTGGGGAATCAAACCTCAAACCGGGGTCCTTAGTCTTCACAGGCAAGCACTTACCTGCTAAGCCATCTCTCCAGCCCTTGAGAATTTTTTTTTAATGAGAGATGTGTTGGGGGGGGGAAGCGCCAGAGAAAGAGACAGAATTGGTGCGCCAGGGCCTCCAGCCACTGCAAACTCTGGACACAGGAACGCCACCTTGTGCGTCTGGCTTACGTGGACTATGGAGAGTCAAACATGGGTCCTTAGGCTTTGCAGGCAAGCACCTGAACTGCTAAGCTATCTCTTCAGCCCAAGATTATTTTTTTAAATCACTGCCATATTTAGAAATAATCAAGGACTAAGTATGGTGACTCACACCTGTAATCCCAGCACTTAGGAGGCAGAAGCAAGAAATACAACAAGTTCTACTCTAGTCTGTCTCAAAAACAGAAAGCAGAAAGCAGCAAGGAAGGTGTTACTGCTGTTATTTATTGCTTAATACTGTCATTAATTTTCTTCTTTAGTTGGTTTTCCTAGATATGTATCACCTGGTATTTCTTTCAGAGTACAAAATTCCAAACTTGCTAAAATTCTTGCAGATCTCAAAATATTATTTGCCCTCATCTCTGAACTCCCTAAGTATATAAAAGTCAGGTTATAAAAACTTGCCCCTCAATACATTGGGTAGAAATAAGTATTTTCACTTTCTTCTGTCATCTAGACTTCAAGATTGTAGACATTGAAGTCCTTTGAGGACAATATTTCTTTTCAAGTTGCTTGTTATTTTTTGTTCCTGTATTCTCAAGTGTCACCAGGACCTTTAACTTCTTACTAGTCAAAACAGCTGAGCAAATTACTGTCTGTATTTATCCATCCATTAGGGTCTCACTGGACAAAGACTGGCACTTCTGGAGTAATCTTCCATGATTCAATGGCCTCATCACACTTTTCACCTTGAGAAACTCTCAGCTCAAGCTGCTTGTAGTGGCATACCCACAAACTACACTCTAGAGATCTGTCCCAACAGCTGTCTATCTCCAGCTCCATTGTTCTTCAGTTACAATGGATCTACTTGTAGCCTCTCAACTGTTTGTTGAGAGCAGGGATTAGAGGCGTGCAGCAGCACCACACCGGCTTGGAGTGCCATGTTTTTATTTGCTTATGGAACAGATATAACCTTTCTAGTGAACAAGTAAGATACCAGGTGCCCAAAACCTTACCATCTGGAACATATGAGTCCCAGGGAGTCCACATGTTGAGATTTTCAAAAGCAAACAGTGGGGGCTGAAGAGATGGCTTAGCAGTTTAGGTGCTTGCCTGTCAAACCTAAGGATCCAGGTTTGACTCTCCAATACCTACATAAACCAGATACACAAGGTGGCACATGCATCTGGAGTTTGTTTGCAGTGGCTAGAGGGCCAAGTGCACCCACTTTCTCTCTTCCTCTGTACTTGAAAATACACAAATAAAAATATTTTTAAAAAGCAAACAACAGCTATGCTTAGACACTGCTAACAGGAAAGTACTAGATCTCACAGATTAAAGCATTATGGCCTATTGCAATGAAGAACTACTCGGCTACTGAAATTATGCAAAAGGGCTGGAGATATTGCTCAACGGTGGAATACTTCCATGAGTTTGATCCACAATATCACAAAGAAAAAAATCTAAATTATGAAGAAGAACTTAAAGACTTATAAAAACTCAGGTGTTAGGCTACAGAGATGGCTCAGTGGTTAAAGGCACTTGCTTGCAAAGTCTGATGACCTGGGTTTGATTCCCCAGTACCCTTGTAAAGCCAGATGCATAAAGTAGCACATGGATCTGGAGTTCGTTTGCAGTGGCAAGAGACCCTGGTGTAACCATTCTTTTTCTCTGCTTAAAAATATTTAAAGGAGCCAGGCGTGGTGGTGCACGCCTTTAATCCCAGCACTCGGGAGGCAGAGATAGGAGGATCACCGTGAGTTTGAGGCCACCATGAAACTACATAGTGAATTCTAGGTCATCCTGGGATAGAAACCCTACCTCCAAAAAAAAAAAAAAATTAAAATTAGGGCTGGAGCCGGGCATGGTGGCACACTCTTTTAATCCCAGCACTTGGGAGGCAGAGGTAGCAGGACTGCCATCAGTGTGAGGCCAGCCTGAGTTTAATTCCAGAACAGCCTGGGCTAAAGCGAGACCCTACCTTGAAAAACCAAAAAAAGATGGGGGGGAGCTGCAGAGATGGATTAGCGGTTAAGGGATTTGCCTGCAAAGCCAAATGACCCAGGTTTGATTCCCCAGGACCCACGTAAGCCAGATGTACAAAGTAGTGCATGCGTCTGGAGTTCATTTACAATAGTTGAATGCCCTTTTGTGACCTCTCTGCCTCTCTCTTTGAGGCATGGTGGCACACACCTTTAATCCCAGCACTTGGGAGGCAGAGGTAGGAGGATCACTTTGAGTTTGAGGCCACCCTGAGACTATAGAGGGGATTCCAGACCAGCCTGGGCTAGAGCAAAACCCTACCTCGAAAACCCAAAACAAATAAATAAATAAAAATAAAAAAGCAAAAACTAGCCGGGTGTGGTGGCACATGCCTTTAACCCCAGCATTTAGGAGGCAGAGGTAGGAGGATTGCCATGAGTTCAAGGCTGCCCTGAGACTACATAGTGAATTCCAGGTCAGCCTGGGCTAGAGTGAGACCCTACCTTGAAACACCAAAAAAAAAAAAAAAACAAAACAAAAAAAAAACCTCAGATGTACACAATTATCTGTAAAGATATATAGGAAAAACTTAAAATATACATTAATTATTAAAATACAAGTTATTAACAGCTGGGCATAGCATTAGATATAGTTGTTTTTTCCCTAGATTTTCAAATTTTAATATAATCATCTAAGCACTACATTTCAGTAGATATAAATACATATATATTAATAACATATATGTATATATTTACAAGCAGAGAGAGAGAGAAGACAGACATACAGAATAGGTGCACCAGGGCCTCCAGCCACTGTGAACAAGCTGTGATGCATGCGTCATTTCATGCATCTGGCTTTATGTGGGTACTAGAGAATTAAACCCAGGTCGTTAGGCTTTGCAGGAAAGAACTTTAACCTCTGAGCCAAATCTCCAGTGCCAGATTTGTATCTTAATCCCATCAATCCCTGTATTTAATTTCTGTTGCTTTTTTCCAAGAGCACTTATACTTTTAAAATGTCATCCCTCCAGTTCAAAAAGAACTGAAGTTGGCTTGATATAAACATTATTTCTCTCAAATTTACTTAATGAACTTAGATATAAAAGACATAATGGGGCTGGAGAGATGGCTTAGTGGTTAAGCGCTTGCCTGTCAAGCCTAAGGACCCCGGGTTCGAGGCTCGATTCCCCAGGACTCACGTTAGCCAGATGCACAAGGGGCGCACGCGTCTGGAGGGCCTTTGCAGTGGCTAGAGGCACTGACGTGCCCATTCTCTATCTATCTATCTGCCTCTTTCTCTCTCTGTCTGTCACTCTCAAATAAATAAATTAAAAACAAAAAAATTTTAAAAAAAAGACATACTGATAGTTTTTCCAGGAACAAATAACAAGGTAAAAATGAGTAGTAAATTAAATGACACGCTACTTGTTAAAAATCAGAAGTCAAACTTCCAATTTTGGGGTCTTGAATGAATAAGCTACTGAAGTTTACTTACAAGTAAGATGTAAATAATGCTAAGTATAAATTTTTTTAATGCCAGGCTCAATATAAAAAGAGTGTAGAAACATAAAAAATGAAGTTCTTCTTACTACATCTACTTCAAGATGGGATTAGTGTTTCCTTACAAACAAGAGGCATCCAAGAATGTCTAATATCAGGCAAGTGTCTGTATTTACCTTTTTAATTGTTTTTGCAGCTGGTGATCAAACCAAAGCTGTATACATGGCAGGCAAGGCTCTGCCAATAAACTCCATCTCCAGTCTAAAATGATTGCATTCAAGTTGGATGAAGGGTGCAAGATTTATATAAATGGCTTGATTTTGTGAATGATAAAACATTCCTTCATAAAAACTGAAAGAATGTATACTGAATAATTTTTTTTCAAAGTAGTTCACTTACTTTTAGACCTACATCAAGTACTGACTGGTGGTATAACCTCAGGCAAGCGGATTAATCTCTCTAGGCCTCAGTTTCCTCCTCTGTAAAAAGAGCTCATAGATCCGATCCACCTGGTCAGGTGCTACCCTGGAAACTGAGACTACACTAGGAACATGAGACTACACTAGGAAGCATGAGCAACATTCTCCATCAGTGACTGGTGTATGTGTCTAGTAGGAGAGAAGAAAATAGAAGCCTTAAAAGCATATCTACAAGCTGGGCATGGAGGTGCACGCTTTTAATCACAGTACTCAGGAGGCCAAGGTAGGAGGATCACTGTGAGTTTGAGACTACATAGTGAATTCCAGGTCAGCCTGGTCTAGAGCAAGATCCTACCTCAAAACAACAACAACAAAACTTAATATTTACTTTAAAAGCAAATTAGTGACTAATATGCCCAAGTCACCCCTTTGGACAGAAAGTCCCTCAAAGTGGAACCTATGGGAAAGCTAACACCTGAAAATAAAAAACAAGATGCACAACCAGTCATGGTGGTGCATGCCTTTTAATTCTAGCACTTGGGAGGCAGAGGTAGGAGGATTGCCATGAGTTCAAGGACACCCTGAGACTACATAGTGAATTCCAGGTCAACCTGGTCTATAGTGAGACCCCTACCTTGGAAAACCAAAATTAAAAAAAAAAAAAAAAGCAAGATGCACCATAAATAATCTCACCTTAGACACTATCTCAAGATGTCCTTGGAAAGCAACAGCATTCCCAAAAGGCTCCATGGAAAAGTCAAACCCAGCAGATATCCCAGTCCACAGCTGATTTATATATTAAAGGCAGGGAGATAGCACCATGGGAGAGCACTTGCCCAGAGACAGGTGTGCTTTGAGCAAAGCTCTGCAGATTATCCCTCAAGCAACCAGAGGCATCTACACTTGAGGTTCTTCTAAGCCCTCTCCGGGGGTGGGGGTGGGGGCGCAGCAGTAAAGGTGACCACCATCCCAGAACCCAATGCTGCCTCAGGACCAGAGCAACCCCTTATAAGGACAAGAGGCTTATAGTTCCGCTGTTTCATACTGGATGTCCATAAAGATTGCATTTGTAGAAAGAAACCTATGCTGAAAAGTTGAAACCTCTCTAATCAAATCCAATACCTTGATTTCAAACATGTAAGCCAAGCTTCAGACACAGGCACAAGAAGGAATCTGCAAGCCATAGCCAGCTCCAAGGCCAGCGGCAAGTAATCTCCCCAAAGCTCCATGTGTCCACCCCCACTCCTTACTCTGTCCAGAAGATACTAGGCGCCATCACCAGTGCAGAAACTTGTTCCAGTCTGCCTTTTCCCTCGCCCATCTTAAAATATGCACTGAGAACAAAAAACGAGGATTGAGAACTTCTCCCTTCATTTCAACTTCTACTGCAGAGCAATGCGCTCATGGCTTCTAGCCTTCCACACCAAGCCTGTGAAAGCACAAGCCAAGTTCCCGCAATGTGGGACACAGAGCACAAAGTTCTTTCAGCCACTGTGCCTATAAAGTTTTTAATAGGTAAGTGTCTATTTCTTGTGCCTGAAGGAGTCAACCCCATGAGATAATGAATACGCGACACTGTTTAGGAAAAGGCACATGAATCCCTTTGTACAAAATGCATGAACAAAACACTTAAGAGTTCAAACCTAATTTCTAAAATCATTAAGTAAGTGAACTTGGGCAATTACTGGGAAATAATTGTAAAGGGGGCTAAAACAAATGTATGTCAACATTCTTGAAGTTTTTTAAAGTGACAAACCTATTATGAATGAGCTATTTGGCCTTGCAAAGTTGATATTTCACTTGCCCTGCCCACTGCCTATTGTTTGAGGTTTTACAGTCTTTAGTTTCTACATGAGACAAAAACATGGCTTACCATTCATGCCATGACCACTGGGTACAACCAAACCAGGAAAACAATGAGGACTATTTGACAAAGATTTTATTATGTGCAAAGGAAGAACATATTATCCAACTCTCAATGGTCGTTTCCTAAGCTGAATATTGTGTTTACATTACAGTGTGCATTCATGTGAACAGGAGACAAGTCTGTTTCAATCACTAGCCACTCCTGAAGGGCACCAGACTTGCCATGACCAAGAGGTCTCTCACCATCAACCTTTACAACAAAAGACTAAAGGATACAACTATTGCATAGGCAATGGTGTGTGTGGAGGGGGCTTCCTCCTATGGGCACTTTTTAATGCCAGTACTCATTCACAATTCTTACTGTTAAAGAAGCATTTTTGGGATGCTGTACCCACAGCCACCAGTGCATGGCACAGGGAAAAGGCATCTTCTGTACACTGCCTGTAGGACTAGATATACTTGTCACTCTAAATACATGGTCCTGCAGGGCCTGGTTACACAGCCTACCCAGAAGTTGGAGTTTGAGACAGGAAAACTACAAGATAGAGGACAGCTTGGATTCTATAGTGAGACCCTGACTCAAAAAACATAGCTGTTCCATTTATAGTTGGGCACGCTTTCTATCAATTACAAAGTGACAAGGCAGAAGAGATGACAGCAGGTAGGTGGCCCTCTAACACAAAATAAAGCCACTGTGCAAATGAAGTTCCTAGTTAACAGGAGAACTGGAAAAGAATCCTGTGTGTCCCCCCCACCCCACTACTGCCTGACAAAGGAGGCTGGCCAGCTGAGTGTGTGCCTTTATGCTGCTATTATTTCCTGCCTTCAGACAGGCACCTAATCAGATAAGGGATGCACATGGCTCAGGGGCCTTAACAGCTGAAGGACATACCTAGCACCCTTCAACCAGACTAAGGACAGGAACTGGACAGGAACCCCAAGAACATAACCAGTTCCCAGGCAACAACAGGCCAAAATGAGCTAAGAAGACCCTGGTGTAAGAGGTCGTCTGTGTGCTGGGTGATTAAGGGTTACAACATGTTATCTATAGTTAGGTTTCAGAATCGCTTACTTGTGGGACGTCCTCTTCTTCATCATGTTTGCAGATACTCCAGCATGGCCTGTAAGAAAGGTGAGTTATCGTCAATGAAGGTAAATTAAAAAAATACTTTACAGCTTGGGGAAAACTTACATAAAGCCTGAAAATAAATCATTAACAGTCAACATGTAAGAGCCATTTGTTGACTTAGCTCTTAAAAAGGAGACATTGGGCAGACGACAGAAGGAGCAACAGTTCTCCAATCCCAAATCAGCCATCAAGACAACAAAACTTTAACAACATAAAAGTAATAATCCCAGCCATGAAGCAATAAATGTACAGATCCTGCCTTCCTTCATCACCTGGGATCACAGGAAACCCATTAAGCCTCAGAAGAGAAGACAGGCACCAAAGTCTCTAGGGACTGAGGCAGGAAAGAGGCGCTTGGGCCTCAGACCCTGAACTCGTTCCAAGAGCCATTTCTGGATGATGGTATGTGAAGGAAGGGGAACAGCTCTGGCAAGTGATACGTCAGACTGGAGCTGTGGGGAAGAGTGCGGGCAGGGCAGGTAGCAGAAGGCTTGAGCTAAATACAAATATTCTGAAAAGTCATAGATACAAGAGAAATTTCCAGGAGCTCCCGTGGCCTGGTGAACCACAGACCCTGCCTCAAAATGAGGTAGAAGACAAGGCTGGACCTCAAAATTGTCCTCTGACCTCAACATGCATTCCTATACACACTGACTCACACCAAAAATTAAATAAATAATGTTTTTAAAAAGACTTCTTAAGAGCCAGGTGTGGTGGTGGATGCCTTTAATCCCAGCACTTGGGAGGCCTAGTGAGAGAATACTGTGAGTTCAAGGCCAGCCTGGGACTAGAGGGAGTTCCAGGTCAGCCTGGGCTAGAGAGGGGGAGAGAGAGACCCTACCTCCAAAAAAACAAGACTTCTTAGGAAGTCTGCAGTGGCCTATGGAACACAGCATACTAAAAACCCATCCTCAACATCTACTTGCCAAACTAACACTAAAAGATGTCAACAAAATGCCTACATTCAACTTCAAGTGTCCAACATGCCCACCCTCCAAAATTATTAGACAAAGGATTTAGGAAGAGAGTCCTAAACAAGGTCAGAACCAGGGGTGTTCTGGGTGGGGGAGAGAGCTGAGATGGGTTGGTTGTTCCAGTACTATCTGCACAGCTCCCTCTCCACAGCCTTATTTAAATTGTACTTTTTTTTTTCTTTTTTGATTTTTTGAGGTAGGGTCTCACTCTAGCCCCAGCGGCTCTGGCACTCACTCTGTAGTCCAGGCTGGCCTCAAAATCTCAGTGGTCCTTCTACCTCAGCTTCCTAATTGCTAGGATTAAAGGTGTACGCCACTATATCTGGGGAGTTGTACATCTTTAAAATACAGAGTTCTGCAGTACATTTACGATGTTGCAGCACCAACTGAAGGGACTAAGGGCCAGTTAGTCTGGAAAGCTCAAGATGGTGGGCTGGGAAACACTGCCAGGAGACCACCTCAACCTACTCCACCAGCACCTTTTATGCACTGAACAAGGAAAAAAGGTGTGATGAAGCAGTATGACACCACAAACGGTGATGAAGAGACACAGGTCAGAAACAGGAACAATGGCCCCTGACACCTCTGAGCTAAGATAAAGGTAAGAGAAGCAGAGTGAAAAAAAGAGAATTATAGGATAAAGATTAATTCTAGGTCTACTGGAACTGCACTAGATGCTGTGATCCCCTCTGCCCTCCCCACTGCCCCATCTCATCCCCATATGGTCCCCATAATGCCACACTGGGTACAGAGCAGGCTGGCTTCTGGGGAACAGACTCCCTGCTCCTTAAAACTCTCCAAGCCTCCACACACCATCACTCACCAACCCCCACAGCTGACAGTTTTAGAAGAGATTCTGCTACTTCCCCAGTTAAGAAAAGGTTAATCTCTGTAACCACACAGTTCTATAATCCTAAGTGTGAAGAGACAAGAAACAATCCAAAGCAACAAAGAGGCAACAAAGATGAAAACCAGCAATGCTGCTGCCCCAATGCTGCATGGAATGGATAATGAGAAGCTGGTGTGCAGTACAAGGGAACCCCCGTAACTGGGCTCACAGTGAAACAGGAGGAACATCTCCCAGTCAGTAATCTGTCCTATCAGCAACTAAAACAAACCAAAAACCCAAGCTCTTAGACCAACCAGAGAATCAAAGGCAAGAAGATAAATATAGAGAGGACTACAACTTAACCCTCTCAAAACTGGTGTTCTTGTCTAAACTGGGTTTTTCCAGGTTCTTGGTATCTTATTCCAGGAATGAAAGAAAGTAGTTGAAAAGGCATACAAATAGCAAAGCACCAAGAACTTTTACTTAAAGCAATAGCACAGGACACACCATGAGGGAGCAGCAGACACATGAACTACAGTGCCCATGAGCAGCAGGTGACTGCATGGAGCTTCCTTCATGAGGAACTGAGGAAAAGGAGTTGGTTGCAAGGGACAGGGTGTAGGTGGTCTTGCGGCTTTGACTGACAGGTTAGTTCACTGCATATGTCCTTTCCCAGGATGTATCTAATTTTAATCATGTGCATGCATAGTCATGCACAGGCATAAAATGATAAATAGGGAATCTTATCTAGTTGGGCCTTACTGAGCATGCACCCAGAACCACTCTAAGCTGAATTAGCCCCTACTTCTAATTCCAAGACATGCTTCTAGGATGTGTTTGAATAAAAACTAATCATAAAAAGGAAGTTGCCAAGGAGTTGCTAGGGAAGAGGACCTGTTGCATAATTTGAAGCTTGGTGCAGGTGGGGGCCCAATGTTGCCAAGAGCATTGTTAGGAAAGGGTATGGATGATCATGGGTACAGTGGTTACCTTTAGATATCACATATCACCTGTGGGTATTCTGAATGTGAGAGTTTAAATGTTTGGTCCCACAGACTCATTCATTCATTCATTCATTCATTTACTTACTTATTTATGACAGAGAGAGGGAGACAAAGAAGACGACAAGAAAGAGAGACAGACAGTGAGAGAGAATGGGCATGCCAGGGCCTCTAGTCACTGCAAACGAACTCCATATGCATGTGCCACCATGTGCATCTGGCTTACATGGGACCTGGAGAATCGAACTTGTGTCCTTAGGCTTCGTAGGCAAGGGCCTTAACTGCTAAGCCATCTCTCCAGCCCAGACTCAGTCATTTGTGATTAAACTTCCTACTTGAGTCCCTAGCAGGCAGATTCCTGCCACAGGGACATGTCACTGGGGGGTGGATCTCTGAGTCCAGCCCTGCTAGGTGAGTTCAGAGTAGTTTTGAGTTCTGATGGTTCGTGCTTGGTGCTTTGGGTGTTTGCTGGATATCTGGTAGTTTCTCTCTGCTTGAATCTATCCAAGAGAGCCAGCTTCTTCTGCCACTGATGAAACTTCCCCAGGAGCTATAAGCCTAAAATAAACCCCTTCCTCCCATAAGCTGTGTCTGGCTGAAAGTTCAACCCAACAATGTGGAGCTGACTGCAGCACCAAAGTTATGATCCATGAAAAAATGTATAAGCTGAAACCTCATTAAAACTGAAGAAAAGAGGGGCTGAGGAAATGTCTCATGCTTGCTTGCAGGGCCTCACAGCCCTGGTTTGATTTCCCAGTACCCATGTAAAGCAAGGTGCACATGCATCTAGAGTTTATTTGCAGCAGTAAGAGGCCCTATCCACACATGTTCATTCTCACTCTTTCCCTTAAATAAAATTTTAAAAATATGTCTGACAGGGCTGGAGAGATGACTTAGCAGTTTCTAAGGACCCCGGTTCGAGGCTCGATTCCCCAGGACCCACGTTAGCCAGATACACAAGGGGCGCACACATCTGGAGGTCCTTTGAGGTGGATAGAGGCCCTGGTGTGCCCATTCTCTATCTATCTATCGGCCTCTTTCTCTCTCTGTCTGTCACTCTCAAATAAATAAATAAAAAACAAAAATTTAAAAAAATATGTCTGACAAATTGAAGAAAACATCATGCAAGCCATGCATGTAATCCTAGTACTGGGAGGGCTGAGGCAGGAGAATTACAAGTATGAGGGCAGCCTGAGGTACTTATCAAATTCAAGAGCAACAAGGACAAGACTGGCCCCATGCACATTTGTTTTGAAAACTTGTCACTATAGAATTTAAAGCATAGGGGCTGGAGAGATGGCTTAGCGGTTAAGGCATTTGCATGCAAAGCCAAAGGATCCCCGTTCAACTCTCCAGGACCCACGTAAGCCAGAGATGTACAAAGGGGCACATGCATCTGGAGTTACACAGTGGCTCGAGGCCCTGGCACACCCATTCTCTCTCCTTCTCTCTGCCTCCTTCTCTCCCTCAAATAAATAAATAAAATATGTTTTTTAAAAAAGAATTTCAAGCATATACTGAAGGAGAACTATAATGTGCATCTTTACCAATATACTCATTCTCAGTATACTCTTGAAGCAAAGATGCACTCTTCTCCTACACAAGGGTATACACAAAAACTGAAGGCAGCATATGCAATAAAGAAAAAGAACTCAATAAAGTCAAGCGTCATGGTGCATACTAGTGAACCCAGCACTGGGAGGTGGAGGCAGGAGTTCAAGGTCAGCTTTAGCTACATAACAAGTTCAAGGACTGTCTGGGCAACATGAGACTGTTTGAAATAAAACCAAATAATAAAGCTCCCCTGAACCACTGGTATTTAATGTTTAGTATTGGCTTCTATTGAAGATGTGGCTCTGTAATGCAGCATCTTCCTCATTCACTAGCCATGCAGTTAGCTGAACAAATACTGAATACTGCTGAGTTGTGATGTCATGCACTATAAAGTAACATCTGTTTTCTGGCAGTTTGATTTCTTTTAAATGTTTTTTTAAATATTTTATTTTTCTTTATTTATTTGAGAGAGAGAGAATGGGTGTGTCAGGGCCTCCAGCTGCTGTAAACAAACTCCAGATGAGTGCACCCCCTTGTGCATCTGGCTTACATGGGTCCTGGGGAATCAAACCTGGGCCCTTTGGCTTTGCAGGCAAGTGCCTTAAACACTAAGCCATTTCTCTATCCCAGCAGTTTGACTTTTAACTGCTTCCTATCAGCTAAATTTTCATCATTACAATTTCATGTAGAGAAACCCTTAATACACATTATCTCATTTAGTCCTTAATATCATTAACAGTTTTATGTTTTAGAAGAGAAAACCTAAGGATTGGGATGGAGAGATGGCAGAGTGGTTAAGGGGCTTGCCTGCAAAGCCTAAGGGCCCATGTTCTACTCTCCAGATCCCACGTAAGCCAGACACACAAAAGGTGAGACAAGCACAAGGTCTCACATACATTGCCACTAGGTGGCAAAAACATCTGGAGTTCGACTTCGGTGGCTGATGCTCTGGCACGCCAATTCTCTCTTTAAAAAAAAAAAACACAACTAAGGATTATAAGAAGACTAAGAAATGCACCAACTTTTAAAATGGTGATCCTGGTGTGCTCAGAATAAAATTTAATGGCTTCCAGATTTATCTTATTGACAACCCAACAATTAAATCTGTAGCATCCTTATAAAGGGGAAAGAAGTTTTGTTTATTTAAATTTTTGTAAACTTTATTTATTTGCAAGGAGACAAACTGACCAACCGACTGACCGACCAACCAGGACCCCTTGCCAGTGAAATTGAACTCCAGATGCATGTGCCACTTTGTACATAGGCGATCAAACCTGCACCATCCGGCTTTGCAAACAAGTGCCTTTAGCCGCTGAACCATCTCCCCAACCCCAGGAGCTAAAATTTAAAAGTGCCCTTAGAAATCAAAATCCTTGTAAACTCTTCCTCAAAGGAATTCCTAACAACGTAGTTAGTAAAAATTTACAACTAGTTCTAAATCACACAGCAACAGACTTTTGAAACCTTAACAATTTTACTTAATTTTACCAATGCCCAAATATCTAAAATGTGAATACAAAAAAAAAAAAAAAATCCAGGTATGGGAAGGTATGCCTTTTAATCCCAGCACTTAGGAAGCAGAGGTAGAAGGATGATTTGAGTTCAAGGCTACCATGAGACTACATAGTAAATTCCAAATCAACCTGGGTTAGAACAAGACCCTACCGTGAAAAAAGAAAAAAAATTATATAGTCATAATGTATTATATTTATTTATTTATTTATTTACCAACCACACATAGTGGCTCATGTGTGTAATCCTGAGGAGCTACAGGTAGGAGGATTGTCACAAGTTCAAGGCCTACATAGCAAGAACATCTTTAAATAAATTATTATTTATTAATTTTATAATGAATTGTGTGAGATTTTAGTTTATCTCTATTTTAGGGGAAAGTTCAAAATCTGTCCTATTCTTGTGTTAGCTGTACCGCAAAACAAGAGTTTATGCAAAATTCCTTCTTGGGTTTCCTTCCCCCAGCACCCTGGTGTATGTGTGTGGCTTTTTGTTCTGTTTGTTGATGTTTTTGAGGTAGGGTCTCACTCTAGCCCAAGTTCACCTGGAATTCACTATGTAGTCTCAGGCTAGCCTCAAACTCAGTGATCCTCCTACCTCTGCCTCCCAAGTGCTGGGATTAAAGGCAAGTGCCACCACACCTGGCCTTCTTTTGTTTGATTGAGGCTTCTTCATGTAGAGCTTGCTGGATGATAGAAAAAAGCCTTGAACTCCCAATCCTCCTGCTTCCACCTCCAGAGTGCTGGCACAACAAGCACACGGCATAAAATCTGCCTAAATATTCACTTCAGATCCATACCAGCCAAGTGTCCTCAAATAAAGAGTCTAGCGAGGCGTGGTGGCACACAACTTTAATCTCAGCACTCTGGAGGCAGAGGTAGGAGGATCACCAGTACTTCGAGGCCATCCTGAGACTACATAGTGAATACCAGGTCAGCCTGGGCTAGAGCAAGATCCTACGTTGAAAAAACAAAAAAGCAAAAAATTTAAAAATAGAGCTGGAGAGATAGCTTAGCAGTTAAGGTGCTTTCCTGCAAAGCCTAAGGACCCCATATTCCACTGCCCAGATCCCAAGTAAACCAGACACACAAAATGACACATGCGCAAGGTCACACATATGCACAAGGCGGAGCAAGCATCAAGTTTAATTACAGTGGCTAAAGGCCCTGGTGCATCAATATCCTCTGTCTCTCACTCACGCGCGCACATGCGCATAAGAAAAGGCCAGTCTGTTGGGCTTGCATGGAAGAAAAAAAAAAAAAGAAAATAACGTCTAAATGCTGAGTTAGGTTACTTTTCTGCCCTAAAACTGCCCAATGGACCCCAAGCCACACTAAGGACAATAATGTTTCTAAAACATCACCTTCTCTGCTCACAAACAATTCCTCGATGTGACTACAGATCACATCAAACATGTACTTCGAACTCATTTACCCAAGTTTACATCTATAAATTGCTAGGTTACACAGAAAAAATTAGTGATTGTTCCCTTTTCAAGAAATCAAAGTTGTTCTTTCATATGTTATATGCATAGAACACCTAGGCATCAGGAAGCTTCAAAACCAGCAAACCCTAGGACTCACAGGAACACACTTGCTTTAAAACCCACATTACAGCACGCAGACCTGTGCCACTTACCTGCATCAGCTCTGGCCCGTTGGCCAGGTGTCTTCCCGAATGGGGTCTTCATTCATCTGTATTTATGTGAGCAGCAGAGCTGCTGGACTAGGGTGAAAATTCACTCTTCTCCAACACACAACTGTCCACAGAAGGTCCGTGTTCTTGTTAATCCACCATCCAAGTGTCTGTCTCACAACTTTAGCACAAACACGGGGAATCACAAGCACTCTGTAAGACAGTGAGGTGTTTATTGTAAGAGCAGCAGACAGCAACACACCTGGTAAGGCACTAATGCCACACAAATGTAAACACAAGTCAAATAAATAAAGTTCCTCAGATACTGATAAAGAGAGCACAGAAAATGGGTAGCAGCTAATCTGGACGTGGTACTTCCTGAAGTGTGGTGGTTTGAATATGAACATATGTCCCCCATAGCCTTGGGTATTTTTAATTAAGGTGAAGCTTCCTGCTTTTAAGTCTCCAGCAGCCTGCTGGAGGAGGTGTCACTGGGGGCAGTTCGGATTCTAGCGTAAAGGTGTAGAAGAGAAGTCTGAGCTCTGGTGGGTATGCCTTTTGGTATCTGCTGACTATTGGTGGTTTCTCTGTGCCTGTATCTGTGAAAGGGACCCAGCTTCTTCCTCCACTGATGGAATTATCTCCTGGATTTGTAAGCTGAAATAAACCTGTTCCTCCCATAAACTGTGTCTGGTTGAATGTTCTTCCCAGCATTATGAAGCCTACTACACCACCAGCAGAGCCATGTCTCTCCAGGGTTTCAGAAGGTCTCACTAGGTGGAACTGCACCAACCTACCCGCAGAGTCCAGGCCTCCAATGAAGGTTACCAAGGACAAGAGGTGGGGAAACTGCCTGGTTACCCATCTTCTCCAAGAGCCTCTGCCTCACATCCCTCACTTGGCTAACTCAGCAGCATATTTAATGAGATGTATCTACCACCCTCCTCTCCTTCCTACTACAATTCCTCTTCAGGGGACAAACAGCTTTAGCAAAATACTATCTCCTGCCACCAGAAGACCCTCACCATCCACAGCAATGGTGGCTACTTGTCTTTCTCACTGCATCCCTTACACAGGTTCTCCTTCCCCAAACCTGCACTTGGAGAGACATAAGCCATACACTGTACTGACAGTGATCCCTTTTTTAAAGTTAATTAGCTAGCTAGTTAGCTTGCTGCAATCCATCTGTACATACTTACCGAAGACTTTGGTTTTCCTTCCACCAAGATTCCCATGGCAACCCCAATATGTAATACCTATGATCTTTCAATGCTTGTCCCTGGGCTGTCCCCTCAAACTGCACACCCACCACCAGATGCACTGCCTGCTTCCAGTCACAACCTAGACTAATTTTATCACCAATAACTGACCGGTGAGGAGTCTCCAAACTCCTTATTTCCAACATCCCACACTCAAAACCACCAGACTTCCTACTCCAACATTATCACTGAACCACTTTTGATGCAACTAATAAGAATTTTGTTATATTCTAAATTAAGCTATAGGGCAGAGGACAGAGGAAAGGTGGGGGGGAGTTTTATTACACTAACAGCTTTGGGCTAAACCAGCAAGGGGGGAAACAATCCACATTTCTCTCCTGCATATTGAAGGTTAGCCACCAGCAACACCACATTCCACTTGTAGAACCAACCAAAAAGCAAGCAACAGGCACTGCTCCTTTCAGATGGCCCACCTAACTCAGGACTTAGTCCACTTCTAGTGTCCCACCTCTGTTCTCTACAGCCAATGTAGTTCCAATGTAAGTAATTTATACTTTCTCCACAAATGTTCACTGAAAAATACTGACTTCTTGCATCTGGCAGACACTTCCAAATGCTTTATGCCCACAATACTGATGATCTAGACACCCTCTCCTAGGATTGGTCCTTTATTTTGCATTACCAGACATGTCCTCAATAAAAAGGTTTGCTACTGTCAGGAAAATCACAACGCAATTCTCCACCACCCTACCAAAGTGAGCAACTCATCAGTGCCTTAGCTGCCCTAACACTGATACAATATTCCGAGCCATCAAAGCACAGCCCTGTCACTTGTTTAATCAATCCCATCCTCGCCTCTGGCATCAGTCTATCCCCACTAGAGTATTACTTGCATACAAAAAATGATGTTGCATTTCGCAAAGTTAGCCCAAGACGCCACCCTTTTCTGGTCCCCCCCCCCCACCTTCTTGTTGTTTTGTTTTGTTTTTGGAGGTAGGCTCTCCCTCTAGCCCAGGTTGACTTGGAACTCACTATGTAACCTCAGGCTGGCCTCGAACTCACAGCTATCCTCCTACCTCCCAAGTTCTTGGATTAACGGTGTGCAGCACCATGCCTGGCTTTCTGCTTCTCTTTGCAAACTGCTTTAAAGATTAAGGAACCTTCAATCAAGGCTGACTGAGTAGAACCATGACCACGGAGAGTTGGAATGTAGCAGATCTAGTCTTGGGCTATCTTTGTTCTCTTCTTTGTCTGACCTAACATCCTTGACTTGTTAGGTCAAACATTTTGGAACATTAACAGACCACTAGTTTCCTCTACCCAAAAGCAAAGACTGCCATAGACAACATCTGAGACCAACAGCAAAGTAATGCACATACCTGATGCTTCCACCAATGTACTTGGAAAATGCCTTGGTTTATCACATTCTTTTGTTCTGTAACTATAAAGCCTTCATGAAACAAGCTATTTCCACATTGGAACACATTATTAGGGACAATCTAAATCCATGTTCCTGGGCCATGTTCACTCATACTTAACTCAAGAATAAACTCTTGGGGAGAATGGAATTTCAAAGGGGAAAGCGGGGGGGGGGGGGGGGTACTACCATGGGATATTTTTTATAATCATGGAAAATATTAATAAAAACTGAGAAAAAAAGAATAAACTCTTGGGCTGGAGTGATGGCTTAGCGGTTAAGGCGCTCGCCTCCAAATCTAAAGGATCCAGGTTCAATTACCCAAGACCCACATAAGCCAGGTGGCACATGTGTCTAGAGTTCATTTGCAGGGGCTAGAGGCCCTGGTGCACACTTTTTCTATCTGCCTCTCTCTCTCTAGTAAATAAATAAAACCAGAAAAAAAAAAAAAAAAAAGGCAGACAGCGCCATCAGAAGCCTTGGCCAGCGCTAATGAGCTTGTCTGAATAGCTGTCATGTGATATTTTAGAAATAACATGAATTAGTGCATTCCTAAGACAAATTCTAGAACCAGTTCAACTTAATTTATTCGTTTTCCAAAAAGACATACCAGCTGCTGGTCATTATATTAAGAGGATAAATTCAATAAATAAAAACTGAAAAATTTTAAATTTCAAGTGCAGACAGCAAAATCACATTGTTTCTAGGATAACAAAAGTCATACAAGTATTTTACCCATGTTCAACTCTCCAGATCCCACGTAAGCCAGACACAAAGGTGACGTAAGCACACAAGGTTGCACATGCACACTAGGTGGCACACATATCTGGAGTTTGACTGCAGTGGCTGGAGGCACTGGCGTGCCAATTCTCCCCCCCCCCCCCTAAGAAAATAAACAAATTAAATTTTTTTTAAAAGAGAGGGAAAAAAAGGAGGGAGACAAAGATGAGACAATGTGAAAGGGTGCTAAAATAGCTATTTGCCAATTGCAAAGAAAAGGTCTTGATTTACAAAGGGAGGCTGGCCCTCCATTCAGAATATCAAACAAATTAGCACCCCTATGGTGAGGCATCCTCATTATCCACTTTACAGATGTGACATAAGATAGCCTGTCAGTGTTCTTGTCACTCACACACAAAAAAAGAATGAAGAAAAGGAAGGATGGGAGGGAGGGGAGGTTCACCTAGGCCAGGAGTGGTGGCATAGACCTGCACTCCTAGCACTCCAGAGGTGCTAAAAATCCTACAAAGCCTAACAACCCAAGTTCAATTCCCCTGTGCCCACATAAAGCCAGGTGGCGAATGCATCTAGAGTTCGTTTATAGCAGGTAGAGGTCCTGGTGTGCCCATTCTGCCTGTCTCTCTTCTCTCTCTACTTGCAAATAAATAAAATTTTTAAAGTTTCATCTAAACCTAGTCAAGCTTGTAGATCTAAACTCCAGTTTATAGCAAACACAGGTGATATAGGACCAAATCAATACCATGAGAAAGGAGACAACTTCAACAAGGAGTTTCTACATAATAAATGGGCCATAAACTTCAAAAAGTCAATATTCTTTAAAGTAGACATAACAAGCTAAGAATGCCAGGTGTGGTGGTGTACACCTTTAATCCCAGCACTTGAGAGGCAGAGGTAGGAGGATCACTGTAAGTTTGAGGCCATCCTGAGACTCCCTAGTGAATTCCAGGTCAGTCTGGGCTACAGTAAAACCCTACCTTGAAACAACAAAAACAAAAAAACAAACAACAACAACAAAAAGCAGCAGCAGCTAAGAGAATCCAAGTAAACACAATGAGTAACCCCTAGATTGGAAAAAGGTACTGTAAAAAAAAAAAAAAAAAGATGAAAAGAAAAACTCAAAATATTGGGGGATGTTTAAGTAGGGACTAAATGTCAGACATTATGGATCATCATTAAACTTTAGAAACACAACAGGGGGCTGGAGAGATGTCTTAGCAGTTAAGGCACTTGCCAGCAAAGCCTAAGGACCCAGGTTCAATTCTCCAGGTCCCCATAAACCAGATGCACAAGATGGCACACATTTTCTCTCTTTCTCTCTCCCCCTCCCTCCCCGTCTCGAATAAAAATAAAAATACAACACAATGGGAGCTAGAGAGATGGTTCAGCGATTATGCCTGCAACACTTAACAACCCTGGTTTGATCCAGGTATTAATTAAAATTATGTCAGCACAGAACCTGTATTAGCTTGGTCAAGGTTATACACAGTATAAGCAGCACTGATGAAATAAAACACACATACACATAAGAAAGGTACAGTGATGTATGCTTGTAATCCCAGCACTTGGAATGCTAAGGAAAAGTGTTCAAAGCAAGCCTGGTTTACAAAATGAGTTGGAAGACAGACCAACTTGAACTACATAGTGAGACTGTCTTAAAAAAAGAAAAGGCCTGGAGAGATGGTTCAATAGGCTCTTGACTGCAAGGCCTAACTATCCAGGTTCAATTCTCCAGTAACCACATAAAGCCAAATGCACCAAGTGGTACATGCATCTAGAGTTTGTTTGCAGTGGCTAGAGGCCTTGGCACGCCCATTCTCTGTCTCTTTCTCTGTTTGCAAACAAATATTTTTTTAAAAAAGAAAACTTACTTATATAATGGATTAAGTACCACAAAAAGAAAGAGGGCTAAAGACTGAATCAATCACCAGTGACCAGTAATGTATCCTAGGTCATGAGGCATCAATAAAATTCAACAACCAACCGTTTCAGAGAGCTTCCAAATGGGTGCACAATGAAGGTGTCTGAAGAGGGTGTGGAGGCCTTTGTAATCCATCAGCAGTCCAACAAATACACTCATTAAACTCAAGGAGGACTAGGTCATGGGAGCCTCCATGGAACTGCCTGTGGGTCAGAAAAAAAATGAGGGCTAGAGAGATGGTTTAGCAGTTAAGGCACTTGCCTGAGAAGCTTAAGGACCCAGGTTCGATTCCCCAAAACCCACCTAAACCAGATGCACAAGGTGGCACAAGTGTCTGGAGTTCGTTTGTAGAGGCTAGAGGCCCTGGCAAGCTCATTCATTCTCTATTTGGCTCTCTTTCTCAAATAAACAAATTAAACTAAACTTTTAAAAAAGGAAAAAAAGCAACAACCTAGACTTACAATTGTTATAGAAGTTAGATCTCAGGAGATCTAACACTATTTCCAGGTAGACCGTGTCAAAATTGAGTTCAACTAGTTATGTCCAGAGATATAGAGACCTTGGTGTGGGAAAAATTCCACAAACACTTGCTCACAACAGCTGTGTGCTGAATGATAAACACAAAATCTTTGAATTTCTAACATGGTAGCAGAAATGTATGTTGTCAAAAATATTTACAGGGAGCTGGACATGGTGGCGCACGCCTTTAATCCCAGCACTCGGAGGCAGAGGTAGAAGGATCACTGTGAGTTCCAGGCCACCCTGAGACTACATAGTGAATTCCAGGTCAGCCTGACCTAGAGTAAAACCCTACCTTGGAAAAAAAAATTTACAGGAGTGGGGGTATATAGCTAAAATCTGAATGCAGGGCCTTGTCAGATAAGAAAGTTAATTTTCTGAGGTATGGCAATCAGTTACAAAGAACAATACACTTATCTTTTTACAAATAATGATAGGCTTATCTTTAAAAGTACCATAATGTCTACAAGTTCAGGTAACTTTCAAATGATGCAATAAATAAAAACAGCAAAATAGCAAATGAAATCTCCATAAACAGTATATAGTTTGGGTCACTCAATTATAGTTACAACTCTTCTCTGTGCAGAAAAAGTCCCCTTAATAATGTAGGAAGCAAAGCCAGGTGTGGGGAGCTCACACCTACGATCCTGGCATTCCAGAAACTGAGGCAGGAAGACCAACAGGAGTTCCAGGACAACCTGGAAGAGATACAGAGTTCTAGGCCAGTTTGGACAATAGAGCCAGACCCTGTCTTTTAAAAATATATATTATTTATTTATTTATTTGAGAGGTAGAAAGAGAAAATGGGTACTGGGGATTTGAACCAGGGCCATCAGGCTTTACAAGCAAGCGCCTTTAACCAATGAGCCAACTCAGCCCCTGGGCTCCTGTCTTAAAAATCAAAACAGAAGTAAACTAAACTAAAACAAAAAGAGCCTGGGGGAGGGGCATACAGAATCAGTGCAGGAAAGTAAGTTGAAGTTTAGAACTGGCCACAAAAATTCATCTGTCTTTCCTTTCTTCCTTTTTCCAGATAAGATCTGTGCACCTCCCTACCCTGGGATCACATATGCAAAACAAGCACTCCACCAAATGAGTGGCATCCCAAGCCCTTTATTCCCAAGATATTAAGAAAACAGCTAGTGGGACTGGGGAGATGACTGCACAGACATGAGGACCTGAGTTCAAATACCAGCACCCATATGATATTTAAAACAGCTAGCGGGGCTGGAGAGATGGCTGTGCAGACATAAGGACTTGAGTTCAATCCTCAGCACCCACATAAAAAGCTGGCATGGTGCACATGCCTGTAACCCCAGGGCCAAGGTAGAGGGGACGGCAGAAATAGGTGGGAGGTGTCAGAGAGAAATAAGAGGATCACTGGGGCTTCCTGATCAACCACTCTTACAGAAAAACAGAACTCCAGATTCAGTAACAGACTAATGAATAAGGCAGAAGAGTGACAGGGGAAGACATATCCTCTGGCCTCTTCATGCATGCACATGGGGTACACACATCACACACATACTATACAACCTAAAAGTAGAAAAGGAAAAAATGGTGCAGTTCTAATAATTAAGCATGATTGATTATAGTGCTCAGCTCTTTAGGGAATCTAGAAAATCTGCTAATACACATTTCAAGTAGATATCTAAGCTCCTCAAAGCCCAACATTCATCAATTGAAGCAAAATAATTGCAATCTAAACCACTAAGACCAAGTTCTAACAAGGGAGGCCTTAAGCATGAACAAAAATCACAAGGATCATGGATGTGGGTGGGAGAGAATCTCTATCTTCCTTTTTTAGCTAGCCTCCTTCTGAAATTTTTACTAAATCAGTACTATCAGCAGTCCTTGAGGTTCCCAGAGTAGTACCAGCAGTACCTCTGACTTTCAACAACACAATCCACAGACCTTTCTAACTCACTACATCTGCTGCAGATCTCAACCAATTTCAATACATGAGCTACTTCTAGCTGGCAACTGCTGGACCTGATGCTACAATGGAAAGATGGGTTCCTGGGCTCCAGGGATGGCTTAGCGGTTAAGGCTCTTGCCTGCAAAGCCAAAGGATCCAGGTTCAATTCCCCAGAGCCCACATAAGCCTGATGCACAAGGTGATGCATGCATCTGGAGTTCGTTTTGCAGTGGCTGGAGGCCCTGGCGTGTCCACTCTCTATGCCGCCGCCACCCCCACTCTCTCTCTCTCAAATAAATGAATAAAAATTATTAAAAAACAAAAAGGAAGGGAAGGGAAGGAAGTTAGGTTCCTTATCAGCTCAGGCACAGCAACTAGCCAGATACATAGCAATAGCTACAGCTTAGCAACCACAGTGAAAGCAGAAGCGGGAATGTGAATGCTAAAGAGTTTAGGTTGGATAGCTTTTTTTTTTTTTTTGAGGTAGGGTCTCACTGGAGCTCAGGCTGACCTGGAATTCACTATGTAGTCTCAGGGTGGCCTCGAACTCACTGCGATCCTCCTACCTCTGCCTCCCGAGTGCTGGGATTAAAGGCGTGCGCCACCACGCCCGGCAGGTTGGCTAGCTTTTGACCCCATTCCTAACAAGTGCCCTCTGAGTCCTTAAAATTCCCCGAGGAGGGCTGGAGAGATGGCTTAGCGGTTAAGCGCTTGCCTGTGAAGCCTAAGGACCCAGGTTCAAGGCTCGATTCCCCAGGACCCATGTTAGCCAGATGCACAAGGTGGCACATGCATCTGGAGTTCGTTTGCAGTGGCTGGAAGCCCTGGAGTGCCCATTCTCTCTCTCTCTCTCTCTGTCACTCTCAAATAAATAAATAAAAATGAACAAAAAAAATTTAAAAGAAAATTCCCTGAGGATGACTACCTCAGGTTCAAGATGAGGTCCTAGATAGTTAATACTAACAAATGATTCAGAAATGCCAACCATGGGACTAGAGGGCTGGGCCTTTGAGCCACATGACAATAATAGAACAACATCCAAGGAGAAATGCTAAGAGACCAATTCAAGTTCTACCAATAACTCAATTAACCATGCTAATGTAATGAACTGTCAATAAAAACTCTGGACACACAGGCTCATGTGAGTTTCCCCAACTGACAATCCTCTAGAAGCTTTAAGTTACACATGGATCTGCCAAGAGAGTAGCAGGGTAGAGGTGCCACATATCTGGGACCCTCATCTACAAATCTCTGCTCTGGCTCTCCTTCATATCCTGTTCTGACACAGACTGTAATCATCAAAGTTTTTACTTTCCTGGGCTCGACAGTTACTTTGTGAATTCAGAAAGACACTTGGAGTGGGTAAGAGACTGAGATCTATCTCCAGACTTCCTAAGTTTTTCCACTTAAGACCCCTTTATGCCTGAAAAGCTTTTTACATAAACTTGGGTTATGTAGACATAGAATAGATACACCAATAAAACATTTACTGATAATAAACCATGCATAAATTTACTTTAGAGCAATTCTTTGATATACATTTGCTTATTATGTAAAGAATTAAATCTTAGAGTTGATGCTGCAGGACATAACAGTATCATCATATTTTAGAGTTGAGCAAGTATCTTGATTTTTTTAATGAAACTCAAGTTGAAAACTCCAACAGTAATTTTTAAAATTCAAACACCCTAACAATGCAATCCAAAGATATAACTTGGTACAAGTTAAGGAACAACAATAGGAAACTATCTTTGTTGTCCGCAATTAAAAACATTATGCTTCTGGAGAGCAGGTAACTATGTACAGTAAAAGCCCCATATCTGACAACATACGATGGTCTCAAATCTGATCATAGATGTTTCAGGCAGCACTAGCTGGCACTGCAGGCACAACAGCAGGCAAGTGCAAAGTACACCTCTTGTGTTCAGAACTAAGGCTACAGGAAGTCTTATAAAACAACAGAGGCCATAGAGCTGACCACTACCAAAAAACACCTTAGAATCATTACATGTCTGATTTTGAATTAAATTTTTCTCGTGGCAGGTTCAAATACTACTTACTATCATTACATTTCTACCCCCTACAATCAGCTACATGTCCTATAGGAGACAGCCACCCAAGGTTTAAGAAGCTACATGATCCATAGATATAGTCAGCCAATGTTGAGGAGAAGCTACATAACCCATAGGACACAGCCACCCAAGCTTTGAGAAGCCACATGACCCATAGGAGACAGCCATCCGACATTTTGGAACCTACAAGACCCACAGGAAACAGCCACCCAAGGTTTGAGAGACTGGGTCAAGCTTGAAAAGATGTTTCTAAATTTTCAAAGCTCAAAGTAAGGATAGGTCCTTTTCTTGTCACTGGGATAGAACACTTGACAAAAGTGATTTAGGAGGGCTGGAGAGATGGCTTAGCGGTTAAGCGCTTGCCTGTGAAGCCTAAGGACCCCAGTTCGAGGCTCGATTCCCCAGAACCCACGTTAGCCAGATACGCAAGGGGGGTGCACGTGTCGGGAGTTCGTTTGCAGTGGCTGAAGGCCCTGGCGCGCCCATTCTCTCTCTCTCTCTCTCTCTCTCTGTCACTCTCAAATAAATAAAAAATATTTTTTTAAAAAAGTGACTTAGGAAAAGAAAGGATTTACTTGAGCTGAGGTTTTATGGGGCAAGGAGGGAAGGGGGAAAGAGTTTGCAACAAGAGTGTCATTTTAGCTGGTTCAAGGCCAGCCTGAGACTATGTAGTAAATTCTGGGTCAGCCTGGGATACAGTGAGACCCTACCTCAGAAAAAAAAAATTTTTTTTTTCATAAGACTAACCAGGTTATGTCCACACTGAAAGAATATTGGGTCAGTATTTGCAGAGAGAAAGATAATGAGAGCACAAACACCCTAGCAAAGACAAGGTAGCTCGTAAGGAAGGCAGGACCACATCGTGGCTTAAGAGCAGGTAGGCAGGCCTCCAACTTTCAGCCTGTCCAGTTTCTTGTCATACACCAAAGAATATAATCTTGCCCAATTAGGCACAGCAAAGTCATTTCTCCCATTAATAACAATGATATATGTAGAGTTGATTTTTGACCCTCCTTTTGCCTAAACACCCCTGGAGCTTCTCTACCTCCTGAGCTGTGTGTTTTGCTGTGCCAAGAGCCCTGCTCTTATAGGGTGCCCACACAAGCAAGGCAGAAGCAACAGGAGCTGGCATGGCACACAGAGCACATACTTGGCCAGCCCCCACACTGGTCAACTCAATACACGGCATAGATCCCTTCAATCAGACATCCATGTGCTTCATCATCTGTCCCAGCAGGGGTATTTCTGACTAGCCCTAACTTTGTGATTCTGGGGAAAAAAAAAAAAAACAACTCTGTTCAATGAGAGTCCATGCTTAGGTATACAGGCCCTCAGGTTCAATGCTCAATATTAAAAAGAAAAACAGCTGGAGAGATGGCTTAGTGGTTAAGGCACTTGCCTACAAAACTAAGGACCCAGGTTCGATTCCCCAGTACCCACATAAGCCAGATGCACAAGGTGGCACACGCATTTGGAATTCGTTTGCAGTGGCTAGAGGTCCTGGTGGGCCCATTCTCTCTAAGAAAGAAAAAGCAGGAAAAAACTTTAAAAAGAAAAACAACTATTTACTTAAAAACCACATGATAGATATCTGTACAGCAAACCAAGACCATAACACAATCCCAGCCTCTGCTTCCTCGTTACTGCACAGGGAAGCGCAAGCACTCAAAGCCTAGACTGAGCTGAGTAACAGGCAAACCAGAACCATGTCTGCTTTTGTTACCATTGCGGTTTGAGAAAACTAAAACAACTAACTTTTATCAGGCAAAGTAACACTATTTTTGAAAAGTTCTAGGAGTACATGGATTTGGAGAGGTCAAGAAAAAAACTCAAGAATTCAGAAAACTAATAGCTGCTGTCTAATCACACAGAGAGGAATGTCATTTAAAAACGTGGAGGGGGGAATACCCCCCCCCAAAAAAAACAGGACTAGAGGGCTAAAGAGATGGCTCAGTGGTTAAAGATACTTACTTGCAAAGCGTAGTGGCCTTGGTTCGATTTCCTAGTATCCATGTACAGCCAGATGCACACGGTACAAGTGTCTGGAGTTTGTGTAGCAGGAGGCCCTTGTGCACTCATACTCACTGTCTGTCTCCCCCCCCCTCTTTCTCTTCCTCTCAAATAAAGAAAATGAAATTCTTTTTTAAAGACTAGGGAAGATTTTTAAAAGAAAAGCATTTCAGAATGGAAGGATATCCCATGTTCATGGATTAAATGAGTCATATTGTGAAAATGGCTGTATTACCAAAAACAATCTACAGATTTAGTGCAAAACCTATCAATTCCAATGGCATTCTTCACCGAAATAGGAAGAAAAAAAAAAAAAACTCTTAACTCATTAGGAAGGAAAAAAAGAAAACACACCACAAACAGCCAAAACAATCCTGAGCAAAACAAGTAATGCTGGCGGTTTCAACATGCCTGATTTTAAAGACATATTACAGAGCCATAGTAACAAAATAGCTGGTACAAAAAGACATGCAGATCAATGGAAACAAATAGAGGACCCACATGTAAACCCAGGTAGTTACAGCCATATGTTTTTGTTTTTTTTTTAAATTTCAGAGCGGGAAAGAGACAGAAAGCGATAGAGAGAGAGAGAGAGAGAGAGACAGAGAGAGAGAGAGAAAATGGGCACATCAAGACTTCCAACCATTGCAAGTGACTCCAGATGCATGTGCCACCTTGTGCATCTCAGCCATCTGAATTTTTAACAGAAGTGCCAAAAACATTCACTGAGGGTAGTAGACAGCTTCAGGTTTGCTGAGATGAACTTCTAGACCAGGCACAGTTATGGAAGAAGGGATTTATTGAAGCTTACAGACCCAGGGGATGTTCCATAATGTCAGAAGAAGCTGACCTGCTCTTACAGGACCAGGCAGAGAGAGAAGCCCAAGCCAAACAGCCAAAAGCCACAAGGCACACTTCAGGAACTCTAGGAGGAACTTGGGCACTTTGCGTATCTTTAAATTGGAGTCTTAAATCCACCACCACACCTTCTCCAGCCAGGTGGCTGCGGATCCAAACTACAAACTAGTAAAACACTGAATATATTGGGGGCCATCTATTCAAACTACCACATTGGGTAAAACACAGCCTCTTTAACAATTGGTGCTGGATTATCTATAAGAAGAAGCATGAAACTAAACCCTTATCTCTCTCCCTGCATAAGAATCAACTCCATACATAAGAGTAACCACCAGATCCCAAAGACTAGAGTGGATCCCTTTATTAAGGCCTAGTGTCTTTTGTCTTAAGATTGGGAACAATAGTGTAAAAAATAAACGTGTAAAAACAAAAAAAAAATCCTACAAATAACAAGTTTTTAAAAAAGAATCAGCCCCAAATGGATTAAAGAGCTTAACAACAGATATGAAACTCTAAAACTGCTAGAGGGAAAAAATAGGGGGAGTCAGCTGTGGTGGCACATGCCTTTAATCCCAGCATTTGGGAGGCAGAATAGGAGGATCTCAGAGTTGAGGCCATCCTGAGACTATATAGTGAATTCCAGGTCAGCCTGGGCTACAGCGAGACCCCACCTCAAAAATCCAAGTTTTAAAAAAAAAGAAAAATTAGGGAAAACTCTTCAACATAAGAGGTATAGACAAAGAGTTTCTGAATAGAACTCCAGTTGCTCAAGAAACACGGCCACTAATCAACCAATGGGACCTCATGAAACTAAAAAGCTTTTTGTAAACTGGGCATGGTGGTGCATGCCTTTAATCCCAGCACTTGGGAGGCACAGGTAGGAGGATCGCCATGAGTTCGAGGCCACCCTGAGACTATACATAGTGAGTTCCAGGTCAGCCTGGGCTAGAGTAAAACCCTACCTCGAAAAACCAAAAACAAAACAAAAAAACAAGCTCTTATACAGCAAAGGATACCTGTTAATCAAGCAAAGAGGCAGCCTACAAAATGGGAGAAAATCTTTGCCAGCTATACATCTGACAGGGGATTAATATCTAGGGTATTCAAAGACTCAAAAACTAAATAATAAATCAAACAGCCTAATCAAACAAACGGGCTATAGAGTGAATAGAGTTCACAAAAGAAATACAAATGGCCAATAAATACCTTTTAAAAAATGTTCTTGAGCTGGGCGTGGTGGCGCACGCCTTTAATCCCAGCACTCAGGAGGCAGAGGTAGGAGGATCGCTGTGAGTTCAAGGCCACCCTGAGACTACATAATGAATTCCAGGTCAACCTGAGCCAGAGTGTGGCCCTACCTCGAAAAACCAAAAAAAAAAAAAAAAAAAAAAAAAAGTTCCAGCCAGGCATAGTAGCCCATGCTTTTAATCCCAGCACAGGTGAGGCAGAGATAGGAGGAGTTTGAGGCCAGCCTGAGACTACACATAGTGAATTCCAGATCAGCCTGGGCTAGAGTGAGGCCCTACTTCAAAAAACCAAAGTTCTGCATCCTTAGCCACCAAGGAAATACAAATTAAAACTACTTTGAGATTCCATCTTCTGTCAGAACAGCTATCATCAAGAAATCACATTACATGACAATAAATGATGGCAAGTATGTGGGAACAGAGGAACCCTTCGACATTGTTGGTAGAAATGTAAAGTGGTGCAGCTGTTATGGAAATCAGTGTGCAGGTTACTGAGACAGCTAAAAATAGACTACTATATGACTCAGCTATACCCGCCTGGGCATATACCCTAAGGACTCTACACTTTACTACAGATACTTGCTCACACACCCATGTTTATTGTTGTTCACAATAGCTAGGAAATGGGACCAGCCTAGATACCCTTCAACTGATGGATAATGAAGATGTGGTACATTTACTCAATGGAGTTTGATTCAGCCATAAAGAAAAATGAAGCTATAAAATTTGCAGGGAAACAGATGGATTGGGAAAAGATTATATACTACGTAAGGTAATTCATGCTCATAAAGTCAAACCCCCATGTTTTCTCTCATATGTGGGTTCTAGCTACAACATTTTAGATTATTATGCAAGTTAGAGGTAAATCAGTAGTAGAGACTAGGGGTCCAGGAGGGACAGATAAGAAGGGCATAAAAGAGAGGGTTAGCCGGGGCATGGTGGTGCACGCCTTTAATCCCAGCACTCGAGAGGCAGAGGTAGGAGGATTGCCATGAGTTCGAGGCCACCCTGAGACTCCATAGTGAATTCCAGGTCAGCCTGGGCTAGAGTGAGACCCTACCTCAAAAAACCAAAAAAAAAAAAAAGAGAGAGAGAGGGTTAATAGGAGTAGATACTAGGGGTACTGGGATTGAGAAAGAGGCAGATAGAGAGAAACAATGGGCGTGCCAGGGCCCCTCCAGCCACTGCTAACAAATCCAGAAGCATGTGCTACCTTCTACATCTGGCTTACATGGGTCCTGGGGAATTGAACCTAGGTCCGCTAAGCCACCTATGTCTCCACCCCAAAGTTAAATTTTTAACCTACTCCACACCTGCCTTGCTGGCACAGTGCTAATCCTGAGCAGTATTAACCTTATATATGCTGTCCTGTTCTGCGCTTTCTGTTTAGAAAGCAGACATCAGCCACAATCTCTGATACCTTCACAAGTGAAATCAACAACTCTGTCTTTTCACTCTTTCCCCAGACAGGATAAATCCCTACACTCTTCCAAGTATAAACTCTTTGATGATTAGCCTTCATAAACAATGCCCACATGTGCTCTGTTTGGTTTGGTAATTAGTTAGTTACTTAACTTTTAACTTACAACCTTGACAGTAAAGAAGGCGTGTTTTCTCTAATAAAAGACAAGCTCCCCTTTCAGCTGCACACTCCAGAGTTCACTCAGTTACAAACTCACATGTGCTGTTTTGTTTGGTAATTAGTTACTTAACTTTTAACCTACAACCTTGATGGTAAATAAGATGTGTTTTCTCTAATAAAAGGCAAGCTCCCCTTTCAGCTGCACACTTCAGAGTTTGCTCAGTTATAAACTCTGAGACAGTGTTGTGTTACCATCCCACAAATTACTCCCTCTTCTTCCACATTTGACCCTAATATTCTGCAGGGATGGAATGGTCTAAATGAGGTCAGGGGAGGGAATGAAGACGATGGTGTGGAGGGAGGATTAACCCAAAGATAAACCATATAGAAACCTACTTCTTTGCTAGCTAAGTAAGAGTTTGGGCAGAAGTACTCTGGCGGGGGGGGGGGGGGGGGTGGTGGTTACTGTATGCTCAGAAGACAGATTGTACAAGAAAATTCCAGTGTGTGGGTGGAACTACTTCAAGAAAATTCTAGTATTGGTCAAGGAGACCCCCTGATGCCCCAAAATACAGCCTACTGCCAAGGCTTTTTGGCTGTCCACAAGAACTAGATGGTAAGACCCTATTGCTGAAGAAGCCACATGCTTGGGCTGCATGACACTGAGAAATCAAACTGGAGCTCAGCTAGAAGCCTCCCCGCTGACTAGCTGTCATGATGCTGGAAAGAGCTATGCAGCCTGTTGGGGGAGAAAAGTCACTAACAGTCTTATAATCAGCAGTGGACCCTGTAGCCTACACAGCTGGCCAACCAGGCAAAATGTGACAACTGGTATAATGGTGACATGTCTGCTATGGGGGAAACCAACTATCTGGTATTGAAGCCCTGATCAAAAAGCCTATAGCTGTAGAGGTCATAAAACCACTGTTGTCTGGTTAAATGGATATATTATGGCCGCCAACTGTTCTCAAAATATGTTTATGCACATATATTAATGCTATTCTCACTTTTGGTTATAGAAGCTTCTCAGATAGTGGGGGCCACTGGGGTGACTCAAAACTTATCAAAGTGCTGAGACATTTACACTAGAGTGTTAAGCACTAAATGAGACATCTCATACACCCATTAGGGAAGAGGTAGCAGAAAGAAAGAAAGCACCAAAGGAAGGGAAAGAGTGCTTTGCAATACTGTCTTCAAGACACAAAATGGCCATGACATTCATGATCTCACAGTGGCTGATGCTACTACACAAGACGGCTAATAGGAAGAGGCAAAACTGAACACATCAAAATATAAGAGAGACTAGTTGGAGAGAAGGAATTCAGCAGAAGGGGTATAGAAGATGATACAAAGAAAGAGTGGTGGGAGGGGATTATGATCATGGTATACTGACTGATGTATGAAGGTTGTCACCAAAAAGTTAAAAAAAAAAAAAAAAAAAACGGCAAAGCGACCCGGGGCCTTTAATCCCAACACTTGGGAGGCAGAGACAGGAGGAGTGCTGTGAGTTTGAGACTAGCTTGGAACTACAGAGTGAGTTTCAGGTCAGCCTGGGCTACAGTGAGACACTACCTAAAAAAAAAAAAAAAAGAGCTGGGCATGGTGTCATACCCCTTTAATCCTAGCACTTGGGAAGCAGAGGTAAAAAGATTGCTGTAAATTCAAGGCCACCTGAGAATACTGAGTGAATTCCAGGTCAGCCTGGGCTAGAGTGAGACCCTACCTTGAGAAAACCCCCCCTCCCCCTCCCCCAAAAAACAAAGCACTTCAAGTGAGGGGGACAAGAGTAATAAGAGGTGAATAGGATCAAATAGTTTACATATATGTATGAAAATGTCACACTAAAACCAATTTCAGGAAAAATTAACATGATAATAAAACTGAAGGAAAAAAGAGGCCAGGAGAGACAGAGGGAGAAGGAAAGAACAAATGCCAAGATCCGTGAAGGGGGGGACAGGGAGCACAGGAGACTGGCAGCCTGCCTTGCAGGCAGGAGTACAGAGGAAATGCTGCAGGCATCCACCACTTGGGCTACATGGCCATGATGGGGGCCCGAGAATTTAAGTGTAAGATCCCAAAATGACTCCTATGCTGTAAACTGAAAACAGTTCTGAGTTTCATGGTGAAATTCTGCTCTGTACTGCCCGGGACGTTAACAATCCTTTGGTCTGCTGTATCCATGCTATAAACAGTACTCAATGAATTACTCAATAGGCACCTGGGTCATCAGATTCCAAGGCTGCAGTATCCAAATGCTAAATTCAAGAAACTCTTGCCCATGTGGTGGCACACGCCTTTAATCCCAGCTGACAAAATGTTTTAAAATGAGTTGGCTTTGTCATTCAGAACATCAGCTATAGGGGTCAGGGAGATTTCTCAGTAATTGAAGGAGTTTGTTTGCAAAGCCTGAAGGCTGGGTTCAATTCCCCAGTACCCACGTAAAGCTAGATGCAAAGTGGCACATTCATCGAGAATTTTCAGTGGCAAAGAGGCCCTGGCATACCCATTCTTTCTCCTTGCAAATAAATAATACTACATTTATAAATTTACAAAATTATAAACAATAGTTTTTCCAAATGTCAACTATAATCCTTATGTAGATATGTTTTACAAACAAAAAGTACTAAAAGCCAAATATCAACCTACAGTTGCCTCAGTAATTTTATTTTCTAACTACATCTGTATTCTAAGATAAAGCAACTCCATTAATGTTACAAAGACTTCGAATTCTCAACACTGGAGAAAAAGAGTAAGTTCAACATAAAACCTGTATGTTAAAATGAGTGAAAGAATCCATACATCATCAAAATGTGCACAGTTCCCAAGACAGTACAAGTGAAGTAGGAAACTCCTGGTAGCAACAAAGACATACAGAGCACAGACTTGGGAATCTCAATCTCCCCAATAAAATGAGCTAAACTGACTAACAAGGACTTGGCAGGAAAAGCACACTGTGAACTTCTGATATCTATGTGAGGAAGTAAACACTTCAAAGACAACTGTGTCATGACAAAGAAAAGGGAACTAGCTTGAAAGAACCAACAAGCTCAAGGTGCAACAAGCTAAGGAAAAAGAGTGATTATGATTAAAATACATTGGGACACAAGAAAATCCACAGGTCCACAGTCATCCTGAAAGCAGAGAAAGGAAGAAAACAATTTACCATTCCCAATCCTCCCACTCCAAGCAGAAATGAGGGGCTTTACCACTTCCTGCCTTCTCATGGGCAGGAGGAGCATTCTGTATATCTCCTCTTCTCTTAATCTAGTAAAAACTCTGTAAAACTGAAAGAAGAATATTCTTGCCCCATAATCTATGTCAAGACTCAACTCAAGCAAGTAGTGGCACAATGGTGCATGCCTGCAATCTGAGTACGTGACTTGCAGGTGAAGGCAGGAAAATCCGAAATTCAAGGTCATCCTTGGTTACGTACATAACAAGTTCAAGGACTGCCTGGGATCAGTGTTTCAAAAAGGAAAAACAAAAAAAAGGGGGGTGTGGTAGGGCAAGCCTTTAATCCCAGCACTTGGAAGGCAGGGGTGAGAAGACCATCAAGGCCACTCTGAGATTACATAGTGAATTCCAGGGCACCAGGGCTAGAACCAAGGCGCGCGGGGTGGGGGGGGTGGGGGGGGGATGAACTGCAAGCCAGGAACGGACACATTTTCAATCCCAGCACTCAGGAGGCAGAGCTCCGTAGGAGGACTGCCATGAATTCAGCCCAGCCTGAGACACCACAGTGAATTTCAGGCCAGCCTGGCTTAGGGCAGGACCTGTGGTACTTTGAAGGATGTCCCCCCAATTGATTCATGAGTTAATTAAAAGCTTGTAATATTGAATCTCCAGTCACCTCGCTGGAGGAGTCATCCTTATCAGCAAACCCCTAAGGTTCAACCCTCAGATGTGGAGGTGAATTTGGAATTCCAGTCTAAAGATATGGAAAGTGCTTGAGCTCTTCCTAGAGTTCCTGAAGTGTGCTTGCTTGTGCTGGTGGTTTTTGGCTTTCGTCTCTCTGTTAGGGCCTGTGAAAGTGGGCCAGCTTCTTCTCCCATCATGGAATTTCCACTGGATCTGTAAGCTTCAAAGAAATCCCTTCTTCTCCCATAAACTGTGCCTGGTTTGGAGGTTCATTCCAGCAAGGTGAAGCTAGCTGCTACTGGGACCCTACCTCGAAAAATAAAAAAAAATTAAAATGCAAAGACACATCTCTGGTTATGTACTTATGTTATACAGGATTTATTCTAGAAAGGAGTTATGACAATTTTAAGACTGTAAATTAGGGGCTGGAGGGATGGCTCAGGGGTCAAAGGTACTTGCTTGCAAAATGTGCTGGCCTGGGTTTGATTCCCCAGTATCCACATAAAGCCAGCTGTATGAAGGTTGCATGTGCCTTGAGTTTTATTTGCAATGGCTAAAGACCCAGGCAAGCTCAGTGTCTCAATCTCTTTCTCTCCACTAAATAAATAAAAATGTCTGTTATGGGGGAAACCAACCACCCTCTAATTTGACTGGAGGCCCACTCCATGGGAGGGAATATATCCCTAATACTGAAAGCCTACAACAGGGGTAGAAGAATAGTTTAATTGGGGGTGAAAAGGCCTAAGTGAGGTCAAGGGAAGAGATTGAGTAAAGGAAAAGTGGAGGGAGGGCTAATCAAAATCTAAGAGAATATAAATAAGTCATATGGAAACCTACTTTTTTGGACAATGGAACACTCAGGAGTGGTAGGTTGACCAGAAAATTTTCAGCACCAGGGATGGGATACCTTCCAATGAGTTGTTGGCCAGGGAGGTCTCTGATGCCCCCAAAACATTACAGGCCATTGCCGAGGCCCTTGGTTTACCACCAGGAATAGATGGTAAGACCCTATTGCTGAACACTGCACACACTTGGGCTGCAAGGCCACTGAGAAATCCTGCTGGAACTGAGCTGATAACCTCCTCCATGTAGACCAGCTGACAGAAAGCTGGAAGAAGCCATTCTGCATGCAGTTCAATGGGGGAGAGAGAAATCACCAGTGAAGATACTCAACAGTGGACACTGCAAGCCTTATAATTGGCCAGCCAGGCCAAATGATCCAATGGTGCAATAGTGGCATGTGGACGGTGGAAACCAATTGCCCTCTAATTGGACTGGAGGCCTGCTCCATGGGAGGGAATACATTCCTGGTACTGAAAACCTACAACAGGGGTAGTCATGAGCCCTAGGGGTGTAACGTGGTGCTGCCTGGCTAAATGTATACACTATACTCATCAAACTGCCCAATAAACATTTCTCTTAATATTCATACCCATATATTAATACTACTCTCACTTTTGATAGAGAACCTTCTCTTTTCAGATGGCAGTGACCTTGGGATGACTCAGAAGGCACCATGGTGCTGAGAAGTGACAAGGAGTGCTCAGCACTGAAATATCTCAATCACATGTTCCATGGCTCAGGGTCCACTGCGGAAGAGGTGACAGAATGTAAGAGCCAAAGGAAGGGTAGGACTCCTTACAGTGTGCTCCTCCAGACACGAAATGGCCTGGATATCCATGACCTCACAGTGCCTGACACTACCTACACAAGACCATCATAATAGGAAGAAAAGATCATGACATCAAAATGAGGGACTGATTGAGGGGGAGAAGATATGATGGAGAGTAGAATTTTAAAAGGGAAAGTGAGGGGGGGGAATTACCATGGGATATTGTTTACAATTATGGAAGTTATCAATAAAAAATATTAAAGATAAATATTTAAAATTTCAAAAATAAATAAATAATAAAAAGTGTAAAAGGGTAAGTTAGTCAAGATTTAACTTGAAATTAAACTGGACTGCATGAACACTACATACATCAAGCTATTTAACTTCAACTGGGGGAAGATCAACATGAGTAACTACAGCAAGTCAAGATGAAAATGGGACAAGGGAGGAAATCAACATTTACTAGTACAAACTGTATTTCTGCATTTAGGGAATATGAAAACAAGTCATACTGCCTTTTCAGAGTAAGGGTTAAGAATAAACTTAGCTCTGAAAAAGAGACTAGATTACGGGAAGCCCCTCCTGAGTCAATAGTCTTTGAAACTTGAAGGGTTAGACAAATCATGAGACCAAGATAATCAGTTGCCCTTGAGACCAAAACAATCCAGGAAAGCAAGCTTCCATCTTTGCACCTGACAAGAGGTCCCTAGACCCTCCCTTTCTTCAGGCTCTCCTCAGATAACTGTGCTGCTTTCATAACTTAGTCAATAGCATAAGGATGTGAGGCTGCACAGTCGGAGTCAAGCACAGAACCCTCACTAAGTGTTAGGGAATAAAAACTCCCAACAGGAGGCTGGAGAGATGGCTTAGCAGTTAAGCGCTTGCCTGTGAAGCCTAAGGACCCCGGTTCGAGGTTCAATTCCCCAGGACCCACGTAAGCCAAATGCACAAGGTGGTACATACATCTGGAGTTCGTTTGCAGTGGCTGAAGACCCTAGCACACCCATTCTCTCTCTCTGCCTCTTTCTCTCTCTGTTGCTCTCAAATAAATTTTTTTTAAAAAACAATACTCCCAACAGATTTCCTGTTGGTATGCTTGCCTGCCTCAACTTTTCCTGGCTGCACAATCTTCTGCAGAAGTTTGCCTTACAGAATTACTTTGAATTGTGTGGTCTTTTTCAAGACCCCAGGCTCATTTTGATCATGCATCTATGTAATAAGAGTTTCATAGGACAGATTTCATGTCAGTTTACAGCTAAGGAAGGTTTAAAAGGCTATGTATCAATCTGCTATGTAGCTTTAGGCCTGTCTTCAGTCACTCCAGAGGGTCCTAACTTATTGCCATGCCCTTCAGAACCCACATTCTTTTCAATAATACCAAGTAACAGGACAACCTGCTTCTTGCATCTTCTAATTCAGGAAAAGGGAAGAATATACATTAAAAAAATTGGAGAGATGGCTCAACAGTTAAGGCACTTGTCTGCAAGGACTAATGACCCAGGTTCAATTCCTCACATAAAGCCAGATGCACAAGGTGGCACATGCATCTGGAGTTCATTTGCAGCAGCTGGAGGTCCTGATGTGCCCATTCTCTCCCTCTCTCTTTTACCTCTCTCTGCTTGCAAATAAACAAAAATATTTAATATTTATACATGTATCAATAGCAAAAAAAACCCAAACACAAAAAAGGCTGGGAGTGGTGGTGTATGCCTTTAATCTTAGAAGTCAGGAGGCAGAGGTAGGAGTAGTTTCAGGTCAGCATGGGACTACAAAGTGAGTTCCAGATCAGCCTGGGCTAGACTGAGACCCTACCTGAAAAGAAAACAAAAAAAAAAAAGGAAAGAAAAAATGTATATATTAATAGGGGTGGGAAGATGGCTCAGTGGTTAAAGGTACTTGCTTGCAAAGCCTGCCAACCAGTGTTCCATTCCCCAGTACCCATGTAAAGACATACACAAATGTGGTGCATGTGTCTGGTGTTCATTTGTTGTTCATTTTGGTGTTCAAGAGGCCCTGTGTGCACAAACTCTCTTTCACTCAAATAAATACAAACATTTTTAAATAGTATCAAATAAAATAAGTATATTAATTTAAATGCTCCTCTGAACAAAATGAAGTTCTACTAATAAGTATACCCAAAGAAATGCCCAAAGGCACTATTTTCAATCTCTAATTAATCCACATGGTTCCCTTTCAGAAAACAATAGTAGCCCTTTTTAAAAGTAGTCCTTTTAGGGGCAAAAGGGCACAGGGCCTCACTGTGCTTGGCCTGGCCTCAAACTTCCAGAGACCCTCCTGCCTCTGGCAACACAGTGATGGGATTACAGGTTGTGTGTCACACCCTGCTCCTTCAGGTATTTCTAACATTCCAGGAAAAAAGGATATCAAAAATTCTGGAGTATGCTCAGTAAAGTTGTAACCCTGTGTCATAAAGTAAGCCATGGAAGATACTACAGTCAGCTCTGTGTTGCTGGCAGAAAACACCCAACTAAGAGCAGCTTGTGGGGGAAAAAAAGGACTTATTTTGGTTTACAGACTCGGGGGAAACTCCATGATGGCTGGGAAAAATGATGGCATGAGCAGAGAGTGGACATCACTTCCTAGCCAACATCAGATGGTCACTAGCAGCAGGAGAATGTGCCAAACACTGGCAAGGGGAAGCTGGCCATAATACTCATAAACCCACCCCCAACAATATACTTCTTCCAGAAGACCCCAATTCCCAAACTGCCACCAGCCAGGGACTAGCATTCAAAACTAAGTTTATGGGGCAACACCTAAGTCAAATCACCATATCCCCCCCCCCCCGCTTGCCCCCCATAAACTGATAACCATCCATGATGTAAAATGCAATGCATTCAATACTTTTAAAGTCCCCATAATTTTTATCAATCCCAATGATGTTCAAACATTCCCATAGTCCAAGGTCTCTGAGCCATAATATCAAAGAAAAACATGATGGCACAGGAATAAACACTCACACTGCAAGAGATGGCATTGGGCATAGCAAAGAAATATTCAACCAATGCAAGATTTAAAACAAACAGGGCAAACATCAAACTCTGTAGCTACAAGTCCAACAACTCTAGCCAGTGACAAGTGTTAAAATCCTCTAATTCTAACCAGTAACAAGTCCCAAGAGTTCCAATTCCACCCTTCCAGCTAGCCTACTCACAGCTGGCAACTCCCCTTGGCAGCCATCCCATAGTTCTGGCATCTCCATTGGGTTTCTACAACCCACAGTTCATCCTCATGGTTCCACTGGGCCTCCATGCAGGCAATCCAGTAAGCCTGCTTCACACTGACCATGGCCATTTCCAAAAGAACAAACCCGCATTGCAAATTCAATGACCCTCTCTTTCCTGCCTTTGTTATACTTCATAGTACCAGGTGGGCTAACAACTTGTTAATCTAGGGGGGAATAAAGCAGACTTTGAGGAACAGGACACTGCATCAGCACTCAGGCCCCTTAAGAGAGTCCATATTCACTGATGGGCATGGTGGTGCACACCTTTAATCCCAGCACTCAGGAGGGAGAGGAGGAGGATCACTGTTGAGTTCAAGGCCAGCCTGAGCTAGAATGAGACCCTACCTTGAGAGAAAAAAAAAAAACAAACTAAAAAGAGTCTGTATGCTTCCTGTTATCCCAATGTAGATTAGCTGGACCAATCTCAATGGTTGTAATCTTCCAAACAATTGCACCTGTATGGGCAGTAGTTTTGGCCCAAAGATTTTTATTTCTTTTTTTTTCCCCCCTGTGCCATATCCTTCTGCTCACATCAGCCCATTTCTACACAATACAACCCTGCCCAAGTTCTTAGGACATAGGCAGGTGGAATGCAGTAAGCCTTTCATACAAAGTGCTTCTAGATCAGTTCTTTCTCACCCTCATAAGCCAAAGCTCATAGTCCATAGTTCTTATTGCATTCAGGTCTTTTAACTCTGACCAGAATGGTCAAACTGTACTTATAGCACTGCAAAATGTCTCTCAGGCCGAAGTTTCAAATCCTTCCACATTCCTCCCTCTAAATGGCTCCAAAAGGCCAGAAGCCACAGTCAGTGAGCAATGACCCCACTCCTCTGGTACCAGCTTTACTGGTTGCAGTGAGCTTCACCTTACTGGCAAAAAAAAAAAAAAAAAAAAAATCCAACCAAGAGAAGCTTGTGGGGAAAAACAGGTTTATTTTGGTTTATAGACTTGAGGGGAAGCTCCATGATGGCAGGGGAAAATGATGGCATGAGCAAGAGGGTGGACATCACCTCCTGGCTAACATCAGGTGGACAACAGCAGCATGACCGTATACCAAACACTGGCAAGGGGAAGCTGGCTTTAACACTCATAAGCCCACCCCCAATAATATACTTCTTCCAGGAGGCTCCAATGCCAAAATTGCCACCAGCTGGGGACCTAGCATTTAGAACACATAAGTTTATAGAGGACACATGAATCAAACCACCACAGAAGGTGAAACTACTACACACATTTCTTCAGGGTTAGAACTATCAACTCATCAAATGATAAAGGCCAAACTTCAGACACTATCCACAAAACCCACAGGCACAAACCAGGTAAGAGGAGATACCACAAGGACACAGGGTGAGGACAGTGTGAAATAAAAACTACAGGAGGTCACCAGTTATGCTCCTCACCAGGCTCAAACAGCAGACTCAAAATCAAAATTTGGGGGCTGGAGAGATAGCTTAGCAGTTAAGGTGCTTGCCTGCAAAGCTTACTGAACATGAGTTTGAGTCCCCAATACCTAGGTAAAACCAAATAAAGAAAGTGGTGCATGATGTGCTGGAGAGATGGCTTACCGGTTAAGTGCTTGCCTGTGAAGCCTAAGGACCCCGGTTTGAGGCTCGATTGCCCAGAACCCACTTAAGCCAGATGTACAATGTGGCGCATGCATCTGGAGTTCATTTGCAGTGGCTGGAGGCCCTGGCGTGCCCAGCTCTCCATATATATATCTGCCTCTTTCTGTCTTTCTCTGTCGCTCTCAAATAAAAGTAAACAAAAAGATATTTTTTTAAAAAAGAAATGTTCTTTAAAAAAAAAAAAGGACAAAAGGCAGTGGTGCATGCATTTGGAGTTCATTTGAAATGGCTAGAGGCCCTGGTGCGCCCATTCATATATTCTCTCTTTCTCTCTCTCGGTCCATCTCTCTTCTCTCTCTGCAAGCAAGTAAATAAAGATAAAAATTTGGGGGACACAAAAGGGAGAACAAAACAGGGTAGTGAAATTATGATTAGGATATATCGTGTACATGAATGGAGGTTGTCAATAGTGTTTTTTTTTTTTTTTTAATCAAAATGGAATCCCCCGGGCTGGAGAGATGGCTTTGCAATTCTAAGTCACTTGCCTGCAAAGCCTAAGGACCCAGGTTTGATTCCCCAGTACCCATGTAAGCCAGATGCATATGGTGGCACATGCATCTACAGTTCATTTGCAGTGGCTAGAGGCCCTGGTGTGCCCATTCTCTTTCTCCCTCCCTCTAATAAATAAGTAAATAAAAAGTTTTTAAAAATGACAGCCCTCATACTGAAGTCAGGCAAAATGAAAGTAAACTATCTGACCTTCAGGGAAATCAGGAAAGATAACCACCAAATTTCCCCAACAGGGGTTTCAATCTGCATGACAATCAAGTTCCCCACCCTTAGCCCTTGTAATCTGATGTTAGTCATTTTTCCATTACTTTTTCCCAGTTCCTACCTTCCAATGGAAGTAACTTTAAGACAGTCCTTTCTTTGGTCCAGGGCCTACAGACCCAGGACAAGGCTACCACAGAGCCTGAGGCCAGAGGATCACAAGAGCCTAGCAGTTCCAGAACAGCCTCTATGGCTCCCTGGGACATAGTCTATTTATTGAACAAAGTATTGCCCAATTCTAGACTCACAAATAAGGCCAAATAAGATCTTTAAACAAAGCGTAGTTTTGTTCATGGGGAATACTAATAGCCCACATTTTGCTATTCCAAGGAGCATCTAGTTTACTGGGTTTCATTAACATCATACCCAAAACAAAACAAAATATGGGGCAAAACATGGAAAACACTACTACAGTTTTTCTCAGTGACCCCCCCCAACATGTTAATTATGGCCCCAAATATCTGACCACGGAACCCTAATATCCCTGTAGCAAATCTGAGCACACCTAAAGAATGTCACTCAAGCAGCAGAACTTCCAAAACTACTGTTATCTGATATTATTTCTCAGCTCAGAATAGGTCATTATCAAGGACAGGAGAGCTGGCTCAGAGGTTAAAGATGTTGGCTTATAAAGCCTGACTGCCTGAGTTCAATTTCCCAGTACTCAAGGCACACACAGTGCGTGAGTCTGGAGTTTGTTTGCAGTGGTAAAAGGCTCTGGCATGCCCATACAACATACACACACATTCTCACTCTCTCTCTCATAAATATTTTTTAAAAGCACTATCAAAATCATTGCAGTCAGCCCTCCCTATCATGGCTTCCACATCCTTTATTTTCTTCATCCTCACTCCCTAAACAGAACTATTTCCATAGTATTTAGGTAGTTAAGTTTTGCTTTGTTCTATTGAGGACTGAACCTCGGACTCATATGTGCTAAGAAAGCACACCAGCACTTAGCATGCACCCCAGCCTTCCTTTTTGAGACAAGGCCTTACTAAGTTGCCCAAATTAGCCTTGAACTTTTGATTGTCCTGAGTAGCAGGGATTACAAGCCTGGGTGGTAGCAACATTGCTGCAGGAAAGATTAAGACAAGACATCAGGAGTGTTCAGAAAGTAAGTTTTATTCAGGTTGCAGCCAGGTCCATAGGACTTGAGTCTCAAAGTATGGACCTCAAGGGAAGAAGTTCTTACATTTTATACTTTGGGTTGTGGGTTACAACAAAAAAGGGCAACTTGGGCTGGAGAGATGGCTTAGCAGTTAAGGCATTTGCCTGCAAAGCCAAAGGATCCTGGTTCGACTCTCCAAGACCCACCTAAGCCAGATGCACAGGGGGGCACATGCATCTGGAGTTCGTCTGCAGTGACTGGAAGCCCTGGCATGCCCATTCTCTCTCTCTCTCTCTCAAATAAATAAATAAAATATATATTTTTAAAAAAGGGCAACTAGCTGGTCATGGTAGATCATGCCTTTAATCCCAGCACTCTGCAAACTGGGGTAGAGTTGGAAGCCAGCCTAGAGCTACGCTATGAAGTTCCAGGTCAGCCTGAGCTAGAGTGAGACCCTGCCTGCAAAAAAAATCCAAAATAATAAATAAATAATTTTTAAAAGGCAACTTACATGTTGATTGGCTAAGAGCATAAAGTTTTAAAAAACCAAGCACTTCACAAAAAATCGGTTAGTTCTTTGAAAAGAAAAAAAAGTGTAAAAAAGTCCTCATCTGAGACAAAGAGGAAGCTCCTATTTATGGGGAGAAACCACAAGTCTGTCAGCAGAACTTTGCTGAGAAAAGCAGAGAAGATTTAAATCCTTGCTTTCCTTAATCTTTCCACTATGTCCTTTATCAATATAATTTAGAGATTACAAAGAAGCAGCTGGAATGTGGGATGCTTAAGGAATGAATAGTAAAACTATTTTATATAAAAGACTGGGTTATTCCAGAGGCAAGTTCAGAACCAATTTCCACTGGATTTTATTAGCAAAATTCTGGAAATCAGTGAAATTCTACTTTGTTTCAACAGCAAGAGGCCCTGAAGCACCCATCCTCTCTTTCTCTCCCTCTCTCTCAAATATGTTAATATTTTTTATATCTTAAATAAGATACAAAGCTGGGATGATGGATGGTACAGCTGTGTTCTGGAGGCTGAGGCAGGAGGATGATGTGCACAAGGCCAACCTAGGATAAATAATGAGACCCTGCTCAAAAAAATTTTTTAGACTAGAAGCATAAACTGGCCCATTTCTCTTCCCCATTTCATAATCATTTTGACAATAACTTCAGCTACACAAAAGATTTCAAAAATAAATCCTATTTCTCATACCACCCATAATTTTGACCAACATATTGTGCAAGTTTATGTCCATGCAAAATACACAGCTCTCATCTCAAAGAAGAGTTTATTCTGGAGCTAAGTATGAGTGACCAAGGCTCGGGAACACAGATTTAGATGACCTCAAATTCCATGTGCCAACATGTTAATACACTGGTGAAAATTCAGCTAGGCATGTCACAGCAAAGCAGGAAAATCTCTGCTGTAGGTTTCAGATGACATTCTTGGCCTTTGGGTTGGTGGAAGCTAGTAGTCTATTAGTATATTCCAAAAAAATTCACCTGAAAATCACAAGAATGTTAGGTCAGGCACAGAGGTATATAATAAATGGCTATTACTAAGAGGAGGTAATTTGGCTCAGCATCTGCAACATTCCCCTCTTCCCCCCCAATCATAGAAGTTCTAGCAGTCAATCAGCCTTGTGGGATGTTTGATGTGGGTGCAGCTACTTTTCCGGAACTTTAGTTCACATAATTATCAAATCTGACAATGAACACTCTGCAATTCCTCTTTAATGCAATTTTTTTGGTGTTTACCCATTAATTAATGCCAGGAGAGTAGAGGCCGCCTTTCAGTCTACCGTTCCAAAATTTCACTTCTTATAGGTGTGCTCAGTAAGCCTACTTATAAATGCAGAGGTTTAGGTTTAAATTTCACTGTCTAACAAAAGCTATACAGGAAGCAATTACTCTACTCTCCATCAATCCTTTCAGACTGCAGAATTCCTTCCAGAAAATTCGAAGAGATCAAAGTTATTGAGGCATTCACATTTCGGCATAAACACCACCTCCGGCCAGATCACAGTACATGTTGGAGCCCTTTTAAAAGACTTAAACATGCCTTACATTGGTTTTTAATGTATACACTAAAAAAACCTTTATACAGAGTAAGAACACTTCCACACGCAAAATCCCCAAGCAAACCCGAAACCCAACCTACAAATCATGAAAACCAAATCAATATAAAAGCTATGGCGTAAACAAACTTTGAGGTGGGCATGGACCGACGTGGATGACTGAAGCCATCCCTCAAAACGACTGCCCTGTAATGCCAAGAACGCACCATCCGTGCAAGGAAGCCGTGAGGACTGCGACCCCCGCCGCTGCGCAATCCCCGCGCCGCGCTCACGGCCATCCCGGCGCATTCCTGCGCGCACAGCCAAGGTCACGCAGGAGGGGATCCCGCGGCCCCCCAGCGGGGCGCACAGCAGGGCGGGGGCGTCCCTAGAGCCCCCACGAAGGCGCCGCCCCGGGAAGGCCGCAGTCCCCGGGGTGACCCGGCCCGGGGGTCCTGCCACGCCCCGCCCCCGCCGCCGGGGTTATGCAATGCTCCCCGCGCTGCCGCAGGCGGCCGCCCCCGCCCCCGCCCCCCGCCCAGCGCGGAACAAAGCGCGCGGGAAGGGGCCGGCGAGCCGGGGCCGGGGCCGGGGCGACCGCCATGTTGGCGGGGGTGGCGGCGAGGACCGGGTGGGGGCGACGAACAAAGGAGCGCGCGCCCGCCCGCCCCAGGCCCAGCCCGCCGCGCCCGACCGGCAGGGGGCGCTGAGGGGCGCCGCCCGCGGACAATGCGCCCGGGGCCCGCGGGCCGTGCTCACCTGAGTCCCGGGGGCCGCCGCTGCGTCCGCCGCCCACTTGCCCCTGACGACCCACGTTCGCCCAACGTATCTTACCTGCCGGCCACCGGCCGCAGGACCCACGGGTGCGCCGTGGCTCGTTCGCGCTCCCGCCGGCCCAGCCCGAGCCAGACGGCGCCTCCCCACCCCCGCTCCTCGCCGCCTCGGCCGCCGCCCGCCCCCCAGCCGCCACGGCGCACGCGCACTGCGCCCGCCGAACTGCGACGGCCGCGCCGCCCCGGCGCCTAGCGCCGACGGCCGCACTACGCAGGCGCGGGGAGGGGCGGGGCCTGGTGCTCGGGGGCGGGGCCTGGCGCGGCTCACCTGGAGGGCGGGGCGCGGGCCCGGGCAGCCAGGTGCGCGCTGGGTAGACGCCGCCGCGGGTCGCGCGCTGTTCCTGGAGCCCGCGGTAACGCGGCTAGCTCCTGACAGCTGGCGGCCTGGGAAGGGTATTCGTTTCGAAGGCTTACGAGAAGTCGCAGGCCCCTTTGTCCCGAGACGTCAGCAGCGTCCGCGGTCCCCAGGCTCGCACGTAGCGAAGATGGAAGAGGCCGCATCACATGGCGCGGCCGTGCGCAGGGCAGGTGCGCTCGCGACGACGCGCAGCTCGGCGCCGCCGGCCGGGTGCAGGCCGTAGGACGCGGGCCCTTTAAAAGAAACGACTGCCGGAGAGTGACCGACGCGTCCTCCTCCACCGCACTGCGGAGGGGCGCCTGCTCGCAGTGGCCGCGGAACCTCACCTGCTTAGAACCTGGGCTGTATCGCAGAGCTCTTCGTCGCAACGTTAGCAGCCAGAAATTCCCACGATTGCACGTCCACGCGTGGGACTTCCGTGTCGGTGAAGATGCCTTAGGAGTGCGTTCTCGGCTGTACGCAGGAATAGCGGGAGAGGAAGCGGGAGAACGCGCTGGGCCAGCCTGGCACCCAGCTCCGGCTCCTCCCCTCCCCTGCCCGGTGTGTTCCGCCAGCTGGTCCCCGACCTGGTTCCTCGAGTGCGTCTGCAGCCTGCATCATCACCTCCGCCTCCCGGAGTGTTGTCAGCTCAAGTTACACGACGTTATTGGAAAGCACTCCATGCACGCCAACCTGCAGCGCAATTGTTAGTTAGCGGTGCTCTTTGGGATTTTTCTGGCACCTTTTTTTTTCCAACATGAGATTGATAGGTGCCTGTTCACATTAAAGTGATGTCTCTGAGGACATACTTGGCAAAGCCCAACATACAGCCAACCTAGAGGGCTAGTTTCGATACAGTTCGTGAGTACTGAGAAATGTTCGTTTTTATTTTTGTTATGTTTGATAGCGGAGTCTGTCAAGAGCAGGGAAGGATCTGTGATGGGAAGGCCGTCGTGGCAGAGCCTAAAACATTTCTGTGGCATTGGTGTGATGTATGGGTATCACTACTATTGATATTTGGGGCCTGATGACTGGGAGAGGGAATTGATTTGTTTCGTTTGAGACCAGTGTCTCACTTTGTAAGCCAGGCTAGCCTGGAACTCTTGTAAATCCAAGCAGGCCTCTGACATGAGGTGCTCCTACCTCAGCCTCCAGGGGGCTGGGATAACACATCTGGCTGGATAATTGTACTGTATTTTGAGGAGGATTGCCCTTCATTACAGTAGTAGACCCTCATGCACAGTATTGTTAAGTGAAAAACTCCAGTGTCAAATACATTTCCTTGCTTTTCTTCCCAAACCCTGGTTTAACTTTTGCCTCAAGTGGTAGTCACCAGCGGTCTATCAGGAATGCATAGGCTAGGGACAGCTCTTGCAGCTTGGTCTTAAAAAGGGCCACACCCCAGAACTATAAGTGTCTAAACTGGGGGACTGGACATAGTTTCTATGTTAGCCATGGGTACCAGCCAAAATAAATAAATAAATAAATGTTTAAAATAAGTCTGGTCCAGCTGGGGGATGTAGGTAGCTCAGTGGCAGAGCAGTTTCCTAGCTTGCGCGAGGCCCTAGGTTCAATCCCCAGTACTTGGGGGATGGGGACAGATTAATCCATATTGGGTGACATGGTACAAAACAACTCCAGAGGACTCTTCAAAAAGCCAATCAGGAAAAACACAACAAAAGGTAGGTGACTGGACCAGGCAAAGGAAACCCAGCCAAGTTCATCAACTGGCCTTTGATCCAGCACTCTGTTGAAGGAAGAAGCTATGAAATTTGAAGAGCAGTTGGAGAACAAGGATTTTGTGTGTATTTGGAAATATTATTGAATCACTAGAGTTTTTTAGCTTTACTGATTTAAAAGAATGTCCTTCATCTTAAGGTGGATGGTTTAAAGCCAACAGTTAACCAGGCCTGGTGGCACACCCCTGTAATCCTGGCACATAGGAGGCTGAAGCAGGAAGAATGCCAAGAGTTCAAGGCCAGCCTGAGTTTCACAGGGAGACCCTGTCTCAAAAGTTCTGGGCTTGGTGGTTAAGGTGCCTTTCTGCGAAGCCTAAGGACCCATGTTTGACTCTACGGGTCCCATGTAAACCAGATGCACCAAGTGGCACAAGCATGCAAGGTCACACATGTGCACAAGGTGCCGCACGCATCTGGACTTCAATTGCAGTGGCTGGAAACCCTGGCTCACCAATTCATTCTCGTGCACATGAATGTGTATTTAAAAAAAAAAAAAGTCAGAAAAGAGGGCCGGTCATGGTGGCACACATCTTTAATTCCAGCATTAGGGAGTTAAGAGGTAGGAGGATCACTGTGAGTTCGAGGCCAGCCTGGGCTAGAGCAAGACCCTATCTCAGAAAAAAATAAAAGTTTAAGAAAGAGTCCTGGCTACTCCATCTACCTTAGTCTTAAGGGCTCCCTACTCTTTCCTGCTCTCAATTCCTCCAAATTTCCTGGCCACATTGACCCTGGGACTGCCTCCAGGTAAGATAATTGAGTGTATCTCTGTGTTAAGAGAAGGAAAGGTCACCTTCCCCCAACCCACACCTCTGCATACCACCCAAGGCCCCTCCCTCACAGAGCAGTTTCTCAGCTTTTCCCATAAAACCCACCCACTGGCCCACCCTCTCTCTTTTTATATCTCAGGCTTCTCCTCTTCTTCTTACTCTCTCTTTCCCCACTTTTCCCTCTCCCCTGTTAGAATAAAGTCTTAGATCCAAGAAGCTGTCTGATTTGGTCCTCCATTATGAACCCTGAAGTCTAACTTTCAGATTGATCAGATATTGACAGTTCATGAATCCAGAGGATAGATTTGTAAATGTTCACTATTTAGTCTTTTCCAACTTTCCTGGAGACAACTGAAAATTCTCAGAAACTTGGAAAAACCCAATTCAAGTAATCTTACAAATTTCTGGGATCTTAACCATACTAATTCAACTTCCCAAAGCAGCCCTGCTTTCCTCCAGCTGGCTAACCAAGTATTTCCTGAAACTCGGATGCAGAGTATTTTTTACAGTTTCTCAACCACACTGGGCTTCTGAAGATTGACCTGGAGGTCCTACGTACATCTTCCCTTCCACAGCAAGCTGATTAAATACAAGTTTATACATTAAAAGTCTTTTTATGCTAGGTGAATCTCTGCTTTAATCTGGGGTTCCTTTACTGTTTGGGGAGATTTTTTTTTTGCCCAGGGAATGAATACATACTTGTGATGTGGAAATGGAAGAAAGACCTATTAAAGGCCTGGGGTATATTTCAATTGGACCTTTAGTATAGTGAGCCCCACTGGCATTGATAAAATTATTGGAAACCTACCCTCCAAGTCTTTATGAAATTTGAATTATTCAACATAGTAAAGGATATTCAATATCCAGCATATATCCCAGGCACATAAATAACTTTGCATTCACTTCACTTTATGTGGCTTCTATGATTTGAGCATGACCCCCAAAAGTTTGAAGCTTGGTCAGCAGTTTGGTAATGTTAGGAGGTGGTGGGACCTTTAAGAGGTGAGGCCTAGCCAGAAATAACTGCATCACTGGAAGCACCTGTTAAATTATTTATCTGTTCAACCCCGATGGGATATCCCCTGACCAGAGAAATGGTTCTGTCCAAGCCTAGCTTGGTGAACCAAGTGTTTGAGGCTTTGCAGGAGTGTGGGTGACCCAAAAACAGCCTTATCACCAAAAAGTCCCATCCCAGCATGAGTGACAACCTCAGAAAACTTGCAGCACTGGAGTCCCACCTTCCATCACTGTATTCTAGCACACGCACACCCCAAGACCACGTGCAGCTGGGGAAGGAGAGCAGCATTGGGAGTGAGGACTGGAATTTCAGGTGAGGGCCCAGTAAGCAAGGAAATGTTAACAGCTCCATTGCCATGGGCTTAGCTGCTGCTTTGTTGTTGTTGTTTTGTTTTTTCCGAGGTAGGGTCTTGCTCTAGTGCAGGCTGAGCCCAGGCTGAACAGGAATTCACTATGTAGTCTCAGGGTGGCCTCAAACTCATCGGCAATCCCCTACCTCTGCCTCCCAAGTGCTGGGATTAAAGGGTGTGCCACCACGCTCAGCTTTGTGTTGCTTATTCCATTGCCTTCACTGCTAACTGAAAAGGTCATCACCACAATGTCTGCTCCCTGGTAGCTGATGATAGTTACATCAGGCCTTGAGGAAACAGCTTTACAGCACAGCACCACCCCAGGAAGGTGCTACAGGGTCTCTTGAGACCCTGGTTAGATCTCAAGAGAAAATCGCTATGAAAGAGCAAGACGGGTCACTGCCTAGTCTGGGCATCTGTCTTTGCCAATTGCACCAATATGCCACCGTCATGTCATATGGCTATGAGAGCCCTTGTCTTGCCAGAGCTCAGGCCATCCTATTTGGACACTCACCCTCCAACACTGCCAATTAAATAAACTTTCTTTCTGTTACCCAGCCTCAGGCACTTTTGAATAGCAACCTTGAGAAAATGGGTTAATACAATAAGTGAGTATGAAGTTCTTTTAGTCACCTTGTAAGTAAGGATACTTTTTTTCTTGGGATCTGGGAGGCTTGTCCTTGGATGGGCAAGAAAACCTTCCATGCAGTGGTGCAGGTCAGGGTGAAGCAGGATGAAAAGATGGCAATTTTATGGGGGCATGGGATGGGAAAGAAGTGCCTCACCCTGGAGTCTAGCTGAAGGCTGTTGCCAACTGACAGCCAGGAATTCCAGCACAAGCATCTGAGAAGGTTGCCAATAGACAGTATTTCTTTTACAGAGAGATTTTCAAATAGCAATGTCAAAATCACAGTGATCTATGCCCGAGACCTAAGCATACATGGCCTTTCTCCTTTCCCAGCTGTAAAGCTATAGTTTTCTAGGAACCTCACAAGAATCCCATTCTTAAGTACACCATACTACCCTTCTGGCTCAGGGTTTATCTTACCAATTGTTATCACACCTAGAGTCACCCTATAATTTCCCTTATCAAGAGGGAAGGTAAACTGGGCAAGGTGGCACACACCTTTAATCCCAGCACTTGGGAGACAGAGTTAGGAGGATCACCATGAATTTGAGGGCATCCTGAAACTACATTTTGAATTCCAGGTCAGCCTGGCTAGGGTGAGACCCTACCTTGAAAAATAAAAATAAAAAAAGAGGGTAGTTATTTAGCAGTCCTTTTGTTGAGCCACCAAAATGGTATATATGGCTTATTTGTGAGACAGTTAAGTCAGACTTTTAATTGAGAAGCCCATATCCCTGGGAGTGCCTCACTCTTTTCTTCTTTCTCTTAACTCTCATGTTTAAATTCATATTAAAGGGGGCTGGAGAGATAGATGGCTTAGCAATTAATGCACTTGCTTGCAAAGCCAAAGGACTTCGGTTCAATTCCCCAGGACCCTTCAGTTCGATTCCCCAGGACCCACGTAAGCCAGATGCACAAGGTGGTACATGCATCTGGAGTTCATTTGCAGTGGCTGGAAGCCCTGACATGCCCATTCTCTCTCTCTCTCTCTCTCTCTCTCTCTCTCTCTCTCTCTCTCTCTCCTCTCATGCTCTCAAATGAATAAAATATTTTTTAAAACATAAATTCAGGGACTGGAGAGATGGCTTAGCGGTTAAGTGCTTGCCTGGGAAGCCTAAGGATCCCGATTCAAGGCTCGATTCCTCAGGATCCACATAAGCCAGATGCACAAGGGGGTGCATGCATCTGGAGTTCGTTTGCAGTGGCTGGAGGCCCTGATGTGCCCATTCTCTCTCTCTCTTTCTCCCTCTCTCTCTCTGCCTTTCGCTCTGAAAGAAATAAATAAAAATAAACCAAAAAAATTTTAAAGATAAATTCATATTAAAAAATACCCTTTGGGGCTGGAGAAATGGCTTAGCCATTAAGGCACTTGCCAGCAAAGCCAAAGGACCCAGATTCAATTCCCCAGTACCCACATAAAGCCAGATGCACAAGGTGGCACATGCGTCTGGAGTTTATTTGCAGTGGTTAGAGACCCTGGTGCACCCATTCTCTCTATCTGCCCCTCCCCCCAAAAAAATAATTTTTAAAAATACCCTTTTCATAAACTCTGCTTCTTTAGGGAAATCAAGGATCCTACTTCACCTGAGTGTAGGTCCCTAAAAGGATAAGGGAACTCCTTAGTGTAAGAAACATGCAAGAGAGAGACATGATGTGCTGTCTTTTCTGTTAAACAAATTCTGGAAGGACACTATTCTGTGTGAAGCCCCCCCACCCCTTCCTGAGTCAGCCATCCTTGAGACCAAAGCTTCTATCTTTGTTTTTGTTGTTAATTATTTATTTATTTATTTGAGAGAGAAAGGCAGACGAAGTAGGTATGGGTGTGCTGGGGCCTCCTGCCACTGCAAACAAATGTCAGAAGTATGCACCACTTTGTGCATCTGGCTTTACATGGGTACTAGAGAATCAAACCCGGGCCAAGCAAGTACCTTTAACCACTGGGCAATCTCTCTAGCCCCAAAGCTGCTTCTTTTAGTGCATTGAGTAAATCTTCCCTTTATGCTTTCCCTAGAAACTGCATCTTTTGTTTTTCTTTTTTTAGCCAATCACAGAAGAGTGTGAGGTCAAACTCTGACTATGAGACACAAGACCCTCGCATTAAGCAGAAGTAAACATTGCCATTATATTTTGAATAGTGTGTTCATTCTCAGATCCCAGACTCATAACATCAGGCTGCTGGAGGAGCCCTTTTATATCCGGGAGATTTCTCTGTGATAGAAATTCTCCCTGTCTCCCTTCTCCCTTTCCAGCTGGGCAAGGAGGAGAATTCTCCTCTGGCTTCGGTCTTTTCAGCTAGCATCCTCTCTGGATCTTTATAATTATTACTATTATCATAAGTTGAGAGGGAGAGAAAAAAATTAGAAAGAAAAGCAGATAGAGAATGGGTGCACCAGGGCCTCCAGTCACTGCAAACAAATTCCAGACGTATACGCCACCTTGTGCATCTGGCTTAAATGGGTCCTGGGGAATTGAACCTAGGTTCTTTGGCTTTGCAGGCAAGTGCCTTAACCACTAAGCAATCTCTCCATCCCCTCCCTGAATTTTAATTCTCCGTACAATAAACCTAATTCGTGATTTTTTCCTAAATGATAATTTGTAATTTACCCTTCTCAGAGTCCGTTTTCTCAATTCTTTGCTAAAATGGAAAAGAAGGTCTGGAGAGATGGCTCAGCAGTTAAAGGTGTTTACTTGCAAAGCCTGATGGCCCAGGTTCACTTCCTCAGGACCCACATAAAGCCAGATGCACAAAGTGGTACATGTGTCTGGAGTTTCTTTGCAGTAGCAGGAGACTCTGGCACACCCATTCTCATATTCTGTCTCCCTCCCTCCCCATCTCTCTCTCTCTCCCAAATAAATAAATAATAATAAATATTTTTTTAAAAAAACTGGAAAAGAACCCAATGGTTGGGCCTCACAGGCCTGGGGCACCCCACTGAGCCCCACAATCCTGCATCAACATGTTGGCCCTTGGTATATCTCCCACTCCTCCCATCAGCTCTAGAGTTATAGACCTGCTTTCCAGGCACCAATGGTGGCCTCTCTGGGTGGGGCAAAGGCAGCTCTTCTGTTGGTCCCGAAGAGATGCTGTGGACAGATCTCTGAAAGCCGCAATTGACAGCTCCAGCTAAACTAAGTTTGGCCTGCACCCTTCTCTATTCACAGGATAGAGTTCAGCCCAAACAGCCTCCAAAATAATAAACTATCTCGAATGGATGTGTAAACAAATTGTTACCTAACCTGAGTGAATTTTTTCTGGTATATACCTGAGTCTCAGCCAATCACAGGCCACCAACTGATCACACTAAACCCTGTAAGGCATATTCCTAAGTCTATATTGAAACCTTAATAAGCTATGGGAAGGGAGGCAAATCTGAACAAGATACAACGATATACATTTGTGGGAAAAAATGTCATCAAAATCCATTATTTGTGTGCTAATTTTAAAAATTAACAAAATGAATGAGCCCCAACTTGACTTGTTCTGAAATTCTTCAGACTCCCAGTTTAACTTGAGTCTCCTCCCCCGACCCCCCACCCTCACACCGCTGACAATGAGAACTGGAGGATTAACCTTGCTGACTATGTGACTGACAGGGCCACACCCGGTCCTAGGACCCCTGGCCTCTGGCACTTCCCATTCTGCTTGGAGGGCCTGGCTGCTTGTTTCATGTTGCAACTGGACCCCACACTATAGCTTCTTCACAGAAGAGAGAAACTTGACATAAAGTAAATTTACCTGGGGGCTGGAGATATGGCTAAGCAGTTAAGGCGCCTATAAAGCATAACAAACCCGGTTAGATACCCCAATACCCACGGAAAGCCAGATGCACAAAGTGATGCATGCGTCTGGAATTTGCAGCAGTTGGAGGCCCTGGTGCACACATTCTCTCTGTCTCTCTTCTGTCTGTCTCTCTTTGTTTATAAATAGATTAATTTTTTTGTTGTTTTTCAAGATATGGTCTCACCCTAGCCCAGGCTGACCTAGAATTCACTATGTAATTTCAGGGTGGCCTTAAACTCACAGCAATCCTCCTACCTCTGCCAACCAAGTGCTGGGATTAAAGGCGAGCACCACCACACCTGGCATGAGTTTAAAAAAAAAAAAAAAAAGTAAATTTAGGGCTGGAGAGATGGCTTAGCAGTTAAGGCGCTTGCCTGTGAAGCCTAAGAATGTATGTTTGAATCTTCAGGTCCCTCATAACCAAACACACAGTGACACAAATGTGCAATGTTGCACATGCACACAAGGGAGCACGTGCACCTGGAGTTCGTTCACAGTAGCTGTAAGGCCATGGCGTGCCCGTTCTCTCTTTCTGTCTTGCTCTCTCAAAAATAAATAAAAAATGAAAGTAAATTTAACTGTATCTGAGCCAAGAGCCATTAAGGAATTGAATATCCTGAGAACTCCATATACGGTATGGGCTACTAGTAAGAATAGGTGGGAAAAGACTAAACAGAACAAAAGCAAGGAACAAAGGACAGACTGGTTGCAAGGAAGTGTTTTCAAAACGAGTCTTGGGCTGAGAGATGGCTCAGTGGTTAAGGCGCTTGCCAACAAAGCCTAACAACCTGGGTTCGATTCCTCAGTACCCACTTAAAGCCAGATGCACAAAGTGACACATACATCTGGAGCTCATTTGCAGCAGCTAGAGACCCTGGCATGCCTATTCTCTCTCCCTTTCTCTCTCTCTCTCTCTCTCTCTGCTTACAAATATATATTTTTTTAATTTTTAAAAATAAACCAAGTATTTCTTATGCTAGTGAAAGTTTGCTGGTTTATCTCTCAGCTAAATAAAAATTGCTAGATCTACCGGACGTGGTGGCGCACGCCTTTAATCCCAGCACTCGGGAGGCAGAGGTAGGAGGATCACCGTGAGTTCAAGGCCACCCTAAGAGTACATAGTGAATTTCAGGTCAGCCTGGGCTAGAATGAGACCCTACCTCGAAAAACTAAAAAAAAACAAACAACAACAAAAGATTTGCTAAATCTTCCTGGGCCTGTTGGTACAAGCCACTAGTCATAGCATTTGAGAGTCCGAGGCTAGATCATGAGTTCAAAGCTAAGGACCCAGCCAGACAATGCCTTAAAAAAACTGGGCATGGTGGTGCACACTACTGTAATATTAGGACTAGAAGGATCAGGAATTTAAAGTCACTCCTGTTAGGAAAAAAAGCCATGAACAGGTGGAGAATGAAATGAAAGACCCTGCTCAACAACAGACAGGCTTTATTCAGGAAAGCCTGAGAAGGCCTCCAGCCAGGTGGCCAAGAGCAACTTCTTTTACATGCCAGGGGTTCCCGTGGGGCCACAGGGCCATTAAAATGCTTTTGTGTCAGGGGCTACTTCAGGGAAATGATTAGACAGGTGACTTGGGTCATTTCAGGGAAATCACATGTCATACATTGTTTTGTAATTGAGACTGGTGGCCTGGGCCACTTGTAGGAACCAGAAATTCCAGCATTATAAAATGGCCATTAGAGTTCAAATGGAGACATTCTGGTTTTTAACAACCATCAGCTACATAATGAGTCTATGGCTAGCTTGTGCTACATGAGACCCTGTCTCAAAAACAGGAAAAGAGGGCTGGAGAGATGCCTTAGCAGTTAAGGCGCTTGCCTGTGAATCCTAAGGAGTCATGTTTGGCACTCCAAGTTCCACCTAAGCTAGACACATAAAGTGCCACAACACAAGGTCATACATGCGCACAAGGTGACGCACGTGTCTGGAGTTTGATTTCAGTGGCTGGAGGTCCTGGCACACTGATTATCTCTCCCTCTCTTGCATTAAAAAAGGGGGGTCCTAGCCAGGCATGGTGGCACATGCCTTTAATCCCAGGACTTGGGAAGCAGAGGTAGGAGGATCTCTGTGAGTTCAAGGCCACCCTGAGACTACATAGTGAATTCCAGGTCAGCCTGGGAGTGAAACCCTACCTCAAAAAACCAAAAAAAGAAAAGGGGGCCAGTCTGTTGGGCTTGCTTCAAAAAAAGAAAGAAAAAGAGGGGCTGGGAGATGTCTCAGTGGTTAAAGCGCTTGCCTGCAAAGCCTAATGACCCAGGTTCAATTCCCCAGTACCCACATAAAGCCAGGTACACAAAGTGGTGAATGTATCTGGAGTTCACTTACAGTGACTATAGGCCCTGGCATGCCCTTTCTCTATATCTCTCCCTCAAATAAATAAATTAAAAAAAAAAAAAAGAGCTAGGAAACCAGGCATGGTGACACACGCCTTTAATCCCAACACTGGGAAGGCAGAGGTAGGAAGATCACTGTGAGTTCAAGGCCACCCTGAGACTTCATAGTGAATTCCAGGCCAGTCTGGACTAGTGAGACCATACCTCGCAAAACCAAAAAGCTAGGCATGGTGGTTCACACTAGTAATCTCAGCACTCAGGAAGCAGAGGCAGGAGGATTGCTGCAAATTTCAGATCAGAAGTCTATAGCAGGGAGACCTTGTCTCAAATAAATAAATAAATAAAAAGAAAAAGAAAAAAACTTCACACAATCTCCATTTGCATAATTAATTTATATTTCTCTTACCACAGCTTACTTGTACTCAGAGCTCTCATGTGCTTTCTGATTCCCAAGATAGTTTAAAGTGTTGTTTTTATTTTTAGAGAATTAGTGTGCCAGAGCCTTAGCCACTGCAATCAAACTACAGACACTTGCGCCACCTAGTGTGCATGTACATCCTTGCACTTGCCTCATCTCTTGTGCATCTGGCTTACATGGGATCTGGAGAGTTGAACATAGGCCCTTAAGCTTCATAGGCAAGTGCCTTAACTGCTAAGCCATCTCCCCAGCCCTAAAGTGATTTTTAGTGCCAAACAGTCCTGAAATTAGGAGAGATCAAACCCAAATTTCCCAAATGAACCAGCTCCAATTTGCGTGAAGTCCTTCTACTTCAGTCCTTGCTCCATTTCCCCCCAGAAAGTACCCAAGACAGGAGTAATACAAGTTCCAGAGCCTTACACAGCAAGTAACTTTAAAGTGACCAAGCCCCTCCTTGTTTCTAAGGATCAGAGCCTTGGGCATGCTAAGCAAGTTCTTTCACACTGGCTGTGCCCATAGCCCTGTCCTTTGTGGTCATTTTCTGCTTTCCTGGTCCCTCTTCTACCTGTAAGACCAGCTTCCTCACTCAGCTCCTCAGAACACTTTTCTGGAAAGAAATGCTGCCCAATTCCAAAATTGCCAGTAGAGCTATTGCAATTTTTAAATTAAATTTGTTGAAATTTTATCCTTTGAATTTCTTTCTGTCTCTCAAACTTTATTTTTTCTTTGGGAGGTGGTTGAGGAGGTGGGATGGGTGGTTACTGGAGACCAAACCTACTGTTGGATACTGTCTCAGACTCTTTCACACTGTTCTTTGGCGCCTAAAATTCAGCATTGGGATGAAGAGCTTCCCTGTGTAGTCATATGGAATAAGACTGTTTTCTGCTTTCCACTATTAATTGTATCTTTAATTGGACCATTGGGTGGACGATGGCTGCTCCTTGTTTGGTAGCACTGTCACACTCTGACCCTAACAGCTTTGCCAAGACTGTATCCTCAGCCCTCACTTTTTTCAGTTTTTTTTTTTTTTTTTTTTTTAATTTGAGAAAGAGACAGAGAGAGTGAGTATGAGTGCAATAAGGCCTTCTTCCACTGCAGGTGAACTCCAGACACATGCACCACTCTGCATCTGGCACCGTAGGTACTAGGGAATCAAACTCAGGCCGGTTCCTAAATGTTTTTCTCAGGGACAAAGTAAAAAGACCTACACACAGAGGGCCATGAGACATCCACTGGCTCTCAGATTTCTCTCTTGGGGTACGCTACTCTGAGTGAGACCCTAACTGCTACAACCTGTGACTCCATTCGGCCTGAAGAAGTTGGAGCTGTCTGTGCATCCTGTTCCCTCTAACAGCAGTTAGAATTTTGTCTCAGGATGGAGGAATAAAGGAAGATTGGAGAAAGTTAGCTGCTGCTTTTTCTTTTTTCCTTTTTTTGTTTTGTTTTGTTTCTTTTGTTTGTTTGTTTGTTTTGTTTTGTTTTGTTTTTTGAGGTAGGGTTTCACTCTAACCTAGGCTGACCTGGAATTCACTATGTATTCTCAGGGTGGCCTCGAACTCATGGTGATCCTACTACCTCTGCCTCCCAAGTGCTGAGATTAAAAGCATGCACCACCACGCCTGGCTTGAAAGCTGGCTTCTTTTAGGCAGTTTCAGTTAAGAGATTGAGGCCCAAAGAGAACCAGGAGATGCCACCTCACCCTGGCACAAGGACAGAAATGAAATGTGTGATTGAGACATCTACAGACCCACCCCTCTGCTGCCCATAGTCTAGCATGCTACCTAAATAAATAGCCCAGGTGAGCTGGCTCTGGGGTCTGACCTCCAAATCTACAAACCAATCATGTCTTCCCCTTGCATACCTGAATCTGATGCTATAAAGACTGTCGCCTTCCTGTCCCTCCCTTTCTCCTGGCATGACCCTCCATGAATGTGTGTCTCCTCAGCTTTTACCCTGTGCTGTTTGGACACATGTGAGTCTGGTCTTTATCCCCACCCATTGGAGCACAGCACTGTTTCTTGATCTGAAGTGTTCTGTTTGCCTCTGTTTTATAGTTTAGAGTAATTTGTCACTTTTATTACTTGTACGATTTTCCTCTGGTCTCCAAATCTACCATAAGTGTACTTCCCTTATACTCCAGATCTACCACATGGGTGCTCTCAGCAACTCTAGGCTTGTTATCTGTGTAATTTCTTTATACTCATGTGTAACTCTCTTCATTACTGTCAGAAAAAAATGGAAACAAATAGAAATAACTATGAAGAGAAATTAGACTTTATTAGAGGAAAGTCTAGTCACAGTGGTAGAGTGGTGGTCTCAGCAGTGGAGACTCTGGACATATGAGGTGCCCGCCCAGCATTGGGCTGGGGTGGGGCGTTAAGTCCAGGAAGAGCAGGGGGAGAGAAGGATTAGCAAGTGTGAAGGAAGTGAACTCCTTTCTTCTGAGATAGCCAGGCAGGTGTCCTGCTCTGAGATTATCAGAATAGCAGGAAGGCAGTCTCTGGACAGACTTCATGGCAGTCAGCAGAAGTAAGGATTCCTCAGAGCTTCAATACAGAGATTTGCTAACTCTTCAGTTACTCATTTCTCCTCTGAATCTCTTGTTCTCTGCTTTGACATCTGCCCTCTCATTTTTCCTTGAGCCTCACCATTTGTTCTCATAACTTCTCTCCATGAGAAATCATATGGCAGATGCCATGCAGGTTCCTCCTAAGTCTCCCTACACAAGCTCCTAGATTCTACTTTCCACACATTTTCAGCTCTTCTCTAATTCCTCATAAAAGGCCTCAGTTTCTCTTACCTTCCACATGTTTTCAGCTTTAATCTCTTTAAAAGCCTCAGTGTTGCTTAAATCCCAATATCTCCTAAATAAATCCCATAATTTGTGATTTTCCCCTAAATAAAGTTTCTTCTACTTCATGGTTTGTCCCTATTGAGTCTGTCTTTATTCTTGTTCTTTACTTTTTATTTATTTATTCATTTTGTTTTTTTTGAGGTAGGGTCTCGCTCTAGCTCAGGCTGACCTGAAATTCACTATGTAGTCTCCTACCTCTGCCTCCCAAGTGCTAGAATTAAAGGTGTATGCCACCACACCTGGCTTCTTTAGTAATTCTTTATTAAAGGTAGGACAGGGCCCAAAGCTTGGGGTTCATAAATTCTGGGGAACCCAATCTGAACCCCAAAATCCTGCATCACTAAATCTAGAATCACTGCTCAATGGGCACATTGTAAGGTTCATGAATGACCAAAGACCCTGCATGACCACTCTGAAGCAGGAAAAGAGTTGTTTATTGGGGCCCAAGCTGCTAGGCTGTCTCACAGGAGGAGAGAGAGAGAGAGAACAGCTGACCTGAGTCTGGCAATTTGGGGGTTTTATAGAGTTTTTCCTTGTGGGAGGATAACAGAGAAGATAAAAGGACTGATGAATTCAGGGGAGGGCAGGGACCAAAATAAGGAGGTAATCAATCAGAGAATGGATTGCCATCAGAAGAGGACCCAGGTTGTCTTGGCAGGAAAACTGTGGCCGAGGGCATTGTTAGATCAGGGGAGTAAGGATTAGGCAAGGTAAACATATAAAGTTGCATCAGTCAGGCTGCTGCCATTCTCCTTCATCTCTACTCCATCTTGGGACTCATCCTACCTAATATTCCAGCATTTTGTTAAGGATTGGGGGTGGGATTTATCATTATTGCTTCCTGCTATGAGGGGCCATGGTCAGGTTTCTCCGAGGATGCTGGTGTCAGCAGCTGGCAAGTCCTCTGGGAGCAGGCAACAAGGAGTCAGTTCTGAGAAGGCTAAAGGTTGGTACTGAATGGAAGAGGGGTAGGTTAATAGAAGTTTGTTGAATGAGTGATATGTGAGATTATGTACTTGGTTTTGGATGCATTTCCAAAGACAGGGGATTATCAAGAGTAAAAGAAATATCTCCACTAATGGCCTAAGTAATGGTAGTAGCTAAGGCCAAATTGTTCTAAAGATACCCTATGGTCCTAAGGACAGTGGGGCACCAGGATAGAATTTATTGGTCAGAGTTTAGAGCTTTGTTATCAGTAATTCTACTTTACCCAATTGGTTTATATAATAGCAACATTCCTTGTTTAGGAAGAGACAGGTTTTTTCCTTCTCTACTGTGATGAGGGTGAGGGCTCAAGGGTTCTGAAGAATTACTGATGTCAGTGAGGTGAGTTGTTGCTGTAGCAGGTGAAGGGCCATAGCAGAGTCCTTAATGGATGTACTTAGTTCTGTGGAAAACTGTTGATAAGAGATTAGGCTGTGTCCCAGCCCACCTGCAGCCAGCCTTATAGCTGCTACTGAGGAGGCAATACTTATCAGTGTAGGTAAATGGACTGTGACAAGCTCAGCCTTCTGGGATGTACTTTTTGTAGGCAATGGGCAACTCTTTATTATCTGATCATCTGAAACAACTGTATATTTTGTTATTTGGGACCCCTGTGGGGTGATAGAATACCTTCCATCTATGTACTACCAATTGTGGTCAGGGAGGGGAGACAGTGAAATTCTGGGGTTGCAGTAGGTAAGCTCCTTTGAAGTCTCTAGACACAGGTGTGTAAATTGTTTAGGTAAGGTAGCTGGGTTAAGCAGGGTGGCAGGAGGTTAAGGCAACATTTAGGTTGTCTAGAAAGGTAACATGAAGAAGTTGAAGTTTGGGTGGGGTTAGGATTTAAGTAGCCTCCACTTGAACCCAGGGTTTCTATTAGCATTTTAGGTCTTGGAGGGCGATCCAGGGGACCCAAGTAGGTGGAATTGGATTGTCATAGAACTATATGAGTATGGGCCAACTGTAGATCAGAGGATACAGGGTTAAGATTGTAGTTAAAGACACAATGTCCCAAAATTAGCAGAATTATTACCAGAAATGGCAGGCATGATCATCATGAAGATCTAGAAATTTACCATATGATGTGGTCTATACCTATTATTGTCACAGTGAGTATGTTTATCTGAAGTTACAGTCTGGGCTGTGATGATTAAAACTTTAAGATATACCTTGCTTTTGAGCTATATTTTTTTATTGTTTAAGACCAAGGATCAGTTGTGGCTCTTTAGAGGAGACTTTTAGGGACCTGGGAGGAGCTCTGTGGCTCTCTCAACATTTGTGCCATCTGCTGGGATGAGGCAGGACCATGCTGACCATGTGACTTTTCTTCCCTTGGAAGCATTAATGGTTTCCCCCACTGTTTTGACTCTCCTTCTGCAGACCAGATATTGACTGGAATCCATTTTTTAGGTCTCATGTCTGCTCTGATAAAGAAGATAGGTGACTTACCAAGAGCAGGCCAACCCGTGAGTGACACTTGGCAAGAAGGGGAGGATGAAGGAAGGTTTAGGGGAGAGAGATAGAGAGAGAATACCTCTGAGAGCAGGCCAATTCATGAGGGACACTTACCAAGGAGTAGAGAATGAGGGGAGGAGGAGAAGTGAAGCCAAATCATGTTGAGTGAGGAAGCCTGCATGTGGCAGATGGTCTGAGGCCATCATAGGGTCAGTGGTAGCTTGGTGGCTTGGTGGGGGAAAGGAGGTCTGGCCACCCAAGAGGGCAACCAGGAGCCTCCTATCCAAGTCATGGTACCAGATGTAAGGTTAATGAGTGACCAGACCATACACAACCACTCTGAGGCAGGAAAAGAGCTGTTTATTGGTGCCTGAGCTGCCAGGCTCTCTCATGGGAGGAGAGAGAGAGAGAGAGAAAAAAAAAAAAAAACAGCTGGCATGAGTCTGAATAGTTTGGTTTTTTAAATTTTATTTATTTATTTTTTTTCAAGGTAGGGCCTCGCACTAGCCCAGGCTGACATGGAATTCACCATGTAGTCTCAGGGTGGCCTCAAACTCATGGAGATCCTCCTACCTCCACCTCCCAAGAGCTGGGATTAAAGGTGTACATCACCATGCATGGCTTAGTTTGGGTTTTTATAGAGTTTTTCCTTTTGGAGTGGGATACAGAAGACAAAAGGGCTGAGAAATTCGGGGGAGGGCAGGGACCAAACTGAGGAGGTAATCAATCAGAGAATGGATTGCCATCAGAGAGGAACCAGATTGTCTCTAAGATAAGATCAGCAGGAAAACTGTGGCCAAGAGCATTGTTAGGTCAGGGGAGTAAGGGTTAGGCAATGTCAACATCTGAAGTTGCATCAGTCAGGCTGCTATTGCTCTCCTCCTTCATCTCAACTCCATCTTGAGACTCTTGTCCTACCTAATACACATTTCTTTAAACTCAACCTGATCTAATTGTATATTCCTTCCTCATCATCCCACACCCTTAAAATCCATTCCCACACATATTCCCCATGCTTCTGCTTATGAGTTAGAAAACTCATCAAGTTCATTAGGGGTGTATTGCACGTACTCTTGGGTCATGCCTTCTTTCTCATATTTAGGGGTCAGCTTAGTCTTGTGTCTGATTATGTTATGGGAAAATAAATCGAGTGAGGGAGAGTAATCAGGCAAATCCACTTCAGAGAGGGAGAGAGATTTATTGAAATCCTTTTATGCATGGACCTCTGTTGGCTATAGAAGGGAGAGATTTATGGTCCATGAGTATAGACTTGACACTGCTTTCTGTCAAATAAGATTAACTACAGGTTGTTGTCTCTCAAGATAAGGTAGTCATATATTGCCTAAAAGGGGTCAAGCCCTTGAGTGAGTTCCTATCTGTTTAACTTTAGCTGTGTTGTCACAGAATTCTTGTTATCTGTTAGTACATTGACTTTTACAATACATTTTTTAAGGGAACCTTACTAGTTACAATTCCAGAAGTGGGAAGTGCAATATTTATTGCTTTACTGAAAGTCTTAGGTGTATTTATATGTTTCTTATGGACACATCGATTATATTCCATCCATACTAACATAGGCAAGGAACATTAGAAATATATTTCAATAGTTTTAGGTCTAGAGGCAAAGTTGGATGGGCATTGGGGCATCAACCTGGTCTTGTTTGGCATCTCCTTCAGGGAAGGTTATTGATAGTTCCTCAAAGTAAGATAAATTTCTTTTCTTCTTTTTTTTTTTTTTGGTTTTATGAGGTAGGGTCTCACTTTTAGTTCAGGCTGACCTGGAATTCACTATGTAGTCTCAGGGTGGCCTCGAACTCATGGTGATCCTCCTACCTCCGCCTCCTGAGTGCTGGGATTAAAGGCGTGTGCCACCATGCCCGGCTTATGATAAATTTCTTTAGGCAAGGGTGGAGAGCAATATTTTGGGGCATAGGGATGAGGATACAACCACTGCTAAGAGAGGCTACTTCCTTAGGCAAAATAAATTCATCAGAATCTGAGCATTCAATGCCCCCAGCTTTATCAGTGTCTTCCCACAAATCTCCATCCCAAGTTACATGATCCCACTCTTTTCCAAGTTCAGGAGGCAGGGGTAAGGGGATCACTGTGAGTTTCAGGCCAGTCTGAGACTACATAGTGAATTCCAGGTAAGCTTGGGTTAGAACAAGACCTTATCTTGGAGAAAAAAGAAAATTAAAAGAAAAAGTCAAACTCAGGGCTGCCACTCAAGTATGAATACCCAAGTTTGGGTCACCAGATCCCATGTAAAACCTGGAAGCTTTGGCAGGCTTCTGTAATGATAGTACACTGACAGCAAGATGGGAGGCAGAGACAAGGTTTTCCCTAAAGCTCTTGGGTAAGGTAGCCTGGCAAACACAATGGTAAATAAACCTTGAAAGAAATGGAAGATGAGGACCAACACTCAAAAGTTGTCCTCTGACCTCCACATGCACGCCATGCCACATGCATGCCTGCACTCATACACAAACATACATGCATATACATACACTGTGGTAAGAGGGATGTGGTAAGGGCCCTTACAGACTAGAGAAGACAGCTCTGTCTCTAATGCATGGGAACAGCCTTGAAGCCCAGCCTGAGGTATAAAGGGGAACTAGAGAAAAGAGGAGCATGTACAGTGTGCAGCAGGCTGTTTAATGTCCTTGAGCCTATCTTCTCCCTGCCTCCCCTGGTATTATTAGAAAAAGACAGACAAGTAGGAATATCTACAATAGAGGAATTCGACATTATAAGAGGAGAGTCTAGTTGTAGAGGGACACTTCACATCTGAGCAGTGGAGGCTCTGGAAATGTGAGGTGTCTCCCTAGCATTCAGTCAGGGGGATTTTATGTCCAAGGAGAAGGGGACGGGAGAAGCATTAGAAAGTGTGAAGAAAGCGAACTTCTTTGAACTCCTTTCAGACAGGTATCTGGCTCCTCTGGGGATATCAAAATAGCAGGGGACAGACTTTATGGCATTTGCTAACTTTTTCAGGTATCCCTGTCCTGCTTAGAGATAGAAGTAACCAGTCATGTAGTTCCAGAAATGCTCAACATTACTCTGTGCTATTCTTTATTATAAAAATTATGGGAAATCTTGCATCTGGGCTCAGGCTCTTTGGGGGGTGACTCTGCCTGAGCCTGCTGGCTGGAAAGATGACTGAGTGGTTAAAGGCTCTTGCTTGCAAAGCCTGTCAGACTAACATTGATTCCCCAATACCCACATAAAGCCAAATGTACAAAGTGGTGCATACATCTAGAGTTCATTTGCAGCATCAAGAGACTCTATTCTCTCTCTCACACACAAATAAATAAACAAAATTTTAAAAAAATTTAAAAAGAAACCAGGCATAGTGGAGCATGCCTTTAATCCTAGCTCTCTGGAGGCAGAGGTAGGAGATTGCTGTGAGTTGGAGGCCACCCTGAGACTGACTACACAGTGAATTACACTGAGCTAGAGCAAGATCCTACCTTTAAAAAATATAACAAAAAAAAAATCTGTAAAAATCAAGGTCATTTTGTTAGTTTGGAACAGGCTCCTAAACTGGAGTTACAAAGGACAGCAGAATGGCAACAGGCATAAGGAAGTAGATTCTCCACATTCCTCAAGAAACCACTATCCCTTTCTTGCCTAACAATGCCCCCAACTCATGGTTTCTTGCCCCCTTATCTCATAAGCCACCTGTTCACTGTTCTTGTCTCACACACTGGCTATCTAAGATCTCCCTTAAAGGGACCTTTTAAATACAACTTTTCCCTTCCTCACCTTCCCCCAACTGAAGAAGCCCTATAAAGCCCATTATCTGAAAACTCAGGTTGGCTGTGCTCCTCTCTTGTGAGTCAGCCATGGCAGCTTGTGCTTTTCCTGAATAAAAGCTTTCATCTTTGCCTCAGAGTGGTTTGCGTGATCTTGGTCACTCCCAAACCTTACATCTGGTACCATGACTTGAATAGGAGGCTTCCAGTTGCCCCCTTGGGCAGCCAGACCTCCTTTCCCCTAATTAGACCACCAAGCTGCCACGACCCTCTGAAGGCTTTGGACCATCTCTGCCTTACACCAGCTTTCACACCCACCACAGTTTGGCCTCGCTATTCTTCTTTTCTTCCTTCCTTCTCCATAAATGTCTCTGTCTGGTTGGCCTGCTCTCAGGCTTAATCCCTCCTCGTGGAAGCTACGCCAGCACACCAGGCTACACCTCCTCGCTGGTTCTTGGTCCCAACCCCAAGTCTCAAGAAAGATGCACTCTCAACACATTTGGGTCTCTCACTCTCTGTTCTACCATACCCTAAGGGGTGCCTTTTGGTTCAGTTGCACCATCTCAGGACACTCTCCTCTTCCCTCCACCTCCTGAGGTTTCATCTTTTACTGCTAGCTGCTTATGCCATAGGGAACACAGTTGCCTGCTTTGCCCACAAACAGGCTTCAAAGCTGACAGTTGCAACCTGTACAGCCTCTGCCCATGTGGGAGATGCAGGCCCCGTTCACCCTAATGAGACAGGCAGTCATATTGGTGTTCTCTGTAAACCTGGCTTAAGCCCTGGGTCCTTTCTCTCACCCTTGTTTTGCTCTTTCCCTGTCTCCTTAAGAGCTTAAAGCCACTACGACTCTTGGACAACATCAAACCTCGTCATCTGAAGTTTCTCTGCAAGTCTGCCTGGCCACAATATAAACTGGACAATGGGTCCAAATGGCCTTAGGATGCTACTTTTGATTTCCAAATTCTCACTAATTAAAAAAACTTCTGCCAATGTACAGACAGGTGGTCCAGAATACCCTGTATTCAAGCATTTTTTTTTACTCTGTGTGCACGTCCTTCTCTCTGCTCTACCTGCTCTTCTCACCAGGTCCTTCTAGTGAAGGTCTCAGGGATGCGCTCTAATTCAACCCTTCCTGCATTCTTGTCTTCACCCTTTGCTTTTGACCCAGACCCATAGATGACCTGGCCTCAACAGCTCCTCTGGCTCTTCCAGCTCCCTCAGCCTCTCCAGAACCCCTGCCTGGTAACAAGGTCTGATTTTGATCTCTTGAATTGTAAATTGAATAGAAATTTAAAATGGGAATGTGTATCTTCTGAATGAATGAATAAATGAATATATGAAAGGGAAATGGTTGTCTGGAGTCTATATGTAAAGTATATTTAAAATGAATGTGTGTGTATGAGTATGTATGAGGCTTATAGCCCTAAGGCTGCAGAATGATTTCTTTTCTGAGCAGTGTTATTTCATTGTGGGGAATGTTCTCCACCAAGCCCACTATCCTAGATGGCATAACCAACTTTTACTGTTGATTGTCCTCCAAAGGAAACAGTGAAAGTAATTAAGAACATAGGCAAGAAAAAATACAGGATTCAAGAGCCGGGTGGGGTGGCACATGCCTTTAATCCCAGCCCTTGGGAGGGAGGCAGAGGTAGGAGGATCACTGTGAGTTCAAGACCACCCTGAGAATACATAGTCAATTCCAGGTCTGCCTGGGCTAGAGCGAAACCCTACTGAAGGGCTGTACAGACTATAGTGACTCCATTTTGTTCATGTACTCTTATTTACCTCCAGTTTCAGGAATAACCACAAGGTATTTCCCTGTAACTGAGCCAACCAATAAGAAGTCAGATTCCCCTCTCACAATACTCTCTATGCTTGCCAACATCCTGAAACTAAAACAACTAGTTCCTTAACTACAGTTACATAGTTACAATGCATCTCTCCACCTGGAACTCACCAATCCTGTTAAAGGTCACCCAACTCCTCCATTGGCTGTACTTTGTTTGCCCAGCACCTGGTTGTGTTTTTTCTTTAAAAAATCTGTGAGTCACTCCTTCAGGGTCGCAGTTCCAGCTCCTGAGCCTGGCTGCGTCCCTGACCAAGCAGCTTTGTCTACTTTGGCTGTAATAAACTTGTTTTCTGGTTTTTGTTGAGCTCAAGTAGTCTCTGCTTTATTATTTGTGTGACTCCTGACCCAACATTTTGGAGGCCCCAGCAAGATTGCGCAACATGAGGCACGGGACCCCTGGTTCCAGGCCAGCCAGTAAGTCTATTTTGATTTTCTGGTTTTCTGTTATCTAGACAATCTGGGGCTCAAAGGAGAACAGGCACATGCGCTATTGGTCTCAGAGCGAGAGGGGACCAGGGGACGCCTTGACCTCTCCACTGGCCACTGAGTTATATACTTGCAACCCTTTGGATCTGGTTTAGGGTCACCAATTGTTGGTGACCCCTGTGCAGCGCTGTCCCTTCTGTTGTGTCCGGCTTGTCTTCTCATTATTTTTGTTTTGTCATTGTCATCTTTGTCATCATCCTTTATGTTTCTGTCTCCCACAACTTTGTTTATTTATTTATTTTGGTGTTTTGAGGTAGGGTCTCACTCTAGCCCAGGCTGACCTGGAATTCACTATGGAGTCTCGGGGTGGCCTCGAACTCATGACAATCCTCCTACCTCTGCCTCCCGAGTGCTGGGATTAAAGGCGTGTGCCACCATGCCCAGCTTTCCCTCAACTTTATTTTAACTATAGGACATTCTTCCTCTAGCCCTCAACCCCCCCCCCCCCTTGATCTCATTCTATCCCACTTTTTAAGGATTTTCAGGAAGCTGCAGCAATCTCAGCAGCCAAAGTGAAACCTGGAAAACTCTGGACCTTCTACTCCCTTGAGTGACTGCCTTCCAGGTTGGCTGGCCACCAAAGGGAACTTTTGACTTGAACCTGATTCTTAAAACCCACATGGTCATTGGCCACCTTGGCCACCCGGACCATGTACCCTATATTGTGGCTTGGTGCTGCCTCATCTTTGACCCACCCTTCCTGGTTAAGACCTCTGGTTTCTCCTACTAACAGGTCCGCCATCCTCTTGCTCCTACCCAGGGGGAATGAGAAGAAGAATCACCCCCTCAGAAGTACTCCCTCCCTCAGACTCTCCTGAGGAAGATCTCCCCCCTCCCTACAATCCGTGGCAAGGCCCCTCCAGGGCTAAGCCAAGCCTGTCTCCCCAGCCTTTATCTTCCATTCCTATGGCCCCGCCCCCCACTGAGGATCCCTCTCCTAGTCCCCTCCATACCTGTTCAGGAAAACCCCATCTGCCAACCATGGTGGCCCTTTATCTGCAAGCTACTGGGCCACCTGATGATGACAGGAATCAATACTTCACTTATTTTCCCTTTCCCACCAGTGACCTGTTTAACTGGAAACTTCAAAACCCTTCTTTTACAGAGAAACCCCAGGCTCTTATAGACTTCCTTGACACTATCCTCTTTACTCACCAACCCACCTGGGAGGATTGACAACAGCTCCTCCAGATTTTGTTTACCACAGAGGAAAGGGACTGTATTTGGAGAGAGTGCTAGAAACTGGTCCCAAGGCAGGATGGACGTATGACCACTGATGAAGCCCTCATTAATGCTGCTTTCCCAATCACTCGCCTGGACCCAAGAGAATGGGACCCCAACTCACCTGAAGGTAGGAAACAGCTGAAAGTCTACCACCAGGTTCTAATGGGTAGTGTCCAGGCTGCTTCTAAGTGGCCCACAGATTTGTCAAAATTTAGTCAGGTAATCCAGGGGAAGGATGAGTCTCTTGGAAAGGACATCCTGGAAAGATTATTAGAGGCTTACAGAACCTACACTCCTCTGGATCCAGAGGCACCAGAAAATCAGATGGCCATCAATACAGCCTTTGTTAGCCTGGCCACCCCAGATATTAAAAGAAAACTCCAGCATCTAGATGGATTTGAAAGTAAAAACCTCTCTGAATTAGTTGCAGTGGCTACTAAGATTTACCACAATAGGGAAACCCCAGAGGAATGACAGACCAAGGGACGAGCTAAAGTCCTCTTGGTGTCAGGGGTAGGAGATAAGAGGGGCCTCAGGGACTACAAGGGAGGCCAACCATTTATGGGGACCAACCATAACTGCGGAGATGCCACCTCTCGGCCACCCCTTAAAAGGACCAGTGTGCCCATTGCAAGGAGACAGGCCACTGGAAGGGAGAATACCCCCAATGAAAATGGAGACAAGTGAGCTCTGGGAACCCACCAAAGGTCCTAGAACTGGCTGGACTGGATGACTGAGGCCAATGGGGCTTGCCTCCCCTCCCCTCCTTGAGCCTTAGGTAACTTTGAAAGTGGAAGGGCAACCAGTCAACTTCCTGGTGGATATGGAAGTTCATCACTCTGTTCTAAAATCATCCATGGAACCCCTGTCAGAGAAAGAGACCTGGGTCCAAGCAGCAACGGGCACCAACCTATACCCGTGGACCACCAAACACTCAGTGGATCTAGGAAGAGGTAAGGTCTCTCACTCCTTTATAGTTATCCCCGATTGCCCCTACTCACTTCTGGGAAGAGACTTGTTGAGCAAAATGAAGGTGCACATTCACTTCACTGGGAAGGGGATGATGATCTCCCCATGGCCTGAAGTACTTTGTGTCTTGGATGTCAATATGGAGGAAAAGTATCGCCTCTTCTTCAACACATTAACTGTCAAGCCCCGGGCCTTTTTGCCCAAATTACAGTGGCAAATTCCTGAAGTCTGGGCTGAATCCAACACCCCTGGGGTTGGCAATTCATCAAGCCCCTGTGATTGTGACCTTTAAGCCTTCAGTCTCTCCTATCCAAATAAAACAATACCCAATGACCCCAGAAGCCCGTCAGATAGACTGAGACAACATGCTATTCTGATCCCTTGCAAGTCCCCTTGGAACACACCTCTCCTCCCAGTCAGGAAACCGGGGACAATATATTATAGGCAAGTACAAGATTTGAGGGGAATTAATAAAAGGGTTGAAGATATTCACCCTATGGTGCCTAACCCATATACCCTCCTGAGATTATTCCCTCCAGAATTACAGGTATACACTGTCCTAAACCTAAAGGATACCTTTTTTAGCCTGCCACTGGCTAAAGAGAGTCAACCACTCTTTGCAGTTGAATGGCAAGACCCTGAACAGGATTTCAGTGGCCAATCGACATGGACTTGTCCCTCAAGGATTCAAAAACTCACCTACAATATTTGATAAGGCCCTACACCAGGACCAGAGTGAGTACCATGCCTCTCACACTGAGGTGAGTCTCCTCCAATATGTTCATGATCTCTTGCTGCCTTGTAAAGACCAAGAAACTTGCTTTCAGGCCACTAAAGACTTACTGCAAACTTTGGCCACCTTAGGCTACAAGGTGTCTGCTAAGAGGACCCAAATTTGTATCTTAGAAATTACCTACCTGGGTTACATATTAAAGGAAGGTAAACGGTGGCTCTCCCCAGCTCACAAACAGACCATCCTTGGGATCCCAACCCCAAGGACATGAAGACAATTACACAAGTTTGTAGGTTTCAGCTGGCTTCTGTAGGCTTTGGATACCTGGTTTTACAGAAATGGCCCAACCTCTTTATGAAGCCACTCAGGGTAGTAAGAGCTCTTTTGCTTCGGATGAAGCTCAAGATCAACCTTTCCAGGCTATTGAAAAGGCTCTCCTTGAGGCACCTGCCCTTGCCATTCCAGATGTCCACAGACCCTTCCAGTTCCTTGTGGATGAGTGGGTGGGAGTGGGTAAAGGGGTACTGATTCAACAACTTGGTCCCTGGAAACGACCTGTGTCCTATCTGTCTAAGAGACTGGACTCAGTGGCTGCTGGCTTGCCGGGTTACTTACACAACATTGTTGCTATTGCCCTTTTGGTAAAGGATGCAGATAAACTAACTCTGAGACAGCAGTTGACCATCATCACCCCCCACTCTGTCGAAGGGGTTTTCAGAAACCCCATCAGACAGGATGACAAATGCCATACTAGCTCACTGCCAAGCCTTGTCAGTCAATCCCTTCATCTGCCCTTAACCCAGCTACCTTGATGCCCAATCCTGACTTGGAGAAACTGTGTGACTGCACCTAAGTTCTTCAACAAGTCCATGGAACTATACCATACCAGACAGATGTCCCCTGGAATGACCCAGATGTGGTTTTCTTCACAGATGGAAGCAGCTTCATTCAGAATGGAATAAGGTATGCCAGGAAAGCTGTGGTGACTCTAGATGCGACTGTTTGGGCTACTGCTTTGCCCACAGGAACTTCAGCTCAAAAGGCTGAACTTGTGGCACTAACAGAGGTGCTCAAATTGAGTGATGGACGGGTGGCCAACATATATACTGATAGCAGGTATGCCTTTGCAACAGCACATGTTCATGGTGCCATTTACCATGAACGAGGCCTGCTCACAGCAGAAGGAAAGTGTCAAAAATAAAAATGAAATCCTTAACTTGTTATCTGCCCTCTGGTTACCAAAGAGATTGGCTATAATTCACTGCCCTGACCACCAGAAAGGAGATACTCTGAAAGCACGAGGAAGTAGACTGGCCGATCAGGCTGCTAAAAAGGCAGCCACTGGAGACCCACACCTGTTGGTCATGCTGCCAGCACTGGCCTGCCAGATGTGCCATAGTATACGGCCCAAGATGACCAGGACTTTGGTACCCTTCAACATTGCTACACCAGAGAAGGATGGAGATATACCAAAGAGGGACATTTTGTTGTCCCTGAAGAAATGGCCAAGGACTTAATCCATCAGATCCATAAAGGCAGATGTAAAATTAGAGAACTCTTGGCCTCTTCTCACTTTAAAATTTTCAGGCTCAGCCAAATTATAGAAGACTGTATCTCTAAATATTTACCTTGCCAAGTCACAAATCTAAATACTAAGAACCAGACTCCCAACAAGAGGGAAGGGTGATTGGCACTGGGAGTATACTGGGAAGTTTATTTTATTGAGGTAAGGCCAGGTAAATATGGTTATAAGTACCTTTTAGTTTTTGTAGATACTGTTTCAGGGTGGGTTGAGGCTTTTTCTACAAAGAAAGAAACAGCCAACATGGTGACTAAGAAAATTTTGGAAGAACTCATCCCCAGGTATGGCCTCCCCACCACTATAGACTCAGACAATAGACCTGCCTTTGCCTAACAGGTAACACAAGGATTAATAAAAATTTTGGGGACTAATTGGAAACTTCATTGTGCTTATCACCCCAAAGCTCAGGACAGGTAGAAAGGATGGATCAGAACTTAAAGGAGACCTTTACTAAATTAACCCTTGAAACTGGCAAGGACTGGATGACCCTCCTACCCTTTGCCCTGTTCCACACCCGGAACACTCCCTACACCTATCGCTTGACTCCCTATGAGATCATGTTTGGGAGGCCACCTCCCCTACTTCCCAAACTCCAGACAGAATTGAGAGCTGAGATATCTGAATTTAATTTTCTTTTCTCAAATCTGTCCAGGCACTGCAGACAGCCCAGAATAATAATTTCCCAATCCTGAGGCAAGTCTACGAGTTTCCACCCACCAAACCCCGTGGACACAAACCTGGGGACCTGGTTTGGGTCAAGAAACACCACAAGGAAAACCTTATCCCGCGGTGGAAAGGACCACACTCACACTTTCATCCTCACTACCCTGACAGCAGTCAAGGTAGATGGCATCCAGACTAGGATTCACCACTCCCACATCAAACCCTTGCTGGACGGAATATATGACGACCCCTACTCCAGATGGCAAGCTCAACGACATCCAACTGACCCCCTATGAGTCAGGCTGGTTCATCAACCATTGTGACTTTTATTTCTTGTCTTCTCCTAATACCTTCTTTATCTTCCAGGGTGCCCAGATCTCGAATCTCCCCATACAGGCCCCCTACTTGTGACTGGAGGTTGGTTATCTAATACAAAAACAGGGAAGGTCCTTTCTAGCTTCTCTGTCAGAGACCTAAACCAGCAACCCATGCTTCAGGTAGATCTTGTAGACCTCTGGGGGGGGGGAGGCACGCCCCACATGTGGCAATTGACAACTCTTAGTGAACTGAGAGCACCTGTATGATCCAATCCACTCCAGAACACTTATTACCTGTGCCCCATGAATTGATACATGTATGGTCATCCCTGTACTGAGGGGACTGATTTCTGTGTAAAATGGGGCTGTGAGTCTGAGACAGTAGGGCTAGGAAAATGGAAGGTCACCAATCCTGTTCCCAACTTCATTGTTTCCCTTTCTCACACCTGACCCTATAATTCAAACCATGCCCATTGTCACCCCTTAACCTTAACCATAAAAAGCTGGAATCCAGCCAACCCAAGCCCTGGCTGACAGGAAAATCCTGGGTGCTGAAAGCCTATGTGTTCTGCCAGACCCTGTAATCTCTTTTGCCATCCAGTGTGTGCTGCAGAAGAAATCCACCCCCAATCTTCCTATCAGACCCCTCACCTCTCCACCCAGAGCCACACCGCCAAAGGCCCCAGACCTCCCCCAGGCCAAACCACACCCGGGACCAAACCAAGATCTCCTTCAAACTCCCCCCTAAACCTAGCCTCTCCCTCTGTTGATACCCTATTGGACCTAGTTAACGCCACATAAGCATTCCTAAACTCTAGCACCCCCAACACCACTAAAGATTGCTGGCTCTGCCTGAACCCTAGACCCCCCCTACTACATCGGGGTGATCTTTCAAGACCCCCTTCCATTTTCCAAACTAAAAACTGTTCCCTCTAACAACTCCAGCTCATGCCCCTGGTCATCCTCCATCACTGTGTGTGACATCTCGTGGAATGGTACCTGCTTTCACTCTGACAACTATCAGCTAGAGGATTCCCCCTACTCATCACTATGCCATCCCTCCTTCACCCATGTTGTTTGAGTCTCCAGCTCCTGGGGAGGATTAGGTGAATATACTCTATTAGCTGTCCCCGACAGGGCATACTTTGCTTGCACTCTAGGACTGACACCTTGCCTCTCAGTATTCTTTTTCACATAGAAAAAAAGCCCTGAATTCTGTGTTTTAATAACTGTTGTACCCAGAATAATCTATTACAGAGGGAAGTGGGCCGTCAACATCTAATGCCTTCTCTCAGCCCCTGCCATTTTCAGAGGGCTGCTCGCATCCTAATCCCCACCTTAGTGGGAATAAGGATAGTGGGGTCTACTGCCATTAGGGCCACCTTGTTGGCCCTCAGAGTCTCTAGTCATCAACAGCTCACTGAAATGGTAAACTGGGACTTAACGAGACTTCACGAGACAACAGCCTTATTAGAAAGCCAAGTTGATTCCTTGGCTGAAGTTGTCCTTCAAAACAGAAGAAGGTTAGACCTCTTGTTCCTTAAGGAAGGGGAACTATGTGCAGCATTAGGAGAAACCTGCTGTTTTTATGCTAATCATTCAGGAGTCATCAGGCAGATCCTAGAACTCCTAAAAACAGATACAGAAAGTAGACAACAAGACAATGAACAGTCATGGTCTTGGTTTCACAAAATTTTCAACTGGTCCCCTTGGCTAACTACCCTGTTTACTGTCCTCACTGGCCCATTAGTTCTCCTACTTTAGGTTTAATCATAGGACCCTGTATCCTTAATTGATTGATCCAATTTATTAAACAAAGGGTCTCATTTGCAAAACTTATGGTACTCAGAACCCACTATGACCCCCTGGTCACAGACTTAACTGAGGGACATAATCTCAAATCAAAGGTTTGCTTCAGTCACAAGTCAAAGGGGGGAATGAAGGGCTGTGCAGACTATAGTGACTCCATTTTGTTCATGTACTCTTATTGACCTCCAGTTCCAGGAATAACCACAAGGTTTTTCCTTCCATTGGCTGTACTTTGTTTGCCCAGCACTGGTTGTGTTTTAAAAAGCCTGTGAGCCACTCCTTCAGGGTCGCAGTTCCAGCTACTGAGTCTGGCCACGTCCCTGACCAATCAGCTTGGATGTAATAAACTTTTTCTGGTTTTTGTTGAGCTCGAGCAGTCTCTGCCTCATTATTTACATGACTCCTGACCCAACACCTACCTCAGAAAAAAAAAAAAAAAAGCCAGACATGGTGGCGCATGCCTTTAATCCCAGCACTCAGGAGGCAGAGGTAGGAGGATCTCTGTGAGCTCAAGGCCACCCTGAGACTCCATAGTTAATTCCAGGTCAGCCTGAACTAGAGTGAGACCCTACCTTAAAAAAAAGAAAGATTTTCCTGTTCTTAAAGAGTTGTAAAATGAAGCCAGGCATGGTGGCACATGCCTTTAATCCCAGCACTCAGGAGGCAGAGGTAGGAGGATCACCATAGTTCAAGGCCACCCTGAAACTACATAGTGAATTTCAGGTCAGCCTGAGCCAGAGTGAGATCCTACCTCAAAAGAAAAAAAAAAGGGGAGTTGTAAAATGGCAGGATCAAGCCCACGTCAATTGGAAACATTGGAGTTAAAAGGATAACCAATATTTTGGTTCCTGCTCCCTGGTCAGAAGGTCACAGGAAATGATGGGACACTTGTGAACTTCTAGAGAGGATATGGAGACCCAGAGATGAATTCCAAGTCAGTGTATCTGCAACAGGAGAGTCACATCAGAGGAAAATCAGTCCTCCAGGCTTCCCAACAGAGGGAGGGCCACTTGGTCAGCATGGCCTTGACTTATCCTAGCAGATGACAATGCTGAGAGTCATAGAACTCCTCACAGGTTCCTAAAAGTCTCTCCTACAGCGCCATTATTGACCTCCAAAATATACAGTTAATTCTGGAAGCCTACATGGTCTTAATCACCCAGTAAGAAAAATATAACTACAATCTAAACAAAGATTCAGACTAATAGACTCTCCTATCTGATGCTGGTTTACAATACTAAACTCTAACATTAACTCATGCCTTCTGCCTCTGCCTGACCCTGATTACTTCTGAACTTCACCTACCCTGGCTCTAGTTCCTCCCACTTGACTTAGCCAGAATCAGAGCTACTCCACAGGCCCCTTCCTTCCTTAGCCCTTACCCTGCCTCATCCAGGGATAAGTATACCACCACCCCAAAGGGCACTCTCAAACTTAAACTCTTGTGTTCTTACTCTTCCCCTGATCCCAAAGTGCTCCTCTCAAATACACTGATGCCCCTCTGCCTCCTCTCTCTTGCCCCAGGGTAACAAGCTCCTTAATTCTTTCTTCTGATCTCTCATGAGGTACACAGAGCCTGTATCTCTCACATTCTCTATAATAGATATCTCCAATGACTGCCCCAAAGCCAGCTCAATACAGGAATGATATGAGATAAGTCTCACCTGGCACTGACAGAGGGTGCTCACTATCTATCTCACCACTCTGCCACCTCTAGCCACCATGAAACTGCTTCCTCATCACCTACCCTGAAGGGAGACCCATCGACTGCATTATCCAGCCTCTCCCATAAGAACTCATCACCCCTAAGGTCAGCATAAAGAAATTAACCTTTGTTTGTTATCATTAACAAAAGGCTGGAATGTTAGGTCACAACAGCCTCCGAAAATGAAGTCACCAATGACAGAAGAATGGACAGAGGCATAATGAAGTGGATTATCTACATTCCTCAAGAAACCACCATTATCCCTTCCTTGACTAACAATGCCCCCAAATCATGGTTTCCTGCCCTAGTATCTCATAAATTGCCTGGTCACTGTTCTTGTCTCACACCCTGGCTATCTTAGATCTCCCATAAAGGAACCTTTTTTATTCAACTTTTCCCTTCCTTGCCTTCCCCCAACTGAAGAAGCCCCATAAAGCCCATTATCTGAAAACTCGGGTTGGCTGTGCTCCTCTCTTATGAGTCAGCCCTAGAAAATCATGCTTTTCCCAAATAAAAGCTTTCATCTTTTCCTCAGAGTGGTTTGTGTGGTCTTGGTCACTCCCAAACCTTACACATTTGACCCTTAGGGATTCAGCAAAAACTGCTAGAACTAGGAGTGAGGTGTAGTAGCACAGGCCTTTAATTCCAGCACTCTGGAGACAGAGATAGGAAGATTGCTGAGTTTGAGGCCAGCCTGAGACTACATATTGAATTCCAGGTCAGCCTAGGCTAGATTGAGACCTTACCTCGAAAAAGGAAAAAAAAAAAAAAAGTTCATAGAACTAATACCTGAGTTCCATAAAGTTGAACAACATAATGATACAGGACTTTTTGAGGTATCTTTGAGAGCAACAGAGCCTTATCTTGGGTCTTTGGTGGTCTGTAACTCAGGAGCTAATGTGCTGGAAACAACTCAGTCATACAGAGCTTCCACTGAGTCAGTGGCCTTCTGAGGTTCTTGTTCTATGAATTCAACGAATGAGATTTACAGACCACAGGAGGGTGAAGTATAGATTTTAGAAAAAGTTTATTAGAGCTTGATAGAAAAGGAGGGAGTCTCTAGTGAGGAAAACTCATTGGATGATTTTAGTTACGGTTTTTATGGAACATTGTACTAGTTGCTACGTGACAAGGACTAGATTTCACAGTTTCAAGATGAGAAAGACTGGGTTACAGAAATATGGGGCAATATTCCCAAAAATCTTAGGTAAAGAGCAGAGTTTCTGTCATCTAAGGAGTGTGCAAACTTAATCTAGAGATATTTTCTGGTAAGTGTCACTTTCTAGGGAAGAAAGGAGATAAGGAAAGCATCCAGGTTTCTTTAAACCTAGTGGCATTTCCCACTTCTAGCCATGGGGAAAAATGCCATGTACTACTTCCCGATGAGATGGCGGTATACTAGCCACACCAAAGCAGGCTAGGAAGGGAAATAAACAGAAACACAGCAAAATGTACTCTTCTACTAAAAAGTAAGGTGTGTAAGTTATTATCAACCACAGCAGAGAAACAGGAGAGAGACTAAGATCTTCCAGAAAGGAAGAAACCAGCCAGAACCCTGCTGAAGTGCCAGTAGCCCTGATCTCCTAGCACAGCCAGCCAACAGTGCCGAGCAGTAAGAGAAGAACCAGCTGAGGGGATTTTCCACTTGCATCAGCCTCCTTGCAAAAACAAGAAACCCAAAAAGGAAGACAGCAGAGACCATCCGAGAAGCTGCTAAAGGAGAACACAAAGGGGACCACCTCAGAAGCTCCTGGAGGACCCCAGGTACCCCGCAAAGTCTCCCATCCCCCAACCTGGAGAACTCATTCAGCCCTGGCTGCCAGGCACCAAGAGAGATCAAGGTGGGCACTCAGCATTGGTGAGATTGGAAGCCATTCCAAAAGAACAGGGCCTATTTATACAAAGCCAGATACATATCCTGCACTGGAAGTGCTATTCTCTCTTTCCATGTCAGGAAAGGTTATGTATTACGTTTGAATCATATATTCTTGGTTGGCTTTACCCTTCTCAAATAAACAGTATTTTGGTGTTGACTATTGTTGCATTTGATGTTTCCTAATTTTTAGGGCCTTTGTCTTTTTCTTCTGTCATTATTGGGATCAGGGCCTGACTGGCCCAGGCTGACTTGGAACACTTTTCAAACTAGAAATATCAGCCTTAATCCTGCCAATCAGGAGGTTGTTTAAAGATGTTGTATGGCAAAATTCCTTCACATTGGAAGCAGCAAACAGCCATTGTCAGCTTTATCAAAAGCAGCTGGGACATGAGGGTCATTAGACCTTCACCTGAGATCTCAGGAATCAGTGCAAGCTGTGTGCAATGATGCATGTTGCCTCATGGTGTCAGGGGGAGATAGATTATATAGAGAGTAAAATATCAAGGGACAATGAGCCCCATCAAGTGCTTCTTTGAAGGCTCCCTTTGTTAGTAAAACCTCAGCCTAAGACTGAGGGAAGAGCATCCACAGGGGAAATCCTATGGGAGGTCGTTATCCAGGATGGGATGAGACTTCTCAGTAGTGTGGCTGCTCTGGGGTCCCCATGCTCTGTAAATAAGCCCTCACCACTTTATGTGAATACATCATGTGTTGGTATCATCTTTTCTCTCCTCCCCTCCCTCATCCTGCAGGGGGCCTTCTGAGGAGTAATCTTGATACAAGGATCCTTATCAAAGCAGCTGCTCTGGGGGCTCCAAAGTCCTGTAAATAACCAGCTCTGTACATAACCACAATAAATTCTTTGGTTCACCAAACAGGTTTTGGCACAATGGTACTCTGCCATCTAAGCCCTCTCTGGGTGTTTGTGTCTCCGAGTTTCCAGTGATAGGTGTCTTTCTGGATGCAGGGTCTCTCATTTGAACCCAGAGTTCACTAACTCAGGTGGTCTAGCCTGTCAGCTGCTGAGGGGGTCTCTTCCTGGCTTCCCAAGCATTAGGATCATAGGCAGGTCAAGCCTACCCAGCATTTACATGGGCACTGGGGATCTGAACTCCAGTCTTCACATTTGTACAGCAAGTACTTTATCCACTAATCATGGACTGTTGGCATATGTCAGTATTCCCAACACCACCCTTGGCCTGGATCTTTTTAAGAAAATATTTTATTTAATTATTTAAGAGAGAGAGAGAGAGAGAGCATGGGTGTGCCAGGGCCTCTTGACACTTCAAACAAACTCCACTTTGTGCATTTGGCTTTATGTGAGTACTGGGGAATTGAACCCAGGACCTTAGGCTTTGCAAGAAAGTGCCTTTAAGCACTGAGCCAACTCTCTAACCCAGCCTGGATCATTTCATCTTCCCATTTCAGTTTCCTAAGTAGTTGGGATACAGACACGGGCTATAGAACCTGGCTGGGAGGATGCATCTACATCTCACGAGAAAAGGTGGAACTGACTCATCCCTTCTTCCCAAATATCCCACATAAATATATCTTTGTGGACTGAGCATGTGGGTCTCCAACACTGCTATAGACTTCAAATCTATGTTGTTTCAGATCTCTGCCTTGAGATCTCAGAAGCCTTTGTGTGTTTGTTTGTGACAGGGTCTCATCTCCTTCCTCTACTGTAGAAGCCTGTTTCAAAGTAAACTAAAAGCCAAGAATTTTTAATACTCATCATACTTGTGAGGCAAGTGCTTAATCCCTGAGTTATCTCCCCAGCCCCAAAGTACCACCTTCATAGAAAGGTTTGCACTTCACAAAGTACTTGTTCTTGGAACAGGGACTCATACATCCCAGGCTGGCCTCCAACTTTCTGTGTAGCTGAGGATGACCTGATTCTCCTATGTCAGCTTCCCTCATGCTGGAATTATAGGCATGTAATACCACATGCCCAGACCTCCTCGGTTTTCTTTTTTGAAGGCTCACCATTGCACATAGTGCCTCATTTCCATGTATCTGGATTCATGGAGGCTTTGATGCAGGAATTATGAGGTGTCCTTGAGAGCAATGGACCATTCTCAAATCTTGGTTGGGCTTTTAACTTAGGAGTTATGGTGCTGGACATTCATCGTCACATAAAACTTCTTCCACTGAGTCAATGGACTCCAGGTGAATTTGAGGAATGAAATCCACAGACCATAGAGGGTGAGGTTTAGAAAGATTTTATTATAGAGCTTAAGAGAAGAAAAGGAGTCAGAGTTCCTGCATAGCAGGAGGGGTCCCGAGCAAGTTATCTACATGGTAACTCTGACTGGGAATTTTTATATGAATAATGCTTTAGTGGATGGGAGCTGAACTGGTTAGTCAGGTGTCTAGGCCCCTTGGAGTCTTACCTCTGGTTTTAAGGGATGGGAATTCTTTTAAGGAAAAAGAGGTGAGACTAGACCCTTCTAACGTTTTGGCCTCGAGCAAGGTGGATGCTGCAGGACTTAGGAGAAAAGAGGTAAAAACCTGATTTTCCGTTACAGGCTTTTCCCACTTTTAATTTGCTTTCAGGGCCCTGTAAACCCTATACTGTCTCAGCTTGACTTTTGTTTGTTTGTTTGTTTGTTTGTTTGTTTTTTAAGGGGAACATGCAATTCTACCCCTTATGTGACCTGGCAACATTACTATATAAAATCAGTCATCTCATCCCAACAAAGCTATGTATTAATGGCTTTTTTTTTTTTTTTTGAGGCAAGCCCAGCAGATTGGCTTTTTTTTTTTTTTTTTTTAAATGAGGGAGACTGAGAGTGAGATTAAGAGAGACAAAGAGAGAAAGGGAAAGAATTGTCATACCAGAGCTACCCGCCACTGTAATTGAACTCCAGATGGGTGCACCACCTTCTGTGCATGTGTGACCTTGCACATCTGTCACTTTGTGCATCTGGCTTACGTGAGATCTGGGGAGTCAGTCATGGGTCTTTAGGCTTCGCAAGCAAGTGCCTTAACTGCCAAGCCATCTCTCCAGGCCCTATTATTGGGTTTTTAATAAAGTATGATTGAAAACAATCTCCATGGCACTGTGTGTTTGCCATCTCTGTGTACTTTTCTTAGAGAAATGTCTCTTGATGACCTTAGCTCATTTTCTAACTGAAGAGTTGGGGTTTTTTGTTGTTGTTGTTGTTTGTTTTGTTTTTAACATTTAAGAGAGAAGGAAGGAGAAAGAGAAACAGTGAAGGAGGAAGAGAGAGAGAGAGAATGAGCGAGCGAGCGAGAGAGAGAGAATGAGTATGGGCATACCAGCATCTCCTGTCACTACAAACAAACTCCAGATCCATGTGCCACATTGTGTGTCTGGCTTTACATGGGAATTGGGGAATGGAATCCAGGCCATCAGGCTTTGCAAGCAAGTGCCTTTAACCAATGAGCAATCTCTCTAGCCTTGTTGGGAAGCTTTTGTTGGGAGTTCAGAGTTACTTATACTTTGCACACACTAGTTCAGTCTTGCTGAATACGTGGCCTGCTTGTATTTACTTCCACTCTATGACTTGTCTTTTCATCTTCAGAACTGGGTATTTCCCAGATCAAATTTTCTACTTTTTTTTTTTAAGTCAGGGCCTTATTCTAGCCCAGACTATACATTTTCCATTTTGATCAAGTCTGTGTGAATTGATTTGCATTTCTCATCACCACCAAAATAGATTGAAATCTTATCCCCTTACCTATGACTATGGCCTTATTTGGAAATAAGGTCTTTAAGGTCACAGGATTGGGAATGCTAAATATCTTGTTTAGTTGGTATCTTTTTGTTGTTGTTTTGCTTTTGCTTCTTTTGAGACAGGGTTTCATGTAACACAAGCACCTCTGTAGCCAAAGATGACTTTCAATTCGTGATCATCCTGCTTTTGCCTCCTGAGTGCTTGGATGACAGGCTTGTATCTCCATTTCTTGCTTATTTTCTCCTCTTTCTGCTCCTCCTTTGGTAGCTAGGGGTTGAACCCAGGGTCTCATTCGCACTAGGCAGGTGTGTTCCACCACTAAGCTACATCCCAAAGCTCATCAATGGTGGTGACCTTTTTATTTTTATTTTTACTTTTTGTTGGTGTCATTTTATGAAGTGTGAACTAAAGTTCCCAGAAAGAAGCCACTCCAGTGTTCAGTGTTCAAGGCTGATTGACTGATTAGAATTTTAGTGATTATAGGAAGTTAGAATATTGCAGGTCCACAGCCAAATTATCTTGGGCTATCTTAACCCCTTTAATAGCCACTATCATCCATCTCTGTGTGTGACCTAATATCCTGTGATTATTAGATAAATCCTTTGGAATACATGAATAGATGCCTATCTTCCACCAACCCAAAAGTTAAGAATGTCACCAGATAGCATCTGAGGCCTGTGGCAGAGATCCCTGTTGCTACACCAGCCTTCCTGGTGTTTCCACTGATGTTTTGAAGAGAATCTTCATTTATAAAAATTTTTTTGAAGTATAATCTCACTCTTGCCCAGGCTGACTTTGAACTCACACTATAATTGCAGACTGGCCTCGAATCATAATAGCCCTCCTACCTCTGCCTCCCAAGTGCTGAAATCAAAGATGTGAATCACCACACCTGGCTCATTTATGACTTTCTTTTGTTCTGTATCTATAAAAACTTCATGAGGGATGGAAAGGTGGTTCAGTGGTTACGTTGCTTGCCTGCAAAGCCTAATGACCCAGGTTTGATTCCCCAGTACTCACATAAAGCCAGATACACTAGATGGCATGTGTGTCTGGAGTTTGTTTGCAGCAGCTAGAGGCCCTGGTGCACCTATTCTCTCTCTCTCTCTCTCTCTCTCTCCCTCTGTCTATTTTTCTCTGCTTGCAAATAAATAAATAAAAAATATTTTTAAAAACTTCATTGTTATTATGTTGGACCTTGGAACTGGAGTAACCTAAATTTATGTTTCTGAGCTATAATCACTCAAATTTGGCCCCAGAATAATCTACCTCTTATTCCCTTTGAAGTGAGAGCCATGTGTGAGTGTGTGTATGTTATTGTATATTATCAGAAGATCAAGACACAGAAATAGAGACATTCCCAGGGGCATAAGAGAAAGACTGGTGGGGTGGGAAGAAGCTCATGAGTGGGGCCATGAGCTGAGTGCATTATGTCACTCCCACTACTGTCCCTTGGAAAGGTCTGAGACGAGGGCCAGCAAGAGCAGCCCTAGCAGGGCTCTCTCCCTGAGCCTCGGGGAGGTGAGAAAGAGATGGCAGTGATGTATCTGAACCAAAGCCAAGGGGTCATAGTAACTTCCAGATGTAAGAAGCAAGGAAGGTTCTTCCTAGAGCCTTCAGAGTGAACACGGGTGTTTGACAGCTTGATTTCAGCTGTCAAGCCTCCAGAACCAGGAGAGAATACACTTCTATCATCCTAAGCTGTCTAGATAGTGCATATTTGTAATGTACACCCTGGGGAATCTACTATGACAATTAGTCAGCTTTTCTGTTCATAGACTGTACTTTCAGTGCCAAGTCTGATATTTTCCTACAAATTTTCTAGCTTTATATTTTTTCTTTTATCTGTCTGTCTGTCTATCTATCTATCTATCTATCTATCTATTTATCTCCTAAGTTATAGTCTTGTATCCTCTCATCCCTGGTCTCCATTTCCCTGAGGGCCCTTTTCAGTAGAGTCCCTGGTGTTCACTGTGGGGTAATTAGGGCCTTCTATCAACCTGGAGGGGGCTGCTGTGCCTCAGGGTAGTTCTACCCACCCTTTGGATTTTACAGTCTTCATGCCCCTCTTCTGCAACAGTCCCTGAGCTTTGGAGGGCGTATTAGCAGTTTGTTTTTAGTGTTGACTTCTCTGTAGCCTCTGTATTTCTATTATGATGTGTTTTCATTCACCACAGTGTTTGTTGCCATTTCTCTGGAAATGGTTGTCAGGTTAGCATCAGGAGTAATACGCGTTGCTGCTTCTTCTGTAGATTCTTTGGACCCTGGTGAATATGGTAGAGGTGGCACATCTCATGGTGAACAGTCAGCTGTCTTTTCTTGTTGTACTGATGGATGAACACCAGGGACTCTACTGAAGAGGGCCCTCAGGGAAATGGAGACCAGGGATAAGAGGATACAAGACTATAACCTAGGAGATAGATAGATAGATAGATAGATAGATAGATAGATAGATAGATCTTAGATCTCCCCAGTATTCTCTGCCATCTGTAAAATAAAACAGATTCTCTAACCAAGGGTGAGAGAGCTTTGACTAAGGAGGATATACATAGAAGTTTGACAGACATTTGATGAAGATACCTACTCAACTTCCAGAGAACAATGGGGGCTTCTCTCTGAGGGTTGTGAGCTTCCTGCCTGTGGGGTGTTGACTTTGCTCCCAGTATCAGCTGTGAGTTCTCTTCCACTGAGCGGGCCTCATGTCCAATCAGACGGAAGTTGGTTCCCCATGAAGGCTGTGTACCACCATTGCACAGGTGTGAACTGCTTGTCTGGGTGGTAGATTGCTCAGCTTTCAGGGTCTCCTGATTATTCCTGCTATTTTTTTATTTTTATTTATTTTCAAGCAGAGAGTGAGAGAGATAAAGAGAAGAGAGACAAACAGAGAGAAAATGGGTATGCCAGGGCTTCCAGCCACTGCAAATGAACTCCAGATGCATGTGTCCCTTGTGCATCTGGCTTATATGGGTCCTGGGGAATCAAACCTGGGTCCTTTGGCTTTGCAGGCAAATGCCTTAACTGCTAAGCCATCTCTCCAGCCCTATTCCTGCTATTTGTGACCATTGTCACACAGACTTCCCTAGCACTTTCCACTCATTTCCCATGTGGTCTCTTGGTGTCCTGAGATGGCAGCCTATGATACTTTTAGAAATAGTGTCTTTCCTTTTAGCTGTGTTGGGTAACCAAGTGCTTGGCAAGAGCCTACGTTGTTTGGGGGACCTCATGGATCTCCCTGGACAACTGGTCACTGTGGGGGGGTAACCCAGTTCTTGTCTTGGGATTCATAAGCCAGAGCCAATGATTTTAGGATTAAGCTTTCTCCACCTTCTACTCTGAGTATCATTCTAGTCTGACCACCTCCCTTAACTGGGGGTTATATTCTGTATACTGCTGTTGGGAGGAAGGTACCTAATGTGCTAACTATCGTAGTCTTTAGTTTTGTGTGGTTTCCCTCCCCACCTTCCCCTGTCCCAACCCCTCTCCCCCTGCATTGTAAAGAGAGAAAAATCTTATGTTTCTCTATATTTCTTTATACCTAGCCTAGAGAAATATAGAAGTCACTTCCTTGTAGGAGACTCTGCTGATGGTAGACAAACAGGAGGCTCTGCTAAGGGCAGATAGACAAGAGGCTCTGCTGGGATGAATAGTATTCACTGGCGCCTGCATTGTTGAGCAAACTCCTTAAGATAAGCTGGACTCCTGGTCATCGGCCTGCCTTGCACCCCGCAGGTGGTGCTTCCTGTAACTGACCATCAGATCTGTTTACAAGTTCCTTTTTTACTTTTATGGCTGCAACTGTCACATGTAAATTGTGATTATGGTTTTACTCCCATCCTGTTTTTTTTCTAACATCATGTGGTTATTTCCAATAAAAGCTGACACTCCAAACAGTTCAGGGCTTTCCCCCTGAGACTCCCTCTGGGGTGCAGACCTGATATACCAGACTTTCCTTTTTTTCCTTCTCTTTCTTTTTTACCCAATAAAACTTTACCTCACATTTCGTGAGTCAATGGTCTTACTTGTGTGACACCAGACCCCATAACACCACCCCTCATGTTCTTCCTCTTTACTAGTTTGTCTGGTATCCTCTCCTCTCCTCCCTCTCTGTTTTCACTCTTTCCTGGTCTTGTTCTAGTTATACACCCATAGTCCTATGCTTACTGCCTTTTGCTCTCCTCTTCAGCTGGTCTATTTTAGGAGCCACATATGAGAGAAAATATGTGGCATTTGTCTTTCTTAGACTGCGAGACTTTGCTTGGGATATTTTCCCAGTTCATCCATTTTCCTGCAAATTTCATTAAGTAGCTTTACATTTTACATTCAAGTTCATAATCCACTTGAATAAATTTTTCTATAATATGTGAGACACAGATCAAGTTGGTTGTTTTGCTTATGGAGGTCCAGGTGTTCAGCAGCATTGGGTGAAGAAGTAGATGGGTGTTCTCTCAGTTAGTTGGGTACCCTTGGTTGGGTCTCTTTCTCAGTCCTCTGTCATGCTCTGTTGACCCTTGGGTCTAACTCTGTAAATACTACACACTATCTTGATTACTATATCTACATTATAAGCCTTGAAATCAAATCAACTGATGGTTCCCATTTTACTCTGTTTCAAAATTGTTGTACCTATTTGCTCTTCTTGTTCCTTACACATACATTTTAACATTATATATTTTTAATTTTTTATGAGAGAGAGAGAGAATTGGCATGACAGGGCCTCCAGCCTCTACACTTGAACTCCAGACATGTGTGTCATCTCATGCAAATGTGTGACCTTGTGCCCTTGAGTCATGTTCTGCATCTGGCTTATGTGTGACCTAGAGAGTCAAACATGAATTCTTAGGCTTCGGAGGCCAGTGACTTAACCACTAAGCCATCTCTCCAGCCCCCACATACATTTTAGAATGATCTTGTCTATGTCTGGGAGCTGTTTGTTTTTACAGTGCTAAGAAGCAAACCCAAGGCTTTGCTTGCACATTAATTCCTGGGCGAGTGCTCCTCCATGGGGCTGCTAGATCTCCAGCCCTCTCGCTAAAATTTTAAAGTAATAGCACTGAACTTGCAAACCAAGCAAACACCTTTTAAAAAATTTTTATTTGGTGTGTGTGTGTGTGTGTAAGTGTGTGTGTGTTCACCAGGGTCTCTTACCACTGAAAATGAACACCAGATATCACTTTTACATCTAACGATGGGGAATTGAACCCTGGGCCAACAGGCTTTGCAAGCAAACACCTGCACATCAATGTAATGAGAAATGCCTTTGGTTTGTTTGTGTTTGTTTTTAAAAATATTTTATTTATTTATTTACTTGAGAGAAAGAGAGAGAGAGAGAGAGAGAGAGAGGGAGGGAGAGAGAATGAGCTCCAGGGTTTCCAGCCACTGCAAATGAACTCCAAATACACCCTGTGCATCTGGCTTGTGTGGGTACTGGGGAATTGAACCTGGGACCTTAGGCTTCACAGGCAAGCACCTTAACTGCTAAACCATCTCTCCAGCCCTGTGTTTGGTTTTTGAAGCAGGGTCTCATTCTATCCCAGGCTGACTTAGAACTCACTCTATAGCCCAGGCTGGTCTTGAACTCATTACCTTCCTTCTTCTTCAACTTCCCAATTTTTGGTATAATAGGCAAGAGAATCATGCCCAGCAAAGTTGCCTTTCTAATTACATTGAGTCTTCTAGTCCATCAACATGATTGAGTCCCATAATGAAATTAAGAATATTTTTTTTCTCAGCCAAATATGATGGCACATGCCTGTAGTCCTGGCACCCAGGAGACTAAGGCATTAACATAGTGAGTTTTAGGCTAGCCTTGGCTACACAATAAAACCTTGTCTTAAAAAAATCCTAGATATCCCTCAACTGATGAGTGTATAATGAAGATGTGGTACATTTATTCAATGGAGTTCTATTCAGTGGTAAAGAAAAAAGAATTATGAAAGTTGCAGGGAAATGGATGGACCTGATAAGGATTATACTTAGTGAGGTATCCCAGATCCTACCTACAAATGATAGAACTTCTATGTGAGCAGGAATAAAACTCAGTAGCAGAGACAAGTAAGCTAGAAAGGGAGTATAAGGAAGGGAAGAGAGGGTAGGACTTAAGGGGATGGTATCGTGTATATGTAAGTAGATGAACAGGTTACTGGGGGTGGAAAGGCCTAAGTGAGGTCAGGGGAAGGGATTGAGTAAAAGAAGGGTGGAGGGAGGGTTAATCAAAATCTAAGATATGAATAAGGTATGAATAAGCCATATGGTACCTTACTTTTTTGGATAATGATGCACCAGAAGTCATAGATTGTTACTAGAAATTTTCAGTGCTGGGGATGGGATACCTTCCAGTGAGTTGTTGGTCAGGGAGGTCCCTGATGCCCCCAAAACATTACAGGTCATTGCCAAGGCTTTTGGCTTCCTACCAAGAATAGAACCATATCCAAACATAAGCCCGCTCTCCATTATCAAGCTACCATTAATCGTGGGCTACAAGAGGGCCTACACCTATTAAATTCTCTACAAAAAATGTAAGGGTTATCTCATTTGTCCTGGTGCTAACTTACTCTCCGTTGGAAAATCTGCTTCTCTTTTTCAGATAGATGTAGATCCTAAGGAGAGAGCCACCCCATCATATCTCAAAAGGGCCCCAGCTGAAACTAAGAAAAATTGGTGAAACAAGCAAGGGTGCTGTTTTCCTGGTGAACCGGATACCAGCACAAGGGGGAAGGAGATCAACACAGAGAAAAATCAACTCCTACCAAATCAGAGAGCCAGAGACCCAGAGGCCCCCAACACCTCATCACTGAAGCAGACCAAAGATGAACCCAACATGGCTCACGGAAATTTTGCGGAAGAGGGGGCGGAAAGAATGTCAGAGCCACATGTTGGGTCATGATATGCAGAGACATTTATCTTACCCATAACTGTGGGCTAACTCCACAATGCATGACCCATATACCTCAACTAGGAGGGGCCAAGGGGAGGGGGTAGGTCACGGATGAGGCTAATAATGGTACCAAACTGACTGTATTTGCTGAATACAAAACTAACTAATAAAAAATTTAAAAAAAAAGAATAGATAGTAAAACCTTATTGCTGAAGACTCTACATACTTGGGCTGCAAGATCACTGAGAAATCTTGCTGGAGCTGAGCTGAAAAACTCCTCTGTGTAGACTAGCTGACAGAAATCTGAAAAAGTTATGCTACATGCAGTTCAATGGGAGAGAGAGTCAGCAGTGGAGATAAACAACAGTGACACTGCAAGCCTTAAATTTGTCCAGCCAGGCCAAATAAGCCAATGGGTACAATAGTGGCATATCTGTTATGGGGAAAATCAACCACTCTCTAATTGGACTGGAGGCCTGCTCCATGGGATGGAATACATGCCTGATACTGAAAACTTATGATGGGGGAGGTCATGAGCCCTAGGGGTGTAATGCCTGCTGGTATCTGGATAAACATATATATTATGCTAACATATATAAACATATTATGCTAACCAAACTGCCTAGTAAGCACTTCTCTTAATGTTCATACCCATATATTAATGCTATCCTCACTTTTGGTTAGAGAACCTTCTCTTTTCAGATGGCAGTAACCTCTGGGATGACTCAAAAGGAAACATAGTGCTGAGAAGAAGTGACAGAGGAATGCTCAGCATTGAAACATCTTTATCACACCTTCCAAGGCTCAGAGGCCTTTGCAGAAGAGGTAGTGGAAAGATTATAAGAGCTAAAAGAAGAATAGGAATCCTTACAATACACTCTTCCAGGCACAGAATGGCCTGGATACCCATGACCTCATAGTGAATGGAACTACCTACACAAGACCCTCATCATAGGAAGAAAAGGTGATGACATCAAAATAAAAGAAAGACTAATTGAGAGGGGGATGGGATATGATGGAGAGTGGACTTGTGAAGGGGAAAGTGAGGGAGGGAAGAAATTATCATGGTTTATTGTCTATAATTATTGAAGTTGTCAATAAAAGAAGAAAGGTGGTGGGCATGGTGGTACACACTTTTAATCCCAGCTTTCTGGAGGCATTGGAGGCAGAGGTAGGAGGATCACTGTGAGTGCAAGGACAGCCTGAGACTACATAGTAAATTCCTGGTCAGCCTGGGGCTAGAGTAAGACCCTACCTCAAAAAAAAAAAAAAAAAGAATGAACTGGAGTTCAGCTAAACAAAAAAGTTACAATAGAACCCTACTAGAGAACAACAGAACTTTACTAGAGATAGCTTCTCTGACACAAAGGACCCCTTGTCAGTGATTCATTCTTTTTGCTTTTGTTTTGAGACACTCTCATTGTGTAACCTTGGCCTCAAACTTGGAACAGTCCTGCCCCAGCCACTTTCACTTGTGCCTCCACAAGAATCCAGTGGGTGGCCTTTTGACCTATAAAATCATGCTAGTCCCGAACACCAGCCTGTGAAAAGTCATGAAGCTTGTCTGGTCTGTGTACACATGAGCAGGCCAGTGAGTATGTCGCCAGCCTCACCTCCCATCACCTTCCCCATGCCACAGCCACCAGGTCGTTTCATAAATACTTGCTCTGAGGAAGACAAATTTGAGTCTGACTTCAGGCTTCAGTGATAGCATATCTTGTGGCACTCAAAATAGGTCTCATTAACTCAGTTGATAGAGTTATCCTCCTACCTCAGCCTCCCTAGTAGCTGGGACTACATGCGCACCCCACCACATACTAGCTTTGTTTTATAATCCCTCCTCCCTCAGGGAATAAGGATCAAACTCAAGGTCTCACATATGCTAAGCAAGTGCTCAGTGCCAGGCTACAGCCTCATCTCCAGGTTTTGGTCATTGCCTGAGGCTCTGTGTGGACACTATTGGGTTTGTTGACTTTCCCTGAGCCAACTCATCTGTGTCTGCACATTGGAGTTACCTAGGGAGCATTTTCTTTCTTGCTTGCTTGCTTTCTGCATTAAAAATTTTTTTTTAGTGGGCTGGAGAGATGGCTTAGTGGCTGAAGTGCTTGCCTGCAAAGCCTAAGGACCCAGATTCGATTCCCCAGTATCACATAAAGCCAGATGTACAAGGGGGTTCATGCATCTGGAGTTTGCTTGCAGTGGCTAGAAGCTCTGGCATGCCCATTCGCTCTCTCTTGTAAATAAGTAAATAAAATACTTAGAAAATATTTACTGACAACTTAAATGCATATATACAATGTACTCTAATTCTAATCTCCTCCCACCACCTTCCTTTCCTATGGCCCTCATCCCTCTTCCACTGAACCTCTTCTTCTTTCCAACTAGCTCCTTTCCTATTTTTTTTTTTTCTGAGGTAGGGTCTTGCTGTAGCCCAGGCTGACCTGGAATTCACTATGTAATCAATCTCAGGGTAGCCTTGAACTCATGGCGATCCTCCTACCTCTGCCTCCCAAGTGCTGGGATTAAAGGTGTGCACCACCATGCCCAGCTCCTTTCCTATTTTGATGTCTTTTTTTTAAGCCCTCCTCTATCATTCTTGGCAATATCTTGGTGGGCCCAATATTATGCATGTCTAATGGAGGTAGTGACAGCTACTGTGAGGTCATTGAAGGCAACCACCACTTTGTGTCTCCTTGTCCTTTGGCTCTTACGGTCTTTCCACCACTTCTTCCCCAACAATCTCTGAGTCTCGGAGGAGGATATGATAGACATATAGATACATCTCATTTAGTGCTAAACATTCAACTATCATTTCTCAGCACTTTGATGAGTCTTGAGTCTCCCTAGTAGTCACCACTTCCCTGACCAAAAGTAAGAGTAGCACTAAGCTATGGACAGAAACATAAATATTTAGAGGGCAATTTGGTGGGCATAACTTATCCATGTAGCCAAACAACAGTAGTAACTTGCCCCCTCAGGGTCTAGAACATTCCCAGCCATAAGCTTTTGATTAGGTTTTCAGTAAAAGGCATGAAGTGCCTCCCATGGAGCAGGGCCTCAAGTCTAATCAGAAAGCAGTTGGTTTCCCCTATAATAGACATGCTACTATTGTACTGATAGGAACATCTTGACTGATGGTCAAGGTGTGTGGCTTTCAGGGTCACTGCTGGTTAAGACTGATGTGGACTTCTCTCCCCCAGCAGCCTGGACAGCACTTTCTAGTGCTATGACCACTAGTCAATAGGGAGACTTGCAGCTTAGTTCTAGCTTGATTTATCAATGGCCTGAAACCAAAGCATGTGGTATCCTTAAGGTGGGCAGCCAAGAACCTTAGCATCATCCTATATTGTTTTAGAGTGGAGGAGTTGCTTCTTTTATGTTGATGTCCTAGCCTTACTCCCAGGAATTCTGATGGACAGTAATCAGCTGAGGTCCTTCCACCACATAAGCATCTCTGGACCTCCCAAGGTACCTTTAAGGAGCAACAGGGAAAGACGCCTTCCCAGGAGGCCAAGGGGGTAAAGTGAGTGCACCCACCTGTAAACGGCCTAGAACAGATAACTAGTCAGTGCCTGAGAAGTAGAATTGGGCAGAAAATCTCTTCCCAACCCTAAAACCTCTCAAAAAAGGTAGAATAGAAAGAAAACAATGTTAAAACTGGGCATGCTGGCATGCATCTAGAGTTTCAACTAGTGGGGAGACTAAAGCAGGAAGATCACTTGAGCTCACTAGTTTTGAGACTAGCCCGAGCAACACAGCAAGATCCAATCTGAAAATAAAAACAAGTTTTATCATGGAATAAACATTACATCAGGGGTGGTACACATCACAGGTCATCTGCGAAAGGGGCTGCAAAGAATGCAAGAGAGACTTTCCTCTTTTGTACAGCTACATGGCTATAATCCATCACAGGGACAAGTCTGCATTGTGTGGAGTCAGGTGACAAGTGAGGCCTGTCTCTTCCACTAGGGCCTTATAACCAGTACTAAGGAAGCCGTTTTGGCTAAAAGGTATGGACTCTTCACCTGGGCCTGGAGATGACTGAAGCAGGATGAAGCTGGGTTCTTCTGCCTTCATTTTGCAACTGTCTCTACACTGAGACAAGTTCCTTCCTGAGTCTACACATAGACATGTCAATCTCTCAAGAAGTGTCTGTCTAAAATGCAGTGAAACCTCACCCATATCATCCCCTTTCAAGTCTAATGGCTCAAATAGAAGAGTAACTGAGGCATCTTGCTATCAGCTTTACACTGTTCTCTTCCAGACCTCCAAAAGGCACCTGGACATCTGCAGTCATTGTGCTAAACCTTCAGTCACTATTGTAGTCACTTCCATGTTGCTGGGATGAACATGCAAACCAGGCAGAGTTTAGGGGAGGAAGGGGTTTATTTTAGGCTTATAGATCCAGGGAGGACTTCCATCAGTGGTGGAAGAAGCTGCTTCCATACATCCAAGCAGTGAGGACCATCACCAGGAAGCTAACACCAAAAAGCAACAAAGAAACAAACACAAGCCCACAGCAGCAGGATCTAAGAGCTCAGACTGCTCTCTTACACCTTTGGACTGGAATTCAGATCCACTTCTAAACATACCTTAGGGCTGGACCTCAGGATCTGCCTCCAATGACACCTCCTCCAGACAGGTGGCTAGAGATCGAAGTTATAAACTTTATTTAAAAACCTATCACTGGGGGTGTAGCTCAGTGGTAGAGCGCGTGCTTAGCATGCATGAGGCCCTGGGTTCGATCCCCAGCACCTCCATGTGTCTTTCTGGTTGTTACCTTTGAGCCAGGCGTGGTGGCGCACACCTTTAATCCCAGCACTCGGGAGGCAGAGGTAGGAGGATCGCCGAGAGTTTGAGGCCACCCTGAGACTACATAGTGAATTCCAGGTCAGCCTGAACCAAAGTGAGACCCTGCCTCAAAAAACTAAAAAAAAATAATTAAAAAAAAACAAACCTGATGTGTCTGGGGAGATGGATCAGTGGTTAAATCACTTGCCTGCAAAGCCTAAGGACCTGGGTTCAATTCCCCAGTATCTATGTAAGCCAGATGCACAAGGTGACACATGTGTCTGGAGTTCATTTGCAGTGACTGGAGGCCCTGGCTCACCCATTCTCTCTCTCTCTCTCTCGCTCTCTTTCTCTCTCTCTGCCTCTTTCACTCTCTCTCTTTCTCTTTCTCCCTCAAATAAATAAATAAACAAATGAAACACCTGAGTCTTTGGGGCACACACATTCAGCCTACCACAGTCACCTTGAATCCCTAGAATAGCAGAGCCTGCAGACCAGATGACCTCATGAGGAGACCATCCCCAGCAGGAGCAGTCATCCCATGGCAAGAGAACAGGGCTTCTCCAAGGCTGTGTTGAAGAACCAGAACTGAGACAGTGATCAATCAGGTCACAGGTTCACCAAAATGCTGAATTCTACATACCTGTCCCCTGATCCAATTCTTCCTCTAGTTAAACCATGAGTTTGAGGCCACCCTGAGACTACATAGTGAATTCCAGGTCAGCCTGAGCTACAGTGAGACCCTACCTCGCAAAAAAAAAAAAAAAAAATCCTTTCTGCTTTTTTGTTAATTAGTTAGTTAGTTTGTTTGAGGTAGGATCTCAATCTAACCGAGGCAGACCTGGTACTCTGTAGTCCCAGGCTTGCCTCAAATTCACAACAATCCTCCTTCCTCTGGCTCCTGTGTGCTGGGATTAAAGGTATGCATCACCACACTGGGCTTTCCTTCCTGATTTTGCACCATTACTTTTATTTGCTTTCTTTGGGGCAAATGGCCAGATTTGCTTTGCTGGAACCCATTTTGCTGGGCCTCTGGACTCTGGTTACAATATTTACTCCTTGATGGTGACTTTTTGGAGAGAGGCCTCTTAGGTCCCAAGGAAATAGTCACAGGATTATGAGGCTGGGTGAGAGTCCTGTTTAAGACCCCTGGTTTCCACCAACATAAAGGGTCATCAGATAGTATTTCCCTGATGTGCTATAACCAACTTAGCTGATATTTGTACTAATATATTTGAAAAGTGCCTTGATCTATGACTTTCTTTGTTCTGTTACTATAAAAATTTCATAAATACCACATTGGAACATGATATTTGAAGCAACAAAAATATGTGTTCCTAGGCTGTGACTACTCATATTTGACTCAAGAATAAACTGTCTTTTATTCCCTTAAAAAAAAAAAAAAGAGTCCAGGCTGGAGAGATAGCTTAGCAGTTAAGGTGCTTACCTGAGAAGCCTAAGGACCCAGGTTCAATTCCCCAGTACCTACATAAGCCAGATGCACAAGGAGGTACATGCATCTGGAGTTTGTTTATAGTGACTACAGGCCCTGATGGCATGTGCATTCTATCTACCTCTCTCTCTCTCTCTCTGTCTTAAATAAATAAATAAATAAAATATTAAAAATATTTTTAATAAGAGGCCTATTTAGTTACAAAAGAGACTTACATACATTTGAAATGGGAGAAAGACATTCTGTAGGAAAAAGGAGGGAAAGTTTCTCCCCTTATTTTCTTTTGTTATTTCTTCCTTTTTTTTTTTTTAAAGACTGAAAGAGAATTGGTGCACTAGGGCCTCAGCCACTGCATTCGAACTTCAGATGCTTGTGCCACCTAGTGGGCATATACGACCTTGTGCTTGCCACACCTTTGTGCGTCTGGCTTATGTGGGATCTGGAGAGTCAAACATGGGTCCTTAGGCTTTGCAAGCAAGTGCCTTAACTGCTAAGCCATCTCTCCAGCCAGGAAAGAAAAAAATTTTTTCAAAGAGACTTAATCCCTTGGAAAATAAGGGAGAGGGCTAGAGAGATGGCTTAGCAGTTAAGGCACTTGCCTGAGAAGCCTAAGAACCCATGTTTGACTCTCCAGATCCCATATAAGCCAGACGCACAAAGGTGAGGCAAGCACAAGGTCACATATGCTCACAAGTGTCTGAAGTTCGAATGCAGTGGCTGAGGCCCTGGTGCACCAATTATCTCTGTGTGTATGTCTGTTTCTCTCTCTTTCTCTCTAAAATTAAGAAAAATTAGAATTTTTCTTTTCATGCATATGTGTGTGAGTTGTGAATGCATGTTTGCATGTATGTGCGTGTCAATGTGTGTGAGTACATGTGGAGGCCAGAAGTCAATATTGTGTGTCTTTCCCAAATCACTCTCCACCCTATTTATTGAGGCAGAGTCACTCACTGGATCCAGGGCTCACTTATTCAGCTAGACTAGCTTGCCTCAAGGATCCCGTCTCCACTTCCCAAGCACTGGGATTACAGGCATGAGCCACCACCCCTAGCTGGTTGTTTTTAATAATTTTTGTTATGTAGCCAAGTCTGGCTTGGTCATGTGTGGTCCTAGTATGCCTGAAACTTGAAGCACTCCTCCTGCCTCAGCCTCCTGCGTGTGCCACCACACCCAATTTCCTGTGAGTGAGATGGACAGGTTTCCTGACTGGGCCTTTGATAAGGACAAACCTTATTTTGTGTTTTGTGACCGAAGGAGTTCAGGAGACCTCCAGAAAGCCTCAGTGTCCTCCACAAAGGTCCTCTTGTCCTTAAGAAAAGTTTCTTGGTGCTTGAGAGATGGTTCAGTGGTTAAAGGCATTTATTGCAAAACCTGCTGGCCCAGGTTCAGCTCCCCAGTACCCACATAAAGCCAGATGCACAAAGTGATGCATGCATCTGGAGTTTGTGTACATTCTCTTTTTGCTCAAAATATAAATACATATGTATTTTTTAAAAAAGTCTCTTCACGCCAGTGAAATGTCTTTGACTTCTTTCATTCCATAAACCCTTTTTCTACTTGGATTTATTCAGTCAATATGTATCACACCAGATTCCCAGAGCCATAAAGAAACTTAGGCTGACCTCCATAGTGGGAGGAGATGCAGGGAAAACAAATGCCTTTCCTTCCCCGTCCCTGGGCTCATAGCTGAAGCCCCTCTCAGAAAAGACAGACCATCAAAAGAAAGCCATACAATTATCTTCTATATAAGTTTTATGTCACACAAGCATCTTCAGAAATAACTTCAAAGAAACAGGGAAAACTACACATTATCTTAATTCAATCCTCTTTATCCATGGCAGTACATTCCAAGATTCCCATTAGATACTTGATACTGCTGCTAGTGCAGAACTGTTTACATATATGTTTTTACACACACACACACACACACACACACACACCTATGATAAAGTAAGTTATAAATTAGGTACAATAAGAGATAAGTGATGATCAATAGTAAAGTGGGTCGATTATAACAATCAGGATTGAACAGTTATAACAAGTGAACAATCAAGTATGCCAACAAAATCAAGCAACCACCACTACCCTTGTACTTGGATGCCACTAAGGGTTCCTTGAATACAAGATCTATAGCAGTCAAAGACTGGTACATGAGTAGAGGGAGGGCACACTAGACCAGAGGATGACTCCTGTCCTTGGGCAGGATGGTGTGAGATTCCATCACATTATTCATAATGACATAGAATTTAAAACCCATGAATTGTTTTTTTTTCTGGAATTTCTCAATGAATATTTTTTTGGACTATGGTTGGCCAATGGTAACTAAAAACCACTGAAACCATGGTTCACTTTCTGTGCATGGTCAGGTTTTATGCTAAATTTGGTAAAGAGTCAACAACTGTGCAGAAGTAAGACTGGGCAAATGGAGATGAAGAGGGGAGGGGTCCTAGCACCTGTGTGTCCAGATTAGTCTCCATGGCCCTGTGTCTCATCTTCAGAGATAAGAATGTTCCTTTCCTCCAGGCACAAGGAGGGCACCTCTGAAATGAAGGTTTCATGACCTGCCTCAGAAGGAAAGGAGAAGGGGGAAGCTGGGAATGACTTGCCTGTCTCTGTTTTATTTTTATTTTTTTGGTTCATTTTTATTTATTTATTTGAGAGTGACAGAGAGAGAGAAAGAGAGGCAGATAGATAGATAGAGAGAATGGGCACGCCAGGGCCTCCAGCCACTGCAAACGAACTCCAGATGCGTGCGCCCCCTTGTTAGCCCCCTGGCTAACGTGGGTCCTGGGGAACCGAGCCTTGAACCGGGGTCCTTAGGCTTCACGGGCAAGCGCTTAACCACTAAACCATCTCTCCAGCCCCTCTGTTGTTTTTTGAAACACTGAATCCCATGTAGAAGGAGGGGGCATGTCCTAACACCCACCCCCCAGAGACTTAGAGGAAGGTATTCAATATGTTTATTGGCTCATCTCTTTGGAGCTGGACCATCAGTGACTAGCCTCTCATCTTTGACATTTATTTATTATTTATTTATTTTTGAGACAGCCCTGGCTGGCCTGGAACTCCACTGTGGGGACTAGGCTGGCCTCAAATTCACAGATGCCTGCCTCTGCCTCCCAAGTGCTGGGATTACAGGCAGGAGCCACCATGCCCAACTGAAGTTTATTGTTTTTTTTTTTTTTTCTTTTTCTTTTTCTTTTTCTTTTTGAGGTAGGGTCTCACTCTACCCAGGCTGACCTGGAATTCACTAGGTAGTCTCAGGGTGGCCTCATACCCAGCCATATTGTTTTTAATAAAAATGAATCTTACTATAACTCTAGACCTGCTGCTGCAAGTTATGTTTTCATGTTATTTTTAATTCACTCATAATTTGTTGCTGAGGCTAAATAAAGCATATTGCTTCTAATAGCAAGACTGAAATTTCCTTAGTCCTGTATAATCCATAGTTTTATAAATGTAAATTACTGTTGAATTTTATCATGGCTGAAAAAATAAGATCACATCATAGAGTTATAGTGTTATGAGTAATATGGTAAGCATTTCATATATACCATGTTAATCATCTTTCTCTCAGTATACAAAATACTTGAGATAATCAGCTTAATAAAGAGGAAAAGATTTGATTTGGAAATCACAGTTTTGAAGGTTTCAGTCCATGGTTTATTGTCCTGTTGCTTTGGGGCCTATGGTGAGACAAACTATCATGCCACAGTGCCTTTCCTCCTTAGCAAGGTTCATCATCTCTAGATTCTTCTCCATATTACTATAAGGTCTAATGAAAGGAGTGCTATGTAAAATAATTTTAGATGCAAAACTTCTCACTTTCTGGCAGCTGAAGGGATGGCTCAGTGGTTAAGTGTACTTCTTATGCAAGGTTGAGGGCCTGATGGGACCTGAGACTGACAGAGTTCAAATCTTCAGATCCCACATAAACAGCTGGATGTGATCACATGGGCCTTTAATCCCAGTTCCTCAAGAGAGCTGAAACCCAAGAATCATGGGAGTTCCCACGAGCTCTGGAATCAGTAAACAAAGACCAGGAGGAAGAGAGTGAAGCAGGACACTTGACATTCTGCTCTGGCCACCATAGGTAAGTGTCCTCCATAGCAGGCAAGGATATTAGGTGCCACAAAACACCAGAAAGAGCGAGCGAGAAAGAGAGAGAATGAACAAAAAAGCAAACAAGCACTGGCTGGCAAGATTGCTCACTGCTTAAAGGCACTTGCCCCACAAGCCTGCCAACCAGAGTTTGGATCCTCAGCTCCACATTAAGCCAGACACAAAGTGGTGCATGTGTCTGTAACCCCACCCCATCTATGTTAATGGGAAGCTGAGTCAGAAGAGTCCTGAAGTTCTCGGGCTACCTGGTCTGGATTTCCCAGTAGCAAACAACAAGAGAGGCCTGTCTGAAAGAAAGTGGAGAGGACCAACACTTCTGAGTTGTCCTCTGACCTACATATGTGTACTGTGGCATGTGTATGCCCATACACACACCCACACACAAAATATTTGTCTAACATGTACAGTGCCCTGGGTTCCATCCCTAGCACCACAGACAACTAAAAACAAACAAACCAAAAACAAAACAAAACAAAACAACACTGAAAAAAAAAACCTGAGACAACCAGCATATACGGAGGAAAGGCTTATCTGGGATCAGGGTTTCAGAGATCTCAGTCAGTGGTTGCTTGAGTCCTGTTTTTGAACCTGTGATGAGGCAGCACAATCAGTCAGGTGTGTGCAGTGGAGGAAGCCATTCACCTCATGGCAGCTAGGAACGAAGATGAGAGACAGAGAGAATCAGAAAGAGGGAGGAAGTGAGAGGAGCGGAGGACTCCAAACCCCTTTCCAGAGCATAGCTCCAGTGACCTGACATCTTTCCAATAGGATCCACTCTCTAAAGTTTCCACCACCTCTCAGCAGCGCCACAAGCCGCATCCAAATTCTTGACTCATGGGCCTTTGGGGCACACTTAGTCCCACCATAGCATGCAGGTTAGCAGAATCCTACACTTGATGAATTCTCTTCGTTATTTTCCATCCACTTGCTCCCCACCCTGATCTTTGCTATCAATCTCCAGCGGTCTCTATTCTTAGGGAGCTCATCCCCGTCTCTCTTCCCTATTGCAAAAGCCTGGAATAAAGTATCCCTTATTCTCCTACAACTCCAGCATTCAGAGGGTTGAAGCAGAAGGACTGGAAGTGTGGAGTCAGCCTTGGCTGCTAGGGAAACCCTAGCATATGTACCTGATGTGCATGTATGTGTATATCTCACGTATGTGTATCTGATATATGTGTATATGTGCATATGATATATATATATATGTATGTATATGTATGTGTATATATTTGTGTATACAATGTATATGTATGTGTATATATGATGTATATGCATGTGGGCATATAATGTATATGTGTATATGATGTATATGTATGTTTGTATGATATGCATGCGTGTGTATGAAGCATATGCATGTATGCGTTTGTGGCTATTGCTTGTTTTTTTTTTGTTTGTTTGTTTTTGGGTTTTTTTTTTTGGTTTTTTGAGGTAGGGTCTCACTCCCTAGCCCAGGCTGACCTGGAATTCACTATGGAGTCTCAGGGCGGCCTCGAACTCACGGCAATCCTCCTACCTCTGCCTCCCGAGTGCTGGGATTAAAGGCGTGCGCCACAACGCCCGGCCTATTGCTTGTTTTATCAAGTGTCAGAATAATTTTTCTTTAACCTTGTTGAAAAGAAAGGAAGAAGTGGCTGGTTGTCGCATCTGGTTCTGTTTGAAACAGTGACTAACCCACCACCAGTGTGGTGGCAGAACTGTCTGTTTCTTTATTTAGTAAATGAGAGAGTGAGCATCAGTCTCAGAATCTTGACACTCTAGTCCCTGACCACAGAAGAACAACAATGTGTGGGGAAAGAGTGTGTCTAGGAGAACAGCTGTGGTTATTCCCAGAGGGGCTGGTAGGAAAGTGCAGAGTTCAAAGTCTAATGTTTACTTCTTCATTCTCAGTCAGAGGCAAACCACAGTGTGCTAGGGGGAAAGCTGTGTGTGTGTGTTGTACAATTGTCTATGGGTTTATGTTGAATGCACTTGTATGCAGCAAGAGCATACCATTTTCAGTAAAAGATTTTTTTTGTTTTTTGTTTTTGATTTTTTAAAATTTTTTTGTTTGTTTATTTTATTTATTTGTTTGACAGCAACAGACAGAGAGAGAAAGAGGCAGAGAGAGAGAGAGAGACAGAGAGAGAGAGAGAGAGAGAATTGGTGCGCCAGGGCTTTCAGCCACTGCAAACGAACTCCAGACGTCTGCGCCCCCTTGTGTATCTGGCTAACGTGGGTCCTGGGGAACCGAGCCTCAAGCTGGGGTCCTTAGGCTTCATAGGAAAGTGCTTAACCGCTAAGCCATCTCTCCAGCCCTTGTTTTTGTTTTTGAGGTAGGGTCTTGCTCTAGCCCAGACTGACCTGGAATTCACCATGTAGTCTCAGGGTGGCCTTGAGTTCACAGTGATCCTCCTACCTCTGCCTCCCAAGTGCTGGGATCAAAGGCGTGCCCAGCAGGTCAGTGAATTTTTTAAATTTTTATTTATAAGAAGGAAAAGAGAATGAGAGAGTGAGTACAGACGTACCAGGGCCTCTTGCCACTGCAAATGAACTCCAGATGCATGCACCACTTTGTGTATCTGGCTTTACATGGGTACTGAGTGTAAGGTTTGTGAGTGACCAAGACCATGCAAACCACTCTGAGGCAAAGATGAAAGCTTTTATTCAAGAAAAACACCAGCTGCCAGGGCTGGTTCACAAGTTCAAATAGCGGCTAGAGAGATGGCTCAGCAGATAGGTACTTGCCTGAAAAGCCTAGAGACCCAGATTCTACTCCCCATTACCCACATAAAACCAAATGCACAAAGTGGCACATGCATTGGGAGTACATTTGTGATGGATAGAGGCCCTGGTGCACACCCATTTTCTCTCTTTCACTCTTTGCTTGCAAATAAGTTTTTTTTTAAGTTTAAAGAGATAGGTGTTGTGGTACATGCCTTTAATCCCAGCACTCAGGAGGCAAAGATAGGAGGATTGCTCTGAGTTGGAGGCCAGCCTGGGACTACATAGTGAATTCCTGGTTAGCCTGGGCTAGAGTAAGACCCCCCCTCAAAAAAAAAGTTTAAAGAGAAAGACAAAAGAATTTCCCACTTATGGAGAAAATCCCCCCAAAATATGAAGTCAGATTTTCCCATTGCTCCCTTGAATTTGTTTGCACAACTCTTTTTGCAAAAAGAAAAACAAGAAGTAACAATAACACTAATTGATTCATAAACACGTGCAAATCAGGCACGTCTATATTACTTTCATAATCTACCATCCTAAATGTTGCCCAGAAATGGAAACCAGTTAATTAAGCAAGGCAGGGTGTACTAAAACTGTTGGTGCAAATATTGACACTATGATTGCTCTCAGCAAAGTCCAGAGACTAAATGCTCACCATGAAAGATTAAACTGCTGCATAAGCAAATTCTCACGAACATTCTCTGAGAGGTCCCTCAAGCCCTGTGTTTGATTTGCAGAACCTCCACTACTAATGAAGATTCAGTCATTTTGTTTTGTTTTGTTTTATTTTTTAGTCATTTTTTAAAAGATAAAAATGAAATGCCTTTTTTTTTTTGGAGACTGGGTCTCATGTAGTACAGGCAGGTCTCAAAATCACTATGTAGTTGAGGATGACCTTGAACTCCTAAACCTCCTGCCTCCACCTTATAAGATCTGGAATTACAGATATGTACCACCACACGTGATTTATGTAGTGCTGGGCATTGAACCCAGGGCCTCATGGGCTAGGCAAGGACTCTGCCAACTGAGCTACAGCCTTATCCCTGAAAGAGATATTGATAAATATTGTTGATGCTATTTCCAAGGGAAGCTGCTAAATCAAGCTTGTCAGGAAACAACATATGATCTCTACAGTTAAACAAATGAAATAGAGTTCTAGGGAAAATATCCTCTGAATATCAAATATAACATACAGAGAAAAACATGAATTGAAGTGCTCACATATCCCAGCACAGTTTGTATTATTGCTTTAAGCCATTCTATATAAAATGTGCAAGGCTTGGCACTACAAAACAAATGAGATAAATAAAACCCAGAGTATAAAATGTATAACAGTTTACATAGCTATTTATTAATTTATTTATTGTGGTGGTAAGGCCGCATGTGTGCTAGGCAAGCCCTCTGTCACTGAGCCATAGCCCAGCTCCATACTACCAGTTTAGATTGTCATCATTTCCTCTTGACGTGGAGACTGGAAGATGGAGCCTGCTGCCAAAGAAAAGAAAGAGAAGGGAAATCGTGGCAGTTGCAAGAGAGGCACAGTCTTCACTTTATTTATTTATTTAAAAAAAATTTATTTTTTTTTTTGAGGTAGGGTATCGCTCTAGCTCAGGCTGATCTGGAATTCACTATGTAGCCTCAGGGTGGCCTCGAACTCATAGCCATCCTCCTACCTCTGCCTCCCAAGTGCTAGGATTGAAGACCTGTCCCCCCCCGCCCCCGCCCCGCCATGCCCAGCACAGTCTTCACTTTAAAACCAGTTTTCATCAGGGAAAGACAGAACTATGGATATCAGATGAGTTAACAACAGAACAGGATTTAGTTAAGCATCCAGTTTTTTGTTATTGTTGTTTGTTTGTTTTGTTTTGGAAGAACCAAACTACATTTGTGGTTATTTTGGAAAAACTTCTAGATGATGATCCATTTTTTTTTTTTTCTTCTGAGAGCTTGCCAGTCATGGATTTGAGTTCCTAAGTCATTGAGATATTTAGCTTTTCAGGGCTTCAAGTTGTTTGGGGTGCTGGGGGCTCAAACCTAAGACTATGTGCATATTAGGCAAACTCTGTCACTGACCTACATCCCCAGCTAGCCCCTTCCTTACTTTTGGTCTCAAAAATGCAAGAAGATGATCCTGGAATATTTGGTCCATGCCCCCATGACCTGTGCAATTTATACTTTTTTTTTTTTTTTTTTTTGGTTTTTTGAGGTAGGGTGTCACTCTGGCCCAGGCTGACCTGGAATTCATTATGTAGTCTCAGGGTGACCTCGAACTCACAGTGATCCTCCTACCTCTGCCTCCCCAGTGCTGGGATTAAAGATGTGCGCCACCATGCTCGGCTCAATTTATACTTTAACAGACTGACCTGGAATTCACTATGTAGTCTCAGGGTGGCCTTGAATTCATTGTGATCCAACTACTTATGCCTCATGAGTGCTGGGACAATATACTATGATCACAATCCCCTCCCACCACCCCCATTTATTTATTTTTATTTATTTAATTTTTATTGACGACTTCCATAATTGCAATCAATATCCCATGGTAATTCCCTTCCTCCTGCCACTTTTCTCTTTGAAACTCTGCTCTCCATCATATCCCCTCTACCTCTCAATCAGTCTCTCTTTTATTTTGATGTCATGATCATTTCCTCCTGTGGTGGTTTGATTCAGGTCTGAATGCTAGGTTCCCAGCTGATGAGATTTGGAAAGTAATGCCTCCTGGAGGGAGTGTATTATTGGGGGTGGGCTTATGGGTGTTATAGCCAGTTTCCCCATGCCAGTGCTTGGCACACTCACCTGTTGCTATTGTCCGCTTATGTGGGCCAGGAGGTGATGTACACCCTCTGCTCATGCCATCGTTTCCCCCTGCCATCGTGGACCTTCCTTTTGAGCCTGCAAATCAAAACAAACCTCTTTTCCCCACAAGCTGGTCTTGGTTGGGTGATTTCTACCAGCAAAGTGAACCTGACTGCAACAGTAAAGTAGTACCGAGGAGCGGGATTGCTGCTAGACACCTGACTGTGTGGCTTTGGTCTTTTGGAGATGATTTTCAAGAGGAATGTGGAAGGATTTGAAACCTTGGCCTAAGAGATGCCTTGCAGTGCTGTAAGTACAGCTTAATGGACTATTCTGGTCATAGTTGAAAGACCTGAATCCAGTAAGAACTATGGACTATGAGGATTGGCTTATGGGGGTGAAAAGGAGCTTTGCTTGGACTGGGCTAGCAGTTTGTGTGAGAAGCTTGCTGTAATGCCTGTGTCCTGAGAAGTTGTACAGGGTTACTTTGCATAGAAATGAACTGGTGTGAGCAGAGGGATATGGCACAGAAAGAAAAATCTCTGTGTGAACTGCTGCCCATTAAGCTGCAATTGAGAGATTATAACCTTTGAGCCAGCTGACCTGCACTGGGGCAGTGGGAAGAATGTAGACTCTTTTGAAGGGGCCTGAGTGCTCAAGGAGTGTCCTGTTCTTTCAAAGTCTGTTTTATTCCCCCCCTGGACTAACAAATTAGTACCCTACCTGGTATATAAAAAGCCATACTGCATGCATTTCAATGGGAGAGAGAAATCACCAGTGAAGATACTCAACAGTGGACATCACAAGCCTTATATTTGGCCAACCAGGCCAGATGAGCCAACGGGTGCAATAGTGGCATGTCTGTTATGGTGGAAACCAACCACCCTCTAATTTGACTGGAGGCCTGCTCTATGTGGGGGAATTCTGAAAACCTACAACAGGGGTAGTCGTGAGCCCTAGGGTTGTAACGTCTGCTGGTATCTGGCTGAATTTATATACTACCTGGTATTGTGGAATATAAGAAATGCAGGAAAGAGAGGGTCATTGAGTTTGCAACACGGTCTTGTGTTTTGGAAATGGCCATGGGCAATGTGAAGGAGGTTTGCTGGATGCCTGCATAGAGAACCCTAGGAGCCATGAGAATGAACCGTGGATTGCAGTGGAGACCCAGTGGAGATTATGGGACCACGAGATGGCTGCTAAAGACAGCTGCCAGGCCCCGAAGAAGTTTTCCAGGACTGTGAGTAGTCTAGCTGGAGGGGCAAAATTGGAATACCAGAGACTTGTTGCTGGTTAAATTATCAGACTTGGAGATTTGTCACTGTCTAGAGTTGTTGGACTTGGAGTCACAGAGTTTGTTGTTTGCCCTGGTTGTTTTAAATCTTGTATTGGCTAAATGTTTCCTCACCATGCCCAATGCCATCTTTTGCACTGTGAATGTTTATTCTGTGCCATATGGGTTTTGGAGGGATTTTTTGGTATTATGACTCAGTTAAAAGACCTTGGACTATGGGGATGTATGAACATCATTGGATTTGATAAAAACTATGGGGACTTTTAAAGTTGGATTGAATGCATTTCATTTTATATCATGTATGGTTATCAGTTTATGGGGGCCAGGGTGGAATGTGGTGGTGTGATTCAGGTGTCCCCCATAAACTTAGGTGTTCTGAATGCTAGGTTCCCAGCTGATGGAGATTTGGGAATTAATGCCTCCTGGAGGGAGTAGTGTATTGTTGGGGGTGGGCTTATGGATGTTATAGCCAGTTTCTCCATGCCAGTGTTTGGCACACTCTCCTGTTCCTGTTGTCCACCTTATGTTGGCCAGGAGGTGATGTCTACCCTCTGTTCATGCCATCATTTTCCCGTGCCATCGTAGAGCTTCCCCCTGGAGACTGTATACCAAAATAAACCTCTTTTTTTTTTCCCACAAGCTGTTCTTGTTTGGGTGATTTCTACCAGTAATGCGAACCTGACTGCAACACCTCCTATTATGATGGTCTTGTGTAGCAAGACACTGTGAAGTCATGGATAGCCAGGCCATTTTGTATCTGGAGGAGCATGTTGTAAGGAGTCCTATCCTTCCTTTGGCTCTTACATTCTTTCTGCCACCTCTTCTGCAATGGACCCTGAGTATTGGAAGGTATGATAGAGATATTTCAGTGCTGAACTCTCCTCTTTCACTTCTTCTTAGCATCATGGTGCCTTCTGAGTCATCCCAAGGTCACTGCCATCTGAAAAGAGAAGATTATCTACCAAAAGTGAGAGTAGCATTAATATATGGGTATGAGCATTAAGAGAAGTGCTTACTGGTCAGTTTGGTAAGCATAGTATATAAATTCAGCCAGACACCAGCAGATGTTACACCCCTAGGGCTCATGACTACCCCTGTTGTAGGTTTTCAGAATTCCCCCACATAGAGCAGGCCTCCAGTCAAATTAGAGGGCAGTTGGTTTCTGCCATATCAGACATGCCACTATTGCACCCATTGGCTCATTTGGCCTGGCTGGCCAAATATAAGGCCTTCAGTGTCCACTGTTGAGTATCTTCACTGGTGATTTCTCTCTCACACTGACCTGCATGCGGCGTGGCTTTTTCTAGCTTTCTGTCAGCTGGTCTACATGGAAGAGGATTTTAGCTCAGCTCTAGCAGGATTTCTCAGTGACCTTGCACAAGTAAGTGGAATGTTTAGCAATATGGTCTTATCATCTATTTCTGGTAGGAAACCAAGGGCCTCACCAATGGCCTGTAATGTTTTGGGGTATCAGGGACCTCCCTGGCCAACAACTCACTGGAAGGTATACTATCCCTGGCACTGAAATTTTTCTAGTAACAATCTATGGCTTCTGAGTGTTCCATTGTCCAAAAAAGTAGGTTTCCATATGACTTATTTATATTCTCTTAGATGTTTTTTTAAAATAATTTCCTTTTTTGATTTTTTTTTGTTTTTATTTTTATTTATTTGAGATGGAGAGAGCGAGAGAATGGGCACACCAGGGCTTCCAGCCACTGCAAACAAACTCCAGACACGTGTGCCCCCTTGTGTATTTGGCTAACGTGGGTCCTGGGGAATGGAGCCTTGAACGGGGGTCCTTAGGCTTCACAGGAAAGTGTTTAACTGCTAAGCCATCTCTTCAGCCCTTCTCTTAAATTTTGATTAGCTCTCCCTCCACCTTTCCTTTACTCAATCTATTTCCCTGACCTCACTTAGGCCTTTTCACCCCCGTTATTCTGTTCTTCTACCCTCCTTCCCTCCCTTTCTATTCCCTTTATATCTCCTTTCTAGCTTACTGGCCTCTGCTACTGAGTTTTATTCCTACTCACATAGAAGTCCAATCATTTGTAGCTAGGATCCACATATGAGAGAGAACATGTGATATTTGGCTTTCTGGGCCTGGGTTACCTCACTAAGTATACTTTCTAGATCCATCCATTTTTCTGCAAATTTCATAACTTCATTTTTCTTTACCGCTGAGTAGAACTCCATTGTGTAAATGTGCCATATCTTTATTATCCACTCATCAGATGAGGGACACCTAGGCTGGTTCCATTTCCTAGCTATTGTGAATAGAGTGGCAATGAAAATGGTTGAGCAAGTATCTCCAAGGTAGTGAGATGAGTCCTTAGGATATATGCCTAGGAGTGGTATAGCTGGGTATGGTAGATCTATTTTCAGCTGTTTCAGAAACTTCCACACTGACTTTCACAATGGCTGGATCAGATTGCATTCCCACCAACAGTGTAGAAGATTTCCTCTTTTTCTGTATCCTTGCTGGCATTTATGGTCATTTGTTTTCATGATGATAGCCATTCTGACAGGAGTGAGATAGAATCTCAAAGTAGTTTTAATCTGCATTTCCCTGATGAGTAGGTATGTAGAACACTTTTTAAGATGTTTATATGCCATCTGTACTTCTTCTTTTGAGAACTCTCTATTTAGTTCCACAGCCCAGCTTTTAATTGGGTTGTTTGATTTATTTAATTTTTTTGAGTTCTTTGTATATCCTAGATATTACTCCTCTATCAGATGTATAGCTGGCAAAGATTTTCTCCCATTCTGTACCGTTGCTTCTTTGCTTTATTCACAGTATCTTTTGCTGTACAAAAGCTTTGTAATTTCATGAGGTCCTAGTGGTTGATCTGTGGTTTTATTTCCTGAGCAATTGGGGTTATATTCAGAAAGTCTTTGCCAACACCAATATGTTGAAGGTTGAATGGTTTCCCCTACTTTCTCCTCTAGCAGTTTCAGAGTTTCAGGTCTGATATTAAGGTCTTTAATCCATTTGGACTTAATACTTGTACATGGAGAGAGAAAAGGATCTACTTTCATCCTTCTGCAGATACATATCCAGTTTTCCCAGCACCATTTGCTGAAGAGGCTGTCTTTTCTCCAATGAATATTTTTGTTGAATATCAGGTGGCTATAGCTACCTGGACTTACATCTGGGCAACCCCCTTTTATTGATAAGAAATGCAAAGAATGTAGACAGGCTGGAGAGATGGCTCCATGGGTAAGGCACTTGCCTGCGAAGCCTATTGACCAGGATTCCATTCTCAAGTACCCACATAAGCCAGATACCCAAAGTGGTGCATGCATCTAGAGTCCATTTACAGGGGCTGGAGGCCCTGGTGTTCCAATTTCCCTACCCCTCTCTGCCTGCATACCTGAAAACAAGTAAGTAAAATGTTTTTAAAAAGGGGAACAAAATGGAGAGATGGCTTAGAGGTTAAGGCTTTTCTTGTGAAACCAAAGGAGAAAGGTTTGATTCCCAGCACCCACATAAGCCAGATGCAGAGGGAATAAAACAATCCTTCCACCTTAATGCACATATATTTATAATTTTATTATTTCTTTATTTAGGTTTTTCGAAGTAGGGTCTCATTCTAGCCCAGACTGACCTGGAATTGACTATGTAGTCTCAAGTGGTCCTGAACTCACTGTGATCCTCCTATCTTTGCCTCCCAAGTGCTGGGATTAAAGGCATGCACCACCACACCCAGCATTTTATTTTATTTATTTATTTTTGGATTTTTGAGGTAGGGTCTCACTCTATCTTAGGCTGACCTGGAATTCACTATGTAATCTCAGGGTGGCCTCGAATTCATGGCGATCCTACCTCTGCCTCCCGAGTGTTGGGATTAAAGGCGTGCAGCACCACGCCCAGCTTGTATTTTATTTTTTGAGTTAGGGTCTTATTCTAGCCCAGGCTTATCTGGTACTTGCTCTATAGTCCCAGGCTGGCCTCCAACTCATAGCAATCCTCCTACCTCTGCCTCCAGAGTGCTGCAACTAAAGTTGTGTGTCATCACCATGCCTGGCTTCTTTGTATTTTCTTTTACTTTTTTTTTTAATTTTGGTTTTTCAAGGTAGGGTCTCATTGAAACTTTAAGTCCTTTTAAAAAAAATTTATTTATTCATTTATTTATGTATTCGACAGAGAGAGGGAGAGAGAGAGAGAGAGAGAGAGAGAGAGAATGGGCATGCCAGGGCCTCCAGCCTCTACAAATGAACTCCAGATGCATGTACCCCCTTGTGCATCTGGCTAATGTGGGTCCTGGGGAATCGAACCTGGGTCCTTTGGCTTTGCAGGAAAACACCTTAACCACTAAGCCATCCCTTCAGCCCTAAGTCTTTTTTTTAATTATTCCATTTTATGTTTATTTTATTATTGATTTATTTGATTGTTTTATGTGTGTGTGTTCATTTGCAAGTGAGGGTGCAGGTACCATGGCACATGTGTGGAGGTCAGAGGACAATTTTCAGGTCAGTCCTAGTCTTTCCACTTCATCTGAGGCCAAGTTTCTCTATCTGGACGTCACTCTGCTGTCATTCTTTGCTCTGGGAAATCTGCTAGTGCCCACCTCCCATCTTTACCATTAGTATACTGGGATTACAGAAGCCTACCACCACTTCTGGCTTTTTTTTTTTTTTTTTTTACAAGGGGCCTGGGGATTGAACTTGGGTACTCTGACTTGAATGGTGAGCACTTTATGCACTGAGCCATTTCCCAAGACCCAACAATCCTTTTGAAAAAATTACTGATTGATTGATTGATTGATTGATTGTGTGTGTGTGTATGTGTATGTCATGGCGCACATGTGGAGGTCAGAGGACACTTCAAGGTGTTTGTGCTTAACATTCTTTGAGACAGAGTCTCTTGCCACTGAAAATGAACTTCTAACTTGCAAATGAGAGTCAGACTAGCTGACTGGAATGCTTTGGATTTTTCTGGCTCCACTTTCCATTGCTGTAGACACTGGAACCACAGATGCATGTGCCATTTTGCATCTGGCTTTATCTGACGGCTGGGGAATTGAACCCAGCTAAGAGGCTTTGCAAGCAGGCACTTTAACCATGAAATCATCTCCCTAGCCATCTCCCATAGTCTTTTATTTATTTTTCAAATATTTTATTTATTTTGACAGAAAAAGACAAAGAATGGGCATGCCAACGTCTTGCAAATGAACTCTAGATGCATGTGCCACCTTGTGTATCTGGCTTATGTGGGCACTGGGGAATTAAACCTGGGTCCTTAGGCTTCACAGTCAAGTGCCTTAACCACTAATCCATCTCTCCAGCCCAGCCTTTTATTCTAAACTGAGAATTTGAGCACATGAATGTGATGGTTGATTCAGGTGTCCCCCATAAACTTTGGTGTTCTGCATGCTAGGTTCCCAGCTGATGGAGATTTGGGAACTAATGTCTCCTGGAGGCAGTATATTGTTGGGGGTGGGCCTATGGGTGTTATAGCCAATGTCCCCTTGCCAGTGTTTGGCACACTCTCCTGTTGCTATTGTCCACCTTATGTTGGCCAGGGGGTGATGTCCACCCTCTGCTCATGCCATTGTTTTCCCCTGCCATCATGGAGCTTCCCTTGAGTCTGTAAGCCAAAATAAAACTTTTTTCCCACAAGCTGGTCTTGGTCAAGTGACTTCTGCCAGCAATGCGAACCTGATTGCAACAGTAAAGCAGTACCGAGGAGTGGGATTGTTGCTAGACACCTGACTGTGTGGGCTTTGGCCTTTTGGAGCTGATTTTTAAGAGGAATGTGGAAGGCTTTGAAACCTTGGGCTAAGAGAAGCTTTGCAGTACTTTAAGTTCAGCTTCATGGACCATTTTGGTCAAAGTTGAAATACCTGAATGCAGTAAGACCTATGGACTGTGAAGTTTGGCTTATAAGGGTAGGAAGAGCTTTGCCTGGACTGGGCTAGAAGCAGTTTGTGTGAGAGGCTTGCTGTTATGCCTGTGTCCTGACAAGTTGTGCAGAGTTGTTTTGAATTGAAATGAATTGATGTGAGCAGAGGGATATGGCACAGAAAAAGAAAAAAAAAAAAAAAAGAAAGAAACCTTTGGGCTAAAACTTCTGCCTGTTCAGCTGCAATTATATGAGATTACATCCTTTGAGATTGGGCCAGATGACCTGCACTGGGGCAACAGGAAGAATATAAACTCTTTTAAAGGGGCCTGAGTTCTTAAGGGGTGACTTGTTCTTCAAAGTCTGTTTTATTCCCTCCTGGATTAACAAATTGGCACCCTACCTAGCATTGTGGAGTATAAGAAATACAGGAAAGAGAGGGTCATTGAATTTACAACGTGGTCTTGTGTTTTGGAAATGGCCATGGGCAGTGTGAAGCAGGTTTTCTGGATGCCGGAATGGAAACCCAATAGCTGTGAGTATGAACCGTGGATTGCACTGGAGACCCAATAGAGATGCTGGGACCATAAGATGGTTGCTAAGGAGAGCTGCTGGCCCTGATGAAGTTTTCCAGAACTGTGAGTAACCTAACTGGAGGGGCTGAATTGGAATTCCAAAGAGTTGTTGCTGGTTAGAATTATTGGACTTGGAGATTTGTCACTGGTTAGAGTTGCTGGACTTGGAGCTACAAAGTTTGATGTTTGCCCTGGATGTTTTAAATCTTGTATTGGCTGAATATTTCTTTGCTATGCCCAATGCCATCTTTTGCATTATGAGTGCCACTATGGGTTTTTTGAGGATATTTTTTTTTGGTATTATGGTTCAGTTAAAAGACCTTTGATTACAGGGATGTCTGAATATCATTAAGATTGAAAAAACTATTGGGACTTATAAAATTAGACTGAATGCATTGAATTTTACATCATGGATAGTTATCAGTATGTGGGGGCCAGAGGGAAAATGTGGTGGTTTGATTCAGGTTTCCCTCATAAACTTTGGTGTGCTGAATGCTAGGTCCCCAGCTGATGGAGATTTGGCAATTAATGCCTCCTGGAGGGAGTGTATTGTTAGGGGTGGGCTTATGGGTGTTATAGCCAGTGTCCCCTTGCCAGTGTTTGGCATACTGTCCTGATTCTGTTGTTCACCTGATGTTGGCCAGTGGTTGATGTCCATCCTCTGCTCATACCATCACTTTCCCCTGCCATCATGGAGTTTCCCCTTGAGTCTTCAAGCCCAAATAAACTTTTTTTCCCCCACAAGCTGCTCTATGTCAGGTGATTCCTGGCAGCAGTGCAAACCTGACTGCAAGAACATGCATTCACCAGGGCAAGGCTGCATCCCTGCTGATTAATAGATTGACCACTTATGGGGCAGTCTTGCAGATCTGAGACCAGGATGGATCCATGATGGGCAGGAGCATGCCCTGACCAGGACTCTTTAGTTATGCATATCTCATGTCCTCTATTTAAATCTAAGCATCCTGGGGCATGTCACTCAGTACTCCAATGCTTTCCTAGCATATGCAAGGCTTTGGCTTCAATCCTAAACACCACAAACACCAAAAAAGTGTGTTAAGTCTAAGCCTCATGTTTGTATGAACTTGAAGCCATCAGGCCCTTTTATCTGTTTTTCTTTTCAATATGATCAATAAATCTCCTTTCTCCAATTTTGACAATTATTTGTTTCTTTAATTGGCATATTGGGGAAGGGTGGCCAGGAGTTGCTTGTTGGAACTGTGAGAGTGTAGGCTTTCACCCTGAGAATCACTTCCACTGAGCTATGCCCCAGCCATGCTAATGTATTTGGGATTTTGTCTGTTTGTTTGATTTCAAGGTAGGATCTCTCTGTAGCCTAGACTGACCTGGAATTCACTATGTAGTCTCAGGCTGGCCTTGAACTCACAATGATCTTCCTACCTCAGCCTCCTGAGTGCTGGAATTAAAGGCATGCACCACCATGCCTGGCATCATATTTATCTTGATGGAGAATATTTCTCTAAACACTTGTGTGTACATGTATGATTATTTCTTTTTTTATCTTATACATTTTTTTCTTTATTAGTTTTGTATTCAGCAAATACAGTCAGTTTGGTACCATTCTTAGCCTCATCTGTGACCTACCCCCTTCCCTTGGTCCCTCCTTGTTGAGGTATACGGGTCATGCATTGTGGAGTTAGCCCACAGTTATGGGTAAACTAAATGTCTCTGCATATCATGACCCAACATGTGGCTCTGACATTCTTTCTGCCCCCTCTTCCGCAAAATTTCCCTGAGCCATGTTGAGTTCATTTTTGGTCTGCTTCAGTGATGAGGTGTTGGAGGCCTCTGAGGCTCTGGCTCACTGATTTGGTAGGAGTTGATTTTTCTCTGTGTTGATCTCCTTCCCCCTTGTGCTGGTATCCGGTTCATCAGGAAAACAGCACCCTTGCTTGTTTTGCCAATTTTTCTTAGTTGCAGCCAGGGCCCTTTTGAGGTATGATGGGGTGGCTCTCTCCTTAGGATCTACATCTATCTGAAAAAGAGAAGCAGATTCTCCAACAGAGAGTAAGTTAGCACCAGGACAAATGAGATAACCCTTACTTTTTTTTTTTATAGAGAATTTAATAGGTGTAGGCCCTCTTGTAGCCCATGATTGATGGGAGCTTGATATTGGAGAGTGGGCTTATGTTTGGATATGGTTCTGACTTGTTTCCCAGCTCCAGCTATGGGTCCCGTACCACTGAGGGGATCAGTTAGCCAAATTGAGAGCAGTTGGTTCCCCACCATGGCTGCGTGCCACTACTGCACTTGTGTGGGCATCACAACAAGTTATTTGTAGGTTAGACCATGCGTTGCTTGGACAGATATTGGTCATTTTCCCCCAGTCGCCCATGTAGCACCTTCTGGCACTAGACGCGCTGACTGTCTGGGGACTGACTCTCTTCCAACTTCAAGCCATGCCATTTTATTTGCATGTCAACCACATAAGGTGTCTTCAGCAGTAGGGTCTTACCACTAACCTTTGGTGGGTCATCAAGTACTCTGACAGAAATCTGTCTGTCTTTTAGGAAACCTTGTAGGTCTCTCTGATCAAAAGCTCATTTTGGATGATAGCCCCGTGCTGGTTCTGGGAGTTACAGGTCAGTGCCCACTAAGAAAATCAGGAAAAAGATAACTAATATACAAGAGTTAGAGAGAAGAGAGAGGGAGAGGGAGGGAGGGAAGATGTAGAAGATTAAGGTTAGTCTTGATCCTACCCTCTCCAGTGTCTTGTGGTTCAGGTGTTCCCTGTAAGGGCCTGGTGAAGGATCAGCCATTTGGTCTGTCTTTTAGTAAGTAGAAAATTATGGTACCATTGCCGTTTGGGTCTAGATTTGTGTTTCCCACCTCTTTGATGCCCTCCCCATGTATGATTATTTCTAAGTGATGACTTTTTAGAAATATATGCCCACCGCAAGTTTTGATAGTAACTTTCAAATAATTCTGTTAAAAATCCTATAACAAGTTCCAAGTAAAATTTTATTTTATTTTTAAAATTTTTTTGTTGTTACTTTTTATTTATTTGAGAGTGACAGAGAGAGAAAGAGGCAGAGAGAGAGAGAGAGAGAGAGAGAGAGAGAATGGGCACGCTAGGGCCTCCAGCCACTGCAAACGAACTCCAGACATGTGCGCCCCTTGTACATCTGGCTAACGTGGGTCCTGGGGAATCGAGCCTCGAACCGGGGTCCTTAGGCTTCACAGGCAAGCGCTTAACCACTAAGCCATCTCTCCAGCCCCCCAAGTAAAATTTTATCAGTGGGTGGTCTTCCTTCCCATCCCAGTTTGTGAGCTGAAGGTTCCAGAAAAAAAAAAAAACATACACACATAGAATAAAGATTCTACAGAGCTGACTAGAACTTCATAACTGTGGAGGTTAGAATGCTGCAGTTTCAGATCCAAGTTATCTTGGGATATCTTAACCCCTTAAGTAGTCATTTAGTGTCCATCTGTGTGTCTGACCTAACTTCCTGTGGTTATTAGATAAATCCTGTTGGAATGTAGTAACAGACCGTAAGCTTCCACCAACCCCAAAACAAAGCATGTTCTCAGATTGCATCTGAAAGTTAAAGCTGAGATTTCCCCACTTCACTGTAACCTGCCCACCTGGTGTCCCCACCAGTGTATTTGAAACATGCCTTGATTCATGACTTTCTTTTGTTCTGTAACTAGAAAAGCTTCATGAACCATTTGCACATTGGAACTTTTTTTTTTGTTTGGTGGTGTGCGTATATACTTGTGTGTATGTCCTGTGTGTGAGTGCAGGCACATGTGTACCACAGTGCTGTGTAGAGGTCAGAGGACAACTTGGTGTCGTTACTCCTCTCGCACCTTGTTTGAGGTAAAGCCTCTCATTCTCACTGTAGTCATTCACCATTTTGTTTACCAGGCTAGCTGGCTGTTGTAGACATCTCCATGTTACTGGGATGAACATCCAAACCAGGCACAGTAAGAGTAGGAACGGATGTATTTAAGCTTACAGATCCAGGGGAAGTTCCGTAGATGGCAGAAGAAGCTGCTTCCATACTTCCAAGGGGAGAGAAAACCTACAGGGAGCAAAACCCCAGTACTAGCACATACACCAGAAAGCAGCAGGGACTCTACCAGATCTTACACTTCTCAGCATACCTTTGGGCTGGAAATCAGATCTACCCCTCAAACACACCTTTGGGCTGGACCCCAGGATCAGCCTCTTGTGACACCTTTTCATGCCAGGTGGCCCAAGATCCAAGTTACAAGCTTTAATAAAACACCTGAGTCTCTGGGGGACATACATTCAAACTACCACATTATCAGGCTAGCTGGCTTCTGGGCTTCTGGGAAATTTTCCCATCTCTTCTTCCATTCTCACCACAGGCATTCTGGGATTATAGAAGTCCACCAGAGCTTTTGGCTTTTTCATGGGGCCTGAGGAACCAAACTCAGGTCCTCATGTTTGCATGGCAAGTGCTTTATCCACTGAGCACTTCCCCAGCTCCATACTGGAACATTGTGTTTGGGGCAACCTGAGTCTGTATTCTGAGCTCTGGTCACTCATAGTTAATGGCTTGGGAATAAATGATTTCTTATTCTGTCTGAGCCAAGAGCTGTTTTGTGTTTATAGGGTGTATACATATGCATTTGTCAGCATTGTATGTTAATTTTTTTCTCTTTTTGTTTTTTTTTTCAAGGTAGGGTCTCTCTCTCTCTCTCTCTAGCCTAGGCTGGCCTGGAATTCACTGTGTAGTCTCAGGCTTGCCTCAAACTTACAACAATCCTCCTACCTCAGCTTCCCAAGTGCTAGAATTAAAGGCATGGACCACCACACCTGGCTTTGTATGCTAATTTTAATATTTATGCTCATCCAATTAGTTTAAGTGACATCTCACTGTTTTTTTTTAAATTTTTATTTATTTGTGAGAGAAAGAGGCAGGGAGAGAGAGAGAGAAAGAGAGAGAGAGAGAGAGAGGAAGAGAGAGAGAGAATGGGTGCACCAGGGCCTCCAGCCATTGCAAAGGAATTCCAGATGCATGTACTACCTTGTATATCTGGCTCACATGGGGCCTGGGGAATTGAACCTGGGTCCTTTGGCGTTGCTGTCAAGTGCCTTAACTTCTAAGCCATCTCTCCAGCCCTCACTGGTTTTATAAATTTTTTATTATTTATTTGCAAGCAGAGAGAAAGAAAGAGACAAAGAGAGAGAATGGGTGTGCCAGAGCATAGTGCTTCCCAGCCTTAAAAATATTTTTGAGTGAAAAGTTCTGCCCATAGCAAAGGTTGCCCTTGAACTTGTGATCCTTCTGCCTATACCTCTCCAGTGTTGTAATTATAGGCTTATACAACCACCTCTTGCATGAGAAGTTTAAAGTTTACTTGGGGATGTAGCTCAATAGGAACAGTGCCCAGCAAGCATGAAACTCTGGATTCAGTCCTTAGCACTGCATATTCTGGGTACACCCCTGTGACTGCAGCATTCAGAAGTCAGAGATAGGAGAATTACAAGCTCAAGGTCCTCATCTACCTTGCTAGTAAGGTCTCAAGAAAGAAAGACTTAATTATTATTAATGTTGTTGTAGCTTCTATATTTTAAGTGTTTATAGTTTACCATCTAACAATTGTAAACATATACTCACTCAGTTTTTTTTTGATAGTTTTGTAATTTATTTATTATTTTTTTTGAGAGCGAGCATGAGAGAGAGACAGAAAGAGGAAGACAGAGAGAGAGAGAGAGAGAGAGAGTAGCTATGGGCACTCCAGGGCTTCCTGCCACTGCAAATGAATTCCAGACACATGTGACACTTTGTGCATCTGTCCTTATATGGAGACTGGGGAATCCAACCCTGGCCTTCAGGTTTTGCAAGCAAGTTCCTTTAGCCACTGAGCCATCTCTCCAGCTCCAGTTTTATAATTCATTTTTTTTTTTACATTTAGGACTTTAATCAATTAAAAAAAAATAAAGGTTCTGGGCATATAGCTTGTTGATGTCATACAAGCTTGACATGTGCCTGGTCCGGGGTTTACTACCCAGTACCAACAACAACAACAACAAAAAAAAAAAAAAAAAAAAGGAAAAGAATATAAGGAGACTTGTTTCCATTTTGACAGATCATTGTCTCAACAGTATTTTGATCATCACTCAGGATTTCTCTGCTTTGATGAAAGGGAACCTTTGTCACATACTGGGTTATTATTGACTGAGTTGCTTTCACTTAGAATTTGAACATCTTATGCTGAGCATGGTGTTTAAGTGCCAAAGCCGTATGATTTTCTTGCAAAACCACTGCCTACTTTGACATGTGGCTAGCACACTGTGTTCTTGTTCCTTCTGTCCTTCAAATCTTCCTGGACAGATATGATTGCGTTTCTCTTTCAGAAGAACTCTAGAATTCATCTGGGCCTGGTGGCTCAGGCTTATTACTCCAGCTACTTGGGAGAGGGATGCAGGAGTATCACAAGTTCATGGTTAGCCTGGGTGATAGAATGAGTTCAAGGCCAGCCTGAGAAATTTAGTGAGATCCTGTGTCAAAACATGTACACACAAAGTGGGACTGGGGATGTGGCTCAGTGATAGAGCACTTGCCTAGAAAGCATGAGCCCATACGCTCAATCCCCAGTATTGCAAACATATAAAAACAAAAATCTAGAACTCACTTTTCAAGTTCCATGAGGCTTAGAATTCCTTGAATTTGTGATCAAGTTTGGTAAAATGTTTATGGTTTCTGTTTACATTATTTTGTATTATATTTCCTACCTTGGACATTTCTTTACTATAGGAAAGCTAGTAGCTGATGTTTGTTAGATAGTGAAGACTAGAACAGCCTGGACTACATTAGACCCTGTGCCAGAAGGCAATAGAATCAGAAGCTCAAGGTCATCCTCAGTACTTAGTGAACTAACAAAGTTCCATAAGGTGAGCAGATAGAGCTCATTAGCTGGGATTACAAGCGTGTACTGCCATGCATGACCTTTTTTTTTTTTAGACGTGAGTTCTAGGGTCAAACTCAGGTCCTCATGCTTGCAACACATGCACTTTACCACTGATCCAGTTCCCCTGCCCTGAAGCTGGAATTCCTTACTACACTGCAGAAAAGAAATGCAGGATGAACCAATATGAAGCAAAGACATAGAAATTGGACACTTTTGTCATGGGTTCTCATGTAACCCAGGCTGGCCTTGAACTCATTATGTAGCCAAGGACACATCAAACTTTTTGTTTGACAGTCCAAACAGCCTTTGTTGGTTGCACCAGTAAATGAAGACAAGGAGTATGTCAACTATGGCTCCTGGAGCAGTATCCACAGACACACTGCTGCCCTCTCCTGCCTCTACCTCTTGAGTACTAAAATTACAGATATGCACTACCATACCCAGTTTATGAAGGCCTGGGGATAGAACCCAGGGTGTTGTACATGTTAGACAAGCACTCTACTAACTGAGATACACTCCTGACTGTAGACATTTCAGTGTGGTTTCATTTTTGCTATCTCTGAGCCCAAGAACCCCACTCTGGTATATACCCTGCAATAATCTTTATTGCCAGGTTGATAGGACTGAGGATCACCTGGAGACAAACTTCCATGTGTATCTGTGAGGGTATGTCCAAAATGGTTTCCAGGGGAGGGAAGACCTGCCTATAATGTGCATTACCCTAGGGGCTGGGGTCTTACACTAAATAAAAAGGAGAAAGCAAGTTGATCACCAGCATTCTCTCCTTTCTGCTTCCTGCTGTGAATTGAATGTAACCAGCTGAATTATGCTCCTGCCACCATGCCTCCCCCACCATCATGGACTTTACCCTTAAACCTTGAGCCAAAATAAACCCTGCCTTCCATATGTTACTTTTACTGGGTAGTTTGCCACAGCAATGTGGAAAGTAACTCAAACATACCCTGTGCCCACTCCAACCACAGCTGCAAGTCTGGCTGTAGCTTCCTTTGCAATTTCCTTCCAAACATTCTCTCTGCTCCAGCAGTGAGCTGTTATCATAACATACCTATTTTGTCCCCTCCAGTTCTCTACTTCCATGGAGACCAAGGGGGAATTCCAGCCAGGTAGTAGATGGAGCCAGGTAGGAAATAGATACTTTTTGTTTTCTTGAGATAGGGCCTCATGTCCCCAACGCTGGCCATTATAGCATTATGCATTACTAGGGATCAAACCCAGGACTTCATGCATTCTAGGCACACTCTCTACCAGTTGAGCCATATTCCCAGCCCTGAATACAGATTCTGATAATGCTATTCCAGTGGAAACATTTGACATATTGAATTATATGGAGCATCTGATCTCACCTGCAAACAAGGCTATGATTCAGTTGCTTAGACACATTCTTGTGGGCCCTGTGGATGCCTTTCCTCCTACTTTGCGGGGTCAGATCTGGGACAGGGGGCAGCTCTGTCCTCAGGCTTTGGTTTGAAGTATGTAATCCCTGTCTGTTTTAGAAATCAGCATCTGTGATCAAGGCCTCATGATGTTGTTGCTTCTTCCAGAATGCCCAGGAGACAGGGCCTCAATGGCTAGTGATGCACTTGTGTGGCCTGGCTGTTCACACTTCTCCTTCTGCACTGCTGAGGAGTCCTGCCTACATCCAGGGACTTCAGTACTTGAGATGATACTGTCCATGAATTTGTGCAATATTGTGTGGTCAGGAGTTGAGCATAGTTCAGCTGGGAAGACCTGCTCCATGTGATGGAAGTGGGCAGAAGTGTCAGGGCGGCAACACATGGCGCATCCAACAAAGCTGTGGTGATTAATATTGTCAACTTAATAGGATCTAGAATCACCAAGGAGACAAATCTCTGGGCAAATCTGTGAAAGATATCTTTTTTTTCAAGGCAGGGTCTCGCTGTAGCCAGGCTGACCTGGAATTTACTATGTAGTCTCAGGGTGGCCTCGAACTCAGGGCAATACTCCTTCCTCTGCCTCCCGAGTGCTAGCATTAAAGTGTGCACCACCACCCCCAGATATATTTTTAGATGATATTAGTTGAAGTGGCGTAGGTCCCTGGATCCTTGGGGCCTCAGTTCCCCGAAGGCATCCAGGCAACTGTGAAGAGCAGGGTCTTGAGCAGCCATGAGCATGAAGGGATGTTCACCTGGGAGATGACCTCAGAGAGTAGTTCCATTTATTCAATAGGGAAATGAGTTTATAAGCAGTTGAGAGTGGGAAGAGGGGCCTAAGGGGATTGGTGGGTTCAAAGGTTGCTAGCCTATGCCTAGGAACATTCATTCCAGACCTAGGGAGAGAGTCAGGTGATCTACATAGTGGTGGGAAAAGGGTTGCAGGGGGATGGGATGTGTGAAGGCTGCTGGCTGATAAGGCTGATAAGGAGTTTCCTAGGCAACTGGTCAAAGGTCACAGGGCTATGGACAAAGCCTAAGTTCAGGTGTGCCAGGCTTGGAGAGGGAGTGGCCTCCTGTAGCCCAGGGGTCATTAGCCATGCCTGGCAGCTCAGGCCTGTCCCCTGAAGGCTCCAGCCTGTGCCTGGCAGTGCCCGACAAAGTGGGAAAAATCATCCTAACAGTGGGTGGCATCATGGGCTAGAGTACTGGAATGAATAAAAAGGAGAGAGCTGGCCTGGAGAGATTGTTCAGCTGATAAAGGCACTTGCTTGCAAAGCCTAGGTTTGATTCCCTAGAATTCATGTAAAGCCAGATGTACAAAGCAATACATGTGTCTGGAGTTCATTTGCAGTGGCACTAGGCCCTGGCATACTCATTCTGATTCTCTCTCTGTCTCTTTATTGCAAATAAATAAATGAAATTATATATCTATAAATGGAGAGAGCTGAGGGAACACCAGCATCTACCTGTCTGCTTCCTGACTACAGATTCAATGTAGCTGGATGCCTCGTGTTCCTGCTGCCAGGGCTTCCCCACCATGATGGACTATGTCCCCTCCATGGTAAGCCAGAATAAACCCTTCTTTCCTTGAGTTGCATTTGTCTAGTATTTTGTCACAGTGATGAGAAAAGTACCTAATACAAACTCCCAGTATATGGTGCCTCAGCCCAAAGGGCTTAAGTAGCTGCAGGCTGGCTGGATGTTCTCCATGTCCACGTGGCCTCTTTAGCACATCTCTGCTTATGAAGTTCATGGTTGTGCTCTTAGGAAAGAAGGAGAGGAAGTGCCAACTGTCAAGAATAGGCCTGCATCAGTTCTATTGGCTCCCCGCACTGAGTACACGTTCCCTTCACTCCTGGTTCACCAATCACAAATACTTTGTTCCTCTTCATTCTTTTTTTGTAAATTGTGTTCAGTTCATTTGTGTGTGTGGTATGCATGTGTGTGTATGGGTGTTAACATGTTTATGGGCAAGTCTATGTGCATGTGTGTGTACATGCCGGTGGAGGCCAGAGGTTGAAGTTGGCTGTCATCTTCAAATGCTTTCCACCATATTTATTTATTTATTTCTCTATTTTGGTTTTTAAGGTAGGGTCTCACTCTAGCCCAGGCTGACCTGGAATTCACTCTGTACTCTCAGGGTGACCTTGAACTCATGGTGATCCTCCTACCTCTGCCTCCTGAGAACAGGGATTAAATGTGTGTGCAACCAGGCCCAGCTTCCACCATATTTATTGAGACAAGGTTTCTCACTTGAGTTCAGCACACTCAACTTGGCTAGGCTAGCTAGCCAGCTTGCCTCAGGGAATCCTTCTGTCTTTTTCTCCACAGCACTGGGATTACAGGTGTTCCACCATGCCCACCTGGCACTTATATGGATGCTTAGAATCTGAACTCAGGTCCTTGTACCTACACAGCAAGTACTTTATCCATTGCACTTCCTCCATAGCTTTTGTCATTTTATAAATTACTTTTTGTTTCAACCTTTGGTTTTTTTTAGTTTTTATTTTGTTTATTTATTTATTTGAGAGAGAATGGGTGCATCAAGGCCTCCAGCGCTGCAAATGAACTCCAGAAGCATGTGCCACCACATGCATTATGTGGATACTGAGGAATTGAACCTTAGTCTTAGGCTTCATAGGCAAGCACCTTAATCACCCATCTCACCAGCCCTAACTTTTATTTATTTATTTATTTAAAATTTTTTTGTTATTTTTTTATTTATTTGGGAGCGACTGACAAACAGAAAGAAAGAGGGGGAGAGAGAAAGAGAGAATGGGTGCGTCAGGGCCTCCAGCCACTGCAAATGAACTCCAGATGCATGTGCCACCTTGTGCATCTGGCTTACGTGGGTCCTGGGGAATTGAGCCTCGAACCAGGGTCCTTAGGCTTCACAGGCAAGTGCTTAACCACTAAGCCATCTCTCCAGCCCCTAGCCTTTATTTCTGAGACAGGATTTCATGTGTTCCAGGATGACCTTGAATGCTGATCCTCCTATCTCCAAAGTCCAAGCAGTGGAATTAGAGGCATATGCCATCACAGCAGATTTTTGTGTGGCAAGGGATCAAATCTAGGGTTTTGTGTAAGCTAGGTACCACTGTGCCAACTGAGGTACATCTCTGGCCCTCCATTTTAATTTTTTTTCTTGAGGGAGCATCTCACTCTAGTCCATACTGACTGGCAACTCACTCTGTAGCTCAGGCTGGACTTGAACTCACACCAAGTCTCCTGAGTGCTGGGATTAAGGGCATGAGCCACCATGCCTGCTAGGGTAGTTTGAATAGATGGTCTCCAATATATTTAGTGTTTTATTAAAGTTTATAATTTAGATCTTCAGCCACCTGAGTGGAGAAGGTGTTACTGGGAAGATCTTAAGGTCCAGCCCTAAGGTGTGGTGGTGGATTTGAAATTCCAATCTAAAGATAATGCAAAGCATCTGGAGTTCCTGAAGTGTGCTTGTTTATGGTATGGTTTTAGAGCTTTGACTTGTGGCTTCTCTCTCTCTGCTTGGACTTGTGAAAGCAGGCCAGGTTCTTCTGCCATTATGGAACTTCCTCTGGATCTGTAAGCTTCAGTAAATGATATCTTCCATAACTGTGCTGGTCTGGAAGTTCATCTCAGTGACCTGAAGCTGTCTACTACAGAAATTGGTACTGAGGAGTGAGGTAGAGTACTGAGATGAATCTGACCATGTGGATTTTGGTCTTTTGGAACTTTTGTTTTGGAGGAATAGGCACGGACTTAGTACTTGCTACTGAAGATGCCTTGTGGAACAGTAAGCCAAGTATTATGGGCTATTATGATGAGTTTGAGAATGCTAAGTACAGAGAGAAGTGAACTTGGAGGCTTGGCTTATGAACTTTCTAAGGGAAAGAAAATACTGTAGAGGACTTTGTTGGAACTGGGATACTTGCATAAGGGCTGTCTGTGTTCTGCTGCCCAGGCCCAGAGAGTTTGATCAAGGCTAAATTTGTAATGGACTGATGTGCTTGGCTAAAGATATTGGAGTGAGAGATTTAAGATTTTTAGTTGGAAAACCTCAAGCAAGTTAAAATTACAGACACTGAGACTGCTTTTAGGTTGCTGGAGCTGCTATTGTCAAACACATCAGCAATCTTAAGGAAGATGGCCCAACTGCTTTACATTAAAACAATTGAGAGGACGCATGAGGATACACTATGATAGAAATGCAAAGTCTTTTGGGAAGAGTTGACTGGAGAAGAAACCTGCTCTTCAAGGTTATGATTTATTTTGTCCCTGAATGAAGAATATAGCTATGTCCTTCACACCTAGTATTGGTTTTGGAAGCATGAAAAATGCATGGAGTGGGTCAAGAAGTGGACACATGGTTCCTGGAGCCACTGCTGAGATGTGGCATGAGACAGGGCATGATGATCCTGATAGGCTGGCAAAGCCTTTGGAAGATGGACCATGGTTTACATGGAGATGCAAAGATGTTTTGGATATACCAGAACTGTGCAAGGGCTACCATGGAGGCTGTTGACTCGGGATGTAAGTTTTCCCTGGCTACTCAGCCCAGCTGGAGGGACGGAATTGGAAAATCCAGAGATTGTTAGTCACTCGTTATATTGGACTTGAACTGCAGAAGTTTGATGTTTGCCTGATGATTGTTGAGTTTGCATTGGTCCAGTCTCTCCTAGCTATGCCTTATAGCAGCTGGAAATGTTTACTCTGCCTTTATATGTTGAAAGTGTATAACTTGTTTGATTTTACAGGACTCACAGCTAAGAGGCAATCTTAAATGTAGAGGAGACTTGGGACTTTGGGACTATCCAAAGTTGATAAAGACTGTGGAAACTTTGAAATTGGGCTGAATACAATTTACAATGTGAGATGGCTATGAATCTATTGGGTGCCACGGGTGGAATGTGGTAGTTTGAATAGATGGCTCCCAATATATTCAGTGTTTTATTACAGTTTGTAATTTAGACTTGCAGCCACCTGAGAGGAGGAGGTATTACTGGGAAGATCTTATGGTCCCAGCCCTAAGCAGTGGTGGTGGATTTGAAATTCCAATATAAAGATATGCAAAGTGTCTGGAGTTCCCGAAGTGTGCTTGCTTATGGTTTGGTTTTACGAATTGGGCTTGTGGCTTCTCTTTCTCTGCTTGGACCTATGAAAGCAGGCCAGCTTTCCCTGCCATTATGGAACTTTCTCTGGATCTGTAAGCTTCAATCAATCCCTTCTTCCATAGCTGTGTCTGGTCTAGAAGTCCATCCAGTGACCTGAAGCTGTCTACTACATTCCATTTTAATCTCAACCATGAATGCCTTAACATTCAAATCCTACATGACACTTCAAAATTATATCAAGATTACAGAAAGTTGGAGAAGAGCAAAGAGTCCACAGAATTCAGGAGTCAGTTCAGATTGTCAGGTGTTTGATTAACAAACCGGCACTAGCAATGTCAGGATGAAGGGGGTCCACAGAGAGTGGGCAGCATTGATGATAGGATAATGGCACTGAGTAAGTCCCAGGACATTTGAAAGTTAGTCATCTGATGATTTCTTGGGCAGAGACCTTGTTGAGGACACCGAGCAACTTGTGGAAGGAAAATGGCCTTATGCCTGGCAGGAAACAGGACAAACAGAAGTGGGGCCAGGCGACAAACCTTTAGGTCCCACCCCCAGTGACCCACTTCCTCTGCAAGGTTCCACTCCTAAAGGTTCCACAACCTCCTGAAAGAGCCAATATCTAGAAACCAACTTTTCAAGCCTATGAGCCAATGAGAGGCTTTTTATATTCGAACCACAATTCAAGGCAAGCACTTTTCTGAGTTTTACTAGCCAGCTAGTCTGATTTAGCTCCAGATTTAGTGAGAGACCCTGTGCACACATATATGCACACACACATACACATGCAAAAATAATGTAAAGTAGGAAGGAAGGGGAAGGGAAAGAAAGGAGAGGAGAGGAAAGGAAGGGAAGGACTTGCAGTTCAAGTCCATTTTCACCTGTTTGGTGAACTATGCCAAGTCATGGGTAACCTCCTAGGGAGGGATCAATATAAATTTCCACTGCATTACAGAGCACCCCTGGTGACCTTTTAGAAGGGTCACACAGAGGTCAAAGGGATGAGCCTCAGCTATCAAGAACAATTGTTCCAGAGTAGGGAGATGGCTCAAGGGGTAAAGTGCTTGCTATTCAAACCTAATGACCCAAGTTCAAGCCCAATACTCCATACAAAGCCAGATGTGTGTGGCACAAGCCTCAGTAATCCCAGCATGCCAACTGTGAGAGGAGAGGTAGAGACTGGAGACTCCTGAACCTCAGGGACAGATGGCTCTGGCAAATGCAGCCACAAACAAGGGACACAACCTCAAAACACTCCAGTGGTCCTCTGACCTCCACATATATGTTGTGGCATAGGCGTACCTCCATTAACACACATGAACACTAACATACACACACACTAAGAAAAGCAAAATGATGTTCTCAGGCAGGGGATATTTTTCCTGAACAAATATAACATCTAATGTTTATTTTTTTAACCAGGTAATGGTGTGCAGAGATACTCTTTTAAAAATTATTTTTTACTTATTTATTTGCAAGCAGAAAGAGAAGAGAGAGACAGAGACAGAGAAAGAGAGAGAGAGTGAGAGACAGAATGGGCAAGCCAGGGCCTCTAGCCATTGCAAACATACTCTAGATGCATGTGCCACCTTGTGTTTGACTTATGTGGGTACTGGGGAATCAAACCTGGGTCCTTAGGCTTTGCAGGAAGCTCCTTAATGTCTAAGTCATCTCTTCAGCCCACCACCACACTTTCTTTCTTTCTTTTTTTGTTTTTCGAGGTGGGGTCTCACTCTAGCCCAGGCTGACCTGGAATTCACTATGGAGTCTCAGGGTGGCCTTGAACTCACGATGATCCTCCTACCTCTGCCTCCCGAGTGCTGGGATTAAAGGCATGCGCCACCACGCCCGGCTTCACACTTTTTTTGAGGTAGGGTCTTACTATAGTCCATGCTGACATGGAACTCACTATGTCGTCTCAGGCTGGCCTCGAACTCATGGCCATTCTCCTACCTCTGTCTCTCAAGTGCTGGGATTAAAGGCATGCACTACCACACCTGGCTCAGAGATACTTTTTAATCTAATTTTCTGTGCATGTGTATACATGTATATGTGTGTACAGTGTGATCATGTGTTGTTTGTATATGTGCGGGCACATGTGTATATATAGGTGTGCATGCATGCATGCATATGTGTAGGCAGAGGTCAATGGTGTGTGTCTTCCTCTATTGCTTTGTCACCTTTTATTTTTAGAGGCAGGGTCTCACTCTAGCTTAGGCTTTCCTGGAACTCTCTCTGCAGTCTCAGGCTGGCATTGAACTCACAGTGATCCTCCTATCTCTGTCTCCCAAGTGCTGGGATTAAATGTGTGTGCCACCATGCCTGGCTTCACTTTATTTAATTTAGTTTAATTTATTTATTTGCAGAGAGAGAGAAGAGACAGAGACAGAGAGAGAATATGGATGATACAGGGCCTCTAGCCACAAATGAACTCCAGATGCATGCACCATTTTGTGTATCTGGCTTTATGTGGCTACTGGGGAATTGAAGCTGGGTCTTTAGACTTTGCAGGCAAGCGCCTTAACTGCTCAGTCATCTCTCCAGCCCTCACTTTACTTTTATTTATTTATTTATTTGAGACAAGGTCTCTTGCTAAACCCAGGGGTCACTGATTCAGCTAGACTAGCTAGATAGTAATCCCCCAGCAATTCTCCTGGAGATCAAACTCAGGTCCTCGCGTTTGCACAGTAGTAATTTACCAACTGAGCCACCTCCCCAGTCTCTGCTCTGAGAACTTCTTGTTAGTAGCATGTTAAGTTCTTATTCCTCCTCCTCTTCTGTGATTAAGAAAACCCATTATAACATTTTTCTCCTTCTGCCATGAGTCACTACCTATCTCCCCCACCTTCTCATGGCTCTGGATTTGCTGGGTGCAGGGATGAGCCTGGAGTCCTGTGTAGAGAAATAAACCTCACTGGAATGAACTCTTGGTGTGAAATGTTCATCTGGGAAAGCTTAGGTTTTCAACAGAAATAAATTGACTGACTCTGGATGCCACTGTCCTGCAGTTACCTTCTCATTGCTGGACAAACACCTGACTAGAAGTAGCTTATGGGAGGAAAGGGTTTATTTCAGGCTTAGGTTCCAGAGGAAACCTCATCATGGTGGAAAAAGCTTGATCACTTTATCATGCATCCACAGCAGAAAGGCAGAACCAACGCCAGCCAGCATGAACAGCCAGAGCTCAAGATGGCTCTCTACATACCTAGTAGGCTTGGACTCAATATCCACCCCTAGTGACACACCTCCTCCGGCAGGGTTCTGCTGCTAAAGATTAAATAGGAAACCTAATCAAAAATACTTAAGGCTATGGAGACATACATTTACATTTAAACTGGATTTATGTTAGTGGTCTCCTCCTCCTCTTTCTTCTATGTTGTGTTTTTGGAGGTAGAGTTTTACTTTAGTCCAGGCTGACCTGGAACTCACTGTGTAGTTTCAGGCTGGCCTCAAACTCACAGTGAGCCTCCTCCCTTTGTCTACCAAGTACTGGGATTAAAGGTGTGCACCACCACACCTGGATATTTCAGTCTCTTAAAACTAGATATTTGAGCAAATTCCAATTTCACCAATCTTTTCTTTTTCTCCTCCTCCTCTTCATTCTTTTTTTTAAAGCAAGGTCTCACTCTAACCCTGGCTGACCAGGAGCTCACTCCATAGCCCAAGCCAGCCTCAAACTCATGGCCATCCTCCCACCTTGCTGAGATTAAAGGCATGAGACACTCTGCCTGCCCAGCTCCAACTAACCATCTTTGACTGAAGAACTACTTTGTGCTGGCATGGTGCTAGGTTTGGTGCTGCCATGACATATATGTCATATGGAAGAAGAGGAGGAAAAGAAAAAGCAGGTTCAAAAACAACAGAAAGAGGAAGAGGCCAGGAGAAAGAAGCACAGTGTGAGGCAGCATACTCTGTCTCCAAAAACCAAATAGCAAGGGGGGGGGGTGGGAGGGAGGGTATCACACTTTCTGTCATGTGGCATTCTGTACAGAATAAACACTCAACTATTCAGAGGCTCAAGGTTGCAATATTAAAACCGCCCCTGGGCTGGAAAGATGGCTAAGCTGTTAAGGTCCTTGTCTGCAAAGCCTAAGGACCTATGTTCAAGTCCCCAGATCCCATGTAAGCCATATGCACAAGGTGATGCATACGCAAGGTTGCATATACACAGAGTGGCGCGTGTGTCTGGAATTTGATTATAGTGGCTGGAGGTCCTAGCATGCCAATTCTCTCTCTTTCTCTCATAAAAAAATAAATGGCCAGTATGGGGCTGGAGAGATGGCTTAGTGGTTAAGTTGCTTACCTGTGAAGCCTAAGTACTCATGTTCAAATCTCCAGGTCCTGTGTAAGCCAGATGCACAGTGACACAAGCATGCAATGTCGCACACGTGCACACACATCTGGAGTTCATTTGCAGCTGCGAAAGGCCCTGGCATGCCTATTCTCTCTCTCTCTCTCTCTCCCTCTTTTTCTCTCTCAAATAACTAATACTTTTTTTTAAGGCCAGTATGATGGGCTTGCCTCAAAAAAAAAAAAAAAAAAAAGAACAACAACAAAAACTGCCCCATATGGGCTGGAGAGATGGCTTAGTGGTTAAGTGCTTGCCTGTGAAGCCTAAGGACCCCGGTTCAAGGCTTGATTCTCCAGGACCCACGTTAGCCAGATGCACAAGGGGGCGCACGCGTCTGGAGTTCGTTTGCAGTGGCTGGAAGCCCTGGTGCGCCCATTCTCTCTTTCTCTCTATCTGCCTCTTCCTCTCTCTGTCACTCTCAAATAAATAAATAAAACTGAACAAAAAAAATTAAAAAAAAAACTTCCCCATAGCCCTTTCCCAGGCCACTCCACTGCTTTAAACTAGATGATGATCCCAGATGTAATGGTGCACATTTGATCCCATATGTGCATCAAAAAAAGAGGATGAAGACAGGATCATGAGTTTGAAGCCAGCTTAGGGTATATAGTAGACCCTGTAAAAAAAAAGAATATTAAATATTAACAAACCTAAAATAAGTTGGACCATGATAAACTAGATGTCAGCACTATAAAGTACTGAGAAACAACCAGAGAAGCTAAGCATAGTGGCTCATGTTTGTATCCCTGCACTCAGACTGATAAGGCAGGATAAGTTTGAAATCAGCTTGGGCTACATCCTAAGACCCTGTCTCAAAAATCAACAAGAAAAAAAAGGAAGGAAGGAAGGAGGAGAAGAATGGGGAAACTGGAACCAAAGGCTGGTAAATGATTGTATAGACACATTAATCAAGTTTCATCCTAAGAGTTGAAACCTTCTAGGATCAATTAGCTATATTTCTGATGGTGTGAGTTCAAGGCACAGTGACCCAGGCATTAATGAAAATCTAAATATTGCTGAGCTGGCAGATCTAGTGACCCTGAGAGCTGGAGGCACCGCTGGAAGTATTTAATATTACTGTCAGCAGAGACCTGGGAATGAATGTTACTGCTGCTGGGAGCGTTCAGAAAAGCCTGAGGACAGGGCAGGCTGGAGTGGCAAGTCCTTTGGACGGTAGCAGTTTGGACAGATCACAGTAGAACTCAGATACTCTTCCAAGGATTTTGCATTTGTGTGTGTGTTTTTAAATTTTCTTTCTTTATTTATTTATGAGAGAGAGAGAGAGAGGCGGAATGGGCACAACAGAGCCTCCTGCTACTGTAAACAAACTCCAGATGCATGCACCACTTTGTGCATCTGGCTTTATGTAGGTACTGGGGAATTGAACCTGGGCCACTAGGCTTTACAAGCAGAAACGTTTAACAAGTAATCCATCTCTCTAGCCCTCCAAGGATACTTTCTTAGCCAGTGATTGTTTCCTGAATCTTTCAAATGCTACTCCTGAGACATGCCCTGAAAAGAGAGAGGAGAGAGAGAAAGAGAGACAGATAAAATAAGGACAAGCAAGAGTAGTTAAAACTCTTGCTTGCAAGCCTGCTAGCTGAGTTCAATTCCCCAGCACCTGAGTGAAGCCAGACTCAAAGTGGCCCATGTGCCTGTGGCAGTGGGAGTTGGAGACAGGAGACTCTGGAAGGTTATAGGCTAGCTAGACTGCCTCATGCAGCAGCAAAACAAGCCAGAGACCATGTCTTTTTAAAAATTATTTATTTATTATTTGAGAGAGAGTGTGAGAGAGAAAGAGCCAGATATAGAGAATGGGCACACCTGGGCCTCTGGCCACTGCAAATGAACTCCAGACACATGCGCCACTTTGTGCATCTGGCTTCTCATGGGACCTGGGGAATCAAACCTGGGTCCTTTGGTTTTGCAGGCAAGTGCCTTAACCACTAAACCATCTCTCCGGCCTGAGAGACCATGTCTTTAAGAAGGAAGGAGAGGTCGCCCTCAGACCTCTACAAGCACACACACACACAGTAAATAATAGATAAGAAGGAAAGGAAAGAAATAATATGAGTTACTCAATGCCTCAATAAGAACAAGTGATAAAAACAACAATTAAAATGTTCAGGTTGCAATGCAAATATCTTTTCCAAAGAGACATGAAGTCAAACTAATGTAAAATAAGGATGAAGGGACAAATTGTCTAATTTCTGGGCTGTGGTTTACACTTATTGTCAGCAGAGATCTGGGGGTGAATGTCACATACAGGCTGATCCTTGGGCAAGAATGACTTAGATTTAGGATGTTTCAGGATTTTGACATGTTTGCATATGCATGATGAGATATCTTAGGGGTGGGACCCAAGTCTCAAGACATGAATTATGGTGTATATGGCTCTCACATACAGAGCCTGAAGGTAATTTTATACATTCTTTTGGGTTATTTATATAGTTATTCAACCAAGGCAACAATTTGGTGCTTCATGTGAACCCAGAGGTATACCACACGCGAGACAGCTCCACTCAGCAAGGGTGGTTTACATGATGGCTCCCAAGATGGAACAGCTGGTGATGGACAGGTTCAGAAACACTTCACCAAAGGTGAATGAATGGCTCTCTGAAGGGCTTCAGACCATTGCCTTGCAGAAGACACTGATGTCCACCACCCAGATATGGGGTGCAGGACATGGGTCTTCCAGGTTCCACATGGGGAGGGAGAGCAAGCATGTTTCTGTACTGGAATTGAAAGGGTCATTTGGGCTGGGCAGGGAGTAGTACGCCATCACTCATAATGGGTGGCTCTGTGAAAGATGACCCAAATGACCATGAACAATGCAGAGACGTCATAAACCCTTCAGGGAGCTCCTGTGTAACAGACGTGTTCTTCCTCATGGGTCTGTGTGTCACAGCTGAAGCGGGGACACAAGACTCCTGCCTTGATCCGCAGAACCCTGCCACTCCCAAGAAACCTCGGGCAGAACTCCTCACGTGACACCCAGGATCACATCAGTGACTGTGAGGAGCCAGCAGATCATACCTAAAAATAAGTCCTTACCCAGGCCCGTCATTCCATAGCTCCACTGAACCTAGCTCCAGATTCGTCTCACTTGGCCAGGCTGTCTGGGCTCAGCTAGCTCTGCAGAATAGGCACTTCAGGAGGAAGGACAGTGCCACACCCTATGTCCTCTCTATTTTATTTTGAGATATAATCTCATAAATCCCAGGCTGGCCTCCACCTCACTATATAGTCTAGAATGCCCTTGAATTCCTGCTAAATACCACCACACTCAGCTCATTATTTCTTTTTATAATTTTGTGCACATAACACAATTTGCGTACATTGAGCCAGTGGTCCTGTGAGGTCGTATCAGCAGTGGAAACATTGCAAGTTCAGGAGTGTTTTGGATTTCAGCAGGTATCTGGATTCCAAATGTCCAATCTGTGGTAAAGGGAAGCAGAAAGGGAAACTGCTGGCACAGTTTGGTGGTCCTTCCTCACCCTGGTGGCTGGTGGGAGTCTGCTTTCTCCTTTCCTTGGCTACAGACCCCCAAATAGGGCTACTTTAGGGATATAGGGCCCTGGCCTTTTTTTTTTCCTTCAGAGCTCTGTCTGCATGTGAAAATTCATTAATAAGTGTATCACAAGAGTCCTGGGTGCTGCAGATGCATAAGCCACTTATGGATGAAGATGCGGGATGCTGGGGAAGGGGTTGGGGATATGGTTCTGTTGGTAGAGTGCTTGCCTAGCATGCACAAAGCCCTGGCTTTCCATACTCAGCACCACATAAACCTGGAGTGGGGGTGGCGCACCTGTGATCCCAGCACTCAGGAGGTGGAGGCAGGAGTGTTAGAAATGAGTGTGGGCCAGAGAATGACCACCTAATCCAAAGTATATTAGCAAGGTGATGTTGACTTCTGCAGAAGGGGACACAGCCATAAAGAGCCCAGACAAGGGTTGGAGAGATGGCTCAGTGGTTAAGGCACTTGCTTGCAAAGCCTGAAGGCCTGGATTCAGTTCCCCAGAACCCAGGTAAAGCTAGATGCACAAAGTGGTACATGTGTCTAAGCTTGTTTGCAGTGGCAAGAGGCCCTGGCACACCCATTCTCTCTCTTTCTTGCCCTTCCTCCTTGAAAATAAATAAATAAATACAAAGAATTAGATTTGAAAAAGAGTCCAGACAGGTCAGCATACAAGCAGGAAGTCTGCTGGGTTTTTATTTCCTACCTCCAGGGTCCTGTGCCTCACTTTGATTAGTCAGAGCTCGACCTCACACTCTTAGGCTACTGGATGAAATATAAAGATGGTCAGTATCCAGGAAAAACCTAAAGGAATGGACAAATGCAGAAATAGAAGCGTTGGTGTCAGGGATTGTTGGCTGGTCTCAGGAATGGCTGACTCAGACAGGGGGCTTCCCACGGAATGGCGCCCTTCCAGAAATGAATTTCCCTGGCCTTTCAACAGTTTGACCAAAAAGACAGCATGTCTCTCTTTCTCTCATATTTCTTTAATTTTTTATTTTAATTTTTTTTGTTTTTTTGAGGTAGGGTTTCACTCTGGCCCAGGCTGACCTGGAACTCACTATGTAGTCTCAGGAGGGCCTCAAACTCATGGCGATCCTCCTACCTCTGCCTCCCGAGTGCTGGGATTAAAGGCATGCACCACCACACCTGGCTTCTGTCATATTTCTTACAGGATATCAGAAGTTCAAGGCCATCCTCAAGTTGCATAGCAAGTTTGAGGCCAGCCTCGGTTACATGAAACCCTATCTCAAAAAAAAAAAAAAAAAAAAAGTGCTGGGAAGGGAAGAGATATGTCTGTGCTTGTCCTGTGTGTGACCATTTCTCAAGGTTTCTGCTTGTCCTGCATGTGATGATTTCTCAAGGCATCACCAGGAACCACAGATCAGTGCTCTGTGCTGCCAAGCTCACTCTTCCCCTCTAACCTCTCATCCCCTACTGAGCGATGACGGAACAACCCTTTTTCATATCTGAGAACATCAGCAGTGTGGACACCAAAACAGCAGCTATTCAAATGGTGACCAGAGATGTAGTGGAAAGGCAAATTAGGTTTAATGTGAATACGCCTTATTTCTTGAGTGTTCCCATGCTCAACACTGCACTGTTTCCAAATTCTTATAGCCTCCGCTTAGGGCATACAGACTTTCAACAAAGCCTTGTTAAAATTTCTGAATTACTATATGCTATGATTTGAATGTGATTCCCAAACACGATGTGCTAATGAGTAGTTGGAGGTGGGGGTCACTGGTAGATGATTCAGATGGGGTCCTGAGGATGGGGGCCCTGTGATGACATTAGTGGCTTTATAAGAAGAGGAAGAGACCTGAGTTGGCACACCTGCTTCATCAACCCCTGTGATGCTGTCTGCTATGTTATGATACAGCAGAAGGTCACACCAGATGCCAGGACCTCAGACTTCCTGGCCTCCAGAAACATAAACATTATAAACCTTTCTTTTTTTTTTTTTTTTTTTGTATTTTGAGGTAGGGTCTCACTCTAGCTCAGGCTGACCTGGAATTCACTCTGTAGTCTCGGGGTGGCCTTGAACTCTCGGCGATCCTCCTACCTCTGCCTCCCCAGTGCTGGGATTAAAGGCGTGCACCACCATGCCCGGCTTCATTATAAACCTTTCTATTTTATAAACTGGATAGTCCCAAGTATTTTATTATACCAACCAAAACCAAGAAAAGACAGAATGCTTTATGCTGCTTCGTGAATCTTCACAATTTAATAGCCTCCAGTTTTGATATTATCCCCACACTGATGGCAACATCTGCTTGATTGCAGTGTGTGATGTCTTACTTCAATAAAGTCCTGTTCCTGTGTATTGCAGGGGCATGACTCATCTGCATGAATTTGCTGCAGCTAGGACCCCTCTTGTTTGGGAGAGATAATGTCCAATAAGAATAATTAAGTAAGATTCTAAATATTATGAATTTAAGTGTGAATATCCCAGCTGTTATTTTCTTCTCACTACTAAAATCATTCCAACATGGCAAAGAAATTTGTCCCCAAAGCGGGAAAGCATCGAAGCCATGGAAATGGAGGACGTTATGAGAAGCACAGGTGCACTGCTTAGAGACCGCTGAATGCAGTTTAGTTGCCAGCCTAAAGGGCTAAATTTAGAATGTAGGAATAAGGCATCCATGTTATGGGAAGCTGTTTCTTCTCTGGATGCGCAGGATAAAACAGACTATCTGGACTTGAAATGACCGGAATTGCAGATGGAGTTTTGCGGAGAATAGAACAGCCAGCTGACTATGTTATCTTGGGAGAGCCCTACAGCTGGGACCTCTGTGCATTGGATCCCAGTTTATTCATCCACACATTGATGGGTGTCCTCGATTTCATTAAGATTGAGGGTTCTCAGAACCCAGAGAATCTCATTTTTCATAGGAACATTTGAAAAATAACTCAAATGGGTGAGAACTGCAGCTATTCTCTATGGAGGATGACGGGGCAGGTGTTTTACCCGCACTCCCTGTCCTGTGCGGCCCTGGGTACAGGATGGACAGCCAGTCCCTACAGATGCAGTGTATGGAACGAGAGGGAGTCCTCGGCAGGTAAAGCACTTGCTGCACAGGCACGAGAGCCCAAGTTCAGGTCTCCAGCACCCACATAAAACACCAGGCATGGTGCTGCTCACCTGTAATCCCAGGGCTCCAGAGTCCCTGGAGCTCATCAGCTAGCTAGTCTAGCCAAATCAGCAAACTCCAGGTTCAGTGAGAGACCCTGACTCAAAGAATAATGTGGAGAGTGAGTAACTGAGGAAGACTCCTGATGTCAACCTGGTGGCCTGTATACACACACGCACCTACACACACATGTGCAGGCACATACACATATAAAAAGGAAAAAAAATTAGCCAAATACATGCCTTTAATCCTAGCACTCAGGAGACTAAGGTAGGGATATCAACTGTGTTTGAAGCCAGCTTGAACTACAGAGCAAGTTTCAGGTCAGCCTGGGATAGAGTGAAACCCTGTTTCAAAAATAACAACAAGGGTCAGGCGTGGTGGCATAGACCTTTAATCCCAGCTCTCAGGATGCAGAGGTAGAAGGATTGCCATGGGTTCGAGACCATCCTGAGACTACACAGTGAAAAACCAAAATAAATAAATAAATAAAATAATAATAAATAAATAACAACAAGGGCTGGAAAGATGGCTCCATGGTTAAAGATACTTGCTTGCAAAGCCTGTTGGTCTGGGTTTAATTTCCCAATACCCATGTAAAGCCAGATGCACCGAGTGGTGCATGTATCTGGAATTCATTTGCAGTGGCAAGAGGCCCTGGCATGTCCTCTCTCTCTCTCTCTCTCTCTCTCTCTCTCTCTCTCTCTCTCTCTCTCTCTTTCTTTCCCAAGCAAATAAAGATACTTAAAAGCAACAACAACAGTATCTGAATACCCCTGAGTGGTATAAGAACTGGCTTTTCCTGATCTCCTGGACTTCATGTGATTCTGATCTATTGCTTCCAGCCAACCACCCCAGGAATGATAAAGCCATAGATTCAGAAGAAGTGCCTCTTCTGTCTTTCTATGAGTCAGCTTCAGAGCTCAGGGCCCTTTTCCACAAGCTGTGCTGGTAGATGCCTCCTGAACCTGGTCTGGGACTGACTATCTTTTATACCTGGGAATTCTGCTGCTTTGTAGGACATTCCTTCCTTACAGTCCTGGGAAAGAAAATAAAGAGCGTGGACACAGACCTCACCTTTTTGTTTGTCAAGACAGGGTCTCATGTAGCCCAAGTTGAGCCTTGAACTGTCTGTGTAGCCTCAGATGACCTTGAACTCAGAATCCACCTGCCTCCACCTCCCAAGTGCTAGGATTTCAGTTGTATGCCATCACATTGTTTTATTGAGTTCGAGGACTGGATCCAGGGCTTCATGTATGCTAGAAAAGCAGTCTACTAACTGAGCCATGTCCCAAGCACCCAGATCTGGCCTTTGGAGGAAGGAGCCCAGATGAGAGTGCAGAGATTTCTAGAGATTTCTACAGCCATCCTTGGAAAGCACAGATTGACACACACTTTATGAGAGGAGAGAGTCAACATAAGGAGGTGCCAAGGCCTGGATTATTGCCTAGTTCTCGAAGGGCACCAGTTGCTACATGATAAGAATGCCAAAGATACAGGTGGTGGTGGATTTTTGGCTCAGACAGCCACATAAAAACACATTCTAGCATAGCATGGTGGCTCATGTCTGCAGTCCCAGCTCTTTGAAGAATTAAAGGCCAGCATAGGCTACATAGTAAATTCCAGGCCATCCTGGGCTACTTAGTAGGTTCCAAGCCATCCTGGGCTAATAGTAAGTTCCAGGCTAGTCTGGGATACATAGTAAGCTCCAAACCAGCCCAGGCTACATAGTAAGACATAAACAAAACAAACTAAAAGTATTCTAAGCCCACACAGTCACACCATTTGGGAGGCAGAGGCAGGAGGATTTCAAGTTTGAGGCCTGTGTGGGCTACATAGTGAGAGCCTGCCTCAAAAATCACAACAAATAACCAGTATTCTAACTCATATTCAAGCCAATTCTCCAGTGAATTTACAAGTGTAATGTTTATTATATGTGCATTGACATGTGGGTGTCAGGGAAGTCTTGGGGTTTTATAAGCACCTCATCCAAGTGCTGGCAAAGATTAACAGAAAGAAGTGTGTCTAAGAGCTGGGCAAGATGGCTCACACCTCACTCCAGCATTTAGGTGGCTGAGTCAGGAGAGACCAGCCTTGGCTACATAAGGAATTAATTCCAAGCCAGTCTGGGATGCAATATGAAATTGTTTAAAAAAAAAAAAAAAGAAAAGAGATTCAGTCTATGAGTTCAAGGCCAGCCTGCATTACAGGGTGAGTTTCAGGTTAGCCTGGGCTAGAATGACACCCTGCTCAGGAAAAGAAAGACAGAAAGAAAAGACAGAGAGAAGAAAGGAAGGAGGAAGAGAGAGGGGAGAGATGAGGGGAATGAAGAGAAGGGAGGGACAGAAGGAGATAGAGAGGAAGAAGGAAGGAAGGGAGAGAGGGAGAGAAAGAGAGAAGGGAGAAAGGGAGATTAAAAGAACTCAAAACTAAAAGCATCTACCACGTGCTCCAGCTAACTATTTCTGGACACATATAATCAAAGGAAGTCAGCGTATGAAAGATGCCTTCAGACCCATGTTACTGCAGGACTATTCACAATGCCCAAGATATGGAATCAACCTAATTTTCCATCAGTGGGTGAATGAGTAAATGTGTTATATACATGCAGTTGAGTATTATTCACTCATAAAGAAGAATAAGCCTGCCATTTGCAGTAAAATAGATGAAATTGGAGGACATTATATTAAGTTAAATAAGGCATACACAGGACAAGTAGTACATATTCTCGCTTATGTAGAAACTATAATGAGGCTGACCTGCATGCTGCCGTGAGATTTCTAGGGTGGGAGGGGTGGGTAGATGAAGGAAAGTTAGATATTTTCAGTGCATATGTCCTCAGCTCTGGGAGCCCTGACAGACCAGGCTCGGTCGGCCACCTGCCCCAGTACGCTAGTTAGAGACTAGCACTGCTGAAAGGCAGAGGTTTTTGTTGTTGTTGTTTTGTTTTTCCCCCGGAGGTAGGGTCTCACTCTGGCCCAGGCTGACCTGGAATTCACTACGGAGTCTCAGGGTGGCCTCGAACTCACGGTGATCCTCCTACCTCTGCCTCCCAAGTGCTGGGATTAAAGGTGTGCACCACCACGCCTGGCTAGAGAGATTTTTTAAAAACTTTTTATTGACAACCTCGATACACATACACAATATACAATGATTGTAATCCCTTTCCACCACCTTTCCTTTTTCTCCTCACTCTTCTATTTTGATATTATTTTTCCCCTCCTACCATGCAAATCTTGTGTAGGTTGTATCAGCCACTGTGAGGTCATGAATATCAAGGCCACTTTGTGTCTGGAAGACAGTATTACAAAGCACCCCTCCCCGTCCTTTGGCTCTCACATTCTTTCTGTCCCCTCTTCTGCAGTGGTTCCTGAACTTTGTGTGATAGAGGTGTCTCATTTAGGGCTGAACACTCCACTGTCACTTCTTAGAAGTTTGGTGGGTTTTGAGTTTCCCAAGTGGTGACTGCCAGATGAAAAGAGAAGTTTCTCTAACAAAAAGTGAGGGTGGCATTAATATATGGCATAAACATAAGTGTTTAGAGGGCGGTTTGGTGGGCATAATATGTCCATGTAGTCAAACAACAATAATAGTTTCCCCCCTGGGGCTTATGATGTCTCCATCCATAGGCTTTTGATTAGGTTTTTAGTACGAGGTGTGAATTCCCTCCCATTGAATGGGCCTCAATTCCAACCAGGGAGCAGTTGGTTTCCCACATAACAGACATGCCACAATGGCACCAGTTGTCACTTTTTTTTTTTTTTTTTTGAGGTAGGGTCTTGCTCTAGCCCAGGCTGACCTGGAATTCACTATGTAGTCTCAGGGTGGCCTCGAGCTCATGGTAATCCTCCTGCCTCTGCCTCCCAAATGCTGGGATTAAAGGCGTGCACTACCACGCCTGACTCAGTTGTCACATTTTGCCTGGATGCCCAGCCATAAAACTTTCAGGGTCCACTGATGGTTAAGGCTGTTGATAACTTTTCTCCCCCAACAGGCTGCAAAGCTCTTTCCAGCATTTTGACAGCTAGTTAGCAGGGAGGAGAATGTCAGCTCAACTCCAGCAGTGACCTTGCAGCCCAAGCACATGGAGTCTTCAGCAATGGGGTCTTACTACTACTTCTGGTGGGTAACCAAGAGCCTTGACAATAGGCTGTAATATTTTGGGGGCACCAATAACTCACTGGAAGGTATCCCACCCTTGGCACTTAAAATTTCTTGTCTATGGCTTCTGGGCATAGCATGAGCCCTCTTCAACAGGGTGCATCTGCCCAAACCCCAGAGAGAGAGAGTTAATCAATATGACTATGTCAGAAAGAACAAATAAGATGTTCTGTGACCCTGGGTCTATTTTTGGAGTACCAACATGAGCTTTAGGTTTACACAAGTTTTGTTTTCTTGTGGTGCTGGGGATTGAACCTGAAGCCTTATGTATTCTAGGCAAGTGCTCTATCACTGAGCTCCAGCTGCAGCCCAGTTTTAGGTTGTATGAGAGGAAGGATAAGAGCAGGAGACAGGTATGCAGAATTCAGCATCATGACGAACCTGTGGCCTGATTGATCACTGTCTCAGTTCTGGTTCTTCAAGATGGCCCTGAAGAAGCCCTGATCTCTTGCCATAGGATGGTCTCCACATGAGGTGACCTGTCCTGTAGGCTCTGCTGCTCCTGGAATCCAAGGTGACTGAGGGCTTAGGACAATGACTGCATATATCCAGGTGCCTTTTGGAGGTCTGGAATAGGATGTTGTAAACCTGACAGCAAGATGCCTTAGTTACTCTTCTGTTTGGGCCTTTAGCCTTGAAGGGGGATGGGATGGGTGAGGTATCACTGGATTTTTGACAGACACTGCTTGAGTGATTGACGTGTCTATGTATAGTCAAGGAGGAGTCTGGCCTAAAGTGGAGAGAGATGCAAAGTGAAGGCAGAGACGCCAGACTTCCTCCTCCTTTACTTATCAGGGGCACCAGTGAAGAGCCTGTGCCTTTCAGTCAAGAGAGCTTGAGTGACTGCTCTATTCCTATGTGCATGGGCCCCTTAGCATGTATGATTCATCCTAGTTAATAAAAATTTTTATTTAAGAAGACTTTGTTGTCCCAAAATATGGGTTTACCTTTTCAGCCTGCCAGGAAGGTAATGAAACAGTTGCTAGAGATAGTTCATGGGCATCTGAGTGAAAGCCCACAACAGCCCGAGTGTCATGGGCCACCCAGGACAGGCTGTTGTGTGGCCAGAAGTGAGGCCTCAGGAGGCTGAGCTGCAGGATTCTGGGATGCATGGCAGGGAGGCACCTGGCGGCTGGCTTGTTCCAGTTGGCCCTCAGCATCCCATTTGTGGCCCAGCAATATGGTCCATGATGGGATGAATGGTGTCCATGTGATTAAACCTCCATACCACCTATACGTCGAGGTTCAGAGAGGTCCTAGGTGGGTAGGCATGTGGTGTGCAGTAGAGATATGGAAGCTCTGGGCCCTTCTCCCACGCCTGGCAGTAAGCTTCCATCAGGCTTCCTTAAGCTCTATCTTTATCACAAAGCTCTGAATATATGAAAGTCAGAAGATAACCCCTCATCTCTAGAATGAACTTATTTATTTATATATATATTTATTTAATTTATTTATTGACTTTATGACACAGGGTCTTACTTAGCTCAGGCCGGCCTCTAACTTACATAGCTGAGGATGTCTGTGACCTTGAACTCCTGATCCTCCTGCCTCCACCTCCAAATTATTTATGTAACTTATTAGCAAGGACACAGCACATGTACTACTAATAAAAGCGTGTACTATTCCACTCTACTAATTTATCAGCAAGGACACAAGCATATGTACTAACGGAAATGATGAGGTCTGGGGCTGGAGCTCAGTGATCGGGAGCTTGCTTAGCAGGTGTGAGGCTCTGGGGGTAACTCCCAGTGCCAGCAGAAGAGTTGGAAGGGAGGGGAGGAGGGGAGAGAAGAGAAGCAGTGAACAGCTTGTAAGTGCCTTGCGTGCAGTCATGCCAAGCAGCAGGTAAGGTTTTGGTGACATTACAGAGCTGAACTGAGGCATTGCAAGGACAGCATTTGGCACAAGGACTAGAGGGTGTCTAATGGCCTCAGGTGTGCCTTTTACACTGCCAACTCATGGTCTTCCCAGGCGGGGTTGATCATAAGAGGCTCTGGAGGGCCAGGCACCCTGGTCATTCAAGCTAAGAGTGGGCAGAATTGCTGGGCAACTTTACCAGCCTTAGGTTCTTGACAGCCAAGGGTGGCTACTGACCCCTGCCCAGCAGGTTTTGAAGGACTCCTGGGTATAGCAAAGGTATTTTTGAGATGGAAGATCTTCAAAGGATTAGCATTAAGAACCATGGGGGCCTAGCCAGCCGTGGTGGCACACGCCTTTAATCCCAGCACTTGGAAGGCAGAGGTATGAGGATTGCCATGAGTTTGAGGCTACCCTGAGACTACGTAGTAAATTCCAGGTCAGCCTGAGCTGCAGTGAAACTCTACCTCGAAAAACAAAACAAAAAAGAATCATGAGAGCAAGAGGAGATCTCTGGGTGGGATGTGAGCAGGTTCTAAGAATCCACAGAGGCTGGGCATGGTGGCACACGCCTTCAATCCCAGCACTTGGGAGAGTGAAGAAGGATCACTGTGAGTTTGAGGCCACCCTGAGACTACATAGTAAATTCCAGGTCAGCCTGGGCTAGAGTGAAACCCTACCATGAAAAACCATAAATAAATAAATAAATAAATAAATAAATAAATAAATAAATCTCACAAAAGAGTCCATAGAACCACAAATTCAACTGCAGCCACCCTAAGAAACTATCAGCTCCCTCACTCCAGGTTGGTACTGCATGGTCCTGGTGGATGCAGGCACTCCACGTGCCTACTCAGGGAGTAAAGACATTTGCTTGCAAACCTGCCAACCTTAGTTCAACTCCCCAGAACTCATGTAAAGCTGGCCTATGCATCTGGCATATCAAGGCAACTACGACAATGGGAGACAGAGCCACGCGCACCCAGAAGGCCAGTCAGCCACAGCCCTATCTGATGGCAAAACAAGAGAGACCCTGTCTCAAGAAAAGGTTGAAAGGAGGAAGACTGACATGCTGAGGTTGTTCTCTGACATTCACGTGTATGCTATCACACACACACACACACACACACACACACACACATTAAAAAGAAAGACATAATAAAAAAAAAGAAGGAGTTGAAGAGATAGCTCAGTGGTTAAAAGTGCTTGCTTGCAAAGCCTGACAGTCTGGGGTTCCATTTCCCAGTTCCTGCTTAAGGCCAGATGAACAAAGTGGTGCATACATCTGGAGTTTGTTTGCAGTAGATAGAAGCCCTGGCATGCCCATACTCTCTCTCTCTCTGTCTCACTCCAAGAAGATTTAATAATAATAATAATAATAATAGGACACTGCAATCAGAGCTGGCGGTGTAGCTCAGTGTCAGGCACCTGCCTAGTGGGCATGTGTGCCCTGGAATCCATCCCCAGCACCATCACCCATGTCAGTGGTAAGTTCTGAGGGAGGTGCAGAGAGAATTGGGGGATGGGAGCATCAGACATGACCCCAAGGCTTCAAGCAGAGAAAGAACAAGTCCAAGCAGTGATTAGAGCAGGCAGAAGGACAAACAAACTTTCCTGGGCCCTCCAAATGACTGCAGAGTGGAAAGCCTCCCAGAGCTGGCTTCAAGGTTTCAGGACATCTTTGAAGAAAACCAGGTTTTAGTCATGAGAAAAACTGGGACACTTTTCATCCCGCTGCAGGATGGAAAGTTATTCATTCTTTTTCAGATTAAAGAGGAGAACAAAGAGGCGACTAGGAGGGGCTGTGAGAAGAGGGCCCTGTTTTCTGTTTCTGTTTCTGGGGGTGAGGTTGTCTGGGGAGGTTATCGCCCCACCTGTCAGGAATCAAGGAACCTGGGGTTACAGAGAAAGGTTGGGGTGGAAGTCAGTGACTTGGGAGGGACAGTTAAGTAAGGCCAAATGCCCCTGTGGCTCTGGCTGCCTAAGAGGCTTCTGGAAGGTGCATTGAGCCTTGGCTACAGTCAACCATGCAGTGGCCCAGCCCCCTCTCCCATTTTCACCTGTGTGGATCTTGATTGCTGGGCCCTTGGGTGATAAGAAGTAGGTCACTCCAAAAAGTATGTTGGGTGAAGACTCATGGAGGGAGGGTGGGAGTTTGACTCAGAGCTAAGGAGACAGACTGTGTCCTCAGCACATATTGAAATTCTGGAAACAGCTACTGAATCAAACAAGGGGCTGTGCCTCAGGTATGACAGATTCTCCAAATCCTCCTTCATTTATTTATTTATTTTATTTTGTTTTTAATTTTTCAAGGTAGACTCTCACTCTAGCCCTGGCTGGCCTAGAACTCATTGTAGTCCCAGACTGGCCTCAAAGTCATAACAATCCTCCTACCTCTGCTTCCTGAGTGTGGGATTAAAGGTGTGCGACACCACACCTGGCTCCTTTATTTATTTATTTTGGTTTTTAAAGGTGGGGTCTTGCCCTAGCCTAGGCTGACCAGAATTCACTATGTAGTCTCAGGGTGGCCTTGAACTCATGGCAATCCTTCTACCTCTGCCTACAGAGTGTTGGGATTAAAGGGGTGCACCTTCATTTACTTTTTATTGCTGTTAGAAGGTCTTGAAAAAAGAAAGATCATATTCTGCTATATTTCCATGAAATAAACTTGTGGGAAATTATGTATACTCAACAAAGGAAGGCAAGGAAGCTTCATTTTGGTTTCGTTGCGATGCAATGGAACTGGTGGTCATCAGTTTATATGACAACCTGACACTGGGTGCCAATGCAGAGGGGCCTCTGTGTGATGCTATGGAGGTGACCAGGTCTCAAAGGCAGCCTGGATATTAGGTGGCTCTAACTACCTCCAAGCAGGGATAGAGGGATGGAGGAAGGGCATCCACCAGGACCATGTAGGACAGACCTGCAGCGAGACAGCCGATAGTTCCTTCGGGTGGCTGCACTTGTGTTTGTGGTCCCGTGGACTCTTTTGGAGCTTGCTCACAGCCCACCCAGAGGCTATATCTCACTTCTGTTCTCTGCTTCCTAGCTGGGTGGACATATTGTGACTGTGTGGCTTTAAGGCAGTGTTAGAAAAGAGGAGCCAGGAGATCTCTGGGAATGTGGCTTAGTTGGTAGAGTGCTTGCTTAGCATGCACAAGACCGTATGTTTGATCTCCAAAGTTGCATAAAACCTAGCCATAGGGTACAGGGTTGTAATTATACCACTTGGGAGATAGGGGCAGCAGATCCTGAGTTGAAGCCACCTTGTACTACCTAGTGAGACATTACCCCCAAAAGATGTGTGGGTGTGGGATACTAGGGATGTAGCTCAGTTAGTGGATTGCTTGCTTAGCATGCAGGAGGCCCTGGGTTTAATTCCCAAACCACATAGTTGGTGCCAGAGCCGGCCTATAATCCCAACACTGCTATCCCCCTTAGCATATGGATACAGGAGGATCATAAGTTCAAGGTTATCCTCAGGTACCTAAGGAGTTTGAGGCCAGTCTATGATATATGAGCTCCTGTCTCAAAAAAGAAAGTGCGGGGCTGGAGATATGGCTTAGTGGTTAAGGTGTTTGCCTGAGAAGCCTAAGGACTCAAGTTCAATTTCCCAGAACCCAGGTAAGCCTGATGCACAAGGTGGCACATGTATCTGGAGTTCATTTTCAGTGGCTTGAGGTCCTGGTATGGCCATTCTCTCTCTCTCTCTCTCTCTCTACCTCTCTCCTCCTCTCAAATAAATAAGTAAAATAATTTTTTAAAAGAAAGTAGATGGGCTGGAGAGATGGCTTAGCGGTTAAATGCTTGCCTGTGAAGCCTAAGGACCCCGGTTCGAGGCTCGATTCTCCAAGACCCACGTTAGCCAGATGCACAAGGGGGCGCACGCGTCTGGAGTTCGTTTACAGTGGCTAGAAGCCCTGGCGTGCCCGTTCTCTCTCTCTCTCTCTATCTGCCTCTTTCTCTCTCTGTCACTCTCAAATAAAAAAATAAAAGTGAACAAAAAAATTTAAAAATATATAAAAAAAGAAAGTAGAGCTGGAGAGATGGCTTAGCAGTTAAGGCACTTGGTTGCGAAGCCTCAGGACCTATGTTCAACTCTCCAGATCTTATGTAAGCCAGATGCACAAAGGTGAGGCAAGTGCAAGGTCACACATGCCCACTAGGTGGCACAAATGTCTGGAGTGCAATTTCAGTGGCTGGGTTCCTGGCACACCAATTCTCTCTCTCTGTGTCTCTCCTCTCTAAAATAAAAAATAAATAAAATAAAAATAAAAGTATGGGGGAGTTGAGATTAAAAGAACAACAATGAGGGCTGGAGAGATGGCTTAGAGGTTAAGACATTTGCCTGCAAAGCCTGAGGATCCCAGTTCAATTCTCCAGGACCCACATAAGCCAGATGCACAAGGGGCATATGCATATGGAGTTCATTTTCAATGGCTAGAGGCTCTGGCATGCGCATTCGCTCTTTCTCATTCTCTGCCTCTTTCTCTCTCAAATAAATAAAATATTAAAAGAACAATAGGCACATTATAACCAAGGTCCTAAATAATGAATGATAGCTAGCTTGAGTGCAAACCTTAATTCAAAGATGTACCAGAGTGCTGAAGAGATTCTCAGCCTGTAAAATGCTTGCCAGAAAAGTACAAGTAATACTGATGCACGCCTGTAATCTCAGCACTGGTAGAGACAGGAGGATCCCGGGGGCTTGCTAGTTAGCTACTCTAGTGGAATCAGTGAGCTCCAAGTTCATTGGCAGATCCTGTCTCAAAACATGAAGTGAGAGCAATAGAGGAAGATAGCTGATATCAACCTCTGGCATCCAATGCAAAAACTGCACAAATCCATGCATGTGCACCCAAACACACATGTGCATACACATGAACATGTACATATACCATACACACATGCACCAGAATTTCTTTTTAAAAATTATTTATTCACACATTTGTGTACATGCATGTCTATGTGTGTTTATGAGCATGCCAAGGCTTCCTGCTGCTGGAAACAAATGCCAGATACTTATGCCACTTTTTGTGTCTAGCTTTATGCGAGTATCTTGGGAATTGAACTCGGGCTGATAGACTTTGCAAGCAAACACCTTAAATCACTGAGCTGTTTTTCCAGATCCCCTCTCTCTCTTTTTAAAACAGCATACTTGTGTCTGCACATGTGGGTATGTGCGCATGTTAAGGCCAGAGGAAAACTTTGAGTATCATTTCTCAGGAACACCATCCACCTTTTTTTGAGACAGGGTTTCTCACTCGTAAGTCTAGACTGGCTAGCCAGCAAGCCCCATGGATCCTTCTGCTTCTGCCTCCCAACAGCTGGGGTTACAACAAACATCTGGAATTTTTATTTATTTATTTATTTTTGAGAGAGAGAGAGAGAAAGAGAAAGAGAGAGAGAGGCAGATAGAAAGAATCGGTGTGCCAGGGCTTCCAGGCACTGTAATTGAACTCCAGACACATGCATCCCTTGTGCATCTAGCTTACGTGGGTGCTGGAGAATTGAAACAGGGTCCTTGGGATTCACAGGCAAATGCCTTAACAGCTAAGCCATTTCTCTAGCCCCCAAACACCGGAATTTTTATGTGAGTTTTGGGGATTGATCTCAGGTCTTCATGTTTATAGGGCAAGCATTTTACATAGTGATCTCTCTTCAAGACATCCAGAACTTCTTATTGTCTAATCCTTCAAAACCTAAGCTTATATTGAGCTCCCATTTTTACTACTGCTTATAAGTTAAGAACCCTAATAAAAATATTCATAATCTGAAATGTTCCAAAATCTTACTCTTAGCCAGGCATACTGGTACATGCCTTTAATATCAGCACTTGAGAGGCAGAGATAGGAGGATTTCTATGAGTCTGAGGCTAGCCTGGGGCTGCAGTGTGAGTTTTAGTTCAGCCTGGGCTAGGGTGAGACCTTGCCTCAAAAAAAGCAAAAAAAAAAAAAAAAAAAAACACCACCCACCCACACACACACACACAAAACCACTTAGCCGGGCGTGGCGGCACATGCCTTTAATCCTAGCACTCAGGAGGCAGAGGTAGCAGGATCTCCGTGAATTTGAAGCCACCCTGAGACTACATAGTGAATTTCAGGTCAGCCTGGGTTAGAGTGAGACCCTACCTCGAAAAACAAACAAACAACAAAAAAAAACTTAATCCTTTGAGTGTTGATATTAAGTCACAAGTGGAAAATTCTACACCATGAAACTTTGTTTCATGCATAAAATAATTTAAAATGTTGTATAAAAATTACTTTACAGGGGTTGGAGAGATGGCTTAGCAGTTAAGGCACTTGCCTGGAAAGCCAAAGGACCCAGGTTCAATTTCCCAGTACCCACGTAAGCCAGATGCACAAGATGGTGCATGCGTCTAGAGTTCATTTGCAGTGGCTAGAGGCCCTGCCATGCCCATTCTCTCTCTCTCTCTCAAATAAACGAATAAAATAAATCACCTTATATGAAAAGTGTGTATGAAATGTAAATAAATTTCATATTTAGACTTGGGTTTTATATTAATTACTTTTACATGACTCTGACCAAAATATCCAACAGAGGGGCTGGAGAGATGGCTTAGCGGTTAAGGCGCTTGCCTGCAAAGCCAAAAGGCCAGGTTCGATTCCCCAGGACCCACGTAAGCCTGATGCACAAGGGGCACATGCATCTGGAGTTTGTTTGCAATGGCTGGAGGCCCTGGTGCATCCATTCTCTCTCTCCCTCTCTCTGTCTCTTTCTCTAAAATAAAGCTAAAAAAAAAAAAGAAGAAGAGAATTTAAAAAAATATCCAACAGAACAACTTACAGGAGGAAAGACTTATTTAGCTGATGGTTTCAGAGGGCTCCATTCATCATGGTGTGGTGAGGCATGGTGGAGCGGCTCAGTTTACATCATGGTGGGTCAGGAAGCAGAAAGAGGAGAGTTCCAGCATTCTCTAGGTTTCCCCTCCCCACCATTTATTCTATCTGGGCCCCCAGCCAATAGAGTTGTCCCACCCACATTCAGGTAGGTTTTCTCTCTGTTAATCCTTACAGACACACACAGAGGTGTGCCTCCGACTCCTAAGTGACACTAAATTCAGTGAAGTAGAAAATGAAAATTAACTGTCACAGGTTCCATTGCCAAGATAGTTCATTATGTACATGCAAACACTTTAAAATCTGTCAAGGCCTGAAGTCCTAAACACGTCTGATCCCAAGCATTTCAGATATGGGATGTTCAACCTGGACTCTAAACACTGCCATGGCAGGTAAAATTTTGAAGTTTTTCAAGATTCTTGGTGCACACATATCTCCTCTCTGGTTTTCAAACAGTAACCCAAGTCTTGTAAGAAGGGATTCTACAAATGTCATTAGGATCCTGTATTAGTCAGCTTCAGGTTCACTGAGATGAACTTCCAGACCAGGCACAGTTATGGAGGAAGGGATATTTATTGAAGCTTACAGATCCAGGGGAAGTTCCATAATGGCAGAAGAAACTGGCCTGCCTTCACAGGACCAAGCAGAGAGAGAGAAGTACAAGCCTAAAGCCACAAGCCAAAAGCCACAGCACACTTCAGGAATTACTGCTAGGCACACTTTGCATATCTTTAGATTGAAATCTGAAACCCACCACCACACCTTAAGATCCACACAATGGCACTGCCTCCAGCCAGAGGCTAGAGATGCAAACTACAAACAAATAAACAACTGAATATATTGGGGGCCATCTATTCTATTCAATTCAAACTACCACAGATCCCAAATTAGTTGACCGTTAGAGGGACCTAGTTTATCCTCGGATAATGAGATCTTGACTGTCAGAGGGATCTGCAATGATTGCTCTCTGTTGTCAACTTGATTGGACTGAAACACCTTAGAGATGCATAAAGCAGGAGGGCTCTAACATAATGAGTGGACTAATCTGTTGATAGCATTATGGGGAGGTGGTAAAAGGTAGGAGGTGGAGCTTAGTTGGAGGAAGCAGGTCACTGGGCCATATCTAGCCCTGACTTCTTAATGTATGCCTTTTTCTCAGCTGTCTGGCCACCATGATGTGAACTGTAATGCTCCATCATGCCATGGCGGACTGATGCTTCTGAAACTGTGAGCCAAAATAAAATATTTCCTCTCTTAAGTTGTTTCTGTCTAGTATTTGGTGGCAGTAATGAGGAAGTAAAACAGGATTCAAAGTAAGGAGGCATCCTCACCACTTGCTTTGATGATCACTCAGGTCCCTGTGTCACTGAGCACCCCAGTATCACTCAGCCCACTTCTGTCATTCATTCCCCCTGTGTAACTTGGGCCCTTGTGGTACTCATCCCTCCTTTGTCTCCAAGCCTCCCCCCATCATTTCACCCCTGCTCCCATGTCATTCAGCTCTGCATATGGGGTGTCAGCAGCACTCCTCTCAAATCCCAGAGGACAGTAATGACATTTCATGATATATTTATTTATCTTTTCCTAAAACCCTTATAGTTTCCTGATGGTGTCTCTCATTATATGTAATGAGCCCCTTTTCACCACCACCCCTGAATTAAGGAAGGGGGTGTCATGCTGAGGCCCCTAAATAGCTTCATGAGAGGGGGGATACCTAGAAAGACCAAACATCCAATTAAGCATTAGCTTCATTCCCTGATTTTTGGGGAGTTTGACCTCAAGAAACTGGCTTAAAGTTCTGCTTTGTAGCTGAAGATGGTCTTGAACTCCTGAGCCTCTTGCCTCTACTTCCCCAGTGCTGGGATTACAGGTGTGTGCCATCACATCCAGGTAATTTCTATGAAAGTTTTGAATATGAAGATTTGGAAGGCTTCAAGCTTGGTGAGCCCACTTTGGTGCTGGAGAGTGTCACACCTCACTCTAAGGAGACAGAGGCCCCTGGACTCAGGACTCTGTACCACACTCCTGTCCCTCTTCATCTAATTGCTTACAATCTTCCTATTATCTTTTATATTAAATCAGCACTAAATAAAATGTAGACCATTCTTTTGCCACACTGGGCCTGACAGAGCAGGCTTTTAAAAGTCAAAATAGAGCCACTAATACGAGAGCTGTAAACTAAAGCTACATTAATCTGCACTTCTAAGAAACGGGGAGAAGAAACCACCAACCTTCCCACGTGCACTTGGCATCATGAAGTGTGCTCTGTTTTAATCCACACAAAAAGTAACACACTACTAACCAGTGTGTTGTTTTTCCTATTGTTCTTTTTTTGTCCCTACCTTAAAAGGAAAGTAATTTTGAGGGCTGAAGAGATGACTTAGCAGTTAAGGCGCTTGCCTGTGAAGCCAAAGAACTCATGTTCAAATCTCCAGGTCCTACATAACCAGACACACAGCGATCCAAGCACACAACGTTGCACATGTGCACAAGGGGGCACAAGCGTCTGGAGTTCATTTGCAGTAGGCTAAAGGTCCTGGTATGGCCATTCTCTCTCAAAAATAAAAATTAAAGAAAAAGAAAGTAATTTGGAAATTTTGAAGTGACCATTCTGCTGTTTGTTTTTTGCTTCTTTCTTTGCCCTTTTGTATCTACACAGCGAGATCCCTCTGCTTTACCATCATAATGTTTATTAAATTTTATGGGATGGAATGTTGCTTGATTTTAGAGTCACAAAGCTAATTGAGATCTTTAACTTGTAGTTTTGCCTTTTGACACTAGTAATTGTGAAGTGTTTTTCTGAGTTCTATGAGCCATCATAGCAAGTTATCAAACCCTAGCAAGGGGTGTGGGAACTGCAGATTTATTGCTGGCTGGTCATAAATATAGGTGGCTCTTAGGACTTGCAAGTGTTGCCCATTGCTGTGTACAGTCTTCTAGGACTGGGCCCTCAGCCCGTGGGCTCTGGGCTGACTCCAGCAGATTGTGTCAGAATAGAATTGCATCTGGAATCTAAGCGAGATCTACCTGGGGTAAGGGACAAGGGGAATGACCTCCAAGTGTAGATTGGAAGCATGCAGTGGGTGGGGCCTGCAACAATGGGGGACCTATGGGGCAGGGTGGGTGTAAGCAGTCAGAGCAAGCAAAGGGCAAGATGTGTTCTTGGGTGCTCCTAATCTCACCATGTTGCCCAGGTTAGTCTTAAACTCCTGGGCTCAAACAATCCTTCTTTTAGCCTCTCCAGTAAGTGGGACCACAAGTACATAAATGCATCCAGATTTATTTTATAAGTATATTATTTTTTATTTTTATGTTTTGGTTTTTCAAGGTAGGGTCTTACTCTAGCCCAGGCTGACCTGGAATTTACTATGTAGTCTCAGGGTGGCCTCCAACTCATGGCGATCCACCTACCTCTGCCTCCCGAGTGCTGGGATTAAAGGTGTGCTCCACCAAGCCCGGCTGTTTTTTAATTATTATTTTTATTTTTCTAGTTTATTTATTTGATTGTTAAAATAAAAACTAACACCAGATATATGTGCCACTTTGTGCATCTGACCTTATGTGGGTTCTGGGGAATTGAACCTGGGTCCTTATGCTTTACAGGCAAGCACCTTAACCACTAAGCAATCTCTCTAGCCCTATTTATTTATTTGAGAAAGAGAGAGAGAGAAAGAGGCAGAGATATATAGAGAGAGATAGAGAGAGATAGAGAGAGAGAGGGAGAATTGGTGCTCTAGGGCCTCAAACTGCTGCAAACGAACTCCAGACACATGTGTCACCTTGTGCATCTGGCTTACATGGGTACTGGGGAATTGAACTTGGGTCCTTAGGCTTTGCAGGCAAGCACCTTAATCACTAAGTCATCTTTCCAGCCCTAATTTTTATTTTTATTTATGTATTCATTTTTAAAATATTTTTTGAGGCAAGCCCAATAAACTGGCCTTTTTTTTTTTTTATGAGAGAGCTAAATCGAATGGGAGAAAGAGAGAGAGAGAGAATTGGCACACCAGGGCCTCTAGCCACTGGAAGTGAACACCAGACACATACAACACCTTGTCTGCATATGTGACCTTGCACTTGCATCACCTTGTGTGTCTGGCTTACATGCTGTCTGGAAAGTTGAACATGGGTCCTTAGGCTTTGCAGGCAAGTGCCTTAACTGCTAAGCCATCTCTCCAACCATAATTTTTAATTTTTTGAGACACAGTCTTGCTGTGTAGCCCTAACTGGCCTTGAACTTCCAGGAGGTCTCCTGCCCCAACCTTCCAAGTTCAAGTATTGCCAGTGGCCTCTGTCCAGGAGTTTCCAGGTTCCTGGTGCCTTGTTCAAAGAACTGGAAAAGACATACACACACAAAGTGAACTGGGGCTGGGAGATGGCTCAGCCGGTAATGTACTTGTCACAAAAGAATAAGGTCCTGTGTTTCAGATTCCCAGTACCCACATGGGGCACACACCTGATCCCAGCACTGGGAAGCTGGAGATATGGAATTCCCCGGGGGCTTGCTGGCTAGCTAGTCTACCTGAATCACTGAGCAACCCTGCCTCCCCTGCCTCAGAGAGTCAAGTGGAGTTCAAGGCCACTCTGAGACTACATAGTGAATTCCAGGTCAGCCTGGGCTAGAGTGAATCCCTACCTCGAAAAAACAAACAAAAAGAATCAGGTGGAAAATGATTCTGGCCTCCATACTATAAGTACAACATGTGTCTGTGCACTCCCCCACATGTGAGCGCATGCACACGCGTGCGGACGCACACACACACACACACACACACACACACACACATAGAGTAAAGCAGCAGTTTCATTCAGTGCAAAGTGAAAGTACAAAAGCAGCCATGGACCACTTGAGCGAGATGCCCGAGAGCACAGGGTCACTGCTGGGGCTGCCTCTTATGTGGTCTCGGAGAAAGAGGAGCTGGTTACTAGGGGGAGGGTCACAGTTGGGGTGACTCTCTGTTTTGACTGACAGACTTGTGTTAAATGGCCTTTACTGTGCTTGCCCTTTCCCATGGTGTGTATGATTTTCATCACATGTACACCGACTCATGCATAGGCAGTAGATGGTAAATAGGGGATTCCTCCTACAAGTTCACTCAGAGGATACAGTTTGTCTTACTGTACATGTAGCCAAAACCAATCCAGGCCTGACCAGCCCCCTGCTATTGCAATCCTGGATATATCTAAAAGCATGTTTTAATAGGATATTACCAAGGGGCTGTGAAGAGGGGTAATTTATTTCCACTGTTTGAAGTGGGGGGGTACTTGCATCATCTAATACCATACTAGATGCACTGCTAGGAAAGAAATGTGTTTAAAAATATCGTCCCAAGTTATCAAGCTATCTCCCTATGTTTGCCTGCCTTACTGAGATTATAGGTATGCCCCACCAAGCTCCGCTTTTTACTTTATGTTTTCTGCCCTCTTAAATTAGTATATATAAATCATGAACATTAAGAATGCTAACCTCGGGGCTGGAGGGATGGCTTAGTGGTTAAGGCGTTTGCCTGAAAAGCCAAAGGACCCAGGTTCAATTCCCCAGGACCCACATTAGCCAGATGCACAAGGGGCTCACGCGTCTGGAGTTCGTTTGCAGAGATTGGAGGCCCTGGAGTGCCCACTTTTTCTCTCTCCCTCTGTGTTAAATAAATAAATAAATTTTAATAAAGAATGCTAACCTTGGGCTGGAGAGATGGCTTATCAGGTAAAGTGCTTGCTGGCAAGGCCAAAGGACCCAGGTTCAATTCCCTAGTACCCACTATAAAGCCAGATACACAGATGCACTGGGTGGTGCATGTGTCTGGAAGTTCATTTGCAATGACTAGAGACCCTGGCATGCCCATTTTCAATCTCTCTCTCTCTCTCTGCCTCTTTCTTTCATATTAAATAAATAAAATATTTTTTAAAAAAGAATGCTAACGTCTGGGCTGGAGAGATGGCTCAGCGATTAAGGTGCTGGCTGGCAAAACAAAGTACCCAGGTTCAATTTCCCAGTATCCATGTAAAGCTAGATGCACAAAGTGGCACATGTGTCTGGAATTCATTTGCAGTGGCTAGAGACTCCGGTGTGCCTATTCTCTCTATATATCTACCTTTTTCTCTGTCTCTCTCTCAAATAAATAAATAAATAAATAAATAAATAAATAAATAAAATGTATATAAAAAAGAATGCTAACCTCTAGCCAGGCATGGTGGTGCACGCCTTTAATCCCAGCACTAGGGAGGCAGAGGTAAGAGGATCGTTGTGAGTTTGAAGCCACACTGAGAATACACAGTGAATACCAGGCCAGCCTGGGCTAGAGTGAGACTCCTTTAAAAAAAAAAACAAACTAACTAACAAAGAATCCTAACCTCAGTTCCTCTACACATGTTCCCTTTCTGCTTTTTAATTTTTTTTTTCAGCACTAGTCTTCAAACTCCAAAGCCTTTAGCATGCCAGGCAAATAAATACTCTTAACACAGAGCTAAACCTACAGTGCTGAGGATGCAACCCAAGGCCTCGCACACTCTAAGAAAATGTGCCACCACTGAGCTTCATGCCCAGTCCTCGTGTTTTTATTTTAAACTTTTAAAAATATTTTATTTATTTATTTATGAGAGGGAGAGACAGACAGAGAGAGAATGGGCATGTTAGGGCCTCCAGCCACTGCAAATGAACTCCAGAAGCATGTGCCACCTTGTGCATCTGGCTTTATGTGAGTACTGGGAACTGAACCCAGGTCCTTAGGCTTTGCAGGCAAGTGACTTAATCATTGAGCCATCTCTCCTGCTCTGTTTTATTTAATTGTGAAAAGTCTTACTAAATTAACCAGATTGGCCTGGAACTTGTGATCCTCCTGCCTCAGCCTTCTGAGTAGTTGGGATTACAGATAATACACTACCAAACCTGGACAATTCTTATATTTGTTAGAGAGAGAGAGAGAGAGAGAGAGAGAGAGAGAGAAAGAGAAAGAATTGGGGCACCAGGGCCTCCAGCCACTGCAATCAAACTCCAGATGCATGCACCATCTTGTGAACATGTGTGACCTTGCGAGCTTGTGTCACCTTGTGTGTCTGGTTTATGTGGGATCTGGAGAGTGAAATGTGGCTCCTTAGTATTCACAGGCAAGCACCTTAACTGCTCAACCATCTCTCCAGGCCTCTTATATTGTGTGTGTGTGTGTGTGTGTGTGTGTGTGTGTGTGTGTGTGTGTTCATGCCTGTGAAAGCCAGAAGTTGATGCTGAGTATCTTCCTCAATCTCTTTCTACTTTATTCTTAGGAACAGGGTCTCTCACTGAACCTAAATCTCACTGATTTGGCATGACTAGCTAACCCTTGATCCCTGGGGTCTGTGTCTGCCTCCCCATGCTGGGATTAAAGGCTTACACAATCACCTCCAGTATTTTATGTGGGAACTGGGGACTGATGAGAGTAACTAAGTCTTAGGGGCCCCCTCACATCTGGATGAGTGGTGGACAGCCTCCTCAGGGACTGATGAGAAACAGTGTAATTGAGCTGAGAGCCTAACTGAATATCAGAGAACCAAAGCAGTGAAGGATGGCAGAGCATACCATCACAACATGTGCCACTTTGGTATAAGGGTTATTTTGAGCTGAAGAAAACTTAGATGTGAATACAAGAAGATGTGGATTGCCACAGGCACCCTTCCCCCCTTTACCAGGAAGGTCAGAAAACTCTATTTACCAGTAAGCTGAAGGAGAAACAGGAGAGAGATATCTTTTTTTTTTCTTTTTAATAGGCAGCCAGCCAGAGACAGTGGATGCCACCTTGCCAGCCCTGGTAAGACTAGAACCTGCATCTGATCCAGTCTCATCCAAGATGGCTACAGACAACACTCCCTGGCAGCAACTTCCTGCTTCTGCCTCAGCTAAGCACACCTGAGTGGATTGACTCCTTTTGAGTCAGCCTCTTGAGCCTGTGAATCAATCAGGTCTCTCCCTTACACATCTGAATCTGATGGCAAGGCTCGTCCTAATTGGATGTCTGATCCATATAAAGAGCCTAACCATGTATGTAGTTCCCCCCCCCAACCCCCGCCTCTTGTCTATTTATTCTCCTGGCCCCAGATTTAATAAAGTTTTCCCTTTTCCAGCCTGGCTGGAAACCCAGGACGGGGTGGGGGCTTCTTACTTGCCTGGGTATTTTCCAGCTTGTTTTTTAACATGTATTTGGTTTCCAGGATACATCCTCGCTTTGTAAAATGTATGTTTTTCTCTAAACAATGAGCCCTTTATTAACTAATCTCTTAGCTTTCTTCTATGTGAAGGTGAAGGACTTGTGTGCTCATGCTTTGCTTCGTGTGTGTGTGTGTGTGTGTGTGTGTTTCTTCTGAATCCTTCAGTCCTGGGCTCTCATGTTTTGTCTACCACATGTGTGTCTGTGCCAGGGGCGTTTTCCTGCAAGATTTCTCTGTGAAGAAGACTTTCTCCATCTCCCCTCCCCATTTTTCCAGCCTAGCAAGGAGGGGACTTCCCTTCTGGCTTGAATCTTCCAGCTAGACTTCTCCCTGGATTCCAATGCTCCACAAAATAAACCTCATAAAGAGCCAGGCGTGGTGGCACACTAAATCCCAGCACTCAGGAGCCAGAGGGAGGAAGACTGCTGTGAGTTCAAGGCCAGCTTGAGACATAGTGAATTCCAGGTTAGCCTGGTCTAGAGCGAGACCCTACCTCAAAAAAAAAAAAAAAAAAAAAAAAACCCTCATGGGACTGGAGAGACGGCTTAGAGGTTAAGCACTTGCCTGTGAAGCCTAAGGACCCTGGTTCGAGGCTCGATTCCCCAGGACCCACGTTAGCCAGATGCACAAGGGGGCGCACGCGTCTGGAGTTCATTTGCAGTGGCTGGAGGCCCTGGCACACCCATTCTCTCTCTCTCTCACTCCCTCTCTGCCTCTTTCTCGCTCTGTCTGACACTCTCAAATAAATAAATAAATAAACTAACAAAATAATAAAAACCCCTCATAATTCATAATTTACCCTTCTCAGAGTTCATTTTTTTAATTCCTTGCTAAATCAGATAAGAGCCCAAAAGTTGGGGTTTGCAAGCCAAAATCCTGCATCACATGGAATGTGAAGAGCTCATTAACTATGAATGAGAAGGAAGGTGCAATGAGGAATCTCAAAATCTGGGTCAGGAGACTTTGGCCTTTCTGGTCCCTTGGCTCCAGCAGCCACACCCCTGGGGTCTTCCTTGGAGTGTTGAGTGTCCTATGGATGTGTTCTAGGGACATGGCAGCAAGGGAAATCTCAGCCCGCTGAGTATTGCACCCCAGCGATGAACCTTCACCTTGCTTTGGTCTTGGGTTTGGAACTGAGGTGCAAGCTGCAAGCTCTAGACTCGCTCTCCAGAATTATTTGAATATTGTTTGGGGAATTCACAAAGCCCCAAAGCTGTAGATTTGATTATTATGACAACCAGGAGGCTGAAGGGGCAGTAGGACCCCAGCCAGAGCTTTCCTGGGAAAGAGGCAGATGTCCCCTGACCCCTACAGAACTCAGTCTGCACTTTAGGTCCTGACCTCCCTGAACACCTCCCACTCCATCACCCCACAGCAGTGACAACTTTATAATCTAGTCCCTTGGGCACAGCCCCTAATGCAGCCATCACTGACCACAGCCTAGGGGCCACTCAGATTCTCAGAATAATGCTCATTTTTCCTTAGTGGTTCTTTTGGTGAGCAAGAATTTATTTCTACTTTTCCAAAGTACAAAGCCTTCATTTTATTTTCTCAGGAAATGTTTTTGGATTGCCTTAGGTACTATCCGAGAAGCTGAAGATCCTGAAAAAAAGCCCTGGTAAAAAGGTACCAAGGGTCTGGGGATGTGGCTCAATTGGCAAGAGCGTGCTTGCCCAGCATGCACAAAGCCCTGCGTTCAAGCCTCAGCATTGTATAAAGCAGGCATGCAGCTCTTTATCACACAGTGAGTATACCTTGGGTATACGTCAGGTCTCTGTCAATGTCACTTCAGCCTGCTTGCCCTTTGCTCCCCTCTTCCCTTTTTCTTGCACTTTTTTGTCTGAAGGTTTATCCTTTCCCGCTGCTTTTTTTGGCTTCGGTTCCACTTCGCAGGAGCCTGTTTCGCAGACAGCCTGGCCAACCTGCGCTTGGGCTTCCTCTTGGGCATTTTGGCGGTGCGTGCGGATGCTGCGGGCCCGGCCGAGGCGCGCGAGAACCTTCCCGAAGCTACGCTGCCTGCCCACCGCCGCTCCGTCTCCGGCTGCCCAAGCTGCTAGGACCCGAGGCGGGGGCGGTGGGAGAACCGGATGGAACCGGATTGGAGCCCGCCCCCCCCCAGGTCTCTGTCAATGTAACAAAATAAATAACACAATCAACTCATAAAGCCAAAAGGATTATTTTGGTTCATGGTTTTGGAGGCTCCCATCCATGATCTGTTGCTCTGCACCTGGGTCAGGAAAACAGCATGAAGGTTAAATTCTGTTATTAACTTGATCAGATTAGGAATCAGATAAGAGGCACGCCTTAGGGTGGATAGGAAGAAGCTCCAAGAGCGCACAGGGCCTTTCTCCTGATTGCCTGTGCTACTTGCTCTTGCGTGCATCTACCCTGCTGCTGTGTCCTTCCTGGACACCAGAACCCAGCTGCATCAGCCTTCCAGCATGGACTGAAGACCAGCGGCTCTCCAGGAGCCCTCCAACCCCAGCTTGGAACTTATGAAGCATCCACCTTTGTGGACTGAGCAGCCGCTGGGTTCTCTGACTCTCCATCCTGCACCCAGCCTTGTGGACTGAGCATCTATCAGGTTCTTCAACGTTCAATCCTGCAGACAGCTATTGTTGGACTGCCTAGCTCATATTCTGCAAGCTAATTCGTTAAATCCCTTAAATCCATATATTAATTCCATTGGTCTGTTCCTCTAGAGTACCCTGATTAATACCATGGCAGAGCAGGAATGTGAATGTGTAGAAAGCTGCTCACCTCATGAGGAAGAGAGAGAAAGAAGAAAAACTACTAAGGTCCCATGGTCACATTTGAAGACATATTTCCAGGTACTTCTCACTGGGCCCCATCTCTTAAGGTTCTACCACCTCCCCATGTTACTGCTCTATGGACCAAGACTTTAATACACCTGTGGGCCTTCACAGATACCTTCAATATCTACACCCTGGCAGTCACTCTGCATATCACAGAGTACCTTGTAAAAGTTCTGGAAAATTCTACCTCACCTGCCAGAGGGCTTTAAGCCCTCCCACACACTAAAGATTTGGAAATTTATAAACTGCTGCAGGCCTGGGGAGATGGTTTAGTGCATAAAGTGATAGCTACACAAGCATGAGGACCTGAGTTTCGACCTCCATAATGCATGTAAGAGCCAGGCATGATTGCACATGCCTGTAATCCCAGGACTGGGGAGGTGGAGACAGGAGGATCCCAATGACTTGCTGAGCTCTGGATTATGAGAGACCCTGCTTCAAAAACAAGGTAGAGCCGGGTGTGGTGGCACACATCTTTAATCCCAGCACTGGGGAGGCAGAGGTAGGAGAATTGCTGAGTTCAAGGCTAGCTTGAGACTACATAGTGAATTCCAGATTAGCCTGGGATAGAGCAAGATCCTACCTCAAAAAGAAAGAAAGAAAGAAAGAAAGAAAGGAAGAAAGAAAGAAAGAAAGAAAGAAAGAAAGAAAGAAAGAAGCCCCAGAAAATGGTAGAAAGCAATTGAGAGGGGCTGGAGAGATTGCTTAGTGGTTAAGGTGCTTGCCTGCAAACCTAACCCCAAATTTGGTTCTCCAGTACCCACATAAAGCCAGATGCACAAAGTGGCACTTGCATCTGGAGTCCACTTGCAGTGGCTGGAGGTGCTGACCCACTAATTCTCTGTGTCTGTCTCTCTTCTATCTCCCTCTATTTGCAAATTAAAAAGAAAAACAAGGGGCTAGAGAGATGCCTTAGCAGTTAAGGCACTTGCCTACAAAGCCAAAAGACCTCAGTTTGATTCCCCAGGACCCACGACAGCCAGATGCACAAGGTGGCATATGTGTCTGGAGTTCATTTGCAGTGGCTGGAGGCCCTGGCGTGCTCATTCTCTCTCTGTCTGCCTCTTTCCCTCTCTCGTCCTCTCAAATAAAAATAAATTAAAAATTAAGAAAAGACAAACAGGGCTGGAAAGATGGATTCGCAGTTAAGGTACTTGCCTGAGATGTCCAAGGACCTAGGTTTAATTCCCCAGTACCCATGTAAGCCAGATGCACAAGGTGGTGCATGTGTCTAGAGTTCATTTGTACTGGCTAGAGGCTTTGGCACTCCTATCCTCCCTGCATCTGTCTCTTTCTTTCTCTCTCAAATAAATAAATAAAATATAAAAAGCACTTAAAAAAAAAAACCCAAACTAGGAATGTTAGGTCCTTATGAGACCAGATGAAATAGTGACTACTATGTATACATCTACATAAAGAGCTTTGTAAAATCTTTGTCAGATGATTTTTTGAAAAAAAATTAAATAAGTCATTCAAATTGACTCATATAAAACAAATATTTGTATATAACAAGAAAAATGGAAATTTAGGGCTGGAGAAATGGCTTAACAGTTAAGGCATTTGCCTATGAATCCAAAGGACCTAGGTTCAATTCCCCAGGACCCACGTAAGCCAGATGCACAAGGGACACATACAACTGGAGTTTGGTTGCAGTGGCTAGAGGCCCTGGTATGCCCATTCTCTCTCTCCCCCCGCCCCCCTCTCTCTCTCTCTGATTGCAAATAAATAAATTTTAAAAATGGAAATTTAGTTCATAAGCTGGACATGGTGGTGCACACCTTTAATCCCAGCACTTGAGAGGCAGAGATAGGACTGCTGTGAGTTCCAGGTCAGCATGGGCTAGAGTGAGACTCTACCTCAAAAAACTCTGCCTCTTTTTTTCTTTCTCTCTCTTAAATAAATAAATAAACAACATTTTTAAAAATGGCTTTATTCTTAGATGTGTTGGCTTGTGGTAATTCAAAAGTTTAAAGTAATATTCTTTTTATCATGGAAAAATATTATTAAAAACTCCCCAGTTTATTAATGATGCATGATGTATGATATGAGCCAAATAAGCCTCTCTTTAAAATATTTTATTTATTTATTTGCAAGTAGGGAGGAAGAGGAAGGAAGGGAGGGGGGGAAAAGAGAGAAAGTGAGACAGAGGGAGGAAAGAAAGAAAGAGCATGGGCACAGTACAGACTCCTTCCACTGCAAACAAACTCTAGACACATGTACCACTTCATGCATTTAGCTGTACGTGGGTACTGGGGAACTGAACCCAGGCCTTCAGGCGTTGCAAGCAAGCACCTTTAACCACGGAACTGTCTCCCTAGCCCCTAAACCACTCTCATAACTTACCTACTTTTAGAAGTTTTGTTATAGCAATACAAAACCAAAGAAGAAAAAAGATAAGAAAAAAAACCAACAAAGGTAGAAGTTGTTAATTACTAATCAGTTATTAATTATTTGGGACACTTTCCAGGGGTTGCTGTTTGGCTTCCTGGACTTTATGTTAGTCGTAGTGGCTGTCACCTCTTGCTCCCATGTTGGTTCTGGCCAGCGCAGCGAGATGGAACGCTCCCTCTCGGTTTTCCGTACCGCTGAACACATCCTGCAGCACCATCATGCTGGATTCTGGATGTGGGGCCAGGAGAGCCATGGTGATGGTGCTCATCTAGTTTATAAGTAACGCTGTGGGAACCAGAACAAATATGGGCCTCAGGCTCAGTGTCCTGCATCCTGGCTGCTGTCCTTCCTCCCCTAGGGGCCAGCACAGCCCTCCTGACCACCCAGCTGCAGGACTCTGGAAACTGACTTCATGTTGCCTGAAAATATAGACACTGCATTGTCATCAGTAAAAACATAAAATAAGGTCATCAAGGAAGTGCCTGTTTTCTTTCTGTTTTTTTCTCTATGTACATGTGTATATGGTATGAGCATTGTGTATATATGCATGTTCATAGGCATGTGTACACACGTGTGTGAGTGTGCATGTATGCATGTATGTGGAGCCCAAAGGTCAATGTTGGGTATCTTCCTCAGTTGCTCTCCACTGCATTTTTTGCATGTGTGTAGTATGTGTGGTGTGGTCTCTGTGTGCATGCATGTGTATGTGCAGATATGCCCCATGTACTCACCTGCACTGGCCAGAGAACACTGGGTGTCCCCCTCCAACTCTCATCCATCGATCTTTCCTTGAGATGGAATCTCTTCACTGATTCTGGATCTTGATGTTCTCATGAACCCGAGATTCTCGAATCTCTGCTCCCCACAGGACTGGGGCTACAAACGTGCACAGCCATGCACAGCTGTTTATGTGGCTGCTGAGAAATTGGACTTAAAAGCTCTCAGCCACTGTCTAACACTCATGCTTGTGCAAGAACACTCTTAACTACTGAGCCATCTTTGCATCCCTCCACTGCATTTTTATTTATTTTTTTAATTAGAGAGAGAGAAAATTGGCATGGCAGGGCGTCCAGCCAGTGCAATTAAACTCCAGTTGCATGCATGATCTTGTGCCCATGTGCGACCTTGTGCATGTGTCACCTTGTGCGCCTGGCTTATGAGGGATCTGGAGAGTTGAACATGGGTTCTTAGGCTTCACAAGCAAGTGCCTTAACCACTAAATCATCTCTCTAGCCCTTTTAAAAATTTCACTTATTTATTTACTAATGTGATAGAGAATGAGAGATACATTTTCTTTTTTTTTTGTTGTTTATTTTTATTTATGTATTTATTTGAGAGCAACAGACAGAGGGAGCAGGAGGGAGGGAGAGAGAGAGAGAGAGAGAAAGAGAGAGAGAGAATGGGCATGCCAGGGCCTCCAGCCACTGCAAACGAACTCCAGACACATGCGCCCCCTTGTGCATCTGGCTAACGTGGGTCCTGGGGAATTGAGCCTCAAAAAGGGTCCTTAGGCTTCATAGGCAAGCACTTAACCACTAAGCCATCTCTCCAGCCTGAGAGATACATCTTCTTTTTGATGCAAACCCAACAGACTAACTATTTTTTTTTTTTTAATGTGAGAGGCCAAGAGTGAGAGCGAGAGTGAGAGTGTGTGTGGTGGTTTGATTTAGATGTCCCTCATAAACTTAGGTGTTCTGAATGCTAGGTTCCCAGCTGATGGAGATTTGGGAATTAATATCTCCAGAAGGCAGTGTATTGTTGGTGGCAGGCTTATGGGTGCTATAGCCAGTTTCCCCTTGCCAGTGTTTGGCACACTCTCCTATTGTTATTGTCCACCTTATGTTGGCCAGGGGGTGAGACCCACCCTCTGCTCATGCCATCATTTACCCCTGCCATCATGGAGCTTCCCCTCAAGTCTGTAAGCCAAAATAAATCTTTTTTTCCCCCACAAGCTGCTCTTGGTCGGGTGATTTCTGCCACCAGTGCAAACCTGAATACAACAGTAAAGTGATACCAGGAGTGGGGCTGCTGCTAGACACCTGACTCTGTGGCTTTGGTCTTTTGGAGCTGATTTTCAAGAGGAATGTGAAAGGATTTGAAACCTTCAGCTAAGAGATGCCTTGCAGTGCTATAAGTACAGCTTGATGGACTATTCTGGTCAGAGTTGAAAGACCTGAATAATGACTATGGAGTCTGGGGTTTGCCTTGTGAGGGTGAGAGAGAACTTTGCCTGGACTAGGCTAAAGGCAGTTTGTGTGAGAGGTTTGCTGTTATGCCCATGTCCTGAGAACTTGTGCAGGGTTGCTTTGCATGGAAATGGACTGGTGTGAGCAGAGGGATATGACACAGAAATAAAATCTTTGTGCTGAAACTTCTCGTTCAGCTGCAATTGAGACATTGCAACCTTTGAGATTGGGCCAGCTGACCTGCACTGGGGCACCAGGAAGAATGTAGACTCTTTTGAAAGGGCTTGTGTGCTCAAGGAGTGTCCTGTTCTTCAAGGTCTGCTTTTCTCCCCCCTGGATTAACAAATTGGCACCCCACCTGGTATTGTGGAATATAAGAAATGCAGGAAAGAGAGGGTCATTGAGTTTTCAATGCAGTCTTGTGTTTTGGAAATGGCCATGGGCAGTGTGAAGCAGGTTTGCTGGATGCCTGCATGGAGACCCGATGGAGCCATGAGGATGGACTGTGGATTGCAGTGGAGACCCAGTGGAGATGCCGGGACTACGAGCGGGCTGCTAGGGAAAGCTGCTGTCCCCGGATGAAGTTTTCCAGGACTGTGAGAGGCCTAGCTGGAGGGGTGGAATTGGAATTTCAGAGACGTGTTGCTGGTTAGAATTATCAGACTTGGCAAATTTTTACTGACTAGAGTTGTTGGACTTGGAGCTACAGAGTTTGATGTTTGCCCTGTTTAAATCTTGTATTGGCTGAATGTTTCTTTGCTATGCCCAATGCCATATTTTGCAGCGTGAATGTTTATTTTGTGCCATTATGAATTTTTAGAGGTTATTTTTTGGTATTATGGCAAAGACTTTGGATTATGGGGATGTATGAACATCATTGGAATTGATAAAAATGGGGACTTTTAAAGTTGGGTGAATGCATTGCATTTTACATCATGTATGGTTATCAGTTTATGGGGACCAGAGATGGAAGGAATGTGGTGGTTTGATTCAGGTGTCTCCATAAACTTAGGTGTTCTGAATGCTAGGTTCCCAGCTGATGGAGATTTGGGAATCAACGCCACCTGGAGGCAGTGTATTGTTGGGGGCGGGCTTATGGGTATTATAGCCAGTTTCCTCTTGCCAGTTTTTGGCACACTCTCCTGTTGCTATTGTCCACCTTATGTTGGCCAAGGGTTGATGTCCACCCTCTCTCTGCTCATGCCATAATTTCCCACTGCCATCATGGAGCTTCCCCTCGAGTCTGTAAGCCAAAATAAATCCTTTTTCCCCCACAAGCTGCTCTTGGTAGGGTGATTTCTGCCAGCAATGCAAACCTGACTGCAACAGAGAGACAGAGAATTGGCACTCAGGGCCTCTAGCCACTGTAATTGAACTCCAGACACGCTCACCAGCTTGTGCTCATACATGACCTTGCACTTGCATCACCTTTTGTGTCTGGCTTACGTGGGATCTGGATAGTCGAACACGAGTCTTTAGGCTTTGCAGGTAAGTGCCTTAGCTGCAAAGCCATCTCCAGCCCAAGATGCAAAATGAACCTGGAGATCCACCTCCCAAAGGCTCCATAACATCCACAAATTTCCACCAGCTGGAGACCAAGTATTCAAAACACAGGATCCATTTGAGACATTTACACTCAACCCACCACTCTTGGTGAACCAATGAGGTTATTGGGAATGTTTCATTTTGGAGGAAATAACTGCAGAACAGGAGGGTGGGGGAATGGTGAACAGGCCGAGCACAGATGGTTTTCAGGGCAGCAAATCAACAGTATGAAACTGGAATGGGGGACACGTGTCATAATTTGCCAAAATCCATGGAATGTACACCATCTAGAGGCAACCATACTGTAAGCTGTGGACTGAAAACAAACACACCCTGTGGGCAGGGATGTTGAGAAAGGGGAAGTGTGGGGTGGGAATAGAGAGCATAGGGGAAATCTCTATACTTTTTATTTTGTCACAAACCTAAAACTGCTCTGAAAACATAATCTAAAAGGACTTTTTAGGGCTAGGGTTCATCATGTAAGAATGTTTGTCACACAAGCAGGAGGACCTGAATTTGATCGCCAGCACCCATAGCTACACATGCCTGTAACCTCAGTCCTGCGAGAGGTGGAGACCAGAGAATCACCAGAGCTCCTGGCCAGCCCCGGCCTCAGGAAAGTAATGTGGAAGAGTGATAGTGGAGAACAGCCAATGTACTCCTCAGACTTTTGCATGTATGCTCACGGAGTGTGTGCATTTGCACACATGCATGTGCATGCATAATATACACACACCACATTTAGTACACACCAAAAATCATGGTAAATTTAAATAAAATAATAAAAATAAATCAAATTCTTTGTTATAAAAATACAATGAACCCATGAGGTCAGGTCCTGGCAACATGAGGAATGCTGGCTCAACATGTGAACGATCAAAACTGATAATCTTGCCACACAAGACCTAGAGGTTGGGGGGCAGAGATAACTGTGTCAGCCACCCTAACTAGCTTCTCCATTCAACAGGGATGACAGAGCTATCTTCTTAAGTGGGCTTCTCTAGGCATCAAGGATGATTGAGCTGTCTTTCTGGAGGGGCTCCTCCAGGCAACAGGGATAATAGAACCGTCTTCCTAGATGGGCTACTTTTGCAGTGTGGACAAGATGTAGACAGGGAAGCACCAAACCCATCTGTCCCATGTCACTGTGTTGCTCATTCTTTCCAGGAGCTGGACCTGGCCTCACTGAGCCAGGAGCCCACCTGGCAGGGCTCATATTTAGTGCCTTCCTAGAGGGTCAGTAAGTCAAGGTCTCACTCTAGTTTAGACTGGCCTCCTTGTGTAACCCATGTTGGTCTTGAAAAAGTGGCAGTGGAGTCTTTTTTTTTTTTTTTTTTGGTGTGTGTGTGTGTGTGTGTGTGTAGTATGTGTCATGTGTGCATGTGGTGTAAACATTCATGCATGCAGATCCTGAACAGGTGGTAATAGATTCTTTTTCTGGTATGTGTAGTATGTGTGGTGTGTACATGTGGTACCTCGTGTTTATGAGTGCAGAGCTATCTTGTGTCACTGTTCTGCCACATTCCCCTGAGACAGAGTCTCTCACTGAACATGGAGCTCCTGGTTTTTTAGTGAGGCTGGCTGACAGAGAGATCCAGAGATCTTCTTGTCTCTGCTCCTCTCAGTGCTGGACTTGCAGGCCTATGCGGCCATGTGCAGTTTTTTACGTGGATGCTGGGGTCAAACTCAGGTCCATATGTTTGAGCATTGCCCATTATGCTGTATCTCCAGCCCCATTTTTTTGAGATGTGTATGTAGTATATGCTGTGTGGATGTGTGTTTGGTGTATGCACATGTATGTGCAGATGTGCACCCCCCCATACACATGTGCAGAGGCCAGAGGAGGAAATCATATGTTCTCTATCACTCTTCCACCTTACTTCTCTGAAACAAGGTCTCTCACTGAACCTGGAGCTCTGTGTGTTTCAGATGGGCTGGCTAACCAGTGTGCCCCAGTGATCCTCCTGTCTCTGCTCCCCTCAACTGGCATTATAGGCAAGCACTGTTATACTTAGCTTTTTATGTGGGTGCAGAGGCTCAAACTTGGGTCTTTATGTTTGTACAGCAAGCACCTACTGAGCCACCTGCTCATTTTTTTTTTTTAATTTTAGAGAGACACGGAGAGATAATTGGTGCACCAGGGCCTCAGTCACTGCAATGAAACTCCAGACACTTGTGCCACCTAGTGGGAATGTGCAACCTTGCACTTGCCTCACCTTTGTAGGATCTGGAAAGTGGAACCTGGGTCCTTAGGCTTCACAGGCAAGCGCCTTAACTGCTAAGCTATCTCTCCGGCCCAGTTTTTTTTTTTTTTAATCTCACAAAGATATTCTTACTGACAAGAAAAACTCATGCTTTAAATCCAAGAAGACATACAGACAGCCTGCCATCACAATTCACCAGTCTCTAAGCATCAGTGATCTCTCTAAGGCTGCTGATTAAAACCTGGCTTCCACAGTGTCTTCTCAGGAGACAGATGGATGGGTGGACAGTATGGATTTCTTGAAGGCTGAAGCTCTCCACTCTTCAATCACACGTGCTGACCTTATCCTTCCACCTACAGAACCACACGGGGAGACTGGCTCCCATCTCCTGGCTTTCAGGGAATCCTGCTTTCCGTGGAGTTGCTGAAAGCTGGAAGCTCAATTTCAGCAGGAAATGAAGAATCAGCAGGAAGAAAGCCAACTCTCCATCTGCAGCCACAGATAGTATCAGACACCTAGTCACCCAGAGCTTCGGGTGGGAAAGCAAACCGGCCACAGGTAAGGATGCAGGAAAGGCGATTTCCCAATCCATGTGCTGTGTGTGCTGCTGACAGAGTTTGAGAATATTCTGTCCACTTAGGAAACACCTTTCAGTGACTCAAGCTGTCCCGTCTGTGCTTGCTGATGATCTCGGTCTTTACCGTCAAGCATGCCTCGTGTGTTAAGTGCACACGTAAGGTAGAAAAGAAAAATGTAACCTTGACCTCTCTGTATTGTAAAACTGCACACAGAGGTTGGCAGGCACACACAGGAACACAGTGACATTTGTGAACAGCCAGCTCTCACTGGATGCAGGTGGGCGTAGCCTATCCCGCTCTTTGCCCACTGGGGACAGCTGAACTTCAGGGTGACCGACACCCACACTTTCCCTCTCTGGGTCTGTGGCACCCTCCAACTCCTCCTGCCTCTTGTGGTGGGTTGCTGTTTCCCCAGACAGCACCATGGAGGGAAACGAGATAAGCTAGGGGCTCTGTCACTGTCCACTGGTCATGAGACAACAAGATAGCCCCTGCATCCAGGGCTCCCCTTCTCCACCTGCACAAAGTGAGATGGCAGGACCTGCCTTATGCTAACAATGTTAGATACTGAGATGGGGCTGGGGACATGGCTTAGTGTTCAAGAGCACTTGCTATGCAAGCATGAGGATCTAGGCTCAAGGCATGTGGTCCTGAGCTCAAATCGGCAGTCACATAAAGAAGCTATATATGTCTGCACATGCCTATGACCTCAGTGCTGAGGAGGGCGGAGACAGGAGGATCACTGAGATTCACTGGTCAGCCAGACTCAGGGAAAAATAGCAGCTAGAGGTTCAGTGACTTTGTCTCAAGGAAATAAGGTGGAAGAGTGATACAGAAGGACACCTGATGTCTGCCTCTGGCCTCTGATGTGTGTACATGGGTCACATGCATCTATCTGCACACACACGCACTAAACACACACACACACACACACACACACACACACACACACTGAAATGCTAACGAACATCAGATTAGAGCAAGGGCCATTCCTGGGGAGCCCATGGTCACTCCAAGGACTCTTTCATGTTGGGTTTGCTGAATGGGAGGAGTTCAGGTTGGGTCTGAGTGGCCGGGCAGCTCCAGGTGCTCCCTGTGGACAGCCAACATTCCTCTTTGTTTTCTCAGCCACGCAGCCCACGCTACTCTGAACAGACCTAAATCTGGTATTTGCACAGTGCTTTCAATCACAGTCATTTCCGGTTTGAATGTAGCACTCCAGGGATGGTAATTTGAGACTGACCAAGCTGCCAGGCTCTCATTTAACAAAGGAGGGGCTGGAGATAGAGTGGACAAAATTCAGACTTAGAGTCACAGAAATTCAGCTTCAGTGCCAACACTCTCTAGGGCCTTCCATGAGATTATTTTCTTTGTGTCTCTCTTTCCCTTCCTGCTGCTGGCAGTGGTCAAGAGAGGTCTCCCCATGAATGGTGAGTGTTTCATTCTAATACATTCAGTTTCTCTCCCTTTCCCTTTCCTTCCTTTTTCCCCTTGTCCCTTCCTCTTTCCTCCCCCCCACCCTTTGGCCCTTGCCTTTCTCTTCCTTGGTGTGTGTGTGTGTGTGTGTGTGTGTGTGTAGCATGTGTGGTTTGTGGGTGCCTGAGGTATGTGTGTCTGCACCTGTGCTTGTAGATGCTCTGGCCCCATGCACACATATGCAGAGACTACCTTATTTCCTTGAAACAAGGTCTCTCATTGAACCTGTAGCCCATGTAGAGTGACACTGCCCAGGCAGAGTGACACAGCCGTGCACAGAGACACAGCCTGTGGAAATGTCAAGTCTACAAAAGGCCTGTAGCACAGTGGAGAGTAAGCACTCCCCTGCCCCAGCTAGGACAGGCAGCCCCCTGCAGGCGGGCCTATTCTGTGTCCTAAAGACTCAGCCTCACTGCCCCCCACCTCCACTAGTCTGGTCACGGGTTACCCCTGCCTTTCTTCCCTATCTCCTTGACTAAACAAGTTGGCACCATGGTGTGGATGGCACCAACTGCACTGTGCGTCCAGGAGAGAAGGAAGCGCCCACTGGCTGAAGCTGACCGATTGGAAACAGCTGTTTGGAGCAGCATGAATAGTACCAGGCCCCTGGGTTGGCTTCCCACGCACAGATGCATGCATAATCAAGAATTCTGCAACTGTGGGAACCTCCCTCTTTAGGAATCACAGATGCAAGAGGCCACTGAGCACAGGACTGGATAGCAAGACAGACTCAGGGAAGCCTGAGAGGCAGAGGTGGCTGGCTCACCTGAGGGAGTCACCCTATTCATAGCCCAGCTACACACACCCGGTCCTGTTTAGGGGTATACAGGGTGACATAAAAACCCTAGGTAAGACACATTCTGAAGCCTGCACTCTCCTCTGATGTGCAAGTGGACCACCCATAGGATAGGAAGAGGGGCCCTCAGATCCCTAACTAAGTGTATTTTCATAACATAGGGAGTTATCCAGCTAAGTTCAGGATAATACTGTGATGGATGGCTGACCCTGACTCTCCGCATTTCTAGCCAATCACACACAAGCACGTGAAGTGCGATAATAGAGAACAGATTGAAAATGGGGCAGAGATGAGGGGGAGCGCTGGAGGTCGGAGTTCAAGTAGCGCTTTTGGAAAGAGAATACAGAGCTTGCTTCTCGGCTCTGATTTTTCACAAGCCCGAACTATGCAACCGGACAAGTATTTATGGCGTTCCTCCAGCACAGCGGAGCCCGTCATGGGAGTCTAGGAGGAATGTTTCTGCATACCAGTGTTCCTGCCACCTCCAATTACCCTGAAGTTCACCTTGACTGGAGAGGGGGAGGGCTGTGTATCTCCAGGGGTCTGTGGGGTTGCCTGCAGGAGCTGCTCCTCTGCCCTGGCTGCTCATGTCCCCCCACTGAGGCTGCCTCAGCTTGTGCTCAGAGATGGAGGAACCCCTAAGCTCCTGGGACAGGAAATGCTGAGTCTGGGCACCTCATCCAGAGGACCCAAACACTCTGAGCCCACCTTTGCAAGACATGGGTTCCACACGTGGCTTGTGCTGCCTGAAGCTCCGTAAGCCTGGCAGTGTGGGGATTCACCTGCTTTGACTGTGGCTAAGAAGAGAAGCTCCACATAACGCATTGTCCAGGACTCCGATGGCTGCGGAGGGCTGGAGATGTGTCTCAGCTAGCAGAGCGCTTGCTTAGTATGCGTGAAGCTAAGCTCGAGCCCCAGCTCTGTATAAAACCATGGGGTGCATGCCTGCAATCCCAGCACTCTGGAGGTAGAGGCAGGAAGGTCAGAAAGTTCAAGGTCATTCTTAGCTACATAACAACTTTGAGGCCAATCTGAGCTATATGAGACTGTCTTTAAAAAAAAAAAAAAAGAAAGAAAAGAAAATGACAAGCCAGGCACAGTGGTTCATACCTATAATCCTAGCACTCAGGAAGCTGAGGCAGATGGATTGCTATGAATTCAACATCAGCCTGGCCTACACAGTGAGCTCAGGACAGAGTGAGTTTTTTTCTCAAAATCCCCTCTCCCCCACAAAATAAAAAAATTAAAAAGGCTGCTGAGTAACAACCCAGGAAAGCTGCGCTGTACACGGCTGTTAGCTTGTCCCAGCTGCACCCTTCAGGCTCCCTGTGGACTGACCCTGCCGTTGTTTCATCTATCCCGAGACACATAATTGTTCAACCTAGTGTTGATGCCACTACTCAGAAGAAGTGAATTGCAGTGTCACTGTGAGTTGACAGCACGGTCATTTGTGCTGGTGGAGAACCTAAGGGGTGAAATTTAGCTGGAATTTGGGTAGCCAATTTTTTTCCTGGTAAGATGCATGATTATGTGGAATTGAAGGGAAGAGTCATTTTGGGCACACAAGCTGGCCTGGGTGAACATTGCAATGGTGCAACGATGTACGAAAGAGGATGCAGGTCACCCTAAGCCTGACTTTAGGCCTGAACTATAACAGGCGTGGAAATTTCCTGTCGATGAATTCCAGACCACTTCCAAATAGAGGCAATTCATAAAAGGAGATAAAGACTGAACTTAGTTGAACATGAAAATGGGTAAGATAATGGTATTCTTTGAAAATTAGACTACATTACTAACAGTGACAGAGAGGCCAAGGACTTGAAATTCTGATAAGTTCCCAGCAAAGCCATCAGGCTGAATGCCACCAAGACTATAACAGTCTCTCTTGAAGAAGTCCCAGAACGGAGGGCCTGTGAGAAGCGGGGATTTTTGTTTATACGCCGTCATTCCCAGTATCTGGTGCATAGTACGGAGGAGGTGAGCAAGGTGAAAGAGAGATGCTGATGCTGAAGAAAAAGACTCAATGGTCTGAAGAAATGCGCATTCCTGTCAGTTTGGTATAAATGTGTTGCTTTTATGTATTTATTATTATTTGGAAGAGGTTGAGAGGATTTCCCTCTGCAGCCCAGGCTGGTCTTGACTTTGCAATCCTCCTGCCTCAGCCTCCCAACTACTATTGCTTCTCTTATTATTTTATTTATTAATTTATTTTTGGTGGAGTGGGTAGTTCTGGGAATTCAATCCAGGGACTCACACATGATAGGCATGCATCATACCAGAGCTGCATCCTGCCCAATTTGAATTTGAATTTTTCTGATAAAAGTAGGACCGCCCTAGGCACCATTCCATCTAGCTTTGGCAGGGCTTTTACAGGGGCTGGGGATTGGGCCAGGATAGGCCAATCCCAATACTGTCAGGAGGCTGGGAGGAGAGAGGGAGAGATGTAAGTGGATAAACAGGAAGACTGTCATCTGAAGCAGCTTGAGGAACACAGCATAGGTTTGAGCTGCCTGCTTGTGGTGCCTGGCCTCCTGTCCTCCTGCCTCTTCCAGTAGGGTGTTCATATCTCCTCACTGGTTCTTAGATAAGCTGCCATTTTTGTCATGTTTAAATTAATCAGAGTTGTTCTCCACAGCCCCAACCAAAAAGTCCTCTGGAAAAAAAATCAGATTATAAAAGTATAAACTTAATGCAAAGTTCTTCTTTTACCTAAATAGTGGTTATTTAGTTGATGCGTTTGTTCTACAAGAAAACATAGGTTTGATAGACATAGTTTGGACTGTAGGCACCACATAGCATTTTGCAACACACTCAACAGCCTCCTGCCCTTCCTCTTGCCCAGACTGGAGCCAGGGACAGGAAAGTGATGGGGACATGGGAAGGGAAAGGAGCCCCTTATTGTAAGGTTCAGCAGAACAGAGAAGAGACAAAGAGAAGGCAGCTCCACAACAATACAGGCTTTATTTGGGAAAGAAAACCCACAGAGGGAGTCCCTAGTGTAAGAACCAGAGCCTGCAGTCTGCTCATAGGCTGGGATAATTACACGCAGAGAGAGGAAGGGGGAAGAGGACGGAAGGTTGGGCTTTGGGGGGGGGGAGCCATTAATAAGATTGTTAGGGAGGGGAGGCAAGTTTTGGAAAAAGAAGCTAATTAAGTTCTGGGAAATCAAGTCATTTCAGTTCTTGGAATCATTATTGTTTAAGCAGAATGGAAAAGCTTTATAAATGGTGTAGCTATGGCTAACACTCACCTTGAAGTCTGGTTGAAGCCCTTCTCCAGCTGAGAGGCAAGAATCCCAGCACAGGGAGCTGGACAGATGAGTCAAAGGTTAAGAGTGCTTCTTGCACAAGCATCAGGGCCTGAAGGGTCCTGAGAGTATTGGGGTTGAGTCCCCAGATCCATAACTCCAGCCCTGAAGGGAGCAGAGACCAGAGAGTTTCTGGGGCTAATGAACATGGCAAGATCTAAAATCAGTGAAGAGACTGTGTCAAGGAAACACATGGATGAACAATGGAGGGGGACACCCAATGCTCTCCTCTGGCTTCTACGTGAGGGTGACTGAGTGGGATACTGCAACGCACAAAGAACTCCAAGACAATCTACATTTACTATGAGATAATATTCCTTTCATGTATAGCTAATTTGTATTAAAAAAGCAGTGAGCCAGTCTAAAATCTGAATGTGCATGACCTTGGGTAAGGCCTCACTTCTTTTCCCAGACATTTTCTGGGAATCTCAACAAGACTAGTAACTTTGTTTACAAAAAGATATCCTATTTCCCAGCATCCCTGTGGTCCTAGTCTTACCTCTTCAGTTGTCATCCCATCAGTGTCCCTCAGGAACCACTCTCATTAGGGTCCTCAGCCATCCTTTGGAGACAATAACTTCAAAGCCCATGACAATGGTATGCAAGGCGGTTGTGAAGACAATGAATGGGGTTTCTTAGAAAAATCTATACCCACACTCTTGGGTATGTTTTACTTTCTTCCAGAGCACCCCTTTACTTCTCTTAAACTGAGTGCTTAAAATCTATATTTAAATAGCCTTTGGAGCTGGGGAAATGGCTCAGCGATTAAAGACACTTGCTTGCAAAGCCTGCCAGCCTGGGTCCGATTCCCCAGCACTTATGTAAAGCATCTGGTTGCAGCAGCAAGAGCCCCTGGTACATGCACTTGAACATATACACTAGCATATGCAAATATACACACACACACAGTCTTTTAAGCTGGGTGTGGTGGCACATGCCTTTAATCCCACCACTTGGGAGGCAGAGGCAGGAGGATTACTGTGAGTTTGAGGCCAGCCTGAGATTACATAGTGAATTCCAGGTTATCCTGGACTAGAGTAAGAATTTACCCTAAAAGTAAAACAAAACAAAAAAAAACTTATAAAGTCTTTTAATAAACCCAAACTCTGCTTCATACTGCTTTTCCCTGAAATTCTTTTCTGTTTCAAAGCTAATGATCCAGTGTTACCTGAATGGAAGTCCCTCAAAGATTAAAGGAACTCTTCAAGCTGCTGGGGGTGACAGCATGGAACTAATTTCCTCCCCTGTCACCACTGACAACTCACCCTCAGTTCTGCTGTCTGCCATGTCTGTTAAGTGAGCAGCAAAGCATCTCCCTCCAGCTTGAATTCCAGCAGTGGGTCCCTGGGGCTAAGTGCAGGAACTCCTTATCCCCCATCCAAAGTGTCCCCACAGCTCTTCAGGGCCTCCATGGACCCTCTGAGTTGTAGAAACACATGGTTGATTCTGGGTGTGCTTTATTGCAAGGGATATGGCCCTAGTTCTGCTCAGGTTCTCAAAGAGGTTGTAACCCCATGCTCAGCTGATGCCCATGGCCTGGAGGAAAAAAAATCCCATGATTCTTTGTAATGAGGTTGTTGGAGTTCAAGAAGAGTGCTGAAACTCCAAATCCTGAGATCATGTCTGTTTTTACCAAAGAATTGGGGTAAAATAAGAACTAAAGGATAATTATTACATTATCACATTTTTTTCAGGGAAATATGGAACCAAGGGAACAGCAACGGATACACCCATATGGTCTGAGAGCCCATGTGGGAAGTGAGCATGGGCCTAGAAGGAGCATGAAAAGGGATTTAGAGAGAAGACGGAAGAAAGTGCAGAGAGCTCCTGCCATGTGGGAGGCAGGTGGGGGTAGAGAGCCCATGTGGGAGTAGGAGGTCAGGATATCCCCTCACTGGGCTGAGACAAGGGGAGGCTTACCAGGACAGGAACCTGGAAGTTTGGGAAAGAGGAACAGTCAATGAAGAAGGCTTGCCCACCTGGTAAGGATCTATAGATAATCTTATTGTGGTGACCTTTACCCTGAGACTCAGGTGAGTCTGAGAGAGAGCTGATTGGGACCTGGGGGCTGGCTCTGAAGTAGGGGGCAAGAAAGCTGACTGGATGACTGGATCAAACACTGAACTCTGGTTCTGCTGAAGCAGGCAGGCATGGTGTTCTCTCTGGGCCCTCCCTCCTGACTGGCTACCTAACCCCCCCCCCCACCTTCACATGTGTACAAGCCCACCCACAATGCTGCCTCACTTCTTCCTGAAGTCTATAAAGCCAGTGACGGTGTAGGAAAATACCAATCTCAGCTTCTCCTTACACTAATGCAGTGCTCAACATGGATGCCTTATGTGATGTGACCAGATGTGTGCAGGCAGTGGGCTCTGACACAGACAGCAGCTGGTCCTCTGTCAATTGGTACCAGCACTAACTAGAGATAGTGAGACCCCATGAGGAGAACTCAGTTCCCAAGCCTTCTCTCCCCCCAGACCCCTATCATAAAGCCCACGTTATGATTCCAACCTGGGATTCTGACTGACCTGCTATAATTGGAGCTCTGCACCCCTCTAGGGTTCAATTAATTTGCTACAGTAGCTCACAGAATTGAGGGAAGCGTGTCTATTACAAAGGATATAGATGAAGTTGTCAGGCGGAAAAGATGCCTAGAGCAAGATATGTGGAAGGAACACCAAGCTTACAAGCCTGAGGGGATGATGAGGCAAACTGCTCCAGGCACCTCCATGTGTTCAGCTATCTGGCAGCTCATTGGAGCTTTGTCCCCAGTTATGGTTATTATTTTTCATGTGTATGGGGTGGTGTGCTTGCCATGTGTGCATGCATATATGTGTATATGCCCGAGGTTGATGTTGGATGTCTTCTAGCACTCTCCATTTTACTTACTGAGGCAGAATTGCTCACTGATTCAGGTAGTCTAGCCGGCCAGCTTGCCTGAGAGACCCCTGTCTTCATTTCCCGAGGGCGGGTTTTACAGGCGGCCTGCCATGCTGCATTTACATGGGTGCCGGGGATCTGGACACGGGTCCTCACACTTGTGCGGCAAGTGCTTTACCACTGAACCATCTCCCCCAGCCCCTGTCCTGAATTTGCATGGTGGCTTCATTCAACAGGCAGGACTGATACCATCACTGGCCATTGGTGCGCAACTCAACCTTCAGCCCCTCTCTCTTCTCTGGAGGATGGGGACTGGGCCAAAAGTCTCAACACTCTCACCTTACCTTGGTCTTCCTCGGGACCTATTCCCATTCTGATGCTGCCCACGGGCTCAGCCATTATTCAGCTAGTCATACAGCACACAGAAGATTCCAGGAATGCTGGAGTTGTATGCCAGGAAACAGGAACACAGACCAAATGTATATTTCACAATGACATAGCCAGCAGCTCCAAGGCACTTGTAAATTTTATAATACACTGCAGTGTTTCATGGTTGCATACGGTACATGCTGTACCATCTAGAATGTTCCCCTCATGCAGCCTCCCTGCTTCTTCCCAGCCTTTCCTTTCATCCTTCACATTCTCTCGGGCATGACTTCCCTCGGAGGTTCTTATTACTGCCCTAGAGGGAACGGGCTTCTTGTGGTTACTACTTTACTACCATTCTCCCAAGTCTGTGATGGTGTACATCATAGCATCACAATCACGCATTCCTGCGCTGTTGACTGTTCCAGGTCTGCATGCTTCCATGGAGCTGTGTGTGCATGTATGTGTCTCTCTTTCTCTCTGTGTTCTCTTTCTTTCTGAGCAAATTTCCAGTCACATATCAGGTTTGTACAAATATGGGAAGGATAAATAAATCTTCCTAAGTAATAATTAATTCAAAAACTGTGAGCCGGGCGTGGTGGCGCATGCCTTTAATCCCAGCACTCAGGAGGCAGAGGTAGGTGGATCGCCGGTGGGTTCGAGGCCACCCTGAGTTTACGTAGCAAATTTCAGGTCAGCCTAGGCTAGAGCGAGGCCCTACCTTGAAAAACAAAACAAAACAACAACAAAAATAAACCTGTTGCCAGGTGTGGTGGTGCACATTTTTAATCCTGGCACTTGGGGGGCTAAGGTAGAAGGACTGCCATGAGTTTGAGGCCAGTCTAGGCTATAGAGTGAGTTCCAGATCAGCATGGACTAGAGTGAGACCTTGCCTCAAATAAACAAAATAAAAAACCAAAAATTAGTTGTGGGATGGATCTAAAAATGTCCCTCACAGGGTCATTTGTTTGAGCACAGGGTCCTCAGCTGCTGCCTCTGTTTTGGGTGACTGGAACCTTTGGGACATGGGGTTCTAGCTAACAAAGTGGTTTCTGGTAGTAGTTTTAAGGGGCTTATCCTCCTGTGGCTCTGGCCTGGGTGCTCTGACCTGTGGCTCTGGTCTGAGGGCTCTGACCTGTGGCTCTGACCTGTGGCTCTGGCCTGAGGGTTCTGACCTGTGGCTCTGACCTGTGGCTCTGACCTGAGGGCTCTGACCTGTGGCTCTGGCCTGAGGGTTCTGACCTGTGGCTCTGACCTGAGGGTTCTGACCTGTGGCTCTGACCTGAGGGCTCTGACCTGTGGCTCTGGTCTGAGGGCTCTGACCTGTGACTCTGGTCTGAGGGCTCTGACCTGTGGCTCTGGTCTGAGGGTTCTGACCTGTGGCTCTGGCCTGGGTGCTCTGACCTGTGGCTCTGGCCTGAGGGTTCTGACCTGTGACTCTGGCCTGAGGGTTCTGACCTGTGGCTCTGGCCTGAGGGTTCTGACCTGTGGCTCTGGTCTGAGGGTTCTGACCTGTGGCTCTGGTCTGAGGGTTCTGACCTGTGGCTCTGGCCTGGGTGCTCTGCTTCTTGATCTACCAAGATGTGAGTAAGCCATGTCACAAGTTCCCACCACCATGGATCTACCCACCCCAGATGCCATGCCTTCTCAGTAGAATGGACAGTATCCTTGAACTGTGATCCTAAATAAAGATCTCTTCCGTTCAGCTGCTTCTGCCTGGAATGTGGTCACAGATGTAAAACTACTAATTCACTAGCAGTGTTAATAATTGAAAAGGCATCTTGGCACTGTTCCCCTGCATTGCCTATATTATTTGTCTTGGCTTCTTCACCAGAACTACAGGATCCCTCAATCTGCGGCCTGGCGTATTCTTGGGGTGAGGAAATGCAGGTATTTTCTGAAGCAAGGTAAAAAGACAGGAAAGGGCTAGGGAGATAGCTTAGCAGTTAGGTTGCTTGCCTGCAAAGCCAAAGGACCTAGGTTTGATTTCCCAGGACCCAAATAAGCCAGATGCACAGGGTGGCTCATGCATCTGGAATTTGTTTGCAGCAGCTGGAGGCCTGGAACACCCATTCTCTCTCTCTCTCTCTTTCTCTCTCTGCTTCTTTCTCTCTCTCTCTCAAAATAAATAAATAAAAATATTTTTTAAAAGAAAGAAAAATTACAGTGACATAGGAAGGAAGACAAGAAGCCCTTTATCCTGTGATCTGGTTTGCTTTCCTCCTAACAGAGTCCAAAAACTTTTACCATTGATAAAGCCCAAGTGGTCCATGCTGAGATGACACATGTGTTCCTAAAGACATCTCAACCGAGAACGTCAAAGACAATAAATAAGTCTTGCTGATTTAGGGCCCACATGACAGAGCCTTGAGTTCTTAGCACCCCTTCTCACTCCTAAATTTAAACTACACCCCTCAAATCTACCATACAGTTGTTTTCAAAAGGAAATTATTTAACCTTTAACCCCTGTAAATCGCTCTCTTAGCAATGTGACTTAGAAAACCCAGGATCATATATACGCCACTGTAGCAACACTACAGCATGACTCACCCACCCTAGGCATGTCTTATTTTTTCTCTGCGTCTTACTTCTACTGACCCTTGTACTTAAGCTCTATGATAAAAGTATCTTTTCATGGGCTGGAGGGATGGCATACCCATTATCTCTCTATATCTGCCTCTTCCTCTTTTCCTGTCTCTACCCTCTCTCAAATAAATAAAAATTATTTCAAAGAAATTAAAAAATATATCTTTTATGAGCTGGACAGATTGCTCAGTGGTTAAAGGTGCTTCCTTGCAAATTCTGACAGCCCAGGTCCAATTCTCCAGTACCCATGTTAAGCCAGATGCACAGTTTATTTGCAGTGGTAGGAGGACCTGGCATACTCATTCTCTTTCTGTCTGCCTCTTTCTCTCTGTCTCTCATAAGTAAATAAATAAAAATATTTGTAACAGTATCTTAAATAACTCCCAACTTTGCTTCCTACTGGCTCATTTTGAAATTATTTTCTGTGGGGAAGGTAGGAATCCTAGTTTGGCCTGAGTGGAGGGTGCCTAACAAGGAAGGGAGCTCCTCAGGCCAATGATTGTTTGGAGCTGTGCTCTCATCTCTGCTGCTGCTGACATCCTCCACCCTTTTTATACTACTGGGACCATGAGTCTGAGAGTAGCTGGCAGATTCTCCAGGCTCAACAGACAGCAGTTCACTACTAAGAACTGGGTCTACAGGGGTTGGAGAGATAGCTCAGTGGTTAAGACGTTTGCTTGCAAAGCCTAATAACCTGGGTTCAATTCCCCAGTACCCACATAAACCCAGATGCACAAAGTGGTGCATGCATTTGGAATTCATTTGCAGTGAGGATGGAGTGCCCATTCTCTTTATCTTGTCCCCTCTCTCTCTGCTTGCAAACAGATAAATAAGTAAATAATATTTAAAGAATTGGGCCTGGGTTACCTCACCTAGTATAATCCTTTCCAGATCCACCCATTTTCCTGCAAATTTCATAACTTCATTTTTCTTTACTGCTGAGTAGAACTCCATTGTATAAATATTCCATATCTTCATTATCCATTCATCAGCTGAGGGGCATCTAGGCTGGTTCCATTTCCCAGCTATTGTGAATTGAGTGGCAATAAACATGCTTGAGCAAGTATCTCTAAGGTAATGAGATGAGAGGTAACCCAGGCCCAGAAAGCCAAGCGTCACAAGTTCTCTCTCATACATGGATTCTAGCTACAGATGATTGGACTTCTGTGTGAGTAGGAAGAAAACTCAGTAGCAAAGGCCAGTAAGCTAGAAAAGAGATATATAGGAAAGAGAAAGGAATGGAGGGGGGTACTTAATAGGATGGTATTGTATATATGTAAGTAGAATAGATTTATGGGGGTGAAAAGGCCCAAGTGAGGTTAGGGGAAGAGATTGAGTAAAGGAAAGGTGGAGGGAGGACTAATCAAAATCTAAAAGGATAAATAAATAAATAAATCATATGGAAACCTACTTTTTTGAACAATGGAACACTCAGGAACCGTAGATTGTTACTAGAAAATTTTCAGTGCCAGGGATGGGATACCTTCCAGTGAGTTGTTGGCCAGGGAGGTCCCGGATGACCCCAAAACATTATAGGCCATTGCTGAGGCCTTTGGTTTCCCACCAGGAATAGATGAGAAGACCCTATTGCTGAAAACTCCACATACTTGGGCTGCAAGGCCACTGAAAAATCCTGTTGGAACTGAGCTGATAACCTCCTCCATGTAGACCAGCTGATAGAAAGCTGGAAGAAACCATTCTGCATGCAGTTCAATGGGAGAGAGAGAAATCACCAGTGAAGATACTCAACAGTGGACACTGCAAGCTTTATATTTTGCCAGCCAGGCCAAATGAGCCAACAGGTGCAATAGTGGCATGTCTGTCATGGTGGAAAGTAACTGCCCCCTAATTTGACTGGAGGACCGCTACATGGGAGGGAATACATCCCTGATACTAAAAACCTAAAACGGGTAGTCATGAGCCCTAGGGGTGTAACATCTGCTGCTGTCTGGCTAAATGTATATACTATGCTCATCAAACTTCCCAGTAGGCACTTCTCTTAATGTTCATACCTATATATTAATGTTACTCTCACTTTTGGTAGAGCACCTTCTCTTTTCAGATGGCAGTGACCTTGGGATGACTCAGAAGGCATCAAGGTGCTGAGAAGACATGACAGAGGAGTGCTCAGCACTGAAACATCTCTATCACACCTTCCAAGGCTCAGGGTCCATTGCGGAAGAGGTGGCAGAAAGAATGCAAGAGCCAAAGGAAGGGTAGGGCTCCTTACAGCATGCTCCTCAAGACACAAAATGGCCTGGATATCCATGACCTCACAGTGCTTGACAATACCTACACAAGACCATTGTAATAGGGAGAAAAGATCATGACATCAAAATAAAAGAGAGACTGATTGATAGGAAGAGGGGATATGATGGAAAATGGAGTTTCAAAGGGGAAAGTGGGGTGAGGGAGGACATTACCGTGGGATATTGTTTATAATTATGGAAGTTGTTAATAAAAAATTAAAAATCCATGCATTGTCTTAAAAATATTTAAAGAATTGGTGCTACTAATGATAAAGGAGCTTCCAAGGGGAAACTGAGCACATGTGTAAGCTGTGACCCTGAGCATATGTGTGAGCTCTGAAACTGAGCACACTTGTGAACTCTGATACTAAGCACATGTGTGAGCTTTGATACTGAGAGGATGGGTTAGGAGTTTGCATAGCTCAGCAGCCATGGCTCTTCAGAGGATTGACTGTATGGATAGATGGCAGAGAGGAAGAAAGAGAAATCCTAATCCATTCTCTCTCCACCTTTTATCTAGCATCTACACCATCTGCTTTTCTAAGTAGATAAACCAGTCTCCTATCTACATCTGTCTGTCATAGCCATCACCTATCTATATCTGCCTGTCCTATCTAGATTTACCCTCACCTGACCATATCCATTGATTGTAGCTATCATCTGTCTATATCTGCCTATGTGGACTTTCAGGAGTTGGCTGACATGTAGCATCTGCAGGTCCAGAATCTGTATGGTGGGCTGGAAAAGGATGAAAGTTCAGGTAAGTGTTAATATTTAGTGTTGATCAGAATTTCACCAGCCAGCAGGCCAGAAACCCAGCAGGCAATCTTGAAATTTGGGGAAATTTCAGGTTTTGCTCTTAAGCCCTTCAACTGATTGAATGAGGCCCACTGCAGTGGTTTGAATCAGATGTCACCTATAAACTCATGTGTTTTGAATGCTTGGTCCCTAGTTGGGGGTAATTTGGGAGATGGAGCCTTGCTGGAGAAGGTGTATTTCTCAGGATGGGCTTTGGGACAGTATAGCCAGCTCCCTCTTGCCAGAGCTCAGCTTACTTTTGCTGCTATCTTCTCCCTGCTGTGACAGAAGTGATGTCCAGCCTCTGTTCATGCCATGCTTTCCACTGGCACCATGAAGCTTCCCTCCAAGACTATAAGCCAAAAATAAACCCCTTTTTCCCATCAGCTGCTTATGATTAGGTGTTTTGTCCCAGCAACATGAAGGTAACTACTTATGTAACCCACTTATATCATGGAAGGTCCCAGTCTAGTCAGTCTAGTGTTATAGATGTTATTCACATATTTTAAAAAAATATGTTTGAACTATTTTTAAACTTATTTATTTACTTATCTGAGAGAGAGAAAGCTGCAGATCACTCACTTTGCCTATGAGTGGCAGCAAGTGTCTCTGGGTGGCTTTCTAGAGTCATGAATGTGAATGCTGTGTAACTGTAATGCAAGCTGAGCTGGGCTTAGCTGGGCCTGGCTTGCCTAATAAATCCCTCTGGTGTGGAAAGCTAGTCATGTTACTGAAGGGGGCCGAAACAAACTCAGCTTTCAAAGCTCTCAGCTGACTGAAGCCTCACTGAGGTTAGAGGTCACACAGCTGGGCAATGTGTCATAGTCCCCCAGTAGCTTTGCTGAGGAGAACACCTCTGCTGTGTATGTTGTGATGATAAAGTTCTCCTCGGTTACTTTTCAAGGATGAGGCAGTGCTTTTTCTGAAAACACTAACTTCAATCTCTCTCTCTCTCTCTCTCTCTCTCTCTCTCTCTCTCTCTGTGTGTGTGTGTGTGTGTGTGTGTGTGTGTGAATGGATGTATGTGTACAGGTATGCATGTAGAGGCCAGAGGTCAATGTTGGGTGTCTTCTTCTACCACTATCTATTTTTTTATTTAATTTTTTTATTGACAACTTCTATACTTACAGACAATAAACCATGATATTTCCCCTCCTCCCCCATTTTTGCCTTCACAACTCCACTTTCAATCATATCCCCTCTCTCTCTTTCCATTAGTATCTCTCTCTCTTTTGATGTCATCATCTTTATCTCCTTGTAAAGGTATTGCTAGCCACTACAAGGTCATGGATATCAAGGCCAATTTCTGTCTGGACAGTTGCAATTAAGGAGTGGTACCCTTCCTCTGGCTCTCACATTCTTTCTACCACCTCTTCTGCAATGGACCCTGAGCCTTGGAGGGTGTGCTAGAGATGTTTCAGTGCTGAGAACTCCTCTGTCCCTTCTTCTCAGCACTATGTTGCCTTTTGAGTCATCACAGTGGTCACCACCATCTGAAAAGGGAAGCTTCTCTAACCAAAAGTGAGAGAAGCATTAAGATATAAATATAAATATTAAGTGTAGTGCTTTCAGGACAGTTTGGAGAGAATAATATATTCATTTAGCCAGACAAGAGCAAGCTTTATACCCCTAAGACATATGACCTCCCCTGCTGTAGGCTTTTGATTAGGTTTTCAGTATCAGGCATGTATTCCCTCCCATAGAGCAGGCCTCTAGTCCAATTAGAGAGCAGTTAGTTTTCCCCAGGGTAGAATGCCACTATTGCACCTGTTTGGTCATTTGGCCTGTCTGGCCAAACTTGAGGCTTCCAGTGTCCACCACTGCTGATGACTTCTGTCTCCAATAAGTCTGCATACAGTGCAGCTTTTTCCAGCTTTCAGTTGGCTGATCTATAGGGAGAAAGTTTTTTTTTTTTTTTTTTGCTGAGTACCAGCTTGATTTCTCAGTGACTTTGCCACTCAGGCATGTGAAGTCTTCAGCAATAGGGTCTTACCATCTGTTTCTCAAGGGAAACCAAGGGCCTTGGCAATAGCCTGTAATGTTTTAGAGGCAACAGGGACCTTCCTGGCCAACAACACAGTGAAAGGTATCTCATCCCTGGCACTGAAAATTTTCTAGTAGCAATCTATGACTTCCGGATGTGCCATTATCCAAAGAGGTACACTTTCATGTGTCTTATTCAGAATATCTTGAATTTTGATAGACCTTCCCCCACTCTTCTCTTAATCTCTTCCCCTGGCCTCACTTTGGCCATTCCACTCCCTGTAATCTGTTCTTCTACTTACATGTATACAATACCATCCCCTAAAGTCCTTCCTTCTCCTCCCTCCCTTATAGCTTTTTTCCCCCAGCTTACTGGCCTCTGCTACTGACTTTTTGGTTCCAGCTCACATACAAGTCTAATCATTTGAAGCTAGGATCTACATATGAGGGAGAACATGCGACATTTAGCTTTCTGGGTCTGGGTTACCTCACTTAGTATAATCCTTTCCAGATCCATCCATTTCCCTGAAAATTTCATAATTTCATTTTTCATTACTGCTGAATATAACTCCATTGTGTAAATGTACCACATATTTATTGTCCATTCATCTGTGGATGGACATCTAGGCTTATTCCATTTCCTAGCTATTGTGAATAGAGCAGCAATAAACATGATTGTGCAAGTATCTCTAAGGTGGTGAGAAGAGTCATTAGGATATATGCCTAGGAGTGCTATAGCTGGATCATATGGTAAATCTATTTTTAGCTATCTCAAGAACCTCCACACTGATTTCCACAATGGCTGCACTCGATTACATTCCCACCAAAAATGTAGAAGGGTTCCCCTTTTTCCACATCTTTGCCAGCATTTGTGGTCATTTGTTTTCTTATGGCAGCCATTCTGATGGGAGTGAGATGGAATCTCTCGGTAGTTTTAATTTGCATTTCCCTGATGGCTGAGGATGTAAAACAGCTTTTTAGATGTTTATATGCCATCTGTATTTCTTCCATTATGAACTCTCTATTTAGCTCCATAGCCCATTTTTAACTGTTTTTTTTTTTTTGTATTGTTATTGTTTTGTTCTTTGAGTTCTTTGTATATTCTGGATATTAATCCTCTGTCAGATGTATAGCTGGTAAAGATTTTCTTCCATTCTGTAGGTTGTCTCTTTGCTCTATTCACAGTGTGCTTTGCTTGGCAAAAGCTTTGTAATTTCATGAGATCCCCGTGGTTGATTAGTGGTTTTATTTGCTGAGCAACTGGGGTTATATTCAGAAAGTCATTATCTATGCCAATATGTTGAAGGGTTTCCCCTGCCTTTTCGTCTAGCAATTTCAGAGTTTCAGGTCTGATATTAAGGTCCCTGATCCACTTGGATTTGATTCTTGTGCATGGAGAAAGACAAGGACCTATTTTCATCTTTCTACATATAGATATCCAGTTTTCCTAGCACTGCTTGTTGAAGAGGCTGTCTTTTCTCCAATGAATATTTTTGGTATTTTTGTCAAAAATCAGATGGCTATAGCTGCCTGGATTAACATATGGGCCCTTTATTTTGTTCCATTGATCTACATGTCTGTCTTTGTGTCAGCACCATGCTGTTTTTATTACTATGGCTTTGTAATATAGCTTAAAATTGGGTACAGTGATACCAGCAGCCTTAGTTTTGTTGCTCAAAATTGTTTTGGCTACTCGAGGTTTTTTGTGCTTCCAAATGAATTTTAGGATTGTTTATTTCTATTTTTGTGAAGAATGCCATTGGAATTTTAATGGGGATTGCTTTAAATGTATAGATTGCTTTTGGTAAGATTGACATTTTCACAATATTGATTCTTCCAATCCAAAAACATGGGATGTTTTTCCATTTCCTTGTGTCTTCTGCAATTTCTGTCTTGAGTGTTTTAATGTTATCATTGTAGAGATCCTTTATTTTCTTGGTTTATTCCAAGGTACTTTTTTTTTTGAGGCAATTGTGAATGGGAAAGATTCCCTGATTTCATCCTCTGCATGTTTGTTGTTAGTATATAGGAAAGCTATTGATTTCTATGTTTATTTTGTATCCTGCTACATCGCTAAAAGTATTTATCAGCTCTAACAGTTTGCTGGTAGAGTCTTTAGGGTCATTTATGTATAGAATCATATCATTTGCAAATAATGATAATTTTATCTCTTTCTTTCCAATTTGCATCCCTTTTATGGGTGTCTGTTGCCTTATTGCTATAGCTAAGACTTCCAGTACTATGTTAAATAAAAGTGGGGATAGTGGACACCCTTGTCTTGTTCTTGAATTTAGTGGAAAAGCTTCAAGTCCCCCCCCCCCCATCTAGTATTATGTTGGCTGTAGGTTTGTCATAAATAGCTTTTGTTATTTTGAGATATGTTTCTTCTATTCCCAGTCTCTGTAGGACTTTCATCATGAGGGGATGTTGGATTTTGTTGAATGTCTTTTCTGCATCTATTGAAATGATCATGTGATTTTTGTCATTCAGTCTATTTATATAGTGTATTACATTTATCGATTTGCATATGTTGAACCATCCCTGCATCTCTGGGATAAAGGCTACTTGGTTAGGGTAAATAATCTTTCTGATATATTCTTTTCTTAATATTTAAAAAAATTTTGTTCATTTTTATTTATCTATTTGAGAGTGACAGACACAGAGAGAGAAAGAGGCAGAGAGAGAGAGAGAGAGAGAGAGAGAGAGAGAGAGAGAGAAAGAGAGTGGGCACACCAGGGCCTCCAGCCACTGCAAACGAATTCCAGATGTGTGCACCCACTTGTGCATCTGGCTAACATGGGTCCTGGGGAATTGAGCCTCGAACCGGGGTCCTTAGGCTTCACAGGCAAACACTTAACTGCTAAGACATCTCTCCAGCCCATCTTTCTGATATATTCTTGTATTCTGTTTGCCAATATTTTGTTGAGAGATTTTGCATCTATGTTCATGAGAGAGATTGGTCTGTCATTTTCTTTTTTTGTTCTCTCTTTGTCTGGTTTTGGTATCAAGGTGAATTTGGTAGAATTCTTTCCTTTCCTATTGTATGGATAAGTTTGAGAAGCATTGGTTATTTCTTCCATGAAGGTTTGGTAAAGTTCACCAGTGAATCCATCTGGGCCTAGACTTTTTTTTGTTGGGAGACTTTGATAACTGCTTGGATCTCTGCACTTGTCAAGATGATATAAAACATTTAAATAGTTAATGGTTTATATTATCTTGATTTAATCTTGAATCAAGGTAATCATCCATTTCTTTCAGATTTTCAAAGTTAGAGGCATATATAATCCTAAAGTATGTCATTATGATTTTCTGAGTTTCTTTGGTATCTGTGGTAATGGTGCTTTTCCACCTCTAATTTTATTAGTTTTTGTCTCTTCTCTCTTTCTTCTGGTCAGATTTGCTAAGGGTTTATCAATCTTGTTTACCTTTTTTATTAGTTATGTACATAGTGTGTATACAGCCATGTTGGTACCATTGTTAGCCTCCTCCCTGTCTTCCCCCCTTCTGAAGGGACTCTCCTCATTGGGGAAATGTGGGTCGAACATTGTGGGGTTAGCCATCAGTTATGGGGAGGAGGAAATGTCTCTGTGCATAATCTTCCAACATGTGGCTCTAACAATCTTTCCACCCCCTCTTCCACAAATTTCCCTGAGCCATGTTGCGTACGTTTTAGGTCTACTTCAGTGATGTGGTCTTGGGAGCCTACATGTCTCTAGATAACTGGTTTGGTAGGAGTTGAGAGTTCTCTGTGTCTATCTCCTTCACCCTTGTGCTGGTACCAGGTTCACCAAGAAAACAGCATTCTTGATCATTTTCCCAATTACTCAATGGTTTCAGCTGGGGCCCTGTTGAGGGGCGATGGGCTGATTCTCTGTTCAGGTTCTGCATCCATCTGAAAAAGTGAAGCAAATTCTCCAACAGAGAGTAAAATCAGCATCAGATTAATGGGATAACCATTATTATTTTAGAGAGAATTTAGTAAGTGTAGTCATTTTTGTAGCCCATGATTTGTGGGAGCTTGATAATGGAGAGCAGGCTCATATTTTGGATATGATTCTGACTTGTTTCATAGATCCAGCTATGGGTTCCATTCTACTGAGCAGATCAGTTAGCCAACTCAAGAGCAGTTGGTTACCCACCAGGGCTGTGTGCCACCATTGCACTTGTGTGACCATCACGTCAGGTTGTTTGCTGCTGAGTAGCTTAGACCATGAGTTGCTTGGACAAATGTTGGCCATTTTCCCCCAGTCACTCATGTAGCACCTTCTGGCACTAGACAAGTTAACTGTCTGGGAACTGACTCTCTTCCAGATTCCAGCCAGGTCACTCCATGTTTAGTATCAACAGCATATGGTGTCTTTGGTAGTAGGGTCTTACTATTAACCTTTGGTGGGTCATCAAGTACTCTGACAGAAATCTGTCTTCTTTTGGGAAACCTTGTAGGTCTCTGATCAACAGCTCATTGTGGGTGTTAACCTCATGCTGGTACTGGGAGCTATAGGCCAGGGCCAAAGGAAAAGAAGGAAGAAAAATATAGGTAATATAAAAGAGAAAGAGGGAAGAGAGAAGAAGGTGAGAGAGAGAAAAGCAGGAGATTAAGGTTAGTCTTCATCATACCTTCTCCAAGGCCCTGTGATTCAGGTGTTCCCTCTAAAGACCTGATGAAGGTTCAACCATTTAGTCTCTTTTAGGATATAGAATTTTATGGTACCATGGCCATTTGGGTCCAGTTTTGTCGCCCCCCAAATCCTTACCCTCCCCTCCCACCTCACCCTCCCTACTGTCTGGTCCTTGAGATGCTTATTAGATATGTAAGCATCTCAGGCAGATTCAGGTTAGGAGCCGCAGATGAGTGAGAACATGTGATGATTATCTTTTTGTGATTGGGTGAGTTTGCTGAGAATGACCTGTTCCAAGTGTGACCATTTTTCTTCAGAATTTCATAGTGTTATTTTTCCTTACTGCAGTGTAGAATTCTATTGTGTATATATAACACATTTTGGTTATCCATTCATCTAATGATGGACATCTGGGTTGATACCAGCTCTTAGCTATTATAAACTGATCAGGTATAAACATGGTTGAGCAGGGCTGGAGGGATGACTTAGCAGTTAATGCGTTTGCCTGCAAAAGCCAAAGGACCCAGGTTCGATTCCCCAGGACCCATGTTAGCCAGATGCACAAAGAGGCGCATGCATCCGGAGTTCGTTTGTAGTGGCTGGAGGCCCTGCTACACCCATTCTTTCTCTCTCCTCTCTCTCTCCCTCCTTCTGTCTGGGAAATAAATAAATAAATATAAAAAAAATTAAAGAAAAACATGGTTGAGCAAATCTCTCTGAAATGAGGCATGGATCTTTTGGGGTAAATGCCCAGTAAGGGAATAACTGGGTCTGTTGGTAACTCTATAGTCAACCTTTTTAGGAGTCTCCATATTGCTTTCTGTAGTGGTTGTACCATCTTACATTCCCACCAACAGTGAATGAGGGTTCCTATTTCTCCACATCCTCTCCAGCATTTGTTTTCATTTGATTTTTTTCTTTTTTTTTTGTTTATTTTTATTTATTTGAGAGAAACAGAGAAGGAGGCAGATAGAGAGGGGGAAAGAGAGAGAGAGAGAGAGAATGAATGGGCACACTAGGGCCTCCAGCCACTTCAAACGAACTCCAGATGCATGTGCCCCCTTGTGGATCTGGCTAACATGGGTCCTGGGGAATCGAGCCTTGAACTGGGGTCCGTAGGCTTCACAAGCAAGCGCTTAACTGCTAAGCCATCTATCCAGCCCTCATTTGATTTTTTAATGTTTTCTATCCTTACAAGGGTTGTTTTAATTTGCATTTCCCTAATTATGGATGATGAACATTTTCTTAACTGTATGTTTGCCATTTGTATTTCTTCCTCTGAGAACTGCCTGTCCAGTTCTTTGCCCCATTTTGTGAGTGGGTTGTTTGGCTTTTTATTGACTAGGTTTTTGAGTTCTTTGTAGATTCTAGAAATTAGGTCTCTGTCAGTTGTATGGCCAGCAAAAATTTTCTCCCATTCTGTGGGTAATCTATTGGCTCTACTTATTGTATGTTTGTCTGTGAAGAAACTTTTCAGCTTCATGAGATTCCAATGGTTAAGTGATTGCTTATTTTCTGGGCTACTGGGGTTTGTTCAAGAAGTCTTTTCCCATTTCTATATCATGGGAAGTTCCTCCTATTTTTAATTCCAGTAGTAGCAGAGTTTCCGGTCTTATATTGAGGTCTTTGATCCATTTGGTCTTGATTTTTGTGCACAGAGAGGTGTAGATCAAGTTTCATTTTCTTGCATATGGTTATCCAGTTTTTCCAGCACCATTTGTTAAAGATGCTGTCTTTTTTTCCAGCCTATGTTGGTACAGCCTTTGTCAAATATCAGGTAGCTGTAGTTCCTTGACCCAGTACCATGTCAGTATTGTGTTGTTTTTATTACTCTGGCTTTGTAATATAGCTTTAGTTCAGGTATGGTGATGTCTCTAGAGGTGTTTCTTTTGCTAAGGATATGCTTGGCTAATACAAGGCCTTCTGCCATTCCATATGAATTTTGAGATTATATTTTCTATCCCTGTGAAGAAAAATGTTAGGATTTTTATTGGTATTGCATTAAATCTGTATATTGCCTTTGGTAAGATTGCCATTTTCACCACGTTAATTCTGCCTATCCAGGAGGATGGGAGGTCTTTCCATTTTCTCAAGTCCTTCTCAATTTCTTTCTTCAGTGTTTTTATGTTTTCATTGTATAGATCTTTCACATCCTTGGTTAATGTTATGCCAAGGTATTTTTTTGTTGTTGTTGCTATTGAAAATGGGACAATGTCACTTATTTCTTTCTTTGTATCTTTGTCTTTTGCATATAGAAAAGCTACTGATTTTTGTGCATGGATATTGTATCCTGCTACTTTGCTGAAGGAGTTAATCACCTTTAAGAGTTTTGAAGTGGAGGTTCTTGTGTCTCTTATGTATAGAATCATGTCATCTGCGAATAGGGCTAACTTAACTTCTTCCTTTCCAATTTGTATCCCTTTTATTTCTTTCTCCTGTCTTATTGCTTGAGCTAGGACTTCCAGTACTATGCTGAAGAGCAGAGGTGAGAGTGGACACCCCTGTCTTCTTCCTGATCCCAATGGGAATTCCTTCAGTCTCTCCCCATTAAGTATTATTTGTGCTTTAGGAGCTTTATACATAGCCTTTATTATTTTGGGATAGAAACTGTCTATGCATATTCTCTTCAATGTTTTGGTCATGAAGTGATGTTGTATTTTGTCAAATGCCTTTTCTGCATCTATATAAATGATCATGTGGTTTTTGTGTTTAAGCTTATTTATATGGTGTATTACATTGACAGATTTCCACATGTTGACACACCCCCGCGTTCCTGGGATGAAGCCTACTTGATCGAGGTCGATAATGGATTTGATGTGTTGTTGAATTCAGTTTGTGAGGATTTTGTTCAGGATCTTTGCGTCTAAGTTCATCAGGGTAATAGGCCTATAGTTTTCTTTTCTTGTGGCATCTCTGCCTGGTTTTGGTATTAGGGTGATACTAGCTTCATAGAAAGAGTTAGGGAGCTTTCCTTGTTCTCCAATTGTGTGGCAGTTTGAGAAAAATTGTTTTCAGTTCTTCCATGAAGGTTTAACATAATTCACTTGAGAAGCCATCTGGTCCTGGACTCTTCTTTTGGGGGAGGTTTTTGATTATCTTTCAATCTCGATGGGTGTGATAGGTTTGTTTAGGAGATTAATCTGCTCCGAGTTTAGCTTGGTTAGGTGGTATGTGTCCAGGAATTCATCCATTTCCTCCATATTATCCAGTTTTGTGGAGTAGAAGTTTTTGAAATAAGTCCTGATGATTCTCCCAATTTCACTTATGTCTATTGTGATCTCTCTTTTTCATTTCTAATTTTGTTAATTTCAAGCATCTCTTTTTTTTCACTTTATCAAATTGGCCAGGGGTTTATCAATCTTGTTTATTTTTTCAAAGAACCAGCTCTTTGTTTCATCAATTTTCTTAATTGTTGTCTTAGTTTCCAATTCATTAATTTGTGCTCTGATCTTAATTATTTCTTTCCTTCTGGAGCTTTTTGGGTTACATTCTTCTTGTTTTTCCAGTGCCTTTAGGTGGATGGTTAGGTTATTGATTTGGGATCTCTCTGTCTTTGTTATGAAGGCATTTAGTGCTATGAATTTTCCCCTGAAGACTGCCTTCATTGTGTCCCATAAGTTTCAGTACATTGTGTTCTCATTTTCATTCAATTCTAGAAATTTTGCAATTTCATTTTTTATTTTTTTCCACTACCCATTTATTGTGTAAAAGTGTGTTGTTCAGTTTCCAGGAGCTGGTGGGATTCCTGGTGCATTTTTGTTGTTAATTTCTAGCAATACAGCATTGCGATATGATATCATGCAGGAAATTATGTCAATCTTCCTAAATATATGGAGGCAGGCTTTATGACCCAGTATATGATCTATATTTTAGAGAAGGTTCCATGGGCTGCTGAGAAGAATGTGTAATCTGTGGATTTGGGGTAGAATGTTTGTAGATGTCTGTTAGGTATAATTGATCTATGGTTTTGTTGAGTTCTCTGATTTCTGTATTAATTTTCTGTTTGGATGATCTATCTATTGCTGATAGTGGAGTATTGAAGTACCCGAAATATGATGGTGTTGGTGGTTATTTCTGTTTTGTTGTCAAGCAGGTTTTGTTTTATGAATTGTGGTGCACCTGTTTTTGGTGCATAATGATTGATGATTGCGATATCCTCTTCTTGGATCATTCCCTTGATAAGTAAGAGTGGCCTTCTTTGTCTTTTTTGATTCTTTTGGATTAAAGTCTACTTTATCCGATATTAGTAGAGCTATGCCTGCTTGTTTCTTATTTCTGTTTACTTGGAATATCATTTTCCACCCTTTCACACTGAGAAGGTGTCTGTCTTTAGTGGTGAGGTAGGCTTCTTGAAGACAACAGATTGAGGGGTCTAATTTTATGATACACCCTGTTAGTTTATGTCTCTTGGTGGGTGAATTAAAGCCATTAACATTTAGGGTAATAACTGTGATGTTTGTTTTAATCCCTGCCATATTGTGCTGGTGTATGTGGTTTGGTGTTTTCTTAGACTCTGGAGTTTTTTGTGCCTTCTCTGAGTTTGGTTATTGTGACCTGCTTCTTGTAGGGACTTGAGGTTGGTTATTTGATTCTTCTGTGTAGAGAATTCCTTGAAGTACCCTCTGCAGGTTTGGCTTTGTGTTCATATAGTTATAAAGCTGAGTTTTATTGTTGGAAGTTTTTCTTTCACCATCTATTAGGAGGGATACTTTTGCTGGATAGAGCAGTTTGGATTGGAAGCCATAAATTCTTAGACTTTCAAGTGTTCCATTCTGGGCCCTTCCAGGTTTCAGAGTTTCCATTGAGAAGTCTGAAGTAATTTTGATGGGTTTATCTTTATATGTAATGTGTTATTTCTCCCTAGTTGCTTTTAGGACTTTCTCTTTGTTATCAATGTTTAGAGTCTTAATGATAATATGTCTTGGAGAATTTCTCCATTGGTTCAGTCTGTTTGGAGTTCTGTTAGCTTCTTGTAACTTTATGGGAGTTTCTTTTGAGTGAGTGGCAAAGTTTTCTTCAATAATTTTGTTGAATAAGTTCTCCAGGACTTTGGTCTGAATTTTTTCCCCTTCTCATATTCCCATGATCTGAATGTTGGGATGAGTAAGGGTATCCCACAGTTCCCTCATGTTGTGTTCACAAAATTTTTTGAATTTATTGAAACTTTTGGAGTCACAAGCTGTTTCCTCTCTTTTGTCTTCCAGTGCTGAGTTTCTGTCCTCCACATGGCTGAGTCTATTCTTGAGAGCTTCTGTAGAGTTTTGGGCTTCTTCAATTTGGTTTGTATTGTCTACTGCTTTTTTATGTATGGTTTCCATATCTCTTTCAAGTTCCCTTTTCACATAATTTTCTTAATGCTTCTTGAAATTCATCCTTGCATTTATTTATGTCTTCATTGAGCTTAGCCAGCTGGTTATTGAAGACTCTTTTTTTTTGTTTTTTGTCTCCTTCAGATCATTTAACTATCTTTGCAACCCTTCCTGATTCTTTTCTATTAGGTCTGATCTAGTAAGGACAGCATTCATACAATTATTGGCCCTTTGTTGATTTTTTCTGCAAGATCTGCTATTTGCTTGTCCAGGGTTGCACAACTTGTATCTTCATTTTGGGGTTCTGATCCTCTTGTCTCTTCTGTGTTTTGATTAGAGACATCCATTGTGGGACCAGGCAATCTTGTTGGATTTACATGAATTTGATTTTTCATGTTATTCCTTTTGTGCTGTGGTCTTCCCATTACAGTGTAGAAATTTTATTTAATTTAGGAGGAAGCTGTACTCTACCCTTAAAGTATCTTCATTTTCCTTTTATGTTTGCTTCAACTAGGCTTCTGATAGCAATGGGGCCTGCCTACTCAGAGGGAAGGAGCCTGTGAGACTCTGGTGGGGGCCCAAGGGCCTGATGAAAGGTTTTGTTGATCAATAGTTTGGGGTATGGGATTGCATGGTCAGGTAGCTTGAGGGGACAGGAGATAAGGGGGAATGGGACAAAGCAGACTGGTGTTGCAGCTGAGCTTCTGAGGAGGGGAGGGTGGGAATGGTTCTATGATGCTGAGGGGTGAGGGGATGGGATAGCAGGTCCATTGGGACCTTGTAGCAGGGGGGGATCAGACCTCTGGGTGCTGTGACAAGGAAGGGCAGGGATGTGGGACTGCTGAGGGTCAGGTGATGTGCAGGGGGCATGTGGAGGTTCCCTCTGGCAGGAAAGGCTGCAGAGGAAAAGAGGGAAAGCCTAGAGAGGGGGGAATACTAGCCTGCTGGCCTGGGTCTGCGCAAGGTGGGGGTGGCGCCAAGTTGGACAGTGTTTATGTGTGGAGGTCCCCTGGAGAAACACGAGCCTGCTGGCCTGAGTCCATGCCCAGGGGTGGGGGACGGTGGCAAGTGGGACAGCATTCACACTTGGAGGTCCCCTGGGGAATGCTAGCCTGCTGGCCTGGGTCTGCACACTAGGGTGGGGGGCAGCAGCCAGTGGGACTACATTTGTGTGTGGAGCTCTGTGGTGGAAGGAACACCTAGTGTGGGGAGGGGGTACTAGCCTGCTGGGCTGGGTCCAGACACACACAGGGTTGGGGGGGGCAGTGGTAAGTGGGATGGAAGTTGCATGTGGAGTTATGCTAGCCAGCTGGTCTGTGTCCACTTAGCCTGCGGTTTGTGCAGGAGGAACCTGGGACTGAGAATGCAGTTAGGACGGCTGCTTGCGGGGACTGGGGGACTGGTGGGCTACCCAAGAGCATGGGAATCAGTGGATTCCTTAATGTGTTCCTCCGTGCCCTCCCAATGGAGGTCTACTGAAATCTGCAACCCCCTAAAAAATCCAATGAACCCTCAAGGTCTTGCCTTTCCTTCCCCAGGAGTTGAGGCATGGTTAGGTGGATGCCATATTGACCAGAAGTCCATTTTTTTGTCAGTCAGCCTTGTTGCCTTTTGGGGTGGCTTCCAATCTCACCAATGCTGAGTGCCCACATTGATCTCTCCATGTTGTCCTGTGGAGCTGGTGTTCTGATTATCTGTGATGGATGTACTGCTGCTGGGGGTTGAATGCATTCTCCGGAGGTTGGAGGTTCTGACAGTTGGGAGATGGGAGAGTGCAGGAAGCCTGGAGTTGTACTGGAACTGCTCAGATGATTCCACCTGTATCTTTTGCAGCAGCTCCTTAGCTGATTGCTGCATCTCCCCTTCAGGTTTCTTGACTTTTCAAGGAGGCTGATGAGGTTGGTAAATCCCCTTGTTCAGTCTCTGCTCCTGCAGCTTGGCACAGGTTGGACAGTACCAGGTGGGTGCAAGGATCACTTCGATAGTGCAGATCAGGCTGCAAGCCCCTCAGTGGGTTTCTGGACATTTTCCTCCTTTCTGGTAGGTCTTGATCTCTTGTGCTTCGCTGCTATGGCTAATAAAAAACCTATGTATCTTCACTTTTGAGGAAAAAGAGTGTATTTTGCCATTGTTTTGCTTAAATCCCTCACTAGGCTGGTTTGGTGTGGCTCCTATGCCACCATCTTACATGGAAGTCTTTTGTTTTTTTGTTTTTTAATATAATCTCTCTATTGAGTTCCAGGAATCCTCTTGTCTCAGCCTTCCTGGCACTGGAATTACATGTGGGCTCCACTACACCCAGCTTTTACATGGGTGCTGGGGATCCAAACTCGGATCCTTATGCTTGTGTGACAAGTGCTTTTCCCATGAGCCATCTTCTCAGATCCAACGCTGATCTTAACTTAGGCTTGCATGGGGTGAGAAGGCATCTCTGTCTACATATGGTGTCTGTCGCTTTTGCTCCCCTTAACCTTTGGGTCAGATCCTACTCAGCTGTGCATTAAGACATGTTTGTCAGCTGAGAAACGCAAATGCCTAATACAGGGTTAGCTTGACCTAGACTTGCCTAGTCCCTCTTTTCCTCCTTTAAAGGCTAACATCATCTACCAGCCACCAGGACAGGTCACATCAGAATGTGAATAGAGAGAAAAGAGGTGGCATCTGTGTTTCTGAAAGACATCTATTCCCTCAACAGACATGATTATCTCTCCCCTTTATTAGTCTCCTTTTTAGTGGGATGGGTCTGGAAACCAGGGTACCGTAACAGTCTCCCTCTCTGAAGGTTAAATATCTGAGTAAGGCCTACTGTGGTCCTTCTCAGCATGCTATAAAGAGCACTTGACTGAGGTTGGGTATGCAGCTCACTTGGTAGAGTGCTTGTATAGCATGCAGAGTCCTGGGTTTGATCACCACATAACCCCAATGTGGTATCACATACCTCTAACCCCAGCACTCAGGAGGTAGAGGTAGGAGGGTCAAGGGTTCAAGGTCATCCTTAGCTTCACAGCACATAGCAAGTTCCAAGCCAGTCTGGGCTAGGTGAGACCCTGTCTAAAACAACAACAAAACCCACTTGATTTAGGGTGTTGTACTGGCCACTCCAGCTGTCGTAGCAAAATGTCCCAGACAGCACTGTAAGCAGCAGCTTTTCTTAGTCTGAGGCTGGAAGTGGGAGCACGAGGTGTTATTGCAATGGCTTCTTCTGAGGTCTCTGCTTTGCTTGCAGATGCCATAATTGCCCCGTGGGTGTCCCTCAGTGCATTTGTGTCCCCGTCTCTTTCTTATAGACAGAGTCACATTAAATTAGATACTATCTATATGACCTCATTTTAATTTAGTCATCTCTAAAGATCCTCCATCTATACACAGGCAGATTATGAGGTCCTGAAAGTTAGGACTTCAACATGTGAACTTGTGAGCAACAAAATTTAGCCCACAAGTGTCCATCAACACTGATCCTTCACATTAGGGTCCTCAATAATAAAGGAGCTGTGGGAAGATTTAAAACTCTGTGTTCCCAGAGCCATTATGGCATTGCTGTAGGGGCACATGGAGGTGTGTGTCTTTATTAAGTTCCTGGAGCAGTTCCTGGCTGAGTCATCACAAGGACTGGAAAGCTGCTTGGTGGGCCAGAGGGTTATGACAATGGTTCAGGGCACTGAGCATGCATGGAAAACACACTGCAGAAGATCCAGTGGAAGAATGTTATGAGCTAGAGCATGGGGAAGAGTCTGGTGGAACACTGTCTTCTGGACATGACATGACTGTTGCACTCACAAGTATATGGGGGAAGGGCTCATGAGGCCTCAGGAAGCTATTGACAGTTAATGGTTTGGGGTCTTCTTTAGCAGTGCAGCCACTGCTATGTTGCCCATGCTCTGGTAAATAGTGCCCAACCCATGCTTACACAAGCAATCCTAATTAAACTCAGTGGGTCTAGCCCCCTCCCCTCAAAGATCAGGAAAATAAGAAAGGGGACTAGTTTGAGAAGAAGAGGGGCTAGTCTAATGTTTTTGCAGATTATCTCAAGTGTTTGTTACAGTGGAAAGCTGAGTAACAGAAAATAGACTGAGACTGGAGAATCTAGCAGGAAAGGAAGGGGTAAAACAGAAGGTAATGGGAGTGAGTACAGTCAAATACATTATATTCATGTATAAAATCATTAAAATTAGTTAATTATAAGAAGAAAGGGAGGAAGGAAGAAAAAAGAAAAGGGAGGGAAGAAGGAAAAGAAGGAAAGGGAAGGAAGGAAGGGAAGAAAGGAAGGGAAGGAAGAAAGGGAAAAAAGGAAGGGAAGGGAAGGGAAGGAAGGAAGGGATTTATTATGAGTGAAGATAATGGGAAAGGAAGCCAGTGGTAGATGGAGATGTTTCACTTTGGTTTTGGAATCTGGAAACTATATGAGAGTGTTGCTGGGGATAAGAGAGTTGAGTGCTATAGCCTGAATGGCCTGGGAGGCGGGAGGCCAGCTGGCTTGGCCCATAGGCTTCAGTACAGAGGCAGGCAGTGAAAGTGAGGCCAGTGGGTGAGTTCAGGAGATCAGCTAAGCTTGTGTTCCCCAGCGCTACTCTCAAAGCGGGCAGGCTGGGATGTCAGGCTGAGAGAAGGGGGACCTGGTGAGTCTTCAGTTAAGAAAAGACAGAATCAGAAGTGCATAGTCGACCAACTGTGTGGACCCTGGAATTCAAGTGTTGGGAACTTAGCTCCCAAACTCATATGTTGATGGCAGGGCCTTTGGGAGGGGCCTGAGGGTTAGATGAGACCATGAGGAGGGGACCCCATGAGAAAAAGAGGTTCCAGTTACTACATTTGCTGTCTTGCCACACATTTCCCTGCCTCAGAACTGCAGAGCATTCCACCAGCCAGGAGTCAAGCCACAGCCACCCAAGGTTGTACCCTGAAGAATGGTGACCTTTAAGTTACTGCCTCTGTGGTGAGGCATAGATCTCACACATCCCTCACAGACCCATGGGTTAAAAGCTTGGCCCCCAGGTGGGGATACTTTTGGCGCTGATGGAACCTTTCAGTGGTGGAGTAGAGTGGGTGCATCTTCAGGCCATTAGAGGTGTGCCCTTGAAAGGGAGTGTGGTATCTCAGCAGCCCTTTCCTCTTCTCTGTGGCTGGTTTCTGGCAAGAGATTTTATGCTGTCTAATGTTCTTGCCATGATGTGCCCAAAAGCAACAGGCCCACCAGACCACGAACCAGAACATCTGAAACTGAGCTGAAAGCGTTTCTCTTCATAAGCAGACTATCTCAGGTGTTTGTTACGGTGGAAAGCTGAGCAACAGAAAATAGACTGAGACTGTAGACCCTAGATCTAATCATCTAAAGCCAGCAGGCCATGTTTAAAGGTTGTAATGAGAGGGGGAGAGATGGCTCAGCAGTTAAGGTGTGTATCAGACAGCTTCAGGTTCGCTGAGATGAACTTCCAGACCAGGCACAGTTATGGAGAAAGGGATTTATTGAAGTTTACAGATCCAGGGGAAGTTCCATAATGGCAGAAGAAACTGGCCTGCCTTCACAGGACCAAGCAGAGAGAGAAGTACAAGCCTAAAGGTCAAAAGCCAGAGCACACTTCAGGAACTCCAGCTAGGCACACTTTGCATATCTTTAGATTGAAATCTCAAACCCACCACCACACCTTAAGATCCACACAATGGCATTGCCTCCAGCCAGATGGCTAGAGATGCAAACTACAAACAAATAAACAACTGAATATATTGGGGGCAATCTATTCTATTCAAACCACCACAAGGGGCTTGCCTGCAAAGCCTAAGGACCAAGATTTGATTCCTCAGTGGCTATATAAAGCCAGATGTAGAAGACGGCACATGAGTCTGGAGTTCATTTGCAGTGGCTAGAAGCCCTGGTGTGCCCATTCTCTCTCTTGCCTTTCTCTCTCATAAAACTATTTTTTTAAGGTTGTAATGATACAGGAATCTTGGGGTTGCTTGCCAATGAACCAATATTCGCCAACATGCTGATAATGTGGGGGTGTTCTGGGATTTTTGTCTTATGAGTTCAGTGAATGAAATTCACAGACCAGAGGATAAGGTTCAGAAAGATTTCATTATAGCTTAGAGCTTTAGATGGGAGAGCTTTAAGAAAAGGGGGCATAAGCCCTGAACATAAGCAAGGCAGAGCTCTTGCCCAGGGAGACAAAAGGAGGGTTGAGAAGCCCACCTTGAGACTCAGGTTTTTTTTTTTTTTTTTTTATGAGCCCCATGGTTGGTTTAGTCAGTTAGGTATCTGGAGTCAAGATCTCTGAAAAAGAGCATTCTTCTCAGAAACCTTAATTCCCTAGAAAGGCCTTCTCAGGAGGGTGTGGAAGGCCTCCCTAAGGGGGCTGAGATAAAAAAAAATGTTTGTATCTGTAGTAATGTATAAGGACACAGATTTCCCCCTACAGGCCCAAGGACAATCCCTGCATTTAGCCAGGAGAAAGCTATACACTTTCACTTTGGGGTCCTGTTCTAAGCTGCCTAGACATTTCCCCTCCCCTCCCCTCCCCTCCCCTCCCCTCCCCTCCCCTCCCCTTTCCTTCCCTGTTCTTTTCTTTTTTCTTTCTTTCTTTCTTTCTTTCTTTTTTTTTTTAAGGAAGGAAGGGGTTTATTTTTGACTTCTAGTTTCAAGGGGAAGTTTCAGGTTTCAGTCATGGTGGAGAATGCATGGCAAGATCAGGAAGCTGGTATCACATCTTTTTAAATTTTACTTATTAATGAGAGAGAGAGAGAGAGAGAGAGAGAGAGAGGGAGGGAGGGAGGGAGGGAGAAAGAGAGAGAATGAGCATAACAGGGCCTCTAGCCACTGCAAACAAACTGCAGACTCATGTGCCTTGAACTCATAGTGATCCTCTTGCTTCAAGTGCTGGGGTTATAGATCTACATCACCACACCCAGCTTCAGACACAACTTAAAATATGAAGCTTGATTTGTGATTGGCCAAATCAGCAGATGCAGAAATTGTGGCATATAGTGTCCCAAGCTGACCCACACCAGGGCAGCACAGAGGAAGAAATCACATGGAACCAGCACATGGGAGATGACAGTATGGAAACATATTCACAGGGAAGGTACACTTTAACATCGACTTCAGGGAAAGTGTGTGAGGAGTACATGGTGGGCAGCAACATTGCCTGGAAGGTCCATGGAGGCCAGCTGGCTAAGAGCCCTTGTCCCCCATCATGTCCTTTTCTGTTCCCAGTTACTACAGGGAGGAGACTTTTAGAAATCATGTTGTGTAACCCTTCACCTTGGTTAGAATGCTGTATATACACTTTTTTTTTTGTTTTATTTCCTCATTTTGGCCAATGTCTTTTGTCTGTTGTTTTTGGAGACAATTGAATATATATTTTTTCTAAACTCTTGATCTCTTAATATGTCTTTATTACATCTTCACATTCAATCCATACTTAGGTCAGGTATAGAAGAACGTTTTGATCACTGGAATATTGATGACACTCCTCCATTACCCCCCTTCCCTTATTTTTGGTTTCAGATAAGGTGGTTTGAGATAGGGTCTCATGTCACCCAGGCTGGCCTTGAACTTGCTGTGTAGCCAAGGCTAGCAGTGAACTCCTGACCCTCCTGCCTGTACCTCTGCCTCCATCTTTTCAACTTCCATTGCAGCTTTGAAAAACCATTGTGGTTCCTGTTCTTTGTAGTTGACCTACTTTTTCTCTAAAGGAAACTTGTAAATCATTTTTCTCTTTCCAGAATACTGAAATAATACAATGAGCTTTGGTGGGGGACCACTCTTATTTAATGTGACTCATATTCAGTACATCTTTTCAATCGGCAACTCAAATTCTCAGGCTATGATATTTTTTGAATTTTTTTAATTAAATTGACATACAAAATAATAGATTTCATTATGGCACTTTCATATGCATGGATTATTATATTTTGTTCTAACTCATTCCCTCCCTGACTGCTCTCTTTCGTGCCCCTGCCCAGTTCTGGTTGGTTCCCTTCATCTCTTCTGAATTCATGTCACATGTTTTCCATTACCCTCTCTCCATGCCTTCCTTAAGATCTCTTCCTCCTCTTTAATGATCCACTTTCCAGTTTCATTACATATATACATATGAATAGACATTCATGCATGCATACATACATATAGATGTAATTGTAAATCTAAGAAAATATGCTATTTATCTTTTTGAATCTGGCTTATTTTACTTACCATAATAATCTCCAGTCTCATGCATTTACTTGCAAATGTCATGATTTTATTCTTCTTTACAGTGGAATAAAATTCCACTGTGTATATGCACCACATTTCTTATCTATTCATCTGCTGATGGACATCTAGGCTGGTTCTATTTCCTGGCTATTGTAAATAATGCAGCAAAAAGCATGATGGATGTGGTATGCTGTCTCTGTGGTATATTGACTTAAGAGTCCTTTGGGAATTTACCCAAGAGCAGAATAGCTGGGTCATATGGTAGTTCTGTTTATAGATTTTTGAGAAACTCCATATTGATTTCCATAGTGGCCAGACTTACCCACTGCTGCCTTATGATTCAGCTTCTGCTAAATCAGTTTTTACCCATCACACTGCTTTCTAGTTTCCCAAAACTTTGTTGTTTCGTTGTAGATTTCTCTTAAAACATCCTTTATCATTTGACAGAGGCAGGCAAGCATGAATGGATGGAGGGGTCCATCCATACTTGGCTAGAAGTCATTATATTTTATCCTTAATACATCTACAGCTTACTTTGGGTAGGGTGGAAGAAGATTATTTCTGTTTTCCAGAGTTAGGATCACTTGTCCCCTGATCATTCTCTGAATGGCTTCTTCTGTCCACTGATGTGGAGCTCTGTTGCCATCACATGCAGATATGTGATTCTCGCTGTTCCTCATGTCACAGGATCACTTGTGGCCAGATGTTTCTATCTAAGCGTCTTCCAGTGTGTTTTTAACTCTTCTTCCAGTCTTTGCCCTGATGTCACTTGACCAGGGAGGACCGCACACAGCACCTCTCTGGGCCAGATGATAGCATTTGTGAACTCAGTGGTATTGACTTTCTGATGTGCTCTGCACATGCCTGGCAGTGTCTTTTCTGCCATGATGAACCATATCCTTTCAAGCTGTGGGCCAAAATGAAGTCTTCCTCCTGCAAGCTGTTAGTCAGGTATAAAGAATACAGACTCCCTCTATCAAGTTATAACTCTCAGGGAAGTAATAACTTAAATTAATTTTGGCCAGTTATACTCATGTAGAAATGAATTATGAAACACATCACTAAAAGGAAATTTTTGAAGTAGGAATTTGGACAAATTTGTGAAAGCCCCAACCTGAGGTGCTTGCCTGGGACAAACATGGAGAATTCCTCTTAAGAAAGAAAACTACACATGTGTTCATATCTCAGGCAGGATGAAGACTTCCAAGCCAGTTTCAGAACTTGACATTGAAAGAAAACTGGGCCCATGAAAGGTAAATTCTAGGCTCTGGAATGAAAGACAGAAAATGTGAACTGAAAGGTACATGGTCGAGGTCCCTATACAGGAAAAGAGTACTTTTATTGTCTACATTCCTCAGTTTATTATCACTTCCAAACTGAAAGAAGTCCACATTTATTCAGGAATATTAGACTGTCTCCTTAAATTGGTATTCAGGCTGTTTTCAAAATTCAAATAAAAGATTTTATTCTTTAAAGTAACATATAAAATTCCCTAGTGTTTTACCTTTTATTTTTATTATAACCAGATGGAAGTTAAAGAACTCTATGATGTACATCCTAGACTGTACAGTGGATGTCTGGTTAATCTCTTAGGTAGATTTCATAAATCTGGTTTTCCTGTAAGAAAAGGAATGAAATAAATTAGACCCAGTGACAAACTGTTATGCTAGATTTTTTTAAGTCTCCAAATTTATAGGTGTTTTTATTAATAGCACAAACATCTTGAGAAACTGAAGTTTAAGCATTAGAAAGCTATTACATATTAAAAACATAATAACAAAACCAGTATGTGGCCTCAGGAAATGTGTTTTTCCTCTGAGAAATCACTTGTTGCCGAACAGACAAGCTTCGTCAACTCAGAGCTCTTGGTGTCTCTGCATGGGCGCCATACCAGGTACATTCACCCTCCTTGGCAGGTACTAAACAGAACTTATTGATCTACTTTAAATAGCATTAAATTACTTTGTCAGAAGTTAATTAACAGGGCTGGAGAGATGGCTCAGCAGTTAACGTGCTTGCCTGCAAAGCCTAACAATCTGAGTTTAATTCCCCAGTAACCCATGTAAAGCCAGATGCACAAAGTGGCACATACATCTGGGTTAATGTGCAGAGGCTAGAGGCCCTGGCAAACCCATTTTCTCTTTCTGTCTGTCTGTCTCTCCTCTCTGTCTCTTTCTGCTTGCAAATAAATAAATAAATAATAGTTTTTTTCAAAAAGTTCACCAGCCAGACATGGTGTCATATGCCTTTGATCCCAGCACATGGGAGGTAGAAGTAGGAGGATCGCTGTGAGTTTGAGACCAGCCTGGGACTACATAGTGAATTCCAGGTCAGCCTGGGCTACAGTGAGACTCTGCCTCAACAACCAACAACAAAAAATCAGCACTTCCTTCATAGACATCATTACTCTCAGTCATGCGCACTGAGGGTTTTACTGTGGCTTCATGGGATATGAGAATACAGGCACAATGAAGCTATGAAGCTTAGAAGAGGGTTTTATTTGTTTTTTTACTTTTTAATGTTGTTTGTATTTATTTTTGCTGCCTTTCTTAATGAAATACTTTTCAGAAATACTCAAAGGTATTTCATCAATACAGAACCACTGCAGAATAAAAGTATATACATTAGAGTTAGGTATCTCTTCAAGATCTTTAAACATCACAACACACTCTTAAGAAGAGGTTAAGGGGCTGGGGAGATTGCTCAGTGGTTAAAGTTCTGTTTGCAAAGCCTTGCCAGCCTAGGTTTAATTCTCCAACACCCACATAAAGCCACCAGACATTTGTTTGTAGCAGTAAGAGGCCCTGCCACACTCATTCACCTACTCATGTACACATGCAAATAAATGTATTTTTAAAAAAGAGACAAGGCTAGTGCTGGAGAGATGGCTTAGCGGTTAAGGCACTTGCCTGTGAAGCCTAAGGACCCAGGTTCAACTCCCCAGAACCCATGTAAGCCAGATACAAGGTGGTCCATGCATGCATCTGGAGTTTGTTTACAGTGGCTGGAGGCTCTGGCATGCCCATTCTCTCTCTCTCTCTCTCTCCCTCCCTCTCTCTCTTTCTCTCTCAAATAAATACAATTTTTTTAAAAAAAGAGACAAGGCTAAAATTGCATTTACTTTAATTCAAAGAATAACTGTAAAGCTTATTTCCATGTAATAAAAGTACTGAATGTTTTGGGACTGGGGAGATGGCACAGTAGTTTAAAGCATTTGCTGTAAAAGCCTGATGACTACAGTTTGGGTCCCTGGAGCCCACATAATGCTAGACACAATACAATAATAACAACAACAACAAGTACTGACTTTTTGGAGTGAAAGGATGATTTTATGTCTCATGTTTCATGAGAGTTGTAGTTTTATGTTTCTGCTGAACTGAAAGATTTTTCTGGATATTTAATTATAAAGACCATGTTAGAGATTACAACTAGTGTTATATTATGCCCACCATTCGGAAGCTGAGATCCTATTACTCGCAACCATGTAGTTCTTCATGCCTTTACAAAGCCCAAATTCCAACCCCCAAGAACATCAAGTGCTCCAGAGCAGTGAGAATGCTTGTTTGCTGCTGACTCCAAGTGGCCCGTGGTCCAGCCATTTTTGCAAGAGAGTCTGTCAACTTCTAAAATCAAGCAAATGTTCATCATATGCTTCAACAATCAAGCTTGCAGGAGCTGAAAGCTCATTCCACACAGAAATTTCCCATAAATGTTTGCACCGTTGCATTCACAATTGTCCAAGACTGGAAGCAACCAAGAGGTCCTTCAGAAGGTAATTGGACAGACCATACTGCACCCCAACAGGGAATACTGTTCTGCATTAAAAAGAAACAACCTGGCTGGAGAGATGGCTTAGTGATTAAGCTGCTTGCTTGTGAAACCTAAGGATCCAGGTTCAACTCTCCAGATCCCACATAAGCCAGATACACAAAGGTGAGGCAAGTGCAAGATCACATGTGCCTAGTAGGTGGCACAAGCATTTGAAGTTTGAGTTCAGTGGCTGAGGTCCTGGCATGCCAATTCTCTCTCTAAATAAAAAAGAAAGAGAAAAAACAAACAATCTGATTCAGCTGGCCATTTGGGACGATGGACCTTCCACCCTAGAACCATGGTGCAGTTCCTCTGTAACCGTGAGCAGAGGTTCCTGGAGCTGGTGAACACTGCTGTGACTCACACAGAGCCTCAGTTGACCATATTTGGGCACTATGCCAAGGTTGAGCTCCTCCAATCTCTGCTGGGATCCCTATGGCTATCCAGAGCTTGAAAAAAGTAATCCAGAGTGCTCACACTGGTAGCTTCAAAAACCTTACAGTTAAGAAGGTATGCTGAATGTTTGGTGGCCTCTGAAATATAGATGTGGTTTTATACTGGCAAGATCATAGGCAAGTGTGGCATCACTGGCTATAATATTTTAAGACCAATCTTTAACATCTGATTACATTTGATTATTTGAATGTTCTTGGACTGTGTGTGATCAGACTGCTATCTGAATAAAATAAGATGTGTCAATAATAATAATAAAAGAAACAACTTGAGCTTTCAAACCATGAAAGACATGAAAGAAACAAAGTACACATTATGAAGGGAACAAAGTCTGTAAAGAATCTATACTGTACAGCTCCAAGTATAGGCTTTCCTCAGAATGGGGGGCTCTAGGACTGCCACAAGAAACTATAATCTGGAGTGCTTGAGTTCCTTATATAACATACTCCTTTGTACTTTAAATCATTTTTGGTTTGTTGATGATCCTAATACAATACAAATGTATTACATAATGTAAATGTTAACACAATATACATAGTTGTTACATGCATTGCTATTTTGGAAATAATAACAAGAAAACATCTGAAAATGTTCGATATAGGTACAATATTTTTAAAATATGGGGGCTGGAGAGATGACTCAGTGGTTAAGGTGCTTGCCTGCAAAGCCTGGACCCAGATTCTATTCCCCAGTACCCACATAAAGCCAGATGCACAGCGGCACATGCATTTGTTGTTCATTTGCAGTGACTGGAGGCCCTTCTCTCTCTGTGTCTCTCTTCTATCTCTCTCTGCTTGCAAATAAATCAACAAAAATACTTTAAAAATTAATGTTACAAGGCATAGTGTCTCATGCCTTTAATTCTAGCACCTGGGAGGCAGAGGTAGGAGGATCACCATGAGTTTGAGGCCAGCCTGGGACTACAGAGTGAGTTTTCAGGTCAGCTTGGGTTAGAGTGAGATCCTACCTCGAAAAAACAAACAACAAAAATCATGCTGAGAAAGATCTCTATCTTCCTTCATCCTTCTCTCCCTATCCTCTGCTTCCTAGTTGTAGTGGTTTACTCCACCACATACTCCTCACTGTGACAGCCAACTTCACACAGGGCCACAGCAATGGAATGGGTTGATCTTGGCCCAAAACTTCTGAACACTATCTAGAAGCAATGGGAGGCCACAGGAGACATCCAGGCACCTGGGGATTCAAGATCTGAAGCTCAGAATCCAGGGTCTATGACACTTGAAGGGATGAGGCAACAGCTAGGAGAATGTCAAGTTCTGAGGAAGAATGCCTGGGTATCCTTTCCCTGCTTCAGGATTGCCCTGTGGTTCTAGTGACCAGGGTGGTGGGAGTCTGCAGCACATGGAGCAGTGAGGAAGTCCTGCACTCTGCCCTATTCCCCCATTCCCCTGCTGCTCCTAGTACATTGAGCAATGAGGAGTCCTGTGCTCTGCTCGAATCCCCCATCCACCATCCCCCTGGTGCTCCCAGCACATGGAGCAGTGAGGAGTCCTGTGCTCTTCCCTAGTGATACAAGGTTGGAGTCCTGGGAGGGATTAGATCTCCATAAAGATAAGGACACATCCAGCATCCAGGCCCTTGAATCTCAGCTTCAGGTCCTTGTTCAAGTTATCAAAGAATTGAAAATGTAAACCCAGAAAAGGGTAAATTATGAATTATGTGATTTATTTTAAGGAGAGTAAGGAGGGAAAGCATAGCAGGAAAGTCCAAGTCAAAGGAAATTCTTCCCATTCTCAGCCTGGCTGGGAGGGAAGGAGACCAAGAAAATCTCTCCAACATAAGGAAGTGCTCTCTCTCTCTCTCTCTCTCTCTCTCTCCCGGAGAGAAGCCTCTGGGAGGGAGCACGCATGTATGTGTGTCAGCAACCAGAGGTCTAAGCTTCTCAGGAGCAAATACCCTGACAGGATGTACATGCCACTGCAATAGTGGCACACAGCCTCAGTAGGTAACCAATAGCTTTCTGATTGGCTAGGAGATCTGCTCAGTGTAAAGGAACCCATATCTGGAATTGGGAACCAGATCAGAATCCTATGGAGACAAAGATTATGTTCTCCAGTGTCAAGCTCTCACTAGTCTTTGGCTAAAAGAGGGGTTACATACACCAAATTCTACCTAAATTAATAATGCTTATCCAATTTACACTATGCTGACTTCACTCTCTATTGGAGAATGTGTTCTTCTTTTTCAGACTACCCTCGCACTTCAGCCAAGCCACAGCTGAACCCACAGAGGAATGGGGAGACAGCAAGAGTGTTGCTTCCATGCTGATCCTGATAATGAGTGCCAGGGTGTATGAGACAGACCCTGAGGATATTCAACACCTACCAAAGCAGAGATCCAGAGGCTCCTAAGAGCTCATCACTGAAGTAGACTTAAAACTCACCCACCATGGCTCAGGGAATTTCACGGAAGAGGGGGACAGAAAGATTGTAAGAGCCACAGGTTGAGACATCATGCCCAGAGGCATTTTTCTCCCCCTGTAAAATAAATGACCAGTGCTCTCGCAATGCATAAACCACAACCCCATGGGGAATACCTGAAACCCCAATGAGGAGCATCCCCAAAAGAATGGAGGCAGGGATGAGGGTACCAACACATGATGTATCCATACGAAACATCTTAATAATAATAATAATAACAAACATTAAAAAAAATAAAGTAGAGCAGGAAAATGCTCAAAACAAAAGTTCACAGGCAAAAAGAAACCCCCCCCCCCCTTTCTAGCCTGAGGCTAACTCAAGAAGAGGCAGTCCACAGATGTGCTAAGCTTGGGAAAAGTTGAGGGAGAAACAGGAAGCTGTTTGCTGGGGAGTTGTGTTTTTGTAGTCATCTTGGATGTGTCTGGAGTAGATGCAGGTTCTAGTCTTACCAGAGCAGGCAAGGTGGATTCTATGTTTCTGTGGGCCAGTCCCTAGCTAACCAACTACCAGAAAAAGAAGTCACCTTGCTTCTAATCTGTATCATTCCCCACCTCCTGAGATGAAATTCTAACTGCTGTTAGGGCAATGGGGCAATGACCACTGTAACTTCTACAAGCCGAGGGAGGAAGTAGAGCAGGACAGTTAGAGCACCCCAGGAGGGAGTTTAGCCAAAGGCCCATGATGGAAAGCCTTTTTTCCTTCTTATGAGCCAGTCCTGAAACTCTTTGCCCCAGGTTACAAACTTCACTTGAAAAAGCCCACACCTCATTTCCACAGAAACTGGACAGGGCTTACACAGAAATGTAAGCCGGTATGACAGTGAATGCCTGCAATTGTGGCACCTGGAAGGACCAGAAGTCTAAGGCCAGCTTTGGCTACATAGCAAATCTGAGGCCAGCCTGGGCCTCATGAGACCCTGTCACAAGCAATATAAATAAAGGCTAATTTTTCCAATAATAATCATCACAAGCCCTCAAATTTTCTACCGCCTTAGTTTTTTCCCCTTTACCTCATAAAAGGGAGTTAGGACCTGTAAGTTTCTGAATACCTCCATATTGTCCAAGGTCATCTCAGAAGAAACTTTGAATATGATGAAATTACTATTGTCAGAGAATTTAATCATATTCTTTTTCTTGGTATTAGTTGTAACCTCTAACGATACCTTCAGTTAGTAGCCCAAAGCTATATCAGTCTTACTGTGTCTTAGTAATAATGGTCTCTACTTTTTTGTGCGTGCACCTAAGAGTTGACAAAACGCTTTAAAATCTCATCTGAAAAAAAGAAATGTGTGATTCTAACAAATGTTTCGGGTGGTTGAGAGTGGAGAGGCATTTACTCTCTAGATGTAAGTAAGGCCTATGGCTCTGAGAGTGATTTACCTGAGGACAAGGTAGCTAGCACACCCCTTCCCGCCCAGGGTGCTCATCTCACCCTTCCTCACCCAGCATCCTTCCTACGGGAGGAGCGTTCTCAGAAGTCCATGTGAGAGTGCTAGGTTGCACCATCCATTCACACTCACGGATGAGAGGTCCATTTTTATTCATTACAGAACACTGACAAAGAAAAAAACATATATATAGGGCTGGAGAGATGGCTTAGCCATTAAGGCACTTCCCTGAGAAGCCTAAGGACCCAGGTTTGGCTCTCCAGATCCCATGTAAGCCAGATGCACAAGGTGACACAAGCACGCAAGGTTGCACATGTGCACAAGATGGCACACGCATCTGGAGTTCAATTGCAGTGGCTGGAGGCCCTGGTGTGCCAATTCTCTCTCTGTGTGTCATAAAAAAAAAAAAAAAACTTGCAAAGCCAGGTGTGGCGGCACATGTCTTTAATCCCAGCACCTGGGAGGCAGGGGTAGGAGGGTTGCAATGAGTTTGAGGCCATCCTGAGACTACATACTGAATTCCAGGTAGAGTGAGACCCTACCTCAAAAAAAAAAAAAAAAAAAACCTTGCAAAAAAACTCCACATGTATATTTTGTTTTATCTTTTTGAAGTTTAGAATGATTTTTTTCTCAATTTTTATTAATATTTTCCATGATTATAAAAAATATCCCATGGTATTACCCCCCCCCCCCCGACTTTCCCCTTTGAAATTCCATTCTCCATCATATCCCCTCCCTATTTTGTTTTTTTCAAGGTAGGGTCTCATTCTAGCCAGGCAGACCCACAGGTCACTCACTCTATAGTCTCAGGCTGGTCTTGAACTCATGGTGATTCTCTTACCTCTTCCTCCCGAGTACTGAGATTAAAAGTGTGTGCCACTATACCTGGTGAGAAAACATCTTTTTTTTCGAGGTAGGGTCTCTCACTAGTCCAGGCTGACCTGGAATTCACTTGTATTCTCAGGGTGGCCTCAAACTCACGGCAATCCTCCTATCTCTGCCTCCTGAGTGCTGGGATTAAAGGTGTGCGCCACCACGCCTGGCTGAGAAAACATTTTTGATGTGAAGCTGAGTAAAAGCTCAGGTGCAGAACCCATGGGTGTGGAAGACTGGCTGTACCTGACATCCTGAAAAAGGCAAACCATGGAAACAGTACAAAGATCAGCGGTAACTGGGGTTTCAGGGAGGACATGATAATAGGGGCATCCATTTTCTTCTTTTTGAGGCAGCATCTCACTCTAGCCCAGACTTACCTGGAACTCACTCTGTAACCCAGGCTGACCTCCAACTCATGGTGATCCTCATACCTCCCAAGTGCTGGGATTGAAGGCGTGAGCTATCTTGCTTCCTAATGGAAGACTGTTAGGGCAGGGGAGCACTCTGCAACCCTTTAATGGTGGATACATGTCATTATGCATTTGTTCACAGTCATAGCACCTATGACACAAGAGCCCTAGTGTAAACTGATTAGCCCAATCACTGTTAACTTGACACCACAATATATAGAAATTATTTTTCTTTAAAAACAAAATTATTGTTGGAGTGGTGGCATATTTCTATAATTCTAGCCCTTGGGAGGCTGTGGATAAGGATCAAGAGTCTAAAGCCAACCTGGGCTACATAATAAGTTCTATAGCAGAGACCCAGTCAGAAAAAAGGGGGAGAGAGGGAAAGATGGTTCAATGGATAAAGGTGCTTGCTTGTAAAGCCTGCAAGTCTGAGCCCAATTCCTAAGCCATACATGTAAACCAGACACAAAAAGTGGTATAAGTGTCTGGTGATCATTTGTATGTGTGTGTGTACATGCGTGCACACACACACACACACACACACACACACTTGCAAAAAATAAGTAAAAAATTTAAAAACAAGAGTCCTCTCCTTAATAGTTTTTCTCACTTGTCCCCAGTTCTGATCTTCCCTTCTAATAGCTGCACATTTGTTTGTTAAACTTAAGCAATTACTATGTTCCCAGTGGGTACTATTTTCCTTGACTACATATTTAATTCAGGTCTTAATCAACAAAACTCCCCAAAGGAAGGAGAAATGTTAAATGTAAATATTACAGAGGATAAGCAAACATGATGAAATTCTGTTAGTCCTGTGAGATCACAATTTCCACCTGAAAAATTTCAGATTGTATGAGTGACAAGGCCACCCAGATATCATGGATGTTAGAGTGAGTATTCTCTTGAGATTCCTGCTCCCAGGAGCTTTCCCTGACTCTTTCTTGACCTCATGCCACATCCAGCCAGTCCTAAGTCCGCTGGTCCCCTTCAGGACAGGCCCAAGTGCTGGGCACTTCCCCATGGCCAGCTCCTTCCCTCACAGTCTCTGATTGCTAGGACATTCCTCAGAAGGTCCTGGTCTCCCTAGTTTGACTCCCAGTGTCTGGTCTCCAGGTCACAAGCTGAGGGAGTGTTTGGTCTACAGTTGGCTCCACTCCCCTTGGTCCCAGGTCCTCCTTGGGCTGGGAAGAGCTCTCATCTACCACAGCTATGAAACCCAAGCAGACCTGAGCACTCACTCACCTTTCTCCTTCTGTTCCCAGCTCACCATTGGATGGACTAGATGGTTGGAGAGGGACAGGGTACAACTAAGCACAAGACAAGGACTCCCGCCATTGTTCACAGTGGACAGTGGACACCTCTCCCTACCCCCAGGAGCTGGAAGTGCTGGCACCTACTAGAGGTAGGAAGATCATCATGAGTTCAAGGACAGCCTAGAGCTAAAGAGTGAGTTCCAGGTTAGCTTGGCCTGCAGTAAGACCCTGCCTCAAAAAAAGCAAACACACACACACACACACACACACACACACACACACACACCCCTATAGTCCTTGCATTCCAAATGTTAGTGTGAGGAGATGGCTGAGCCCTGGCTCCCATGGTTCTGATCTCCAGCCCTCCCTAGAATGGTACAAGATTCCTATTCCTACCTTAGCTGGCATTGATTTCTGTGCTTCTGTAGGATATCTATAATGTGCTAATGGGCAGTGGGGATATTGGGTACACTTTTGTGTGCATGGGCATCCAGCCATTTAATGTATACATTTATTTAATGTATCCTCTCATATATTTAATGTATCCTCTCCCTATTGAACCAGGAAGCCCACTCAGCACAGCAGGGTCCCAGAGCTCCATCTCCTATTAAACAGAAAAGCAAATGAGAACACTAATCTGTAGTTCTCCCCCCCTCCGTGTGTGTGTGTGTGTGTGTGTGTGTGTGTGTATTTGTGTGTTCACATGGGTGTGTGTACACACATCTGTGTGGAGGCCAGAGGTTAATTTCAGGTGTCTTCTGTGATTTCTTTTTTTTATATTTATATTTATATTTATATTTATTTATTTGACAGAGAGAAAGAGGGAGAGAATGGGTGCACCAGGCTCCAGCCACTGCAAATGAACTCCAGATGTGTGCGCCCCCTTGTGCATCTGGCTAAAATGGGTCCTGGGGAATAGAACCTGGGTCCTTTGGCTTTGCAAACAAGCCTTAAGTGATAAGCCATCCCTCCAGCCCTCATTTCTTTATTTATTAAAACAAATTTCTCACTTAAACCCAGAACTTGCTGACTGTAGACTACTAGTTGTTAGCCAGCTTGCTCTGGGAATCCCGTCTCCCCCTTCCCAGTGCTGGGATTTCAGGCTGGCCACCATGCTTGCCTGGCATTTACATGGGTGCTGGGGACCCAAACTCAGGTCCTCATGCTTATGCAGCAAGTGATTTACCAACAGAGCCATCTCCCAGCCCCAGTAGCCTATAGTTCTAACAGTTCATACTGAATGAATTTTGACAAACTTTTTTAGAGACCCTTGTTACAAAGAATAGACACTTGACTAGGACTGTTCCTACATTCATCTTTCCATGTAATGTGTCCATGCACAGAAGACACAGCTTTCTTCTTGGGGAAGCAGGCCATGACTGGACACCTTAAAGGTTTTTGGTGTATTTGAGAGCTTGAAGAGAATCCACAAACCCTGCCAGTTTCCCTCTTCTCTGTGTTGAGTCCTCCTTAATAACTACCCGAAATGCTTTCTGTCTGAGAGTCTAACACAGAAAGCACCATGAAGTTGCTGCTTTACTTTCCTGGATACGGATATGGACTGGACCACATATCAACCCAACAGGATATGAGGAAGAGCCAGGAGGCAAACTGGTGAAACCCTTTACCTGGGTTCTTGGGTTGACCCTCCTCATAGCTTGAGTGTGTCCATCTATTGGGTTCTTCTTGGGTTGACCCTCCTCATAGCTTGAGTGTGTCCATCTATTGCTACTGACTGCCGTCAACCAGAGTATTGATTGAGGACTGCAGGTGGGGTAGTGTTAGGACTACGTGTGACATTAGAAGGGGTGACACCGCTGCCTGCCTCAGTGCCCCTCCCCTTGGGCCCACTGTTCTTGGTGACATAATCTACTTTCCTCCTGGACTTTGGTCTTCCTTCGAAGCTTTATATAATCCCAGCTCATGTGTGAATGGGATTAGGTCTACCTTAAATTCAACTTTGGAAAAGATCCAGTGCCAGGCAAGAGGGGCACAAAAAGGACTCAGCCAGTGAGGGTGGGGTGACCCTTGAATTGTCCCCACAAGCTTCCCTATAGCTTATACCTATAGTACCTGTCTTGAACACCTAGTTCCTGGGTGTGCTACCTCCTGCTCTCAGAGATGGCACACACTGGTATGAAACAGCCAATTTCCTACTGCTGGCCCTACTACCTACCAGCTCTTTCAGCTTTGTAATTGTTTTGCCTCCTTGAACCTTACCTTTTTACCAGAAAAACATTAACCAATGAGCATGTTTGCAAGGGTAGGACTTGCCATCCACTGAGTCACCACAGTGCTCAGCATTTATGCCCACCTTGTTTTCTTGGTACAGACCACCTCTCTCCATCCACGACTCACTAGAGTGTGACCAGAGTTTGAACAAAAGCCCTGATTCCAGGGGCTTGTGGATAAGGCTTGGCCCCACCCCCTGGAGAATCCATCAGAAATGAGAGGGGTAAAGGCAGGATGGAACTTTATTGTAACAATATGACCACACTGGGACGGTCAATTGACCTAAGTCTGCCTTCAAAGTGCTCATGGCAGGCTCTGTTAGATAGGTCCAGGAGTCTTGGACTGGAACTGGTCTAGTTGGTCATTACCTCAGGCCACTGTCTCAGGACTGGCCATGCAGAGCTTTTCTGGTGCCAAAAAGGCACCTGGTGCTTAGGGAGTAACAATTTTGGTCATTTGTCTCAAGGTGGTCATTAATCAGGCCTACTGTTCTTAGAATCAAAAGTAACCCTAGAAGAGAAAGACGTTAGGAAGCTCAGAAAACGAAACAATATAAAAACGGCAAGGCCGGGGACTTCAGCAAGGCTGTGTGGCAACATGAGCCAAGTGGCCTACTTAAGTAATTTCCTCTAAATCATCTTTCCCCTCTCAGGTCTGAGTGTCAGTGACAGACTCTGTGTTTCTCCAGCAGCCATCGAGCTTGCCACTCCAACCTTAAATGTCTCTTCACAACTTCTTTGTGTTCTGGGCAACACAGTAAGTCTCCCTGGAGCTAATGGAGACCAGCAGCAAGGTGGTTGTTGTAGTCAGATTTACATTTCTGGCAGAAAACAGCCGACCAAGAGCTGCTTGTGGCAAAAAAGGGTTTATTTTGATTTACAGACTTGAGGGGCAGCTCCATGATAGCAGGGAAAAACGATGGCATGAGCAGAAGGTGGACATCACCGCCTGGCCAACATCAGATGGACAACAGCAACAGGAGAGTACGCCAAACACTGGCAAGAAGGAAGTGGCCATAACACCCATAAGCCTGCCCTCAACAACACACGGACTCCAGGAGGCTTCAATTCCCAAACTGCCATCAGCTGGGAACCTAGCATTCAGAACACCTCAGTTTATGGGGGCCACCTGAATCAAATGACCAGTGGCCTTCTTCTTCTCCCTTCCTCCCCTTCTTCCTCCTCTTCTTCCCCCTCCCCCTACCCCTCCTTCTTCATTTTTCTTTTTCTAAAAGAGGTAGGCAGTTAGGGACACAGGCCCAAAAGAACACACACATCAGCCTGCCCTGGCGAGATGAAAACAACTTCAATGGAAATTTAAACCTGACTCAAAATGGCAGTTAAGAACAGCTGCCTAGATCTTTCTTCTAGGAAGTTTTCACACACACACACACACACACACACACACACACACACGTCTAGAGTGAGCAGGCTCTTTCTGAATCTACTCTCTCCTCCTTGACTCACCAGCCACTCAAGGTCCATACACATTCAGACTTAACCAGTGAAACTTATCCCAACTGGTTGCCTAATTTACATCTGCAAGGTTTGAAGAAAACTCAATCCAAGTTACAATGCAGACTACCTGTAGGACCCCTCCCAGCTTGGGAGTTTTTTAAAAAATAAATCTTCCATCCAATACTAACCAGGCCCAACCATGCTTTAGCTTCTGAGATCGGACGAGATTGGGCGCATTCACGGTGGTATGGCCATAAACTAAAAATAAATCTTTCTTGCCCTTCTTTGTATCTGCAATCGCAAATTCTTTGCAAATCATAAAACAAACGGCTCAAGAGCCACTAGCTTAGAGTGACTACTGAGGTTTACACATGGAACCCCTAGCTAAGCCTGTCCAGAATCCAGAGGAGCCCCATCATTTTACCAGTAACAGAATTAAGTCATAAGTGATGTGTTGTACATTTGTGGTGCGAATTTTTTTTTTCCCCCTGGTGAGATGTGAACTATTAGAAAAAGTCAGAAACAATTAAAAATCTCTCTATGACAAAGAAATCAAGACTTTATTGGTAGAGAGACCCTTCACATCTCAGCAGTCCAGACTCTGGAAATGTGAGGTGCCACCAAGCATTGGGCCAGGTGTTTATATAAGAAGGTTGGAGTCATGTTGGCAGGGAGGGAGAGGGAGAAGGACTAGCACCTGTGAATGAAGCTCTTGAGATAGCCAGCCAGTTATCTGCCCCCCCTAGGGTTACTGAAATAGCACAGGGACAGTCTCCTGACAGACTTCTTGGTAGTCAGCAGAAGTATGACGAATTCCTGAGAGCCTCAATAGAGAGATTTGCCGACTCTTTCCTTAAAAGGTATTTATTGAGAGCTGGAAAGAAGGCTTAGTGGCTAAGGCACTTGGCTCTGCAGCCTAAAAACCCATGTTTGACACTCCAGGTCTCACATAACCAAGACACACAAGATAATGCAAGTGTGCAAGGTCTCACATGTACACGAGGTGGCACACACATCTAATGTTCGATTGCAGTGGCTGGAGGCCTTGTCTTGCCTCAAAAGATACTTTTAAAAGAAGATGACTAATCAGGCCAGAGAGGATTCAAACAACAGATCAAAGCACAATTACAACAAAGTACAATGAGTTTAGTGAGGTTACTTACAGAGCACGGTGAGGAGATACTTACAGCGCAGGGTGAGGGGACACTTACAGTGCAGGGTGAGGGGATACTTACAGTGCACGGTGAGGGGATACTTACAGAGCAGGGTGAGGGGACACTTACAGTGCAGGGTGAGGGGACATTTACAGCGCAGGGGGAGGGGATACTTACAGTGCAGGGTGAGGGGACACTTACAGCGCAGGGTGAGGGGATACTTACAGACCAGGGTGAGGGAACACTTACAGCTCAGGGTGAGGGGATACTTACAGCGCAGGGTGAGGGGATACTTACAGCGCAGGGTGAGGGGATACTTACAGCGCAGGGTGAGGGGATACTTACAGCGCAGGGAGAGGGGATACTTACAGCGCAGGGTGAGGGGACACATACAGCGCAGGGTGAGGGGATACTTACAGACCAGGGTGAGGGAACACTTACAGCTCAGGGTGAGGGGATACTTACAGCGCAGGGTGAGGGGATACTTACAGCGCAGGGTGAGGGGATACTTACAGTGCAGGGTGAGGGGATACTTACAGAGCAGGGTGAGGGGACACTTACAGTGCAGGGTGAGGGGACATTTACAGCGCAGGGTGAGGGGATACTTACAGTGCAGGGTGAGGGGACACTTACAGAGCAGGGTGAGGGGACACTTACAGTGCAGGGTGAGGGGACATTTACAGCGCAGAGTGAGGGGATATTTACAGTGCAGGGAGAGGGGATACTTACAGCGCAGGGTGAGGGGACACATACAGCGCAGGGTGAGGGGATACTTACAGCGCGGGTGAGGGGATACTTACAGACCAGGGTGAGGGAACACTTACAGCTCAGGGTGAGGGGATACTTACAGCGCAGGGTGAGGGGATACTTACAGTGCAGGGAGAGGGGATACTTACAGCGCAGGGTGAGGAGACACTTACAGTGCAGGGTGAGGGGATACTTACAGCGCAGGGTGAGGGGATACTTACAGACCAGGGTGAGGGAACACTTACAGCTCAGGGTGAGGGGATACTTACAGCGCAGGGTGAGGGGACACTTACAGTGCAGGGAGAGGGGATACTTACAGCGCAGGGTGAGGGGACACATACAGCGCAGGGTGAGGGGATACTTACAGCGCAGGGTGAGGGGATACTTACAGACCAGGGTGAGGGAACACTTACAGCTCAGGGTGAGGGGATACTTACAGCGCAGGGTGAGGGGATACTTACAGGGCAGGGTGAGGGGATACTTACAGTGCAGGGTGAGGGGATACTTACAGTGCAGGGTGAGGGGATACTTACAGCGCAGGGTCAGGGGATACTTACAGCGCAGGGTCAGGGGATACTTACAGCGCAGGGTGAGGGGATACTTACAGCGCAGGGTGAGGGGATACTTACAGTGCAGGGTGAGGGGATACTTACAGTGCAGGGTGAGGAGACGCTTACAGCCCAGGGTGAGGGGATACTTACAGCGCAGGGTGAGGGGATACTTACAGCGCAGGGTGAGGGGATACTTACAGCGCAGGGTGAGAGGACACTTAAGGCGCAGGGTGAGGGGATACTTACAGCGCAGGGTGAGGGGATACTTACAGCGCAGGGTGAGGGGACACTTACAGCGCAGGGTGAGGACATACTTACAGCGCAGGGTGAGGAGACACTTACAGCGCAGGGTGAGGGGATACTTACAGTGCAGGGTGAGGGGATACTTACAGTGCAGTGTGAGGGGATGCTTACACCGCAGGGTGAGGGAATACTTACAGCGCAGGGTGAGGGGACACTTACAGTGCAGGGTGAGGGGATACTTACAGTGCAGGGTGAGGGGATACTTACAGTGCAGCGTGAGGGGACACTTACAGTGCAGGGTGAGGAGACACTTACAGCACAGGGTGAGGGGATACTTACAGTGCAGCGTGAGGGGACACTTACAGCGCAGGGTGAGGAGACACTTACAGCACAGGGTGAGGGGACACTTACAGTGCAGGGTGAGGGGATACTTACAGAGCAGGGTGAGGGGACACTTACAGTGCAGGGTGAGGGGACACTTACAGCGCAGGGTGAGGGGATACTTACAGCGCACGGTGAGGGGACACTTACAGTGCAGGGTGAGGGGATACTTACAGTGCAGGGTGAGGGGACACTTACAGCGCAGGGTGAGGAGACACTTACAGTGCAGGGTGAGGGGATACTTACAGACCAGGGTGAGGGAACACTTACAGCTCAGGGTGAGGGGATACTTACAGCGCAGGGTGAGGGGACACTTACAGTGCAGGGAGAGGGGATACTTACAGCGCAGGGTGAGGGGACACATACAGCGCAGGGTGAGGGGATACTTACAGCGCAGGGTGAGGGATACTTACAGACCAGGGTGAGGGAACACTTACAGCTTCAGGGTGAGGGGATACTTACAGCGCAGGGTGAGGGGATACTTACAGTGCAGGGTGAGGGGATACTTACAGCGCAGGGTGAGGGGACACATACAGCGCAGGGTGAGGGGATACTTACAGTGCAGGGTGAGGGGATACTTACAGACCAGGGTGAGGGGACACTTACAGCTCAGGGTGAGGGGATACTTACAGCGCAGGGTGAGGGGATACTTACAGGGCAGGGTGAGGGGATACTTACAGTGCAGGGTGAGGGGATACTTACAGTGCAGGGTGAGGGGACACTTACAGCGCAGGGTCAGGGGACACTTACAGCGCAGGGTCAGGGATCACTTTCAGCGCAGGGTGAGGGGATACTTACAGCGCAGGGTGAGGGATACTTACAGTGCCAGGGTGAGGGGACTACATACAGTGCAGGGTGTGGGGACAGCTTACAGGCCAGGGTGAGGGGATACTTACAGTGCAGGGTGAGGGGATACTTACAGGCGCAGGGTGCGGGGGATACTTACAGCGCAGGGTGCGGGGACACTTACAGCGCAGGGTGAGGGGATACTTACAGTGCAGGGTGAGGGGATACTTACAGCGCAGGGTGAGGGGACACTTACAGCGCAGGGTGAGGGGGACTACTTACAGCGCAGGTGTGGAGGAGGACCTTACAGCGCAGGGTGAGGGGATACTTACAGTGCAGGGTGAGGGGATACTTACAGTGCAGTGTGAGGGGAAGCTTACAGCGCAGGTGAGGGGAATACTTACAGCGCAGGGTGAGGGACACTTACAGGCAGGGTGAGGGGATACTTACAGGCAGGGTGAGGGGATACTTACAGCAGTAGGATACTTAAGGCAGGGTGAGGGGAACTTACAGGCAGGTGTAGGGGACATCTTACAGCGCAGGGTGAGGGATACTTACAGCGCAGGGTGAGGGGATACTTACAGTGCAGGGTGAGGGGATACTTACAGTGCAGGTGAGGGGACACTTACAGCAGGGTGAGGGATACTTACAGTGCAGGGGTGAGGGGACACTTACAGGCAGGGTGAGGGGATACTTACAGTGCAGGGTGAGGGGATACTTACAGTGCAGGGTGATGGGGACACTTACAGTGCAGGGTGAGGGATACTTACAGCAGCAGGGTCGAGGGGATACTTACAGCGCAGGTGAGGGGACACTTACAGCGCAGGGTGAGGGATACTTACAGCGCAGGGTGAGGGGAACTTACAGTGCAGGGTGAGGGGATACTTACAGTGCAGGTGAGGGGACACTTACAGTGCAGGGTGAGGGGATACTTACAGTGCAGGTGAGGGGATACTTACAGTGGCAGGGTGAGGGGATACTTACAGTGCAGGGGTGAGGGGACACTTACAGTGCAGGGTGAGGGGATACTTACAGTGCAGGGTGAGGGGATACTTACTGTGCAGGGTGAGGGGATACTTACAGTGCAGGGTGAGGGGACACTTACAGTGCAGGGTGAGGGATACTTACAGCGCAAGGGTGAGGGGACACTTACAGTGCAGGGTGAGGGGACACTTACAGCGCAGGGTGAGGGGACACTTACAGTGCAGGGTGAGGGGACACTTACAGCGCAGGGTGAGGGGATACTTACAGTGCAGGGTGAGGTGGGACACTTACAGCGCAGGGTGAAGGGGATACTTACAGAGCAGGGTGAGGGGATACTTACAGTGCAGGGTGAGGGGATACTTAGGCAGGGATACTTACAGTGCAGCGTGAGGGGTAACTTACAGTGCAGGGTGAGGGGATACTTTACAGTGCAGGTGAGGGGGATACTTACAGTGCAGGTGAGGGGGACACTTACAGCGCAGGTGAGGGGATACTTACAGAGCAGGTGAGGGGATACTTACAGCGCAGGGTGAGGGGATACTTACAGCGCAGGGTGAGGGGACACTTACAGCGCTGGTGAGGGGATACTTACAGCGCAGGGTGAGGGGATACTTACAGTGCAGCGTGAGGGGATACTTACAGTGCAATGTGAGGGGATACTTACAGTGCAGGGTGAGGGGACACTTACAGTGCAGGGTGAGGGGATACTTACAGTGCAGGGTGAGGGGATACTTACAGTGCAGGGTGAGGGGACACTTACAGTGCAGGGTGAGGGGATACTTACAGTGCAGGGTGAGGGGATACTTACAGTGAAGGGTCAGGGGATACTTACAGTGCAGGGTGAGGGGATACTTACAGTGCAGGGTGAGGGGACACTTACAGTGCAGGGTGAGGGGATACTTACAGTGCAGGGTGAGGGGACACTTACAGTGCAGGGTGAGGGGACACTTACAGCGCAGGGTGAGGGGACACTTACAGCGCAGGGTGAGGGGACACTTACAGCGCAGGGTGAGGGGATACTTACAGCGCAGGGTCAGGGGATACTTACAGCGCAGGGTGAGGGGATACTTACAGTGCAGGGTGAGGGGATACTTACAGTGCAGGGTGAGGGGATACTTACAGCGCAGGGTGAGGGGATACTTACAGCGCAGGGTGAGGGGATACTTACAGAGCAGGGTGACGGGATACTTACAGTGCATGGTAAGTGCTTACTTATATGAGTGTGGGTGACTCAAAGGCAGGTATATCACTGAAAATCCACCCCATCTTGGATGGTGATCTCATGGGAGCTGCATCATGGGGTATCTTTTTTAGTTCACCTTTTAACTTCTGAAGATTTCCACCTGACATGGGAGGGGATGGCCCAAAAAGCAATACGTGGAATCCCAGGAGAGGGTCTTGTGACCCTCACTTCCTCCTTCTACTAGGGAATACCAATAGCTTCATTACCATAGACCTGGCTGTTGCTATATTTTCCTGCTCCAAAGTGCCATGTCTACTGGTCCAAGACCATCTGTACTCCAAGAGGGCATCTTGTTATGTCTGGAAGGAAAGTTTCTGCAACACCAACACAGGGTGGGGAGAACGAAACTGACTGTTGAAAAGGGATGGACACCATTTTCTACATTGCGCTCACACATCAGGTGTGCTGGTTCTTTGTGGTAACAGTGATCCCAAACAACGGATGAGTGATTCCATACTTGTAAGAGTCCCAGAGCTCTCTCCCCCTCCTGCCTGATGATCATGCCTAGACGTGGTCTGTAATTCTGGAACCACCTGCAAGATATTCTGGGTTGAGAAGATGAAATGCTACTTTTCCCAGGCCCTACCTCAGTACATTACCCATAGTCCGTTTTCACCCAAATGGCAATGGTACCATAATTTTCTACTTACTAAAAGACAGACCAAATGGCTGATCCTTCACCAGGCCCTTACAGAGAACACCTGAACCACAAGACACTGGAGAGGGTATGATCAAGTCTAACCTTAATCTTCTACATCTTCCCTCCCTCACTTCCCATCTCCCTCTCTCTCTCTCTCTTTTATCTCTAACTCTTGTACATTAGTTATCTTTTTCCTGATTTTCTTAGTGGGCACTGACATGTAACTCCCAGAACCAGCATGGGGCTATCATCCACAATGAGCTTTTGATCAGAGAGACCTACAAGGTTTCCTAAAAGACAGACAGATTTCTGTCAGAGTACTTGATGACCCACCAAAGGCTAGTGATAAGACCCGACTGCTGAAGACACCTTATGTGATTGACATGCAAATTAGAATGGCATGGCTGGAAGTTGGAAGAGAGTCAGCCCCCATACAGTCAGCGCGTCTAGTGCCAGAAGGTGCTACATGGGCGACTGGGGGAATATGACCAATATCTGTCGAAGCAACACATGGTCTAACCTACTTAGCAGCAAATAACTTGTTGTGATGCCCACACAAGTGCAGTGGTGGCACACAGCCATGGTGGGGAACCAACTGCTCTCAATTCGGCTAACTGATCTCCTCACTGGTATGAGACCCATAGCTGGAGCTGGGAAACAAGTCAGAACTATATCCAAACATAAACCTACTCTCCAATATCAAGCTACCATCAATTGTGGGCTACAAGAGGGCCTACACCTATTAAATTCTCTATTAAAAAAAGAAGGGTTATCTCATTTGTCCTGATGCTAACTTACTCTCCGTTGGAGAATCTGCTTCTCTTTTTCAGATAGATGTACATCCTAAGGAGAGAGCCACCCCATCATACCTCAAAAGGGCCCCGGCTGAAACTAAGAAAAATTGGAGAAACAAGCAAGGGCGCTGTTTTCCTGATGAACCAGATACCAGCACAAGGGGGAAGGAGATCAGCATAGAGAAAAATCAACTCTTACCAAATCAGAGAGCCAGAGCATCAGAGCCCCCCAACACCTCATCACTGAAGCTGACCCAACATGGCTCAGGGAAATTTTGCGGAAGAGGGGGCGGAAAGAATGTCAGAGCCACATGTTGGGTCATGATATGCAGAGACATTTAGCTTACCCATAACTGTGGGCTAACTCCACAATGCATGACCCGTATACCTCAACAAGGAGGGGCTAAGAGGAGGGGGTAGGTCATGGATGAGCCTAATAATGGTACCAAACTGACTGTAAAAAAAAAATAAAATAAAAAATAAAAATGAAAAAAAAAAACTCTCTCTCTCTCTGGACCTTTTTCTATTGAGCCTTCTTGCTCTCTCCCACACACCTTTTCTCTCTCTCCCTCCATCTCTACCTCTTCCCCTTCTCTCTCTCTCATCCATCTTTTGACCCCCAAAATATAATAACACTCACCAGTAATGCTCATGCATGGACTCCAAGCCACATGCCACCTCAGAATGTAAGAACAAGGAAGAAAACCCAGTGCCAATATTTGCTTCCAGAAGCTCTTGGCTCCTGCCTTCCTTGGGTAGAGAGTATAGTGGTAAGGGCCTTTTGCTGGCAAAATGGACAAATAAAAGATATCTTGTAAACACCTATCACAGTTTAACAAAATCTTACTAACTCTAAATTTAAGCTATGGCAGTAATGCCATGAGCAACCCATGTATGCAGTTGGCTATCTAGATCTATATATTCTACTAATCAAGGAACAAATACATAGAGGAAAATTGTTTCAGTACCAAGTATGCAGACTTTCTGTGGCATGATTCCCTAAAAATTACAAGCTAACAAGCATTTACTTAGCATTTTTATTCTATTAGATATAATCTAGATATGTTCCAATTACATAGGAGGGTGTGTGTAAGTTACATGCAAATATGCCACTGTATACTAGGCAGTTGAGTCTCTGAGGGGCATCCCACAGTCTCCCCCACAGACATCAAGGAATAGCCTGTTAGGTGAGCACCTTGTCCTGGAGGATGCCCGTATGGTCCTTATGCATCTTAAAGCACAAAGCACACATCTTCTAGCTCCTTCACTGGCTTCCAGGTTTGAAGATACTTGTACAGCTTTTTTTTGTTTTGTTTTGTTTTGAATTCTTTTTTTTATTGGCTTATATAATATCAACATTCCTTATTTAGGAAGAGACAGGTTCCTCACTTTTCTTTCTTTTTTTCTCAATTTTGATTAACATTTTCCATGATTATAAAATGTCCTGGCCTGTGGGGGTTCAACAGAGGCCCTAGGAGAAGTCAACCTGAATGGGAATAAGCAAACAGACACAAGGAAGGAGACCAAGCTGAGCATTTGGTCAAGGTCTCAATTTTTATTAGTACAGGAGGGTTTATATAGGGAGAGTCAGGGAAGGAAGGCTAGTCATATAGCACGTAAGCAGAACCAGGAACTTGGAAGGCGAGGGTGCATGTAGCTCTTCTGGGAAGGTCTCAGGTGTGGTGTTCTGAGCACAGTGGGTCTTGCGATTTCCAGTAAGAGATTCAAGAACCAGGAAACAGAAACTTAACTCGCGACATGGCGGTTTCTGTCAACATGGCCAAGGTTTGGCTTATAGCTCCCAACAATAAACAATATCCCATGGTAATGCCCTCCCTCCCCCCACTTTCCCCTTTGAAATTCCATTCTCCATCATATCCCCTCCCCATCTCAATCAGTCTCTCTTTTATTTTGATGTCATGATCTTTTCCTCCTCTTATGATGGTCTTGTGTAGGTAGTGTCAGGCACTATGAGGTCATGGATATCCATTGTATGGCTTTTAATATCCTCTGTGTATTTCCATTTCATTCAGTTGAATTTTCCACAATATCCTAACTTAAGAAATTTGCTGTTGGGCTGGAGAGGCAGCTTAGCAGTTAAGGTGCTTGGCTGCAAAGCTTAAGGGCCCATGTTCAACTCTCCAGATCCCATGTAAACCAGATACACAAAAGGTGAGGCAAGTTCAAGGTCCCACATGCCCACTAGGTGGCACAAGCATCTGGAGTTCGACTGTAGTGGCTGAGGACCTAGCATGCCAATTCTCTCTCTCTGCCTCACTCTCTCTAAAATTAAAAAATAAAATAAAAAAGAAATTTGCTGTAAATGTTATCATTTAATAATGACTGGTAATAAGAAAATTTTACACCACATTTCTGTTCCAGAATATAATGTTATGGTCCAAACCAGAGGACTGAGACCACACCTTTTTTTTGGCATATAGGAATCTGTTTGATTAGTGGCTCAGAGATGGGGGTCTTAGGAAGAGGGAGGTGCAGTGAACGTCAAAAGTTTGAGGGGGATGACTGGGGGCCAGGAGACTAGCATGCATGAAGGAGCAAGTTTAGATTATGTGCAGTGGTGCAGCTGGGTGTGGGAAGTGGACAGGTAGGAGCAGCCAGACGGGGAGCTTGCTTCTTATTGGACCACCTTACAGGAGACATTGGAGCAATGCTGTGTCAATGATGGGTGGGACCACAGCTTGACCAGAACTATGCATACTGAAAAAAAATGTGGACATCACTGGAATACTTTTCGTTCCTCTTCCCGATGCACCCACATTGAATAATCTTTTTCTGTTTGTCTTACTTAGTTTTAAACTTTTTATTGACAATCTCCAAATATATACATAATGTGCCCTGATCATAATCCCTTCTCCTTGTCCCCCTTTTGTTCCACTTTCCATATTATGAATCTTTCCCTGCTTTTCACTTCTACTTGTCTCTAGTCAGTATGTGGTGGGGTGGATGGTTGTATCTAGCTTCTTGAGGCTGCTAAGGCACAGGCTTTGACCCTAACAACTTCCGTAACATACCATCAGGATACAGCCCAGTGCCATGGTCTAAAAGATACACTCTCGCATGACATCCCTTGAGAGTCACTCCTGCTAGTTCCCTTGCCCTAGTGACAACTGGTCTCTTCTCTAATCCTTCAGTCTACTTTTCCCAGAAAGTCACACAATAGGAATCAGGCGGCATGTAACCTTGTATGACTGGGTTCTTTCTCTCTGCAGAACACTCCAGAGATTCATCTGTGTTCTGTGTGTTAATAATTTATTCTCATTTATTGCAGGGCAGGAATGAGACTGCACTCTGGTTCAGCTGTCCTGGTACCTCACCACGATTTTTAGCAACCTCAGACCAATGTAGCAGTATTTATTCTATCTGAAGGGAATTACTCTTGTAACAGGAGTCTTGGGGCACCAATAAATTTAGGATGTCTCTGGATTCTTGTCTTATGAATTCAAAGAACTAAAATCCACAGACAAAGGTAAGGTTTAGAGAGACTTGATTGGATTAAGAAAAGGAAGAAAGTGCAGAGAGAGCTCATGCCATATGGAAGGCAGATGGGGGTAGGTAGCCTATGTGGGAATAGGGATTCATGACCCTACTGCAATCAGGTTCGCATTGCTGGTAGAAATCACCCCACCAAGAGCAGCTTGTGGGGAAAAAGAGGTTTATTTTGGCTTATAGACTCAAGGGGAAGCTCTGTGATGGCAGGGGGAAATGATGTCATGAGCAGAGGGTGGACATCACCCCTTGGCCAACATCAGGTGGACAATAGCAACAGGAGAGTGTGCCCAACACTGGCAAGGGGAATCTGGCTATAATACCCATAAGCCTGCCTCCAACAATACACTGCCTCCAAGAGGCTTTAATTCCCAAATCTCCACCAGCTAGGAACCCAGCATTCAGAACACCTAAGTTTATGGGGGACACCTGAATCAAACCACCACAGCCTCCATCATGCCAGCCTAACTAGGCTGTGACAATGGGAGCTTATCAGAGCAGAGACCTTGAGGTTCAGGTGTCAGGAGAGATGAACAGCTAAGAACATGCCTTGCTCACTGGTAAGCATCTATTTATGCTGGTGGACTTCACTCTCCAGCTCAGGTGAGTCTGACAGAAGGCTAATTGGTCTGGGCTCGGGGGCTGGCTCAGGGAGAGGTCAGCACACATGAGTGCAGGTGAGAGTGAGCTGATTGGATGAGACTGGATCAGATGCTAAACCCTGGTTCTGCTGGAGCAGGCAGTGACATCCTTTTGGCTCCCCTCTTTGGGCCCTCTCCTGACTCACTACCCGAAAAGAAAGCTACCTGAATCATTTTCTGACTCTTCGTAAACTTTTCTTCTAAATTAAAAAGAAATGCATCCTTGTTGGGCCGGGTGGCACAGGCTGTAATTCTACCTACTTGGGAGACTGGGGCAGGAGGATTACAGGTTCAAGGGCTACCTGAGGTACAGAGTGAATTTAGTCAGCCTAGGCAACGTCTTTAGACTCTGTCTCAAAATAAAATGTGAAAATAGGGCTGAGGATGTAGCTCAGTGATAAAGCTTTCCTAGCGTGTGAAAGGCACTGGGCTCAATCCTCAGTACTGCAAAAAAGAAAAAGATAAAAACAACTTATCCTGTTGAGGCAGGAAGATCAGTGTGAGTTGAGGGGAGCCTGGTCTATATAGTGAGATCCTGCCCCAAGAAAAGATATAAAGTATTTATATGTAACTAAATGAGAAAGAAAGAGTTGCCTTTCTAGACATGCTTCCTTTACAAGGGAAGTATTGGCAGGCTGGCAAATTCTGAATATGAACAGGGTCCTTTCATCATGAAATGTGACTGCAAGACATCCAAGGTACGAGTGTATAAAAAGGTGAAATTGTTTAAGTACATTACTTTTTATATATTTAGTTTAAGCATTTTAGCATTTGTATGAACATTTTCTTTTTAAAATTTTATTTTATATTTATTTGAGAGAAACACAGAGAGAGAAGAGAGAAGAGAGAAAGAGAATGAGTGTGCCAAGGCCTTCAGCCACTGCAAACTAACTCCAGCTGCTTGTGCCACCTTGTGCATCTGGCTTATGTGGGTCCTGGGGAATTGAACCTGGGTCCTTTGGCTTTGCAGGCAAATGCCCTAACTGCTAGGCCATCCCTCCAGCCCTGAACATTTATTATTATTGTTTTGAGATAGGGTCTCAGTGTGGCCCAGGCTGGCCTCACAATCCTCCTGCCTCAGCCTGCTGAATGTTGGAATTACAGGTGCGTCCCACCTAGCCTGGCAGAAGATTACATCTTATTGAGAAATGTTAATATTTTCTCATCTTACTTTCTATTGACAAGAAAAAGGTAACACAAAGAATAGAGCTAAGACAGGCTGATCACCACAAGCAAGGCTCATGAAATGAAACCTTTTGTTGCATGTATGTAATATCTGTGTGTGGTATGCATAGGTCTATGCATGTTCCTCAATCTTTCACCACCATATTCACAGAGGCAGGCTATGTCACTGGAACCCAGAGCTTAACAATTTTGCTAGTCTATGTAGCCAGCCTGCCCTGGGGTTCCGTCTCCATCTTCCAAGCACAGGAGTTTCAGCTGGACTGCCACACATCCACCTGGCATTTACATGGTGTTGGGGATCTGAACTCAGGTCCTCCTGCTTGTGCAGCAAAAGCTTTATCCACTGAGCTATCTCCCCAGCTCCAGCTTTTTAACCTCACTGATGTATACTAATAAAATTCAGGGCATCTCAGGTAAGAATAGCAGCCTTGCCTGTGAAGCCTGAAAATCCAGCTTTCATCAACTGTTTCAATTCAGTAACCACTAGCTGGGTCATGCTCTGGGCAAGACAATTCATTTGGCAATGACACACAGAAGTGTCTCACATAGACCCTTTGCTCTCACATATCCACTTTTTTGTGTACATATGTGTGCTGTATGTGATGTGTGGTATGTGTGTGTGTGTGTGTGTGTGTGTGTGCACAGATGCACATGCTCCATGCACATGTACAGAGGCCAGAGAAAGTCAGGTATTCCTTAGTATCACTCATCCACATATTCCCTTGAGACAAAGTCTTTCCTTTTACCAAGAGCTGCTGTGAGTCAGCAAACCCTAAGGATTCTCCAGTTCCCACCCACCCCCAGTTACTGGGATTACAGATGTGTGTGGCCATGCCCAGTTTTAATGTAGGTTCTGGAAAGTCAAACTTGGTGTTCTATGGCCAGAGAAGCCCTCATGCTTAAGCAGCATGCACTCTTAACCACTGATCCCCAGTCCTCACATACCCACTTTTTTGAAGGATCAAACTCAAAAGTACTAGATGCAAGCTAACCAGACATCCTGTTCATGCTAAAAAGTCCCAACCTGAGTCTAAACACCAGCTTACAGGAAATACTGGGAACAAAAGAAGGTGTTAGTTATGCTATGAGAATGCAATTCACAGAAATCTAGACTGTGGAAAATTGAGCAGGCAAACATATGGCATGAAAACCAGAAATAAGGAGGGGCTGTTGACTGGATTTAAAAGATCATCAGTCACACACACCCTGTACACTTCCCACAAACCAAGTGTATGAAGTCATTTTTTAGAAAAATTGGAAACACACTGTGTCTTAGCTGACATCAGGCCATTATTTATTTCGGGAGGTGACACTAATGTATTAGGCTTAGAGGTTTCAAAAGTGCCTATCTTTTAGAGAGACATGTGACACCTTGAAGAGTGAAATCCTAGAATTTACTTGAAATTGCTCCAGAAAAACATAGGTAGCAGACAGAGTGAGAAGTGGAAAATGCAAATGTGGATAATGTGCTGAAGTTGGATGGCTGATACATGGATGTTCACTAAGGACTCAAACTACTTCTGTGTATGTTTGAAAAATCTCTATGACAAAAAGGTTTGGGGAAGCCGGGTGTGGCGGCGCGCCTTTAAGTCCAGCACTCAGGAGACAGTGGTGCAAGGATCACTGTGAGTTCAAGGCCACCCTGAGACTACATAGTGAATTCCAGGTCAGCCTGGGCTAGAGCAAGACTTTACCTCCAAAAAAATAAATAAATAAAATAAAAGAAGAAGAAGAAAGAAAAGTTTGGGGACCTGAGCAAAGGCTCAGTGGGTAAAATGCATGCCATGCTAGCATGACCTGAATTTGGATTCCCAACACCCATGTAAAAGCCAGGCGTGGTGGTATGCACCTGTCATCTCAAGGCTGGGAACATGAAAATATGGAAATAGGAAGATCCCTAGGTTTGCTGGCTAGCTAGTCTAGATAGACTGTTGAGCTATAGGTTCACTGTGAGACTATCTCAAAAAAAAAAAAATGGTAAAGCCAGCATGGTGGTGCACGCCTTTAATCCCAGTACACACAAAAGGTAGAAGTAGGAGGAACACTGTGAGTTCGAGGCCAGTCTGAGACATGTAGTGAATTCCAGGTCAGTCTGGGCTAGAGTGTGAAAAACAACAACAAAGAAAGATGGTGAGCTACTGAAAAAGATACATGATATGGACCTCTGACTTCCACAGGAACATATATACACAGATGCACAGCCCACATACATATACACATGTGAAAATAAAAGTGAATAAATAAATACATAAAAAGATTGGGTTAATAACACATTGAATCTAATAGTCTTAGGAAAGAGGGAGGGTGGGAAGAAAAGAAAATATACTGAGGCATACAGTAGTGAGGATGCTGCTATATGCATGGGAAGTTCTTGGTGAGCGCTGCCTGCCTTCTCTGTGTGTGTCTTGTGTGGGAAAACCTGAATACTGTCAGATGTGAGAAGTGACCATGTCACTATCAGTCTGTTTGACATAGAATCTTTTCTGTCTCCTTTGTGTGACTTCGTGAACAAACTGGGGGCGGGTCTCTGATTTGGATTATTGACCTGTGTTTCTCACTGTACAAGTAACACAGTCATTAAATGACTTTGCAGTTTATTAGTCCCTTATTGGTAAGCAATTCCCTTTATATCTATAAGAAACAGAGGCAAAGACTTATAGTACATTCCGGAGTTCTCGAAGGGACTATTAATGTGTCATAAGAGAAAGAAGGCTGCTGAGGTTGCCTGCGTCTTTGTTTGGTTTGCTTTGATTTATTATCTTTTTGTACATCAGGACTGCCCTAAACCTCCATGGCCAGGATTTGGACTATGGTGGGAACATTCATGTGAAATCCTTTCCATTCCAGACCAATCTGCTTAGACCAAGTGGGAAGACATGAGTTTTACCCTCCATTCTTTGTAGACAGATGCCTTGTCTCCCTTCTAGACATGAAGTGAATTTGGGAGGAAATGGGAGATGTGGATACTGGAAAACACTGGGTACCCCAAAATTATATTGCTTTTGGCTTCTATGATCCCTACACAGGTATGTGAAATCACAGTATTATTTTGAGAACATTTTATTCTTAGAAGTGGTATGGGTATTGCTCTTATGCTCAATTTTAGCTGGAAAAATATGGGGCTGAAGATGGCTCAGACAGCAAATGTTTGCCACTCAGGAATGACATTTACTTTTTTTGAGACAGGGTTTCCCATTGGCCTGGAGCTCACTGAGTATGCTAGACTAGATGGCCAGTGATTTCCAGGGAACCTCCTGTCTCTGCCTCCACAGTGCTGGAATTTATAAGCACATGCCACTAAGCCTGGCTTATTTTTTAATGTAGGCTCTGGGGATCAGATCCTCATGCTTTCATGCCACACACTTTGCCAAATGAACTATCTCCACAAGCTTATATACATTTTGTAGTGCAGAAATTCAGTATGATTTAGTCATACAGTCAAACAGCTCTCTGTAAGTCTCTGTACTGGGTATTATGTGAAAAGAATAGTATCTGAGGCTTGGACCCTGATATCAAGAAGTGCATCTTAATAAGGTTCTAAAAGTATCCTTGGAGGAGCAGGCATGAGTTGGGAACATGTTAGAAATTCTTAGGGGGCTCAGTGATATGTTTTCAACCCCTGGGTGGCTAATGCACATGACAATGTGGAAATCACTGCTCTAGAAGAATGAAAAATGCAAACATGTCAACAAAATACAGAGGGATTTACAAAAGGTAATGATGAGGTGAGACCAGGGAAATCCTCAGCACGTTTCTTGCATTTGGTGGAAGAAAAAGTGGGGTAGGAGGTCACATTTAATGGGAGGAGTGGGGTAGGATGGTCACATTTAATAGGAGAAGGAGTGGGGTAGGATGGTCACATTTAATGGGAGGAGTGGGGTAGGATGGTCACATTTAATAGGAGAAGGAGTGGGGTAGGATGGTCACATTTAATGGGAGGAGTGGGGTAGGATGGTCACATTTAATAGGAGAAGGAGTGGGGTAGGATGGTCACATTTAATGGGAGGAGTAGGGTAGGATGGGTCCACATTTAATAGGAGAAGGAGTGTGGTAGGATGGTCACATTTAATGGGGAGGAGTAGGGTAGATGGTCACATTTAATTAGGAGAAGGAGTTGGGGGGTAGATGGTCACATTTAATGGGAGGAGTAGGGGTAGGATGGTCACATTTAATGGGAGGAGTAGGGTAGGATGGTCACATTTAATGGAGAAGGAGTAGGGGTAGGATGGTCACATTTATAGGAGAAGGAGTGGGGTAGGATGTCACAATTAGGAGGTTGGGGTAGGATGGTCACATTTAATAGGAGAAGGAGTGGGGTAGGATGGTCACATTTAATAGGAGAAGGAGTGGGTAGGATGGTCACATTTAATAGGAGAGGGGTAGGATGGTCACATTTAATGGAGAGGGTAGGATGGTCACATTTAATGGGAGGAGTAGGGTAGATGGTCACATTTAATGGAGGAGTGGGTAGGATGGTCACATTTAATGGAGAAGGAGTGGGTAGGATGGTCACATTTAATAGGAGAAGGAGTGGGTAGGATGGTCACATTTAATAGGAGAAGGAGTGGGTAGGATGGTCACATTTAATAGGAGAAGGAGTGGGGTAGGATGGTCACATTTAATAGGAGAAGGAGTGGGGTAGGATGGTCACATTTAATGAGGATGAAGGATGGGGTAGGATGGTCACATTTAATAGGAGAAGGAGTGGGGTAGGATGGTCACATTTAATAGGAGAAGGAGTGGGGTAGGATGGTCACATTTAATAGGAGAAGGAGTGGGGTAGGATGGTCACATTTAATAGGAGAAGGAGTGGGGTAGGATGGTCACATTTAATGGGAGAAGGAGTGGGGTAGGATGGTCACATTTAATAGGGAGAAGGAGTGGGGTAGGATGGTCACATTTAATAGGAGAAGGAGTGGGGTAGGATGGTCACATTTAATGGAGAAGGAGTGGGGTAGGATGGTCACATTTAATAGGAGAAGGAGTGGGGTAGGATGGTCACATTTAATAGGAGAAGGAGTGGGGTAGGATGGTCACATTTAATAGGAGAAGGAGTGGGGTAGGATGGTCACATTTAATAGAGAAGGAGTGGGGTAGGATGGTCACATTTAATAGGAGAAGGAGTGGGGTAGGATGGTCACATTTAATGGAGAAGGAGTGGGGTAGGATGGTCACATTTAATGGGAGAAGGAGTGGGGTAGGATGGTCACATTTAATAGGAGAAGGAGTGGGGTAGGATGGTCACATTTAATAGGGAGAAGGAGTGGGGTAGGATGGTCACATTTAATAGGAGAAGGAGTGGTAGGATGGTCACATTTAATAGGAGAAGGAGGGGGGTAGGATGGTCACATTTAATAGGAGAAGGAGTGGGGTAGGATGGTCACATTTAATAGGAGAAGGAGTGGGGTAGGATGGTCACATTTAATAGGAGAAGGAGTGGGGTAGGATGGTCACATTTAATAATGGGAGAAGGAGTGGGGTAGGATGGTCACATTTAATAGGAGAAGGAGTAGGTAGGATGATCACATTTAATAGGAGAAGGAGTGGGGTAGGATGGTCACATTTAATAGGAGAAGGAGTCGGGGGTAGGATGGTCACATTTAATAGGAGAAGGAGTGGGGTAGGATGGTCACATTTAATGGGAGATGGAGTGGGGTAGGACAGTCACATTTGGTGGAAGAAGGGGTAGGGTAGGATGGCCATATTTGATGGAAGAAGGGGTAGGGTAGGATGGCCATATTTGATGGAAGGAGTGGGGTAGGACAGTCACAGTTGGGAAGGAGCAAGAGTATCAGTCACTTCAGACAAGTGTGACCTGTCAGGGGAATCTGGAATCCTCCTGTGAGGTAGGATCGAAAATGTGGGATCACCAGTAATGAGTGAGTCATGATGTCCTTAAATGTCATTACTTGTATGCTTACTTTTTAATTTTTTTTCTTTTTTTGAGGTAGGGTTTCACTCTAGCTCAGGCTGACATGGATTTCACTATGTAGTCTCAGGGTGGCCCGAGCTCACGACGATCCTCTTACCTCTGTCTCCCAAGTGCTGGGATTAAAGTCGTGTGCCACCACACCCGGCACTTTTTAATTTTTGAAATATTTACTTACTTAAATAAATATTTAAATAGAGAGAAGAGAGGCAGCGAGAATGGGTGCACTCCAGGGCCTCCAGATACTGCAAGTGAACTCTAGATGCATGTTTGTCACGTCACTTCTGGCTTTATGTGGGTACTGGGGCATTGAATCTGGGTCACTAGGCTTTGCAGGCAATCACCTTAACTGCTGAGCCATCTCTCCAGCCCCTACTGTTTTTCTTTGGAAAAGGGCCTCACACTGTAGCCCAGGCTGTCTGCAACTCACTATGTAGGTCATGATAGCCTAAAACTAATGGAAATCCTCCTGCCTCAGCTTTTTGAGTGCTGAGATTACAGGTGTGAGCCACCATGCCAGGCTTAGTGACTATCTACAATGAAAAATATTCTTATACTTGTTATATCTTTTTTTTTTTTTTGATTTTTCAAGATAGGGTCTTACTCTAGTCCAGGCTGACCTGGAATTCACTATGTAGTCTCATTGTGGCCTTGAACTCTTGGCAATCCTCCTACCTCTGCCTCCTGAGTGCTGAAATTAAAGATGTGTGTCAATGCCTGGCTATTGGTTATATCTTTAAGGAATACTAAAGAAAAATGATGGCAATGCACTTGTATAAATTTTACAAATCACTAAAGTACTTATTACTTAACTTTTTGAATACCCAAGTATAGAAAATTCAGTAAGAATATGACATTTTTGCTCTGTAAAGAAGTATGATATGGGCTGGGGACATGGCTTAGCAGCTAAAGGCTCCTGTTTGCAAATCCCGTTGGCCTAAGTTCAATTCCCCAGCACCCACATAAAGCTGGGTTCAAAGTAGCACATGCCCTGTGACTCCAAACTCTATGACAGTGGGAGGTGGGATCTGGAGAATCCGGAGCTCACCTACCGGCTGGCCTGTGCACCCTGGTAGTTTGTTGGTAGTAGCAGCAAGAGATTCTGCATCAAACAAGGTGAAGCACACATACCTCGGAGTTGTCCTCTGATTGCCACACACTCACCGTGCCACACGTGCCCCCCACACACATCAAGAAATAAAACTGTGCAAAAAGAAGTGGGCAGTGACAGCATAGTCTTAGTTCTTGGCCTTTGATTCAACTTTCAGAATGGTTTCATGGGGCATTTTGAGAAAATGATGAACAGCATAACAGAAAATCACACTGTTATTAGAATGGCAGCTGGATATTGATGTGTGAGGATTAATTTCTGTTATAATAATGCCAATCATCTTCAGAAGTCTAGAGTGTATTTTTAGGCTTACTATTCTAAGGAAAATGCAGGAAATCAAAGAGACTGCGGCTGCTGCTTCTAAAAATGGAAGACAGTCAAAATGCAGTTTTTTGGGGGGATGGGGAGTTGAGGTAGGGTTTCATTCTAGCCCAGGCTGACCTGGAATTCACGATGTAGTCTCAGAGTAGCCTTGAACTCACAGTGATCTTCCCTCCTCTGCCTCCCAAGTGCTGGGATTAAAGGCGTGCGCCACCATGCCTAGCCAGGGTTTTATTTTGTATGTGCATGTGTGTTCGGTGTGTGCATGCTCATGTATTCATGTCTCCATATATGGGTGCATGCATGTACAGGTGCACATGCATGTGTATGTGATGCACATGGAGGCCAGAGATCAACCTCTGATGTCTCCTTCTATTGCTCTCCACCTGTTTACTGAGGTAGGAAGTCTCTCACTTGAACCCAGAGCTCACCAACTTGGCTAGTCTAGCTAGCTGTATTGCCCCAGTAATCTCACACTCTGGGATTACCAGTGGGGTACCATGCCCACCTAGCATTCACATAGGTGCTGGGGATACAAACTCAAGTTCTCACACTTGTGCAGCAAGCACTCCACTAAGCCATCTCCCCAGCCCCTAAATACAGGGATTTAAAAATAGACTTTAATTGTAGCTGAGATGGAGTAAGAAGGGTCTCATGGGTTCTTCTGTGGGAAACAATCCCCCGACAGCAGCTCCATTCAAGACTCTGGATGTCACAGAACATGTGTGATCCTGAAGAATGAAGGAAAAAATCAACCTGTGGTGGTTTGAATCAGATGTCCCCCATAAACTCATGTGTTTTGAATGCTTGGTCCTCAGCTGATCTCAATTTGGGAGGTGGAACCTTGCCAGAGGAGGTGTATTATTAGGGGTAGGCTTAGGAGTATTGTAGCCAACTCCCCCATTGCCAGAGCTCAAACTTTTCTCTTGCCTATTTTCCACCTGCTGTGGCAGAAGGTGATGTTTAGCCTGTGTTCTAGGACCTTCCTTTCCATGCCACAATGAAGCTGCACCTCAAGACCCTAAGTCAAAATAAATCCTTTCCTCTCACCAGCTGCTTTTAGTCGGAAGTTTAGTTCCAGCAACATGAAGAAAGCTACAACATAAGTCATGTGGTTGTATGGCTCAGCTTCCAGGTCAGTCAGGAATGGCTAATTCAGTGGAGTATAGCATTTCTCTGAGATGAGACAGAATTGGGAACTGGGAAGCCCAGAAGAGTGGAGAGGAGTGAGCTGCATACAGGAAGAAACCGGAGACCTGTGAGGGTGCCCTTGGGAGCTTCAGCAGACCACTGACCAGAATGAATGTGTGGGAAACTGCACAAGCACGGCAGAATGTATCTGGAGGCTTAAATAGACCAATACCTCAAAGAGCTCATAAGGGGAGCTCAGACTGAAGCTCAATGGTAGATCATTTGGTTATCACGTGTGACATCCTTTATTTGATCACTAGAGCCACACACAAAACCCAAAATGATCATAAACTGAAAGCCCAAAATAGGACTAGCGAGATGCCCAGTGGGAACAGTATTTGTCATAAAAGCATGAGGGCCTGAGTTCAAATTCCAAGAACCCATGTAAAATACTGTGGTGGCACATGTGGGCCAGCTGTAGTTTCAAAGTGAGACCCTGGCTTAAAGAATGAGGCAGAAAGTGACTAAGGAAGACACTTGACATCAACATCTGGCCTCTACACTCCCCCCAACATATAAACATGCATACACACAGACCACATAAATACACATAACAAAAGAATGCCTGTTCCCAAAAGCCAGAATGGAGACTTATAACTGGAAGAGTACCAGTGCTTCAGTTTACATCATGACCATCTCCCAGAAGCCCATGTGCTGAAGGCATGGTCTCCAGACTGGGGAGATTGTGAACCATTTAAGATGTGGGGCCTAAGGAAAGAAAATTAAGCCACTGGGGGGGGGGGAATGCTGGGCTCCTGGTTCCTTTCTCCTTTCCTTTTTGCTTCCTGGACTCCATGAAGGGAGCACCACTGTGTTTCCCTGCCATGACCTACGGTCTCCTCGTAGGCCAAAATGCAATGGGCCAAGTGATTGCGGACTGAAACCTCTGGAGCTGTGACCCAAAACAAACCTTTCTCTTTTGAAGTTGATTTTCTTAGGCCCTTTGTCACCATAACAGAAAGCTGACTTCCATGGTCAATGTATTAAGAACAGCTTTCCCCTTTAGTGGAAATTCAAATTTGACTGTGGAATGAAGCCAAAAGCCAGCTCAGACAGGATCAAATTGCTTCAGATTCATCAGCCACATCTAAGAATACAGGTAAAAAATATTTATAGAAATACAGTATGGGCTGGAGAGATTGCTCAGTGGTTAAAGCCTGCCAGCCCAAGTTCAATTCCCCAGTGCCCAAATAAAGCCAGATATACAAGGTGGCACGTTCGTTTGCAGTGGCAATAGGCCCTGGAATGCCCATTCTCATTCTTGCTCTCTCCTTTTAACCCTCTCTCTTGCTCTCTGCTTGCAAATAAATAAATAAAAATATGTCAAAAAGAAATACAACAATATATAGCAACCAGCAAGGTAAACTAACCTCCAAGAAAATAAGAAATCACCACATACACATAGAAGCCAGGACAATACAAGCCAAAACGGGAAGGGAAATTAAATGAGTCAAAAACTCGGATTTTGGACTGGAGGGATGGCTTAGCCGTTAAGGCGTTTGTCTGCAAAGCCAAAGGACCCAGGTTTGATTCCCCAGGACCTACATAATCTAGATGCACAAGGGAGCGCATGCGTCTGGAGTTCGTTTGCAGTGGCTGGGTGCCCTGGTGTGCCCATTCTTTCTTTCTCTCTCTCGCTCTCTGTCCCTCTTTACCTCTGTCAAATCAATAAATAAATAAAAATTAAAAATAAACTCGGTTTAATCCCAAATACTATACAATCTGAGCAGGTGCACACCTTAAATCCTAACACTCAGAAGGTGGAGGCAGGATTCAAGGTCATACTCAGCTTTGTAAGGAGTTTGAGGTTAGCCTGGGCTACATGAGACCCTGAGTCAGAAACATTAAAACAAACAACAAAAAAAACCTGGCCCCAAGGTGAGGCAGATGTCCAGAAGCTGCAGAGGTTTAAAACACTAGGTAGAGATACAGATCACTGAAAGCAAGTCTTTCTCTTTCTTTTTCTCACTTTCTACCTTTCTTTAGTAGTACTGGGCTAGGGATTGAACTCTGGCTCTTGCAAATATGAGGCAACTGCTCTACCACTGAGCTACATCTGTAGGCCCCTGTTTAAATTTTTATATTTTGTTTTGAGACAGTCTCACTAAATTACCCAGTCTGACCTTGAACTCACTCTGTAGCCCTGGATGGCCTCAAGCTCAGGATTTTTCTGCTTCAGCCTCCTATGTAGCTGTGATTACAGGTCTACACCAGCATGCTCAACCATTTCTTTGCTCTTGGTGTGGCTTTCCTCTCACAATTCTAGGTTGTCTGTTCTCGTGTGTTCAGTGGAAGGTTTGTATTAGACACTGGGATTCCTCAGCCCATGGGGAACATCGTCATGGAGGGAACCTCGCTTGAGTCAAACTTGAAGGCACTACCCTGCTCCCTGCAGTGGAGGGTACTCAGTGCTCCCTTCTTATGCAGGGCATTCAGAGCCCAGCTAGCGGTCTGCTCTGAAAGATAGAGGGCCTGGTTTTGTCTTGTTTTCTCTCCCTGTGCCAGGAGGCTCCTTTTATATCTTGGGTGGCCTGCTAGCAAGTCTATGGCCTGGTTCCAGAGCCATAAAGGCAGCCATGATGGTGGAGGAGTAGGTGATGTCCCCAGAACCACATAAATGCTGTGAGTAGTGACCCATGCTTATTATCCCAGCCCTGGGGTGATGGAGACAAGAGGACCCCTTGGAGCCTACGTGGTGTGCTCCAGGCTAATGAGAGCCCCTGTCTCAAACACACACACACACACACACACACACACACACACACACACAATGAAAAACATAGGCAGCATTTCTGATGATGGTACCTGAGGTTGTCCTCAGGCTTTCAGATGCATGGGCACATACATCCATGCACACACACCTGCACTCACATCCACACAACATGTACACACACATACACATATGTCAAGAGACAAACATTCACTCATGTAGTTCTACTATCTTTTAATGAGAGTAAAAATAGGTTTCTGCATTACCAAATAGAATAAGGCTGCTTTGTCTTTGTTCGTTTTGGGACAATGTCATAGGGTTTAGCTATGAGAGTCCTTGTTGGCCTGCTGGTCAGGAACTTGCCATGTAGCCCAGGCTGACCTCCAGCTCAAGGAACTCCTCCCGCATCAGCCTCCTGGGATTACAGGTGAGCACCACCATGCCCAGCCTCAGTTATTACCTTGGACTTCTATGTCACAATGAACACAGTATTTTAAGGGAGGGGTGTAGCCAAATGCTTCAAAGATAACTACGCAGAGACCCACAATAAATATACTGGGCTTCAGGCTAGCCTTTTTGCAAGATCAACAAGGGGGATGGGTAGACTCTGCTTCTGACATTCCTAAACTGCGCCTCAGCAATAAAGTCATCTCTGGCTGTACTGCAGCTGTGAGATTGTGCAAGTATGCCCTCTGCTGAGCAAGTGTGGTATTGCTTCAGTAGATAAAAAGCAGTGAGTGCTTAACACACAACGGACCACCCACCCACCCCTCACAGTCTTGACCAATGCCTTTGTGTTTGATAACAGAAACAAAATACCTAGCTGATCTGCTTTTCTCACTGAATCTTGCATTTAATCTGTATTTAGGGATTAAAAATTCATTTCTTCATATATTTCTTTTTTTTAATTCTCAATAAACAAATTTCTATGAGAGGCCATTCAACATTAAATATCATTATCATTCTCACTAGTGAACTACAGAAATTACCCCTGAAAGTATAGTATTTCATTAGCACTAACATTCTGCCTCTTTGCCTTTATAGGAGGCCACCAAAGAGGTTGAGCCCCAAGAAGTGGAGTTTCTGATTTCTTTATTTGTAACATGTCAGGCATTTCTGTGACTACTTTCATAAAGGAATAGTTTAAACCAGGTTCTCAACCCCACCTGAAGATTGCTGAGACCGGGGGTCTTTAGAAGGCCCTGTTACCGGGCTTCTCCTCCCGGGCAGGGAGTCTGTCTGAGGTCACTAGTCCAGGTACTGGGCCTTTCAAAGTTCCTCCTCTCCCTTTAAAGAAAATAGGAACGATATAGCCTCAGAACCTATGGACAAGGCTACAGTCATTAGTCTCTTACAGTCTCTTAGAACTTCATTAGCAAAGTTCTAAGAGAGGAAAGTCAGATAAGCATCTGTCTGTCTTCCGAGGCAGCCACAGTGGGACTGAAGGTCCATTCAGCATCAAAGAACCAAGCACCCCTTAACATCAGCTCAATTTTCTTTCTATCATTATTTGTAGTTTTTTTAAATTTTTTATTTATTTGCAAGCAGACACACACACACACACACACACACACACACAGAATAGACACCCAGGGCCTCTTATCACTTCAAATGAACTCCAGATGCATTTGGCATTTTGTGCATCTGGCTTTACATGGGTACTGGGTATTGAACCTGGACTGTCAGGCTTTACAAACAAGGGTTTTTAACTGCTAAGACCTCTCTCCAGCCCTGAATCAAGTCTAGGGGGCTGGAGAGATGACTCAGTGATTAAAAGCACTTGCTTGCAAAGCCAGTTTGCTTTGGTTCAGTTCCCCAGTACCCATGTAAAGCCAGATGCATGCAGTGGCACATGTGTCTGGAGTTTATTTGTAGTGGCAGAAGACCCTAGCATCATGCTCACTCTCTCTCTCTCTCCCCCACTTCCCTCCTCACAATAAATAAAAATAATTTTAAAGTCTCAATTTTAAGCTCTTATTGGGGTTGAAAACAGTTGTTCGGGGTCAGATAATTTAAAAAGTGTGGGTGTGGCTGCACATGTGTGTGGGTGTGGAGGCCAAAGGAAAACCTCAGGTGTCATCCTCAGAAACACCATCTGCCTGTTTCTGAGGCAGGGTGTCTCAGTGGCCTGGAGCTCATCAGTTAGGCTGGACTAAATAGTTAGGCCAGTGAGCCCTAGAGATGCTCCTGTCTGACTCCAGCTCTGGAATTACAGGTGCCTACCACTATACCTGGCCTTTTGTAAATGTGGGTTCTGGGGATCACAGTCAGGTTCTCATGCTTGCAAATCAAGCATTTAGCCATTGAGTCAACTCCTGACCCAGGATCTTTTTTTTTTTCTCTTTAAAGTGGAAACATCATGAAATGCCTTCGCTGTATAGTAGGTATCACAGAAACAGAGCTGCATGCTGGATACATGCAGATCCTTGCTAACAGAGTTAAGAACAAAAGCCTCACTGCCTTCCAGCTCCCAGCAAAAAGCAGTCAGACAAGACTTAAAAATGCAGAGAAGACATGTGGCCAGTGAGCACAGGTGCCTTGAGTCACCTTAATTGTGGGACAGAACTGAACCGTGTTTATAGAGGATGGAGATGCATGAACGGAATCCAGGTCTTGACAAGATCTAACCCATCCACTTTGGTGTTCTCAGTGGACAAGAATTCACAAACTGGTCACGTTTCTGGAGTATCACAGCTTGGACATTCTTTTATGGGGATGTCTGTGGGCATGTATGTGCTAGCCTGGGGGATGCTGGTGCTACTGGTCCAGGTAGCACAGTTTGAGAATTACTGTGCTCAAAGGTGCTTGCAACAGATGAAGTTGAAAGAAGGCAATGATGAAAGAGGCAGGGCAGGTCTAAAAAATATTTAGAAGTGCATTAGTCAAGGTTCCTCTGAGAAACAACCAGTAAGACATTTACCGACATTTATCTATGTCTCTGTATCCACCATCCATCCATCCATTTGTCTATGTATCTGAAGTGACATATTATGAGGAATTGATGCACATGATTATGGAGGCTGAGAAACCCACAGAGCTGTATGTGTAGTTTAAAGGTCCGAAAACTGGGAGCCACAGTGCTGATGGACTAAATTCCAGTCCAGGATGTAATTCTGAGAACTAGCAATGCCGAGAGTAGAAGGTGGATGCACTAGCTTGGAGTCGGAGATGTAGTCCTGCTTCCTCCACCTTGCTGCTCTATTTGGGCCTTCTATAGAGTGGACAAGACTGACCCATATTGGCAAAGGAGGGCCAGACTTTACTCAGTTTTCCAATTCCAGTGTGGACCTCTCCTAGAAACATTCTCACAGATAAGCTGTCACTGGAAACTTCTCCCCTGGGGAGACATGAACATACTTTGTCACCCCAAACAGGGCTCAGATGGCAGAACAAAGTACAATTGCACCAATACCAGTTCTGTGAACCAATGAGTTTATTGAGGTTGCTTACAGAGTATGAAGAGGGGTTATTTACAGCAACATGGAGCCCCCAAAGCAGCTACTTTGATGGGGCTTCCTGTGTCAAGATTACTCCTTGGATGCTCCTCTCTCAGCCTTGGGATGAAGGGTGACTCATAGAGCATAGAGACCACAGAGCAGCTGCACCACAGAGAAACCTCATCCTACCTCAAATGGTAACTTCTCCACGACTACTTCCAGAAGCTCCCTGTCCCTGTCCAGGAGTATGGGACTCCACAACAGCACTTCACTGGGGCTCACTACATCGGCATTACCCTCACCGATGCTCCTACCTCAGCCTCAGGTGAGGGCTTACTTATAGAACATGGAGACTCTAAAGAAACCACCTCGATAGAGCTCACTGTTCCTTAATCTTTTACCATCTATATACTTTATCTCCCCCTGAGGTCATGAGACCTTAATGTGTTATTGTATACAGTTGGCACAGGGAACACCTAAGTCTCAGGTGGGGAATCTAATGACCTTTCCCATGCCTTCTTTCGTGAATTGTCCAGGCTGTTTTTGATAAAACTGGCAATAGATGTTCACTGCTTTCCATATGGAGGAATTTTGCCATACAACAGCTAGCAATCATGCTTAACTATCTGGGTGTACAGTGGCTGGGTCAAGTTGACACATAAAGTGAACCATTACAAAAAACAAGGTTATCGGAGTGGGAAGACTAACTTGAAATTGGTGATTTGGTTCCCAGACTCTCCAATTGCATGACATGATACTTAAACCAGGGACCTCAGGATATGCAGAATAGACTGATGGTGATAAGATAAAACTTTTGCTTTATGCACACAGAGTTGAGGTGCTAATTGTGGATATATATATATATATATATATATATATATATATATATATATATAGACAAAGAACTCTGGGAGGGGTAGGAGACAATTTCCATGAGCATCTGGAAAGAGAGAACTCAGGGCCCCATAGAAGAGAGAAGACACTCAACAAGGCTTGAGAAGAATTTAACTAAACATGTGAGCAGAGGTGACAGAGAGAAAAGATATGGTGAGAGGAACTAAAGACTAGTCCTAGAAGGTGAATTACACACATGTATTTGTGTGTATATGTGCACATGTGTGTGCATATTTGTGTGTGAGCGCACATGTGTATAGAGGCCAGAAGGTGATATCAAATGTCTTCCTGGATCACTCTCCTCCTTACTTATTGAGACAGTGTAATCCAGGTTCAGTGATTGGCTAGTGTAGCTTGCTAGCTGGCCCTTGGGACCTCATCTCCATCTCCAAGCGCTGGGATTTACAAGGGTGCTAGGGGTCTGAATTTCAGTCCTCATGCTTTCAGGGCAAGCACTTTGCTGACAGGACCAGCACCTCAGGCCCTTTTTTAAGCTTTGTGAGACTATGTAGCTCAGGCTAACCTCACAATCCTGGCTCATCTTGCCAAGCACTGTGACGACAGGTGTGCATGCAAAGTCTTATTTTGAAAATCCATGAACACCAATGAATTTCCTGGTTGTTCCCTACATTGTTAGGAAGAATCTCAAAACACTCTCCAGATAGTATTTTATTTGTTATTTGCAAGCAGAGGAGAGAGAAAGAGAGAGAGAGAGAATATGAATGAATATGAATAGGCACACCAGGGCCCCTTGCCACTGCAAAAGAACTCCAAATGCATGTACCATTTGGTGTATCTGGCTTTGTGTGGGTACTGGGGATTTGAACCTGGGCCATCAGTTTTTTCAAGCAAGGGAACCATCACCAATGTGGTCACTATTTCTAGACTTCTCAGAGGACAGAAGCAGCATCTAAGTTTACTTGTGAGAGAAAAATATGACATGATGTGTGCTTATAGTTTCAACTCAAGTATACATTGTAATTAGGTTAAACACATCTATCACTTCTAATATTTACTATTTCTTTATGGTTAAAAACTTTCAAACTCTTCTAGCATATGTGCACGTGTGTGTGTGTGTGTGTGTGTGTGTGTGTGTGTGTGTGGTGCTGGGGATCAAACTCATGGCTTTGTGTACGCTAAGCAACACATATACTGCCAAGACATAACCCAGCCTGCACCTAGCTTTGTTTTTGGAGCAGAGAAAGGGAGAAAGAGAGACAGAGGAGGATGGGGTGTGCCAGGGCCTCCTGTCACTACAAATGAACTCCAGATTTCTGTGCCCCTTTGCACATCTGGCTTTATGTGGGTACTGGGAAATCGAACCTGGACCATCAGTATTTACAGGCAAGCACTTTATCTGCTGAGATCCCTCATCTAGCTTTTTGAAATGCACACATTATCTTTATACCATGGCCATACAAGATTATAAAGACACAGCTTCCTACCTTCTCTGCAACTCTACCTCCAAAGTGTTACTATTTAGCCGGGCGTGGTGGCGCACGCCTTTAATCCCAGAACTCGGGAGGCAGAGGTAGGAGGATCATCGAGAGTTCAAGGCCACCCTGAGACTACATAGTGAATTCCAGGTCAGCCTGAACCAAAGTGAGACCCTACCTCGAAAAACTAAAAAAAAAAAAAAAAAAAAAGTGTTACTGTTTTGTTTTATTATTTCTCTCTTGTCAGAGTTTGTAACATCCATATTTTGTTACAAATCTTTAAAGCTAAAAATAATCTATTGAAATTCAAACACAGACATTGCTTCCAGTGAATTCCTTTGTTACATTTTCTGCTAGCATTTTACTGCTTAAAAATCCATCTTCCGTAAATTAATTTGTTTGTTATAGAACTAAGGCTTGAACCCTGGACCATGCTCATGTTAGGTAAGTGCTCTGCTGTTGAGCTACAATATCTCACATCAGGCAGCCCTTTTGATTTTCAAAAAGGGTCTTGCTAAGTTGCTCAGGCTGGCCCTGAACTCTCCATCATTCTTCCTCAGTTTACCAAGTACCAGGATTACAGGTATACATTACAATGCCTGCTGGTTTCTATAGATTGGTTATTCTTTTTAATTTTTTAGATATGATCTATGTAGTTGAAGATGACCTTGCACACCTGTTCCTTTTGCCTCCACCTCCTTGATTTTGTGAGACTAGCTAACCAGAGGGCTTCAGGGATTCCCCATTTCCACCTCCCTAGTGCTGGATTACAGACACATGCTACTTTTCCTGGCATTTACATAGGTGCTGGAGATCCAGTGCCTGTTTTCAGTGGGACTGGCTGACAAGTGAGTCTCACTTATTCAGTCTCCTTTCCCCACAGGACTGGGGTTACCCAGTAAGCACTTTACCCACTGAGCACCTCTTCCACTTCCAGTATTGGATTTCTTAGTGTTTCTCTCTGTTACTCATTTCATCTGGGTGGTCTAGTTTTTCTTGGCTATCTTTTGTTGGTTGTTCTACTATTATCTGGATAATATTTTCTATTAGTTTGTCTTTCTCTTTGTTGGACTGTATTAGATCTGCCATCTGGTCTTCTAGCTTAGATATTCTGTCCTCTCCTTCATCCATTCTACTGGTGAGACTTTCTATAGAGTTTTTTATTTCATTAACTGTGTTCTTCATTGCTAGTAATTCTGACTGGTTTTTCTTTATTATTTCTATTTCCTTATTTATGTCTAGTATTGACCTCTTTATTTCATTAAATTGGTGTCCTGTGTTTTCTTTGATTCCTTTGATTTCCTCTTTCATTCCTTTGATTTCTTCTTTGACTTCTTTAAACATATTTATAATCATTCTTTTGAAATCTTTCTCTTGCATTTCCTCTAACTCGTTCTTACTGGAGGTCATTTCTGATGCATTAATACTTTTTGGTGGATTTATATTGTCTTGATTTTTGGTGTTTCTTGTGTTATAATGTATATATTTTTGCATCCTTGATTATTTAATGATTGGATTTTCTAGTTAGCTGGGTATTATTAGATGTATCAGTCAATCTGATGTTATATAACTTCAGGGTAGAGAGCTTAAGGTATGGCTCTCAAGACTCTCAGAGTATCTACAAAAGTGACCCTAGGTGTTGGGTTTGCCTGCTATGAGAGTATTCAAGTAGGCTGAGTGGAACCAAATACAGATAGATTCTGAAATTCAATTAAACAATGTACACTTTCAATGAAAAACAGCTCAGAGTATTTATCCAAGAGTAGGTATTATGACAACCAGATCCTCTAACTGTCCCTTAGGATGTGTGGTGCCCCACCCACAGCCTTAATCCTGACAACAAGGAGGTTAAGAGTTCTGATCTGTTGAGGGTTCCAAGTCAGTTTGTGACCAGGTGAGACCCTTCCCTGGTGTAATCCCAGTTACCTCTGCTCCTGCTTGGGTCCCGCTGTTAGTTCAAGTAGTCGTGGCCGGGTCCCTGGACTGCTGCTCTGTTGGCTGGAGCTGGGCACTGGCGGTGGGGGAGGGGAGGCTGCCAATGCTGCTCTAGTTTGCCCGCTGTTCCACGTGTTCTTCTACCTTGTGATCTGCTCCTTTGTTGTTCATTGCCGTTCTCCCTTCATGTTTCTTGAGTTTGTGGAGAGCTCCGGTGTGAGTGGAAAATCCCCTCACCTGGCTTTTCCTGCAGCTCAAGCCGAGCCTGGTGGCTTTCTGGCCGCCGCCATGGTCCACAGACCTGCCGGAGCTGCTTCTGCCAGCCTGTGTGGGCTCTGGATGCTCTGGATCTCTCCTACTTCTCCACTGCCATTTCAATTTGCTATACACCTCACTTTTTAGTAAAAATGTGTATTTTGCTGAGGTTTTTTTTTTTTTTTTTTTGCTTCCCCCCCAGGCTGCCTTGGCGTGGTACCTACGCTGCCGTCTTAACTGGAAGTCGCTGGATAATGTTTTGAAGGGCTCTCTTTCTTCCAGAAGTACCATGCTTCTGACTTCGCCCCTGGATGTGTCTGATTGCTGCACTCACATGTATGATTTGAAAAATTGGCGTCTTTAGAAGACCTTTTTGCCCTACTTGAGAGAGATGTGACTTTTGTCTAATGTCGTCTTTCTCCATTTCTTTTCCTTTCTCCTTCCATTTTCATTTCTCTAGCCCTTTCCTTTCCTGAAAGGAATGTGGGAAAATTCAAGTGCACAAGCAGGAGGAACACAGAACTCTTCATTCAGTTAGCCTTACCTCGGGGAGACTAAGCCAGTCCTGGGTGTGAACTGCAAGGGAGAACATGAACCCCAGCTGCCTCTTGACTTACAAACAGTCTTGTGTCCTAGTTTTGTGAGGACCTGTGACTGCAACTTACTGTGACAACAAAATCATATGCATTTGTGTCCTCAGATGACTCACTCTGGTCAGTACCAAAATCTTGTCCGGTGTGGTGGGTGCATACCAGTTCTGACATTAAAATTCTGTTGTAAACTTGACCAAATTAAGAGTCAAGTAAAAGACATACCTCTTGGTGGGTCTGTGAAGGTATTTCCAGAAAGGACTCATGGGGGAAGGAAGACCTTTTTTAGGGTGGATGGCCCTTCCAGTGGTGGACTATGCGGGAAGAGCTCCAAGAAAACACAGGGTCTTTTGCCTGGCTACCCCATTAGAACCCAGCTTCATCAGCCTTCCTACATGGAGCGAAGCGCTCTCCAGGAATCTTCCAAGTCTTCAGTGCCAGATTGGGACTGGTGAGGCATCCAGCCCTGGGAACTGAGCAGCTCCTGGTTTCTACAACTCTTCGCCTGCAGACAGCAATTGTTAGACTGCCTCGCCATGTCCTGTAATCTAATCTAATGAATTCCCTTTATAATACACATTCATCCTCTCAGTTCTGTAATTCTAGAGAACCCTAACTAATACACCTATATTCCCAGAACTTGAGAGGTGTAGCTAGGACGAGCAAGAGTTCAGGACCATATTCAACTACATATAGAATTCAAGGCCAGGATGAGCTACATGAAACTGTGCCTCAGAAAACAAATTCTACTCTAGTGACCCCAGCTTGAAGATCATAACAGAAGACCCAGATTTGTACAAAGCCACCACTCCAGGAAAGAAAAAGTTGAAACCATGGGTGCAAGAGGGCTACAGTTGTACAATGTTAAGAAATTTTCGAGAACTTGGCCACTGTGCTTCTTTGTGGTGTGAGGTGAACAGGGTAACAGTCATCAATTTTTTCCAGGGGAGACAAGTGTATGTATGTGTGTGTCTGCTTGGGCAGAGACGGCATTTCAATAATGAAGCTAAGCTTTTTTTTCAATGTGTGAAAAGTTAATAGAAATTAAGAAGAGTGTTACGAGACAGCTGACATTTGAACATAAAAGGAGAACCAGGTATGGTGGTGACACAAGAAGGAGGATCATAAGTTTGAGGTCTGCCTGGGATACACAGTGTGACTAGCTAGAAACACACACACACACACACATTTATTGTGTATGTACATGCAGACAGATATAACCCATGCATGTGTGCATAAGCCAGCAGAGAACATCAGGGGTCTCTTCTGGTGCTCATCTGTCTGTTTCCTTGAGACAGAGTCTCTTACTGAGCCTGGAGTTACTGTTTTCATTCATACTGGCTGACAAGTATGCCTCAGTGATGCTCCTGTATCTGCTCTCCACAGGACTGGGGTTATGTATGGCCACATCCAGCTGTTTATGTGGGTGCCAGGAAAGCAAACTCAGGATGAATCAGGCCCTCAGACCCTCATGCTTGTGTGACAATCTCTCTTACCTGTGGAGCCATCTCCCTAGCTCACAAATATTTTTTGAAACTAAACAAAACAGGACTAGAGAGAGTTCTGTCAGAAAAGTGCTTGCTGTGTAAGTATGAGGACCTGATTTCATCTCTAGAACCCATGTGAGAAAAGCTGGTTATGGTGGCACTCATCTGTAATCCAGCTCAGGCTCTCTCTGGCCATCCAGTCTAGGCTATTTGTTAAGCTTCATGTTCAGTGAGAGACACTGTTTCAAAGAAAGTGGGTGGTGGCTGATGACAGACCCCTGAGATTGTCCTCTGGCTTCTACACACACATACACACACACATGTATACATGTGCATGTGCACCCTCCCTCACAAACATCAACAAGCACATGCACCCCTAAACATATGAATCTACAAACAAACCAACAAAAACCCTATAAAAGTAAGAGGGCTTTTTGTATCAAGGTAGGGTCTCAGTCTAGCCCAGGGTGGCCTGGAATTCACTCTAGTCTCAGGCTGGCCTTGAACTCCTACTACCTCTGCCTCCTGAGTGCTGGGATTAAAGGCGTGCACCACTACGCCCTGTTAAAAGTAGGTTTGCTTTCTACATCACACCACACCAGCCTTTCCTTAGGGAATCATTAGGATTGGGGCATGAGGTGATGCCCCAAGACTTCACTTTCAGAGAAAGGATTCTCTTGAGTATTTTTACTAGTACTGATTTATTATTCACTGCAGATATTTTTGAGGCATAATAAAGAAGCCACTGATCAAATGACAGACAACTATTCAGATGACAAGAGGCCATATGGTGACTACAAGACAAAATTGAACACTCAAAGAACAGAGCACTCAGTCATCTGTAGCAATTAGCTAGGTGACCAAGGCCATCTGCTGTGAGCCATCAGTCCCCTGTGGACACTTATATAGTTGTGAGTTTCACAGTTCCTTGGTCCAAGCAGAAAACAGCTTCCTTCCAGCCTGTCCTGACTTCCCGCTATCACTGGAGTCACTTCTTATAGTGTTGTGGCTTCATTTTTGAGCTTATGAAAAGTGAGGTGGGTGTGGAGTCTTAGCATCTATATCACCAGACACAAAGTCAGGTGTTAAGAGAGATTCTGGAATCCCCAGTACTGGGCAGTACCGCTGGGTGACATGGATAGAGGTTCATTTGTCTTCCTGGAGCAGCTCTCCTGCCTTACGTATCTATCCCTTCAACATTTTAATCTCCTTAATGCTGCATCGTTCTCCTTGGAGAGAGACCCTTAAGCTCACAGCACAATGTCAAGACAAAAATAAGTGTGGGGGAGGGGGATAAGCAATTCCTAATGCATCTGCTGCCCAATGGGAGCTCATCAGTGTGGGTCACTGGGTGAGGGAAGACAAGCATTTAACTTCACCCAGTAACTGTACATTTCTACCTCCATTTAGCTACACAGATATATATTTTAGTTAATCAACCAATTAATTTGCATGTGTGTGTGCATGTGTGTGGAGGCCAGAGTGGAAGTGCCCCAGGGAGCAGACTGGGGTGTGGGCAGGCCCATGGGGCTTTTTCTTGCTTCTGTCAGAATTAATATCAAGCCCTCCACATTGGTGAGATCCCATAGTCAAGACAAAATGGTAGAACTATTTTTTTATTTAGAGCATATAAAAATTTAGAGAAAAGAAAGGTGGGGTCTGGGTATGGGATCTGATTCAATGTGTTTTGTCCTTCTACCTACACGGGAAGTAACTTGAAGGAGACAGTGAGCAGCTGGCAGATGCTGAAAGTCCTGAGGGTGCATCAAAGATAAGTCAGTGTGCAATGACAGGAAGGAAGGACATAGACAGAAATGGAGAAGGGCAGAGAAGAGTAAGGGAGAGAAGAGAGGCCAGAAAGGAAATAGAAATACTAGTACTGAACACATTTTAAAATTGTGACCTCATAAATGAGTCTGTTACAACTTCATGAATGTTGATGGGAGACCCAAGGGCGCTGGGTCAGGGTAAAGAACGTCATTACTCATTCAGCGAGCAGACTGCCTGTGTGTGAGGTGTTATTCCCAAGCCCCATACGGCTGGCATGAAGCCCACAGGTGACACCCACACATACTATGAGCTACTGCCAGGAGAGAGGAACATGGAGTTGAGGAATCCATTGCTTTAATAGCTTCCTTTGTGCCCCAGAGGGAGACATTATGTTTACCCTCCAAGTGTCTCCCTGCAAACTGTGTCTAGAAGGGGCTTACTCAGGGAAAGCATCAGCAGATCTCATGTTGGCACTGCCATCAAGACAGGCAGTAGTGTGTGAGTGATCTATGAGGACTGGCTATGGTCAGCAGGGATAAGTGGAGGTGGCAGGAACAGCCCGGTTGAAAGGGAAACACCGAAGCCGAGAGGTCACTTGGAGCTGGCAGGGTTCTTTACAGTGGCAGGAGGAGAGACAGGTAGAGTAAGACAGGAGATAGGTCTTGAGACAATCACTGAGTGATGATTGAGGGAGATTTGGAGGGTTATAGGGAAGCCGTTTCTGGGTGTCAGCCATTAAGTCAGATAGGCACAAAAAGGCACAGGCCAGCACTAAGGTGGACAGCGGGAGAATGAGGAGGTGCAGGGCTGGGGAGAATGATAAGCATGGCCCACAGCAGGAAATCTGGGGAGTGAAGGAAGGCGGTGCAGAGGCTGGGTTCACATGGCGGGCTGCTAGATGGAGCCTGTAGCAGAAAGCAGGAGCCCTAGAGACACCCCAGCATATCACACATAAGAGCAGACCGAGGTACATGCCCGGTCATGGGACCTGCCAGTGAGCATGAGGCTACAACCTTGCAAACTGGCTGCTGAGAGCTGCAGCCCAGAGAAGTGGAACATAGGTGGGTGGGGCTTCCAAAGGGAGGAGGAAGAATTTGGGGACGAAGATGACATGTGGTCGAATACCTCCCTAAAGGAGAGGGCATATAACTGCAAGTGATGAGATAATCTGAAATGAAGCTGAGCTATAAAAAAAAAAAAAAAAAAAAAAAAAAAAAAAAAAAAAAAAAACAAACCTCTTTTCCCTCAGGGGTAGGGGGAAAGGTGCCAGGAGAAAGGCAATCTTCTGAACAAGCACTGATCTTTCACTTTCTTGTTCATATCTTTTACTCCCAGTGGCAGAAGATGGCCCTAGCCTCTTCCCTCGGGACAGAGGCAGCTGAAAAGTATGGGCAAGAAGAGCTTTTACCCTCCTGAGCCTGTGTCTCCAACCCCATCCCACCTGAACAGAGGACCAGTGTGATCAAGCGGAAGTCCTGCTGATACCAGATGGTAAGGCCGAGAGCAGGGGTGCCGGGGAGAAGAAGCTTTTCTCCTAAGAACTGCCTTCTTCTTCCGACACCTGAGAGCTGCTTCCTTTATCCCCAACCCCTGCATTCAGCTCACACCAAGAGGAGGCTCCACAGCAGTAAGTGAAGTTCCAAGATAAGAAAAACTCTGCAAATTCTTTGGATACTGTGGTGGTCAAGTTTTGTGTCAACTTGATCCGTGTAGGAATCCACAGACATTACCCGTAAGTGGGTATCTGAGGTTGCTTCCAGGGAGGATCTTATGCTTTCTATGTTATGCTTTCTCATTATAGTCTCATTATTTCTCATCATAATTTTCCTGACTCCTGGTATGACAACTGAGTTTTGAATATATTCTATATGTTTGATGCTGTATCAGGAAACCCTAGATTCATCTGATATGTTCTCCTCTAGCAGACTGTGGACCTGGTCTGGATCAGCAGGATAGCTTGATCTACCTTTTTTTGTTTGTTTGCTTTTTGTTTTTCGAGGTAGGGTCTTGCTTCAGCCCAGGCTGTCCTGGAATGCACTATGTACTCTAAGGGTGGCCTCAAACTCATGGTAAATGGAATCCTTCCCCCAGGGTGAGCCCTTCCCCCAGAGTGGGCGGCCCCTGGGGGGGGGGGTTCTTTATCTAAGGAAGCTCTGGAAAGGAAAGCATCCTCTCCTCCCACGTGGCTGCTGGTGCTGCTTTCCAGCATGGATTGAAGATCAGCGTGGACTAAAGAGCAGTAGCTCTTTAGGAAGCCTCCACGCCTTCAGTGCCAGATTGGGACTGTTGAGGCATCCAACCTCGTGGACTGAACAACTACCGGTTCTGTGACTCTCAGGCCTGCAAACTGCTATTTTTGGATTGTCATAAACTAATCCAATAAATTCCCTTTTAATATGATTCATTCTATTCGTTCTGTTTTTCTAGAGAACCCTGACTAACATAGATACTATGCTATTATTGGACCTATAGCCCATAAAAGTAGATCATGCTGGGGTAGGCAAGATGGCTCAGCAGCTAAAGGCATTTGCTTGCAAAGACTGCCAGCCGAGGTTCAATACCCTAGTACTCACATGAAGCCAGATGCACAACATGACGCATGTGTCTGGAGTTTGTCAGCAGTAAGTGGCAAGAGGCCCTTGCATGCACATACTTACTCTCTCGTCTCTGTGTTTTTCTTCTTGCAAATAAATCAAAAATTATATTTATAAAAAGTAGATCAAGCCGGGTGTAGTGGTGCATACCTTTAATCCCAGCACTTGGGAGGCAGAGATAGAAGGATCACCATGAGTTTGAGGCCACCCTGATAGTATATAGTGCATTCCAGGTCAGCCTGGGCTGGAGCAAGACCCTACCTTGAAAAACCAAAAAAATAAAAATAAATAAAAAGTAGATCAAGCTATCCTACTAACTAACCCAGACCAGGTCCACAGTCTGCTAGAAAACATTTCAGAGGAATCTAGGGTTTCCTGACACAGCCTCAAACATCTAGAATATAATCAAAACTCAGTTGTCATAACAGAAGTCAGGAAAATTATAATGAGAAATAGTGAGACTATAATAAGTAAAACATAAGAGAGTCTGATGCCAAGATAAATCAGATGCTAGAATTATTTGACAAGGCTCTTAAAGATGCCACCATCAAAAATACTTCAGAGGTGTATTTATTAGGCTTGGGGGGATGTTCAGTGGGTCAAGAGCTCACTGCAAAAGTGTGAGGATCTGAGTACAATCCCCAATGTACATATGAATGAGAAGAATGGTGTGTGCCTATAATCTCAGTCCTGGGAGGGGCGGGGATGGGACCCTAGGGTTCAGTAGCTAACCAATTTAGCTAAATTGGTGAGTTCTAGGCTTATAGAGAGACCCTGTCTCAAAGAATAAAGTGGAGAGCAAATGAGGAAGATAGCTGATGTCACCCTCTGACCTCCACATGCATATGTACCATGTACATGTGTACTTGCACACACAGGAGCTCACAAGTACAAAACAGGGCTACACATGTCTGTAATACACATATATACCATGTACATGCATACCTTCACACACACATGGGTTCACATGTAAAAAGCTGGGCATTGCCATGCATATCTGCAACCCCAGTACATGAGGGATGGTGACCAGAGAATTGTTGGGCTCTGATGGACAGCTGCTTTGGATCGAGGGGACCTGTCTCAAGGAAATACACAGATGAGTAGTATAAGGATACCAGGCATTCTTCTCTGGCCTTTGCATGCACTAGCATGGAGTGCACACATATGTACATACATGTACATATATCACACATACCACACCATACATACTCTACACACACACACACACACAAATTTGTTTCTCCAGATGTGGTATTCGGGAGGCCTCCCATGGTTGGAGGAGACTGAGTAGCACCACAATATCTGGGTCAGCCCCTCAGGAAATACCAGCTGCATGGCCCTAGGACAACGCAGCTTGCAACAGGTAAGCAACAGGGCTGCAGATAGCATTCCCTGCCCAAGGTCACATTCTGCCCCACTGCTGGCCTTTCAGCCCTTTCCCTGCTTCAGGATCAACCATCTGCCCCTGTAGAGTAGGGCTGGAGCCACATGGCACATGCCTGCTCAGGGGAATGGGTGTCAGGGCCACTCCCTAGTCCTGCGGGTCTGGTTCTTGCAAAGCCTGGTGGGGAATTTTTACAAACCTGTAAGAGTCCTATCAATGGAGGAAATGTCCTGCATTCTCCAAACGAAGTAGAAAATACTCATGTGATCTATTCAATGTCCATTAGAAAGAATGGTTTCATGGCTTGAATGAATCAATATTCATATGGGAAATGTACTGGGATAAAAGTATATTTAACTGAAGAACTTATGTAGTGGGGGAAATATGTTATATAGCCGAATAAAAGAAATTGAAATAAGGAATAATAAAGTTGTAAGTGAATTACAATGATGGATGATATATTAATGATTTTATTTGGACCTACACCACTTTCTTGGTTTCTAAGGCTACTGGATAACCACTAGACTTTGAAAATTAAGAAAGACATATTTTTACATGTAGTTGTAAGACAGTTCTTGTTTGTGTGTGTGTGTCAGTAAATGTTTAATAAAGTATCGGTGGTTTGGAGAGATGACTCGTTTGGTAAAGTGCTTGCCTCACAGACGTGAAGACTTAACTTTGAATCCCAGCACTCACATAAAATCTCTGTGTGTGCACCCGTGACCCAGCACTCGTGAAGCAAACATGAGGAATACTCAGCACATGCTGGATAGACAGTGTAGTTGAATCAGTGAGCTCCAGGCTCAGTGAGAGATCCTGTCTCAAAAAACTATTATAAAAAAAATCTATTATAGGAATTTATGAATCAATGAGGCAAAATCCACTTCAGAGAGAGCCTTTATTCATGCATGGACCTCTGCTGGCTCACACCAAAAACCGACAGAGGCCCTGAACTCAGACTGTGTTGGACTTATATACCTTTTACAATCCTTTGAATTCTCCCATGCTTACAGAGGGGAGAAATTTACATCAATGAGTGTAGGAATCTGTCAAATAAGATTAAGTACAGGCAGCTGTATCCAGAGATAAGGTAGTTATATCTTGTCCAAAGGGGTCAGGCTCAGAGTCACAGAATTCTTGTTTGCTACCATCAGAGGAATCTTCCCTGCTACAGTTTCAGAGGAAGGAAGTGCAACATCTGTCACTTTACCGAAAGTCCTAGGAGCATATTTACATTTCTTATAACTACGATGATTATAGTCCATCTAAACTAATATAAGCTAGGAACATTATTAAATATGTGGTATTCCTTAAATAGTTTCAAAGAATACTCAGGGAATGCTGGATAGACAGTGTAGTTGAATCAGTGAGCTCCAGGCTCAGTGAGAGATCCTGTCTCAAAAAACAAGGTGGAGAATGAATGAGAAAGACAAGTGACGTCAGCCTATCAGCCTCTGGTACACCACACACACACACACACACACACACACACACAAATAAACACGTAAAAATAAAAGTTTTATACATGGGATGCAAAAATACCTTGACTTAAAGTTGGCATGATATAACACTACCAACAGGACTAATGCCAACCTACCAAGCTCATGTCATTAAACACAGAAGTGGGAAGAGATGAGTACTATCAGCTCCCGCAAGCTACAGCACACACATATCTCTTCACATGAATATGGCATGCAATCCCCCCACTCCCTGGCCCAGAGTAAGATCCTCAACTATCTACAACCCCAAATATACACAGAAAAACATAGCACATACATACACACTTATAGCTTCTGAACACACACATACAACTGTTACCTGACTTCTGAACACACATATTACCTCTTACTAATTGAACTTTTAGAGAAGAATATTTACCTTGATTGTCTAAGATCACCGTCACCTCCACCCCCACTATCACAGACAGCTTCAGGTTGCTGAGATGAACCTCCAGACCAGACACAGATATGAGAGGAAGGGAATTTATTTGAAGCTTACAGGTCCAGGGTAAGTTCCATAATGGCAGAAGAAGCTGGCCCCCTGTTACAGGTCCAAGCAGAGACAGAGAAGCAGCCACCACTAGCACAAGCAAGCACACTCCAGGAACCCCAGGCAGAACTCAGGCACTTTGCATACATACTTCAGGCTGGAATTCAGATCTGCTACCAGTAACAAACACCTTAGGGCTGGACCACAGGATCCACCTAGTGACACCTCTTCCAGCCAGGTAGTTGAAAATCCAAGACACTTTAATAAACTCCTGAATCTATTGGGGAACATCTTTTCAACTACCACATTCTGCCCTGGCCCCCAATAGATTCATAAACATCTCACATTGTGTTCAGTTGAGCTTCAACAGTCTCCATAGTCTTTACCAACTTAAGATAATTCCAAAGTCCCAAATCTCATCTGAGATTTAAGATTGTCTCTTAGTTTTGAATCCTCTAAAATAAAACAAGTCACATACTGTGGTGCCAAGACCCCTGACCAGGAGCCAAGTCCCCCGTCACCCAGCAGTCACCCAGAGAACCGCCACAGAAGCCAAGACACTCGAATGTAAAAGCAACAGGTTTCTTTATTGCAAGCCTAGGCCTGGGCTCCATCCACACAGTCTGGCACAGTGGTAGTGAGGTAGAGAGCCCCTTTCTTTTGGGGGAAGGGGTTCATATAGGAATTCGAACAAAGAAGCAGGAGATAGATACATGATTGGTTGATTTAAACAGTTCTGATTGGCTTGGGGTTTCAGAGGGCAAAGTTGGGGGCAGGAGCTAGGGGCACTCCAGGCAGATGAAGTAATCTCCACTGTCCTTGAAGTGGAGATTCCTCAGTTTCTTATCTAAGCAGGTGGTCGGAGGCCCCCCGCAGTGGAGTGTTTTTGCAATGTCCTTGAAGTGGAGATTCCTCAGAAACTTTAGGGGGAAAGGCAGCAATTGAGCAAGCAAGCAAAGTTTACAGAAGCAAAAGGTCAGCACATTAGCCGACTAGTTCTCTATCTAAGTCAGGCCTGGGCCTTGTTACTTAAAATGGTTATATTTGGTCTCTCAATACTTTCAACATATAAAGTAAGGGCTAACAAGGAGAGACAAGACAAATGCAAACTCAATAACCATCAAGCAAACATCTGCACCTCAAGTCCAATATCAGTGACTGACAGTCTGCGGATTTTACAATTCTGCCCCTCCAGCTGAGTTGAATAGCCAGGGAAACGTAGCCAACAGCACTCCATGGTAGCTTTTGCACAGTCCTGGTATATATCTAAGCATCTTTGGTTCTCCACTGCAAACCACAGCCCATCTTCCAATGGCTTTGCCAGCCTATCATAGTAATCACACTCTGACTATGTGCCGCATCTCAGCAGTGGTGCCTGGAACTGTGTGCACTTCATGAGCCATTCCATGCATTTTTCATGTTTCAGAAATCAATACCAGGGGTGCAGGACAAAGAAATAAATCAGCCACTTTGAAGAGCAGGTTCCTTCCTTACAAATGAGTTTGTAAGTTTACCATGCAGTGTTTCCTGGGGATCACCTCGGGCATCTTTCCATTGTTTTAATGTAAAGCAGTGGGCCATCTTCCTTCCAAATGCTAATGTGTTTGACAATAGCTGCTTCAGCACACAGTCTCTGTGCCATTAACTTTAAACTTGCTTGAGTTTTTCCAACTTTAAATCTGAAATTTCTCAGTTACATATGTTTAGCCAAGCACGTTGCAAATTTAACCTTGATCAAACTCTCTGGGCCTAGGCAGCAGAATGCAGTCAGCCCTTATGCCAGTAGCCCAGTTCCAGCAAGGTTTTCTATAGTCTTTCCTTCCCCTTAGAAAGTGTATAAGCCAGGCCTACAAATACAATTCTCTCTGCACTTAGCATTTTCAAACTCTCACTACAATGACCCATAAAATTTGGCTTACCATTCTAGAAGGCATCTTCAGATGTAAGTACCAAGTACATGCCCATCTTTCCAAAACCAAAGTTCCAAAAAGACCAAAATCCACATGGTCATATGCATTAGCAACTCTACCACACTCGGATACTTAACTAGTACGCTTGCATACCAGTGTTACACCAATGCATATATAATCAATATGTGTCTGATACAAACATATGCAACAAACACACTGTCCATGTGCTGCACACACTGAATTCACTATCACTAGTCTCTCACCAACAGAGGCTATTTATCTCTCACCATGGATATATATGTATGTGTATATATGTACACACACACATATGCATAGTGATAGAGAAGTTGCTTAACCATACTTTTCTCAAAATACGTCCTTCACTATGTGACTGAATTTGACGCCCACTTCCCTGAAAGTGTTATGGGGTCGGGTGTCACACAAATAAGACCACTGACTCATGGAATGTGAGGCAAAGTTTTACTGGGTAAAAAAGAAAGAAAAGAAAAAGAAAGTATGGTATACCAGGTCTGCGCCAGAGGTCGGGGGTGGGCAGCAGCCCTGAACTGTTTGGAGTATCAGCTTTATTGGAAATAACCACATGATGCCAAAAAAACAAAACAAAACAAAAAAAAAACAGGATGGGAGTTAAACCATAAATCACAATTTACATGTGACAGTTATAGCCATAAAAATAAAAAAGGAACTTGTAAACAGATCTTTTGGTCAGTTACAGGAAGCACCACCTGGGGGATGTGAGGTAGGCCTGTGACCAGGAGACCCACTTATCCTAAGGAGTTTGCTCAACAATGCAGGCCCCAGGAAATACTATTCATCCCAGCAGAACCTCCTGTTTATCTACCATCAACAGAGCCTTCTACAAGGAAGTGACTTCTATATTTCTCTAGGCTAGGTATAAAGACATGTAGAGAAATATTTTGCTCTCTTTACAAAAGGAATTCATGCCTGATACTAAAAACCGAGTCAAAAGCTTATGGTCTAGCCAGGCGTGATGGCACACACCTTTAATCCCAGCACTCAGGAGGCAGAGGTAGGAGGATTGCTGTGAGTTCAAGGTCTCCATGGTGAATTCCAGGTCAACCTGAGCTACAGTGAGACCCTACCTCGAAACCCCCCCCCCCAAAAAAAAAAGCTTATGGTCACAAGACCTAGTGGGAGAGTTACTACTGTTGTTTGGCTACATGATCCTGTACACTAAATTGCCCTCTAAATACTTATGTTTATGCCTAATATTTGATTAGAGAAGTTTCTCTTCTCAGAAACCTACTACTTGGTAAACCAAATTAAAATATGAATTTAAAAAGTAGTGTTTGGGGCTGGTGAGATGGCTTAGGTGGTTTAAGGCACTTTCTTGCAAAGCCTAACAGCCTGGGTCCAATTCCACAGTATCCAAGTAAATCCAGATGCACAAAGTGGCACATGTATCTGAAGTTCGTTTGCAGTGGCAAGAGGTTCTGGTGCACCCATACTCACTTTCCCTCTCTCTCTCCCTTTCAAATAAATAAAAAAAATATTTTTTAAAAAGTAGTGTTTGGGGTTTGATGGCTTAGCAGTTAAGGCACTTGCCTACAAAGCCTAAGGACCCATGTTTGACTCTCCAGATCCCACATAAGCCAGACACACAAAGGTGAGGCAAATGCAGGGTGGCACACACCCACTAGGTGGTGTATGCATCTGGAGTTTGACTGCAGTGGTGAAGGACCCAGAGACTAGACTGACACCATGACAGGCTTCAGCAGGGCACTGCCCTGATTAGGCCTGAGTTGCAAGCCAAAGCCAGCCCCTAGACAGGCCTGGGACATGCCTGAGGCTTGCCCAAGGCTTATCCTTCCTACCACTTTGCCCCAGCCAATCAGGAGCATAGAAATGTTACTGTTGCCTGCTTAATGAAGGTTACCTAACCTGCCTGGAATTCCCCTAGACCCTGCCCACCAGTTTTGCCTGCCAATACCCTAAGCCAATCAGAAGAGCATAAGGACAAGTTGCTATTTGAATCAACCAATCATGTACCCATCCCCTTCTTCTTTGTTCAAATCCCTATAAAATCCCTATAAAAACCCTACCCTCCTATTACTACTTCACCACTGCACTGGTGAAGTCAAGAGTCCAAGCTTAAGCCCGAAATAAAGCTCCTTGCCCTTGCATATGTGTTTGGTTCTCCTTGGTGGTCAGTGGGGGTGCTGAGAACTGGGCATAACAGTGGCTGAGGCCCTGCCGTGCCAATTCTCTATCTCTGTCTCTCTCACTCTCTTTAAATAAATAAATAAACAAACAAACAAATAAATAAATAAAACTAAATATAAAAAAGTAGTGTTTGGGGCTAGAGAGATGGCTCAGTGACTAAGGCACTTCCCTGCAAACCCTAACAACCTGGGTTCTATTCCTTTCATTTGCAGTTGCTAGAGGGGACCCCCTCTCTCTGCCTGCAAAATGAAGGGAGGGAAGGAAGGAGGAAAGAATGAAATGTTTGAACAAAGTTTTCCTGCACAGGTAGATGAAGCTGCTCATAGAAGCCACAGGCTATTAGTCATAAATTCCAGTGCCAATAATGAGATACCTCCCACTTAATTGTTGGTCACAGATGCTACTGGTGCTCTTGAAACAATATAGGCTATTGTATTTGCCCTCAGTTGCTCACCAGAAACTAGACAGTAAGTCCCTATTGCTAAATATACCATACACTTTGGTTGCAGAATGTAGGAAAACTAAGCTGGAACTGAGCTAGAAGCTTCCTCCCTGTCAGCTTTCTTTGTGCCTGAAGGTGCTACGTAACCTGCTGGGGGAGAAAAGCCATCTGTGGAACTGTGTGTTCCATATCTGATTTTCCAGGCAAGATATGCCCACTTGTGCAATATTGGCATGTGAAATATCCTTAATGATCACAGCAATTTAAACAAATGCCAGAATCACATACTATTTAACTCATTACTTGGAACACCTTTCAATCCTGACAAGATCTAATTCTGAATCAATACAATTCAAGACAATCTTTTATACATGGTCTTAGAGGAAACTGACACTTAGGAACAGTGTGGGGGAGGGTGAGCTTAGACAATCCAGGCAGGCATGGAACCCTCTGTTTCACTTATAGAAAATAGACATAATGGCACAAGCATTCCCACTGCAAAAAAAAAAAAAAATGGCATAGCAAGGAAAAACTGGACCAAGGAAAGCTAGAAAATCAGCAGGGTGAACATCAAATGCTGCAGCTCCATGTCTGACATCTCCATGACAAAATGCTCCAAAAAGCTTCAAATTCCCCTCTCCATTCACACTGTTGTTTTCAGGCAGACCTACCTGACCCATCAGGTAACAGTGAAGCCATCTTTCCAGCCCTCACTATAACATTTTCATACACATGTACAATGTATAATTATATCACATTCACTACCGCATAATCCTCTTCCCTTTCCCTTCCTCTTTCCAACCAGTTCCCTCTACTTGCATTTCTCTTCTTCTCCTTCTCTTTCTTCTACACAACAATTTTAATTAGGGTTTCCCACAGGATACTGGGTGAGAGATTATATTTAGGAGTATATGCTCTTTACCAGTGGCTATACCATTGAAGAAAATGCCCTACAGACATTTAACTACTTATAGAGACTCAGGGAGGGGTGAGGACTTGTGATCTCTATCATTATCTGCCTATAAGATCTCAGGGTGATGTGGGACTCCATGGGCACTTCCCCTCATTGACAGAATGTTGAGAGGGCCAATCTTGTGCCAGTCTTGTGCTGTGATAATCACAACCACTGTGAGCTAAGAGGGCAAAGATAATGTCATGCTCTCAAGACAGCCATCAACCTCACTCCACTCCTTCCACCAGCTCTTACATCCTATCTATGCCCTCTCTCCAATGTTTCCTGAGCCTTGGAGGGGGTGACGTAGATGTTCCACTTACAGTGAGCATCCAACAGTCCCTTATTTTCTGCTGTTGCTGCTGCCCACTACAAAAAGGAGCCTCTCTTGCCCAAGATGAGGGTAGCATGTGCATAATCACTTAAAGATCCTTTGATGGGCACATCATGCCCATATGGGAAAATAGCAGCAGCAGCTTTCCCATGGGGAACTATGTCTTTCTCAGCCATAGGCTTTTGACTGGGTTTACAGTGCTCATCATGGGTTTCCTTCAGTGGAGTGGGCCTCAATTCCAATCAGGAGGTGATTGGTTACCCTATTATTGACTTGCTACTCTGGCACTGGTGGACATTTCTTGCCTAGTTGGCTGGTTGGCAGTGTAGCATGCAGGGACTGCAGCAGAGTGTGGCTGAGTAACACTTTTGATGATAATTCTCCCCCAGCAGTCTGATTAGTATTCCCATAAGTACTAACTAGCAAGGAGAAGGCTTCCACCTCAGTTCTAGCTTGATTTCCCTAGTACTGAGACCAACAAAGCATGGGGTATCTTCAGCCACAGTGTGTTACAAACTAGCTCTGGTGGGCAACCAACAGGTGTGGCAAATACCTATATTGTTTTGGGGGCCTCCTAAGCCTCCCTTGAGCAACCATTCATAGGGAGGCAACCCAACCCTGGCATTGAGAGTTATTCTTAGCCGGGCATGGTGGCGCACGCCTTTAATCCCAGCACTTGGGAAGCAGAGGCAGGAGGATGACCGTGAGTTCGGAGCCACCCTGAGACTCCATAGTGAATTCCAGGTCAGCCTGGGTTAGAGTGAGACCCGACCTCGAAAAAAATCAAAAAGCAACCAAACAAACAAAAAAAGAGAGTTATTCTTGTTCTTGATTGCTGTTCTTTGTTTGGTTTCACTAGCTGGTATACAAAGCTGAGAGTGGGTTTCCTTTTCCTTTATTTTATCTATACTTTAGCACATATACATAATGTGTGCATAGTGTATTTTGATCATATTTACCCCATATTATCCTCTCATCCCTCTGTCATTCCTGTGGAACCCCTTCTTCTTCCCAACTAGTACCCCTCTTACCTTCATGTTTTCATTTCTGTTTGTGATCTACAGTTTAACAGGGTTGTCTGCATGATCATGGGTGTGGGTTACACTGGAGCATGGGCAACTTGCCAGTGTCTACACCACTCAAGAAATGACTACACCTCCCCTAGCAACCATTAACGGTCTCCACTGCTTCTCATGTGCCCTCCCTTATCTATGATGAAGTGTTGATAGGCACTATCTTGTGTAGGTCTGGTACAAGTAAACATAGCTGCTGTAAGCTCACCAGTCCAATAGTCATGTCATGTCCAGAAGACAGCATTTCAGAACACTCCTCCCCACCCTCTCCACCTTACATTCTTTCTTCCCCTCTTCCATAATGTTCCCTGAGCCCTAGAGGGGCTGATGCACTTGCCCCATTCAGGGAAGAGCACTCAAGAGTCACTAATTCTTAGCACCTAAAGCAGTTATGAGTCAGAATCACCCATCACCCATTTCAAGAAGCTTCTCTGAACAAGGCTGAGAATTATACTGTATCCCATGCATATGAAACCATTCATGATGAACTATGTATGGGCTCAATCTTTGATAATTAGTGCAATGGCCAGGTCATGTCCATAAGATAGCATTTCACAGCATTTACTCTTATCCTCTGGCTCTTATATTCCTTCTGCTCCCTCTTCTGCCATGTTCCCTGAGCTTTGGGGGGTGATGTAAATTTCCTATTTAAGGCCTGGCACTCAACAATTACTGATTGTCAGCATTCTGTCCAGAAGTCTTTATCAACCACTGCCCACTACAAAACTAAGCTTCTCTAAGGGTTAGAACTGAACTAGTCAACAGGAATAAACATAACTACTTAGAAGGCAGTTTGTCAGACTGGAGAGATTGCTACCTGCAAAGCCTAATGACCTGGATTCAATTCCCTAGTGCCCATGTAAAGTGGCACATGTGTCTGGAGTTTGTCTGCAGTGGCTACAGGCCCTGGTGTGCCCATTTTCTCTCTCTTCTCTCTGCTTGCAAATAAATAATTGCAGTTTGTCAAGTTCATTTAACAAAACATCTGTAGTAGTTCCACCCTAGGACCCATGACTTCCCTTTTGACCAGGTTTATAGTATCATGGATGAATTCCCTCCTGTGGAGTAGGACTCAAACCCAAGTAGTTGGTAAGCCCCCCATCACAGTCATGCCACTTGTTGCATTCAGGTTCACCCGACCAAGAGCAGCTTGTGGGAAAAAGGTTTATTTTGGCTTACAGAGTCAAGGGGAAGCTCCATGATGGCAAGGGAAATGATGGCATGAGCAGAGGGTGGACATCACCTCCTCACCAATATGAGGTGGACAACAGGAATAGGAGAGTGTGCCAAACACTGGCAAGGGGAAACTGGCTACAATACCCATAAGCCTGCCCCCAAAAATACACTGCCTCCAGGAGGCATTAATTCCCAAATCTCCATCAGCTGGGAACCTAGCATTCAGAACACTTAAGTTTATGGGGGACACCTGAACCAAACCACCACATTCCATCCCTGGCCCCATAAACTGATAACCATTCATGATACAAAATGCAATGTATTCAGTCTATCTTTAAAAGTCCCCATAGTTTTATTAGTCCTAATGATGTTCAAACATTCCCATAATCTGAGATATTTTAACTGAGCCATAATACCAAAAAAATCCCCCCAAAACCCATAATGGCACAGAATACACATTCACACTGCAAAAGATGGCATTGGGCATAGCAAAGAAATACTCAACCAATACAAGATTTAAAACAACCAGGGAAAACATCAGACTCTTTAGTTCCAAGTCCAACAACTCTAGTCAGTGACAAATCTCCAAGTTCAATAATTCTAAACAGCAACAAGTCTCTGTAGTTTCAATTCTGTCCCTCCAGCTAGGCTCCTCAGAGTCCTAGAAAACTTCATCTGGGGCCAGCAGCTCTCCTCAGAAGCCATCTGGTGGTCCTAGCATCCCCACTGGGTCTCCACTGCAAACCATGGTCCATCCTCATGGCTCCATCGGGTCTCCACACAGGCATCCAGCAAACCTGCTTCCCACTGCCCATGGCCATTTCCAAAACACAAGACCATATTACAAATTCAATGACACTCGCTTTCCTACATTTTTATACTCCATAATACCAGTGGGGTGCCAATTTGTTAATCCAGAGGGGAATAAAGCAGACATTGAAGAACAGGACACTCCTTGAGCATTCAGGCCCCTTCAAAAGACTGCATTCTTTCTGCTGTCCCAGTGCAGGTCAGCTAGCCCAATCTCAATGGTTGTAATCTCTCATACGATTGCAGCTGAATGGGCAGAAGTTTTGGTCTGAAGATTTCAGTTTTTCTGTGCCATATCCCTCCTCACACACCAGTCTGCATCTACGTACTTCAACCCTGCACAAGTTCTCAGGACATGAGCATAACAAGCTTCTTAAACAAACTACTTCTAGCCCAGTCCAAGCAAAACTTTTTCTTACCCTCACAAGCCAAACCTCACAGTCCATAGTTCTTACTGCATTCAGGTCTTTCAACTCTGACAAAAATAGTCCATCAAGCTGTACTTACAGCACTGCAAGGCATCCTTAAGGCCAAGGTTTCAAATCCTCCCACATTCCTCTTGCAAACAAAGTGAAACAGTTAGGTATGCAGAAGCAAAGGACACCACTCCTCAGTACCAACTTTATTGTTGCAGTCAGGTTCACATTACTGGCAGAAATCACTCAACCAAGAGCAGCTTGTGGGAAAAAGGTTTATTTTGGCTTACAGGCTCAAGGGGAAGCTCCATGATGGCAGGTGAAAACGATGGCATGAGCAGAGGTTGGACATCACCTTCTCACCAATATCAGGTAGGAATAGGAGAGTGTGCCCAGCACTGGCAAGGGGAAACTGGCTATAATACCCATAAGCCCGCCCCCAACAATACACTGCCTCCAAGAGGCATCAATTCCCAAATTTCTATCAGCTGGGAACCTAGCATTCAGAATACCTAAGTTTATGGGGGCCACCTGAATCAAACCACATCACACTATTGCATTAGTAGGCATCTCTTGTCTGGCAGGTTGCTATTGTAGTACACAAGGTACATGGCTGGGGAAGCTCACTGATGGCTTTTCTCCCCCAGCAGCCAGTACAGCACTTTCCTGCACTATGAACGTTAAGTAGCAGAAAGCTTCCAGGTGGGGTCCAGCTGGATTTATGTCCTGCAATCAAAGTGCTTTGGCAATACAACTAACCCTCTAGTTCTACTGGGCAACCAAGAGAAAGACAATGGCTTTTGCTGCTCAGGGGTCTCAGGGATCTCTCTGACCAACAAACCCATAGGGAGGCACCCCACATCTGACACTGGGATTCTTGGGGCAGCTTCATTCATCCTTGCAAAGAACTTTCATTTAAACTCTTTTTTGCTTATTATTATTATTTGTTGTTGTTGTTTGAGGTAGGGTCTCATTCTGGTCCAGGCTGACCTGGAATTCACTATGTAGTCTCAGGGTGGCCTCAAACTCTCAGCAATCCTCCTATCTCTGCCTCCCAAGTGCTTGGATGAAAGGCTTGTGCCACCACACCCAGCTTTATTTTATTATTTTAAAAAAATTATTTGAAAAAGAATGTGTGGGAGGACTGCCAGGGCCTCCTGCCACTGCACACAAACTCCAGAATCATGCACTATTTTGTGCATCTGGCTTTACATGGGTACTGGGGAATCAAACCCAAGCCATCAGGCTTTGTAAGCAAGTGCCTTTAACCCCTGAGCCATCTCCCCAGCCCTGTTAATTTTATTTTTAAACCACTTTACTCATCAGTAGGTTTCCTCATGTCCTTATTTTTATTTTTATTTTTATTTTATTTTATTTATTTTTTTTTTTTTGGTTTTTCGAGGTAGGGTCTCACTCTAGCTCAGGCTGACCTGGAATTCACTCTGTAGTCTTAGGGTGGCCACGAACTCTCAGCGATCCTCCTACCTCTGCCTCCTGAGTGCTGGGATTAAAGGCGTGCGCCACCACGCCCGGCTCTCATGTCCTTAGTTTTGATTGGTCTTCCCCCCACACCTTCATTTCACTCATCTCCCTGTCGCAATCTCCACTTGCCTTTCTCCTTCCAGTATTTTCCCTACTACTTTCATCTCTACATATATTCTACTCCCTCTGACCTGCCTGCACTCTCGTAGCCCTTTGCCCTTCTCCCACTTAAACCTTTTCTTCTCCAGTATTCTCCATTCCACTGTATTTCACCTGTGTTCTTCTGTGCACCATCCCCTTACAGCCCATCTTACCCCCTCTCATGAGCCCTTCTAGTTTCCTTACCTTATATATATTCACTCCCACATAAATGCACATATATAACAATTAGCAGCTAGGATCTACATATGGAGGGGAACTTATTCTGTTTCTCTTTCTGACCTCTGTTACTACACTCAATATAATATTTTTCAGTTCAATCCATTATCCTGAAAATTTCATTTCATTTTTTCTGTATGGCTGAACAAAATTCCATTGTGTATATATACCAGTTTCATTATCTATCCAAATCTTGGCTCCCTGAGGAAAACGATTATGTTGACAAATGCCTCAGCATATGGGAGATGGGAAAATTAAATTTCTCTAAGGATGACAATGTCAGATTTACATTCCTACAGGGCTTGGACTAAACCAGCCAGAATACCTCTGAAGTGATATGGAGACTTAGCTTCAGACCTAGCTGGGAAGCTGTAATTATCAGGACAGTTGTATACACTAAAGTAGACAGACAATCCAGAAAAGTCACCCACACAGCTATAAATGAGAGAACATCTGCAACCTACACAGCTAGATAGGCACACTCGACATAAGGAAAGGCCAGGGCTGGGGAGATAGTGCAGCACTTAAAAGACCTTGCTTACAAAACCTGCTGGCTTAGATTTGACTCCCCACTATACATATACAGCCAGATGCACAAAGTGGTATGTATGTCTGGTGTTCATCTGCAGAGGCAAGAGGCCCTAGTGTGCCCCCCCCCCACACACACACTCTCTCTCTCTCTCTCTCTCTCTCTCTTTTCCTTCCTCCCTCCCTCCCTCCTTCCCTCCATCTCAAAGAAAAAAAAGAGAAAGAAAAAAGCCAGCACCCAAATACAAAATGAAGCACCAGGGGTTGGGGAGATTGCTCATTGGTTAACGATGCTTGCAAAGCCTGATAGTCTGGTTCAATTCCCAAGTACCCACATAAAGCCAGATGCATGAAGCAGCACATGCATATGAATTTTTTTGCAGTGGCAGGAAGCCCTGGCATAGCATTCTCCCTCTCTCTCTCTCTCTCTTTCTCTCTCTCTCTCTCTCTCATAAGTAAATAAATAAATAATAAATAAAATATCAAAGGCCTGAAGGCATTCCAGAAACAGAAAAGCTATAGTGAATGAACATGCACGAGGATCTTATTTCCCAGGACAGTGGTTACACCTGTACGTCTAGCACTCAGAAGGTTAAGGTAGGAGAATCACAAGTTCAAAACTTTTGCCTATGCAAGGTGACACATGTTGTATTCCTAACACTCAATGGACTGAGACACGAGGATCAAAACTTCCTCCACATTTAGGCTATGCAGATTGAAGACTATGCAGCAACCTGATGTCCATTTGAGAAACTTTGGAGACCCCTTTAAAAAAGAATAAAAGGGGGGCTAGATGTATAATATTTGTCTAAATATAATACCTACTACCTGGAGCAGGAGAAATGGGAAGTTTAAGAGATGTTGTTAAGCCAACAGCTGGGAAGGTCATAAGCCCTAAGGGAAAACTACTACTGTTGTCTGGCTAAATGGACATATTATGCTTACCAAACTGCCCTCTAAACACTTATGTTTATGTTCATGTATTAATGCCATTCTTACTTTCCTTAGAGAAGCTTCTCTTCTCAGATGGCAGTGACCACTGGGGTGATTCAAAAATCATCAAAGTGCTGAGCAGTGACAGTGGAGTCTAAATAAGACTTCCCTATCACATTATCCATAGCTCAGGGTCCACTGCAGAAGAGGTGAAGGGAAAAAAATATAAGAGCCAAAGGAAGAAAAGCAGGGCTGACAACAGTCTTCCAGAAAAAGTAGCCTTGATATTCCTGACCTCACAGTGGCTGAAGCTACCTACACAAGATCTGAATAATAGGAGGAAAAAGAAGATGACATCAAAATAGAATATAGACTAGTTAGAAAGAAGAAGGGATTCAAAGGAAGGGGGATTTGGGAGGGGATTATGATCATAGTACATTGTTTATATTTATGGATATTGTCAAATATTTTAAAAAAGAAATGTTTATAAAATGTGGTGTGGTGGCACATGCTTGTGTTCCTAACACTAAATAGATTGAGGCAAGAGAATAAAAACTTCCTCCACATTCAGGCTCAGTAGGTTTCATGCCAGCTTGAGGACACAATGACATCACATGCAAAAATAAATGAACGAATAATAAATACACTATTAAAAAAAAAACCACAAGAGCTGGGTGTGGTGGCACACACCTTTAATCGCAGCACTTGGGAGGCAGAAGTAGAAAGATCACTGTGAGTTTGAGGCCACCCTGAGACCACATAGTGAATTCTAGGTCAGCCTGAGCTAGAGTGAGACCCTGCCTCAAAAACAACAACAACAAAAAGCACAAGAAAAAGTGGGTGGAGAAAGAATTTAATCTGTCACTGATGACTTGTGTTTGTAATCCCAGCACTCAAGAGGTTGATAGAGAAGGATGTTGAATCCCACATCACAATGGGCTGCTTAGTAAAAAGCAAAAGGCCATCATCCTAAACTGTCCCAAATAAATGAGAGAAAGAGAGAGAGAGAGAGAGAGAGAGAGAAGGAGAAGAAGAAGAAGAAGAAGAAGAAGAAGAAGAAGAAGCAGCAGCAGCAGCAGCAGCAGCAGGAGGAGGAGGAGGAAGAGGAGGAAGGAAGGAAAGAGGAGGAAGAGGAAGAAAGGGTCGCCGTGAGTTCGAGGCCACCCTGAGACTCCATAGTGAAATCCAGGTCAACCTGGGCTAGACTGAGACCCTACCTCGAAAAACCAAAAAAAAAAAAAAAAAAAAAAAAAAAAAAAAAAAAAAGAAAGGGAAGGATGGAGGGAGGGAGGGAGGGATTGAAGGAGAGGAAGGAAGGACTGATTTGAGAGCTACCTGGCTTCAAGTTTGCCCTCCCATGATTACAATTGAAGAGATGAAACTGGAATTTAATAAATAAACCAAAATATTGAAGAAAAAACCTGAAATGATGTAGAAATGAAAAACACAGTAAATCAAATAGAAAATTCAGTGAAAAGCCTCACCAAGAGAATGAATCATGGGGAGAGCAGAATACCAGGGCATAAAGACAAGGTAGAGAAATTAGTCTATTTATTCAAGGAAAATGATACAAAAGTATATGACTATGAAAGATCTTTAAGACATTAAGATCAAATCTACAAATCCTGAGTATTGAAAATGGAGAACACTGTGCTAAAGAGAGAGAGAGAATATTTTTAAAACAATCATAGCAGAAAATTTCCCAAATCTAGGGGAAAAGGTGTCCATTCAGGTACAAGAGACATGTAGGACACCAAGAAAGTGAAAGACCTCGTCAAAGAAAACTTCACAACATGAAAGAAAAATATGAGGAAGACACTAGAAGATGCAAAAATCTCCCGTGCTCATGAAATTAATACTGTGAAAATTGCTACCCTACCAAAGGCAATCCACAAATTCAATGACGTCCCAATCAAAATTCCAGCACTATTCCTCACAAAAGTTAAAAAACAAAACAAAAAAAAAACAATTTTAAGATTCATAGGAAAGCACAAAAGACCGTGGGTAGCCAAAGTAATCCTGAGGGAAAAAAAAAATCTATATACTACTGGAAGTATCATAGCTGATTTCAAGTTATAATATAGACCCACAGTAATAAAAACAACATGGTACTGGTACACACACACACCAAAAATAAACAAACAAACAAGAAACAGACACAAAAATCAGTGAAATAGAATAGAGGAGGACCCAGGTGTCCGTCCTTGCAATTGTAGCTGTCTAATTTTTGACAAAGTGCCAAAACTAAATGTTAGAGAAAGGGCAGCATTTTCAACAAATGGTGCCGGGAAACTGGATATCCACATCAGAAGAATAAAACTAGCCCTCACCTCTCACCCTGCACACAAGTCAACTCCAAACTATCAAAGGTTTCCATGCAAGACCTGAAACTCTGAAAATGCTAAAGGAAAAAGTAGGGAGTATGCTACAAGACATAGGTGTAGGTAAGGATTTTCTGACTTGGACTCCAATCCCTCAGAAAATAAGGTCAGCAACTGATAAGTGGGTCCACATGAAACTAGAAAGCTTTTTTACAGCACAGGAAATGGTCAATCAAGTGAACAGGCAGCCTGCAGATGGAAGAAAATCTTTTCCAGCTACATATTTGACAGAGGATTAATATCTACAGTATAAAAAGAACTAAAAAAAATCAAGAAAACAATCCAATCAAAAATGGACTATGGGGCTGTAGAGATAGATGGCTTAATGGTTAAGGCACTTGCCTGTGAGGCCAAAGGACCCAGGTTCAATCCCCCAGGACCCATGTAAGCCATATGCACAAGGTGGCACATACGTCTACAGTTTGTTTACAGTGGCTAGAGGCCCTGACACACCAATTCGTTCTCTTTCTATCTGGCCCCTCTCTCTCTAATAAATAAATATTTTAAAAATGGGCTATGTAATGGAACAGAGTTCTCAAAAGAAGAACTGAAAATGGCTAATAAATATTTTAAAAAGTGAAGCCAGGTGTGGTAGTGCTTGCCTTTAACCCTAGCACTTGGAAGGCAGAGGTAGGAGGACTGCTGTGAGTTCGAGGCCAGCCTGGGACTACAGAGTGAGTTCCAGGCCAGTCTGGGCTACAGTGAGACCCTACCATGAGAAAACAAACAAAAAAAATTAGGAGCCAGAGAGATGGTTCAGTGGTTAAGGTGTTTTCCTGCAAACCCTAAAAACCTGAGTTCGGGGCTGGAGAGATGGCTTAGCGGTTAAGCACTTGCCTGTGAAGCCTAAGGACCCCGGGTTCAAGGCCCAGGACCCACGTTAGCCAGATGCTCAAAGGGGCGCATGCGTCTGGAGTTCCTTTGCAGTGGCTAGAAGCCCTGGTGCGCCCATTCTTCCTCTCTCTCTCTATCTGCGCCTCTCTCTCTCTCTGTCACTCTCAAATAAATAAAAATGAACAACAACAACAAAAACCTGAGTTCAATTTCCAAGTACCCATGTAAAGCCAGAGGCATGTGGCACATGCATCTGGAGTTCATTTGCAATGGCTAGAGGGCCTGGTGTGCCCATTCCCCCCTCCACCATCTGTTTCTCTTCTCTCTTTCTGCTTGCAAATAAAATAAAATGAAAGGAAATTTTAAAAAATATTTTAAAAAGTCATCAACCACCTTACCCATCAGGGAAATGCAAATTAAAACTATTTTGAGATTCCATCTCATTCCAGTCACAATGGGTAGCATGGTGAAAACAGATGACAACAAATGCTGGTGAAGAGATGGGGAAAGAAGGACCCTGATTCATTGTTGGTGGGAGTGTAAATTGGCGCAGCCATAGTGGAAACCAGTGTAGAGTTTCTCAAAATCTAAAAAGAGATACAGCACTTGACCCAATTATAACACTCCTGGGTAAATACCCTAAGGGCTGACTCTACACTCTACTTCAGAGATACTTGCTCATCCATGTTTATTGCTACTCCATTAAAAATAGGTAGGAAATGGAATCAGCCAAAATGTCCATCAACTAACAAACAGATACTGAAGATATGATAAATATACACAAGGGAGTTTTACTCAGCTGTAGAGAAAAATGAAATTTAAGGAAAAGTGGGTAGACCTGGGAAACATCATACTGAACAAGGTCACATAAGTTCAGAAGCACAAACACTGCACGTTCTATCTCAAATGCAGATCCTAGCTTTGACTATCTGTATCAGTGGGCTTAAGTCAGAGTGAGTACAGAAGCCAGGAGGCAAGAAAGGAGTGTAGAGAAACTAAGCTGAAACTGAGCTGGAAGATTCCTCCTTGCTGGCTATCTTTCTTCATACCAGAAGGTGCTATGCAAGCTGCCACATAGCTGGGGACCTGGTATACTTCACAACCAACCTGCCAGGAAAGATATGACTACTGGTAGAGAAGTGACATGACTGTGATGGGAGTAACCAACATTTTCTGATTGGATTAGAGATTGGCTCCACAGGATGGAATTCATGCCTGGTGCTATAAACCTGGCCAAAAGCCCATGGCTAAGGATATAGGCTCCAGGGTGGGGCCTACTACTGTGGTTATGCTAAACAGGCAGCATGTGAAACTGTTTTCAAAACATCTATTTGTTCCCCACAGGTTAGTACTGCTTGAAGACTCAGCCCCAGCAGCTTCTTATTTCAGAGGACAACAGTTAATGCAGAGATTTACAGCTGGCAAAAATGCAGAGAATAAGTGACTGCTATGTGTCAGCCTAACCAGGGCATCTAAACCACCCTGTTGTGAAAAGGGGGCAGAAAGAATGCAAGAACAAGAGAATGGGGTGGGCAGGGAGGGCTGTGAAATGTTGTTTTCTGGAACCCACAGAGCTGTTACACTTACCAACTCATAGCAGCTATGATTTTTAACACAAGATTGATGCTGTCCGCCTAAAATATATATATGTTAAAAAAGAGAGAGTTTGTCCAGAAGTATCCTGTGGAGGTAGATAATGTTGTGCCCAGAAGCCATAGATTGTTATTAGAAAAAATTCAGGGCCAGGGATGGGATACCTTCCAGGGAATTGCTGCCTCTCAAACATTACAGGCTACTGCCAGGCTCTTGGTTGCCCACCAGAACTAGTTAGAGCCTATTGATGAAGACTCCACATGCTTGGGCTGCAGGTCACCAAGAAATCAAGTTGGAGCTGAGCTGGGAGCTTCCTCTTTGTTGACTAGCTATCAGGATGCTGGAAAGACCTATGCAGCCTCTTGGGTGAGAAATCATCAGTGGTGTTAACCAGCAGTGGACTCTGAGAGTTTTACGACTGGCCAGCCAGGCTAAATATGCCTACTGGTATAATGGGAGCATGTCTGTTATGGGGAAATCAACTGTTCTCTGATTGGACTTCAGGGATGGAATTCCTGTCTGGTACTGAAAACCAGAGCTTGTGGCTTGGGAGGCCATAAACCCTAGGAGGTAAGCTACTGCTGTTGTCTGGCTAAATGGACATATTATGCCTACCAAACTGCCATCTACTCTCACTTTTGGTTAGAAAAGCTTTTTTCAGATGTGTATGATCACTGGGTGACTCAAAACACATCACAGTGCCAAGAAGAAATGACAGCGGCATGTTCAGCACTAAGTGAGGTATCTTTATCACACCCTCCAATGCACAGGGACCATGCACAAGAGGTGGCACAAAGAATGTAAGAGCCAAAGGAAGGACAGAAGTGCTTACAATAATGTCTTCCTGCATAATAGGAGGGGGGAAATGATGTCATAAAATAGAAAAGAGAATGCCAGGTATGGTGGCACACACTTAATCCCAGCACTCGGGGGGCAGAGGTAGAAGGATTGCTATGAGTTCAAGGCCAGTCTGAGACTACATAGTAAATTTCAGGTTAGCCTGGGCTATAGCAAGACTCTACCTAAAACAAACAAACAAACAAATAGAAGAAAGGATAGCTGGAAAGAAGGAATTCAGTACAGGGGAGATTAGGGAGGGGGAAAAGGACGGATGGTGAGAGGGGATTATGATGATTGTATTTTGTTTATATTTATGGAAGTTTTCAATGAATAAGTAAAAAAAAAAAAAAAAAAAAGATTGAGCCTTTCAGAGCTTTACCATCAATGGGGGCAGGATGACTGATATCCCAGACCTCCTGGAGAAGCTAATGGTAGCTAGTGGTTGTTGGAAGTGGGTGAGTCAGATTCATCAGTGGTGTAGCCACTCTTAAGTTGCCCATTCCACAGTAAATAACCTTCCACCCTTGATCATGCAAGCAATCCTAACTTACCTCAATGGGTTAAAAAAAAAAAGGCATGAAGGGCTAGAGACATGGCTTAATGGTTAAGGCACTTGCCTGAAAAGCCAAAGGACTCAGGTTCGATTCCCCAGGACCCACATAAGCCAGACGCACAAGGTGGTGCATGCATCTGGAGTTCATTTGCAGTGGCTGGAGGCCCTAGTGTGCCCATTCTCTCTCTCTCTCAAATAAATAATTAAAAATAAAATAAAAAGGCATGAAATTAATATGGAAATAAATGGGGACTAAGAGGGTTAGTGGGAGAGGTGGAGGATAAAAGAGGAGGAGTAGGGTCAAAATATATTATAGGTATGTATGAAAATGACAAAAATGTAAAAAGTAATGTAAAAAAACTGAAAAAAGACCTCTCAAAATTATCAGGCTCCCAGCTAAGAATCTTGGAGAGAACATTTACTCCCACACAACTAGAATACACAAAGATATTGTGTCATATGAAATGCATACCCATGTTTACTACAAGAGCCAAGTTATGGAATCAGTATAGGTGCTCTTCAATCAGATGAATAAATAAAAAGAACTGTGGTGTATGGCTGCAATGGAGTATTATTCAGTTACAAACAAGAATGGAATTATGCAATTGGCAGGAAAAAGTATGGACTACATATCATTATATTAAAAGAAATTATCCAATTACATAAAGAATCTTTATATGTATGTGTATTTATGTGGGAGTAAGAGTGTGGGGATGCCAGGAAACTAGAAGGGCCCATGAGGAATGGGAAAAGAGGCTTCAATGTGGATGGGTAGGGAAAATAATAGAACTCATATGATGGGAAAATCAAAGGGGGATTCTTGGGATAAGAAGGAGGAAGAAGCCGGGCGTGGTGGCGCACGCCTTTAATCCCAGCACTCGGGAGGCAGAGGTAGGAGGATTGCTGTGAGTTCGAGGCCACCCTGAGACTCCATAGTGAATTCCAGGTCAGCCTGGGCTAGAGTGACACCCTACCTCGAAAAACCAAAAAAAAAAAAAAAAAAAAAAAAGGAGGAAGAAGAGATATGGGGTAGGGAGAAGGGGGAGGTCCATGTATAATGAAAAATAAAAATTAAAAAGTTATTGCATTAAAAGGAAACATTTAATAAGAGATATTCTTTTTTATTTTTGAGAGAGAGAGAGAGAGAGAATTGGTACCAGAGCCCCAGCCACTGAAATTGAACTCCAGATGTTTGTGCCACCTAGTGGGCATGTGTGACCTTACACTTGCCTCACCTTTGTGCACCTGGCTTACTTGGGATCTGGAGAGTCAAACATGGGTCCTTAGGCTTTACAGGCAACCTTAACCACTAAGCCACCTCTCCAGCACTAAAGATATTCTTTAACAAATGGGCAAGCAGGTCCAACCTAGGAGCAGATACAGAGTATACAAGGGGAAGATAACAAAGAATTGAGGTTCAAAATCACATAGATTTCCTATAAATCAGCAGGTAAGCAACGACAACATAACATGGCCACAGGGTCACAATACGAATTTCACAGAAAAATAGCTGATAATACATAGATTCTGAATCTTGTCAGTAATAAAAAATCTAATGAAAACTAAAACCAGATACCATTTCATACCTAGAATACTGGAAGAATTATAGTACCACAGGACAAGTGGTACTTGAAGCTTTGGTGCAATAAACCACTTCAAGAGCAATTTCTTGTAATTGTAATTTTGTGAGAAAAATCAACAAATTACGGATAGAGATGCACTCTGGAATACCTTTGTTCACAGTACTTTTAAAATTATACTTGTTTATAAGATTATGTGATATGAGAACATAGCAGAAATGATTTCCAGAGTAACAACTGGATCGCTCTTTGTAGCACAGACAGCAATTAAGCTCAGGAGTCATGTAGCTGTGTCTTGAACATGACAATAAGTGTCCATGCAGTTCTAGGTGTTAGGGAGAAAAGCACACAATAACGTAGGGTTGCTCTCTAAACCATCACGTGGTGCCTGTTATATGCCAATTTCTACATCTGAGGAAAGGCACAAGAAGGAACACCCAGTGTGCCTCTTACATATACAGAGACTGGAATTCAGTCTGGGTACCTTGAACCTATTTCAAAATTAATAGTAAAAAGAGTGTTGGATATATCAAGGTTTTCCTAAGGTACATTCCTGAGTATTAGGAAGAGATAAATGAATAAAGGGAGTAAGGGAGAGAGTCAGAGAGAAAGGGGGGATGGATGGGAGGACTATTTACCCTCTGCTTCTCTGTATTGATCATCACGATGGATTCATAGGACTAGGCTGCCTTCCCCTTCTCCCATCACTGCTCCATGTGCCATGCCTCTGGAGCTGTGTGCTCTGACCAACAGAAATATTTCCCAGGACGGAGAGATGACTTCATGGTTAAGGCACTTGCCAGCAAAGCCTAAGAACTCATGTTCAATTCTCCAGGTCCCATGTTAGCCAGACACTATGACACAAGCACACAATGTCACACATGCACACAAGGGGGCATATATATCTGGAGTTCATTTTCAGTGACTGAAGGCCCTGGAGTGCCCATTGTCTCTCTTTCTCTCTTTTACAAAATAAAATAAAATAAAAAGAATTAGAAATAAATTTCCCCATGGATAATAGCTTTCTTCCCCCATAGAAGAGGACTGCTGTTTGGACAAGGATGTTGGAGTCCTGCTTTTCCCTGCTAGACTGCAAGCATCTCCCAAAACAATGGCAAAAAAGATGTTCACAGCCGGGCATGGGTGGTGCGTGCCTTTAATCCCAGCATTTGGGAGGCAGAGGTAGGAGGATCGCCATGAGTTCGAGGCCCCCCTGAGACTACATAGCGAATTCCAGGTCAGCCTGGGCTAGAGTGAGACCCTACCTTGAAAAACAAAACAAAAAAACAAACAAAAAGATGTTCACCATCAGCAATGGCCAGAGGAATGCAAACTAGCAGCACATCAATGTGCCGCTTATGCTCATTAATTGGAAAAACTTCCAAGTCTGACTATATCAACTGCTGAAGATAATACAGATCAATAGAATACGTTACAAGTTACTACTCTGTGAAAACTGAGGTAACAATTTTAGAATGTGGTTTAGCTCTAAGTGAGAAAATGCAGCAGCTAAACACCCTCACATGCTCTGACTACTTCAGTCCATGGCCCTGAGAACCTGTTAAACCTATATCCTAGGAGCAGAAACACACACACACACACACTTTACACAATACTCCAAATCAGAAAAAAATCACAACCCAATCACTAGGAAACTGCATTAATCCATTGCAATCTATGCATAAATAGCACACTGTACATATACTCAAAATGCACCAGAGACATCGGAGAGGAAGATTACATGAAAACGAGTACTTCCGCTCACCAAACTGTACGATCAGTATCTCCCGGGAAAGCATTTGAACCAGCATCTTGCCCAGTAATCACTCGTGAGGTACTGTGACCTGGAAATAAGGAAGCAGGGATATCCAATGTGGGTTGCAATCTCTAAACCTGGAGACAGAACAGGGAACAAGTGGTGCCTGTTACAAGTTAAGTCTTCTAGCGCCCTCTACTGGCAGCATGAAAAGAGGCCAGCTGTAGTATTACACAGTAGGGGAGAAAAGGATGAAGAGTTTGGAGGCTAAGTGACCTTCAGGCTCAAACAGGCAGCAGAAGTCAAACAAGAGACTATTAAACACAGAGTAAACAAGGCAAGCCGAAGGGGACATTAAAAACAAGTTAACTTCGCTGCGGTGCATGGCGGCTGTGGAGCTGGAACATCCTGCTTAGGAGGCACCAGCACGCTCACACCCAAGTACCAAAGGTGTCAGAGCCCCGGCTTTTCTGCCTTTCCCTATTCAGGGCAACCCACATGCACGCCGCCACCAGAGTGCATCCCTTAGAAGGGAAAAGCAACACAGTCTCAAGGAGGGCGGGGTGGGGGGTGGGTAGGAGGAGGAGAAGAAAGTCCTGAATAGGTCCTCTGTAGCTAATGGAGACAGGACGACCTCAGAGGAACCTGCGCACAGCGTGGAAGCCCAGGCATACCAGCTGGCTGGGGAGCTGGCCTGGTGCGTAGAGCAGCTGGAGCCAGGCCTCAAGATGCAGAAACCCATCCAGAAGCAGAAACAGCAGGCTTTGGGGGCAATCTGAATCCTGTGTACTGAAAGAATCCCTTTGCCTGGGAGGAGACAGGTGATGTGCTCTGTTTGGGGACTACAGGGCTCAGACGGAGGCCCAGTGGTAGGAAGCCCTTTGGGCTTTAAGGGCTGCTGCCCACTCAGCCCATGTCCAGCCTGTAGGTGAGGCCACCAGAAAGAAGAGCCAAAGGTCTGCAGATCTCGTCCAGCAGGAGGAACCAAGGCCACTCTGGACATAACTAATGAAGAATTTAGATACCTTTTTTTTTTTTTTTTTTTTTTTTTTGGTTTTCCAAGGTAGGGTCTCACTCTAGCTCAAGCTGACCTGGAATTCACTATGTAGTCTCAGGGTGGCCTCGAACTTACGGTGATCCTCCTACCTCTGCCTCCTGAGTGCTGGGATTAAAGGCATGCGCCACCACGCCTGGCTTGATTCCATTTCTTTTAATCTCTCCCCATGTTCTGGAATACTCTTCCTCCCCCAGGATGATGTGAGGATTTGTTTTGAATGCAAGGCTTTTCCACGAATTCACTTCAGCAGAAGTGGGGTTACTTCATCCCTAACTGGTCTATGGACCTGGAGCTATTGGGCAGGTGTGAAAATGACAGATGAACACAAGATCTCAGATCTCATTTGTAATTTTTTTAATATGAATTGTTCCTGTCAGAAGAGAGGTGCATTTTGAAAACCTTCTATTGATAAGCTTAAGTAAATGTTCACTGGAAAGACTATTACACTCAGCCTCAAGGATTGGGTAGCTTTTGGTGATAATGATTTGTGAGAAAGCTATGCAGTTATACCTGGTCTCATTTCTGAAAGAATATCCTGGCCAGTGGTCCAATGCTTCATGTGTTATACCCTAATAAGTCTTTTTTAAAAAAATAAAATAAAATGGATAATGAGTAAAAAAAAAAAAAAGTGAACTTGTGAATAAAATGAAAAACAAAGACACAATAGTCACCCTGCAGAAAGTTAGTTCATTTCAAACAAGCACAAATAAGTGCTTGTTTAGACACAAAGAGTGTCTAAATATGCCCAGCACACACTGCATGCATGTACAGAAGTCACTCACAAAGTCCACTAACATGCAAATTTTCTGTGTTAGGTAACAGAGAAGTAATTCAAAAATTTAACCACCTTTTGCCCATTAATCTATATATCCATGAAACTCCTATCAAATTCCAAAGGTTTTCTTTTTAATTCCCACAAACTCTACTAACATAATTTTCTATCTTCTATTGGGGCTTCTTTAACAGGCTGGCATATTAAGTTGTGTAATATATTAAGTTGTATAATATTTTGTTCTGGGGCATTGTCCTACACACTGTAGGACATCTAGCACTATGATGTCCTCTGGCACCCATGTCAACTTCTATGTCAACCTGGAGGACATCTCTGTCTCTCTCTCTCTCTCTTTCTCCCTCTCTTTCTACACACACACATACATACATACATACATACATACATACATACATACATAGAGCAGCAGCAGGAGTGGTTTGACATGCTTATCACCCAAGCATGTAAGAGGCTGAGGCAGGAAGATAGAGTTCCAGGACAGTGTAGAGTACATAAGGTGAGACTATCAAAACATTGGGAAAATATCCATTATTTCTTTTCATAAGTATACACCTGGCTAACTGTTACACATGTGTCCTAGGGACAGGTACATATAGTCATACTAGCATTGGGAACAACATGAAAACTATCAAAATGCCACAAATGCCTGTGGACAGAAGAGTGGATTAATCCACACCACAGAATAAGTATACAGCATACTGTATATGCACTTAAAAGAAATGAATTACAGCCAATCAATGGAGGAATTCTATCCAGAATAACACTAAGTGCTGAAGTTAATATGTAAATACTCCACATAACTTGATAACTCTTTTAAAACTTAAGCGTTACTCATGTAATCTCATGTCTACCAAGCCTGGTACAGGCCTGTGATCCCAGCTACTCAGGAGGCTGAGGCATGACCATGGCAAGTTCAAACCCTGACTTTACTACTGAACAACTTGAAGGCTAGTGTGCATAACTAGTGAGACTGTCTCAAAATAAAAAAGTAAAAACATGGCTGAAACTATAGCTATCCTGCCGAACAGTCCTTAATACTAGGGGGAAAGCTGGAAAAAGAAAAATGGGAGGAAGTGAGGGAGGATTTACATTCTGTATGGAAACACATGCCTGGAATCCTACAGAGGCAGAGTAGCAGCATCACATGACTAAGACCAGTTTCCCACCTTAAGAAAATTTTCATTAGTGGTCCACATCTGAAATTTAGGCATTTAGGAAGTGCAGAAAGAAGGCTCCTAAATTCAACCTGAGCTGGGGCATGAATCAAATTCAATGATAGACTGGCCTACACAGGACACAATGAAAGAAAGAAGGGGGAGGCCAACAGTGGTCTTGGTGGTACGTGCTGATAATCCCAATACTCCAGAGCTGAGGAAGGAGGACACAAAGGTCCAGGGAAGGCCAATACACACAGAGAGAGGCTCACTAAAATAAGTAAAAAGTCTAGGATGGTAATAGAGCTGCTCAGTCTATCACCTCAGTTTTGGTTAACCTGTCTGGATAGGGAACTTCCCCATTCCCACTTCAGCAACCCATGTGTGTTCCTTTGCTGTGTGCTCTGTCACAAAGGACAGAACTTCCTCCCCCAAACCTGAGAACTATTCTTTCCTTAAGGTTTTAAGAGAAGCTGTGCTCATCCACTATAAATTCTAAATAAGCTCTCAAGAAAACAGGGAAGAAATGTTTAATGTCATTAATGACCACAGGAATTCATGCCAATACCACAAATGCATGCTACCTAAACTCATTATCAAGTTCTGGAAACAGTATAAAGCAACAGAAGCCTCCATTCGTTTCCATTGTTTCCATTAGTGAAAACAGAAACACTTTAGAAAATGTTTAAACCTGTATCATGAACAGCAACAGTCACATACTCTCTGATTCACTAATTCTGCTCTGAAATATATCCCTAGGAAACTGTTCTGCATGTATCCTAGGGAAACACACATGTGATAGCAGCATGGCATAGTAACAAAAATCTGAAAACTTAGCCGGGCATAGTGGCACATGCTGTTAATCCCAGCACTCGGGAGGCAGAGGTAGGAGGATCGCCATGAGTTCAAGGCCACCCTGAGACCACATAGTGAATTCCAGGTCAGCCTGGGACAGAGTGGGACCCTACCTTGAAAAACCAAAAAAAAAAAAAAAAAAAAAAAAAATCTGAAAACTCCAAAAATAACTACTATAGCAGTTATCATCATACTGCTGGTACAAAACACTCAAGCACCTTCCAAAGGCTCCACAAACCCCCCAAACAGCATCATAGCTAGGGATTATGTGTGAGGCATACTCATAGACACACAAGGCTATGGGGGACATTCACATTCAAACTACCACAACTCCTCCCCTGTTCCCCATAGATTCATGGCCAGCTCATGATGGAAAATGCATCCAGTACAACTTTAAGTCTCCATAGTCTTTACCAGTACCAACACTGTTCAAAAATCCAGTCCTGAGCCACCTCCTTTCAACCTTGTCCACAGATTGGAGTGGTCTCTGGTAATGGACAACTTTTCTAACCACCTACATTCCATGTTTCAGCTCAATGCAACCATTATATCCCTCAATATCAAAAGTAGCTTTGTCTAGGCATATGCTGAGGGTATATACCAAATCAAGTACTAGAAGTTGATTTACAAAGACTGTATGGACCTGATTGTGAAGCTACCATGTGTTGCAGCAACAATAGACTAGAATCTTTACCAGAAAAGCAGCAGTATTGGGGCCATGTGAACTGGTTCTACAATTTCACCAACATAACAGATTATACATATGCCTCGTTCACTGAGCTCATGCACTTGTACCTCACCGTCCACAGTGACAATGGTGACAATGAGGGTGGCAATGTAAGTGTCCATACCAGCCACTTGGTGGGAAGTGCCCTTTCAGATACTCACCTGTCCCTTGCAGCAGCTATGAATGGGCTAGCAGGGCCTCTGTATGGACTTTCAAATCAGGAAGTACTTGTCTTGGTAACAATCACAGAAGGAAGTTGGCAAAGATGTGTCAGATGAAAAGTTATGAGACTACATCTGGAATACACTCAACTCAGGTTGGACTGTCCCAGGCTATGGCCATGTAGTACTAAGGAAGACAGATCCACGGTATCATGTTAGTGGGAGTTTTCTCTGAAATACCTGCCTAATGATGCCTGTTTAAGCTGGTTACTCAACTTTACAAGATTGTGCCCAATATCCTATTAGAGCAAAGCAAGGCTAAGAATCCTTGGCCCAATGTAGACGTTCACAGTGGAGTACTGCTCTAGTACAATGGCATGATGGAGATGAATTACTAGTCTTGTTTGGGGTGTCATGGGCACTGGGTGTGCTGACACAACTCATCTTGAACCAAGCCCTGGGCTTCTCTCTAGAAAGGCCCAAGTCCATGGGCACAGATGGCCTGATGTTTATGGACTCTAAGTTAGGGTAAAATGGGATCTTGGGAGGAAAGTGACTACAAGAAAAGGAGGAAATTTAAAAATAAAGTATACTTTTTTTAAAAAAAAAAAGCTCCCCCCTTTTTTGTTTATTATTTTTTTCAAGGTAGGATCTTGCTGTAGCCTAGGCTGACTTGGAATTCACTCTGTACTCAGGGTGGCCTTGAACTCAAGGCCATCTTCCTACCTCTGCTTTTTGAGTGCTGGGATGCACCACCACACCTGCCTTAGCTTTTTAAAAAATATTTTTAGTTATTTATTTGAGAGAGAGAATGGGCATACCAGGGCCTGTAGCCACTGTAAACAAACTCCAGATGCATGCACCACCTTGTGCATCTGGCTTACATGGGTACTGAGGAATCAAACCTGGGTCCTTAGACTTCACAGGCAAGGGCCTTAACTGCTAAGCTACCCCCCCCCCAGCCCAAGCATACTTTTTCGTTAAAAAAAAAACCCTCAAAACAAAAAACAAAACAAAAAAACAAAAAAAAAGTACAGTCTCATTTGATACTCAAGGTAGTCTCTTAACTGTGAGCCCTTAAAATCAAAACACAACTTACATACTTCCAACACATAATGGCACACACTCAACACTCCCATTCCAAGGAGAAGAAATAAGGGCATATCAAGGAAAGACTGGATCAATGCAAGATAGAAAACCAGCAGGGAAAACATTAAATCCTACAGCTCCATATCCAGCACCTGGGATTTGGGATGAAATCCTCTGGGCTCCAAAAGGCTTGAGCAATCCTGCCCCTCCAGCTATGCCACTTACTTCCCCCACAGAATATACCCCATCAGCTTTCCTTGGCAGCTGCCCTGGCATCTCCAAAATATTGAGGTCTCAACCACAACCCACAGTTCATCTTCATAGCTTCCATTCAGAGACTTCAATCCTGTCCCACACTGCCTAGCCTTAGCATATCCTTGGAACTTCATGGCCCTCTGTTTCTAATATCTTATTGCTTCTAAAACCAGTATAAGTAGGCTACACTGTCAAATTTGTTAATCCAGGGTGGATGAAGGCCAACCCAGAGGATTAGGAACACTGTTCAGCATACTTCCCCTAAGCCCCCTCCTTTCAAAGCAATCAGCACTCCTCCTGTTGTCTCTGTGCAGAGAAGCTGTCCATCCTCAATGGTGGTTGTTGCAGTCATGTTTCCATTGCTGGGAGAAATCACCCAAACAAGAGCAGCTTGTGGTAATAAAGAGGTTTATGTTGGCTTACAGGCTCAATGAAGAAGCACCATGATGACAGGGAAACGATGGCATGAGCAGAAGGTGGACATCACCCCCGGCCAACATCAGGTAGACAATAGAAAAAGGACAGTGTGCCAAGCACTGGCATGGGGAAACTGGCTATAATACCCACAAGCCCACCCCCAACAATACAATGCCTCCAGGAGGCTTTAATTTCCAATTGCCATCGGCTGGGGAGACTAGCATTTGGAACACCTAAGTTTAGGGGGGACACCTGACTCACACCACCACAGTGGTCATCTCTTAAAAACGGCAGCTGAAGTAACTGCAGTCTTGGGCCCTGGGATCTGACCCATTCACATTTCTTCCTGTGCAAACTATATTTTTAAATCTATCTGCTCTGTATTTTCCCCTACCAAATACACCAGTCCATTATTTTCAAATTCAAAATTTGCTCAATATTACAGTTACCTTCATGTTGCTGGTATAAAACACCCAAACCAAAAGCACTTCATGGAAGGAAAGGGTTTATTTTTGGCTTACAGTCTTGAGTGGAAACTCCATAATGGCAGGGGAGAGATATAATGAGTAGAGGCTAGAGATCCCCTCTTCCAAAGCAGGTGGAAACAGCAGCAAGAAACTGAGCCAATTCTAGCAAGGTATTCAACCCCAACAACAAGGCTCTGCCTCCCAAACTGCTATCAGCTGGGAGTCAAGAATTTTTAATATTTTATTTTTATTCATTAGAGAGAGAGAGAGAATGGGTGTACTAGGGCTTTCAGTCACTGAAAACAAACTCCAGATGCATGTTCCACCATATACATGTGGTTTATGTGGGTTCTGGGGACTCAAACCTGGGTCCTTAGGATTTGTAGGCAACCACCAAGCCATCTCTCCAGCCAAAGAAATTTCATTCTTTTTAAACTTTTAAAAAATTTTTATGTAGAGATTTCTGGTTAAGATGGCGGCATAGGTACCATGCTGTATTAGTCAGCTTCAGGTTCGCTGAGATGAACTTCCAGACCAGGCACAGTTATGGAGGAAGGGATTTATTGAAGCTTACAGATCCAGGGGAAGTTCCATAAAGCAGAAGAAACTGGCCTGCTTTCACAGGCCCAAGCAGAGAGAGGGAGAAGCACAAGCCTAAAGGTCAAAAGCCACAGCACACTTCAGGAACTCCAGCTAGGCACACTTTGCATATCTTTAGATTGTAATCTGAAATCCACCACCACACTTTAAGATCCACCCAGTGACCTTGCCTCCAGCCAGGTGGCTAGAGATGCAAACTACAAATAAGCAACTGAATATATTGGGGGCCATCTATTCTATTCAAACCACCACACATGCCAAAGCAGCCTAGGTGGGGGGAGGCCAAAAAAAAAAATACAGAAAAATACACACTTTTACTAAAAAGTGAGGTGTATAGGAAATTGAAATGGCAGCAGAGAAGTAGGAGAGATCCAGAGCATCCAGAGTCTGCACAGGCCTGCAGAAGCGGCCCCGGCAGGTCCGTGGGACCATGGTGGCAGAGTGCTAGCCAGGCGCCAGGCTCAGCTTGAGCCACAGGAAAAGCCAGATGAGGGGATTTTCCACTCACACCGGAGCTCTCCGCAAACTCAAGAAACGTGAAGGGTGAACGGCAGTGAACAACAGAGGAGCAGATCACAAGGTAGAAGAACACGTGGAACAGCGAGAGAACTAGAGCAACATTGGCAGCCTCCCCTCCCCCACTGCCAGTGCCCAGCTCCAGCAAACAGAGCAGCAGTCCAGGGACCCGGCCACGACTACTTGAACCAACAGCGGGACCCAAGCAGGAGTAGCTAACTGAAACCAAAATCATCCCAAAAGGTAACTGGGATTACACCAGGTCAGTACCCGCCTAATAAACCTGGTATATAGGCCTGAACCAGAAGTGCTAATTGCACCTTCCATATCAGGATAAATTATATGTTAAATCTGATGGATGGTCAGATTTGCCATTCTTAAATAAGCTGTATTTTGGGCTTGTTATTTGTTGCTTCTTGATTTATAGTGACTTTGTTTCCTCTTCTTTTATACATTAGGGAAGGGTCTCACCTGGTCACAAGCTGACTTGGAACCCTCAACAGACCAGAAATTTTAACCTCCTTGTTGTCAGGATTAAGGGAGTGGGTGAGGCACCACACAGCCTAAGGGACAGACAGAGGATCTGGTTGTCATAATACTTATTCTTGGATAAATACTCTGTGCTGTTTTTCATTGAAAGTATACATTGTTTAGTTAAATTTTAGAAACTATCTATATTTGGTTCTACTCAGCCTACTTGAATACTCTCATAGCAGGCAAACCCAACACCTAGGGTCACTTTTGTAGATACTCTGAGAGTCTGGAGAGCCACACCTAGTGCCTTAAGCTCCTATCCTGAAGATATATAACATCAGATTGACTGATACAACTAATAATACCCAGCTAACTAGAAAATCCAATCATTAAATAATCAAGGATGCAAAAATATATGCATTATAACACAAGAAACACCAAAAATCTAGACAATATAAATCCGCCAAAAAGCATTAAGGTATCAGAAATGATCTCCAGTGAGAACAAGTCAGAGGAAATGCCTGAGAAAGATTTCAAAAGAATGATTATATATATGTTTAAAGAAGTCAAAGAAGAAATCAAAGGAATGAAAGAGGAAATCAAAGGAATCAAAGAAAACACAGGATACCAATTTAATGAAATAAAGAGGTAAATACTAGACATAAATAAGGAAATAGAAATAATAAAGAAAAACCAGTCAGAATTACTAGCAATGAAGAACACAATTACTGAAATAAAGAACTCTGTAGAAAATCTCACCAGTAGAATGGACGAAGGAGAGGACAGAATACTAAGCTAGAAGACCAGGTGGCAGATCTAATATAGTCCAACAAAGAGAAAGACAAACTAATAGAAAAGTATGAGTGGGAATTTCAAGATATTCAGGACACTATGAGAAGATCAAACATAAGAATTCAGGGTATGGTAGAAGGAGAAGAATTTCACCCCAAAGGCATAGTGGGAGTCTTCAACAAAATCATAGAAGAAAACTTCCCCCAAATTGGGAAAGTGGTGCCAATGCAGATTCAGGAATCCTTTAGAACACAGCCAGACGAAACCTGGAACGAACCTCTCCTCGCCATATTATAGTCAAACTACCAAGAACACAATCCAAAGAAAAAATATTGAAAGCAGTCAGAGAGAAAAGTCAAGTTACCTACAAAGACAAGCCTATCAGGATTACAGCAGATTACTCAACACAAACTTTAAAAGCCAGAAGGGCATGGAGTGATGTATTCCAAGTTCTGAAAGATAACAACTGTCAACCAAGGTGACTTTATCCTGCAAAGCTATCCATTCAAATAGATGGAGAAATAAGGACATTCCACGACAAAAGCAAGCTAAAGGAGTATTTGAAGACAAAACCAGCTCTACAGAAAATACTTGAAAGAATCCTCCATGCTGAAGAAAAAGAAAAGCACACATATAAGGAACCAGGAAAAAACACACAATACTCAAATACTAGTTAACACAAGAGAGCAAAGGTAAAACCGGAAGAAATACAAAAAAAAAAAATGGTAAAAATGAATACACACCTTTCAATAATATCTCTTAATATCAATGGCCTCAATGCCCCAACCAAAAGACATAGGTTTGCAGACTGGGTTAAAAAGCAGGATCCTTCAATTTGTTGCCTCCAAGAAACCCACCTTTCTACAAAGGAAGGACACTGTCTTAGGGTGAAAGGTTGGAAAACAGTGTTTCAAGCAAATGGACCTAGAAAACAAGCAGGGGTTGCTATCCTAATATCTGACAAGGTAGACTTGAGTCCAACATTAGTTAAGAAAGATAAGGAAGGCCACTTTATATTGATTAAAGGCACCCTCCAACAGGAGGACATTACAATCCTAAACATATATGCACCTAACATGGGGGTTCCCGGATTCATCAAACAAACGCTACTAGAAGTAGGGTCACAGATAACACCAAACACAGTGGTAGTGGGTGACTTCAACACCCCACTCTCATCATTTGACAGATCATCCCGGGAAAAAATAAACAGAGAGGCATCTGGACTAAATGAGGTCATAGAAGGAATGGACCTAGCAGATATATACAGGACATTTCATCCAAATGCTGCAGAATATACATTCTTTTCAGCAGCACATGGAACATTCTCTAAAATAGACCATATATTAGGACACAAAGCAAATCTTCACAAATACAGGAAAATTTAAATAATTCCTTGCATTCTATCTGGCCACAAAGGAATCAAGCTACAAATCAATAGCAAGAAAGGCTATAGAGCATACACAAAATCATGGAAACTAAACAATACACTACTAAATGATGAATGGGTCAATGAAGAAATCAAGAAGGAAATCAAAAAATTTATAGAGTCAAACGATGAGAACACAACATACCAAAATCTCTGGGACACAATGACGGCAGTCATAAGAGGCAAATTGATAGCTTTAAGTGCCTATATTAAGAATTTAGAAAGATCACAAGTGAGTGACCCAATGCTTCACCTTAAAGCCTTAGAAAAAGAAGAACAAGGCAAACCAAAAATCAGTAGAAGGGAAGAAATAATAAAGATTAGGGCAGAAATTAATGAAATAGAAACAACAACAACAACAACAAAAAAGAAATCCAAAGAATCAATGAAACAAAGAGTTTGTTCTTTGAAAGGTGAAACAAGATGGTTAAACCCTTAGAAAATCTGGCCAAAAGATAGAGAGAAGAGACACAAATTAACAAAATTAGAGATGAAAAAGGTAACATCACAACAGATGCCAGAGAAATTCAAAAAATCATAGGGACATACTATAAAAGCATATACACCGTAAAGTATGAAAATCTGAAAGAAATGGATGATTTTCTTGATTTATATGACCTACCTAAATTAAATCAAGATGAGATTAATCACTTAAATAGACCTATAACAAGCATGGAGATCCTAACAGTTATCAAAAATCTCCCATCTAAAAAAAGTCCAAGCCCAGATGGATTCACTGCTGAATTTTACCAGACCTTCAGGGAAGAACTAACACCATTGCTTCTTAAGCTTTTCCATAAAATAGAAAAAGAAGGAATACTACCAAACTCCTTCTACAAAGGCAGCATATCATACCAAAGGCAGGTATCATACCAAAACCAGGCAAAGATAGAACAAAAAAGAAAATTACAGACCAATCTCCCTCATGAACATAGATACAAAAATTCTCAACAAAATACTGGCAAACAGAATACAAGAATATATCAGAAAGATCATTCACCTTGACCAAGTAGGCTTTATCCCAGAGATGCAGGGATGGTTCAACATACGCAAATCAATAAATGTAATACATTATATAAATGGACTGAAGGACAAAAATCACATGATCATCTCATTAGATGCAGAGAAAGCATTCGACAAAATCCAACATCCTTCATGATAAAAGTCCTACAGAGACTGGGAATAGAAGGAACATATCTCAATATAATAAAGGCTATTTATGACAAACATACAGCCAACATATTAATAAATGGGTAAAAACTGGAAGCTTTTCCACTAAAATCAGGAACAAGACAAGGGTGTCCACTGTCCCCACTTTTATTTAATATAGTACTGGAAGTCTTAGCCATAGCAATAAGGCAAGAGACGCACATAAAAGGGATACAAATTGGAAAGGAAGAGATCAAGTTACCATTATTTGCAGATGACATGATTCTATATATAAAGGACCCGGAAGACCCTACCAGCAAACTGTTAGAGTGGATAAACACCTACAGACATGTAACAGGATACAAAATGAATACACAGAAATTAGTAGCCTTCCTATATGCTAAGAACAAACACACAGAAGATGAAAACAGAGAATCACTCCCATTCACAATTGCATCAAAGAAAATAAAATACCTTGGAATAAACCTAACCAAGGAAGTAAAGGAACTCTACAATGAAAACTACAAAACACTCAAGCAAGAAATTGCAGAAGACACTAGGAAATGGAAAAAATCCCTTGTTCCTGGATTGGAAGAATCAATATTGTGAAAATGGCAAATCTTACCAAAAGCAATCTACACATTTAATGCAATCCCCATCAAAATTCCAATGGCATTCTTCACAGAAATAGAAAAAACAATCCAAAAATTCATTTGGAATCACAAAAAACCTTGAATATCTAAAATAATACTGAGCAACAAAAATAAGGTTGGTGGTATCACCATGCCTGATTTTAACCTATACTACAGAGCCATAGTAACAAAAACAGCATGGTACTGGCACAAAAGCAGACATATAGATCAATGGAACAGAATAGAGGACCCAGATGTAAGTCCAGGTAGATATAGCCACCTGATATTCAGTAAAAATGCCAAAAATACTCACTGGAGAAAAGACTGCCTTTTCAGCAAATGGTGCTGGGAAAACTGGACAGGTATCTGTAGAAGGATGAAAATAGACTCTTCTCTCTCTCCACGCACAAGAATTAAGTCCAAATGGATTAAAGACCTTAACATCAGACCTGAAACTCTGAAACTGCTAGAGGAAAAAGTAGGGAAAACCCTTCAACATACTGGTCTTCGCAAAGACTTTCTGAATATAAGCCCAATTGCTCAGGCAATAAAACCACAGATTAACCACTGGGACCTCATGAAATTACAAAGATTTTGTACTACAAAGGACACTGTGAATAAAGCAAAGAGGCAACCTACAGAATAGGAAAAAATCTTTGCCAGATATACATCTGATAGAGGATTAATATCTAGGATATACAAAGAACTCAAAAAGTTAAACAATAAGAAATCAAACAAGCCAATTAAAAAATGGGCTATGGAGCTAAATAGAGAGTTCTCAAAAGAAGAAATCCGGATGGCATATAAGCATCTAAAAAAATGTTCTACGTCCCTAGTCATCAGGGAAATGCAGATTAAAACTACATTCCATCTCACTCCTGTCAGATTGGCTACCATCATGAAAACAAATGATCATAAATGCTGGCTGGGATGTGGAAAAAGAGGAACCCTTCTACACTGTTGGTGGGAATGCAATCTGGTCCAGCCATTGTGGAAATCAGTGTGGAGGTTCCTAAGACAGCTAAAAATTGATCTACCATATGACCCAGCTATAGCACTCCTAGGAATATATCCCAAGGACTCATCTCATTTCCTTAGAAGTACATGCTCAACCATGTTTATTGCCACACAATTCATAATATCTGAGAAATGGAACAAGCCTAGATGTCCCTCAACTGATGAGTGGATAATGAAGATATGGCACATTTATGCAATGGAGTTCATTCATCGGTAAAGAGAAATGAAGTTATGAAATTTGCAGGAAAATGGATGGATCTGGAAAGGATTATACTAAGTGAGGTAACCCAAGCACAGAAAGCCAAGCGCCGCATGTTCTCTCTCATATGTGGGTCCTAGCTACAGATGATTGGGCTTCTGTGTGAGAAGGAAAAAACTCAGTAGCAGAGGCCAGAAAGCTAAAAAAGAGATATAAAAGGAAGAGAAAGGAAGGGAGGACGGTACTTAATATGTTGGTATTGTATATATGTAAGTAGAAGAATAGATTAATGAGGGTGAAGAGGCCCAAAGTGAGGTCAGGGGAAGAGATTGAGTAAAGGAAAGGTGGAGGGAGGGCTAATCAAAATAAAAGAGGATATAAATAAATCATATGGAATCTTCTGGTTTTGGAAAATGGAACACTCAGGAGCCATAGATCATTGCTAGAAAATTTTCAGTGCCAGGTATGGGATACCTTCCAGTGAGTTGTTGGCCAGGGAGGTCCCTGATGCCCCCAAAACATTATAGGCCACTGCCGAAGCCCTTGGTTTCCCACCAGGAATAGATGGTAAGACCCTATTGCTGAAGACTCCACATACCTGGGCTGCAAGGCCACTGAGAAATCCTGCTGGAACTGAGCTGATAACCTCCTCCATGTAGACCAGTTGACAGAAAGCTGGAAGAAGCCAATCTGTATGCAGTTCAACGGGAGAAAGAGAAAACACCAGTGAAGATACTCAACAGTGGACACTGCAAGCCTTATAATTGGCCAGCCAGGCCAAATGAGCCAACAGGTGCAATAGTGGCACATCTATCATGGTGGAAACCAACTGCCCTCCAATTGGACTGGAGGCCCGCTCCATGGGAGGGAATACATCCCTGATACTGAAAACTTAAAACAGGGGTAGTCATGAGCCCTAGGGGTGTAACATCTGCTGATGTCTGGATAAGTGTATATACTATGCTTATCAAACTGCCCAGTAAGCACTTCTCTTATTATTCATACCCTTATATTAATGCTACTCTCACTTTGGGTAGAGAATCTTCTCTTTGCATATAGCAGTGACCTTGGGATGACTCAGAAGGTATCATAGTGCTGGAAAGAAGTGACTGGAGTACTGAGTAACATCTCAATCACATCTTCCAAGGCTCAGGGTCTAATGTGGAATGTAAGAGACAAAGGAAGGGTAGGACTCCTTACAATGTGCTCCCTCCAGACATAAAATGGCCTGGATATCCATGACCTCATAGTGCCTGACACTACCTACACAAGACCATCATAAGAGGAGGAAAAGATCACGACATCAAAATAAAAGAGAGACTGATTGAGATGGGGAGGGGATATGATGGAGAATGGAATTTCAAAGGGGAAAGTGGGGGGACGGAGGGTATTACTGGGATATTTTTTATAATCATGGAAAATGTTAATAAAAATTGAGAAAAAAAATTTTTATGAGAGAGAATTGGCATGCCAGGGGCCTACAGCCACTGCAATCAAATGCCAGGTGTGTGTGCCACCTTGTGTGCATGTACAACCTTGTGTTCTTGCATCACCTTGTGTGTCTAGCATATGCAGGACCTACAGAGTCGAACATGGGTCCTTAGGCTTTGCAGGTAAGTGCCTTAGCCACTAAGCCATCACTCCATTCCCTGACAAAGTTCTTTGTTCCTCTCTGAAACCTCATATGCCTCTACAGTCGCATCTCTCTCTGCAGTTTGATCTTTCAATCCCCCACAAGAATGGTCCACTGGGCTCTATAATAGCATTGTTAAGCTTCTATAGTTGAAAATCCCAATTCCTGTCATAAACCAGTTCCAAAAAAACTAAAAACCACATGGTCAGGCTTATCACAGCAATAGTCCCACTTCTTGCTACCAATTTTCTGTAACAGTTACTGCTGGGAAATACCTCACCAGAAGTACCTTATGGAAGGAAAGGGTTTACTTTAAGCTTAGAATTTTGAGAGGAAGTTTTATCATGGCAAGGAAAGCATGGCAGAAGCAGACAACATGGTGCCACATCTCCACAGCAGCAGAAAAGAAGCCTGCAGTCCTAGATCTGATCGGCTGAATCAGGAGGATAGCAAGTACGAGGCCAAGGTGCACGCACACACACATACACACACTCCAGTGCAGACTTGGGATGGAATAGGACTCTACCACACAGAAGAAAGAAGAACAGAAAATGACTGACTGACCGCCTCAGCCGTACTGCCAGGATTCAGAGGAGAGACAGTAAGAGGCTATGTAAATGAAAACAAGTTGGGGAGGGCAATCTGTAAAATTTTTAACCCCATCGGCATTGTCAGGGTTGACTGAGCTGCTCAGGCTAGTGAGACAAGTGTCCCCTTTCCCCATCACCACTCCATATGTGTTTCCCATGAAGGTGAGTGCTCTATCAAAGATGAGAACATTCTTGAATGAGGAGCACTGCTTTTCCCCACAAACAAAGACCATTGTTTGGTCAAGGATATAGGAGTAAACCATTTCTTGTTAGAAACTCCAAACATATAGCTAGATGTGGTGGTGCATGCCTTTAATCCCAGAACTGGGAGACTGAGGGAGATTACCATGAGTGTGAGGTCAGCCTGGGGCTACAGAGTAAGTTCCAGGTCAGCCTGGGATAGAGTGAAACTCTACCTTGGGGTTAAAAATGTTCACAAAATGTGAAAAAACAGATAATTAATACATGAATAATCATGAGAGTTAAACTCAATGTCATAATCACAAGCTACTTGAACTGATCACTCAGCAACACTTTATGATTCTGACAACAGCAAGTACTGACAAGAATACATGTCTTTTATTCTTTTTTCAAGGTAGGGTGTCATTCTGGCCCAGGCTGACCTGGAATTCACTATGTAGTCTCAGGGTGGCCTCAAACTCACGGCGATCCTCCTACCTCTGCCTCCTGAGTGCTGGGATTAAAGGCGTGCACCACCACACCCAGCTTGTCTTTTATTCTTTATCTGTGAACAGAGAGAAATGGGGGGAAGAAATTGAGTATAGATGTTCCAGAGCCTCTTGTCACTGGAAATGAACTCCAGATGCAAGGGCCACTTTGTGTATCTGGCTTTATGTGCAAATTGAACCCAGGCCATCAGGCTTTGCAACAAACACCTTGAACAAATGCGTCATCACCCCAGTCCCTGTGCCCAATCTTTTAAATATTACTCAGCATAAATTGGGAGGATGACTTTAGAAAATAGGCGAATGTATTTCATGAACTACAACATTCACATACTCTTCTAACCCAGTAACTCTAACACTAAATGTATCTGTGGGAAAATTACACAGGCATTCTAGGAAGAATACAGTGACATATCCTAGCATTGTGCACAGTAGTAACTATCTGAAAGAACACAATGAACATTGACAGAAGGGGGTTTATCAATTGTAGTATATATATACAGTAACATATCATATATGCACTCAAAATGAATACATTCCAGGACTGATGAGAATGCTTAGTGGTTAAGGTGCTTGCCTGTAAAGCCTAAAGACCCAGGTTCAATTCCCCAGTACCCATGTAAGCCAGATGCACAAGGTGGTACATGCGTCTGGAGTTCATCTGAAGTGGTTGGAGAACCTGGAGTGCCAATTCTCATTCTCTTTGTCTCTCTTCTATCTCTCTCTGTTTGCAAATAAATAAATAAAATATTTTAATCTTTTATTTTAGAGAGAGAGAGATAATTGGCAGGCCAGGGCCTTAGCCACTGCAATCCAACTCTGGATGATTGCACCACCTAGTGGGCACGTGCAACCTGGCGCTTGCCTCACCTTTGTGCATCTGGCTTATGTGGGCTCTGGAGAGTCAAACATGGATCTTTAGGCTTTGCAATCTTGCTAAGTCATCTCTCCACCCCTAAAATATTTTTATGACGTACACCACCTGGAAATAATTTAGTTCAAGGTAGCATTATGCGAATGAGAGCATATGGAAACATTTCACACACATTTATATCCTTTATAAAAGTTAATTATTCCAGGCATGATGGCACACACCTTTAATCAGAGCACTTGGGAGGGAGAGGTAGGAAGATTGCTGTGAGTTCAAGGCCACCCTGAGACTACATAGTGAAGTCCAGGTCAGCAGGGACTAGAGTGAGACCCTACCTCAAAAAACACAAACAGAAACAAAACTAATTAAGTTAATTGCTATAATAATTATAAGTGGGCTTTTTTGTTTTATTTATTTATTTATTTATTTATTTATTTTGGTGCTTTGATTGTTCAAGGCAGGGTCTCACTGTAGCCCAGGCTGACCTGAACTTCACTATGCAGTCTCAGGGTGGCCTTGAACTTACAGTGATCCTTCTATCTCAGCCTCCTAAATGCTGGGATGTAAAGGTGTGTGCCACCATGCCTGGCTCTTGTTTTATTTACTTTTTAAAATGTGTATCTATGTAGCATGCACACAGCATGTTTTTAAAAATATATTTAATTTAATTTATTTATTTGAGAAACAGGCAGAAAGAGAGAGAGGGAGGGAGAGAATTGGTGCACTAGGGCTTCCAGCCACTGCAAACGAACTCCAGATGCATGCACCCCTTGTGCATCTGGCTTACATGGGTCCTGGGGAATCAAACCAGGGTCCTTTGGCTTTGCAGGCAAGCACCTTCTCTGCTAAGCATTTCTCCATGCCTTGTTTTATTTTTGAGACAAAAAAATCTCATGTATACCAGGCTAGTCTTGAACTCATTACACAACAAAGGATGACCTTAAACTTCTCATCTTCCTCCTCCTATCACTGGAGTGCTAGCACTATAGGCCTGAATCACAATACCTGGTTTATGAGGTGCTGGGTTTCAAACCCAGGACTCTAAGCAATGTACCAACTGAACTACATACAAACCCCTAAAAGTGACCAGGTCTCATGGTAGAAGCCTGCAATGCCAGCTGATTAGGATGTAGGGCAGGAGGATCACAACTCCAAGACCTGTCTTGGTGTAACAGTTACCTTTCTCTTTGTTGAACAATTGCAAAGGCAACTGAAGGAGACAGGGTTTGTTTCAGCTTACAGTTCAAGTTTACATTCCATCATGGCAGTGGAGGAGTGCTGTCATAGCATAAAACAGAGCTAGTCATGCTGCATTTGCACTCAGAAAGTAGACAGCAATGAAACAAAACTCCCACTCCAACCTCCCCCCGCCCCACCCACACCCACCCAGGAAAATAAAGGAACAAAACAAAATCATTTTTCACTAGCCAAATGGTAGCTAGCTCATTAAACGGCTTTAATGAACTTGTACATGTAACCAATATCTAATTGGCAAAGTTTGGCGGCCATTTCCAGGCCTGAGAAAAAGGATGGAACTAGGAAGTCCAAGAAAGCCCATAGCCAGGCCCTTAAGAAGATATCTGACAGCTTCAGAAACCCTCCACCAACCTGAAGAGGATAGGCTCTGGAACCAATCAGCACAACTGTGGGATCAATATCCAAGGAGAAAGCCCACACAGCTAAAAAGCAAAAACAAAAACAAAACAAAACAAAAAACAACAACAACAAAAAAAAAACAGTAAGGCTTGGAAACGACAGCGACCCCTGCCAGTGTGTTAGACTCATGCAATCAAGAGGCAGGAAATAATCCACTGCCCCCTACTGGCAGGAGTAGGGGAGGACCTGGGGAATTGTGATCTCACCCTCTCACTTGGCTGCCAAGGACCCTGAAAAACACTCAGACAGAGTAGGAGAGTATCTGGTCAATTGGGAACTCACCCCAGGCACAGCTGGGCTAGGGACCTGGAGGGACACCACCAGATTTATATTCTTGCAGGTAAAGGAACAAAATGGCCAGAATATCCTTAGCGTGGGCAGCTATGTGGTCTCCCACACTACAGAACTGATACAAAATGTAATAATTTGAAGAGCTGCATGGCAGTAGAAGAGGCTAGCAAGGTCAAAAATAATCAACCTCCCAACTTAGAAACAGAATATCTGTAAGCCATACAGCCGGAATGCACAAAGACCCTTCATCCAACAAAATGCATGCCATGTTCATTACAATACTGAAGTTATAGAATCGATCTACGTCACACCATCATCAAATGTGGTGTACATCTGCAATGGAGTATTATTCAGTTACAAACAAGTAAGGAATTATGCCATTGTCAGGAAAAAGGATGGAGGTCCAAAAGTCATATTAAGGAAATTGAACTAATCACAGAATGTCACATATGGTATGTTTTCTCTCTGATGTAAAATATATATCTTAAAAAGAAACAAGACAGAAGCTGGAGAGATAGCTCAGTGGCAAATGGTAATTACCTACAAAGCCTGATGCTCTGGGTTCAATTCCCCAGTACCCACGTAAATCAGATGCACAAAGTGGGACATGCATTTGGAGTTCGTGTGTAGCAGCAAGAGACCATGATATGCCCATATTGACTCTCTTGTCTGCCTTTCTCTCTCTCCCTCTCAAATAAAGAAATAAACTAATTTTTTTAAAAAGATAGTAGATAGGGGACAATGGAGGGAAGGATCAGGAGGAGGGCAATAAGGGATGATGAAGTAGGGATGAATTTGATGGAAAGGCATGGTCCAATCTAATGAAAATGAAACAATAAACCACATTTGTTGAATGAATCCCACAATCCAACAATAAGAAGACATGGGTTTGGGGAGAGTCCTAACAGCAGCACTCACAGAGGGGATGGGGACTTCCAAACAGCAGTTAGGAAAACAAGACACAGGAATCAAAATCTTAATTTGTTTTGTATTTTTGGGACAGACATCAGGAGGAACATAAAGTGAATCACTAGCCAGAGAAAATGACGGGTTAATATTCGTACAGGCCAAGGAACAAAATAGCCAGAAATCTGTACAGTGGTTGGAAAAAGCCATGTTCCACTCTTCAGAACTTGTCTCCCTAACTTGCGTGTTGGGATTACAGGCCTGTACCCAAATCCCTGGCTCACAGCATTGATGTACAGGGAAACAGTTTCAGAATTGTACCGGCAGCTATGGCAGCAGTGAAAGCCTACATTCCCAGCATTCCTCCCAGGAATGAAGGATCATGAGCCCATCACGCCACCTCGACTTAAGGGAAAAGAGTGATAGTCACAAATCAGACAAAGGGTAGGCAGTATATGGCTATTAAGGGGACTAACAAGAGCCCATGAATGACCATTTGGCTTTGGATCTGCAATAGTCAAACTTCCACCTTCACAAAGTTCTAGCTACTCATTCAGACTTGTAGAATCATCAACATAGGTGGAGCTTTTATTTTTTCCTGGGAACTTGACCTTACAGTTAGTTCCCCCTGTTAGCCAACTTTAAAACATACTCTTAATAGACCACTAGCTTCTACCAATCCAGGAAGCAAAGAATATGATCAGAAAGCATTTAAAACCTAAAACAGAGCTCACCTTCATTTTGTTGTTTTATACCTTCCTGTAGTACTCACCAATGTATTTGGTAAATGCCTGATTTATGTTCTTTGTTCTGTAACTAATAAAATCTCATGTACCCATTTTTAGTGGAGTATGTCTTAGGGGCAACCTGAATCAGTGTTCTAAGGCAACAACATTCATATTTGGTTCAATAATAAACTATTATTCCCTTAAAAATAAAACACTGAAACTATGTCTCATATATTTTCATATGTAGGGTTTAATTCACAATTTGAAAATAATTAATAAGGGAAAGTACACAAAAGAGAAAATTATAATTTATGACTTAGTAATATACATAACATTTTATACATTTCTCTCCTGTTTTCTCCATACCTACACATACCTTTTTTGTGTGTATATCTTTATAAAAGTGAGATCATAATACACAGTGATTACATCACTTGCCTAACAGTGGTAATTCTGAATAAAGTACAATTATGTGACAATATTATTCAGCAAATATTCTTCACAACTGTTTCTCTTTCAAAAGTTATAAAAACAAGTAAAATTTAAAATGCATTTTAAAATCTAGGTGTGGTGGCACACTTGTAATCTCAATACTTGAGAGGCTGAGACCCAAGTATCAAGACTTAAAAGCCAGGCTAGACTATGTAGCATAACTCTGTCTAAAGAAATAACAGGAGAGAAAAGGGAACCAAGGAGGGAGGCAAGGTGGGGGAGCAGAAGGAAGGAGAAGCAAATAGGTATTTAGGTCTGGATATAGATATGAAAAAGGAAAAGAGAATGACTGATGAAGGGATGGGTGACGGTGGCCATAGGTATCCACTGTGAAAGTCTCAGCAATCATGGCAGGGGCACATTCACAGTGACTTATTTGAAAATTTATTCAGACACAGGAGGAAGGAAAGGATGGCTGTATAGACAGTCACAGAAATGAGAAAGGGTCATGGAAGGACTAATGATGACAGGTGTTGAAGACCCAGAATAAAAGGACCAAAACCTAAGGTCCATTACAAATATCCTTCATGTATCAAAAATAAATTCATGGGCTGGAGAGATGGCTTAGCAGTTAAGGCATTTGCCTGCAAAGCCAAAGGATCCTGGTTCGATTCTCCAGGACCCACGTAAGTCAGAGGCACAAGGGGGCACATGCATCTGGAGTTCATTTACAGTGGCTGAAGGCCCTGGCATGCCCACTCTCTCCTTCTCTCTTTCTCTCTCTCTGCTCTTTCTCTGTATCTAATAAATAAATAAATAAAATATATTAAAAAGAAAGAAAAAAGATTCATAAAAATACTGGGCTGGAGAGATTGCTCAGTGGTTAAGGCACTTACCTGCAAAGTCTAAAGACAAAAGTTCAATTCCCCAGTACCCACATGAAGCCAAATGAACAAGGTCACACATGTGTCTGGAGCTTGTTTGTAACAGTTGGAGGCCCTAGTGCAGCCATGCACTCTTCTCTCTCTCTTTTTTTCTCTCTGCCAGGTATGATGGGGCATGCCTTTAATCCTAGCATTCAGGAGGTAGAGACAGAAAGAACATTGTGAGTTTGAGGCCAGAGTGAAACTACCTAGTGAATTCTAGGTCAGTTCTCAGCTAGAGAAAGGCCTTACCTCAAAAAAAAAAAAAAAAAAAAAAGAGGAGGAAAAGAAAATGCAAAAACAAGAAGGCTCATGCTCATGTGAATTTCTGGAGATATTTCTGAAAAGCTGTACAGAAACAGTTATTATTATTTTTATTTTGCTATTAGGATGCAGTGAAATTCAAGTGTTTAACACACCTTTGTCGGCTTTAACACACTTCTGACCCTGTAACAATGCTGCTCACCTCTCATCTCTAATGCAAATTACCAGTGTTTTGCATGTAATTTCTTGCATACTTAGTAAGTTTCTATTGTAGCTACTCTGACTCTAATTATATAGTATACACATACACATATATGGTCTCTACATACTTACTACATACATACAGTATCCCCCCTCATTCACAAAGCTACTTGCTTTGCTGGGGGACCCGCCACAACATATCTCCTATTCTCTGTCAACTGGGCAGTCTTAAAATTAACTGTACACATGTATGCAATCTATGCATCTTAGAACCACAACTGAAGATCTTTTTCTGTCACATGTTAATTGAAAACAAATATGAAAGACTAACTGGCACTAGCATGTATTATCAGCAAAACTACCTGGGAATATAAGGCAGGAGGATTGAGAGCAAGAGTTCAAGGGCAACCTGTTGGATTTAGAATGAAAATCATGAAGTGTTTTTCAGAATGAAAATAACATTTCCTTTTTTTTTTTTTTTTTTTTTTTTTTTTTTTTTGGTTTTTCAAGGTAGGGTTTCATTCTAGTCAAGGCTGACCTGGAATTTACTATGTAGTTTCATGGTGGCCTTGAACTCACAGTGATCCTCCTATGTCTGCCTCCCATTAAAGGCATGCACCACCATGCCCAGCTCATTTACTGTTTTTATACTTGGACACAGAACTCCTTTCTCAAACCACAAGATCAACCACAAGACCAAGACAAAACAAAGTAACACTGCTTTCTTATTTTGAATGTATTTTTATGTGGTGGGGGGTGCATATGTGCCTGCAGGCGCATGTCCATTTCTGTGTTATGTGCAGAGTCCAAAGGACAATCTCCAGTGTTATCTTCAGGGATGTGGAGGCTAAAATGTAAGACTGATGCAGTTTCTAAGGAAAACCTAAAGAACTGGAAGATGTAGGGAACTTTTACCAGATGCATAAACAGAAGCTTTGCTTTCAAGGACTGTTGACTCTCTTGGTCTCAAGGATGGCTGATTCAGAAAGGGAAGGGGACTCCCACAGAAGGGCATCCCTCCAGAATTGAATTTGTCTTATGATCATTTCCAGGAAATCTTTGGAGAAGTTGTGAGCTCCTGCCTTTAAGATACTCCACCCACCAGGCGTAGTGGCACACGCCTTTAATCCCAGCACTCGGCAGGCAGAGGTAGTAGGATCGCCATGAGTTTGAGGCCACCCTGAGACTACACGGTGAATTCCAGGTCAGACTGGGCTAGAGTGAGACCCTACCTCGACCCCTCCCCTGCAAAAAAAAAAAAAAAAAAAGATACTCCACCCTTAGGTGCACAGCGTTCCATGTCCTCAGGCTTAGCTTATACAAAGATTAGGCTTTTGCCAATTAGCTTGAGCCCCATGTCTCTTTTATTTTTCTTTTAAAAGTTCATCTGACAAACCAGACATGTTGTCATTGCTGGTAAGTAAGTATCTTTAAGTTGATCCCTCTGACTATGAAAGAACAAATAAAGTAGGGCTGGAGAGATGGCTTAGCGGTTAACTGCTTGCCTGTGATGCCTAAGGACCCTGGTTCGAGGCTTGATTCCCCTGCACCCACGTAAGCCAGATGTACAAGGGGGCACATGCATCTGGAGTTCGTTTGCAGTGGCTGGAGGCCCTGGCGTGCCCATTCTCTCTCTCTCTCTGCCTCTTTCTCTCTGTGTCTGTCTGTTGCTCTCAAATAAATAAATTAATTAATTAAGTTTAAAAAAAGAACAAATAAAGTAAAGATAATTATTCCAATGGCCACCAAAATGGAAAGCCAAGTAAGTATTTTAAAACCAGGACAGCAGCAGCTAGAGATATTGCTTAAGGTGCTTGTCTGCGAAGCCTAAGGACCCAGGTTCGATTCTCCAGGTCCCACATAAAACAGATGCACATGGTAGCACACACATCTGGAGTTCATTTGCAGCAGCTAGAGGTCCTGGCACACCTGTTCTCTCTCCTCTTTCTCTGTCTCTAATAAATAAATAAAAATAAATCTAAAAGAAGAAAAAAAAAAAAAACCACAGCTGGGCATGGTGGCACACACCTTTAATCCCAGCACTCAGGAGGCAAAGGTAGGAGGATTGCCGTGAGTTCGAGGCCGTTCTGAGACTACACAGTGAATTCCAGTTCAGCCTGGGCTAAAGTGAGACCCTACCTCAAAAAACAAAAACAAACAAACAAACAGAAAACAGGACGACAGATTAAGATAGGACAAATTGTTGGCAAAATCCTGGTATCATTATCTTTTTAATATTTTTTGTAAGACCAGCATTGTTTGACTAATTTGGTCATGTAATCCATTAATATTTACAGTGATACAATTAAGGAGGGACCTTTGAAGTTGTTTTTTAGTTTTGTCCCATGTATTATTAGATTTTAAAGATATGGGATCATACATATAGATTTATGTCTTCAATCACAACTTAAAGCAGTCTGGAGCTGAGTGGCTTGAATTTGGCCCCCAACATACATTATAACTGATCTGATTAATTGTACTCTGGTTAGCAGTTTTTGGTCTACCTCATGTGTATAGTAAGGGCACTAGTCACATTACATATAGCCTCATCTACAAGTTGAGCCATTTGAGGAGATTAGGTGATTGCTGCTGGGTTCCCATAAAAGGAATGAAAAACCAAAAAGCAATGAAAACCCAACCGGCATTCCCTTTTGCCCCTGGTAAATACATTACCATACAGGAAATGACTGCCACCATGTCCACAAACATAGTAGTAGGACTTTATGTTGTCCTGCCGTAGTTAAAACCACCTCAGTCTAATGGGAAAGTTTCTTCAGGTACTGTCAGATCACAATAGGGCCTTCCTGGTCTGCAGCAGTAGCAGAGATCTGGGAATTGATTTAGGTTGCTCTGAATTTGAACAGCCATGAAAATGTCTTTTTCTTTTTATTATTATTATTATTTTTATTTATTTTATTATTATTATTTTTGGCTTTTCAAGGTAGGGTTTTCTTGCTCTAGCCCAAGCTGAACTTAAATTCACTATGTACTCTCAGGGTGGCCTTGAACTCACAGCCTCTGCCTCCCAAGTGTTGGAAATAAAGGCATGTACCATGATGCCCGGCAAGAACATCTTTTTGAACATTAAAAAATTTGAGTTAAGATAGTAGCATTTAGTTTAGTCATGGGTAAATCAGGCCTTAGCCTTTATTCCCTCTTCTTTTTGTTTAAATAACATGGTTTTTATTTACCATGTGTCCTTCAGATCTAAAACATGTCTTTAAATTGAAAATATACCTTATTTTTGTAATTTTATCTCTTTATATTGAATGGCCTCTTATTACTATTTTTATTATTATTATTGTTATAATTTTGAAATTAAAATGAAAACCCAGAAAGCTGTATTTTGTTAATAAACACAAATTAATTTGTTAAATATTTAAGTCATCATACATATTTAGAAGGTGACTTTAAAATTATTGTAGTAAGAATGAACTAGTACAAAGCCAAAACTTAGAGATGAATTATTTTAAATACATTATAAGCCTGATTTTAGCAATTTAGTTTATCCATGTACTTTTGAACATTTAATGGACATAAATTTAGTTACAAATAAAGACAAACTACATAAAACACAACACAGAGCATCATAACAAAGGGCTGGTGATAACATAATTGATATTTAATTTATATGAGCACTCACTTATGAGTCAGTTACAACATCAGTAGTATAGATAATATACAGATGTCCTTAGCCACAAAGACCATTTTAAAGGCCAAATAAATTCTGTAGTTTTAAAATTTGTCATATGTCAGTTTTAAAATTAAATAATTATCTTAATTATTATTTTTATAGCACTTAGTAATCTTAAAGACAGGGCATCAGCTATAAGAAGTTAGAAATGTGGAAACTCTGACATTGAGTGATGGCAAATGGAAGGAAACAAAAATGATGTACCTTACAAAATGCTTTTTAAATCTTATTCTTTTGTCTAGTTAGTTTATAACTTCTCTAGTAGAAAAATAACTCAATATGGCTTGACAAAAATGTACAGATTAAATGTAAGTTTTTCTCTTTTCCCATCTCATCTACAAATTTGTTGAAACAAGGTAGGGTCTAACTCCATTCCAGGTTGACCTGGAACTCATTTTGGCCTTCCTCAAATTCATAGAAATCTTTTCACTTTTGTCTTTCAAGTGTAGGTACTAAAGCTTTATAAGTCTGGCCATTTTTTGATCTTTACTCTTAAATCTGTACCTTAAAAAGATATGACTTAATAGAAATAAAACAGAAAATTGAGACCTTAAAACTGTTTTGAAGGAGGAGGGCACAGATAAACAGGCAATAATTAATAGCTTATATCTTAATGTTAGTTTAAGTCTTAACAACAAAGCCATCTGTGGTAGTCTGGATAGATGGTCTCCAATATATTCAAGATTTTATTACAGTTCGTAATTCAGATCTGCAGCCACCTGGCTAGAGGAGGTATCACTGGGTGGATCTTAGGGTCCAGCCCTAAGATGTGGTGGTAGATTTGCAATTCCAGTCTAAAGATATGTGAAGTGCCTGGAGTTCCAGAAGTGTGTGTGTGACTTCTGGGTTTTTTTTTTTTTTTTTTTTTTTTTTTTGGCTTGGGGCTTCTCACACTCTGCTTGGACCTGTGAAAGCAGGCCAGTTTCTTCTGCCATTCAGGAACTTCCCCTGAAACTGTAAGCTTCAATAAATCCCTTCCTTCCATAACTGTGCCTGGTGAGAAAGTTCATCTCAGTGACCTCAAACTGTCTACTACACCATCCTTTTAAAAACATTTTATTTAGGGCTGGAGGAATGGCTCAACAGTTAAGGCATTTGCCTGCAAAGCCAAAGGACCCAGGTTCAATTCCCCAGGAACCACGTCAGCCAGATGCACATGGGGGTGCATGCATCTGGAGTTTGTTTGCAGTGGCTGAAGACCCTGGTGCACCCATTCATTCTCTCTCTCTCTCTCTCCCCCCCCTCTTTCTCTGTCAAATAAATAAATAAATAAAAAGTATTAAAAATTTTTTTAATCTTTTATTTACTTATTTATTTGAGAGAGCAAGAGTGAGAGTGAGAGAGAGAGGCAGATAGAGAGAGAGAGAGAATGCCCTCTAGCCAAATGAACTCCACATGCATGTATACCACCTTCTGCATCTGGCTTATGTGGGTACTGGGGCATCAAATCTGGGTCCTTAGGCTTCACAGGCAAGTGCCTCAACCACTAAGCCATCTCTCCAGCCACAAAGCTATCCTTTTTACATATCAATAGGTCTACCCACAGTCTTGAATGTCACTGTTTTCTGAAATTTTATCTTTTATAATCTCCACTGAAAGATGGAATAACATAAAAAAATCCCCAACAAGCAAATACAATAAAATTTTATATTTGGTACTTGTACCTCCATCCTGAAAAAGAAATCCATTGTGATCAATGTAATTAAAGGACCCTCAGTATATATTTGGAATTTTTTGTTACCTATGATCATTGAAAAATGGGATAGATTGCTATAAAACCTGCTTTGAAAAAAATTGTTATCTTGGGGCTGGAGAGATGGCTTACCGGTTAAGCGCTTGCCTGTGAAGCCTAAGGACCCTGGTTCGAGGCTCGATTCCCCAGGACCCACGTTAGCCAGATGCACAAGGGGGCGCACACGTCTGGAGTTCGTTTACAGTGGCTGGAGGCCCTGGCGCGCCCATTCTCTCTCTTCCTCTCTCTCTCTCTCTATCTGCCTCTTTCTCTCTATGTCACTCTCAAGTAAATAAATGAAAAGGAACAAAAAAAAATTGTTATCTAAATTTATCCATTTAATGTTATTCTGTATAGCCTAATGAAACTTTTGTCTTATGATCCCAATGAATACTACATCACCCAAAAAAATAGCATTTAAAGTTTCATGAATATTTAGCATAAAATAATATTTTTGTAGATTTTAAAAGTTGAGGGCTGGAGAGATGGCTTAGCGGTTAAGCGCTTGCCTGTGAAGCCTGAGGACCCTGGTTCAAGGCTCGATTCCCCAGGACCCACGTTATCCAGATGCACAAGGGGGCGCATGTGTCTGGACTTCGTCTGCAGTGGCTGGAGGCCCTGGCGCACCCATTCTCTCTCTCTCTCTCTGCCTCTTTCTCTGTCTGTCACTCTCAAATAATAAATGAATGAAAATAAACAAAAAAAATTTTTTTAAAAAGTTGATTACTTAAATTTATGGATATGTACTTACAAGACCTTTTGATATATCACCAGAACATTCACATTCACACACATTTCCACTTTAAGGTGTGCTAAAAATATTAAAAACAAAATTAAGAATAATAAATTTAATAGATAATTTTAATAAATAGTATTTTGAATTTTATATTGTTCTCAATTTTTTTTAACATGACAACATGCAAAAAAAGCCATGAAAACATCATGGATACACATAACATAAATACATAAACCCTATGTACACTTTAAGAAAATTAAGTTGAAACTTCTTTTTTCTTTTTTTTATTATTTTTTAAGAGACAAAGGGAGAGAAAGAGAGAGAGAGTGAGAGAGAAGGGGAGGGAGGTAAGGAGGGAATGGGCATGCACAGGGCCTCTACCTACTGCAAACAAACTCCAGAAACATGTGACTGGAGAATCAAATCTGGGTCCTTAAGCTTCATAAGCAAATGCCTTAACTTCTAAGCCATCTCTCCAGCTCAAGTTGAAATTTTATCTCTTGAAATGTAAAACTCAGTAACGTAAAAGACCACTGGTGAAGTTACTTACGTAGATCTACAACAGATAATTTTCCATTTGTTTCTGAGAGCTAAATAGCAGAAAGGGAAAAATCCTTACAGATGGAAATTTTTTTTAACATTTTAGGTCTAAGCTTTATATTCTTTTCTTTGATCTATATTACTTGGCGCTTGAAAGCTAGGGAAATTCCTTCAAAACATCCTCTAGCAAGGATGTAGATTTAATGACAGATCAGGCTCAGACCATAAGGAGAAAGGGTAGCTGTAAGTTCCTTTAAGTGGAGGACTAGCAGTAGAACAATATTTAGGGAGTTTCTTTGCCTGAGGCTATCAGTTTCACAGAACAAGTTAAGAGAGGAGCATGAGACAGGCAGGAAAATGTTAGAAGAAAGCTATGTTTTTATATTTTGAATCCAGAATGTTCTGCTTTAAGAATAGCTCTCCCATGGTGTTTCCAGTTGCTCTCTTGAGGGTGGAAGAGTGGGTAGAGTATCTAGTGAATCAGCCTGCATGATATCCCACCAGAAAAGCCATGCACTGTAGAAAGAGGTAAGCAAAATTACCTAACATATTTGAAAGAGAGAGATTACTACGGCACAGTGAAAGAGGGCTTGGTTACCAACTTAGGCCCAGTCAAGGTGTGTGGTCCTAGCTAGCAGTAACTGTTTAATAGGAAAAAGAGAAGGTTGTTCCCCCAGGAGGAGGACCTGGGTCCGAGAGCAGAACTGACAGAGAGAGACGACACTGGAGATTTCCCCTCTCATAAGCCTATCTTATGCTCCTACCTGATTCTACAGGGCCAGATCCACTGTGCCATTATCAGGAAACCAAGATTAATTTCAACTACTGCCTGCAACGGTTTCAAGAGCTGTTCCTCCGAGACTTGAGCCCCTGAGGATCTCAACAAGTCCCAAAGCACCTTAATATATCCTTTCTGATCTGTGGATAATGACTGCTACATGTTTCCCTGATTGAATCACTTCCCAAGGATGGGTGGAATACCCATTACTTATGATTCTGCTGTGGAGCAGAATTTTCTTTTTTTTTTTTTTTTAGATTTTTTATTTTATTTTATTTATTTGCAAGGAGAGACAGAGAGAGAGAGAGAGAGAGAGAGAGAGAGAGAGAGGAGACAGACAGAGAGAAAATGGGTGCACCAGGGCCTCTAGCCATTGCAAACGAACTCCAGATGCATGCACCCCCTTGTGCATCTGGCTTACGTGGGTACTGGGGAATCAAACCTGGGTCCTTTGACTGCACAGGCAAATACCTTAACCACTAAGCCATCTCTCCAGCCCTGTTTTATTTTCTTACTTCTCAATTTCCTTAGCTTTTCACACCTCCTGCAGTGATAATGTCCCTGTTTTGGTGCCACTTGTACTCACCATCCAGCAATGTTTGGATGAGCACAAAATGAAAACACAACATGCAAAATATGATTTAAAGGAGGGTCAGTTCCCTGGGGAGAGAACCCTGTACTGACTGTATTCGTGGAGTTTACTTAGGATTGATCAATAGAAACGATGGGGCGCTAAAGCAGAATGGAAAGAATGTTTGTAATTACCAACAAAAGACAAATCATGAGTTAATTGACTTCTGTATATCCTCATAGACCATGAGTTGCTTGACTTATGCTTGTCAGTTTGGATCACATTGACGAGTTTGTTTGACTCATGATCATTTCATCAGGAAATCTTTGAAGTAGCTGTAAGCTCCTGCCTTCAAGATACTCCCCCAAAGATGCATAGCATTCCACGTTGGCAGGCTTCGCTTGCAGAAAGATTAGCCTTTTGCCAATTAGCCTGATCTACATGTCCATCGTTCTGAATAGAGGCACTAAAGGCTAAATGAAACAAAAATTCCCTATAGGATAATCAAAGTACCTAAGTGTAAAAGAAATTTTGTTGCATACCCTGAGTTAGTTAAAGGGAAAATCATTTCATGGGTAAGTTATACTAGAGGAAGTTTGTGCTCCTGAGACTCAAATATCTGACCCAAATCAAAACTTCCAGGCATCATTGTGTTAAGACTTTCTAAGCAAGGGAATTTGCAGGGTTCAAATCAAAGCTACAAACAATAAAGGGGCCTGAGGTAAAGTATAGTTGTAGATGGAAGAAAGAGAAAAGTTTCTTAAGGAACTCGATGTGAAGAAAAGTTATGTGGAAGATGGAGCAGCAGTCTTGGGGAGAAGGCTCTACAGGGCTTGTGGAGGTGGGGGAGGGGCTGAGCTCACCCCTCCCCCACCCTCAGAAAGCCTCTGTGACTCTTACCTGCTCTATGATGCAGACCTGGCACTGCCCATGCAACCTCAGAACTTAGTTGCATCAGGTGGCCTTATAACTGAGACTATGGACAAGTTTCCTTCTTGTCTGAATAGCCATACTGAGCCATGGATGAGCTTTGGCTCAACTTTCTTAGACATGGACACCAACTACATTTTTCTCAGTATAGTAGGGCTGCTTCTTGTATATCTATGGTACCTGATACTGACACCATTCTTACCATCACCCTGGAAAAGTAAAGATGCCGGAAAGGTAAGAAAGGAGAAGACAGAACACTACATTTCTAGGTCTTGAGGCCTGGGGAAGGGAGGAAGGAAACAGATGCTAAGGTTTTCATCTGGAGCCCATAGGCTACCTCTAGTTGAAAACTCCAGGATTAAGTGCCAACAAACAGTAACTTCTGGACTTACTGCCTACAGAGGGGACATTCTCTGAGGAAGAACATCACCTCTTGACACTTAAGAAAGTGCACATTCCCACCTTGCATGTTCTTCACCAAGCCTTTATCCATATGATGCTCACCAGAGAGCAGTGTTGACTACTGAGGCCCTCCCATCAGAGCCTAGAGCCCTGAGCTTTGGCCCTAGGACACAGAGTCCTCAGAGTGAGCAGTGCTGTGACACTGACCTCAGATTCCATGACTGGATACAAGACAGAAAACATCAAGTGTGGATCTAACAGATAAGATCCTCCATAGTTACCCAAAGAACAAACTGAAACTCTTTCATCACTTCTGAAAGTTAACAAAATTAAGGAATAAATCTTGTTAATATAATAGATGCTGCATTCCAGGTTAAGGAGAGTCTAAGCACCATAGAAACAATAGGAATAAACTCCAACCCCTTATTCTATTCTTTTTGTTCACAGCAACAGGACATAGCTAAAGGAAGGAAGAAAACCGTTAAAGGTAGGCTCTTGCCTGTTGGAACTCATCACCCAGGTGTACTCCTCCTGTCATTTCTATAAGTTTCCAGGTCCATGATATGAGGGTATCAGTGACAGGCACAGTCTCTCTCAGAAACACAGTTCTCAGAGGAGAGGCTCACAGAAGACACTGAGACCCAAGACACTTCTCAGATCCCCTGCTCTGCTCACCAATGGATATGAAGTAGTAATGCCCTACCTGGGCACTGGGTGCTGCTCACCCAGCATCCAAGTGTGATGTCCAGAAAGGGGTTGTGTATTGTTGCTTTGGAGTTAGAGCTTTTATCTCCAGACAGTCTTTCTTCCTGGACGTTTGTCATCTCAGAGGAAAAACACTGACTTCTGAGCTTCACAGGTGATGTTGAGCATCACATGGGTTAATGTACATGCAAGGCCTCATTCACATAGGAGCATCCTTCATGTCACTGCTGACCATCTGACTTTGTCCTGGTGCCTGCAGTTTTCACTAGCCTAAGTGTCTTCCTAAAAGAGACTCTTGTGTGATCTGTATGTGTCTACCATCATCCCATATGACTAACTATCCTGCTTTTCCAGGTCAGAGAACTTCACAGAGAAAAGCAGAAGGGAGGAAGTTGTGGTCCGTTATGCAAAGGTGATTCTTTTCCTTTTACCCCAAGCCTCCTTTCTCCCATTCTCTATGCATATCAGGGACAAAGGGGTGCCTGCTCTTGTCACAGGAGGGGTAGCCATAAGAATGGGTTTGTGAATGAAGTGAGTAGGCAGAGGTTATAGAGGGCAGCCATGGATGGGACAATAGGAACGGGTAGGTATGTAAGCTTTAGCTTTAGATGTTCCCAAGATGACTAAGTCATTAGGCCCTCCTTTTCACATGCTGTTCTGGACTAAAACTTAAAATTCTCTCTCTCCTACAGCCCCCTGGGCAAGCCATACGATCTCACCCTCTTTCGGCAACTGCTGTGCCCAGATCCCCTCTGTTTTATCTGCAACAGTGAAACTGCTGAGGTCAGTCGACTACTTTCTAAGGTCTCCCTGGACAATGGTACGGCTGCCTCTGTGTCTCAATTGACTTCCACAGCTGTGGTGACTGAGACCTCATGTGCTTTGTCCTCTCCCCTCTCAGAAAGTCCACCAGGGCATCCAATTCCAGTCCCTCTGTCCAAGTGTTCTCCACCTTCTCCCTCCACTGTCTCACCTAACCAAGCTGACCCCTTGGAAGATTTATTTTCTATGACACAATTGGGTAACTCTCTGCCACCAGAGCTGGTTACTCCCTTGAATTCTAAATTCTCAGTGGACAATATCCCACTCCAACTACTTGCCTCTCTCTCTCCTCTGCCACAACATGCCATTAAGAAAGCAGAATCTTTTCTCCAAACAGAAGCCACACTGTCTCGGGTGGAAAGACCTTGTGAGTTGTCCACTAATACCTCAACAACCAAAAGCACTGACAATGCAAGACATACCAAGTCAGAATCTGCCCTGAGGCAACCTACTGTGAACTGCCCATCACCAGTGAAGTTGGCACCCTCTGCTCTCCAGGAGCTCCCTGGCCACTTCTCTTCTGAAGCTTCTTTATGGCATGAAACAAGGGCCTGCCCAGTAAAGCCTGGAATTCCCTTACTTCCCAGCCCTGATGACCTGACTTTGCTTGAGGGACAAGACAGGAGGAGAGCTGATGTCCTTGCACTAAAGAAGGAGGAAAAGACAACAGCATCTTTCTCAAAAGCACTTACTACTTGTGGGAAATCCATGGAATCAGATGCTGAACCCCAGGACTCGGCAGTCTCCTGCCCTGTGGGAAGAATAAAAGTCAAGCCAGAGGAGCTGCATGTGAATCAACAAAGCCCAGATCCCAAGACCTCTGAAGACCAGGGAGAGCAAAAATACACCCAGCTCTTCCAGGGTTCATCTTTTCTTGACAGTGTGTTCCAGAAGCCTGCAGTTCCTGTCTCAGGTTTCTCAACATCTGTCTGCTTCAACACAATCTTAGATGCCCCAGTCATTACTCACCCCACACCTCTGTCCTCATCTGAGAACCAACCACAAACCTTGCTCCAAACTGGACCCCAATTTGAGTCCCAGCTTGTTCCTCCCACCAAGGCCCAGGTGCAGCCTCAACCCTCAATCCCAGTCCTGCCATCTTCTACTCTCTGCTCGCTTCAAATCTGTGGGGTGTGTTACCATAAACCCCAGGATGAGGAAGAACCTCTCACGCCATCTCAAATCCAGAGCCTTGAATACAACATCTTGAGACAAAAACAGGAGAGGCTGTGGGGTTTGCCCTCAGTGGTCAAACAATCCCAGAGAGAATTTTGTCCTCCAGCTCCCAAGCTCTTATTGGTCAGGCAGTCTCCCAAGGCCCAAGATCCCAGGTATATCCTTCCTGGAGATTTCCCCCTTACCAGTGAGCTCCAGAAGAAACTGGAGCACCATCTTCGAAAAAGGCTCATCCAACACCGCTGGGGACTGCCTCACAGGATCCAGGAGTCTCTGTCACTGATGAAGCCTCAGGCAGAAACTCCTGAGCCCTCTGAGTCAAAGAGTAGCCATGGTCTCACATGGATCTCTTTCTTCAAGCGCCAGAGCTGCAAAGACCTCCACAACTGTGAATTGAATCCACACAGGAACTTACAGGAGAAGCGCTCAGAGACACTCCCTGTAGAGGAGAAAGAGCTGAAGAAGCAGGGGCACAGTTCAGAGACCAGCCACAAACATCATCTACAGAGTGACCTAGATGTAGGTCTAGGTAACAGTCCATGGTGCGACTGTCAGACAGATCTAGAAACTCAAACAGGGAGTCTGTTAGGCAAAAGTTCAAAGAATTCAGAGGTAACACATCAGAAACATCTAGAAAATGCCCTGCAAGTGCATTTAAGCATGAAAGTTAAACAAATCAATGAGGGTCAGATCCCTGCCATGGTGCACAGATCATGGCATTCTACCAATGTAACACTGCCTCAGACTGCAAAATCCTTCAGCCAAATGAAAGACTTGCCACAAATGATTGGTATGGGGAGTGAGGGGAACATGGCCCAGGATGTTGTTCCCCTTTTGTCTAGCAAAGGAGATATGTTAGAAGACCATATTAGACAATTTCACAGGAGGAAAACAAGTGGCCTTCCCACAAAAGACCAGGAATCCATCAAGAACTACAACCTCGGAGGAGATCCTTCTCGGGTTGATGGTAAACCTGGACTCTCTAAGACCCTTACAGAAAAATCCAACATACATGGTGGAGACAAGATAGGAATGGCCAAGTCAACAAAGGTTGAAAGGCCCATTAATATTGCCCTGAAGGGCATATCAGCTCCCCAAGAGCCTAAAACCTATGAATACAAAAGCCAGGCAGCCAATGAACTGAATTTTAAACCAAATGACAGGCCGCACTTTCAGACCTCAGGTTCCACTAATGACATGTCCCTTGCCTCCGATGAGTTCATGTACACACCCTTAACCATTCCTGACCAGAGCCCCTCCACTGGGGACACAACAGCTTCCCCAGAGCTGCCTGTGCACTTTTCTACTTTAGGGATCAGCATGGGGCAGGGGCAGGAGCGCTGGATCCCTGCACATGTCTTTGGTAACTGTCTAAAGAAGAATATCCCTCTAGCTGAGAAGAGGAAATGCCCTACAGCACATGAAACAGGCGAGCATGGCGGAGGGGATGCAGTGTTGGGACCATCCCAACCCAGAGGAAAGAGCCATCCTACACAGGACAGGCCATTAGAGGGGACTTGTGGCAGCAAATCCTCCACAGCCCTGTCAATGAAGGGCCAGCCCCCTCCTCCTAAACATTTCAGAAACCAGGTGAAGCACTTTTTGCAATGGCTCTGTCCTGGTAGGAAATGCAAAGGGTCCCTGGAAAAGAACAGTTGTTCCTCCTTGTCTCTGCAGGGCTCAGGACTGTATAAAGTGCCAGCTGTCTTTCCTGAGAACACTTTGGCTCACATAGCCACAAGACACACTGACAAGATACTCAAGGAGGAGCCAGGGTGCAGGCATGGAGCATTAGATATCACCTGCCCCCAAACACCTCTTTCTCTCCCTATGAGATCCAGGAAAACTCACTACAAGGCAGAACTGCAAGTCCAGGCCGAGTCAATCCATAGCCATCACTTGCACTGCCAAGCTTCCTGTTCTAAAGTATCAAGTGTCCAGTCTACCAGGCAAGCTGCTGCTTTTGCTGGTCAAAAGAGATGGATAGGACACAAGAACAGACAGCCCCAGAAAGACGTGGCTTTACAGGAGAAACCATTTCAGAGGCACCCCCCCATCCATGTTCCACAAGGAGCTGAAGCCTCAACAAAACCCCACCCATAGCTGTCAACCTGGTCAGGTACCTCCAGGCTGCCCTCCATTCACTAAAGGCACTGTGTTGGGAGATGGGTCTCAATTAGCAAAGCAGAAAACCATGGCCTATCATCTCCAAGAAAAACATTTTCTTTCCCCCAAATAATTCAGCCATCCTGGACAACACTGATTGCCCCAATAAAGATTCTGATAAAGCAGTGTGTGTGTGTGTGTGTGTGTGTGTGTGTGTGTCTTGTGTGGCATGGGTTTTAGGTAACACAGTGCCTGTGTTTATGAGAAGGGGACAAGTTAGGTTAGCTCTCACTGATTGCCTCTGTGCTCTTCAAAGATAACCTGCAAGCAGAGGCAGCTGTTGAACAGTGAGCACGGAATGCTCTGAAAAGAACCTTTAGTCTGTGCTGGGGAGATGTCTCAGTGGTTAGGAGTGCTTTCCACTTAAGTATGAAGGAAAGGCCTGAGGCCACCACAATTTAACTCCCCAGAGCCAACATAAAAAACAGAAATCTGAGCATGGCAACACACATCTATAACTCTGACCATGGTAGAGGTTGGGGGAGGGAACCTGATGACTGAAAATGGCAGTCTGGGTTAAGGGAGGGAGTACATGGACAAACAATGGAGAAGGACAAAGTTCTCATCTGGCCTCAGCATGCATGCATCTGCACACATATGTATACCGAACATATAGATACACAGGCATGGCCACATGCAAACAAAAGTCTTTACTCCTGGGTGGTTTTGAAGAGGTGGCTCTACTTCCAACCTCTTAAATTAGCCTTAGTAGCATGGTGCAGCAGCCCCTATCTTCCACTTCCAGGACTTCCTTATCCTTGAGAACAGTGGTCTCCTTACCAAAGGTCATCATGCCAGCCAAGGACAGATGAGTTTATGAGAATAGAGTGATCTTTAGGAACTGGCCCCCCAAGAAGAGCAGAAGCTCATGGTGCAGCAGTGAGCCCTGGACGAGGCACCCGGTTCCAGATTATTTGGGAGCTTCCCATAGACTCACATGGAATGATCTGACCAGTGAACATGCAAGAGAATATTATTTCCCAGGATGGTTGCCACAACTGTACTCTCAGGATTCAGGGGGGTGTGGTAGGATGGTCACAAGTTAGACCTGTCTTGTTTCCATCTTAAATAATTACCTAGGGCTGGAGAAATGGTTTAGTGATTAAGGCACTTGCTGGCAAAGTCAAAGGACCCAGGTTTGATTCCCCAATACCCACCATGTAAAGCCAGATGTATAAGGTACTGCACATATCTAGAGTTTGTCTGCAGTGTCTGGAGGCCCTGGCATGCCCATTCTCTCTTTCTGCCTGCCCCACTCAAATAAATAAAAGTTTTTTTAAAATACCTAGACAAATTCCACAAAATAAAATAAATTGGCTGCTGAGCTGTGGATATATATATATATCTTCTGCTTAAGTAAAATCCCCATTACCTAGGTCAGGAGTAATGGAGCTCAGATACGTTAAAAAAAAAATTAAAAATTTGAACATGGTGTGGGGCTGGAGAAATGATTCAGTTGTTAAGGTGTTTGCCTGCAAAGCCTAACAACCCAGGTTCGATTTCTCAGTATGCACGTGAAGGCAAATGTACAAAGTGATGCATGTAAATGCAGTTTGTTTGCAGTGGCTAGAGGCCCTGGGTATGCCCATTCTATTTCTCTCTTCTCTCTTTCCTTACAAATAACTAAAACATGGTTCGCTGGCAGCTGCTTGTATTCCTACCACTCCGTGGGCTGAGTCAGGAGGTTCACAAGTTGCTCCATGGATATTATAGGTATATTTCAGGTCAGTCTGGGGGCTTGATGATATGCTGGATTAGAAAAAAAGGCCATATCAGCAATCTTCCTCCATAGTTCCTTATGTGAGGCTAGTTGAGAAGTAGGTAGGCAGAGAGCAGGCCCATGTTGGCTCAGGGCAGGCCGACGGATGTATGGCAAGCTCTAGAGTTCAAGCTCTTGGCGTGTATTGCAGTCAGGTTCCCATTGCTGGGAGAAATCACCCAACCAAGAGCAGCTTTTGGGAAAACAGGATTTACTTGGCTTAAAGACTCGAGGGGAAGCTCCATGATGGCAGGGAAAAACAATGGCATGAACAGAGGATGGATATCATCCCCTGGCCAACATAAGGTGGACAACAGCAACAGGAGTGTGTGCCAAACACTCGCATAGGGAGACTGGCTATAACACCCATAAGCCTGCCCCCGACAATACACTGCCTCCAAGAGGCTTCAATTTCCAGTTGCCATCAGGTGGGGAACCTAACATTCAGAACACATAAGTTTATGGAGGACACCTGAATCAAACCACCACAGCATGGTTGGATGGAAGTGGTCCTTTATGGGAGCCTGACAAAGTGTGGATGGTAGCTCTTTAGATAGTTACTAAACTCAAAACTGTAACAGAAACCTCCTGGGGCACTTCTAGGACTGAAAGGATAGAAAGGATGACCAAGGGCTGGAAGGATGGCTTACTGGTTAAGGCGTATGCCTGTGAAGCCTAAGGACCCAGGTTCAATTTTCCAGGTGCCACTTAAGCCAGATGCACATGGTGGCACATGTGTCCGGAGTTCCTTTGCAGTGGCTAGAGGCCCTGGCGCACCCATTCTCTCTCCCTCTCTAATAAAAAAATAAATAAAAACATATCTTAAAAAAAAAAGATGACCAAGAAATTTCTAGAAGGTGCTAACACTAGGACTGCTGAGTCACATGCTTGAGAGGATAGCAGTGCAGCCTCAGACTCTCCACCTGCCTCTACCTACAAGGAGAAAGAAAAGCCCTGGAGCCCACTCGGTCCAAGAGTCTGGTCATCTCCAAAAAGAGTAAGCCCAGAGAGTCCAGAACCCAGAGGAGGTCCAGGGTCAGCAGTTCACCCTCCAACCCAGTCAGGTGAGCTGGTCCAGACCGGAAATACACAGACTGGAAGAAAGAACTCCTCCTGAGCCCCTATTTACAGGGTATAAAGCAGAGCTCCTGCTCAAGGATACCATGTGTGGGGCAGTGGTCACCTCCAGTAGTGCAAACTATGGCAAAGGAGTGAGTTTGTATTTCAAGTCCCCAATTTTCCCAGTGACCTTTCTTTCCCTTGTGTTTGTGTATATGCACGTGTTTCCCTTTTTTTTTTTTTTTTTGACACAAGGTCCCATATGTATGCTATACTCAGCTCACTCATCATACTCCTGAATCAGCCCCAAGTGCTGGGATTACCACTGTGCACCTCAACACTGCCTCACACCAGTGACTTAGTAACAGAAACCTTATGTAAAAGAATAGTTCAGATCCAGAGTGGTGGCACATGCTTGCTGTGGTGGTTTGATTCAGGTGTCCCCCATAAACTTAGGTGTTCTGAATGCTAGGTTCCTAGCTTATGGTGATTTGGGAATGGAGGCAGTGTACTGTTGGGGGCGGGCTTATGGGTGTTATAACCAGTTTCCCCATGCCAGTGTTTGGCACACTCTCCTGTTGCTATTGTCCACCTTATGTGGGCCAGAGGGTGATGTCCACACTCTGCTCATGCCATCGTTTTCCCCTGCCATCGTGGAGCTTCCCCCTTGAGCCTGTAAGCCAAAATAAACCTTTTTCCCACAAGCTGCTCTTAGTTCGGTGATTTCTACCAGCAATGCGAACCAGACTGCAACAGTAAAGTATATGCACGTGTTTTCCTTTTTTTTTTTTTTTTTTTTTTGACACAAGGTCCCATATGTATGCTATACTCAGCTCGGTCATCATACTCCTGAACCAGCCCCAAGTGCTCGGATTACCACTGTGCACCTCAACACTGCCTCACACCAGTGACTTAGTAACAGAAACCTTATGTAAAAAAAATAGTTCAGATCCAGAGTGGTGGCACATGCTTGCAATACTAATACTCCAGGGAACCAAGTTGGAAGATCCATCATTGGAGCCATCCTGGCCTAAAGAGTAAGAACCTGGTCTCTAACATAAAAACCCACCTAGCTTTCACATCAACCACTCAGATGCCAGGTCCTTGCTGTAGACCTATCAGTTAGACTTTCAGAAGAGATGCTTGAGAGACCATGTTTAACAAACAATGGAAGTGTTTCTTTTCAGGTTAATATTGGGAATTAGTATTGACTTTTTTTTTTAAGTCCAGGAATTCTACTGGGCAGGCAAGGTGAATAAATACTGTTAATAATACTATAACCCTCAAGACAGCTTCTAGTATCAAATCTGGGTATTAGATGTACACAGAAATAAAACAAAATGGCAGAAAAGTAAATCTAACAGCTTATGCTGCTAACAAACACATCAAAAGACCTCCCTGATTTCATACATGTTAACTTAAAACAACAATGAAAGTGGCAATAGCTATAATTCCAGCTACTCCAGAGGCTGAATTGAGCCCAGAAGTTCAAGGAAAGCACTGGCAACTTTAGAGACATTGCCTCAAAGGAAACCGAAGAAGTTATAAAAAGTCCCCAGGGCAGGTGGACTGCATATCATCATAGCACAAACTATAGTACTGACATATGAATTTGAGAGAAGCCCAGCATGGTGGTGCACACCTTTAATCCCACCACTTGGAAGGCAGAGGTAAGAGGATCACCATGAGTTTGAGGCCACCCTGAGACTACATAGTGAATTCTAGGTCAGCCTGGGCTAGAGCAAAACCCTACCTCAAAAAAAAAAAAAAAAAAAAAAAGGAATTTGAGAGAGCATTTTCATAATTCCTGAGTTATACATGGTTTTAGGTTTTCTAATTAGTATTGGTTAATTATGCATAACAATGGGTTTCATCATGATATTTTCATACATGTACATAATATCACAATCATTCCTTCAGCAGTCTCTTCTATTCCCTTCCCACTATCATTGGTCCCCTTTATTTTCCCAGCTAGTTCCTATTATAGTTCATCTTTTTCTTTATTTTTTTGGTGACACAGTGAGTTTCACTGGGGTTGCCCACAGGATCCTGGGTGAGGGATTATTTTCAGGAGTATGTGCTCTTTACCAGTGTTTATCCCACTAAAGAAAATCTCTCTCCTTCATCCAGAGAGGGGTGGGGACTTGTAAGCCCCTTTCCATTAGCTACCATTATCTCTATAGAAAACCTCAGGGAGGGTTGGGAACTCATGGGCCCTTCCTCCCATTGACAGGATGTTAACAGGTCCAATCTTGAGCATGTCTTATGCTGGTAATCAAAATTGCTGTGAGCTCAAAAGCATAATGATGTCATACTCCCAAGACAGTGTTCCACCTCATTCCACCAGCTCTTACATTCTACCTGAAATGGGAGGTGGCAGCTCTGCTTGTAGTGAGCTCTGCTGGACCAGATTCTTACCCAGGGAAGAGTAAGGAATTAATTTGTTTCTGAGCTGTGACACAGGAGGAGGATGCAGAGTTCCATGCCAGTGTAGGATACATAGTAAGGGGTGCCTACAAGTTGATAAAGGGTGACCTCTCTAAGAAATATGTGACACCATTATCTTTAGGACTGATCCTATTGACCGGCTTACTGCAGTTGTTCCTGTCCCCTCTCACCCATTCATGTGTGTCTCTCAGGATATCACATTATCCCCCTTGAACAGGATAACCTCTCTAATAGAAGAGGGCACTTCACCACCCATGAACAAAGTTCTTTTACAAAGGTATAGAAGTAGCAATGCTCCCTACCCAGCACCCCCAAACAAGCTCTCATCAAAAGGAGAGACAGGGGACATGACTCAATGTAGTCAAGTGCTTGCCATACAAGTATGGGAAGATGATTTCAGAGACCAGCACCCCTATTCACACTGGGCACAGAAGCATGTGTCTGTAATCCCAGTATTGAGGAGGTGGAGAAAAGGGATCCCAGGGCTTGCTGGCTAGCTAGTCTACAGGAAATGGTCAGTTCCAGGCACTGAGAGATCCTATCACAAAACAGAAGGTAGAGAGCCTATGGAGAAGCCATATGACATTGACCTCTGGCCTCCACATGTGCTCAAATGTGCACATGTACCTGCACACACACACACACACACACACACACACACTACCCGAATAAATATGAACATGCACACACATACACATCATACATAGATAAACACAAAAACATCAACACAAGTTGTTCAATTTCTTTAACGTTTCTGGAATTTCAAATCAATACCACAAAAAAAAAAAAAACATGTTACTTCATTACTTGGTGTGATGGTTTGATTCAGGTGTCCCCCATAAACTTATGCTAGGTCCCCAGATGGTGACAATTTGGGAATTGGATCCTTCGGGAGGCCGTGTATTGTTGGGGGTGAGCTTATTGGTGTTATAGCCAGCTTCCCTTGGCAGTGCTTGGCACATTCTCCTGCTATTGTAATTCTGGGTTGGAGAATCTGCTTCTCTTTTTTTCAGATAGACACAGATCCTAAGGAGAGAACCACCCCATTATGCCTCAAAACGGCCCCAGATGAAACTAAGAATAATTGGCGAAACAAGCAAGGGTGCTGTTTTCTTGATGAACCTGGTACCAGCACAAGGGTGAAGGAGATAGACACAGAGAACAATCAACTCCTACCAAATCAGGTATCCAGAGACACAGAGGCTCCCAAGACCTTAATCACTGAAGCCGACCTAAAATGAACCCAACATGGCTCAGGGAAATTTGCAGAAGAGGGGGAGGAAAGAATGTCAAATTCACACGTTGGGTCATGATACACAGAGACATTTCCTCCCACCCATAACTGATGGCTAACCCCACAATGCATGACCCATATACCCCAACGAGGGACCAAGGGGAGGTGGGAGGACAGGGAGGAGGCTAACAATGGTACCAACTTGACTATATTCACTGAGTACAAAACTAATTTTAAAATGCTAAAATAAAATAAGAAGGAGAGCAATTGAGGAAGCCACCCAAAATCCACACCCATGTGCATACATATAGGTGTGCACTTGCACACAGATGTGCACCCACACCCAAAACCCAAACACATGCAACACACACACACACACACACACACCTCAATATGTCAGAAAACTGATAAAAGAAAAACAAACCAATTTACTCTGCTTGATAAACCATGACTTCTACTGTCTTGATACAAATGGGATAGCACTACATGTCAATGAATTTTCATGCTTAACCAAAACCCATGCTAGTTAGTCTGGAAAACATATGTGAGTAACACACATTACTTAATGTTAACATAATGGTATAAATTAATCTTATTATATCTCAAACTTGAATAGGGTTTTTATTCTGTAAAGAGTTTAATCCAAACATAAGAATCTCACAATAGAAACTTTTAACTGATATACCAAGCAAGTACACAAAAATCCCTAACCCACGCAAATCATGTGTAAAAATATGGCTTGTTTTATTTTCAAAGTAGAATGGTTATACAGGAGTTTTAAAACCAAAATAAGAGCTGTAACTCAAAATAAGTTGCTATCCTCCATCACTGAAATTACACTTCCAACTTTCATAGCTCATAGTGCAGTTTCCCTTCTTCGTGTAGACAACACATGAACTGTCCCCACACGTAAGTTCTTCCACCGAGTGCGCCTACACCGTAAGTACACTCCCCACCACATCACTGCCTCCCTCGAGCCACGCAAGGACTGTTTCCAGTGGACACCCGCGCACCGAGTCTGGACCCCACTTCCCGTGCAGAGCGGCGGCCTCGGCTGCACCGAGCGCCCCCACCGTGGGCAAAGCCTCCCCGCGGAAGAAGCGCAGCCGCGGGCTGGGGAGGCGCCCGGACACGACGCCCGGGCAGGAGCCACGCTCTGCGCTCGAGCCCAGCCCACGCGGCCACCGCGGGCGGCGGGCGGCGACGCGCAGGGAAGGTGCGGAGGGAGCGGCGGGCAGAGCGCGGCCTCGCCGGCAGGGGGCGCCGCCCGCGGGTCGCACCTGGAGGCAGCCGCGGGTTCCGAGGCGTTAACGGCGGGCGGGCGGGCGGCGTCCCCAGGGCTGAGGGCGCGGACAGCGCAGCGTCACCTCGGAGGTCTCCCGCAGGCTCACCACGGAGCGGTCATCACTTCTCCCGTCTTCCAGGAGCGGTCGGCAGAGTAGGAAGAGTGAGAGACACCGCGTCACCTCGTCCACAGGACCCTGCGCTGTGGAGCGCGGCAGTTCCGTTTGCTTTATATGGGGCGCCGTCGCTGTGCGCATGTGCAGCTCCGCCCCCATGCTGCGCACACGCGCCTCCCTCCAACCGCCTCACCCCTCACTGCAGAGGCACTTATACCAGGCATGCACTCTCCACTGAAGGTCAGTCGGTCTTTCTCTCTCTTCTCGCGCTCTCTCTCTCTGTGTAGCAGGTGGTCATCATGACTTGTCATCCACCCGGTATGGTCTGGGATGAGTTGGTCTTTTCTGGCTGTTCCCCGGAGGCTCTGTTGCCTTGGGTTGCTACCTGCCAATGACACTCGTGCCCTTTTCCTTGTGTTCACAGGTGGAGGACATCATAATCTCCCGATTTGTGGCCAAAATACTTTACCCAGAACTAGACATGGATATCATGGCACTAACCAAAGAGCTTAAACAGGAGGATGGAGTCACTCTCTTGAACAGGTAGACTGGGAAGAAGAAATACCAGGTAGAACAGGGCAGGACCAGCAAACAAGAGATTGTGGGACACTAAATAGATAGTATTGGGAGAGATGCTAGGTAGACAGTAGAGGGGAAGAAATGACACAAGTACACTATGGGACACAGAGATACCAGTTAGACACTAGATGCAGGGATACCAAAGCAGATTAAGAAAAGGGGACCCTACTCATGAGGCTCGTGTGACTTTGATTTGCTCTGCCCTGTCAATGAATCCTGCTTGGGAGTGCTCCCATATCTAGATGTGAAATATGGACAAGGGGAAAGGCCAGCTGGGGTACAGAACAGGAAGAAACCTGCATGGTCACAGGCAGAGCCTGTCTCTAACTCTTAAATTCATATAGGTACAAATTCCCTTTGTTGTCTCCATCCCAATGTCTTCTACCCTGCTGTTCCCACCCTGCCTGGGACCCACAAGTACCCATTTCCCCCTACAACTGGTGGAGATGCACTTCTTGTCCTCAAACAAGAAAAGGAGAGTGCATGCGCCCTCGAATCCCAGAGCACCCAAAGAAGCCTCTAGCACTTCTGGGTTGGTCGCTAGCAGAGGTGCAGAGAGAGATAACTGAAGCCCATACCAAGGAGTCAGTGTACTGATCTGTTTCCCAGGGATGGCTCCATCAAATCTTCAATGCCATGGTGTCAAGGGTCATCCTACTGAGGAGCCACTACTCCTGGCTCACACATGCTCTAGGTTTGAGTAGCATCTACTACGAGGGAATCCTCTTTGTGCACGAGCAAAGAGGGTGAGCTGGATTTCTGCAGCTTGACCATCCTCCAAGCCCAGGTTGCCATGCCTGCACTGTCCTCAAAACAGGGCATGCATACATGCCTGTCTACATCTGGAGATGTCCCCAAGCCTAAGCTATAACCCCTTAGAAGTCAAAGACGCTTGTTCTCTTTAGAGGCTCATCCCCTGGGTGAAAGATGCCCAGTCCAGTGTTTCCATTAAGGTGTGATGGGAGGGCAAGACTTGTCACTAAGAATGGGTTTCCCTCACAGGGTCAGAAGAAACAATGTGAGTTGCAAGGTCCCAGAGGAAGAAGGAAAGGCAGAGGCATCGAAGCTGGTGGGATCCACAAATAACCTTTCAGTGCTGCCCCTCAAGGTGGGGCATGGTTGAGATTCACCCTGGCTGCATCCTGTACCACAAGACAAGGTGATCAAACACTGGTACGAATGATACAATATTGGAATAGGCTTCTAATATTAAGTCTGTAAATGAGACATTAAAACAGAAGTAAAGGTGACATTAAAGTGAAATCTAACAACAATGCAGCTTGTAAATACACCTAAAGAACTCCCTGTTCTCTTACATGTTAATTGAAATCAGCAGTTAAAGGCAGGATCTTCTGACAGTAGCAGGTATCCCCAGCTCAGGAGTTCATGGACAGCATGGGCTACTTATTGAGTCACTCTCTCAAGGAAAACAAAAAATAAAGGCATGAAGAATTACCCATGGTGGACAGACTGCTATATATCAGTTTGACAGGCCATTTTTCCCACTTTTTATGGATTTCTGGTTGTTTTTTACTAGCATGTTAATTATACATAACAACCAGTTTCACTATAATGTTTTCACACATGAACACAATGTATTTTTATCTCATTCCCTCTGTTATTACCCTTTCCTATTCCCCTCCCACTTGCACTGTTCTGTTCTTTAACCAGTCCCCCTTATACTTTCATGTCTTTTTTGGTGATATGATGAGTTTTAATAGGGTTTCCCACAGGATCCTGGGTGAGGGATTATTTACAGGAGTAAATGATCCTGTATTTAGGGCTCCTTACCAGTGGCTCCATCACCAAAGAAAATGTCTCCCTCTCGGCCAGGGACCATTAACTGTCCAGAGATAGAGAGGATGCAGCCTCAGAGGCCCTGCTTCCCACTGACAGGATGTTGACAGGCCCAATCTTGTGCAAGTGTTGTGTAAGCAATCACAACTGTTGTGAGCTCATGTCATACACACAGGACAGCCTTCTACCACATTCTGCTACTTCTACTAATTCTTACATTCTAGTCACCATTTCTTCCCCAGTGTTCCCTGTTCTTGGGAGGGGATGATACAGATGTTCCATTTATGGTTGAACATCTAATAGGATACATAAGAAAAGGCCAAGCACCCAAATACAAAACGAAATACAAAAGGCCTGAAAGTATTCCAGAAACATAAAAGCTTCAAACAAGGAACATACAAGAGGAAACTATCTCCCCAGGATGTTGACGCATCTGTACTCCCAGCACGTAGGAGACTGAGGCAGGAGGATCACAAGTTCAAAACTTGCCTTTGGGGGCTGGAGAGACAGCTCAGTAGTTCAAGGTGCTTGCTTGCAAAGCCTGATGGCCAGGGTATATTCCCCAGTAGTCACAAAAAGCCAGATGCACTGAGTGGTACATGTGTTTGGAGTTAAGTTTGCAGTGGCATGAGGCCTGGCACACACATACTCACTCTCTCTGTCTGTCTCTGTCTGTCTGTCTCTCTCTCTCTCTCTCTCTCTCTGCCTCTTTCTGTCTCTCTCAAATAAAAAAACGACTTGTCTTTGCTACACAGCAATTTGAAATCCCTACAAGGATCTTAATGAGAACCCCCCCTACTAAAATATAAAAAGCAAAAAAATTAAAAAAATAAAAAAGGCCAGACAAGTGGCTTTTGCCTAAATACAATTCCTACTACTGATGGCAGGAGAAATGGGGGTTAAAGAGAAAAGAAAAAGGTTAAAAACATTTTCAAAATATGGTGACACATGCTTGTATTTCTAGGACTCAGTACAGGCTGAGTCAGAAGGATCACAAATTCCTCCACAAGCAGGCTACTTAGATTTCAGGCCAACTTGGGGGAACTTATACCAATGAAACATAATAAATAATTTACAAAAAACCCAGAACAGAAAAAAAAAGAGGACCTAAAAGAAAATAGGTAGGGAAACAGATGTACATCATTCACTTATGGAATGACTATAATACCAGCAGTCAAAAGGCTGATAGAAGCCAGGTGTGGTGGTGCATGCCTTTAATCCCAGCACGTAGGAGAATGACCACGAGTTCAAGGCCACTCTGAGACTACATAGTGAATTCCAGGTTAGCCTGGGATAGAGCGAGACCCTACCTCAAAAAAAAAAAAAAAAAAATAACGGCTGATAGAGCAGGAGTTTGACTCCCAGGTCACCAAAGGCCACTTAGAGAGGTAAAGGCCATCCTAATCTTTTCACAAAAAAGAAAGAGAAATAGAAGGACAAGGAGACAGAAACAGAGAATTTGAGGGCCATCTAGCTGGAAGTTTGTCACATAATTAAATCCTACTGTTTGTACAGTTCCTGGCTTAATGAAACATAGACATGATACTCATATTCAACACATTTTAACCCGAGTATTCTGAGGATCCATGAAATTTCTTTCAACATTTCAGTGGATTTTTTTTCTATCACAAACTTCCAACAAGCTGATTGCAGACTTTTTAGTGGGGATTCTCCCCATTTGTAGTACTAGTATTTTGTGTTTAAATGCAAGTTGCTTGGGGGATTGTTCTTATAGAGTGTTGCATATCTAGCATCCTAATCTCTACTTATTATATACCACTGGGAAACCCTTCTCCACCAAGTTGTGACAATCTATATGACTATACACACCTCCACAAGAATTCAAGAAACCAGAAGGTACATGAAATCAACTTCTACCCAGAAGACAATGACAGGACAAAAAAAGCCAGAACAGGGCTGGAGAGATGGCTTAGCGGTTAAGCGCTTGCCTGTGAAACCTAAGGGCCCCAGTTCAAGGCTCGATTCCCCAGGACCCACATTAGCCAAATGCACAAGGAGGCACATGCATCTGGAGTTCACTTGCAGTGGCTGGAGGCTCTGGCACACCCATTCTCTCTCTCTCTCTCTCTCTCTCTCTGCCTCTTTCTCTCTCTGTCTGTTGCTCTCAAATAAATAAACAAAAAAAGCCAGAACAACTCTACTGGTAAGGAGCTACTATCTTCCATGCTTCAGAACTGATTACAAAGCTACAATAATTGTGAGAGTTTCATGTTAATAGGGCAGGCCACAAACTTCAAAAATAATCATACTCCCAACTTACAAACTGGCAGAAGATAGTTACAATCCACACAACTAGAATGCCCAAAGATGTTGTGCTATATAAAATACATACCTGTGATCACTATCAGACCCAAGTTATGGAATTGGTCTAGGTGCATACCATCAGATAAATGAATACAAAATCATGGTGTTATGAATGCAATGGAGTATTATTTAAATACAAAGAAAAACAAAATTATGCCATTGATAGCAAGATGGTTGGGCTGTAGAGAATCATATTTTGAAAAAAAATCACACACTTATGTTAAAAACAATATTGTGTGTTTATGTGGGTTTGAGAGTATAGAGATGCCAGCGAAATAGAAAGGGGCCCATAGGAGTGGGAAAATGAGGCGGGAGATGGTAAGGAATGTAAGTAAAAGAATGAAAGCCAAAGGGGAGAGAGGCAAGGAGAGATGTGACAGAAATTCAGCCTCAACTTCTCTCCCCCCACTGATCATGTCCCTCCTCCTGTCATTGCTCAATGTGTGATGATTCTGAAGCCATGTGCTCTGACCAATAGAAAGAGATTCCCAATGGAGGATTAACTTTCTTCCCTCACAGAGGAGGACTGATCTTTCCCAAACTTTCTTGCTAGATCCATAAAATATGCTCTCAAACAATGGCAAATTTTTAAAAAGATGTTCAACATCAGTAATTATCCAAGGAAATCAAACCAGTAGCACATTTAACATGCTACTTAAACTCATTACTTGGCAAAACTTTAAGTCTGAGTATATCAACTGCTTAAAAGAATGCAGATCAATAGAACATATTATGTGTTACTCAGTTGGAATTTATATAATAGTTCAGAATGTGGTGTACCCCTAGGTGAGGAAATTCAGTGGTTACATACCCTCGGATGCACTAAACTGATGCCTAAATATGGCTCTGAGAACACCTGTTTCCCAGGGACAGGTACCCCCCCACACACACATACACATTCTCCAACTACCCATTGCCAAATCCACTGAAGTATATGAAATGAAAGCACACTGCATATACACTCAAAATACACCAGCCAGGGACAATGGCAAAGAACATTACATAAAGAAAATGAGCACTTCCATTTACCAAACTGCAATTAGCATCAAATGAGAAAGCCTCTGGGTCAACATCAGGCCCAGCAATATTCTCATATGAGGTAGTTTGACCTGGAAATAAACAGGTGGTAGATAATAAATCTTAGATTCCCACCCCACTGGTAGCATGGAAAGAGGCCTGTGGTTATACAGAGTAGCGAGGAAAGGATGAGGAGTCTGGAAGACTGTGAACATGCATTTTACTGATCTTTAGGCTGCCATAGACATTAGAAGAATTGAGGTTTTTTTTGTTTTTTTTTTTAGTTTAGCAAAATAAGAGAGAGAGGAATGAGCTATGTAAGAAAGTTTCAAAGGACGATGTTGTGGTTTGGATGTAGAATGTTCTCCATATACATATGTGTTCAAACACTTAGTCTCCAGCAGGTGGTGCCACTTGGGATGATTGTGGAACCCTTAAGAGGTGGAGTCATGCTGGAGGAAGTGGGTTCCTGGGGATGGGCCTTGAGGTTTTGGGCCCTGCTTCCCCTCCTGTTTCTCCTGTATTTCTGCCTTCTAATGTAATGAACTGGTTTCCCACTTCTGCCAATTAAGTTCCCCCACACCAATGATGGAATGTCTTAGAAGTGACACAAAGTCTTACCATTCTCTTATATATTCATTATTTTCTTGTTGCTGTGAACAAACACCTGAGCAAAAACAACTTAAAGAGGTAAAGAAATTAATTTAGCTAACAATCCCAGAGATCACATTTCATCATTGACCTATATACTCAAAAACAAAACAGAAAAGGTCCAAACTTAGTGGACTAACAGTTAAACATGAGAAAATGGGAAACATAGAATAAAATAATCAAAGTAGAAAGAAAAATTAAAACCAAGAGAAACTGTGAATAAATGAACAATAACAACATAACAGTCACTAGCACTGCAGAAAGGAGGTACATTTCAAACAGACATGAATGAGTGTGGCTAGACCTACTTCACTGCCACTCAAACAGGCACAAACCAGGATGGTTAGATATACTCCAAATACACTGCGTAATCCTGGTGCATTTCAAACAAACATGAATAGGATTGACTAGACATAAACCACTGTGTGCATGCACAAAAAAATCACTTGCAAAATACCATGTGTTATTAAGGCAGAAGTGAACCATAAATTCACCTAAACTTTGCCACCTTAATCTGTACATCATGAAATGCCTAAAAGCATCATAGATTTTTTTATTCCCACAAACCATAGTAACATGATTCTATTATTTCTTTTAGTATTTATTTATTTGAGAGGGAGGTGGAGAGTGAGAGAAAGAGAGAGAGAATAGGTACACCAGGGCCTTCAGCCACTGAAAATGAACTCCAGACACATGCACCACCTTGTACATCTGGCTTACATGAATCCTGCGGAACTGAACCTGGGTCCTTTGGCTTTCCAGGCAAATGACTTAACCACTAAGCCTTCTCTCCAGCCTGTACTAATATGATTCTATATCTTCTACTGGGGCTTCTTGCATTTGACATGCTGGTATTTTAAGTCCCTGATATTTGGTTCTGGGAGTGTTCTGCACACTGTAGGACATCTAGCATTATAATAACCTTTGGAACATATGTCAAATTCTAGGTTGGGGGCTGGAAAGATGACCTAGTGGTTAAGGTGCTTGTCTGTAAAGCTAAAACGACCCAGGTTCAATTCCCCAGTATTCACATAAAGCCAGATGCACAAGGTGGCTCATGCATCTGGAGTTCATTTGCAGTAGAGGCCCTAGCATGTTCCCCCCCTTCTCTCTCTCTCTCTCTCTCTCTCTCTCTCTCTCTCTCTCTCTCTCTCTCTCCCTGCTTCTTTCTCTCTCTCAAATAAATAAAATATTTTTAAAAATTCTAGGTTGGTCTGGGATACACAGAGACAAGCTTTTATGAAAAAAGAAGTTCAAGGCAAGAGTGGTGGTACATACCTGTAATTCAAGCATGTGAGAAGAAGATGAAGAGACTTTCCAGATAGTCTATAATCCTAGCTATTCAGTTGGCTGGAACAGGAGAACTATAAACTCCAAACCTTGCCTAAGTTATAAAGACACTTGAAATTCAACCTGGGCAACTCAGTGAAACCCTATCTCAAAATGAAAAAGCAAGGGCTAGAGAGATGGTTTAATGGTTAGGGCACTTGCCTTTGAACCCTTAGGACCCAGGTTCAATTCCCCAGTACCCATGTAAGCCAGATGCACAAGGTGGCATGTGTGTCTGGAGTTCATTTATAGTGGCTAGAGGCCCTGACATGCCCATTCTCTCCCTTTCTCTCTCTCTCCCTCCCTGCCTCTCTGTCTGTCTCCCAAATAAATAAAATATATTTTTAAAAAGAAAAAGAGGAGCCGGGCGTGGTGGCGCACGCCTTTAATCCCAGCACTTGGGAGGCAGAGGTAGGAGGATCGCGAGAGTTCAAAGCCACCCTGAGACTGCATAGTGAATTCCAGGTCAGCCTGAGCCAGAGTGAGACCCTACCTCGAAAAACCAAAAAAAAAGAAAAAAGAAAAAAGAAAAAGAGGGTCAAGGATATAGATTTTTCCCTAAGAAGAATTCCAATTATGAAATAAAAAGAAACAGAAAAAGAAGGTGTTTGAAGTCTGTGGTAAAATATGCCTGTAGTTCCTGCACTCCATAGAGAGAGGCAGCTGAGCTGCTCACAGCCTGAGGAAAACTCTGATCTGTATCCTCCAGATCTCCTTGGTAGTTGTTACATAATCCTGGCATCTCCAAAGTCCTGGAATCTCCACTGAAACCCATGACTCATCCTCATGCCTCCACCTGGCCTCCACACAGGGACTCACACAACATTGCCTTCCTCACGTTCCACAGTGGAAACTTAAAAAAAAAAAAACTGCATTGCAAATGAAATAGCCCTTTGTTTCTTGCATTTGTTATACTTCTAAAGTGTCATATAGGCTATCACATTTGTTAATTCATGGTGAATAAAGCCAACTTTGAAGAACAGGAAAACTCCCTCAGTATTCTGCCCCTCTTTTGAAGTCAGCAATCTTCCTACTGTCCTAGTGCAGACTTGCTTGCTCATTCTCAACAACAGCGGCTGAAGCAGGGTATAGTGTCTGGCCTGAAACTCTCATTATTTCTTTCGGTGCCATATCCTTCTGTTCACACCAGTTCATCTCTTCTAAATTCAACCGTACAGATATTTGTAAGATACTGGAAGAGCACAGCCAGCCTCTCACACAAACTGTTCCTAGCCCAGTTCCAACCAAGTTCTTTCTTCCCTTCATAAGCCAAACCTACACAGTCCATAGTACTTTATGTTTTAGGTCTTGCAACTCTCAAGAGAATGGTCTATCAAACTCTGCTTAGAGCACTGCAAGACATCAATGTTTGAAATTCTTCCACATTCCTCCCTCAAATCTGATCCAAAAGACCAAAAGTCACACAATCATATCAGTAACAACCCCACTCCTGGTACCATTTTTTTCATAAGTACTTTCTCATTGCTTAGACTAAACCCCTGACCAAAAGTGAAGATGGGAGGAAAGTTTTTATTTTGGCTTACAGTCTAGGTGAAGCTTCGTGACAACAGGGGAAAGCATGCCATGAGCAGAGGCTGAACATCACCTCTGCTACAGCAGATGGAAAACAGCAAGACAGGAGCCAAGTTCTGTCTCAAAGCCTTTTCCCAATAACACCCTTCCTCCGGCAAGGCTTTGCCTCCCAAATTGCCACCAGCTGGTGGCCAAGCATTTAAAACATGGGTTCAGGGCTGGAGGGATGGCTTAGCAGCTAAGAAGCTTGCCGGAAAAGCCAAAGATCCCCTAGGACCCATATAAGCCATATGCACAAGGTGGTGTATGTGTCTGGAGTTCATTTGCAGTGGCTGGAGGCCCTGGCATGCCTATTCTCTCTCTCTCTCTCTCTCTCTCTCTCTCTCTCTCTCTCTCTCTCAAATAAATAAATAAAACATGGGTTAGTGGAGTACATCTGATTCCAACCATCACAGTATCATTACAATTCAGAATTAAAAATATTTTAACATCAGAAAGCCACTATGCTATCTTTGTAGTCACATCAGTCACCACTTCCCACCTTCTCATCCTTCAGCCCTGGCAGCCACGTTACTGCAGAAGCATTGCCACAGAGTTTAGAGCAAGGAAGGTATCCTATGGTTCCTCTGGGATCTCTAGGGATACTCTTTTACTTCTGCTTCTGGTAATTTCTGGCCTCCCATGATGTAGGGCAGTCCTTCTGGTCTGTGTCTCAATCTTCTTACAGCCTTATCTCTAGGTGTTTGTGTCTGGGTCCTCTCCTGTTCTAAGTGATTGGGTTGAATACCCCCCCCCTTACAGAATTTCATCTCAAGACCCTCAACTAAATATATATTCAAAGATTTTTTGTAAATTTTGATATATTCTGAGGCTTTGGGTAGACTCATATTTTGGGGAGGATATTTTTCAACCTATATGTTTCCCCTTTGTCTTCAAAGTGGCATAAACCAAGAGTCAGTTTGAGAATACAAAAGGAAGGGAGAGTGCAGAGAACTTCAAGGAATGCTTCAGGAAGAGATGCCAAGATTCTAAATCAGGTGACAGGTTAAGGAAGGAAACCAAGATTGAGCAATTTTTAAAAATGACCCTAAGTTTCCATGCTTGGTTGACCAGGTATATGAGGAGGAATCTGTGCAGCAATGGAAAACTACTATGACCTTTCAAGGTGGTCTGATGCTACAGGAGCTATTTTACAACTTTGCAAGTTGTAGGTTACTTGTGGGAATAAAACGATTTTGGTATATAGCCATTGAAATTAATTATGTCCAGAAGAATGGAAACCCTATCCACATAAGTGAAAAGACCAGTTTAGACACTGAACATTCACACCAATCTTCTTTTACTACTTATAAATATGTGCTTCTCTGACTTTGTTCCAGCTGTCTGCTTTCCACATTTAAATAACAAATATCATTACCCCACACACATGAGTCTTCTAAGAGATATAAAGGATCACTGAACACTGGAAGGTTTACATTGACACTTATTCTGTCAAGGTTCTGGGGGAAGAAGGGGCAGAGAAGCTTGAGTTAAAGTTGTAATATGAAAGCTGCTCAGGATAATCTTTTCTTGCCTTTCTTGTCATGACTGCAGGGTCCATGCAGCTCCATGTTTCTGGATTATCAGTGGCTTCATGATGTTTGCAGCTGTTCCCTGCTTTCACTGGGGACACTCTGTTCTGAAATGGATGAGACTTCTGGATGGTCCTCGGCAGCCTCGTCTCTACAGACAGTTTGCAATTCTCTTCAGCCATGCCTTCCAGCCCCCATGCTTGCTCTGGATAGAGGCTACAGGCTTCTCTTCCAATAGGCTCGGGGGGGGGGGGTGTTGATGCTCCCTGGGAGCTCCTGACTGCTACTTGTGCAGTGGGTACTTGTAAAGAGGCTACAGACTTCTCTTCCAGTGTGCTGGGAGGGGGTTGCAGTGTTCTCTGGGAACTCCTGACTGCTGCTTGTGCAGATGGTGCCTAGTGTAGAGGCTACAGGCTTCTATTCCAATATGTTCTGGGGGAGTTGTGTTCTCTAGGAGGTCTGGACTGTTGCTTATGCAGAGGGTAAAGGGAGAAGTCACAGAACGAAAAAGTTTGGGGACTGTGGTGTCAGTGGGTGTCTTCTTCAGGAAGCACAGGGGAATGTCAGGCACACTAGCACCCCTGCAAACCCTCCTACTACCTGCTGTCTTTAGGCTGCCACTGTTTTATGAATGATGAGAAATGTCCAAAGGGCAGGCACATATTGTCTTCTCTTTGGGTGCAGAAAGAATTTGGCAGGATCTGTGTGGGTACGGAAAGTCATTATCCCAGGACACACAGGCTTAACTTGGGTCTTCAAGCCATCCTTCTTCCTATAAGCATGACACTGCACTCAATGGTAAATTGCCATAGGCTCATTGAACTGTATTTTAGGATAGACTCATGTGGTGTCACATGGGTCCAACCCCAGATCTACCATAACTACCAGGATTGTAGGATCCAGATGTCTGGGGAGCATCTCATCAAGATTATTTGTTGAATCCCCATCACCTTGCCAGAGTCACATGTACATCATAAGTTGTTTCACTTTAGTTATTAATAGGCTTATGAATTCCTGTAACTCTTCTGACAAGTGATCAGGATCATGATATCTCCCTTGCACAACCTTCTGCTTCAGCTCCCAAAATGTGGTATATGCAAATGTGAGGATCCCTGTTACAATGTGATACAAAAGGTCATGTCCTTTCTGGGGGCATCATGTTTGACACCCATCACAGTACTTGGTAAATTTCCTACCTGGCCTGAATTTGGTGGCCAGGTCAAAGTCGATGATGGTGACCTTGCTCGTGGAATCCTGCATGATACTTTCTGCTAAATTTCCCCTGGCCTAAATTTGGTGGCCAGGTCAAAGTCAATGATTAGTGACCTTGCCTATGGAATCTAGCATGATGTTGTCTGGTAAATTCCACCCCCCGCCCCAGCCTGAATTTGGTGGCCAGGTCAAAGTCAATGATGGTGACCTTGCCTGTGGAATCTAGCATGATACTGTCTGGTAAATTTCCCCTGGCCTGAATTTGGTGGCCAGGTCAAAGTCAATGATGGTGACCTTGCCCATGGAATCTAGCATGATACTGTCTGGTAAATTTCCCCTGGCCTGAATTTGGTGGCCAGGTCAAAGTCAATGATGGTGACCTTGCCTGTTGAATCCAGCATGAGGCTAACTGGCTTAATGTCTCTGTTAGCTATCCCTTGTTTATGGCAGTAGCACATAGGATCCAGAACTTGACTGAATATTCTATGGGCCTCAACCTCCTTCAGGTGAACCTCTTTCTGGCACAATTCCATGACTAGGCAGCGCTTCTTTTCTGTTTCAATAATCTGAAAAGTGAGACAATGCTTGAGTGGTCTACAGTCTTCAAAATCCATCTTACTTGCAACATGGAAGAATTTCTTGTCCACCCTCTCTAGCACTTGGATGGCAACCAAGACAGCTGTGAGACAGTGTCGAGCCAACTTCACTTGTGAACAGGCACCCCAGCCTATGAATCCACTCAATGACTATGTTGATGATGTCACTTTGATACCTGTGTAGGGATCCAGCTGAATATGACTATAGCCAACTTGGTTGTGACCAACACAGCCTGCCAGGTGACCCTGGCATGTATTCTTTGCTCTATACAATAGCCATTAGGAGAAAAAGATGAACATAATACGCTGACCACTGATAGCATAGACTGCCTCTTACCTGATGTTGGACCATGTTAAGTGTTTGAGGAAGGCCAGGTGCATTCTGGTGGACTCCAGTGCATGTATGTCTGTAACACTAAGCACTTCTGTTCTGGTCTAAAGATGTGGGATCTGTGTTGAAGCTTCCCAATATGTGATTCTGTGTCAATCCTAAATACATGTTGTGGTGGGTTTGATTCAGGTGTCCCTCATAAACTTAGGTGTTCTGAATGCTAGATCTCTGAATGCTGATGGAGATTTGGGAATTAGCACCTCCAGGAGGCAGTGTATTGTTGGGGGTGGGCTTATGGGTATTATAGCCAGCTCCCCCTTGCTAGTGTTTGGCACACTCTCCTGTTCCTGTTGTCCACCTGGTGTTGGTGAGGGGATGATGTCCACTCTCTGGTCATGTCATTGTTTTCACCTGCCATCATGGAGCATCCCCCCAAGTCTGTAAACCAAAATAAACCTCTTTTTCCCACAAGCTGCTCTTGGTCAGGTGATTTCTACCAGTAATGCGAACCTGACTGCAATACATGTTATGCAGTCCTGGACTTAGCTGCTTTTTCTTAACTCTCCTGGCATCTTCTGCCTTCAAGGCTGAGTTTTATGTCATTTTTTAATTTATGTATTTATTTAGTGGTTGGATTGCATACACTAGATTTTTTGCAGTTATAATGACTTTTAGTCCCTAATCATTTAAAACTTTTCTTACAAGTATATGTTATATTATGAGCATATTGATTCTGGCCCAAAGACAACTGAGTTCCTATCCTCCTTTATATCAAAGAGAAATAACATTCACAGTGCCTTGATCTTTTTAAGATTGATACAGTGTCTTTTTTTCTTATAATAGCAGAGCCATGAAATTCAGTTTATGGATACAATTTAACATTAACTTAATTGGAATTTGTCTCTTGAGCACACCAGATACTTTCCTTTCACTTCAGCTGAGACAAGATATAAGAGAGGCAAATGACTGCAGGACAAGTTCTTAGTGTTGAGCAAAAGAAGGTGGTAGTCTAGGGTTGGCTTCTGGAATCTGAGAACACTTGAAACAGAACACTTGATTCATAAGTCTCTGAAATTTGCCTTGTTAACCTTTTGGAGCACTGTATCTCATGTTTTAAGTAAATTTTGAAGAGTTAGGAACTGTCACATTATTTATTTTTGTGACCAGACATGTCTTCCAAGCTTATTGAAGTCATTCTAGGTGGGCAACAGGGCTGATTCTGACATGAAACTGAAGTTAGACATAGTAATTCAGTCCTTTGTGGAGAAGACAACAGGTGATGGAATAACATTCTTTGAAACATATTCTCAGTCTGTGTAATGGTTATTCTTCATTGTCAACCTTACTGGACTTAGAATTTCCTAGGAGATTGGAGAGACACAATCCTGGGTGTATCTGTAAGGTCATTTCTAGACATTAAGTTATCGGGGAAAGACCAACCTTGAATGTGTGAGGTACAATTCATGGGATGGGGCCTGAACGGAGTAAAATGTGGAAAAGGAGCAAGCCAGGCAAGTCTGCTCTTCCCCCATTCTATGCTTCCTGTGCACCATGTGCTTGCCATCACAATGGGATGAATCCTGTGAAAGCATGAGCAGAATAAATACTTATTCTCCATTAGGTTGCACTATTTTGGCCGCAGTGATGAAAACTATTATAGTCAGCATGCCACCATGTGCATCTGGCTTATGTGTGACCTGGAGAATCGCACCTGAGTCCTTAGGCTTCATAGGTATGTGCCTTAACTGCTAAGCCATCTCTCCAGCCCTGATGTCATAATTTTTGTGTTGTACTTTTCTAATGCTAGTTAGCCTGTCCATAAGGGCACAAGCCCTTAGTGCCTGCTCTACTAATTCTTAGGATAATGCAGTCACAGTTTTCCATCTCCTAGTCAGTTGATCCTTCTGATTTGCCCTTGGACCAGAAAATGCTGTTTCCCCTAATGTCTGTGTGATTACCCATTCCTTGGATATGGAATTAAGTTCCTGCTTATAAACCAACACAGGGCACCAGTGAATGCTGCAAATGGCATGCAGCTTCACTTTTCCAAGGTCTGAAAATATGGCCCTTCCTCTCTTTGCCAGCTGTCCTCTTCAGCTATCATTTAAAACATTAATTATACTGTATACTCACCAATACACCCTGAGAGTCCAAGGTAAGTTCTTGTGTGGCTGGAAATGGTAGTTGCCTGCTCTGAACTGATCATCAGAATTACACTTTGAATAGAAGGGGGATTGACAGGATGTTTAGTGGTCCACAAGGGCATGAAAGACAATGACAGAACACAAAGGATGTAATGGAAAGGGATACTTTGGGGTCAGCTCATATGCTGTGGTCACTACCATGTGCTATCAGCGGTGACTGGAGTTTAGCATCACACCTTTCCATGTCTGCAATGCCTGGCATGAGACTAGATGGCGCATAGTAGTAGGTCTCTGCCAAAATTTGAAAAGTTAATTATTTTGTACTGCCCTCTCCCCCAATGTTCAAGGGCTGTCACAGCAAACTGCCCCCAACTCAGAGACTAGAAACCACGGAGAGTTACTCTCTGACACTTCTAGAGGCCCTTAGTCCAGTCCAGAATCAAGGTCACTGAGTCAGCATCAAGGTGCTCCCTGGAAGATTTCTTCTCTACTTATTTTTATTTATTTTGTATTATTAAGGACATATTTTGTATGGATACATCATGTGTTGGTACCATCCTTTCCTTCCTCCCTGCTCCTACTTCACAGGGGGTTCTCCTCAGTTGGGTTGCTGGTATTCCATGGGGTCGTGGGTTACACATTGTGGGAGCAGCAGTAGAGTTATTGGAGGAAGAGAATGCCTCTGGGCATGACATCCCAACCTGTGACTCTTACAATCTTTCTGCCCCCTCTTCTACAAAATTCCCTGAGTCTTGGTGGGTGTGTTGTAAGTCTACTTCAGTGATGAGCTCTTAGGAACCTCTGGATTTCTGCTTTGGTATGTGTTGAGTAACTTGAGCATCTTTCTCCTTCACCCTGGCGCTGCTTGTCAGGCTCACCATGGAAGCAGCACTCATGCTTCCTTCTCTACTTCTGCCTCTCACGGGTCTTAGCACCTTGTGAAGTATAACAGTCAGTCAGTCCAGTCTCTACCTTGATCTTCTTATAACCTTCATCTCTGAAAGTCTATGTCTCTGGGTTTCCTCTCCTCTCCATATTATGACATAAGTCATTGGGCCTAATGTCCCCTCCCCCCTTCTGGGATTTTATCTCAACTCTGTAAACTTATTATAATATATCTAACAACCTTTTTACTTTTGTAAATTTGGTCACATTCTGAGGCTCTAGATAGACATGAATTTTTGAGGAGGTCACTTTTCAATCTATAAATTCCTCTTTATCCTCAATGTGCCATAAATCAGATTCAGTTTGGGAACACAAAGAGAAGGTTGCAGTCAGGGAAATTCAAGAAGTACTAGAATCATAAATAGGACAGAGGCAGGGGAAGGAAGACAAACAAGATCTGGTTTCTAGAATCAATGCAGAGGTCTGCGGGTTAGCTCAGCAGTACAGCACATGCCTAGCACATTCCTTCCCTAGCAATACAGAATAAGCAAGGATCATTTCAGGGATGGCAATTAAAAAACTGACCTTAAGCATCTATGTCCCAGTGACCAGGCAAGGACTGTTCATCTGTGCAAAAGGGAAGACTGACCTTCCAATGTTACCTGAGCCCTCAAGAATGATTTAACAACTTTGCAAGTTGTAGGTATCTTATGGGAATAAACACTATCATGGCCTATAGACACTGAAATGAATTATTTTCAGAAGAGGGGAAACCTATCCACATCCAGTGAAAAGTCCAGCTTTGGGCCTTGGGAACACATGTGCTATCCTTCCTTTAATGCTTATAAACCTGTTCTTGTCTGACTTCTGTCTGAATTGTCCATTTTCCACATTTAATGAACAAATATATCTTAACACACACGTGCATGTATGTATATATATAATGTTTACTAAAACATGTAAACAATTTCTGCATATTGGGTGATTGAAGTAACACAAATTTATTCTGTCATGGCTCTGGAAGAAAGAAAGCTGCATTAAAGCACACTATCAAGAACATATTCTCCTTAATGGCTCCACCCAGAGTCCTTCTCGGATTTTCTTGCCATGACCACAGGGTGCACAGAGCTCAGTGTCCTCTGGCTGGCTACTGGCTTCATGACTATTTCCTTTCTCCACTCCTTTCCCTGAGACCATTCTTTTCTTAAATGGGCAAGGTTTCTTCCAGGGTAATGGGCAGCAGCAGATACTTAATTTCTCTAGTCTCCCCTGGAGGCAGAAGGAGCTCAGGGCAAAACAAAGACTAGATGGAGAGGAGAAACAGTTTAGAACCAGACTCTGTTCCACCTACCACACCTATTTTACAAGTGTGAAAACTGAGGTTCAGAGAGTTGTACCTCCACTGAGAGCAGAGTGATTGGAAGACCGAAGGCAACCCAGAGATTTTGTCTTACACCTAGGAGCCACATGCTGGTTGGAAGGCTTCCACACACTAAAACATTTGGGGGGAGACCTTGCACAATGCCACCTGGATGGCATTCCACATGTAACATTTTCACATTTCCATGAGCAGAAAAACATTACAAAGCACAAGGAAAAACAAATCCCACCCACACTGTGTTACAAAACCTAACTGTGAGGTTCTATTAGAAAGATGAATGCTAATCAAAACTCAGCCATAGATGATCAGCTTACAGGTCTCCCTGGTCACACCACTGTGCAATCTTTTAGCTGTAAAATGTCTAAACTATAAACAATGTTATAGGTATTAGTACAATGACAGGCATTTGGAGACAAAGGTGTGGTGCCTGACAAAGGTACAGGTACAGAGGATCTTTAAATTCTCAGAATTTACAAAAAGCAGAATTGTGAAAATGTAGAGTATCACACGCTCAACTTGATTTTCTTTAAATTTCTTTTTAATTTGCAATCAGGCAGATGAAGAGTGGGCAGAGGAAGAGAACAGGTATGCCAGGGCCTCTTGCCACAGCAAACAAACTCCAGATGCATGTGCCAATTTTTGTTTCTGGCTTACATGGGTGCTGGGGAGCTGAACCTGGGCCATCATGCTTTGCAAGCAAGCTCCTGTAACCACTGAGCAATATCTCCAGCCCCTGATTTTCTTTCTTAATCATTGTACTGACCCTATAGGAATAGGTATATCATAATAAAACATTATTTTTGTGTAACCCTACAGTGAAACACTAGTTCCCAAGAGTTGATAATCACCACAGCATAAAATGTAACATATTTTTACTTTTGTTTATTCAGTCCCTCATATGTGTTAATCTCATAATGATATTTCCTCACCAAAGAAACTTGCAATAATTTTACCACTTGCCATTTGTGCCATATATTTCCTCAAAATTTCAGTGATTCTGAGAAAGAGTTCTCCTATTTGAGAAGGAGAACTCCTATTCTGTACATGAATTAAAACTGTGTCCCCATGATATTCATGCTCAAATGTTGCCAACTATTTGGTCGTATATGTAAAACATACATATAACCTTTTTAAATATATTTTTATTGACCAACTTCTATACTTACAGACAACAAACCATGGTATTTCCCTCCTCTCCCCTCCCCAACTTTCCCTTTCATAACTCTGATCTCTGTCATATCCCCTCCCTCTCTCTATTAGTCTCTTAAGTTGATGTCATCATCTTCTTCTCCTATTATAAGGGTCTTGTGTGGGTACTGCTAGGCACTGCGAGGTCTTGGATATCGAGGCCAAACTCTGTCCGGACAGTTATATGTAACTCTTACATTCTTTCTGCCACCTCTTCTGCAATGGACCCTGAGCCTTGGAGGGTATGAGATGTTTCAGTGCTGGACATTCCTCCGTCCCTTCTTCTCAGCACTGTGTTGCCTTTTGGATCATCCCAGTGATCATCACCATCAGAAAAGAGAAGCTTTTCTAACGAGAAGTGATAGTAGCATTAACATATGAGTATGAACATTAAATGTAGTGCTTTCAGGGCAATTTGGTAAGAGTAATATATGCATTTATCCAGACAAGAGAAGGCTTTATACCCCTAAGGCTCATGACCTCTCTTGCCATAGGATTTGATTAGGTTTTCAGTACCAGGCACGTATTCCCTCCCATAGAGTGGGCCTTCAGTCCAATTAGACAGCAGTTGGGTTTCCCCCAGACCAGACATGCCACTATTACAGTTGTTCAGTCATTTGGCCTGTCTGGCCAAACTTGAGGTTTCTAGTGTCCACTGTTTAACTGATGATGACTTTTGTCTCCCAAAAGACTGCATACAGTGCAGGATTTTCCAGCTTTCAGTTGGCTGGGCTACAGGGAGGTTTTCTGCTCAGCATCAACTTGATTTCTCAGTAACTTTGCTGCTCAGGCATGTGAAGTCTTCAGCAATAGGGTCTTACCATCTCTCTCTCACAGGGAACCAAGGTCCTTGGCAATAGCCTTTAATGTTTTGGAGGCAACAGGGACCTCCCTGGCCAACAACTCACTGGAAGGTATCCCATCCCAGTCACTGAAATTTTTCTAGTAAAATTCTATGGCTTCTGGATGTGCCATTATTTAGAAAGTAGATTTTCATATGTCTTATTCAGAGTATCTTGAATTTTGATTGACCCTACCCCCACCTTTCTTTTATCCAATCTCTTCCCCTAACCTCACTTAGGCCTTTCCCCTCCCTGTAATCTGTTCTTCTACTTACAAGTATACAATACCATCCTCTTAAGACCTTCCCTCTCCTCCCTCCCTTATAGCCTTTTTCTAGCTTATGAGCCTCTGCTACTGATTTTTGGTTCCAGATCACAGACAAGTCTATACATTTGTAACTAGGATCCACATATAAGAGAGAACATGCAACATTTGACTTTCTAGGCCTGGGTTACCTCACTTAGTATAATCCTTTCCAGATCCATTCATTTCCCTGCAAATTTCATTTTCCTTCATCACTGAATAGAACTCCATTGTGTAGATGTACCACATCTTTATTATCCATTCATCTGTGGATGAACATCTAGGCTGGTTCCATTTCCCAGCTATTGTGAACAGAGCAGCAATAAACATGGTTGTGCAAGTATCTCTAAAGTAGTGAGAAGAGTCATTAGGATATATGCCTAGGAGTGCTATAGCTGGATCATATGGCAAATCTATTTCAAGCTATCTCAAGAACCTCCACACTTAGTTCCACAATGGCTGTACCAGATTACATTCCCACCGACAGTACAGAGGGTTGCCCGGCTTCTCTGCTGTGTCTAAGAATAACCTATACTCCTTCACTTTTCAGAAGAAGAGTGTATTTTGCTGGGGTTTTGCTTAAATCCCTCCCTAGGCTGGTTTGGTGTGGCTCCTTTGCCGCCATCTTACCCAGAAGTCCATCCATATAACTTTTGTTTAAGGGATATTTTGAGACAGGGTCTCACATAGCCAAGGCAGGCTTGGGAGTTGCTATACAGATAGGTTGACCAAAGACTTATGCCTCTAGCTCACAGGTGTTGGGATCACAGGTGTACACCACCATGCTTGACATCCACAATGTTTTATTATTTCCATATTTTCCATTGTATCAACATTTGCTTATACAACAAGTCACTTAGCTATTGTCATCCCCATGTTAGAGACAGGAAGACTATAATCTTAAAAAATGGGCTTATCCATATAATGCCACTCTGAAAACAGCCATCCTGTAATCTCAAGATCAAGCCTTACCCTCTTTTCCCAGGTTCTCCGTCTACCACTACCTTACACGAGGACAAAAAAATAAAAATGCCCTAAAATAGGCACATAGTTCTCTAGAAATGGGAAGAAGGCTGTGTTGAAACACACTGCTCAAGAGAAGCTTAATTGATAACATGTTTGCCTTGCAAGAACAAGAACCTATGCTCCTCAGAATCCACATGAAAAAGCCGGGCGTGGTGGCGCACGCCTTTAATCCCAGCACTCGGGAGGCAGAGGTAGGAGGATCGCCGTGAGTTCGAGGCCACCCTGAGACTCCATAGTGAATTCCAGGTCAGCCTGGGCTAGAGTGAAACCCTACCTCGAAAAACCAAAAAAAAAAAAAAAAAAAAAAAAAAAGAATCCACATGAAAAAAAGCTGGACATGGTAACATGCACTGTTAGCCTCAGTGCTGGGCAGAAAGAGACAGCCAGACCCTTCACACATGAATCTCTCTCTCTCTCTCTCTCTCTCTCTCTCTCTCTCTCACACACACACACACACACACACACACGTGAAGGGTAAAGATTATATCTTTGGGGTTGTCTGAAGTCAAAAGAAGAAACGATCTATTCAGAGAAAAGATATCACAATGGCTCACTACAGCTGCATGGTAAAAATATAACAAGTACTTTAGAAAGGGATAAAAGACTGAGACTGAGTTCCAACAAAATGGCACAGAAGCCTCAGGGGGAAGGATGAGTTGGAAACGTGGTACACTGCACAGATTAGAGCAAGTTCTGAGCACAGCAGGCTGGCAGCCCAGGAAGGGAAGGCTTAGGCCGAGTTGGAGAAGTGTGTCTCACTATTTTGTTTGAAAAAGTGATGTATTCTCATTTTTAAAAGTCAGAATAGGGCTGGAGAGATGGCTTAGTGGTTAAGCGCTTGCCTGTGAAGCCTAAGGACCCCGGTTCGAGGCTCAACTCCCCAGAACCCACAATAGCCAGATGCACAAGGGGGCGTATGCGTCTGGAGTTCATTTGCAGTGGCTGGAGGCCCTGGCGCACCCATTCTCTCTCCCTCTCTCTATCTGCCTCTTTCTCTGTCTGTCACTCTCAAATAAATAAGTAAAAATAACAAAAAAAAATTTTAAATAAAAAAATAAATAAATAAAATAAAAGTCAGAATAAAGGACAATATGACATAAACAAACCATTTTTGGCATGGCAGTTCCCTTCTGTTATCTCAGCATTTCAGATCCAAAGACAGAAAGATCACAAGGTCAGTGTGAATTCCAAGAACAGTCCTCTATATCTGGAGACCTTTTCTCTAAAATTCCCCAGAAAAATATGGGAGAAAAAGAAATGATGTTCAGTAGCACTAATGGCCAATGGAAATTCAAAAGTCTGAAAACACATATATCAATAACAGAAGACTGATTAATCCATTATACTATATGCATAAACACCAAATATTTATCAGCTATGATTAGTCAGAGTAACACAGCCCAACAAGATTAATCATTAGGAAAGTAACATTGTAAGACCAAATTAGTAAATATTCTTACAACTGGGTTGCATTTCCAAAGTTAAAAAACAAGTCAAATTTAAAATAGATTTTTTAAAGCCAGAGAGATAGTTCAGTAGTTAACAGAATCTGCAAGGCCTGACAGCCATAGAAAACCAGATGCACAGAGTGGTACACACATCACATAGAATGGTACTCCACCTGCCCTCATCATATCACTCCTCACCACTTACGCAGTATGGAACTCTGACCAACTCCCCCAACTTCATTAGTCTTCAAGGATGGATGACAGAGTTCTCTCTTTGGCCCTCTTTTAAGCAATGGAGGTAAGTACCAATCTCTGCTAATGCCCAGCTTCAAGTGTTCATATATTTTCCTTTTGTTTCAATGTTAATAAAAATCTCCTTTTAAATTTCAAAGAAAGTCAGACACCAATATTTATCGTGCTAAATATTTGCCACACAGAAGCCAGCCAGGAGGTATGGACAGAAGCAAGAAATTCAGGTTGGGAGAGGCCTGAACCTGAAGACCTGCTTTTCCTGTTTCCAAAACCTACCCGCTATAGTTGAAGAGAGGCCTTTCTTGAGATATGGAAGGCTGTGGGACACCATGCCCAGGGCTGTATTCCTAGGAGCTACCAACCTATGGTGGTATACTGGCCACTCTCCTGCCCACAGTATATGCTACGGGTGGGGAGGGGTCAACTGCAAGGAGTCACCATGCCATGCATCAAAATCAACTTAGACCTGGTGTGGTAGTGATAGAGATTAGAAGGTAAGGCAGCCCACTTTCTAGGTAGCTAGTCAGGATCACAGGTCCTAAAGAACATAAACACATCAGTTTGCCCAGGCAAGACTGGAAGGCGACATCAGCCTAGGAACTATGAATCCAAAGAGCCCCAACTCATCAAGATGTCCACTGTAGGTTTGGAGAGATGGCTTAGTGGTTAAGGTGCTTGTCTGCGAAGCCTAAGGACCCATGTTCAACTCTCCAGATCCCAAGTAAGCCAGATGCGCAAAGGTGAGGCAAGTGCAAGGTCTCACATGCCCACTAGGTGGTGCAAGCATCTGGAGTTCAATTGCAGTGGCTGAGGCCTTGGCATGCCAAATTTCTCTCTCTCTCTCTCTCTCTCTCCCCCTTCTCTCTACCTAAAATAATTTAAAAAAACATTAAAAAGATGTCCATTGTACACCAGCCCCTTATTCTTTTTTACTTCCTTGTCCTTCCTCCTCCTTGGAAGTTTTTGGTGGACTCTTGCCTGCATCATTCAGCTCTCTCTGAGTCCATGCTCTTATCCTTGACCCATAAACCAACCAGAATCTTCTGTATACATTTGAATTTAATAGTAAACTTCATCCCAATTCAACAGAAAATTTCCATGTGGGCCAAGGACAAGCTGAGATTTCAGTACATTAAAAACCCTCACCCCAGGGCTGGAGAGATGGCTTAGTGGTTAAGCGCTTGCCTGTGAAGCCTAAGGACCCCAGTTCGAGGCTCAACTCCCCAGGACCCACGTTAGCCAGATGCAAAAGGGGGCGCACACATCTGGAGTTCGTTTGCAGTGGCTGGAGGCCCTGGCGCACCCATTCTCTCTGTGTCTCTCTCTCTCTCTGCCTCTTTCTCACTCTGTCTGTCGCTCTCAAATAAATAAATAAATAAATAACAAAAAACCCCACCCCAGAGTGCTGACCAGCAACCTCTGCAGGGATCCTTCCCTGCTGCAGTAGCATCTTACTTTCACATCGCAATACGACTTTGCGTGCTTGCTGTCACAGTTGCCTTTGCATTCCTGGCATCAAGCACCTGACTGATGGGAGGAAAGGGTTTATTATGGCTTACAGTCAGGAGGGAAATCTTCATGATGGCAGGAGAAAGCATGGCATTAACAGAGGCTAGACATCACCTCTGCCACAGCAGGTGAAAAATCAGCAAGAGGGAGAGTGAGCTGAACACTAGCAGGGAGAGCTGGCTATGACACCCCTAAGCCCAGCCCCCCAAACACACCTCCCTCCAGCAAGACTCCTCCTCCTGTCAGCTGGGTATCAAGCATTCAGAACATGCAAGTTTTAGAGGACACCTAATTCAAACCACTGCACTTGCCCTTGGACTCCAAAGTCCAATTTCAAAATCTCCATTAAGACTCCAGGCAAACTCTTACTGAGGGCACTTGCTGAGGTACACTTGTTTCTTCTCCTCTTTCTTCTTTTCAATTTACACCCCCAACTTTGTTTTCTCACTGTAACCTGTAGCATAGTCCAATGAGTAACTTAAAATTAGTTAAAAGTACCGACGCTTCCCCTGTGTACTCCTCCTTTCCAGGCTACTGGAACATTCACAACTGAGGGGCAGCTGTAAAAGTATGGAGGTGACCCTGGCCATGAAGGAAACACATGGAGACACTGAAACACAAACACCAGACAATCACCATGTCTCAGGTTTCAAAGTCCAGGATCTTGCTGACTTAAGGACTGCAACCCACAGTCCAGAACTAGCCATTTCTCAACACAAATGAACTACTCTGGCACCCATCAGACTGAGAGAACATTCCCCCAAAAGATGCTATGCAAAAGTTCTCTAGGTGGCACGGGGAAAGTTTTTCATTTTTTGCATGGCAAATTGGTGAAGTATAAAATCTTTTTTTTTCCTACTACTAGGCTCATTCTAAAGTTACTAGTTCTCTCTCACGGTAGATATAAATTAAATTTTTCTTTGTTTCACTCTCTGTACAACTGAGCTCCTGTAAAATAAAAAAATACATTCTTTGAGGATCCAAATATTACAATTATTTCCATTTAACAATGGAAATATAAAGAATAAAAGAGCCATTATACCAAAGTGGTACTATATCATATAGGATGAATATTACATTCTATAGCTTCTTATTAAGCACCTAAGGTACAATATGGGCCCCCAAGGCCTAGAGTAGCCCTAAACCTTGGACATGCCCACTGCAGCCTCAGGGCCATGCTCGTTGGTTGGCTGTGCACACTGCGTGCAGCTTTCCGCATTCCTGCATCTCTATCTTCCTGGAGCTCCACTGCAGCGGTCACAGCTCCTCACACAGTCCTCGTGGGGGCTGCTTGCAGGAACTCTGACAGTGCTCCTTAAAGGCTTCGTCTTACAGGCTTTTCTCTAAAAATTCACCTCTGTGACCACATGTCAGTTACATTCTGAATGCCTGCAAAGCCAGCAGTATGTAAACAATAAGCCTGAACATGATGTGAACAATACCCAGGTAAACTCGAACTTGAAGAAGTGGCCTGTAAAGACCATGATGGCCGAACAGGGAATAACACAACCATGGTATGGGAATAATTCCCTAAATGGTCCTGCAAAATCCAGATTCATGACTCTGAGACTATGGTGTAGGTTCCTAATATGTCCTTAAAGCACCTTCTACCCAGTGAAAAGCCCTTGGCAATGATAACTGGCACTCTTTCCTTCTGCACAGACACCATCCTTGGCTGCAGCTTTAAATGCACTATTTTATGACCATATGAAAAAAAATTGTGTTTTCAAACCATGTTTTGGCCCCATTAAATTCAAGGCAGTGGCAGGGCAGAAAATCTGGTGTAAGAAAATTAGTCACCATGTGGTGGCCATGAAGTCCAAAGATGCACAACGTGCTGGGGTGCCAATATCACATTCCATGGCACACATGACATGTCCTAATTTATTTCCACTATTCTCCACCTCCAAAAAGGTTTCACCAGTTCCCAACATGGACATTACATAGGGAAAAAAGCCCTTACACATAAGCCTTTGGGAAATCCGTAACATGGGAGTAATGCCAAATGATGTGATTACTCAATGTCTTCCTGAAAAGGCTGACCCTGCTCCAAGCTGTATCTTTGGCTCCTAGTCAGGAGGACATCAACACGGGAAAATGAACATAAAAAGCTAGATTCAGAAACTATGGGGTGGGTACCATGGTGGAATGAGACCTTGTGAGGTCTTCTGATGGCAACCTTGAGCATGCAACACCCTCATGTGGGTCACAACTCTAAGCAATATAAAAAATGAAGAAATTCTGACTACCCTTTAGACAGATGTACACAAAGCTGAGCTGGGATAACTAGATTGATAGTATGGTGAGTCAAAGGACGTGAGAGCATTTCCTTGAAATGTGGCCCATGAAACCATCACTCCCAAAACAGAATAAAACATGTTCTCAGGGCTGGAGAGATGGCTTAGTGATTAAAGGTGCTTGCTTGAAAAGCCTGATGGCCAGGGTTTGATTCCCAAATACCCACATAAAACCAAATCACAAAGTGGCACATGCAATTGGAGTTTGTTTTCAGTGGAAGGAGGCCCTTGTGCACCCATACTCTCTCTCTCTCTCTCTCTCTCTCTCTCTCTCTCTCTCTCTCTCTCTCTGTGTGTGTGTGTGTCTGTGTCTGTGTCTGTGTCTGTGTCTGTGTCTGTATGTATCTTTCTCAAATAAACAAATAAAATATTTTATAAAAGTAAAAACTGTTCTCAGTCCCACAGACCATTAGAAATTCTACTTATGCCCAAAGCCTCAGATTTCCATGGACACCTGGAAGACCACAACTAGTCGCACAGATAATATACAGCAGTACCTGCCCATTCACCATGAAGAGGGCAGATGGTAGTAGGAGCACAGGCTCTGTCAACTTTTAATAGCTAAACCCTGGGGAGGAAATGTCATTAGCACATGTGGCTGCCCAGCTATTTCCCAGGGAATTTTACAGCAGAGAGGACCTGTATCATCAGGCTTCCTCTCAAGGATATATCACAATAGTGTGACTGTTGCCCAGAACACAATCAACTCACCCATGAAAGTTCTGCTCTCTGCAGATAGCTGTCCACCAGATCCAGCCATTTTCTTACTCTTAGACCAGAGTGAAACAAACGTTGAATGAGAATCCACAAAACTGACAGCTCTGATTCCATCTTCACAAAGAAGATCCAGAAGTCAACCAGGGATCTAGAATTTCACTCAACTCAGTAAACACCACGTCACTAGCTCAGAAGGACTAGGATCTGTGCATTTCCACAAGAATCCATAACCTGATGGCTCATTAATAGTGCATAGAGATCTTCAATAGATGTAAGTCATTGACGGCTGGATGTTCTTCACATATACACATAAAGCGTGTCAGTAAATGCTTGTTAAGATAACCTACGGAGGGAGGCACAAAGCCTTGACTCCTAGTTTCCATGGTATAACACCACCAGTGGGACCAATGCCAATCACCAATGTGATGGAACTGGGAAGAAAGGAGCACTATCAGCTTCAGCACACATACCCTTCACATGATTATGGCTCACAATCCATCTGCAACTAGTTCCCAGTATATGAAAAAAAAAAACTATAGCACATATGTCCAGAATGTGAGCCTTTTATAGTTTGTGGATACATTCTTTTTAAAAAAAATTATTTTATTCATTTATTTTGAGAGGGGGTGGAGAGAATGGGCATGCCAGGGACTCCAGCCACTGCAAATAAACTCGATACACATGCACCACCTTGGGAATCTGGCTTTATGGGATACTAAGGAATTGAACCTGGGTCCTTTGGCTTTGTAGGCAAGTGCTTTAACTGGTAAACCATCTCTCCAGCCTGGAAACCTTTTTAAAAAAAATTTTAGTTTGGCTTATGATTTCAGATGTTTCAGTCATGGTATCTCAGCTCCATTCTTTTGCCACTACAGAACATCATAACTGAGTGCATAGGGGTGCAAAGCTGATCACCTCATGGAGCTGGGAAACAAAGAAAAAGGGCCAAGATGCCAACAATCTTTTGGGCATGCACACTTTCAGTGACTAAAGTCTTCTGACCGCCTACAGTTTGTGTTACCTCACAATAGCACCACCAACTAGGGACTAAGCCTTCATATTTTGAACTTTTTAAGTACATTTAAGTTCTAAACCATAACATGGCTTTAATTCAATTATTGAATTTTGTTTAAATTCAGTCTAACAAGCTGAATTTAGTTTCTTCATAAAAATGTATTTGAAATGGGAGAGTATATATGTATGTGTGTGTGTGTGTGTGTGTGTGTGTGTGTGTGTGATTTACAGAGTCTTCCTATGTTATAACTTCTGCTAGATCAGTAGTCCAGATGCCAATTAATTCACTGGAACTTATTTGAATTGATTATTTAATTATACCTTCCCAAGATGACATCTTCCTACCTTGGATGGACTTAATAAATTTAATATGCTATTCAGTTTTGAAAAGGCCTATTTCTTATCCCCTCCTCCCCCGACACCTCTGGAAGCCTGTAAAACTAAAAAAAAAAAAAAACTGAAAGGAAAACAAAGTCACATTTATAATTTTTGAATCTTAGCTTTCACCTAATTGAATAGTAGAATTAGAATGATAGAATTATCAAGATAAAATGCACTTAGTGATAATTTCATTAAAACTTTCCATTTTGCAGAAATGGAAACTATGTTTGATTGAGGCAGAACAGCGTGCTCATCTTCTTAAAGCCTCTCATAGAATGATCTCGAATATGTTTCTATGTCTTTTATTTTACTCTAGTATTCTCCTCATTTCCAACAATGTTGCATTAATTTAAATAGAATTCTTGATTTTCCTACTTTAAATTAAATCCAAGATGATTATGGATAGTATATATCTAGAGACACCAATGATCTTTTCCATTTCTAGATTCTATGTGTTTTTTAAATTTTTTATTATATATATTTAGTTATGGACATACTCAGTGTGTAAACAGCACATGTTGGTACCATCCTTACTCTCATCCCTGTCCCCCCCTCCAAAGGGACCCTTCTCATTGGGGATGCCAGTTATCCCCATGGGGATTGTAGGTTGTGCACTGTGGAGGTAGCCATCAGTTATGGGGAAAAGGCAATGTCTCTGTGTGTAATTTCCCAACTTGTGGCTCTAACAATCTTTCTGCCCCTCTTCCACGAATTTCCCTGAGCCAAGTTGGGTTTGTTTTAGTTCTAATTCAGTGATGGGCTCTTAGGAGCCTCTGTGTCTCTGGATCTCTGATTTGGTAAGTGTCCTCTGTGTCTATCTCCCTCTCCCTTGTGCTGATATCAGATTCACCAAGAAAGCAGCACTCTTGCTCATTTCCCTAACTACTCTATGGTTTCAGCTAGGGCTGATTCTCTCCTCAGGTTCTGCATCCATCTGTAAAAGAGAAGCATATTCTCCAGCGGAGAGTGAAGTCAGCACCAGTTAAATGGGATAACCATTGTTAGTTTAGAGAGAATTTAATAGGTGTAGGCCCTCTTGCAGCCCAATATTGGTGGGAGCTTGATATTAGAGAGTGAACTCGTTATTTGGATAGGATTCTGACTTGTTTCCCACTTCCAGCAATGGGCTTCTTTCCACTGAGTGGATCTGTTAGCCAATCCAAGAGCAGTTGGTTACCCAATGGCTTTGTGCCACTATTGCACTTGGGTGAGCATCACGTCAGGTTGTTTGCTGCTGATCAGCTTAGACCTCAAGTTGCCTGGACAGATGTTGGCCATTTTCCCCCAGTAGCTCATATAGCAACTTCTGGCACTAGACAAGCTAACTGTCCGGGGACTGGCTCTCTTCCAGATTCCTGCCAGGTTTCTTCATGTTCTGTACCGACAGCAAATGGTATCTTTGGCAGTAGGGTCTTACCATTAACCTTTGGTAGGTAATCAAGGGCTTTGACAAAAGTCTATCTGCTTTTGGGAAATCTTGTTGTTATCTCTGATCAACAGTTCATTGTGGATCCACATCCTGGTACTAGGAGTTACGGGGCAGCATCAAGAGAAAAGAAGGAAGCAAAAGAAATAATATAAAAGAGAAAGAAGAAAAAGAGAGAGAGAAGCAGGAGAAAATTAAGGTTAGGCTTCATCTTACCCTCTTCAGGGCCCTTTTATTCAGGTGTTCCCTCTAAGATCCTGATGAGGGTTCAGCATTTTAGTCTGTCTTTCAGGGTATAGGATTTTATTTGTGTCCCCCCACCCTTACCTACCCCTCTAGTCCCACCCTCCCTATCCTATTGCCCAGTCCTCGAGATGCCTATTAGGTATATCAGCATCTCGGGCTGATGTGTATACATTCTTATAACTGCTACCTGCACCCTGAACACAGACATACCACCTGTTAATACCTAAAATTTAGAGAAAAAATATCTAATGTACCCTGAGTGTTCAAATACCAGTGCTGCAACCATGCATACCAAAATGACATGTGCCTAATAAAAACATGTAAAACAAACACACGTCCATGAGCACATACTGAAAATTCAATAGTCAAAGACTGTAGGAAACCACCCAGAACATAAAGACAGATCCATAGGAAATCACAGAGTCCAAAAACAAATATACTCTATAATTCCTGAAAGCACACTCATACTATAGGCCCTCTCCACTCCCAAACACGAACAATGAACCTTCAAATTCCATTAGAATATACACACCTAAGCCCCAATGCATTTGAATGCACAGCTACAAAAACCTATATTCATCAAATACAAAATTCCAAACATGGGAATATTCCAAATACAGGGACCTAACAGTCAAGAAAAATCTTTAAGGATTACACTTCAGAATAAAGACTAAGAGGTTACCTGAGTTTTCTATATGCTCACAGACTCCAAATGCACAAACTGACAAAACCCTGAGTATACAGTATAACACTTAGATGCAAACTAGAAGAACCTAAAACAACAATCTCCAATGCATGAAGTCCTGGAGGAGAGGGGAAATAATAGCAAGTAGAGAAGAGAGAGAGAGGTGAGTGAGGGAGAGGGGAAGAGGAATAGAGGAGAGGGGAGGGAGCAAAAGGGACACTAGTGTACACAAATTTCTATCCATGTGTACTCACAATGACCATACATGTATGCACAAATATTCCCAGTGCCTGATTACATTCACATTATTCCATATTCCATAACTTGAGAATGCAATCATCTAACTTCATACTCCAAATATACTCATGCATAACAGAAATATCCAAGCATTGTCTAAACTAAGACACTTATTTTTATTTATTTGCAAAGAGAAAGGGACAAACAGAGAGAGACAGAAAGGTGTGCCAGGGCTGCTACCACTGTAAATGACTGCCAGATGAATGTACCACTCTGTTCATCTGACTTTATGCGGGTACTGGGAGAACTGAACCCAGGCCTTTAGGCTTTGCAAGCAGGCACCTAAACCCCTGAGCCATCTCTCCAGCACATAGACTAAGATAATTTTAATATGTCTGATAATCTCAGACCCTATGAATAAGCTTACATAATCCATCTAATCAAAGGCAAAATATACACAACTTGTATATTTCTCAAGACACCTACAAATGTGTTCAGCATGAGTTAAAATACACAGAAAACCAGCTGGGTGTGGTAATTCATGTCTTTAATCCAAGCACTCAGGAGGCAGGGGTAGGAAGATTGCTGTGAGTTTAATGCCACTCTGTGACTACATAGTGAATTCCAGGTCAGCCTGGGCTATCATGAGACCTTACTTCAAAAATACAAAAATAGAAAACCACTTAAAATCCTTAACTTACCCCTAGCTAATAGAAACCAGTTCCTATATCCTCAAATACTAAAAATAAAAAAACTGTGCCATATACATCTTAAATATATGAACACAATTTCAACACTTCCCTGAATAAATATAACCTCACCTATTCATGACATAAGAATATCATTACTCTTCCAATTAAGATGGCAGCATAGGAACCACGCCAAAGCAGCCTAGGGGAGAAAAAGCCAAAAAAAAAAAAAAAAACAGCGAAATACACTTTTCTACTAAAAAGTGAGGTATATAAGGAATTGTCAACTATAGCAGAGAAGTAGGAGAGATCCAGAGCGTCTAGAGTCCACAGAAGCAGGCAGAAGCAGCTAGAGCAGCAGCGGCACCAGGTCCACATGGCCACAGCCACCAGGCTCCGCCTGAGCCACAGGAAAAGCCAGATGAGGGGATTCCCCACTCACACCGGTCTCTGTGCAAACTCAAGAAATGTGAAGGGAGGATGTCAGGGACCAACGAAAGAGCTGCTTGTGAGGTAGAAGATCACACGGACCAGCAGGAGAACGAGAGCCACCATCCACAGCCTCCCCTCCCCCACTGCCAGTGCAAGCGCTAGCAAGTACCAGAGACATGGGGAAGGAAGCTCACCTACATAGCACCCTGCACCAGCAACCAGAGCAGCAATCCAGTGACCCAGCCAGCCTACCTGAGCCCACAACACAGCAAAGAGGGACCCAAGTGAGAGCACAACATAACTGAGACCAAAACAATCACAAAAGGTAACTGGGATTACACCAGGTCAGTACCCACCAGCCTGGTACATATGCTTTATTTCAGAAGTGCTAATTGTACCTTCCATGTCAGGAGAAATTATATGTTAAATTTGATGGATGGTCAGATCTGCCATTCTTAAATAAGCTATATTTGGGGCTTGTTATTTGTTGCTTCCTGATATATAGTGCCTTTGTTTCCTCTTCTGTTGTTCATTAGGGAAGGGTCTCACTTGATCACAAGCTGACTTGGAATACTCAACAGAACAGAAATCTTAGCCTCCTATTTGACAGGATTAAGGGTGTGGGGCAACAAATATCCTAAGGGACCATGACTTTGTTAAAGGATCTATTTGTCATAATACCTACTCTTACATAAATACTCTGTGCTGTTTTTCATTGAGTGTGTACATTTTTTAGTTAAATTTTAAAATTTGCCTATAGTTTGCTCCACTCAGGCTACTTGAATACTCTCATAGCCGGCAAACCTAACATCTAGGGTCACTTTAGTAGATATTCTGAGAGTCTTAGGAGCCACAACTAGCACCATAAGCTCCTACCCTGAAGATACATAACATCAGATTGATGAAACACCTAATAATACAACAGATAATTAGAAAATTCAAGCATTAAATTCATCTAAGATGCAAAAATATATACATTATAACACAAGAAACACAAAAAAATCAAGACAATATAAATCCACCAAAAAGTATTAAAGCATCAGAAATGACCTCTGGTGAGACTGATTTAGAGGAAATGTGGAGAAAGATTTCAAAAGATGAAGATAAATATGTTCAAAGAAATCAAAGAGAAAATCAAAGAAATGAAAGAAGACACAGGAAACCAATTTAATGAAATATGGAGGTCAATACAAGAAAATAAGTAAGGAAATAGAAATAATAAAGAAAACCCATTCAGAATTACTAAAAATGAAGAACACAGTTAATGAAATAAAAAAAAAACTCTGTACAAAATCTCACCAGTAGAATGGATGAAGGAGAGGATAGGATATCTAAACTAGAAGACCAGGTGGCAGATCTAATACAGTCCAACAAAGAGAAAGACAAACTAATAGGAAAGTATGACTGGGAATTTCAAGATATTCAGGACACTACGAAAAGATCAAACATAAGAATTCAGGGTATAGTAGAAGGAGAAGAATTTCATTCCCAAGGCATAGTAGGCATTTTCAACAAAATCATAGAAGAAAACTTCCCACAATTTGGGAAAGAGATGTCAATGCAGATACAGGAAGCCTTTAAAACACCAAACAGACAAACCTGGAAGGAACCAACTCCTTGCCATATTATAATTAAATTACCAAACATAGAAACCAAAGAAAATATATTGAAAGCAGTTAGAGAGAAAAATCAAGTCACATACAAAGGCAAGCCCATCAGGATCACAGCAGATTACTCAACACAAACTTTAAAAGCCAGAAGGGCTTGGAATGATGTATTCCAAGTTATGAAGGATAACAACTGTCAACCAAGGTTACTTAATCCTGCAAAGCTATCCATTCAAATAGATGGAGAAGTAAGGACATTCCATAACAAAAGCAGGAAAAAGGAATATTTGAAGATAAAACCAGCTCTACAGAAAATACTTGAAAGGATCCTCCATGTTGAAAAGAAAGAAAATCACACATATAAGGAACCTGGAAAAAAAAAATACTCAAATACTAGTTAATACAAGAGAGCAAAGGTAAAACCGGAAGAACTACAAAACAAAAAAAAATGGCAAAAATAAATACACACCTTTCAATAATAACTCTTACTATCAATGGCCTCAATGCCCCAACCAAAAGACATAGGTTTGCAGACTGGGTTAAAAAGCAGAATCCTTTAATTTTTTTGCCTCCAAGAAACTCACCTTTCTACAAAGGATGGACACTATCTTAGGGTGAAAGACTGGAAAAAGGTGTTTCAAGCAAATGGGCCTAGAAAATAAGCAGGGGTTGCTATCCTAATATCTGACAAGGTAGACTTCAGTCCAACATTAGTTAGGAAAGATAACGAAGGTCACTTTATATTGATTAAAGGCACACTGTAACAGGAGGACATTACAATCCTAAACATATATGCACCAAACATGGGGGCTCCTAACTTCATCAAACAAATGCTATTAGAACTAAGGTCACAGATAACACCAAGCACAGTTGTACTGAGTGACCTCAAAACCCCAATCTCATCAATTGACAGGTCATTCAAAAATCCTCATTGGAGAAAAGACACCCTCTTCAGCAAATGGTGCTGGGAAAACTGGATATGTATTTGTAGAAGGATGAAAATAGATCCTTATCTCTCTCCATGCACAATATTTAAATCCAAATGCATCAAAGACCTTAATATCATACTTGAAACTCTGAAACTGCTAGAGGAAAAAGTAGGGGAAACCCTTTAACATATTGGTCTTGGCAAAAACCTTCTGAATATAACCCCAGTTGCTCAGGCAGTGACCTTAGGATGACTCAGAAGGCATCATGGTGCTGAGAAGTAGTGACAGAGGAGTGCTCAGCACTGTAATATCTCTATCACACCTTCCAAGGCTCAGGGTCCATTGCGAAAGAGGTGGTGGAAAGAATGTAAGAGCCAAAGGAAGGGTTGGACTCCTTACAACGTGCTCCTCCAGACAAAAACTTGCTGGATATCCATGACCTCATAGTGCCTGACACTACCTACCCAAGACCATTGTATTAGTCAGGGTTCTCTAGAGGAACAGAACTGCTAGAATGAATTATTTTAAAAAGGGAAGTTACTGGATTAGCTTACAGTAGTCCAATAGCAGTTGCAGGCCCAAGAATCAAGGAACCTGGTAGCTGCTCAGTCCATGTGGCTACATGCCTCAGCAGTCCTGATCTGGCACTGCAGATGGCATCAGAAGGCCTGGAGGTTTCCTGAGGAGCTGCTGGGTTTCGATCCACGTGGGTCTTCAGTTGATATTGGTCTTCAGTCCACGCTGGTCTTCAATCCATGCTGGAAGGCAGCAAGAAGCTCCAGCAGCCAAGTGGGAAGAAGGAAAGGGCTCTCTTCACCCAGAGCTTCCTTATATGAAGTCCCCCTTTGAGCAGGGCCACCTGCTCTGAGGGAAGGGCTCACTCTGGGGGAAGGACTTCCTTCTTCAGTTAATCCTTCTTGGAAGTAACTAGAAGGATCCACCCGAAAGGGATTTCTGTGGATTACTAAACAGATCAAGCTGACAACACCTGAACTATCACAACCATCATAATAGGAGGAAAAGATGATGACATCAAAATAAAAGGGAGACTGATTGAGAGGGGGAGAGGATATGATGGAGAATGGAGTTTCAAGGGGGATAATGGGGAGAGGGAGGGAATTAACATGGGATATTGTTTACAATCATGGAAGTTGTTAATTATAAAAAATGTATAAAATAAAAATATATCATTACTTCCTACCGATATACTTACATATATTCTGCTTAAACATGCAAACACAAAGAAAATATTCATCCTCACTTCCATGTTCCTTGAATAAACATACTCAGTCTTACCTGAAATTTCTTCAAACACCCAGTAGGAGACTTGCCCCCCACAGTGACCTGTTGATTAGTGAGGCCCATGAAGCCCCCAGAATAATGCAATCTGTTGCCAAAGCACTCGGGTAATAATAAAAAACAGATGATAAGAGCCTGGTTCTAAAGACACCAGACACTACAGTCACAAGACACTGAAAAAATCAAGTTGCAACTGAGATGGAAGCAAACTCCCTGCTAGTGAGCAGTTATACATCAGGAAAATGTGACAAGACCTCCTGGGGAATAAGTCATCAACACTGTGAATAAACTGTGGGTCCTGAAAGCTACAAAATCCGCCAGCCAGGCAATATGTAGCCACTGGTGCAATAGTGGCATGTATGTTGTGGGGATAATCAACTGCTCTCTGCTTTGTGGGAGGACATTCACACCAGGCACTGAGCACCAAGTAGAAATCTCACAGTTTAGAGGGACACAGAGCCTGGAGGGAAGCATCCACTGTTTGTTGGATAAAAGGAGAGGTTATGCCCATCAAAAACCCTTCTTTACATATGTGTTTATCTCTTTTGGTGCATGCTGCTCTCACTCTTGGTTAGACAATCTGCTTACTCCATAAATGGTTACATATACCAGGGATACCCAAGACCCATCAAAATGACAAGAAGAGAAAGCTGAAGGCCTAGCACCGTATGAGGGATCTCAACCACATCTGGCAGGCTCAGAAAACAGCATGGAGGAAGTAACTTATTAAATCTGAATTCTGAGCTGGGTGTGGTGGCAAACACCTTAAATCCCAACACTCAGGAGGCAGAGGTAAGTGGATCACCGTGAGTTCAAGGCCACCCTAAGACTACATAGTTACTTCCAGGTCAGCCTGGAAAATAGTGAGACCCTACCTCGGACAACCTATATATATATATATATATATGTATGTATGTATATGAATTCTGGGGATGGAGAGATGCTATAGTGATTAAGGCGAATGCCTGAAAAGACACAGGACCCAATTTGGATTCCCCAGTAACCACTTAAGTCACATGCAAAAGGTGGCGCATGTGTTTGGAGTTGGTTTGCAGCAGGAAGAGACCAAGACACACCTATTCTCTCTATCTGAATTTTTTTTCTCTCTCTCTCCCATTCTCTTATACATAACTAACAAAAAGAAACTTAAAAAATGTGAATTCTGCTCTCATTGTCAGGCTGAGAACTTTATCTATGGAGATGCAATAGATACTAAAGGAACTCAAAACACATCCAAGCATGAAATAATAGACTACTAAGAGTACAACACAAGCGGAGACTTTAACATTCTCTCCAAGGCTTGGGCACATTGCAGAAGAGGAGGAAGACAAAATGTAAGAACCACAGGGTGAGAAGGCAAACTTTGAGGTATCGTCCAGCCCACATGAACCAACTGGTTTGTTTACAACCCCACAGTCATAACCAACAATTAGAGTAAGGAGGGCTCTCTCTGAAATTTGACAGGGCAGAAGGGACAAAGGAGGATAGCCTCTTCAAAATGTCAACAATCTGCAGTATGTTCTTATGTTAACGTTCCCAATTAAAACCAGTAGTAAAAAACGTCCTTAAACTGGGCATGGTGACACTCGCTGGCCTGAGAGATATATATGCTCTCTAAAACAAGAGAGAAGAATGGACAGATGGAAAAGGACAAATCTGAGAAGCACCAGGAAGAGGAAACCCTGGGGCCAGGGCTTTCAACTTTCAGCCCTACCTCCACGTGTACAGACGGTCCCCATCGCGTCATCAGTAAGCGTGCACCACGGCTCCAATAAAATTAGGAGTTTACCTTAGAATGTATACTTGGTAAGCATGTACCCCTGGCTTCATACACCAGCAGCACAAACGAAAAAGAAATAAATAAATAAACACAGAATAATTGTCACAAAAATAAAACATATTGTATTTTAAAATTTAGAAAACAATATAAACAAATGGAAATACAAATAATAATCTCCAAGGCATGAAGCCCAGGGGGAGAGGGGAAGAACGGAAAGGAGAGTAGAAGGGAAAGAGAGAGAGAGTGCGAAGAGGAAGAGGGAAGAAGAATGGCAAAGAGAAGAGGCAGTGAGGGGAAGGGATGTGCACACTGATTTCTATCAACAAGTATGCTACAGTGGCCACACACCTACTCAATATTCACAGAGCCTGGTTTCATTCACCAAAACACAGTACTTCATTTTCCCGAACTTGAGAATACAATCATCGACCTCATGCTCTAAATTACTCACGCACAACAGAAACACCAAAGCATTCTCCAAACTGTTATTTTTAGTTTCACCTTTTGTGGGCAGAGAGAGATAGATATGAGGGACAGGCAGAGAGAGGAAAGGGTGTGCCAGGCCCTGCTGCCTCTGTAAACGAACCCCAGGTGCATATGCCACTCTGTGTATTAGGCTTTACTTGAGTACCAAGGAATCAAACACAGGCTTTAGTCCATGGAAGGAAGTATCTAATTCTCTTAGCCATCTCTCCAGGTAAGAAACTAAGACACTTTTAATACTTCTAAGGATCTCAGAAATTATTTGTAGAAAAGTTCTTTAATCCGGGCACGGTGACACCCACCTTTATTCCCACTACTTGGGAGGCAGACTTCGGAATATCACTGTGACTTCAAGGCCAGCCTGGAAATACAGAGTCACTTAGAAATCAGCCTGGGCTACAGTGAAATTCAAACTTGAAATAAAAAAAAGTTCTTTAAAACAACATCTGGGGCCGGAGAGATGGCTTAGCGGTTAAGCACTTGCCTGTGAATCCTAAGGACCCTGGTTCAAGGCTTGATTCCCCAGTACCCAAATAAACCAGATGCACAAGGTAGCGCATGCATCTGGACTTCGTAAGCAGTGGCTAAGGGCCTTGCGTGCCCATTCTCTCTCTCTCTCTCTTTGACTCTTTCTCTCTCTGTCCATCTGTTGCTCCAAATAAATAAATTAAAATAAACAAAAATAAATTTAAAAAAAAACTGCTCAGACACACACAGCATTCAAACACAAGTCATACAACTAAAAGAAATGTCCAAGGGTTGGGGAGATGGCTCAGAGGTTAACATTGTTTTCTTGCAAAAGTCTGCCAGCCCAGACTCAACACAGGTCCAAATCCCCAGGACACACATAAAGCAAGAGACCCAAGTAGTGTTGCCTGTGGAGTACATTTATAGGAGCTTAAGGCCCTCGCATGAACATTCCATCTCTGTCTCTCTCTATCACTGAATCTCTCTCTCTATCTCAGTCTGTATCTCTATTTCTCTCTCTCTCCACAAAAATAAACACTAGTTTTTAAAAAATATTTTTTTTATTTATTTTTATTTATTTATTTGAGAGTGACAAAGAGGCAGAGAGAGAGATGGAGAGAGAGAGAGAGAATAGGAGCATCAGGGCCTCCAGCCATTGCAAACAAACTCCAGACGCATGCACCACCTTGTGCATCTGGCTTACATGGGTACTGGGGAATCGAGCCTTGAACCGAGGTCCATAGGTTTCCCAGGCAAGCGCTCAACCGCTAAGTCCAACAATAGTTTTTAAAACCTCCATACCCATGCAACTCTCCACAAGCAACAACCATATAAATAAATATGCAGAACATAACACATATGCACATCTCTCCCCAACGCACACAATCTGATACCACCCACATAAATGAGATCACATGCTAAACACACAGGTAAGAAACATGTCCTACATTCTGTAAATGCAAATCATACAAACTGCGCACCACAGTTACACATTCTCCACAAGTTCACCATTGCACACGTGCTTTCTCTCACATGCTATCACAAACACACCCACATCCTGAACAACACAGTAACACATCATCCTCCACCACATCCTGATAAGAAACGCATCTCCTGTATTTCCTAACCATATCCATCCACTTGCACAAACACAGAAATTTACATCGCTTCCTCAACATTACCCAACATGCTCATATTTCTTCCAAATTCCATGACATACTCTCAAATCCAAGTCCTCACAGGAAAGACAGAGGTAAGATATTCTGAAAGCAAAATGTCAAACAACCCCATTCTCAATTGTAAGCATGAACTTTCAGTTTCACCATATTCACTCCCCTATCCTCACTACCGCACACACGGCCATTAACTCCTTTAATCCCAAATACTTACAAAGACACCATAACCCACTCAAGCAAATACAGATCTTAACACTTTCTTCTGTCCACCCAATTTGAAACATAAACCCTTCCCAATTTAACTCGCAAAATATGTTTAACAAACTATACCTACAAACATTCTGGACACCAATGGTCCCCAAGAAGACAAAAACAATACGACATTTGCATATAAAATTAATGCCTGGGAGAAGGCTCAGTCAGTAAAGCACTTGCCACACAAGCATGAAGACCTGGTTTCAAATCCCAGCACACATGTAAAAACTGGGCATGCCCGATCACTCCTATAATCCCAGCACAGGGGAAGTGAAGACAGGAGGATCCACAGAGTGTCCTGACTAAGTAGTATAGCAGAAATGGTGAGCTCCAGGTTCCCAAAGAGAATTATCAGAAAACAAAGAAGATGGGTTACAGAGATAGCTAAGTGGTTAAGGTGATTCCTGGCAAAGCCTAATGACCTGAGTTTCTTCCCCAGTACCTACCTAAAGGCAGATCACGAAGGGGGATATGTATTTGGAGTTTGTTCACAGAGGCTCGAGGTCCTGGGACAGCAAATCTCTATCACCCTCCCTCTTCCTCCTCTCTCTCTCTTTCTCACTGTTCCCCCTCTGCATGTCTCTTTCTATCCTTGCAAGTAAGTAAATAAAAATACTTTAAAATACAGGGATGGATAGATAACTCAGAAGTTAAAGTACTTGATTATAAAGCCTAACAGCCGGCGTTGGATTCCACACTTCCACTGAAACCCACATGCACAAAGTCCCAGGAAGCAGCATGAAGCCCTCGTGTACTTTCCCTCTGTTTCTCCCTTTTCCTCCTCCCCTCTGTCTTTCTCTATTATTTGATGGCACACATTTTGAATCCCAGGAATTAAGAGGCTCAGATAGGATGATCAGTGTGAATTCAAAAATAGACTGAGAATATGTAGTGAATTCCAGTTCATCCTGGGCCAAAGGGAACCATACCTTGAAACAAAAGCACTAACAGGAAAAAAGGAGAAGAGAGAGAATGAGGAAGAAATCTGAAACAGACCTCCAAAATCCACATACACATAAGGATGTTTGCTAGCAGATTAATGCACACACACACACACACACACACACACACACGCTTGTGTAGTACCATTCTCCGAGACTTGATAAGCTGGGACAACTTCAGCTGACTTCACAAGGAGTATGTGGACAGTATTACTCCATCCCAGTTTGGAATGCCTTACCACAGGCAACAAACACCAGCAGTTGTCTATTTCACTGCATTTTCCATGTAGAACCATCCTAAACTTCACATCCTTTGTCATATAACATCCCATCCGTGTGAACAATACTTCCTCTGGATCCTACTCCAACTCTCCAGGGAGCAAATCCCGAACACGCTTTTCTTGCCACTATACAACGAAACACCACTAACTCCACGTTTTTAGCATTGATTTAAATCATATTCACAGAATCAAAATATGAACCATCACATTTCCTTTAAAGACTGGTGCAATGATTCTCCTAAAATAATCACAGCATTGTAAGCTATGATTTATCAATCAAACCATCATCAGTATAAAATATCAAAAACGACATATGAATTAATATCCACAAAACACCAAGCACTCTAGGTAGGATAGAATGGCTTACCATAGCCACGTTCAAAACACACATTAGATAAATTTGAGTGTAATCATGTAAGAAGCTGATTTTTAGGCAGAATTAAATATCTTAGTTCCTGCATGTTTTGGTAGTAAGGGACATGATGTGATGCAAAGACAGGAGACATAGTATGCAAAAATGCTAACGACTCACCATGGTGTGGAGAAGCGATTTTTTTTCCCCTCTCAGTTCACATGCCTGAAGAGAGTTGCTGCTAATGCCACAGCCAAGCACTGCATTATGTTAGACTCTCCAGACTGAGAAAAGACCCACATACACAACAAAAAGTAGGACAGCCACTACAGTACATGGCTTTAGCAAGATGTCATATTCCAAAAACTGCAAGCCAAACACCATTAAGTCGGGTCAGTCTACTCCTACAATAAGAAAATGAGTTTCCAACCGGTATGGCCATACCACAGAGGCAGGCAGGCAGGAAGCCAATCAGCACGGTCTTGAAGGTCATGTGGGAGAGATGGAAAACACAGAAGTGGGTAAATATGAATGAGGAACAGACCATGTAGAATGGAAACCTGTCATGTGTAAGGTACACACCCAACCATGGGCAAACAATGGCTAATGCCTACAAAATCAGAACTCTAGGGAGGAGAAGCAAGTTAATTTCAGAATGTTTTGAGACTTTCTGTGTCTATTCCCACTGGTCTACAGCCTAAGTAACACATAATGATATGCAGTTGAGGAAAATCCTCCATCGGTCAAGATGATATTTGCAGGCACCCTGTCATGTTCTATCCCATGGAACCTTATACTTCTCTGAAAATACGTTCTGAATTTTTTTTTTTTTTTGAGTGTAATCATTGGGAAAACACTTGAGCGTACTTCTGAGGAGGGATACAAGATGGGACAAGGAAGAAAACAAGGCTTGCTGATGAAATGAAGGAAGGAAAGCCACTGCACTGTGCCTGAGAAATCATCATGAATTTGGCAGGAGGAAAACATCAATGATGTCGCAATCCGCACAAATAATCACATTACCCCTGCATCACTGAAGGAACCCCAGGTTCTCGCATGCCTGCCATAGCCCTTCATGGAATCCTGTCCCCAGGATGCTCTCTGCTCCTCCCCCGCTGCGGAATGTCTGCCTCACATTCTGATCCTGTGTACTTTCAAATTTTAACAGCTGTGGTTGATCCTGAGCATCTGCCACAGCAAGGTCACTCTCTGTGTCCTTGTCCTTTGCTTGATTTTACTCACCATGGAAGCTGCCCGAAAGGCATGGTCAATGTCTGGTCCTGTGGGGATGACATCAGCAGGTAATCCTAGACTGTCGTAGCAGTGGAACTAACTTGTTACCATCCTTTAAATCTCTGCTATAACTGATCGAGTCCAGGGAGGGTTAAGGTCCAGAACTGGGCTGCCCCAAGGATATCTCAACTGGGGATGGAGACACAATGGCAGCAAGAGCTTAACATGATCCAGAAGGCCACTGACAGGGCCACCAAGATGCCACAGGGAAACTCACTGGGTTGGGAGAAAGGGTAGGGGCTCCTGAACTGATTCATTCGAGAAGGGAAGCTGGTGCCCTCACCACCATTTCTAGGGTTTGTGGGGGCGCTACGGGGAAAGCTTAAAGGCAACAGCACAGGCCTGGGTGTTTTCATCAGGCACCTGGAACTTGTTCTATGTGGTATGGGACTGGACTTGATCACTCTAAGTCTTAGGAGGAATCTCCAGACTAGGTCCTACCCAACAAAGTGCTTCGCATGCACCTCTCTAACCAGAGGGAGCCAGCACTATCCTCTCTGGGCATAATAATGGCAGTTACACAATGGGCAGCTGTCAAAAGGGGCTCACCCCTTCCCTCCCACAGCAAGCTTCTCTTTTGTCAGCTGCCCAGTGTTTGATTCTACACAGGCACAGAAGCCCAGAAACCTTCCTTAACATGTCAGCAATCTTATTGCACTTTTCTTTTCTTTTTCAAGGTAGGGTCTCACTTGAGTACAGGCTTACATGGAATTCACTACATAGTCTCAGATTAGCCTTCAAATCATGGAGATCCATCTACCTCTGCCTCCAAGTGCTGGGATTAAAGGCACGTGCCATCACGCCTGGCTTCAGCCCACATGTTAAGAGAAAACAAAAATTTTAAATTGTTCAGTTTCCTGAATTTATTGAATTACTTATTGAGAGAAATGGACAGACATAAAGACAGAGACACAGTGAGGGAGGAAGGGAAGGAATGGGCACATCAAGGCCTCTAACCTCTGTAAATGAACTCCAGGTGCATGTACCACCATGTGAACCTGTCTTATGTGGGTTCTGGAGACTCAAACTGGGGTTCCTAGGTTTCACAGGTATGCATCTTGACCACTAACCCATCTCTCCAATCCTATCCCATACTCTTAACAATTTTATTTATTTATTCATTTGTTTGAGAGATTAAAAAAAGACATGGAGACAGACAGAATATGGTGTCTTCCAGAGCCTTGGGCAGCTGAAAACAAACTCCAGAGGCAGGAACCACCTGTACATCTGGTTTTAGATTGGAATATGGAAACAAACCCAAGTCCTTCTGGTTTGTAGGCAAGCACATTAACTGCTGAGACATCTTTCCATCCATCTTATCCCATTATTAAAAACAGGATTTCACGGATGTTAATTTGTGAATCACTGTGCACATTCCTGTGTCATCCTCCACTTCATTGCTGACAGGAAGTCTTTCCTCATCGTGTTGGCCTGCTGTGCCATAAACAGGGATCAGTTATGGAGTGCCCTTGGCTTTGCCTTAGTTGGGTCTGAGATGCAGGGTTTCCTTTTGCAGTGAGGATGGAGAGTAGATACTCAGAGTTAGAACATGTGCCTTGCTTACTAAGTGCATATTGTGTGGACCTGGCTCTCTTGAGAGGGACCACTGGAGTTCTTGCTGAACAGGAATGAAATCTAGACAATTAAGTCCCTATTGCCACTTCTGATCCCTCAGGAGTCATTCCTTTGAATTGCCTGGAGCTCCCATGAAAAAGACCAAACAGGGTTGACATTTCCAAGACCAATCCTGACATATCCAGTACCTGTGACAATTTCTGGAAACCTCTCCTGACAAGCACTCTGCTCATCATTGCCTGGCCATTTATAGTCCTCAGGAGATACTGCTCAGTGTGCAAGGAAGTCAGGAACACAATGGCCACCTTACACATCAGCACTCAACCTGCACCATCCTGCCTTGCCAGGGAATGGACTGGCCAGAATCTAGCCCCACTGCTGTTAGTTCTGAGGGAGGTAGCAGGACAGGGATGAGCAGCATAGGTAGAATGTATAAAAGGCTCACCTCCAGAATTATTTAGATAATTCGTAGTGGTGCTTTTGTGTTGCTGTACTCAACAAAGAAAATGGAGGGAGTTGCACGGGGCAATGGGAATAGGAAGACAGAGGAAAGTACAGGGACAAATTCTTTAAAAATGCCACCTTAGTGGAGGACCGTGGATAAGGGGGTCCTCATCTCATTGGGAGACAGTGCTTGGCTTCTTGTGGGAAGACTCGGTGTGACAGGGGATACATTGAAAATGATCTACTTCTCAGGAACTTCTTGGAACCATGAAGTTTTTCTCCTCAAAGTTCACCAAAATGTCTCAGAAACCAATTCATAGTTGTTGTCCATACAAAGGGGTCAGGGGATGCTGGTGAAGTCAGGGTAAAGTCCACTCCAATAATGCTTAGCCAGAAATTTCACTTGAGGGCATTAAAACTATACATTCTTCCCTTACTTATGACCCTGCCATGTTGCGATCCAACTTCTCCCACTGACTCCCAGGACCAGAAAGCCTCCCTTTGAGCCCTTTCCCCTCCTCCACCAGCCCCTCCCGTTTGTCTCCACAGCATCCTCGGCCACAGGACTGAACCTGACCGTCTACACCGCCACCTCTCAAAACACAGGCCTGCCCTCGCTCCCCACTGCCCCCCAACCAACACTGCAGATATTCTGGGAGCAGCCCCGAGCACCCCTCAGGGCTACAGGGTTGTCTGCAGGGAACCCTCTGGTGTTGTCACCTTTGCCAGGAGCTTCAATGGCACCAGGTGGCGGTGGAATCTGTGGCGTGGGTACAGCTGTGCCTCTGAACATCACCCACGTCATGTCAACAGTAAGACCCCCATGGCCTCCGCAAGAAGCACACACCGTCATCACTCAGGGGGCCCTTCACGGGGGTGTGGAGCACTCTGGTAGCCGACAGGTCACAACACCTGCTGTGAGTGCAGGAAATGCTCTTCCTGCTGCTGTGGCTACCCAGAATAACCAGGGGACCTGGGGCCAGAGCTTTCACCTTTCAGCCCCACCTCCACGTGTACAGACGGTCCCCATCGCGTCATCAGTAAGCGTGACACCATGGCCCCAAGGGGCATGTGGAAACCATGGCCTGACCCACAGTCTGGCCAACATCCCTCAAAGAACGTCATACCAACCTGCCAGCGTCTACGAGCACTTCCGATGCTGGCAGAAGAACAAGGCCTTGGTCCGGACTCACCTCCCGCGGACTGCTGATGTGGAAGCCTTCTCCTGCTTCCTCATGTGAGTGAATCCCATGGCTGGCAGCTCCTTCTTGGCTCTGAAACAATGACCAAGTGATGTGGACAAGGCAGTTCCCGAGAGTGATGAGACCTCTCCAAGAGCCACGTTCTCAGGAACTGGAATGCCACATCAGGCTATGAAGGTGCTTTTCTTATCTCAGCTGTTATCATCACACCTAGGTGACAGCAACCAACCCTTATTTTTCAACCATTTTCACTGCCACATAGACAGCAGAGCTCAGAAAGGGCTACAGGTGTCATGTGAGCTACTATTGGTATATAGGGAGGAGATGTAGGACCCCAGACCACTGCATATGCATTCTGTAGGATTTCCCTTGGCTAGCAAGGTGGCATATCCTCAGGAGGACAATCGTCAGGCCCTTGCTCCAGTCTGATCTTCAGCACGCATTCTCCCTTTCACCCAGGATGTAATCCTGGCCTTGGAATCGCTCTGAGCATTTTGTCATTCCGCTCAGGCTGGTCAACTTGACAAAACAGTGTGGACGACTGAACCCACATACACGCCTTTCCCACATTTCTGAAGGTGGCAGTCGCCCATCCTGGTCTCAGCTGGCTCACTGTAGGTGTGACTGCCCCTGAACTCTCAGATGTGCTGTCAAGTGAATAGGAGAGAACCTGAATGATCTTCTCCCATTGTAGAAGGGAGAAGATCCCATGGAGGGCGCCCCAATCATGACGTAAACCTAGCTAACATCCATCACCCCATTTCCATTCACATTCATTTTCGGACATAGGGTCTGATTCACAACAACATCAAGACATTGACACAACTGTTGGTGCTGATGTTTGGTGGAAAGTAGGAGTGCCGGAGGACCAAGCGTCCATGTTGGCACAAGGGTGTGATGTGGGTAGGGTCAGCGTGGGATGAGACCACACTTGTGGATTGTGAGTGTTGCCTGTGAATTTCAGCCCAGTACTTCGGACCCTGGCTCGGCGGAATCCCAACATGAAGGAGGAGGAAGGCTTGCAGAGGGGTTTGCGGGAATGGAAGCTCGCAAACACCTCTGAGCAGAAGAAGTACCATGAGATGGCCAACAAGTGAGTCTGGGAAATGGACAGGGGTTGGGTGTGGATGGCTCAGCTGGACTAGATCTGGTGGTGCTCTGTACCCACGCAGTAGTTGCAGGGATTTCATGAGCTCACCTCCTTCCACGGATATCTTTAAGACCAGGAGGTAGCTCCTGCACCCTGGAATGCTAGGAGGTCTATGTGCCATGTCTCCAGAAGCTCTCTCCTCACTGGTTATGCATCAAGCCCTGACTGTTGCCAGACATCCGAACAATCTATGGTGACTCTTGACAACCAGGACCACTGCGGACTGAAGGAAGTAGGCACAGTTGTACCCCGATGTCCCAGAAGTGGGTGAGAATGGTGGAGGCATGGACAAAGGAAGCAGCCTCTCAGACATTCTGAGAACAGTGTCTGTCTTGCCTTTGCTCCATGCGTGGCCCCTAATTCAAATAAGCCCATGAGTGAATGAGAAAACCCAGCTTGCAGAGAGAAGCAGCCATAGCAGTGAGCTTGGCTTCTGCCTTCTCCTGGGTCCTGGTCTCCCTGGTCATTACTGTGCTGTCAGTGTCAGCTTCATTGTCCTCGGATCTGTCCATGACCCCTGGGATACACTGCCATCAATCCTATGCCTGACCAGCTTGGCAGTCAGCTCTACTGTTCAGGGCAGGGTCTGGAGAGGTCTAGAGGAGATGTGTCCTCATGGTTTTGCCTGGACCAACTGGGACTGACTTGACTCCTGCAAGGTATGTAGACTGTGCCCAGAACCATGGCTCTGGGCCAGGATCACCAACCTCTTGGGACTACACCAGCCCATCCCAGGGTCTGACCCACCCATCCTTCCCTTGAGCACTCAACTGGCGTTGGGACCTGAGTCTGAAATCCATGTCAGCTGAGACTTATCTTCCTCTCCTCAGGTTCATGGAGTTTGAAGATGAGGAGAAGATAGAAAAGGCAAGGTGGGAAAACATGAGTGGCTCCCAGTGCCAGCCTCCTCCACCTCCAGTACCACTGGGGCAGGATCCACCAATGCCTCCTCCCACTGAGGTCACCCAGAAGCCAGGTAGGTCTCATGCCATATCTGCAGTTGCTCATGTAGATGCCAAAGCAGTCGTGAGGGGCTGTGGTGCCACCAGCAGTCTACTTACCTCAGGATGGGCCATCTGCTATGCCAGCTGAACAGCCCCTATGCAGTGTGGTCCCACCTTCTTCCCGAGATCAGTATGGACCTGTGAAAGTTCACTGCCACTAACTCCCCTCACCTGTACATTCACTCAACAAACTATGTGAGGATGTCCTGGAAACTGGCTGGACAAATTACCAGGAGCCCATAAGGACTCAAAAATCCACTCACATTGCCACTGTAGATGTTCCACATCTCCCTCTGTCCCATCTCGTGGGTGCAGAGGCCATCATGTCCTGACTTATTCTGGGCTGGTCTGGTCATCTGAACACTGACAGCCCAGCTGACATTGGAGATCTGGAAACACAGCATGCGCCACGATCCTCCCCATTCCCCTAGTGTGCACCTCTGTAAAGAGTGGCCCAGACAACCATCCTGCCCACCTGCCAGCACCCAAACGCAAGAGACCCTCAGACTCCAAGACACCAATGGAGGTCCTGCCTGAAGCTAACCATGGGGGACGAATGTCACTCGCTGGCCTGAGGGATATTTGCTCTCTACAACAGGGGAAAAGAATCCACAGATGGAAAAGGACAAACCTGAGAAGCAGCAGGAAGAGGAATTGTTGTACCCAGACCCAGGACTCCTCAGCTACCTGGATGAGCTGTGCTCCCAGCAGGACTTTCTTGACAAAGTGAGCTGTGTCTACAGTCCTGGTATTGTCCACAGGCTCAGAATGCCTTCTCAGCCACTTTGAATTCAGCTTCTTGCCTCAATGCTGAGCTGTGTCGCTGTCTGTATGATAAACCTTGCTGATGTAAGGCCTGAGCTCTGTCCCTGTCTTGGCATTGGCTGTTCTCTCTCTCTCTCTATCTCTCTCTCTCTCACTCTCACTCTCTCCTCTACTCTCTGTACATCTGTCCTTCTTTCTCCTTCTCTCTCTTTCCCTCTATCCCAATGTATGGGTTTAACTTGCCTTCATCATAATTTTATATCCACATTATATAGACTGCACTGGGTTGGCCTCTTTCAGATGATTTCCTGGAGGTTCTAATGGCTTGGCTTGGGCTTCTACCTGCCAAGGACACTCATGCCCTATTCCTTACCTTTACAGGTAGAGGCCATCATAAGCCCTGAATTTTTGGACAAAATGTTGTCCCCAGACCCAGATATAGACATCACGGTGCTAAACAAAGAGCTCGAAGCGGAGGAGGGACTTACTCCTGACCAGGTAGACAGGGGCAGGAGAAGGACAGGTACAACTTGGCAGGGAAACAAGTAGAAAAAATCAGCGAGTGGAGAGTGTAGGAAGATATAGTGGGTAGACAACAGAGGGGAAGAAATGTCCCAAGTAGAATATAAGACCCAGGTGGCAGAGACAGCAAGAAGACCAGGACAGGGCAGAGACCCTCATCATGAGACCCACGTAGCTCTGATTCAGCCTGCCCATGGGTAGTCAACGGGGCTGCTCCCAAATCGGGGATGTCGAGTATGGACAAGAAAAAGGGGAATGGAATCCTGGTCAGGAGCAGAGATGAGGCGCTGGAAGGAGATCTGCATGGTGGCTCCCAGAACCTTGTTCTCTATCTCTGGTGGCCTCCATGCCAGTGTCCTGCTCCCTGGTGTCCCTCCCAGTTTAGGAGCCACGAGTACCCATTTTCGCCCTGCAGCTCGTGGAGAAGCGCCTCCAGTCTGCAAGCAAGAAAAGAAGAGTGCATGAACCCTGGAATCCAGGAGAACCCCAAGTGGAGGCAACAACTTCTGAATTGAGTATAGAGCGAGATGCTGAGAGAGATAAGAGGAGCGCACACCAAGGGGTCAGTGTACACTTCTGTTTCACACTCACCAAGCTACAGAAGCACAGATACTGGGGCCTAAGCTCTCTGCTGTCCTACCAGGTTGTCAAAGGTCACCTCCCTAGGAGTCGGCCAGGACACTGCTGCTCCCTGTGACCATGGAAACCACTCTCATAGCTTGGGGACATGCTCCAGGTTTAAGAGAAGTTTCTCCTACAGGGGTCTGTAAATATTCGGTACACAACAGCAATGAAGACAAAGAGACCTCCCCAGCCTGGCGTCCTCCTAGCCCGGGTTGCTTCTCGAGGGACTCTTCCTGATATGGAACACCCACATATGTCTCCGTCCTTCAGGAGACACCCCCTATGCCCTCACATGTCCAGAGAAGAACCTGACTTCCAAACCCCTCCACTTGCCAAGAAAAGGCAGGGGCTCTCCCTGGAGGCTCATGCCCTGACACAAAGATATTCAGCCAGGGCCTATTTGAAAAGGTAAGGCTTGGAACTGAGTATGACTTTCCTCTCACAGCGTGAAAAGAGAAGATATGAGTTGCTCGACCCACAGAGGAAGAGAAGGAAGAAGAGGAGGAGGAGGAATTGAAGCCAGTGGAATAGTTGAGTGATCTCTGGGGTGCTGTCCCTCTCTCTAGGTGGGCACTGCCTAAGATTCAGCCTGGCTGCCTCCTGCACTCCAAGAGCCAAAGGCTTCTCCTCACTCAGGACTGATCCACCTTGTACTAGGGTGGGCTGGGAATGAAGGAGAGGTGTGGTGGGTGAACAGGAGGAAGGATGAAAGGAGTGGGAGGATGTATAACATTTATTCCTGTGGATGAAACTTAATAAAAGAACTTTTATTTCACAGAGAGTGCACACACGACAGACAGAGAGAGACAGACAGAGACAGAGGAAGAGAGTGAGAGAATTGTCGGGTCAGAGTCTCAGCCACTAAAATCGAGTTCCAGACACTTCTGCCACCCAGCGGACATGGAGGACCTTGCACTTGCCTCACCGTGGTGCCTTCGTCTTGTGGGATTTGTAGAGTCGAACATGGGTCCTTAGGCTTCACAGGCCAGCGCCGTACCTGCTAAGCCATTTCTCCAGCCCAATAAAATACTTTTGTCACAGAGAGTTCTCAGTACTGACTCCTTGACCTGGCATGGGTGGTAAACCATAGTGTGTGCAAGCTACGGATGGAAGGACTCAAGACATGACAGTCTGCCAAGTGCACAGGTGCAGGGTCCAGGCTTTTGCTCCACATCCATCTACAGCTCCTGGGAGCAGCCCGACTGGAACATCCTGGAATTCCACTAATCCTCCTCTGGTTCAATGGCTATTCTCAGACCATGTCATTGTTATCTCTTTCATTTTAAAATGTTTGCATCAGGCTGGAGAGAGGGTTCATTGGCTCATGTCACCAGTTACCAATGTGTGACAGCCCAGGTTCGGTACCCACGTAAAGGCAGAGGCACAAAGGGGCACATGGACCTGGGTGTCGTGTACAGTGGCACAAGGCCTTGCTGTGCACATTAACTACTGCTCTCTCTCTCTTCCCCCCAAAGAGGAAATATTTGCCATGTTTGAATGCAGTTGGGTGTGCTGGATCATGCCTTTACTCACAGCACCAGGGAGGCTCTTTATTCTAAAGAAGAAATGTACATGGTCACATCAATTAATGCAGAGAAATTGTGTGACCAAATCCAATAAGAATTACTTTTGAAATCTCTCAATTACTGGGAGAGAAAGGCACTATGTCAAACTAACACAGAACACCTATAAGAAATTCACAGCTAACTTCACGTTTCATGGTGAAATGAATGGATGCTTCTGCCCTAACTTTGAAAACAAGGCTAGCATGTCCTTCTCTTCTCACTTTCAACTTAATAGTTTGTGAACTACTCTCAACAATACAGGCAGGAAAAGACACGAAAGCATTCAGATTTGAAAAGAAATATAACTGACATATTTACAGACAAGCAGAAACTTCTAAGTATACCTATGTAAGAAAACCCCAAGCAAACAATAGCACATGTTTGAACAAGATATCACAACACAAAACTGATACAGAAAAATCCTATTTCCATCTACCAACAATAACAAATGGAAACAAAAACAAAAACATGTATAATAAAATTAGGAGTTTACCTTAGAATGTATACTTAGGAAGCCCGTGCCCCTGGCTTCATACACCAGCAGCACAAAGGAAAAAGAAGAAATAAATAAACAAACACAGAATAATTTTCACAAAAATAAAATAGACTGCATCTAAGATTCTAGAAAATAATCTAAACAAATGGATACAAATAATAATCTCCAAGGCATGAAGTCCTGGGGGAGAGGGGAGAGAATGGAAAGGAGAGTAGAAGGGAAATAGAGAGAGAGCGAAGAGGAAGAGGGAAGAAGAATGGAGAAGAGAAGAGGAAGTGAGTGTGAAAGGCCAAATATAACCATTTTAAGTAAAAAGGCCCAGGCCTGACTTAGACAGAGAACTAGCCGGCTAATGTGCTGACCTTTGCTTCTGTAAACTTTGCTTGCTTGCTCAATTGCTGCCTTTCTCCCTAAAGTTTCTGGGGAATCTCCATTTCAAGGACATTGCAGAAACACTCCACTGCGGAGGCCTCTGGCCTCCGACCACCTGCTTAGATAAGAAACTGAGGAATCTCCACTTCAAGGAAGTCGTAAAATACCACTGTTTACTTAGCCCATCACAATGGAGATTACCTCATCTGCCTGGAGTGCCCCTAGCTCCTGCCCCCAACTTTGCCCGCTGAAACCCCAAGCCAATCAAAACTGTTTGAATCAACCAATCATGTATCTATCCCCTACTTCTTTGTTCAAATTCCTATATGAACCCCTTCCCCCAAAAGGAAGGGGCTCTTTCCCTTACTACCGTTGTGTCGGACTGTAGAGATGGAGCCCAGGCCTAGGCTTGCAATAAAGAAACCTGTTGCTTTTACATTCGAGTGTCTCGGCTTCTGTGGCGGTTCTCTGGGTGACTCCTGGGTGACCGGGGGTCTTGGCTCCTGGTCAGGGGACTTGGCACAACAAGTGGAAGTGATCTGCACACTGATTTCTATCAACAAGTGTAGTCACAGTGGCCACACACCTACTCAATATTCACAGAGCCTGGTTTCATTCAAAAAAACACAGTACTCCATATTCCCTAACTTGAGAATGCAATCATCAACATCATGCTCTAAATTACTCATGCACAACAGAAACACCAAAGCTTTCTCCAAACCAGTACACTGCTATTTTTATTTTCACCTCTTTGCAAGGAGAGAAAGAGAGAGAGAGAGACAGAAATGAGAGACAGGGAGAGAGGAAACAGTGTGCCAAGTCCTGCTTCCTCTGTAAACAAACACCAGATGCATATGCCACTCTGTGTGTTGGGGTTACTTGAGTACTGAGGAGTTAAACCTAGGCCTTTAGTCCTTGGAAGGAAGTGTCTAATACTCTTAGCCATGTCTCCAGGTAAAAACCTAAGATATTTTTAATATATCTAATGATCTCAGACCTTGTGACTAAGGTTACATAATTCATCGAATCAAAAACAAAACAGGGCTGGAGAGATGGCTTTTTGGTTAAGTTGCTGCCTTCAAAGTGTAAGAACCCAGCTTCAATTTGCCAGCACCCAGTTAAGCCAGATGAACAAGATGGTGCATGTGTCTGGAGATCATTTGCAGTGGCTGGAGGCCCTGGTAAGCCCATTCTCTCTCTCTCTCTCTCTCTCTCTATTTATATGTGTATATATGTTTATATATATTATATGTTACATATATACATACATATGTATATACCTACACCATCTTCTCATTCCTAGTCTCTTAAATAAATAAATAAGTAGATAGATTTCCAGCTGAAAAATACGAAACATAGAAATTATATGTTGTCCCAGACCCCCAAAAATGGCTTCAGTATGAGCGTTAAAATACACAGACAAAAAACTAGGAATCCTTAATATCCTCCAGCTTCCAGAATCTCCTATATCCATAAACACTGTCAAATAACTGTACAATATACATCTTGCATACATAAGTACAATCTCCACACTTCACTGATCCAATGTATAACCTCATTTGATCATCACATACAAATATCCCTACTTCCCACCAATAAAAGAGTAACTTCCTGCTTCAATATACCAGAGCCTAGAGTCACAAGACACTGAAAAAAATCAAGTTGCAACTGAGATGGAAGCAAACTCCCTGCTAGTGAGAAGTTCTACGTCAGGAAAATGTTACATGACCTCCTGGGGAATAAGTCATCAACACTGTGAATAAACTGTGGTCCCGAAAGCTAAAAAATTGACCAGCCAGGCAGTATGTAGCCACTGGTGCAATAGTGGCACGTACGTTGTAGGGGATAATCAACTGCTCTCGATTAGAAAGAAGCCGGCTCAGTGGGAGGACATTCACATCTGGCACTGAGCACCAAGTCAAAGCTCCACAGTTTAAGGACACAGACCCTGGAGGGAAGCATCCACTGTTTGTTGGATAAAAGGAGAGGTTATGCCCATCAAAAACCCTTCTCTATGTATGTGTTTATCTCTTTTGGTGCACGCTGCTCTCACTCTTGGTTAGACAATCTGCTTACTTCATAAATGGTTACATATACCAGGGAGACCCAAGACCCATGAAAATGACAAGAAGAGAAAGCTGAGTGCCTAGCACCATATGAGGGACCTCAACCACATCTGGCAGAGAAAACAGCATGGAGGAAGTAGCTTATTAAATATGAATTCTGGGCCTGGAGAGATGTTTTAGTGATTAAGGCGCCTGCCTGCAAAGACAATGGACCAAAGTTCCATCCCCCAGTAACTACGTAAGCTGGATGCACAAGGTAGCACATGTGTCTGGAGATCCTTTGCAGTGGGTAGAGGCTCTGGCACAACCATTATCTCTATCTGCCTTTCTTTCACTCTCTCCTCTCCTCTCCTCTCCTCTCCTCTCCTCTCCTCTCCTCTCCTCTCCTCTCCTCTCTCTCTCTCTCTCTCTCTCTCTCTCTCATGCATAAACAATAAAAAGAAATTTTAAAAAGACATGAATTCTGCCGGGCATGGTGGTGCACACCTTTAACCTAGCACTCAGGAGGCAGAGGCAGGAGGATCGCCATGAGTTTGAGGGTAGCCTGAGACTACATAGTGAATTCCAGGTCAGCCTGGGCTAGAGCTAGAGTGAGACCCTACCTTGAGAAAAAAAAAAAAAAAAACATGAAATCTGCTCTCACTATCAGGCTGAGAACTTTCTCCCTGGAGATGGCAATAGATACTGAGGGCACTCAAAACCCTTCCAAGCAGAAAATAAGAGGTTACTGAGAGTCCAACCCTAAAGGATATTGTAAAATTCCCTCCAAAGCTTGAAAAAAATTACAGAAGGGGAGGAAGACAGAATGAAAACCACAGGGTGAGAAGGTATACTTTGAGGTATCATACAGCTCACATGAACCAACTGGTTTACTTATGACCCCACAGTCAAAACCAATACTCAGAGCAAGGAGAGCGCTCTGAAATTTGACAGGGCAGAGGGGACAAAGGAGGACAGCCTGATGAAAATGTCAACAATCTGAAGTATGTTCGCATGTTAACATTCCCAATGAAAATTATTTGTAAAAAAGTTATTTAAACCATGCATGGAGACACCCACCTCTATTCCCACTACTTGGGAGCCAGGCTTCAGAGTATCACTGTGAGTTCAAGGCCAGCCTGGAAATACAGAGTTACTTAGAAATCAGCCTGGGCTACAGTGAGATTCAAACTTGAAAAATAGAAAAAAAGTTCTTTAAAACAACATCTGGTCACACACATACAGCATACAAACACAAGGCATACAACTAAATGAAAAGTCCAGCAGCTGGGGAGATGGCTCAGTGGTTAACATCGCTTCCTTACAAAAGTCTGCCAGCCCAGGCTCAACCCATGTCCATATCCCCAGTACACACATAAAGCAAGATACACAAGTAGTGTTGCCTATGGAGTACATTTATAGGAGCATTAGGCCCTCGCATGCTACCTCTGTATCTCTCTCTCATCTCTGTATCTCTATCTCTCTCTGTCTCTCTCCACAAAAGTAAATAATAGTTTTTAAAACCTCTATACCCTTGTGACTCTCCACAAGCAACAAACATCTAAATAAATATGCAGAATATAACACATATACAAATATCACCTCAACACACACAATCTGATACCACCCACATAAATGAGATCACATGCTAACACAGCCAATAAACATGTCCTCCATCTTCTAAATGCAAAACCATACAAACTACACACCATGGAAGCACATTCTCTGTACAAGTTCCCCATAACACACATGCTTTCTCTCACATGCTATCACAAACACACCCACATCCTGAACAACATAGGAATGCATCATCCTCCACCACATCCTGATACAGAAACACATCTCCTGTATTTCCTAACCATATCCATCCACTTGCACAAACACGGAAATTTATATCACTTCCTCAACATTACCCAACATGCTCATATTTCTTCCAAATTCCATGACATACTCTCAAATCCAAGTTCTCACAGGAAAGACAGAGGTAAGATATTCTGAAAGCAAAATGTCAAACAACCCCATTCTCAATTATAAGCATGAACTTTCAGATTCACCATATTCACTCCCCCATCTTCACTACCACAAACACAGCCATTAACTCCTTTAATCCCAAATACTTACAAAGACACCATCACCCACTCAAGCTAATAAGACCTTAGCTTTATTTTGTCTCCCCAATTTAAAATATAAACCCAGTGTATTCTTACACCTTCCAAACTTAGCTCACAGAATACATTTAACAAACTATACATACATACATTCTGGACTCCCATGGTCCCCGAGAAGACAAAAAGTATATAAAAATAATCACCCCATGGCTGGGAGAAGGCTCAGTCAGTAAAGCACTTATCATACAAGCATGAAGACCTGGTTTCAAATCCCAGCACACATGTAAAAAGTGGGCATGCCTGTTCACTCCTGTAATCCCAGCACAGGGGAAGTGAAGACAGAAGGATCCACAGAGTATCCCAGCTAAGTAGTATAGCAGAAATGGTGAGCTCCAGGTTCCCAGAGAGAATCATCAGAAAACAAAGAAGATGGGTTACAGAGATAGCTAAGTGGTTAAGGTGATTCCTGGCAAAGCCTAATGACCTGGGTTTATTCCCCAGTACCTCCTTAAAGCCAGATCACAAAGTGGCATATGTATCTGGAGTTTGTTCGCAAAGGCTGAAGGTCTTGGCACACCAAATCTCTCTCCCTATATCTCTCTTCTTTCTTTCTTTCTTTCTTTCTCTCTTTCTTTCTCTCTTTTCTCTGTTTCTCTTCCTCTTTGTGCATATAAGAAATAAATATAGTCTAAAAAATAGGACTGGAGCGATGTTAAGGTGTTTGCCTATAAAGTCTACAGTCTGAATTCAATTCCACACTTTCCACTTAAACCCACATATACAATGTTCCTTGCAGCACCAAGAAGCCCAGGTGTCCTTTCTCTCTGTCTCTCCTTCTGTACACTAATTTCTATCAACTACTGTATTCACAATGGTCATATATCTCATCCTGCTCCTGTAATCCCAGCACAGGGGAAGTAAAGACAGGAGGATCCATAGAGCTTGCTGCCCAAGTAGTACAGCCCACAGATGAATGAGTAAACACAGATTTCAGAGAGATGCTTGGCATCTGCCTTCTCCTGATTTCTCCTGAGCCCTTCTCTCCCTAATCACTCCTGCACTACCAGGGTCATCATCCTTGGGTCTGCTCCAATCAACTGAATTACTTGGCAATCAGTCATATACCTAACCAGCTTGGCAGTCAGCTTTCTGTTCAGAGCAGGGTCTGGAGAGGTCTAGAGGAGATGTGCTCTGATCATTATGCCTGGGCCACCTTGCACTGAGTTGCCTTCCTGCAAGTTATGTGGAGTGTCCCCAGAACTGTGGTCTAGGCCAGGATCAACATCCTCTTA